>CM020445.1:22002998-23419688 GCA_009819605.1 Sterna hirundo
TGGGCACGGCTCACATGGGATAGGATCACTGTGTCCCTGCCAGAGCCTGCGGAAAATTAACCCCATCTCCACCGGAACCGGGACAGGGATCCATGTTCATTTCACCAATAACCTTCATTCTCACCCTCTGCCCAGGTCTGAGCTATATAACAGCAAACGTCTGGAGCTTACTGTCACATAGAAGGTGCCAGGAGGGAGCAGTTGTGGCTGTTCTCACTGTCTCTGGGAAGGGCTTTCATTGCGTGACTAACCTTGGTGCTAACATTGTCCCAAGGGTGGTACTCAATATCAGCAAACTTCTAGAGCTTGCTCCCACATGGAAGGTGCTAGGAGGGAAGACTGGTGCTTGATCTTACCGCTTTCATGGCCCCACAGACTTCGGTGCCATCACTCTCTCCAGTGCCGGCAACAGAAAATATCAAAGTTTGGAGCTTCTTCCCACATGGAAGGTGCCAGGAGGGAAGAGTGGTGCTTTTTCTCACTGTCTCTGGGAACCGTTTTCATTTCACCAGTAACCCTAATTGTCACTCTCTGCCCGATGTTTGCTCTTTTTGAGGCCAACCTTGGGTAGAGCATGAGAATGAAAGTTACTGGGGAAACAAAAGCAGATGCCAGACACAGTGAGAACATGCACCACTTTTCCTTCCTGGCACCTTCCATGTGGGAGAAATGTGAAGGAGTTTGCTGTTTTCTCAACCTTCTCTGGGGACAGGGTGAGCAAAAAAGTTATTAGGGCACTGAACACAGCTCCCAGAGACAGGGAGAACAAGCACCATATTTCCCTCCTGGCCCCTTCCATGTGGGACAGAGCTCCAGACATTTTTTCTTTTTTGATCACAGTCCTGGGTAGAATTTGAGCACCAAGTTTTGTGGGGCAGCAAAAGCAGATCCCAGATGCAGTGAGAATAGGCGCTACTTTTTCCTCCTGGCACCTTTGCTTTGGGAGCAATCTCCAGAAGTTTGCTGTTCCTGAGCCATGCCCCTCGGACAGTTTTAAGAGCAATGTTAGTAGGGTGATGAAAGCAGTTAGAACAAGCACCACTTTTCTCTCCAGGCACCTTCCGTGTTCGGTCAAGCTCCAAACATTTGATCTTTTTTGATTATGGCACTGGAGAGAGTGCTAGCAGTAAGGTTAGTGGGGCTATGAAAGAAAATCCCAGATAGAGTGAGAAAAAGCAAAACTGTTGCTGCCTGCCACCTTCCATGTGGGACCAAACTCCAGACTTTTGGTCATTTTCAATCACAGCTCTGGTAAGATTTTGAGCATGAAGTAAAGAACAAGCACCACTTTTCCCTTCTGGCACCTTTGTGTTGGGAGCAATCTGCAGAAATTTGCTCATACTGAGCACCGCCCTTGGGACAGTGTTAGTCCCAGGGTTAGTGGGGCAACGAAAGAGGATCCCAGAGGCAGTTAGAGAAAGCACATCTGTTCCCTCCTGGCACGTTCTATGTGGGACTAAGCTCCAGACGTTTGCTGTTTTTGATCACAGCCCTGGGCAGAGAGTGAGAATGAAGGTTATTGGGGCAATGAAAGCAGATCCCAGAGACAGTGAGAACAAGCACCACTGTTCCCTCCTGGCACCTTCCATGTGTAAGAAGCATCACACTTTGATCTTTTATGTTCACAGCACCGGACCGAGTTTTAGCACTAAGGTCTGTGGGGCAATGAATGTGGTTCTCTGAGACAGTGAGAACAGGCACCACTGTTCCCTCCTGGCACCTTCCATGTGGGAGCAATCTCTTGAAGTCTGCTGTTTTTTAAACTGTCTCTGGGGAGATTGCTAGCACTAACTTCGTTGTGGGAGCGGTCTCTGGACATTTCTTATTTTTGAGCTTGGCCCGGGGGAAAATAAAAAAGGTGTGTTTTCAGGATGACACCACCAGAAAAGCATGGAGCCCCAAGGTCTGTGGCGCAATGAAAGCAGTTCCCCTTGAGAGTGAGAACAAGCAACAGTTTTCCCTTCTGGCACCTTGTGTGTGGGAGTAATCCCCAGACGTTTGCTATTTTTGAGCCCACAACTGCCATATTCCCCGTTGAGGTGACTGGCCTTCTGGATCTCATCTTGAGTCAGCTAAGGCCACTTGTTGGCCTGACTTATTCCCCACTTCGATAAATTGGCATGAGCATTGCCACCCTGAACCGCCCCCACTCCCCACCCCACCCTCCCCCAGATTACTTCAGTTTAAAGCCCACCTCACCAAGTTGGCCAGCCTGCTGCCAAAGATTCCCCTGCCTCTTCTAGACTGGTGGATTCCACCCTTCTCTAACAGGCCATGTTCATCAAAGAGTATTTCATTGTCATAAAAGCCAATATTCTGGCTTGCAGCGTCATTCATGCCCACGTGAAAGAGCAACCAAGACTGGATAGTAATCCGTGCTCCTGACTAGTTGTGGCACCCTCTCAGCAATGTCTCAGACCTTAGCTCCTGGAAGGCAGCATAGCTCCTGTGACTCCCTGTCAGGAGACCAGACGGGCACCCCAGTGCCCTCTAACAGAGAGTCACGCACTATGAGCACTCATCGTCATTTTCAACAGCATCCACTGTGTGCTGCTGGTGGAGTTTGTACTGTCAGAGCTTGCTCCTGGGTGTCTATAGCTGCTAAAGCTCCATACGTGGTTTTGGTAGTGATGCTGGAGGGTGAGAGGCTGAAGCAGAGTCCTGCTTTTGGGGGTCACCAGGGTCCAAGGTGCCACATTCTCAGCAGCGTCCGCTACAGGAACAGGGTTGTGAAATCACCCATGTGTCTCAGCTCCTCTGGTACTGTGCAGCATTTTAACTGTTTCTTGCAACTTGTCCACCCCATGTAACAGGTCATTAACCAGTGCACACCATGTGCAAGTACATCCCTTTACACCAGGAGAAGGGTCTGGGTACTCACTGCAACCTGCTGCTTGCACTGAAGTCCTCCCCCTCCCCCCCCCCACCCCGGCTTTCCTTCTCCATTCTCCTTCTTCTCTTTCCTGGCTTTGCTCTTTTTAAAAAATATTGTCCCTTTTCCATCATCTCTATTTCCCTCTCCCCATCCCCAATCAGACACAAGATGCCTACATGTATGCCCAAGCACGCTTGGGAAAGGGTTTCACCAAGCACCAGCAGCAACACATCAAGTTGTTGCTCACACAGAGGCTATATTTTGGGGGGGGAAATTACTCTATTTGCGCCGCGTCAGTGGCCGACAGTTTTCCCAGGGCTCAGCAGCGCTGCTGGAGCAGCCAGTGGGTGGCAGGATCCCAGCAGGAGGCAAGCCCGACCTGGGGCTACCAGGCTGCCACTGTCCCTGATACTTCTTATATTATTCTCATTATCTCCAGCTCTGTAATGCACCCGCCACCCACTGCCTGATGAGCAGCTTCTCTTGAGTGCATTACACCCTTCTCACCAGGGGTCTGGGTTTATTTCGTCTACATTCCTTATGGCCGCTTGTTTTTTTCCCCTCTGCCCAGTGGGGAGCTAAGAGGAAACAGGGGCACAAGAGGCACCTTACTAAATTGCTGCCATCATTGCAGCATTTACCCATGCTCAGAAAGCAGCTCTTCCATATCTCATGAGCATCACTGTCATGGTTTTGTGGTTTTGGCCGGATTGGCCAAGCAGAACGACAGATGGCCCTTCCCCGTCTCTCCTCAGAGAGGAGAGGAAGAGATAAGGAGATTTACGAGTTTAGAAAAAGAACTAAACTACTTTAATGAAAATAATAATAAATAAGAAAATAGCAAATAATAATAGAATAATAAAAATTAAAGAAAAAAAGTATACAATATATACAAAACTGTATCCAGCTCCCAGGATGGCGATCGCATCACCAGCAGACACAGGAAAAGTTTCCAGACTGGAGTCAGCGACGGACAGGAGCTGAATTCCGGAACTAGAGTCAGGAATGTTCGGGTCGGGATCGAAGGCAGACGGACAGACAGGGTCCTCCTCAGACGTCGGCCATTGAAGAAAAAACGAGCCAGAGCCCCCTTGCCCCTTTGATCCCTCAGCTTTTACACTGAGCGTGATGCAGATGGGATGGAATGCCCTGTTGGTCAGTTTTGGGTCCCCTGTCCTGTCCGCTCCTCCCTGCGGGTGGGACCCCTCTGCGCTTCTCCGCTTCCGACCCTCTAACGGGGCAAACAGCAAAGTTAGCTGACCTTGGTTGTTACAGCAATAAGTCTAAGCAAGAGCCTTTGTGCATACCGTTCCTTGGTATAATCAGGTCTTACCACTCTGAGAGTGAACAGTGTCTGGAAAAATATGCTGTTAATTTCAGACTTTAGTCAGTTAGAAGAGGCCCAGCTAAAAAGTCAAATTACAAATCAGGAAATTGGTTCTGTTTTACCTCAAACCAGGACAATCACCTGTACTGACACCAGTGGTTTCAGTGAGTGGTGAACTTGCTGGGTGCTCCAGTCCCAACGTCATCTCCCCTCTCACAGCACATCCTTGGTTTCCCCAGTATTTGAAGCTTGAAGACATTCTAGATGACTCGGGAGTATATTTCATGGGTAAATAGACCCTTTTACCTCCGTGTCACTGTCTCCTCCAGCCCTGGGTCAATAGAGACAGAAAGTCATTGGCGACGAATGAATGCCCACCAGAGAATGAGGTCTCAGTCTGGTTATGAGGAGACAGAGGTCCATATCACAGCACTCCTGTCATGACCACTGCTAACCAGCAGCCTCCACCGAGGGGAGAAGGTTTCCTTGCCATGAAGAAAAAGTCATGTACCCACAGGTGCAAGTATTTCTGGGAGCATCTTCTCCACTGCATTGTGCCTTCAACACAACAAAGCCAGCAGCTGGTTTCCTTCAAGTCGGTGCTGGAGTACCACCATCATCATCCTCCACATCATCAGTTTCTGCTGGGAATCAAGCCCAGCTGAGAGAAAGGGTATTCAGAGGAGCCCTGCCTGGTTAGCAGACAAAAAGATAATCTCCAGGACTATCTCTGTGGCTCTTCCCACAGATGCTAGATTCATGGAAAAACGCCAAAACCCACTGAAACATGGCCTTGGTACAAGATCAGAAATATTCAGACTTCAATGTTTGCAGTGACATTCCAGCTCTCACATTTAGATGTTCAAGAAGCCCAATGGTGAGCACGTGCTGGGCTTCACAGTTGATAGTCATCCTTCATTTCCGTCATCTAGAAACTGGCGCGCATCTTTGTAGACCAATAATTCTCATGGAAACTCCAACATCCCACCTTCCAGAAGGAAAAAGCAGTGGTCTGGGCAAAAACCAGCCTGTGACCATCTCCCTCTTGTTAGCCAAGTGCATACACCAAAGAGCCCCACAGATGCTGCTGAAGAGGCAGTTGCTGCCCCAAAAGTCCCTTTCTTTGATGGAGGACTGATGATGGGGCTTCCTCACTGCAGGACTTGGTCGACATGCCCCATGTGTCCTCTGTGAGCACTGCACTGGAGAGAAGGAGGAGGTGATGGAGAGAAGCCAGCAGGTGATGGGCAAGGTGGGGATGGTGGCACAGACGAGAAAAGGATGGAAACACAAGCACGTCCTCGAGGAGCCACCACAGCCAGCCTTGTTCCATGGAGCCCAGGGAGGAGATGGCCCTGCTCTGCCACACAGCCAGGGGGACAGATCCTGCCAGAAATAAGGCCCTCATTACTACGGTGATTAGCATTGCCTTGCAAATGCGATCATGTGCTACAAGATGGCTGTGACAGGGGTGGGCAAGCAGACAGACAGGAGGCAATATCAACAGTCCCAGCTGCTCCAAGCCACCCTCGTGGGGACAGTACAGAGGAGACCTCTGGCAGCATCCCTTCTCCAGCTGCCAGCGTGACGCAGCTCAGAGGCTCCAGCTGACAGGCGGGTTTAACTGAATGTTTCTGCCTTTACGGTTCCTTTTCCAGCAAATAAAACCAGAGTAAGATGAAAATATATAATGCTTAAAGGGGACACTTCCAAGGACTTTTTATTGGTTTTAATTTGTGTTTTACTCTTCACTTGTTTGCGGCGCTGTCTCCCTACAGCTGCAAAATAACATTCCCCCTTCGTGAGTTTTGTCATGTTTCCTATTGGCAACTCTTGATTGAGGCCCTTTATCCCATCGCCGTCCCCTGTGCAAAGCACCGGGTCTGGCTCGGCTGCTCCTGTGCACGCAGAGCGAGGGGCAGGTAACTCCTGCAACCTGCAACAGGGTGATGTGGTTTGTCCCACCCTTGTGATTATTGTGGCAAGGCTGAAAGCTTAATTTGTACCCCAGCTCCCAGAATTAACAGCTGGAAGGAGAATATTAGCTTTTGTTTAGAACCTGGGGACTTGTAGCCCCAATGCTTTAGACATCCCAGCTACTGTGCCCCATAAATTTTGACAGAATTTATTGCTCTAAGACCCATCGGGACTCAAAGGTGTGAATCCCGGGCACTGGTTTCCTTCTCAGGACAACGTAACACCAAGTCTAGAAATAGTCTAGAAATCTCCTCAACCCTTTACCTACACGACCAGGACAAACCCAGTTTCCCTCCTTTTTGCCTAGCCCCTGTTAACTTCCCCAGCCACCACGATAAATGACAGTGCCGGCACAGTGACATCTTTCTAAACTGCTCCAAGACAGATGGGTTGAGCCATGGGGAGAGGAATCCCCCAGTGAAGCCTGACTGGGAGGGAAACCACAGCACCGGGAGGTGGGGTGATGGGAGGGGGGTCATTGCATCTTCCTCTGCTTCTTTATTCCCACCCACCCCATTAAAGCTTTGGGGGTTTCAGGGTTTGTGTGAAGGAATGGAAAAGAAAAAAGGGAGGTGTGAGGAACTGCGTCCCTGGTCAGGTGTCATCTCCACCACAAGGTCCATGATCCTGGCTGGGGTTGGGAAGATGGAGCATGAGCATCTTACCCTGTCAGCTCAGTGCACCCAGAGAAACCACCACCTTTCCAGGCAAAGAAGCCATCCCCACCTTTCTCTGAGAAGCTGGATGGAGAGGGGCAGCTTCTGGTGCTTTTCGCATCACGAGCTCAGTGAGCACCAGGTGAAGAAGCAGCTGGGGCTCTCCAGGGTCAAGGCACAAAAGGCTTCAAGCTGCTGCTGTTCCAGGGCGTGCTCCTGGCAGTCTGCAAATGCATGCTTAGGAGGGAAGGTCAGTGTGGGGAGACACTCGCCTGGTCTGTTTTGGTGTTACCAGAGGCAGACAACAAGAGGCCAAGCAGCAGGAAGGCTGTTTGGGAAGAAAAACAGCACATGATAGCAAAATAGGGATTTGAATGGAAACAGACGTCTCTCCTTTTTAACTGGTCTCCCTTGGGGGAAGCTGCCATCACCGCCTGCGAGGTGGGGGAGCCACAAGGGCACCTGCATCCAGAACAGAGACAAGGGTGACCCAAGGGCTCTGAGGCTGCTTGTCACCTACCCCTGGGAGTCACAGGACATCTCACCCCTCACCAAGGTGCTGTCCCGGCTGGGATGGACTGCCGGGAACACGACTTCCACCACTCAGTCCTACATCCCAACGCAAACATGCACTTCCTGCCCTCCCTAGCCACATGTCTCACCTCCAGCCATCACCAGTACTGGCTACTGGAAGAGTAGCCCAGGCAGACTGTCACCACTGAGGGGCCCCCAAACCTCTGATTTCCTTCCTAGCTGGAGCCTGGGCAGCCCCACTGCTTGCTCAAGAGATAGGGACCAACAGAGGCACCAGGAGCCCGGGGCTTACAAGGATCCTCTCTGGAGCAGGCTGGAACTGCCAGAGCTGTTCCCATTCCCCCTCCCCATCTCCCAGGGGGTTTTGCTGCAGGGCAGCAGCCAGGCAGCACCGGGGGAGGCTCCAGGCCCTACATTCACACTGCTTGGGGGGAAGACCCCTCCCAAATCAGCACGGGGGCCAGTGCAGCAATGGGGGATCAGCCCCCGGGGTCCTCCCTTCCGCTTAGCCCCCAGAGGGCAAAGGGCACAACCTGGCAGCACAGCACTGCATGTCCCCTGCCCATCCCAAAGCCCCCCAGGAGCAAGGGCAGCCTTCGGAGCAGGACTCTGTCCCAGACGGACGAGGGGTGAGCACCCCCAGCCCAGCGGTGGGGGCTCACACCTGGCCGCCCCCCACCCCGGGAGAGGAGCAGCCATCTTCCATCCCCTGACAGCACCCATCCACCCCCTGCCGTGGGAGCACCCATCCACCCGTCCCCTTGGCCACGGGCAGCGAACGCAGTGCGCTGGTGCCACCTCCTGCAGGTCCCCAGACCTGGCCCACTGCAGAATGGAGTAAATAAACACCAGGACAGCACGAACAGAATCTCGGCATCACACCCAGCCCAGCGGGCTGCTCCAGCCTTCCTCCCGCACCGGCATGGCCAGCATCTTCCTCACCTCCCACCCTGCCCTGAAGCTCACCCTGCTCCCAGTGCCAGCTGGGCAATGCCCTGCCAGCCCAAACTACCCCAGGACAGAGCCTGCCATGGTCTAGGGCTGGTTTTAGGGGGCTTTAAGTCTAGCTGGTGCTCAGTGAGAAAGAGTGTTTCTTCAAGCAGGCCCTGCACCCAAGCCCAGCTCTGTCACAGCCCAGTTAGATCCTGAGACCGTGCTGGAAGCTCAAAGTCAGCCCGAGTAGACAGCACAGCTCACCACCACTCCCCTGGATGCTCCAAGGGCTTCCCCCATCCCTCCTCATGCCCGCAGAGAGTTCCCCACTCACACGGCAAGGAATGAGCTCCTTGAAAATACATCGGTCAATATTTATCTGGAGTTAAAAGCCAGTTCCTCTACCTGACAAGCACTGCAGAAGCCGGTGAGCCTGCTGGCTCACAGCTCAGTTCCTCTTCCAAAACACCCTAAATCCAGCCCAAAAATAAAAGGGCTTTATTGATTTCCTTTTTTAAACTAACACCGGGGAGTGATGTGTTCAGTGCTCAAGGAAGAGCAAAGGGTATTAGTCACAGGCAAGTACAGTCACAGCACTCTGAACACCACAGGGGTGCAAATAAAGCCCATCTGGCAGCAAGCCCCTTGCACAAGACCTGGGGAAAGCAGCCTGAGCCGTGGGTCTGACCCATGGTCCCGTGCAGTTGCAAGGCCATAGCAGAGAGTGCCCCCCAGCACTGCCCAGGGTCACCCCAGCAGGTTGTTTTTTGCAGATGTAAAAACCCCTCCCCATGCAGGGGCTGCGTGTGATGTGCCACAGGTGGGAACACCCCAAAGTAACACCAAGTCAACAGAGAGATGTTTGGTCACCATGCTGCAGATGCATCCTGATCCTCATCCTGGTCCTCAAAGGGTAAATCACCACAGGAGAGGTGAACAGACAGACAGGCAGGTCAGGGATGCAGCCCCCCTACCCAGGGACACTGGGGCCTGCTGCTCTGCCAGGGCCGAGAGCAGCAGGTAGGGGTCCATCCCACATAGCCCAAGACAGGCAGGGCCAGCACTAGCCCAGTGTCACAGCACATCCCTGGTGAAGGGGAGCAAGAGCTCGGGGCACCTGAGCCTAACTGCAGCCCCGGGAGAGGGGGGGGGAAAGGGGGGGAGGGTGTGTGGAGGGTGTGGGTGTGAGCTCAGATGGGGTTTGTCAGAGCAATTAGCACTCAGGGTTCCAAAACTCTGTGAAGAGCTGTTTGTCTCCTCAAATTAACAGTACCACAAGTGTCTGCTGGACAAAGACTGTTTTGCTGGTGGTAGCAAAGAGAGAAGAGAAAGTCTTGGGAGTATGTGGGGCTGCGCCTCTCCTGCCTAATGCAGCAGGTAACAGCCCCAGCTCCCCACAGCATCCTCAACTCCCCGCAGTGTCCTCAAAGCTCTTTCACTCACGCCAAGACAGGGCATGCCAGACACATTGACCAAACCCCATAATGTCCCCCTCTACTCCCCTGGGTGAGCCCAGCCACAGAGACGTTGCTGTTTCAAACCACAGTCACAAGCTTCGCATCGCTTTCTCCCTGGGCAAATGGAGAAGAAACCGCCCCAAGGTGACCATACTCCGCACAGCACGTGCGTGTCAAGGCAGGAGAGGCTCCAGCCTTGCTGAAACAGCACCCAGCTGATGACCCTCTTCTGGGGGAACAGGTGCATCGCCAAGGCTGGGGACTTCGGCACCTCCAGCCGGAGCATTGCTTTGGCCAGGTCAGATTCAAAGGCTTTGCTTTGTTTCCTGTTAAAATCCTTCCAGTGCTCAGGAAGGCAGATGTGGAGGAGCTAAATCCCAGCAGCATTGATGAATGTGCTCCCTCCTGCCAGCACCAGATGGGATATTCCTTCCAGACACTCGTGGTACGTTCCAAGCACACTTGCTGCTCTCCTCCCTCGGACAGACTTGCTTCCCCAGCTGCAGCTCCTCACTGCCATCGGGAACCCCCATCCCTGCTCCCCAGGCAGCCAACCCCCTCCTCTGCCAGCGGTGGGTGGCAAGGTGGGAGCCCAGGGCTGGGGTGAAGCCCAGCCAGACTGTGGGATGTTGCAGGAGGGGGAAAAGCCAAGCGCAGAAGCTGAGCTCTGCTTATTGAAGGGTGCGTGGGGTGTCGCTTCCCCACAGGTGGACGCCAGCATGCCCCTGATCTTAGTCACTTGAGCCTCAAACGGAGCAGGTAGTGGTGGTGTTGGAAAGGCTCTCCAGAGAGTTAGCTCGCCCTGGGTTATTTGCAGGGAGGCTGCAGGACACGGGAGACAGCAAAAAGCAGCCCATGAAATAGATGCCATGGGCAGCTTTGCCTATGCCAAGCAAACAGGATACGTTGCTCTCCAGGGAAAGGGGTTCCAGCTTGGCCAGCCCGCCCTGGGCTTGGATGGATGGGACAAAGCACGGTTTGAAATGGGGTGGCCGAGAGGTGCCCACAGGAGCAGGGTGCCCTAGGGCATGGCAGGGCTGTTGGTCAGGGGCTGCGGCCGTGAAGCACCCCTAACAGCCCTCCACACCTCCCTCCACACCAGCTACCCTGGAAACACATCCCAAATAAAAGCTAGGCTTGGATAAATAAATGCATCCGGAGGCTGATGGGTCGGCCAGCACCGAGAGGAGGCGGGGAGCAGCCCAGAGGGACAGAGACCGCCTCAAACACCAGCCCCTGCGCTGCAGGGAAGGAAAGAATTTAACTTCTCTTATTTTTTCCCCCCAGCCCTCCTCAAAGCACCCCCTGGCAGGCTCCCGGAGCCCACAGCGCCCGATTCCCCATGGTGGGCACTCACCACTGCAAATGGAGATGGAGACACCCAGGCATCACCGCCCCATCACCAGAACGGGTTTGGGTGCAGAGCCAGGCTGTCCGAGCGCCCAGAGAGCGAAGGCACTGCTCCACGCTGACTCTACCCCTCTGCTGCTCGGCCAGATGTTGGCTGGGAAAGGGAAAAACAAATCCCCAGCTGCCACCAGGGCCTGTCTGAGGGACAGCAAATGTGCTGGACAGACGTGGGCTATGGGGCTGTGGTGGCGGGCTCTGGTGAGGGGGGCGTCCCCAGGGTGGCCAGAGCAGCCGGCGACAAGAGCACCCAGGCTGCCCCGTGGACTTGGTGGGGACGGTTCTCTGGAAAACACGTGAGGTTTCAACCGGAGATTGTAATTTCCTTATTGGAGAGGGAGAAAGTGATAATTAAAAAAGCAGTGATGGTTTTACTCTGTCCTCGCCCTGGCCAGGTTTGTCTCTGATATTTTCCCACCAGTCAGTGCTGGGTGACACTGAAGCCAGTGCGGCCAGCAAGTGGCAATTCCAGCTGCAACTGGTGTGTGTCCTGCTGCTTGAGCAGAGAAAATCCCACCTGCAGAGGCAGGGACAGCCAGTATCCCCGAAGTGGAGGATGCTCAGGGTGCTCGGAGCCATCCTCTCCTTGCTTGAGCCGTACCTGCTGCCCCAGCCCTGCCCGAGGCTGGCCTTCCCCTGGTGAGTGGTAGCTTGTCCCCAGTGCCACAGGGAACAGAGCAAGCATGGGGTCAGGGAGCCAGGAGCAAACCCAGGGATGCTTACTGGTGGCTTGGAGGTCATCCTGCTGGGATGGAGGTGATTCTGCTGGGATAGCGGTAGTCCTGATGCATCCTTCCAGAGAGGGGAGTGGGACCCCCTGTGCCAAGTGGGCAGGAGAGGGCTGGACACTTTCAGCCTGCCTATTATCCATGAAAAACAACGTAGATCAAACACACACCCAAAGGGCCAAGCCCTGCATGTTCTAACCCTCAATCAGCCCTTAACAAGGCAAAGGGGGGGGGGGGACTGCTGAGGGCAGACAGAAAGCGAAGCAACGCAGAGGTCCTCAGCAGACCTCGAGATAAAGAGCAGGAAAGGGAATACTTGGCAAAATTGAATCTGTACAAATCAGCAAGTCTGGATAATACGTGACATGTAACCCCCAAACTAAATAGAATTAGCTAATGAACTTACCGAGCCCCTGACAATTGCTCATAAAAAACTTACTGAGAAAACAGCACATCCCAGGTTTATTTAATGTCTTTATTAATGGTCTGAAAGCAAGAGTAAACAACAAATCAATTATGTTTGCAGATGACTGTAAGCTGGAAGGTGTTGCAAATGCTGTCAAAGGCAGCAAAGTCACACCAAGGGCCCTAAAGAGGTTAGAAATAAACCAGCAGGAAACAGGCTGCACATAATCCATCAGCGAAACACAGCACAGGGGAAAAAGGACCTGAAATATAGACATCCAAGAGGAAGGAGGGGTGTGCTGCACAAGATCCAAGTGGGAGGCTGGGAGTGTGTTTGGAAGGGGATAGAGAGATGGGAGACGAGCTAGACCATGAGCAAGGAGAGCCCCCAAACCCACCAGGGCTCTATGGGGCGAGGAGCGGGTGGGATGCTGTGTCTCCGAAAGGTTGTGACCTTGCCCCAGACATGTGTGGCATCAGCTTTGCAGCAGGGACAGAAGCTGGGAAGCTCTTTTTCCAGTGCCATGCTAGCACGGTTGGACCGTCATGAACCCTGAGGGCTGAGGATTGTCCCGATTGCCTTTAGTCCTGCTGAGAGAGCTGTGAGGTTCGTGGAGTCGCTTTGTCAGGCGGCACAGCGGCAGGAGATGGCTGGGGACGGCTAACATGGCTTTGGCACCCAGGCACTTGTTTGGGTCTGTATGGACACCAGGAGATGGTTGTGCTAACCCGAAAATGCCTAGTGCCAGGAGAACCATGGATGCCCGGCTTCGCCTGGAGCAGGCGGTGCCTCAGGAGCCACCCATGGCACCCTGTGTCGGGGTCCGTCCTCCCTCAGCATTGATGGCTGCTCCTCCCTCGCCTTGCCCCGGCGGGAACAAGGGTGCTTTGAGCGGTGGGTGGGTGGTGGGCAGGCAGGGGCCTCTAGCCCTTTAAGAGACAAAATTGACTTTGTAATCCGAGCGAATTCCTCCTATCTGAAAGGCGGGAGAAGTTACGGGTCCCTCCCTCGCTCCGCTTTATTAAATATAGTAGTAGCAGCAGCTCTCGCCTGGAAGCAGGCGCTGGCGGAGGCTGTGCCATGCCTGGAGCCCAAGCCATGGCTCCAGCCCCAGGGGATACCACGGGTGCCCGAGGGGGCATTGCCATGCTGATGCTGCTTCTGCTGGCCTGCCACCCGCAGCCCCTCTGCGCAGGACCCCTGGTTGGAGGTAAGCCCCCTCCCACCAGCCCACCCGAGGGATGGAGCGGCGAGAAACCGGGGAGAGGGGGGAAATGTTTGGGTTTGGGTGCGCGGGGTGGGCTAGGAGGGATGGGGACCCAGCTGCCCCTCCCCGAGGCAAGGGGGGCCTGTTGCAAAGCCAGCAGGAGTGAGGAGAGGCAGCTGCCTGTTTTTGGTCAGGGTGTTTAGGCCAGGTTGCCCTGTGGGGTAAACCAAGGGAGAGAGCCCGGTGGCTCACCCCCCGTGGTTCTCGGGGCGCAGCGTGCCCCGGCTGTGTCTGACGCTGGGTGGGATGGGGCTTTGCTCCCCGTGTGCACACCAAAGCCCTGTGCCGTAGTACATCCCGCGGTCCTGGCAGGGAGACCCAGCCCTCCCAGTCCATGTTTGGTCTTGCCACAGTAGCTGTCTGCGAGGGCAACCCCTCTCACCCGAGGAGCGGGGTCTTGGATGATGGCGGTGGGAAGGAAGGAGCTAGGCAGGGTTTGTGTGTTACCTCCCAGCTCTGCTCCGTCTGTCTGTCCTGTGCTCCCAGACGGATACCATGGGTGCCCTTGGGTGATGGGGCACCAGGGACCATCCAGGGCTGAGGGTCTCCCCCAGGAGAAGGAGCCACGGTGCCGCAGGACCAGTCCCAGGCAGGAGGAAGGGCAGGCGACACTGGCTGATGCACAGGGACAGAGCTGGGCAGAGGGGTTACTGCAGGGCACGGGCTGGGCAGGGAGCAGAGCTAGTGATTTATACCCGGTGTTCCACAAGAAGTATCCGGGTTTGACCACACAGCTCGTGGCATGGCGGTGTGCCTGGCATCATCATCCCAACGGCCATCCCTGCAGCCCCACTCCCACCCTGCGCCTCCTCCCTGTGCCTTCTTCCTCCAGCTCCTTCCCCTGCTGCGGGATGCATATACCTGTGATGGTCCAAGCCTCAGCAGGCTCTGCAGGGTCTGGACATGGGTCTCATCCTGCTCAGGACAGGTCTGCACTTTAGCCTGACCCTCCAAGCTGCGCTCAGGGTCTAACCAACCATTTCAACTTGGTCGGTGGCATCCACAGCTTCAGAAGTGGAGGGGATTTAAAAAGCACTTTTTTTCCCTAACTCACCCCCAAAATAATGTAACATCTCACCGCGCAGTTTCTCTTCCCCAGCCCTCCCCGTGTGTGCTGGGGCTGAGACCAGCAGTGGGGCAGGAGCTTTCTTTGTCCAAGTGGTTTGCAAAGGAATTACCGACCACCTCTGGTCTTTCGCTCCCCAACCATCTTCTGCCTCCGAACTTGTGTCGGTGCGAGGAGGAGGAGGAGGAAGATCCCAGGGCCCAGCCCTGTGGCCCTCAGCACCTGCAAGATCCCTGCAGATCCCTTGTTGCCCCCATTCCCTCCCCAGAGAGCAGGTGGCCTCCAGGGATGCAACTCGTCTCCTTCCCTCCCACCTTGTTCCTTCTTTTTTTTTCCATTCATCAAAATATGACAATGCCTGGCAAGCCGAGTGGAAAAAAAATGCCTTTTGTTAATGAACAAAGTGGTCATCTTCCTTCCAGCCCTGATCTTTCCATCCCGGGCAGGGATTTCACCACGCAGAGCTGTTACCCACTCAGGTGTCCAGGGTGGCTCCTGGGGCTGCCCTGGCACTCCCGAGCTCTTTCTTGGTGAATGGTCTGGAGCAGCCCCTAAAACCAGCATGTGGGACCTGCCATCCCGCCCAGGTAACACCACCCATGGCAGAGGCACAGCTCCAGGGATCAATGGGCATCCACCTGGCATGGACCCATGGGGCAGGGAAAGAAAAGGGATTTTACACCCGTTTCCTGGTGCTGGGGCCTATTTCTGTGCCCGGCCGAAGCCAGCAGCAATCCTGGGTCTGGGCACTGGCCTCCCAGGAGTCCCATCCCCTCGGGAGCATCCCTGCTGAGACCACCCCAGGTGATCCCATGGGCTGCCTGCCCTGGGACTTCCCTCCATCTCCGTCAGGGAGAGCCATACCAGCCACCAGTGGCACGCCGGGCACAGGGCTGGGGACAGGCTCATTTTTAGGGGCAAAGCCTGTGTTTTCAATTGCCTCCAAGCCCAGGTTCAGGGGCCCGGGCATTCTGCCCAGCCTGAAAAGGAAAGAGTCACTGTGCACATCAACAAATAAAAGATTCTATCAAAAAGGAAAAACACTCATGAAACTTGTCCTCTTGACATCTGAGTGTGAAGCTTTAGTAAACTGTTTTTAGCCATCCCCGCTCTCCTCCGGTTCCCAGTGAGGTCACCCACAGTCTGACTCCCCCTTCCCCAAAAACCCTCTCCCCTGGGGGTTGTAATGAGGAGGGATGGGGGCGGCAAGAAGGAATCAGACGCGTAGGGTCCCTGTGGGCAGCGTTCTCCCACAGCTTCCAGCAATGGGGTGCCAAACATGCGACCCCCAAGTCTGGTGGGGACCCCAAGCACTAGTGACTGCAGTCCCAGAGGGGTGAGAGTGACCCCAACTTGTCCATGGCTGCCCTGCATAGGGTACCTGCACCCACGGTTGTCTGCCCCAGGGTACCCATCCGGGCCCCCTCCTGCCTTATGCGGGGGTTATCGTCTCTAGGGAGCCGCCTCGGCTAGTCCTCTCCTCCACTTTTGGAAATCCAACCAAACTTTTTTGTGAATGCACCACATGTTTTGAGGTCATAGCTCCTAGCAGCTGGAAAAGTTTCCAGCTGATGAGAAAGAACAGGAAAAAGGCTGAAAAGGGGGGAGAATGCAAACTGGTATCGTGGGAATCGGGGAGGAATATTCTCGTCTTACTCTTATATTTAGCAACAGAGGGCTACAGGCAAAAATATAATAAGCACATTCCTCCAAGATCGCAGGACAGGGTTAAGCTCACCCGGAGGAACTAACGTCAGGCTGAAGGCTGGACAGTAACAGGACTTTGGAAGCGGTAGGCTAATGCTGTCTGTGTGCCTAAATAAAGCTCAAAGCACAGACTGTTCGCAACAGGCGTTGTCTCAGTCCCGCCTCGGCTCCCAGGGGCCGCTCCCTCGGCCCTTTCCAGGTGCCTGGAAGAGCCAGGCTCTGGTTTTCCTCCTTTCTGGGAAGCCAGCTTCCCCAAGCGTTAGCATCACCGCCAGCCTTCAGACGGCGAAGTCCTAGAAACTCCCTGGCTCATATTTGTACGCTTCCTAGGTCTCACTTGGGCATCCCAGGCCATGTCCGTCAGCCCAAGTCACCCTAGCAGGTACACGGCAGGTCTGCATGGAACACAGCCCAGTTTGCAACCCCCCCCGCTTCGCCACCCCGTATCTCCAAACCTCCTGGAGACATGGAGCAAGGAAGGTGCCCATTGGAGCCCCCTCATTCCCAAACTAGCCCTTCCCTGAGCCGTCTCCATCATGCCCGGTGCTTGGTTGCACATTGCCACGCTGCACATGGATGGGATGCCCTGTAGAGTTTTTCCAGGGTAAATGTAACAGAAAAACTGGGGTCAAGAGAAATGTGTTACGATCTTTCTCCCCGAGCTGCTGCAGAGGGAGTAGACATGCCTGCGTGCGGCTCATTTTACTTGTGAAGTTTGTAAATGGACTCTAGGCTTTTTATCAATGTGGCACAACCCGAGAACCTGCTTTGCCCTGTTGCAGAGTCGCAGGCTGCTTTGCAAAGCAGAGCCCAGCACCAGGGCAGGCCTGGATTCTGCAAAGCCAGGCTTAAAACCAGAGGAATGGGGCTGCTGCAGCTCTTCCCAACCCCAGGATGGGGAGGATGCGGCTTTCCCGCCCGGTCCGTCATTCATTGGCTGTTGTTCATCCTCAGGACAGACCAAATAGGGCCTCTGAGCATCCCCCCGCCAACCAGCAGTGAGGTGGGGTGAAAGATGCTCGTGCCCCGTGCCCTGGATCCAAGAGGGTGATAAATTCCCATACTCTGTCCTTCCTCCTCGGGTGTGTCGCTTGCACCAGCGGAGCACGACTCCGTGCAATACCCCTGGGAGCGGCCCTGCGCCCAGCGCCTGCTCTTGGCTGCCTGACAGCCGGACGGACGGTAGCAGACAGAAAGCATCCCAGGGATACTGCTAAAAACTGATGGGAGTGGAGAAACTCATGGCATGGTTTCGAGGTGGCCGGTCCCATCATGTGCCTCCATGCCAAGGAGAGAGAAAAGTAACATTCATCCCTCACCCTGACTCACTGGCTGTGGGCTATGAGTCAGCTCGGGATGGCCCCTGTGGATCCCTGCTGCTTCTTTTGCCCAAATTTTGGCTTTCTGGTGGTTGTTTTTCCTCCCTGCTGCAGGCGGGTGGGGGTAAGGTGGGGGGGTTGGGTTTAGAGGCCCTGTTTGCTTGCCGTGTGTTAATGGATGCTCCCCATCCGTTATCACGCCGTAAGCCTCCCCGCTGCCCCCTCAGTGCGCAAGCAGAAAGCGAGGGGGGGTCAGGAGGAACTTCCCATCCCCTTTCCCAGCCCCTGGCTGGGCTTCAACCGGGCTTCAAGGCTTTCTGCATCCCATCCCACAGAAATTTCTGGGCCCACTGGGGTCATTTCCTCTGGGAGCTGGGGAGGAGAGAGGGAAGTTTTGGCCTGAGGTAGACGTGGCTGAAAAAAGCCTCCTGTCCTGCCCCGCAGCCCTGGGAGGGGATGTGCACACCAGCTTCCACACCCCCACACCCCCCGCCGCGGACAGCTATATGTTCCCCCCATGCTAGAAATAGCGCAGGCATTTATTTTCTCTGTAAACATCACCCTGCTACTTGTTTCTCATAGATGGAAAAGATGGGGCAGGATTACGGGGGTGGGGAGGGGGAGGCAGGATGGGGAGAGGAGAGGAGAGGAGAGGAGAGGAGAGGAGAGGAGAGGAGAGGAGAGGAGAGGAGAGGAGAGGAGAGGAGAGGAGAGGAGAGGAGAGGAGAGGAGAGGAGAGGAGAGGAGAGGAGAGGGAAGAGAAATTTAAGGTCTAGAAAAGGAAAAAAATATTCATTTTCTTTGCAGTTAGAACTGCAAGACAGACAATTTAACATTTCACCCCCCGATGAGTAAAAAATATCCTCTCTTTCCCCTTCCACGCTGCAAACAGCCCTCCCTGTCCGTGGAGACACTTTTCTCTGCCCCTTCATAGCATCCAGCATCGACAAAAACCTATTCTGGCCGTGGCCCTTGTAGCCCTGCAGGACACGGGGTGCTGCGGGTGCTGCCCTGCCAGCACGGCTATTGCCACATCACCCTGAGCTGCACATTTTAAAAGTTCCCTCCCTGCCCCTGGATGCCAAAAATAAAGCTGACAGGTAGCTCCTGCAGAGCTTCAGCATCTCTCTCCGTGTGCCGGGCTGCGTGCTCCTCTTGTGCTTGTCCTTCCCCCCTGCCTTGCCTTGACTTTGGCCGATAATTCCGCCTCCCCCCCCCCCCCCTTCCATCTTGGCACTTCAGGAGCCGTTTGAGACAAGCAAGGCTGGGAAACATCTGAGCCGAGGCGCCTGGAGACGGGCCCCTCTCCAGCAGCGGCCTTGATGTTTGTTTAGGATCTGTCCGGTAACGTCCAGCTGTTCCAGGGACGCCTGTGAGCATCCCCTGACCAAGCTCTGCTGCTCCCGGGAAGGCTCCTTCCCCCCGCTGGGGCCAGAGACGGGCTTGGGAACAGGGACCAGCTCTGTTGGGTGGGCAGGAATGGGATCTGGGGGTCTGTAGGGGGGATGTGCACCCTGGGTGCCCCGCTCCCCTGTATCCCAGCCTCCAGCCCAGGCTTCCCCCAATGTCCCCCTGCTCCTCCAGTGTTGGGCTGGCCGGGATTGTCCCTTTGTATGCCGTCATGTGCCCTCCTGCAAGCTCTTCCCTCGCTGGGTGGGAAGCAGCTGGCGCGGAGCTGGGGCAGGGAAAACTGTGGGAGCGGAGGCTGGGATGTGCAGGGTGGAGCTGGAAAAGCTGCCAGCCAGCAAGAGAGGGGGAGACGGCTTGGGAGGAAGAAAAAGAAAGGAAGAAAGAGAAGGGGGGAAAAAATAGAACAAAACCTGACTTGGGCTGGTTTGGAAACCACGTCCTCTGGGGCTGATACAATATTTCCAGGCCAACTCCTCCTGGCAGCGGGAGCCGGAGTGAGCCTGAGTCACACTGCAGGGGACGGCACAAAAGCCCCATTGAGCCTCCTGCTTCCCCAAAACCTCCCACTTTGTCTCCCCGCCTCTCCCCCCCCCGCCCCTGGCTTCGCTTCTCAGGGCAAAATCTCCAACTTTCGGCACGGGCTTATTCCTCAAAGTCCCTCAAGAGTCGTTGAGCCACATGTCATTAAAAGCTCTCCATCCCTCCTCCTGCTCGCGGTGGGCTTTGGGGTTCTGG
The DNA here is from genome assembly GCA_009819605.1 of Sterna hirundo. Lineage (NCBI taxonomy): Eukaryota > Metazoa > Chordata > Aves > Charadriiformes > Laridae > Sterna > Sterna hirundo. The sequence continues at coordinate 22,022,803 of CM020445.1, forward strand.
CCCTAGGGATACTCCCCACCCCCAGCAATTCTGCGACCTTTGTAACGAGGTGCAGCCAACGCGTGTCTGGGGCGGTGGCAGTGCCAGCTCTCCGCTCTCCCTGCCCTCCCCTCCATGGTTCTGCATCTGGCCGAGCAGGAGAGCGCAGGAAATACCATCAGCTTTAGGGCTGCTTGAATCATCGTAAAACCACGCCGGAGAAGCGAGGGCTGGAGCTCCAGAGCTTCAGCCAAGCCTCCTGGATCCCGTTTTATGGCCTCCAGCTACAGCAGCTCCTTCATGCTTGCTTTGTAAGGATGGGGGAGGCAGGCAGGAGCGGGCACGTGTGTTGGGCACAGGGTCGAGGGTTGGCAGGACAGGGGATGGTACAAGCAAGCCCCCCCACCCCAGCATCGCAGAATTAGCAAGGGGCATGTTTTCCCTGACCCCAAAGCCTGTGGGCTGCAAAAAGGCTTTCCCCCCCCCAACCCCGCCTGAAGCTGTCAGGCAGGAGCCAGGGTAGAACATCTGGCAGGGGAATGGGGGGAGGAATTGGATTTATAAACACAGGCGGAGGTTTCAAAGCGGCACAGTGCAGCCAGCGGTAGGGGAGGATGATCTTCGGGAAGCAGGGGCCAGCAGGACGGGATAGGGACAGGGATGGGGACAGGGATGAAGCAGAGCACCCCAGCCCAGGGGCTCTCCTTCTGCACCCAAAAAAAGGTTGATGGCCACTTCTGGCAAGCACTCAGCCATCAGCAGCCCTGATGAGAGTGATGGGCTGTGGCTTTGCTGGCGGTTTCCCAGGCGCTGCTTTCCAGCAATCTCCGCTGTCCGGCACTCCTGGAAAGCATCGGCCCTGGCCCTGGGGACCACCACTGTGATGGAGGGCCAGGTGGATGGTGGGAGGTGGGAACCCGAGCTCTCATTCTCATCGCCGGGGTTTGAAAAGCACGCATAGCCCTGGCTCGGGGTGTGGGAGCTGCAATCACCGTCTGGAGTCACGGAGGATAAAACCTGGAGATGGGGCTAAAGAGAAAAAGCGCTCTGTGCCTCTGATGGATCTGTGTCCATGACAACCCACCCTGTAAATCTCGGGGCTGAACCCCAGGAGTGGGGAGAGGCTTTTCCCAAGGCAGGGGCCGTTTGCTGGTCTGGTTCTGCCCTGTCCCAAATGCCTGAGCCCATCCTGGAGGCAACTCCGTGCTGCCTGCAGAGGAGGGTCCTGCCAGCACAAGGGGGACCATGGGATGTACCCAAGGTCCCCACCAGGCTCGGATGCCATCGCTGCATCCCAAGACCAGCTCACGTGTGACCCGTCTCCATTGCACTGGGATTTCCTCACTGCGGAGACCCAGGTGGGTGCTCAGCCCTCCTCACAGACACCCACTCAGGTCTCTGAGCATCCCTGAAGGCGGCGGTACCCCAGTGTGTCCCCCTGGCACCCCCTCCTCCCAGCAAAGCCCCAGCCAAACCCAAGGGCCACTACACAGTGGCTGTGTGTGCCTTAGCCTGCCTTTCAAGCTGCTCATTTCCTTCCCCAGCCATAAATAAAACAGCGCCGCAAAACGAAGGGAATGTGTAACATAATGAAGCCTTTCTCAGAAAGCCCCATCGCATCCCTTCCTCCCCCCCACCCCCCCAGCCCCTCTGCACCGCGCGAGGATGGGGGCACAGCCCAGCCCCACCACCGGCCAGGATGCCGCTAGGGCGCAGGGGGCTGCAGGTCCCACTGGGAATTGCAGAGCCCGGCTCGGGATTAGGGAGAATGAAACCCTGGGCCACGCACAGGGGAGGCAGGAGGGCTGGTCCTGCCCACCCTGCATGCGTTTTGGAGCGGGAATGGGACCTCATGGACATGCTGTGGGGGAAGCAGGAGGGGCTCAAGCTGCTGAGTAGCAACCCCAGGGCTGGGTGGCTGTCCCCAGTTCCCCCCAATATTTGCATCCCCCCCAGTCCCTCCAGTGTTTGCACAGCAGGAGGGGTGTGGCGCAGCGCGGCTGGCGACAGGCAAGCTCGCTACCTTATAAAGCCATTAAAATAAAATAGAAAACACAACCCCAAACAACTCAGAGGGCCTCAAAACAAAGCTCCTGACGCTGTGGAGGAGGAATGCACCCGGCTGGCCATCACCCCATGCCGGTGATGGGGGCTCAGCGGCACCGGGCATGCCGCTGAAAGAGGGGCTGCTTGTTGGCATCGTCCAGCGGGCAGGAAGGAGGGCAGCCGGCGGGATGGGCCACACTGGCGGCCGAACAAGCCCGGGGCTGTTCGGGCAACAAGGAGCCTTCACTCCCCGGCTGTTTTTCCACCGTCAGAAAACCGGTGTGGCTGGGGCGGGAAGCGGCTGCAAAGACAGAGAGCCTTTCAAGGGGGGGGCTTGTGCGTTCGCATGGGGCTCTCCTGGCACCCGCTCCGGTAATTAAAGAGCTGCTTTAATGAATTCCAGTCCCCTCCCTGCAAACACACATGGGCCACCAGCCCTGGCCCCCACCTGGCCCCCACCGCAGCCTGAATGAAGCCTTGTTGAGCAGCCAGCCCCTCCCTGGTGCCGTGCCCCCCGCTCTGTGCTCCGCTCCTCCCGGCTCAGCGTCAGCGTCCCGCTCCGGGCAGAGCAATGGGGGCCCCTGCAGCCCCTCAGGGACTCGTTTATATCCCCCGTGCCCCGATTGTACCTCCTCATGCACACCCCGAAAACACATCCAGCCATCCCGCAGGCAGGGCTGGGGATGCCCTAAGTCTGCTGGCAGGGAAAGGATCCATCCACCAGCTCTCATCAGCCCCGGCACACCGAGGAGTCATCTCCCCCTCTGAAAAACCATCACATCCAGTGCCGGTTGGCTCCGCAAACCCTCCTGCCAAGTCCTGTGAGCGCTTTCCCTCGCCTGATCTGGGACTTGGCTCCTCTGTCCTCCTACGTGCTGGGGAGGAGGTGGGAAAAGTTTGTGTGCCGAGATATTAAAACATGGAGGAGAGCCCAAACTGGCTTTGCGGAGCCCCAGAGCTCTCCAGGAGCCCCCCAGCCTGGAGCCCCCCAGGGCAGAGGTGGATCTCTTCCCCTCCATGGTGCTGCCCAGCACCAGGCTCTGCTCCCTGGGCTGCTGGACCCGGCTCACTTTGGGGCTGGGATGCCAAAAAACTCCCTGAACACCAAAAACCAGCAATTAGAGAGGCCAAACACGACATGTTTTCAACTGCAGGAGCAAGGGGGAGAGGGGACAAAGCGTCCCGGCCCCGGCACGTGGCCGGTGGCTGGGACGGGTGCTGGGACAGTGCTGGCTCACACAGAGCCCTCACTTGTTCGCCGGCCCCGGGAGGAGCTGAGCACTCCCAGGGCCTCGCTTGGAGCTTTTGGCTTGTCTCCTTGTTTTTTTCAAAGCAAAAAAATTAAAAAAAAAAAAACCAACCAAATCCAAATGACACTGCAGCCTATAATCTGCTGGCTGCTGGCCGGCTGCTCGGAAACTGTGACGGAGGCCCCTCTCGCCTTGTCAATGCCTTTCCATCGCCTGGGCAAGGCAGGGGCAGCAATTTCCTGTGGGACACAGCAAGCTGGGAACGTTGGTTATTTTTAGCCAAGGTCAGCGGGATGGCCGGGGTGCCCATCCCCACCTACAGCCAGGACATGGAGACTTGCTGCTCCCCATGAAGGGCCAGTTCGGGCATCCCCATCCAGGGATGGATGAGGCTCGGCTTGGGGCACCACATGCCCATGGTGCGATCGTGGCATCCTTAGATCACCTGGGAAAGGTGCTTTTGGGGCATAGGAGTGCATCTGCATGGGGTAATCCTGGGATGCTCAGTCACAGCCAGCCCTCGGACATGTCTGGGTACCCCAGGGAGGGTGTGTGTGTCCCTGCTCTCTCTGTGCACGCGCAAATCGGAGCTGCCATCCCAGCAATCCATTGGGATGGTGCACCCTACCCCACAGAGGCTCCTCCAGGGCAAAATGCATTTGGAAAAAAAAAAAAAAAAACCACACCAACCACAAAATCCATCAAGCCGTATTTTCTGCATCTTTTGCAATGTGGGGGGGGTGAGGAAGAGGGAAGAAGGAGGTGAAAAGCTGAAAGTCCCTTGTGAAAGAGAAACACCACAGGTCGGTGTTCCCATCCTGGCCAGGCTGCAGCGCCGAGGAAGAGCACGGCCCTGAAATAAAGCAGGAATTTGGGAAGACAAACAGCAGTAACTCACACCATGCCGCTGCCAGAGAAAAATCCGTGTCTCCTGGAGCCGGGCAAGGGTCCCTCCTCCCTCCCCTCACAAACAGCACTGCTCCCCTGGGCATCTGCACTTCCGTTAACTTTTTAACAGTAGTATTTTATGAGAGAAAGAGAAGAAAAGCATCTCTGGCAGCTTTGGGAGAACAGAGGCGGGACAAAATGTGCTGGCTGCAGGAGCTACTGCCCCTTGTTACACTGGAAAACAGGCTGGCTGTGCTGGACCGGCTCCTCCAGCCCCAAAACACAATTCCCAGCACCCGTGGGAGATGCTGCCCAGCCCCTGGGCTGGCCGAGGAACTGCTGATGGGTCCGGCCCCAGCAAAGCTTTCCCTCCTCGTGAGAGCAGCCGCTCGGTGCCCATCTGAAGAGCACATTTTTGAGATTAGGGGAAGATACAAAAGCAAAATCCCAGCAGGAGCTGGAACACAGACATGCACGCACAGGGAGAACCTCGATGGGAGCCAGCACATAATGTGCATGCAATGTCTCCGGGGACCACAATATATTGCACACATGTGTGCACGCCTCGCTGGGGCACGAGCACGGCTGCCTGTGCCCGCGCAAGGAGGGAGAGGAAAATTCCCAATGTGCCCCATCGTTCCTGCTCCCCAAATGCCGGGACAAGGTGGTGCCGAGAGCCCCAGGCAGGGCACCCACCACCCTCAGCTACCAAGCAAGGCACGCCGGAGCTGGCTGGTTTTGCAGGGACCGCTGGAAGGAGGGAGCAGGTCAGGAGAAGACAGAGCCCTTCATGACCCTGCGAAGAATAGCAAAGCTCCTCTGAGTCACTTAGTCCAAAAAGGACAAGGAAGCCAAAGTGCCCCATGCCAAGGGCAGGCACAAGGGCCAGGAAATGAGCCGGCTTGAGTAACGATGGGCTGAGCAAAGGGCTCACTGTTAAAGCAAGCGCTAGATATTTCCATGCTGCCATCACTTCCCTGCCTGGAACGGGTGTGGTGATGGTCCTTGCAACACCCACATTATTCTCCCAGACCCCAGGAAAAACATGAGGCACTTTCTCTGTTGCCAGCGATGGGAAGTGAAAGGATGAGCCCTTCAGGGATGGAGAGACCTCCTTGCCCAGACCCCACAAAAAATCATTTCCTGCCCTGGGCAGGACATCACAGAGCTCGGTTTAGAAGAAAACGCAAAAAGCCAAAAGCAGAGTGTTCCAACTCTGCCCAGGCCAGGTAAACCTTCACCATCACCTCTAACGATGGGCTGGTTTCAAACCTTCCCTGACTGTGGCTGCCTGGGGTTGGGTTTTCTCTTGCTGCACCAACCCATGAGCAAAGCCTGCCTGGTGGAGCAGGGGGGAGCCTGCCCTGTTCCCATCCCTTCTCACCCTGGCCAGCCCCACAGAAATTTGGGCAATAAGGAAAAAAGCAGCTGTAAGAGCACACACGGGGTTTTAGAATCATAGAACGGTTTGGGTTGGAAGGGACCTTAAAGCTCATCTAGTTCCAACCCCCTGCCCTGGGCAGGGACACCTCCCACCAGCCCAGGCTGCTCCAAGCCCCGTCCAACCTGGCCTTGAACCCCTCCAGGGATGGGGCAGCCACAGCTTCTCTGGGCAACCTGGGCCAGGGGCTCACCACCCTCAGAGTAAGGAATTTCTTCCAAATATCTAATCTAAATGTACCCTCTTTAAGTTTTAAACCACTACCCCTCATCCTATCACTCCACTCCCTGACAGAGTCCCTTCCCATCTCTCCTGTAGCCCCCTTTAGGTACTGGAAGGCCATTATAAGGTCTCCCCAGAGCCTCCTCTTTTGCAGGCTGAACAACCCCAACTCTCTCAGCCTGTCCTCACAGCAGAGGGGCTCCAACCCTTGGAGCATCTTGTGGCCTCCTCTGAACCTGCTCCAACAGGTCCGTGTCCTTCCTGTGCTAAGGGCTCCAAAGATGGACGCAAGCAATACTCCAGGTGGGGGCTCACCAGAGCAGAGCAGAGGGGACTGATTTACACCCCGACCTCGCCATACAGGAGGCTGGTTTCATCCCAGCACCCAACCTCCATCCCTCCCTCCTCCGAAATAGAGGAGGGTCTGGGCTGGGACCCTAGGAGAAGCCAAAGGCTCAGCTTTGTTGCCCCATGGCACCTCAAAGTGCTTGTGGGACCCCAAATCCAAGCGATGACAAGCGCCACAGTGAAGCATAGCAGGCAAGCTCCACACATATAAACTCAAGCACAGCAGGCTTTACAGCCTCTGACTACATATGGGCTGAAAACGTGTGTGTTCACCCCTCTGACATATCCTTGCCAAACATTTACAACTTTACAGGTCTTCCAAGCGTTTATGCTTCACCCTGCAAGCATGGGGTTAACTCTGCCAAGGGATGCTCTGGAGCTAACGGGAATGGGTGGCAGTGCATCCCAGACACATATGTATAATGTCTGTACAATGCACATGCACGTACTGAGCAAGCAAAAAAGCATAAGTGCTCTAAAATTAAGCCTTGCCGCTCCCTGTGCTTTTAATTCCGCCCTCTCCCGCATATGCCCTGTGACACAGTCTTTCATTTCACGACCGCATGCCATTGCGCTGAGTCCCTGCAAGGCTGGTGTATACTGGGCGTTGAACACGTTCCAGCTGCAGCTTCAGGCACCCAGTTTGAGCTGAGGTTTCCGTATAGTCTCACATCCACATATGGAGCACAGACACAGGCGTTTTTTCCCCTCCAGCACTGACGGAGCAGCCACCTTCAAGGTGAAGGTCAGCGATGTCTGGGTGATATGGAGAGCTGTTAGGAAGCGATGTAAAATAGGGAGAGGAGCAGAATGCGGTGTTGTCTGACCTGGTGGCATCCCCAGGGCTCCCGCACAGCGTCTCTCTGTTCAGCAGTGACTGGGACCAGCCAGGGCATCCAGCCAAGGCATGACACTGGAAGGGATCATATTACTCCAAAGGGAGATGGCTGTGGCAGAAGTGGGAAAGACTCATTAGGGTAATGTCTTGCCTCCTTACACTCGGGAACTTGGCCTGATGACAGGCACTACTGCATCTTCCCTGGCCAAGAGGTTCCTCTAAACACCGCAGGGGCAAGGAGAAACACCACCTCTGCCTCACCACCCAGACCCTACAAACCCTTTCCCTAGGCAAATCGGAAAACGGACTCCTCTGATGGTCTTTCCAAGCTGCTAGGCTCCCTGTCCCAGGGCAAATGGGGAAGGACTGATGGATGGGTTTGGAAGGCTCCAGGGTCACAGCACCCACACAGTTGGGGTTTGGGGCGGGGGGAAGGGGTGTCCTTCCCTGTCTGACCCTCTCCCTTTTCTCCTCAGCCTCTTTCTTCGGGGATGGCTATGTGGAAATGCCGCTGGCGGATGCCTCCCGCACGGTGCGGCTCCACCTGCAGCTGTACACCAGCCAGGGCAGTGGGCTGCTCTTCCTGGCTGCCGGCCAGCCCGACCACCTCCTGCTCCAGCTGCGAGCCAGCACCCTACAGGTCAGCACCCACCCTGTGGGCTGGGGTCCATGGGTCAGGGCTTCATCCAGGGCAAGGATGAAGGGGCAAAATCTGTCCAGACCCCTGCCAGGGGATGTTAAGGGTTCAAGAGGAGAGCGGACGGAGTCTTGGGAGAATCTTGGCAGAAACAGGCTCCAGCTGGGGAAGCTCCTCACCCCCTGCCTCAGGAGCATTGTGGAGACGCCTAGACACCAACACCCCGTGTACATTGCATGGTGCGATGGTGCACAGCACCCTCGGGGTGCGAGGGGTTAGCGAAGAGGAGAGGTGAGCTGAGAGGGTCCAGAGAAAGGAGAGGTCTCCACAGGCCAAGCCCAGCCAGGGCGTGGGAAGGGATCAGGATGGAAGAATAAAATTCCCCTCATGTGGTAATGGTGTTGGCATCCACCATGAAGGAAAAGAGCAGGGAGCATCCAAGGCACACATCCTGCCTCTCTTGCAGCCTGGGCTGGGCCACCAACCACATCTAAAGGAAAGCGGCAGAACAAGCAAGCATCTGACCAGAGGTCTCCCTAACGCAGACCGCGTGTCTCAGGTCCATCAGCTAACCCTCTACTTAGGCAGGCTCCAGGCTGCTGCCTGTGGGGAGCAAAGCCTCCTGTTTCCCCTGCCAGCTCCCAGGGCAAGGGCTGGAAGCAGCCTAGGTTGCAGGGATGGAGGATAGCAGGTAGAATGGAGCAGCGAAAGGGGAGCCAGCATCTGGCAGGGCTCCTCCATGGGGGGAAAGGGAAAGCCCAGCAATGGGGCAGCAGGACTGGGAGATGCTGAGGAAGAGTGAAAAAGGAGAGAAATTCAGATAGCAGGGCAGAGAAGTCATGTCCACAGGGGGACCTCACTGAGGAGGGAGGAACATGCACAGAGGGCAGGACAAACAGTAGTGAACAGAGGGACCAAACCACCTGTGAGCCCCCAGAAACAGTCCACTCTTCAGTAAGTATTTCTGGTAGGTGGAGAGGTGTCTCCTCTGCTGCAGATAACACCTTGAACTGAGCACTTTCCATGTCCTTTCCTTCAGGCCAGGCTGCAGCTGGGCTCAGAGGAGGTGACGCTGCAGTCCCCAGCAGAGCTGCAGCTCAATAACCTGGCGGCGCATGATGTGGAGCTGCTGGTGGAAGATGGCAGGATGACACTGACCATCGACGGCCTCTTCAACAGCTCTGTGGACATCAAAGGACCCGTACGGGAGCTGGACATCCAGTATGGCCTCTATGCTGGTGGGACAGGCAGCCTTGACCTGCCGTACCTCGCTGAGGCCAGCCCGCCCTTCAGAGGTTGCCTCCACTTAGTGACATTCAACGGCCTGGATGTCCTCTCACCACTGTCTTCGGACGGCAGCGCTAAGATCTTCCACCAGGTCCAGGAAGGGTGCAGCACACAATTCTCTGCGGAGCCTGACGACCCCTTTGGGTTCCTGGGGCCACACTCCTACATCGCGTTTCCCAAGTGGGATGCAAGGGAGGAAGCGACCATCGAATTCGTGATAACAACAAGCATCACTCAGGCACCCCTCATCTACCACGCAGGGCTGGAGAATGACTTCTTCTACCTGGAGATCTCCAACGGGCGCCTGAGAGGGTTTCTTGAGAAGGGGAATGGCATCATCATCCTGCACAACAACGTCTTCATCAGCGACGAACAGCAGCACTATGTCAAAGTCTACACAGACATCCACAAGTTTGAGATCCTGATTGATTACTATGCCTCATCCACGTCCAACCGGGGCATCAACAACTACCTGGACCTTCAGGGAAACCTCTTCATTGGAGGTATGAGCGAGAAAGCTTTGCAAAGGCTGAGGGAGCACCATCTTGCTTTCATGTCAGTGTGGACCATGACCAACAACTCGTTTGTTGGCTGTTTAGAGGATCTGCGGATAAACCTGCAGAGGAGGAGTCTGCAAGATGCTGTGATCACGAAGGACATCACATCAGGCTGTGGAAAGCAGGATCACTACTGGGACTATGACGAAATGTACGAGCAGGATGAGGCACACACTTCCCCACCTCCAGATGTCTGGTCAGGAGCACCGGGCCTGGTGGTGGAACCGTGCCAGCCAGACAACAGTTTCCCACCTGCCTTCGCCAACATCAGCAGGCTGCTGCACATCAGCCCCCTCATTGTCTCTGAAGGGGGCGTGACCTATCTGGAGTGGAAATACGCCCAGCCAACAGTAGACTTGAGCCTTGCAAACATCCGGCAGTCCCAAATCCTCTTTAGCATCATCAATGACCCTAGGCACGGCCAGCTGGAGCTGGATATTCCTGGGTCCAGGAGCAGAAGGAAGTTCACCTTGTTGGACATTGTGAATAGGAAAGTCAGATACATCCACGATGGCTCCGAAGGCCCCATGGACCAGCTGATGCTGGAGATGACAGTGACTGCCCAGCAAGGGGTCCCAGAGTGCTTGCAGCAGGGCCAAATGTACCTGCTACCCATCATGGTCAACCCTGTCAATGATCCCCCACAGGTGATCTTTCCCCATGGGAACCACATGACAATCCTGAAGCACACACGAAAACACCTGACCACCGACATCCTGCAGGTCCTAGATGATGACACATCCTGTGATGACCTCGAATTCCAGCTGCACGGTGGCCAGCAGATGGAGGAGGGTTATGTTGAGTATGACTTCCACCCTGGAGTGCCCATTGAAGAGTTCTCCTGCAGGGACCTAGAAGCAGGTAACGTAGTCTACGTGCACCAGAGTGGGACAAACTTACAGCTCACCCTGCAGGTGAGTGATGGCACAGTCCCAAGCCCTATTGCCACCCTGAGGATCCTCGCCATTGACCCTGACATCCACCTGCACAACAACACTGGCCTCTCCATCTCCCAAGGAGGGGCTGCACTCATTACCACAGCCAACCTGTCAGTGGAGACAAATGCTGTGAAACAACGGGTCGCCATCCTGTATGTCCTCACAGAGCCCCTAAGGTATGGTGAGGTCCAGAAGCAAGGAAGCGTGGGAGGGGAATGGAAAAAAGTTGAGTCCTTCTACCAGCAAGACCTGGAGCAAGGGCGCATCCAGTATTTCAGCACAGACACAGAGCACCGGCTGGAAGATGTTGTGGAGAAGCTGAGATTCAAAGTCCAGGTGGGGCAGAAGGTCTTGCAAAACAACACCTTTCTCATAAGGATTGAAAGAGCCACCATTAAGATGAGGACCATAGTTCCCCTCCAGATGAAGAACAAGCGGCACAGAAATATCACCAGTAAGGAGCTGGAGGCAATGTTGGAAGATCCAAATTCTGCCCCAGTCCCCTTCCACTATGTGATAATCCAGGCTCCCAAAAAGGGAAACCTGGAGCTGCTCGGCAAGCGGCTGATTGAAGGCTTTGGATTTACCCAGGATGACCTGCAAAGAAACCACCTGAGCTACAGCGTGACCATCAGGAACTCTCAGCAAGCCGAGGACACCTTCCAGTTTCGCGTCCGCGCTGGCAAGCAGCACTCTCCTGTCTACACCTACACAATCAGCATTGGTGGGGACCCTGATGCACCAGCCCTGACCAACGTCCTCCTGACTGTGCCAGAAGGGGGGCAAGCCATCATCTCTAAGGACCATTTGTTTGTACAGAGCATGAACAGCATGGACTACCTCTACGAAGTGATTGAGGGGCCAGCACATGGGAGGTTGGCCTGGGCTGCATCCCATGGCTGGGCCTCCAGAGAGGAGATCACAGAGTTCACCAACGATGACATCCTCCACCGCCGGCTGCTGTACCAGCACGATGACTCTGAGACACTGGAGGATGACATCCCCTTCGTAGCGATCAGGCAGGGCGAGAGCAGCGCTGAGCCCGATGCAGAGGAGGTGAGAGGTGTTTTCAGGGTCTCCATCCAACCCATCAATGACCACACCCCAGTCCAGGTGGTGAACAAAGTCTTCAATGTGGTGCGCAATGGGCAGCACCTGTTGACGACAGACGACATTGCCTTCACTGACAAGGACTCTGGCTTCTCTGACACACAGCTGGTGCTGGCGCGGAAGGACATTTTGTTTGGCAGCATCGTGTCCGTCGATGACAGGAGCCACCAGGTCTATCGGTTCACACAGGATGACCTGAGGAAGAAGAAGATCCTCTTTGTCCATTCGGGGGCTGACCGAGGCTGGATCCAGCTACAGATCTCAGATGGCCTCCACCAAACCACAGCCCTCCTGGAAGTACAGGCATCAGATCCCTACATCAAAATAGTCAACAACACCGGACTAGTCATCCACCAGGGCAGCCAAGGGACCATTGACTCCTCTGTCCTCAGCCTGGAGACCAACATGGACATCAGGTCAGATGAAGAGATACGGTTCCTGATAACAGCTCCCCCAAGGTGGGGGACTGTGCTGAGAAGGGAGCAGCCGGTCATGGCCTTCTCCCAGAGGGACCTGCTAGCAGGTGAGATCTCCTACCGCCACAATGGGAGCAGAAACACCCGGGATGAGCTCCAGTTCACTGTAGAAGCGAACGAGGTGGCAGTGGAGGACACGCTGGCCATCAGTGTGTTCTTGGACACCCACCCCAGCCCCCTGCACATAGTCAACCACAAGGAGATCCACGTCTTCCAGGGGGAAGCAGCTGGGATCAAGGAGAAGCACTTACTGGTGAGTATCCCCTTCTCTAGTCATTCCCCAAGCCTGCATCACTTCCCTGGCCACCAAACCAGGCCAGCCACAGGTGGGACTCAATTTTACTCCCACCTGCCCACTCATACCCATGTCAGGCTTTCCCCAGGGGCAGAGGGGGGCTTCAGGCATGGCCTCAGTAACAAGGTAACTCTTACAGCCCATCTACAGCAAAGCCTTGGGGGATTGCACAGCAGTGGGCTGTGGGGCAGCCCAGCCTCACAGGCACCAGTCCCCAACTCATGCGTTGTTTCCCCTACACTCCCAGGTGGCCCATGAAGAGATCTCTCCCCAGGACATAGTCTACCTAGTGAGAAGCCCCCCGGCCTCTGGCTTCCTGGCAACGCTTCAGCAGAGCCGAGACTCAAATGAGCAACCCAGCCTAGACCCCATCCAGTCCTTCACCCAGGAGGATATCAACAATGGCAGAGTCCTCTACCTCCACTCCAAGCCGGAGGAGGAGCGTGACCGGTTTGTCGTAGACGTCACGGCCAGTGGTGTGGACCCACTGGAGGGGGTGGTGGTGAGCCTGGCTGTGCTCCCCATCACCGTCCCCCTGGATGTCCGCAACATCACGGTGCCAGGAGGTGGCTCCATCACCCTCTCCACAGGCATCCTCAACATCCCCAACACCTACTACAGGGCTCTCAGCTTGGAGTTCAAGGTGCTTGAGCCCCCCCGGTTTGGCACCCTCCTGAACAGCGAGCGGCCTGAGGACGGCAGGCTGTACACCTTCACCTGGAGCGAGGTAGAGCAGCCAACGTTTCCTGCTTGCCCACCACGCTGCTTTCCCAGGGGGTTTAGGAAGAGCCCAGGCGTGGCCTCCAGCCCCCAGTGGCACTGGGAGGCCGGGGAGGGCTGTGGGGGCTCCTCTCCCCATCAGAGAGCTTCCGCCCTTGGGATGGTGGGCTTGCCCTGCAGACAAGGCATGCGTCAACCCCCAAGGTGTGCTTAAATGGCCTTGAGGATATGGGGTGGGGATGCAGGCAGAGATTCCCATGGGCATCCCACTCCCTGTTCTTTGGGCTGGATCCATCCCACAGGGATGCCCCACAACAATGGGCAGGCACCCAGCTTCCTCCCTCCTCCAAGGCTGGTGCACAGGTCCCCTCCCCAGCAGGGCTGGTGGCCTGTCATCTCCCAGGAAGGTCACCCAGACCCTGCCCCACAGGTGGAGAACCAACGGATCCAGTACAGGCAGGACGGCCCCTGGGCCCAGGCCGACAGCTTTACCCTCCTGGCCAACGCCTCCGAGATGGACCGGCAGAGCCAGCCGAGGACCCTCTTCATCACCATCCTGCCCCGCAGCTCCAAGGGGCCTCGGCTGAGGATCAACGCCGGCCTGCGGGTAAGGGTGGGACGCCACCCCAGGGGACCCTGGGTGCTCAGCACTAGGACACCTGAGCGGTGGCCAGCCCAGCTTGGGGACCCCAGGGGACCCACTCCGAGCCTGGTCACGCACCTCCGGGAATCCGGGCACTGCAGAGCCGGGGTGCAGACCAGAGGCGGGCGATGGCCTCCGGGGAAAGGCAGGCGGTTTCCCGGCGCGGCGAGGTTTTGCAGGAAGGCGGAGACCGGGCTGTCCCCCCGTCGTCGTCGTCCGTCCCCCCCCCCCCCCCCGCGTCCCGCCCCGCCGCCGATGCGGAAACCGTCCGCGAGATGTCAGCATCGCCCCGCGGCAGCGCCCGGTTCCCCTCTCGCACCCCGGGCTCGGCGGAGCCGGGCTGCCACGGCGGCGGGCAGCCGACTGCCGGCAGGGCAGGGGCTCCTCACCTCCCCTCTTCTGAGGATGGGCAGCCTGCTCGCCCCTTCCCCAGGATAACCCCTGGCAGCGTAAAAGAGCAGCTTCGCCCAAATTCCATCGGCACAGATTGGAAAGACCTAATTATTTAGGCAGCCTTCGCACCTCTCCTTATGCCCATCACAGTAAAGCCCAAAGCCAAAGCCTCACCAGCTGCTGGAAGCCCCACCTCCTGTTTCAGACACCCCCCTGCCCCGTTCAGGATCACTAACACAAAAATGCAGCAAAGAAATTATTAGAAAACATGCAGGAGTGCAGGATCACACCACCACCACCCCTCAGGCTATCCTCACCCATCCCAGGATTTCCCAGGCTGGCCACAGGGAAAGCAGCATCTTCCATCAGGATTATCACACCAGGGTCATCACAGTGGCTTTGGGACAGTGTCCGGGAGAGCCTGGACTCTGGTGGAGACCCCCGAAGGGAAGCAGATGGGCTGGTCATCACCCAGGCAGCCCCAGAGACAGGGAGAAGGACCAGGAGTCCCAGGAAAGTTTTGGGGGTGCCCCCGTTTCCCAGGGCTCTGTCCCCACCCACACCACTCTGTCCCACCTCCAGACCAGGAAGCTCAGCTCCCTCCCAGCAAATCCCTTTTAATAGTGCATTAAGTGGTGCCTCCGTGATCTGCCCCAGCTGTGCCGAAATCCTGCATCCCCTCCAGAGACAGGTTTAACCCCTTGGCTGCTGGCCCCACCGCAGTTCCCAGTCCGGAGGCACAAAACCTCCTCTCCTCTGCTCGCTGAGGACCACCGCACCAAAAAGGGCATCTCCAGGATGGCCCTGTGCAAGGAGGGGAGGAGGCCGCTCCCTCCCTGCCTTATTTTTAGCCAGTCCTTTAGCTCAGGGATTGCAGAGCACTTAGGAAAGTCCTTCCCTCCCAGCCACCATGCTAAAAAAAAAGGGGTGAAAAGAAGACAAAAAGCTCACAAAATAAACTCCAAGACAGGAGTCCGTCCGCCTTTCCACTGGGATCCCTGTCTGGCCCTGGGAGGAGTAACCACAGCCCCCCCCCCGGCTGCCCACAGGAGGGGCTCTGGAGCTGGGAAAACCTTCCTGCTCTGAGCAGGAGCAACAAAGCAACCCAGCGCTCAGGAGGGGCCCGGCTCTGCTGTGTTTGTGCTCTGGCGAGAGATGACTTCAGCGTTTAAAGGTCAGGCCGGGTCCAGGAGAGAGATTGCACAAAGCCTTCCTCTGCTGCCTACTGGTGCCGGGGGTGCAGAGTCCATGCAGGGTTGGGGAGACAACGGGCAGGGCTCAGACCCCGAAACAGAGTCCCCCCCTGGAAAGAACCAGGCAAATTTGCCCCAAGCAGCCGCTTTTTGGGTTGCATGGGGAGAAAGGATGGCTGGATGCCACCAAAAGAGAGGCTTCCACTGCTGCAACCAAAACACAGGGCCACAATCCCGGCGCTGTTTTGATGCCTCCCTGCATGCTCTCCCAGGGAGCGGAGGCGACACGGAGGCTGAGCAAACATAATAAGCCAAGTAAGCGAGAGCAGGAACCAAGCGGAAGGCTTTAATAATTGAGAGAGGGCTGGGAGCACGGTGAAGCAGGTCAGCTCCAGCAGCACGGGCTCTCCACGAGCAAAGCCTGTGCCCAGCTGCAGCGGGCATCGATGCCCCGGGGCTGCTGTGGTCCCCCCTGCCTGCAAGCGCCTCTCCAGGCTTTGACCACGGGGATTTTTGCTTGGCACCGAGCCCTGGGTGCAATTGCAATTTCACTGGGTGCCGAAGTGACCCAGCTGCAGGCACTGGGGAAGGGGAGCAGCCCAAAAAAACGCTGTGCACAAATGTGGCGGAGCCACGCAGATCCTGCTGCGAGGGCTTCAGCTCCCGCACCAGCACTTCCCCCATCCTGTCTCCAAAGCTGTGTTTTCAAGCCTGCCTCCCGCCATCCCATGGGGACTGCCGAGGGATTCAATTTCACTGTCAGCACCCACACCCACTCAAGAAATGTTTTGGGTTAGGCCAGCTGAAAACAGCAGAAAAGAGCTCATCTAACCCAGCCCAGAAAGCTGAGCAGCTCCTCCCGCAGCCGGGTGTTGTCTGGTGGGTTTGCAGGACGTGGGGCCAGGCTTGCAACACTGTGGGATGCAGCGGCGCATCCTGCCCCTCCGCCCTGCAGGAGCTGCAGGAAGGCTCGGTCCATGCACCCCGTGATTTCAGGGCATCCTGAGGGCGAAAGGCAGCTCTGGGGGTGCGTGTGCAGAACCTGTCTGGCAGCACAGGAGTCACCCCCGTGGTCTGCCAAGACCGAGATACGCCACAGGATTAGGAGCAGGGGAAAACTGTCGCCTTGAGCCAGAGAGGGGAGACGCCAGGGCTTTGGGGTGGCAGCATCCCGGGGGGCCGGTGGGCACCGCTGGCTGGGGGGAAGCAGCCCTGGGATGCTGCAAGTCCTGAGCTCCGCTGCATGCTTGTCATTCCTGGAGGGTTTGCTGGGGCGGCTGGTGGCCTTGCTGCAGCCTTGCTAGTAGGTGGTGGGACAGGAGCTTTGCCAGGAGCACGGAGAAACACCAGGGAGAGATGAGGCCATCACGTACACAGCAGCAGCTCAGGGAGCAAGTTCAGGGCCAGGGGACCCTACAAAAAGCCCTTCTCCTGCAGAACAACAGGGAGAGAGGCATCAAAGGCACAGCCTCTGTCCCAGCCGTGTGCCTTTTTCCATTTCCAGTGCTTGGGGAAACTGAGGCACAGAGCGGCGAGCCCTCACCTCTGTCCTGCACACGTGGTGCAGATACATGGACCCAGCAGCACGGCACGTGCTGGCAAACACAGCAGTGGTGCAGGGTGATGCCGGGCTGGGAAGGAGTCAGATGATGGAGGCATCACCCAGCACGCGGACAAGGCGCCCTTGTTGGGCTGGGACGTGCTCAGGCACCCAGCAAAGCCATCTGAGCAGGGACAGGGTCCAGAGCAGGCTGGGGAAAGAGGGGAGAGGAGCTGGGGGCATCCCGGGGGCATTACAGTCTCTCCCTATTCCCCAGCTGCGGGAAGGCACCACAGCTGCCATCACCCCCCACGTCCTGAGCGCGGAGGATGAGGACTCCCCGGTGGAGGAGGTGACTTACTCCATCCAGCCCCCAGCTAACGGGAAGGTTGTGCTGAGGTCGGCGCCCAGCACTGAGGTCAGACGGTTCACCCAGGCCCAGATAAACAATGGCCTCATCCTCTTCGTGCACCAAGGTAAGGCAGGACTGAGGGTGCCCTGACCCCCCGGCATCACCCCCAACTTGAGGGAGGGGCTGCCACCAGAGGGGAGCACCACTGTGCCACCAAGGTGGATGCTAGCACCATCACACAGCACCCTGGTCCAAACCGTGCCAGGTTAACAGGGGGCTGCAGCCCCTCTGCCCCTGGTAAATGGCCAGCTCTGTGCTTTCTGCAGGGCCCCTGGATGGAGGCTTCGCCTTCGACCTGTGGGATGGTGAGAACCTGTCGCCTGGGCACTTCTTCTTCGTCAGGGCCCAGAAAGAGCCCCTCATCAGCCTGGCCAAGAAGCAGAGTCTCACTGTCTGCCCAGGTGGGTACAGGCATATTCCCCATTCTCCCAGTTCAATGGCAAACGGGGCCCTTGGACCCTTCCACCACCCTCTGCCCAAGCCTGGGTGCTGTCAAGAGATGCCCATGGCAGAGGCTGCGGGCGGGTAGTGAGGACACAGCTTGAAGCCCATCCTTGACATGTTTTCCAGGTGCCCTCCAGCCCATCACCAGCCAGAACCTGCAGGCAGTGAGCAACAGCCCCACCAGCTCCACCAGGCTGTACTATAGCATCGAGCAAGCCCCACGCCTGGGCAGGCTGAGCACCCCCTGGGGGGAGGAAATACGGAACTTCAGCCAAGCCCAGGTGAGCTTTTGCCTTCTCCAGCCCCCCAGGATCCCAAGGCACAGCCCTCCATCACCCCCTCACCACAGCCCAGGGGTCCCAGCCCAACCCCAGGCAGAGGGACCCGACCCCTGGCAGGAGGCAGGGCAGGGCTGCAGCCACGCTGTGACTTTCCCAGCCATGCCAACAGCTGTCAAGAGGGATTACAAGCCGCCACCCGAACGCTGGCTTTGCCACAGCCACCAGCCTTGGATTTAGTGCTGGCGGAGGCTCAAGGAGTGATAATCCCCTTTTTCTTCTTCGGCTACCTCCCTGCCGCAGACCCAGCCATCCTGGCTACTGCCTAAGGCAAGAGCGAAGTGCGATGCTTTCACCCCAGCTCCGAGCAGATCCTTGCTACCACGCTTGTCCTACACAGCCAGGCTCTTGCAGAGCATGGTAGAGGGCTTGTTTCTAACCCTCCCTCAGAAGCATGCAGGTTTGCCCACCCTGCAAGCCACCCTGTGCTGTGCTCACCCTCAGAGGCAGCCTGGCCCAACTCTTGGAGGATGCTGAGCAAGCTCAGCCCTTCCTCTGAGCCTCAGTTTCCCCCCTTGCTGGACAGAAACATCCTGTCTGAGAGGCATCATGAGTTCTCAGTGGTGGCTACTGTGCCATGGCTGGTGAGGATCCCAATTTCTTACCTAATTAAGACTTGGCTGCTCCTTCCTACAGCCAAGACAAGAGACCACAGTGCACACATTGGCTCTAGCACTGGGTTCCCCTCCGTGCTATAGTGTCCGTCACACCAAAGATAAGACAGATGTACCCATCTCCCACATGGCATCACCCACTCTGGGTACTTATTTTGCCATTTAGCAGAGCTCATTGAGGTTTTTTTTATTTTTAGGTGGACAGCGGTTTGATTTTCTACCAGCATGAGATGCCAGAGAAGCCCTTCTGGCTCGCCCAAGATGCCATCCGCTTCCGCGTGGTTGCTCCCATGACCATCTCCGATTCCTTCATCCTTCTTGTGCTCATCTCCTTTGAGGCCAGGTGTCCTCAGCGCTCAACGCAGCTATGGAGAAATGCAGGTAAAGAAGGAAGGGAGAAGCAAGGGACAAACAAGCTCTCCTGAAGTTTGCACAGTCCCTCCATTTGGGGGAGATTACGCAAACTTCATGAGGGCTTGTTTGTCTGAAGAAGACACCACCGTGCGATTTCCTATGACCGCCCAAGCACAAGCTTTGATATTATGTCAAGCAACGTCTAAAATTGCATCCATCCTTTTGCTGGCGCTCTGCATAATTCCTTCCTCCACCATCTTACCAACCTAAGAAGTCCCAGTTGATTCTCATCCCTCTCCATTTCTTTACAATCCTCCTTTTTCTGCTCTAACTTGCCCTTGCCTTGTTCTGCTCTATTCTTCAGCAGATCCTGGCTCTTCCCAGAGATGACACTTTTGGGTTTTCCCTTTTCCCTCAGGTCTCCACCTTGCAAGGGCTCAACAGGCTGAGATCGACACCTCGGTGCTGGATGCCTCCAACCTGCTAAGCCAAATCCCGGTCCCTGAGAGGGCTGCACATGATGTTGTCTTCCTGGTGACGGGGCTGCCAGCTCATGGGCAGCTCTTGGTGGCTGGTGTGCCCCTGGAGCGGTCACAGCCATTCTTCCTGCAGTCAGACCTGGCCACAGGACGCCTGGCATATGCTCACGGTGGAGATGGCATCTCTGAAGACCATTTCAGATTTAAGGCTTGGCTCCAGCCCCGAGCACAGCAGTCCATCCGTCCTCCGCAGGAAGGGGTGGTCATCTCTGAAGCTTTCAATATAACAGTGATGAGCAGCAGCAGCAAGCCACCGCAGGTGGTGAAGCGGCAAGAAGTGCTGTGGGTCCCACCAGACTCTGTGGTGACCTTGTCCCAGGACTACCTGGATGTGGCAGACCCATCAGGTTCCCCAGAGGAGATGGTGTACAGCGTCCTCCAGAGACCCTTCTCTGGCCACCTGGCCAATGCACACATCCCACAGGAGCCCATCAACCGCTTCACCCAAGCGGATGTCAATGCAGGCCATGTGGTGTTTGTTGCCACTAGGAGCCATGCCCCAGGGTCCTTAGCCCTGAGCCTCTCCGATGGCCACCACCCACCCACCTTGACCTCGCTGGAGATTGAGGTGCTGCCTGCAGTGAGCACTGCTGCCAGCCCGGTGCTGCTGGAAGTGCCCCAAGACCTGAACAGAGCCTTGGTGTCCCACCATCACCTCCTGGGAGCCGCGCAGCTGGGGACAGGCAATGCCCAGTACAGGATCACCAGGGACCCAAGGTTTGGCCAAGTGCAGGTCAACCAAAAGCCAGTGCGGGGCTTCTCACAGAGGCAGCTGGACCGTGGGGAGGTGACGTTCACCTTCACCAACCTCACCTCTCCCAAGGACAACTTCCAGTTCCTCGCCATATCAAGGGCAGTGAACAGGACTGGGGTGGTGAATGTGACCGTCCGTGCCTTGGTGAAGGCTCAGCCAGGCAGCGTGTGGCCCAGGGGCACCACGGCCCTCCTGGACACCAGCATTCTTGATGCCAGTGAGCTGGCCAACTGCACCAAGAGCATCCCAGTCTTCAAGATCCACAGGGCACCCCGTGGCAGCCGTCTCGTAAGGATCTCCAGGGACCCAGGACAACCCACCACCCCGACCCCAATTGATACCTTCAGCCAGAGTGAGCTGGAGCAAGGGCTGGTTGGGCTGGAGGTGCTGGATGCTGGGGACACCGACCAGCCCCTGCAGAGTGACAGCTTTGTCTTTGAGCTGGCAGCCACCAGTGTGCCACCAGCGCTGTCATCCCTGAGGTACAGCATTGAGCCCTACAATGCCTCAAAAGCCTACGGTGTCACCTTGCTCAGAGCCCCCCTGGCACCCTCACCCCCAGTTCCCCAGGGCACGGCATGGAGAAGCCCCAACACCAGTGAGCTAGGGATGCCGCCCACCACTTGGCCAGGCCCTGGTGCCACCACCAGCCCCAGCCCCGTGGAGGGAGGCACCTTCCTCAGCTTCATTGAGGCCAACATGTTCAGCATCATCATCCCCATCTGCCTCATCTTCCTCCTGCTGGCCCTCATCCTGCCCCTGCTCTTCTACCTGCACAAGCGCAACAAGACAGGGAAGCACCACGTCCAGGGCACCCCCTCCTCCAAGGCCAAGAATGGCGCCGTGCCAGACCAGGAGACCTTCCGGAGGATGGACCCCAACCAAGGCATCCCCCTAACGACTGTCAATGCCCTGGAGGGCAAGGGCACAGGTCCCCCACCCCAGGGCACGGGTCCTGGGGCACCACCAGACCCTGAGCTCCTCCAGTACTGCCGGACTTCCAACCCCCCCTTGAAAAACAACCAGTACTGGGTGTGAAGGGCTCAGGTGTGGGGGCACAAGACCACTTGGGGGTCCAGACCCTCCCAGAGCACTGCCAGCCACCTCCTCCCAGCTCTCCTCCTCCTCCCTGGGAGCTGGCGCCCCACGGATGCAGGAGGACCCTGGGGATATGGGGGCTGCCGGTCCAGCCCACCCGGGAGCCCCAGATCTCCAGGTGGCTTTGGGCAGGGGAGGGGGCACTGCATAGGCAAGCGGGTGCAGGCAAAATGCTTGAGTGTCGCTGGGGACACACTGACTTTGGGTGCTCATTTGGGCCACCCAACAGGGGCCACGGTGCTGGAGGGGACCTGATGGCCCCAGTCCCCACCAAGTCCTCGGTGGCTTCTCAGTGGGCAGCACCAATCGCCACAGGGGTGTTCTCCACAGCTCTCGGTGCACAAGGGAGGATGAGGAGTGGCTCGGGCTGAGTCAGGCTGGGGATGAAGTTGCCCAAATTCCCCAGGGCTAGGCGGGCTCAGACACTGGAGCAGAGGCTCGGAAAAAAAATCCGTGGCCAATGCCAGGGGAATTTAAGGAGTCCCCACCCACTTGGAAAAAAAAAAAAAAACAATCCGCCTTGCTCTTTCTCTGCGCGCTTGCTGCGTGTTTCATAAAGCACATTGCACCGGGCCCGGGGGTGGGGGGAGGGCGGGGGGGAGTTGCACAACAGGTAGGGTGCCCTCGGCAGCGGGGAGGGCGGCAGGCGCTCACCTTGGGCAGCATGAGATTGGAGAGCAGGGAACCGGGAGCCAGCACTGTTTTCCACTGTATACTCCAGTATGGCAGAAGTAAACAGAATAAAGTGCCTTTTCCGAGGTGCATCGCAGCTCTCATAAGCCGTCGCCCTCGCGTCACTGCTCCTTGCCAGGCCAGTTTTAAGCCCAGCAAGCTGCCGAGCGACATTTGGAGGGAATGGACCAAATTCTGGGCTCTTGCTCAAGTTTTCCCCAGCGCGGAGTCCTAAAGACTTAAATAGAAATTATCTGAAGACAAGCAGAGGAAAAACTGAGCGCGGAGTGCAGGATGGGACCCAAAAATAATACCCTGCATTGCTACAGCTGGGAAGCTCATCACGGGGCACATCCTGCTCTTGCAACACCAGTGGGAAGCCGAAGTGACGCCCCTTCCTGGGGCCAAGGGGGCTGTTTCACATTTGCGCCCCCCTCGCCCAGGGTAAAATCCATCCCACCATCCCTCCCCAAACCAGAACCCTGTGGCTGTCCCACACCGAGCCAGGATATTTGCGGCAGTGCCAGGATATTTGCTTGGACCGCACCATCCCTTTTCCTGACTGCCTTCACGGTGCCAAGCGTTTGCCGAGCGGTAAATCACACCTGCCCGGCTCCGGCTGGCAGGTGCCAGCACATCCCACCGGGCACCCCACAGCCATCGGGGTGCAGGCAGGCCCACATCCCCCGACCTGCCCCACAGCAGAGGCGAGACAGAGCACGGCAGAGGCAGCCCTGGCACCTCCTGGCAGTAGGTGCCAAACCTGCGCACTGCCCTTCCCCGCTGCGACCTCTCTGCCTCCAAAACCCTCCTCCTGCCTTATTCAGCGTGGGGGAAAAAAAAAAAAAAAAAAAAAGATGTTTCCTCCTTCTCAGAGATGAATCGCGTCCTCTCCCCTCTGTAAAACAGGGACGGTGCCACCAGGCTGCCCACACCACAGCGGTGCTGCTCCCAAAAGGTCGGGACAACCTCTCCCTGCAAGGCAGAGGGAGCGCCACTGCCTCCCTCCCTCTTCCAGAGTAACCCCAGCTCTGCGCCTCACCCATCGCCTTCAAACAAGCACATTTATTCTCTTTGCTAAGTACATACCCCCCAGCAAGGGACGGCGGTTTGAGGCAAAGCCGGTGGCGTCCACCGAGGGCCTCCTTGGAAGCGTCCACTGTGTTTTCCTTTCAGATGATTTTTCACCTTGCACCCAGGGATTAAATAGAAGGAACATGGCCTATTTTGTGAAGGAGCATTGAAAGCTAAGCAAGTTATTTTTAAGGCTTATGGTTGTATTCCCGCTGCTGGGAAACATCCACTTCCCGAGGTCAGGGGAGGACAGGCAGTAACCTGGAAAACGCCAGCATGGATTGCGGTTCTCCGGGGCCAAGCTCTGCTGGCAGGGTTTAAATCCTGAACAAAACTACTGGCTCCGCTTGGGTTCTTCAGGGTTTGTGGCAGGATGGCAGGGGCAGGATCAGGCCCAGCCTTGGTGCTGCCCACCACCCAACCTGGGGAAGGGCTGAGGCTCTGGGGGGGGCAGGGGGGACACAGAACAGACAAACCACAACCCAAACAAGCTTTAAAGTTTCCTGGCCAGGCCTTTTGACTTCCTCACATCGGGAGCCGGCACAGCATCATCTATGCCTTTTCTGGAGCCCCCTGGGCTTTACGCCTGGCCAGGGCACAGCACCGAAGCTGCCTGCTCACGTGGAAGTGCGGCCCCACCTCCTCACCCCAGTTTGGGCCAGAACCACTCTGATCTGGGATGTTTTGGGGGTGACAGGAGCTGGGCTGCACCTTTCCCTGCCGAGCGGGTTATAAATCTTGCAGTGGTTTAGGGAAGATGCTTACAGCTGCTCTGCCAGATGTGCTGTGTGTCCTTCCCCAAGGGGGGGCCAGATGTGCACAGCTGCCTAACACGAGCCAGCCGTGCCCATGAACTCACATGCCCTATTCCCGGGGAGCCCATCTCCCTGCAGCACCTACAGCTTCTGGTGTTTCCCCGGGTGTCTCACACCTACGTCCCTCCTCCGCCTTCTACCCGCGGTTTTAAAGCAAGAAAGTCACACAGAGCGAGACCGCTGTCTCCAGGGAGCCCCTGGCCCAGGACAGGGACACCTCTTCTGCAGCACCCCAACCCCGAGCTGCAGGCAGAGAACCTGCACCCGTGGTGGGGTGCACATCTCCCCCAGCCCAGGCGTGGGAAAGGGGGTCACGGGTGGGTGCTACCCAGGAGGGCAATGTCCCTGCTCCCGGTGGCAGGGTGCCCAGCCTGTGAGTGCAGAGGAATGCAGGGCTGGGGTGGAGTGGGGACATGAGACGCGAGAACACCAGGAAGGACAGAAGAGGGGCTGTAAGAAGGTGCTGAGGGCACCTGGATCAACAGGTCACAAAGACACCCTGTACGTCCACTTGCAGCTTCTGAGGACACCTGGGTCAGGGACTAAAAGGCAGGCCAAGAGGAGAGCCAGCCCACAGACAGGCTAAAGCAAAGCCTCTGCCACCACTAGAAGCCAGAAGACACCCAGAGACAGAGACAAAGGACAGTGACTCACAGAGGTGTGACAAGATGGGGAGGACAGACCTGCTAACACCTCCTCAATGGTCAGAAAAGGCACAGCAAAAGCAAGGACTTCACCAAGCAGAGCCACCCAGGGGTCAGGAGGACTTGATAGCTGCTGTCCCTCGGCCTCTTTGCCGCCTCCAGACGCCCTGAGGAGATCACCTGGGTACAGGCATCTCGGTGCCTGTGTGATTCTCTGAGTGGACACAGGGGCTCACAAGTCCTGCAAAAGCCCCAATGAGTTTCACTTCTAGTTTGTTTTTAAGTCACCCTTTCCTTCTATAAGCCCCAGAAGCAGGGACTTAACTCCTCCTCTGCTGGGAAGCCCCCGCAGCCGGATCCCAGGGCAGGATGCGTCCTGGGCCGGCTCCATCAGGAAGTTCCTGCAGCCCTGCCGGGATTTCAGCCCAGCACTGGGGTTAACGTCCTGATTTGAGCTCAGATCGGCAGAGACAAGCAGGGAGAAGGCAGGTCTGACACCTCTCCCATGTTAACAACGACACCAGCGCAGAAGGCCAGCACTCCTGGCAAGAGCAGGCGACACAGGGACTGGAAGGTAGGGATGGACACACAGCAGGAAGAGAACCTGTCGCAGCTCCAGTGACACCAACCAGTTTCCAGGCACCTATTCAAACACAAACAAACAATAGGCCAAACAGGTTTCTTTCAGCATCCACCCAGGGCAGATAGGATCATCTGGCTTTGAAACCCTCCTGGCAAGCTTTAGCCATGCAAATGCAGGGGTTCGGGTAACGAGGTACTTTATTCCCAGCCAGGCCTCAGGCCAGCACATCCAAGCCCTGCGCAGCAGACCGGGACCCACGTAAGCATCACGGTCCCAGCCTTCAAAATCCTCCGCTGCTGTGGACCACCACAGGCTGCAGGACGTTGTGACAGCGTTGTCCGCATTGCTCACGGGGACAGAGGCACAGCAAGCGCACAAACCCCCTGATCCCATGCAGGCAGCCCCTCTCTGTTTCGGGGGGGCAAAACATGGTCCCAGAGCTCCTGCTTCCCAAAAGCACCCTGGCAGCTCTCACCAGCCCCAGGAGATGCTCTGGATTTTGCTGGGAGCCAGGAGGAACGTTCTGGGGGCTCCTGAGGAAGCACAGGTCACACTCCTGGGTGGCAGGTGATGAGGAGAGGTCTCCAGGAGACCCCGCCTGGGAGGGCAGGAGGACATCTATTTCTCCCAAGGCAGGTGAAGGACCTGACCAGAGGTGGCCAGGTCCTCCTAGGAGCTGCCCCACATGGGAACCTCGGAGCCAGACCTCAGGCTGGCTGCTGGATTGTCTAACAAGACTCAGGATCTCCACTCGGCTCCGAGCCAAGCCTAGTGCCCTGGGATGCCGGGAGCCCTCCCTCCCTGCCCCATTTCAGCAGGCCATGCCCACAGCCTGCGGAACAGGCTCGACTGGCAGCAAGCCCATCAGGACAGTACAGAGCCTGGGGGGGGGAAGAGCAGGCTGCAGGCACATCTCCCTGGGAGCGCTTCACAGGAGGTGGGGACAACAAGCCCCTGCAAGGACAAGGCTGTCCCCAGGAGTCTGGCATCCCCTCACCGCCTCAGATAAAGCTCCCCAGCCCCTGGCAAGCAGAGGAAAGGATGCAGACACAGGGACCCGGACAGCAGAAAGCATCCCCCAGGCAGCTGCTGTGGCACTCCAGACTTAACACTCAAGGCAGCCTGAGCCTAGTCTCCATTTCCACACCCAGGAACTCCAAGGCAGACAGACAGGACAATGACAGAGGGACAACCACATCCCACAGCCTGGGTTCTCCACCCCTCCTGCCATTCTCCACCCCTCCTGCAAAAACAACAAGCTCAGAGACCCAAGCTCCACAACAGTCCAGGAGCTGCCTCTCTGGCCTCAGTGCCTGCCCAGGGAGATGATCCATGCTGGGACAGAGAGCTGGGACAGGGTCTGCCCCCAGCATCACTCCAGCTCCAGCTGGGGGAAGAACCAGCCTTTTGCAAAGCACCAAGGGATACAGCATTCAACAACAAGGGAATGAGGAGGGCTGGCAAACCCCAGCTGTAATTAAAGGTGATTCCCAGCTAATTCCCCCAGCAAAGGCACTGCTGACCACGTCCCATCGTCCCCCCTGCTAATTACTCTGGGCTGGGAGCAGGAGGAAGCATTTATAGCCGCAGCCAGGGGAAGCAGCTGGGGTTCATTGCCTTGAGGAGCTAAGTCAGGGTCATGCTTCGGAAATATTTGGGAAGTGCCGTGATTAAAAGATTTGAGCTGGCAGTCTGGGCTGTCTCCCTCTGCCCCTGCTTTGCTGCCGCCCCACGCCAGTGCCCTCCCGCGTGCATCTGCCTGGTCTTGCTGCATCCAGGCACGTGGCTGGGTCCGGATGGCACCTCGCAGCCATTTCAGGTGGTGAGATCCCACTTGGGCTCCATCCTCTGCACACGCAGCCCCGGAGCTGCTGCCAGCCCCGAGGAACAGGCGTGACTGTGCTCCCTGCTCCCCTTGGCAGCCATGCCTCTCCGACAGACTTTTGCTGAGCGGCAGCAGGTCTCATCCTGCCCAGCCGCCCCGCCGGGAGCTGCACCCTGTGCTCGCCTTTGCCGTGGGGAGGAGCCCGGTCAGGCCTTCGGGCTGCTTTGGTGCCTGATCTCCTGAATTACCGAGCACTTCGGGCTGGTGGGGGTGTCCTTGCTGCTGCTGAAGCCCAGCTTGTCCCAGTCGCCGGGGCAGGAGGCACCCAGCACGTCCCCAGCCTTCAGCCTCCAGCCGCTCGCCTGGTCCCTGTGGGACCGCAGCTGCTTCTGCACCTGGGAGGAGGTTCTCCCACCCCAGAGCATCCATCCCTAAGCCGGGCCTGGGGGGCATGCTTGTGGGGGGGACACCTTCATGGCATGACAGAGGATTGGTTTGGTTGTGGAGGTGGCTCGTGCCACCAAGCCGAGCCTTGCTGTTCTGGGGTATCCATGAGGTTGGGCTGGAGCTCCCACCTCCCCCATTTCCCACCTGCCAGAACCCCCTGCCTGCCAGCCGCAGCCCCTGGGGACAAACCTCATGGCATGAAACCGAAACCAGCACGGGTGCTGGATTGTCTTTCCACCGTGGGGAGAGGCAAGATGAGACCACCTGGAAGCCTCCCACTGGAGCGGAGGCAGCCATGGGCCGTCCTGTGCCGTCTGCGGTGCTCCCTGGGGAGGATGCACTGGCCGCTGCTGCCACCTCCCCACCCAGCCATCGTGGCGGCGGGGCTCGTGGCTGTGCCTTGTCTTGGCTTTCCCACGCAAGAGCAGCCTTGGGAAGCAGGAGAAGGAAGCGGACCTGCCCCGTGTTCCCAGCATTTCCTCTCGGCCCCGTGTGCCCTGGGGTTTTTTTTTTTATTTGCTGTCACCCTGAGCAGGAGCAGGGAACAGCCTGTGTCCTGGATAAGGGCAGCAACCCAAACCATGGGGAGCACCGTGTGCACCCCAAGCCTCTCTCCCCATCACTACCCTGTGCCCCAGGGGTGCTCACCCAGCGGAGAGTGCACAGGTCCACCCTTGGGGAAACTGAGGCACAGCCTTCAGAGGGGGCTCACACAGCCCGCAGGGACCCTGTCCTCTTCCTGTCCCCATGCCGGGACACGGGAGCGGAGGATGAGCTTCTGGGGTGCTGGGACATCTCCCTGCTCTCGTTGCACACCTAACCAGCAGAGGCGGCTCTTTGCAGCGTTCAGCCTTCACCAAGAACGTGACCAGCCCAGGGACCCACGAAGAGGGACCCCAGGCAGGGCATCTCCCCACCGAGCTGGGTCCAGGGGAGCTGGGATGCCACAGCTGGGTGCCAGCACATCTCCGGAGGCTGCTGGCTGTGCCGTGCCGGAGGCTGGCTGCCCGCCCGGGGATGGTGGTGGCAGGCTCAGACCCAGTAGCCATTGTGCTCCCAGGGGACGAGCCATCCCGCATGGCATCTGGCCTCAGCATGGGGCCAAGGCAACCAAGGTCATGCAGCGCATGGCCATCGGGGCCAGGGATGAGGTGTTAACCCCTGCGGGGCTGGTACGGGGGTTACCTGCCCTGTTCCCATGGCTGCTGCCGCTGGAGGGGCTGGGGAGGGATGGGGTGGGATGGGACAGGGCGGTGGAATGAGGCCAAGGTAGGATGTGGCCGGGGTGGGATGGGGCTGGAGTAGGATGAGGTTGGGATGGGACTGGGCCGTGGTGAAGGGGACCCCCCCCGGCCGCGGGATGCGGGAGGAAGCACGTCCTCCCCGGGCAGGGGCTGCGCAATGCCTCCGGCTGCATTTTGATGTGCTTGTCCCCGCAGGCCGGGGCCAGGGAGGGCTCCAGGAGGACAGAGCGCAGCCCGCCGCATTCCCAGCGCCGCCGTTATTTTAACAATACCCCGCCGGCTGCATGCCGGGGCTAATTTTAACCCTGGAGCCAGGCCAAGCCGGCCCTAACTTTCCTCGCTGTGATTTATCCAAGCCATTTCCCTTCAAAAACAAGCCCCCCCCCCCCCCGCCCCGGACCCGGCCGCTAGACCCACTGCCCCGGATCCTGCCCCACTGAGCAGCTCCCCCGGGTGGGTTGTTTGGAGGGCGGGAGGGTGGCCAGTGCAGGTCACCCCCCCAACACCAGCCCTCAGCCCCCTGCCTCCCACAGCGCGGGGATTTTCGGAAGCTGGCTGGGAGCCAGGGGATGCTCGGATGCGGAGCCTTCCCCGGGATCCTGGAGCGGCTCCGTTTTCCACAGATATCTCTGGGAAGGAGGTGGGTGTTTTTTCTACCAACGATTTTATTGAAAAGGCTGTGGGGCTTTTTTGTTTGTTTGTTTTCCTTCCCCCCCCCCCCCCCCCCCCCCCCCCCCCCCCACCTTTTCCCAGTCAACAGCCATGCTCGAGAAAGAGATTTCCCTTCGCGTCTGTGCGTCTACTTAAAAACTGATTGGTAAAAATGCTGCAGAAACATTTGCGAAAAGTGGAAAATATTGAAAATACCTCGTGACAAAAAAAAATAATATAAATCAGTCTCTTCCAAATAAAGATCTTTTTCTTCTCTTTTGTTTTTTTTTTCCATCAGAAAAGCTTTTAGTGTGCAAAATGTCGACTGCTTTGATTTCTTCTCCCAGCGGTCTGGGATGTGCCCACCTCTGCTCCAGGAGGATGGGTTTTCGAAAAGCTAAAAATCACTGGGCAAAGATACCAGCACCGTTACCTCCACGTCCGTCTCTCTTGTGACCGCCTGCCCCCCCCCCCCCCCCCCCCCCGCCCTCCCATGTCCCCGCCAGACCCGCAGCAGGGTGGGAGGTCCCCAGGGAAAGAAGTGGCATGGCCAGCCCAGGGGCAAACCCTTCCCCGCAGGACCGCAGCCTGCCCGCCCGGGAGGGGGAGGAAAGCCCAAAGGTATTTGGTCACTAGCATCACGAGTTCCTGTTCGTTCTCAACCCGTCACAAACAGAGGAGGTCTGCAAGGCTGCGGATGGAGGAGTGAGTGATTCCAGCAGGGCAGCAAGCGGAGGCGTTAGAGGTTGTCGTACATGCGTAACGTCTTCTCCAGCTGCTGGCTGACACGCTGGTAGAAGATGATCTGCTGCTTTAAGTAGGACTGCATCATCCTCTTGAAATCGGCCACACGCCGCTCGTGGAAGTGGTTCATCTCGGCTTGCAGGGCGAAGCCCACCACGCGGCAGCGCTTGCGGATCCCGTCTGCCTCCTCCTGGTCCATCCGGCCCTCGTCACTCATCCGCTGGCTCTCCTTCACCTTCGCAAAGGCACCTGGCGAGGCAGGAGCGAGGGTGAGAGGGTGACGGATCCGTGCGAACCCTCCGTCCCTCTTCCCCTGGCACAGGCACAGGCCAGCACCGTCGGGTCCACCCCGGGACACCAGAGGTGCAAGTGAATAAGGGAGGGATCCACGCGCTCCCGGGGTAACATCTCCCCGTGCGCATCAATCCCCATCCCTCTCCTCCAGGCAGAGAAAGACCGGGAGCCTTTTCCCCCTGGACTCTGACCTCCCCACCTCCTTTTCCGCCTCATCCCCGGGGCAGTCAGCCACATATTTAGCAGGAGGTTTGGAGTTCCAGGCTGCTGGAGGGGTGAGACTCAAGGCTTGGGGTGCAAAGCTAAGGTTATTACAGCCAAGGACCCCGGCCAAGCCTGCCCTACAAATGTTCCATGTCACCCCAGGGATGGGGGTAAGGAGCAGCTCTGGGAGACCCAGTGCAGGAAACCCCAGGCCAAGGTGGTGAATCGGGGTGCAGGAAGGGCGCGCAGTGACAGTTGGGAAAGCATCTCCCCCTCCCAGAGGCAGCCGATGCTCTGACACCAGTTTTTCCCCCTTCCTTCCATTTATTTTTACAGCTCGGTTTCGAAAGAATCCTGCCTGGCTCCGGCCCTGCATTCCTCCCCACTCATTAGCAGAGAGACTATTTGCCTAAAAACAGGATCTGGCCCGCAGCTCGCCGGGCTTCTCTTCCCCCCTCTCCCCGCCCCTTGCTGGGAGCACCGGACCTGGGGTCACAGTGCTCCCGCCGCACCAGCCCTGCTCCCGGCGGAGAGGAGGAGGAGGAGGAGAAGGAAGAAGCAAAGGTTGGAGGCCAAATCCTGCCTTCCGCTCTGCCCACACAGCCTCGCTGATGGATGGGATCCAGCCCCTCTTCACCCGCCGCCATAAACAAAGCAGGGAGGGAAAGGCGAGGAAGCAGCCAGGGCTGGATTGCATCCTCCCCCTTTGCCTTCCCAGCTTCCCCCAGGGACGTGGAGCGATGCACCGACACCACCCCCCCGGGATGCTTGGACGCCCCCCGGATCCTCAGACATGCACAGCCCTGGCTTCATGCCAGGGGAAAACTCCCTGCCCCCCATAATCAAGGGGTGGGTGTCCCCTCCCCACCGCAGGCACCCAGCATGGGAGGAGTGCGTGGACTTTGGACTGACGCTCCCACACCCGGCTCCCCGGCTGCATCACACCCCACTGCCGGGGTGCAAAGGGACACCGAGCCCTGCCTGCCTGCTGCCCGCCCCAGGAAGGGCAGAGCAGACACCTCTTGCCGCCCTCTCCTCCTTCCTGATGCCCCTCAAATACCCAGGGGACCGGCAAGGACAAGGGGATGCAGGGATCCCTGATGGCTTGGGGGGTGCCAATCCCACCCCTCCCGGGTTTGGAGGGGCAGGGCTGCACTCTCACAGAGTTTGACCCTGGTTGTCCCCAGAAGGTCCAGTGTGCGTCCCCCAGCCAGAGGAGTGCAGTGAGGCTGGTGGGAAGAAGGGACATGTCCGTATCCCAGCCCCCCCAGCTCCTCTGACCGACCCAAGGCCACGTCCCAGCCCTGAGCATCCTCGCTGGCCACCGAACCGCTGCCTCGGCCGGAGAGGGAGGATGAGTAGGGACAAGCGGTAGCGGGTGGGGACGCAACGCAGCCCCTTGCTCACAAAGTGCCGGGCAGGCCATCCTGGAGCCAACAGCAACAAGTGACAGCTCATGACGCAGGGGGAGTGATGCCTGCGCTGACCCCCCCAGCCAGCGATTTGGGCAGTAGTTATGGAGTCCACAGCATCACCTGCGGCAAAACCTGATCCTGGACCCGATGGTCTGAGCAGCCTCTTCTGGGCTAGGGTGACTGTGGAGTCGTGCCAGAGGGAACCATGCTGCCTCCCTGGGAGCCACAGGCAATGGTCCCCCATCCCCATTCTCCTGCTCATCCCCATCCCCATCACTGCACAGCACAGGATTTCTTCATTGCATCCTCATTGCACCCCATGCTACTCCCACCCACGTGGGGCCATCACACGGGAGAGGTCATCACCAGGGGAGAAGAAGCCATCCTTACCTTTCTGGAGGTGGATGATGTCTGGGAAGTTGGAGAGGAGCCCTTGGTACAAAGAGAGAGTGTCCAGCATGAGGAACAGGTCGTTCTTGGGCTGCTCAGCAAACATCTCCCCCACGGTCTCGTACGTCTTGCCCGTGTGGGAGATGGCGTTGTTGAGGGCATCTGAGCTGTAGGGGGGGTCCATGTGGAAGGAGTGGCTGATGGCTTGGAAAGCATTACCCAGCTTTTGGAATTCCTTCCGGAAGCCCCCGACATGCTTGCGTACCAGCTCTGAGGCCACATTGGTCAGCTGCAGGACGCTATCATCCATCTTCTTGCTGAAGGCCTTGAAGGCATCCACGCGGTCCTCCACGTCCTGCAGGTCCTGGTGCTCCGTGGGGATCTGGATGGTGAGGAGGAAGCTGGCACCCACCATCTCGTCCTTCTCTGCCCGGCGTTTGCCCAGCTTCCACTGCTTTTCGTCGCGGCAGCAGAGGAAGTGCTGGAAGCCCTCGTACTGGGAGAGGACGGGGTGGCTGGTCATATGGTCCATCCAAAGGATCAGCCTCCGCTTGCGCTTCTCAATGAAGTCCTCCTCGAAGCGCCCAGTGGCCTGCTTCTCAGGCAGGTGGGGCACCGAGATGACCGTGAACTTGTGCAAGAGGCGGTTGTAGAGCCAGTCAAAGTGCTTGTACCGCCGGTAGACGGGTGAGTTGATGTTGCTGGGGGTCAGCTTGTAGGAGATGTAGCTCTTGATGCCCTTGAACTTGGTTTGCTTGGTCGGGTCCTCCACAGAGCAGATGAAGGGGTGGGGGTTGGCCCTCCACTGGGGACCTTTGGAGCCCATCTCGATGCAGTATGCCTCGGCGATCTTGGACATCAGGGGCACGTCACCCAAGATGAAGGCTTCCACCCCCGAGCGGACAAAGCAGGAGAAGCGGTTGAGATTCCTCCCCACCACGCTGCCCCTCTTGGAGGAGCTCATGCTGTCCTGCCTCTCCAGTGCCGGCTTGGGACGGTAATCAGCATGCTGGTGGTGGCCGTACGCTGCCGGGTACTGCAGGCTGGGCGAAGGGTGCCCGTTGGTGCCTGGCGCGCTCCGGGGCTCCTCCACCACTGTGCAAGCATCGTCCCAGTCATCCCAGTCATCGTCATCGTCGTCCTCAAAACTGCCCTGGTAGGAGATGCCAGGGTTGGAGGGGGTTGTGTACAAGGAGGAGTCATGGCCGGGGGAGCCGGCCGGGCTGCTGGAATAGTCCGTGTAGTTGGATCCCGACCGGGAGCGGAGGATTTCAACGTAGGAGGCAGGAAAGAGGCCAGTCTCCCCACGGCTGTTTTGGCCCTGTAACCACCCATCCAGGGAGTTCTCGCTGAAGATGACGAGCTCCTCGTTCTCCTGGATGCTGATCTCCTCTTTGTTTTCGCTCTGGAAGTTGTAAAGCGCTCTGGCTTTTAACGCCATGGCTAGTCTCCCAGGGGGGTGTGGGGGGGTCACAGAGGAACGCAATCCCTGCAGCCAAAAACCAACCCGACGGCGATACCGCAGGCTCTCTCGGCACCAGGGCCGCCCCGCACTGTGGGAAAAGGCTTGGCCGGTTTCTCAGGAAACTAAAAAAAAAAATGCTGGAGAAGAAATCCCCTACGAGGTGAGGCCAAGGGCTGTGTGTCCAAGTGATCCCCCCGATCCCAGCGCCCCCGTTAAAAACAACATT
This sequence comes from Sterna hirundo, assembly GCA_009819605.1. Taxonomy (NCBI): domain Eukaryota; kingdom Metazoa; phylum Chordata; class Aves; order Charadriiformes; family Laridae; genus Sterna; species Sterna hirundo. The sequence goes on from CM020445.1 coordinate 22,056,850, forward strand.
CTCCGGTCAAGCGAGTGGCATTTCCCTGTTTCCTACGGGATATAAACCCCGTCCGGAGCAAGAGCTGGGCTCTGCCATGTCCACGCAGGTTTTATCTTGCTGGGACGCTGATCCTGCAGCTTCACTTTCTGGGAGGAAAAGATCCGACTGCCAGCAAGGAAATAAATTCAAAGCGACTTTTCTCGGGGCTCCTGCGGACAAAACACCCCAATTTTCCCACTCCCCCCCCACCCCCCCGCCAGAGGCTGGGAGTCGGTGGGCTCCGGGAAAGCGCCGGGAACCGACCCCAAACCCAGCCCAACCTCCCGGTGATCCCGGCCCGGGGATTTTGCAATTCCTTTCCGGCCCGACTTTCCCGGGATTTGATGTTTTCGTTGTTGTTTTGTTGGGCTTTTTTTTTTTTTCCCCCTGAAATCCTCCGATCTCACGCAGGACGGAGGGGCCGGGCCCTGCGGGCAGGGCAGCACGAGGGCCGGTACCGGGGGGGAGGGGAGGCGGGGGGGGGCAGCCCCCCCACCGCACCGGGGGAGGAGGAGGGGGGCGGCGGAGGGAGGGGGAGCCCGGCCCGCCGCCGCTACCGGGGGACCGATGGCAGCCTCCCGTCCCTCGGCGGACCCGTCGGGCCGCCCTCACCGCATGGTTGGGCAGGGGACCGGGGGTCGGGGGGGACACCCCACCGCCCGGGATCGGGGCCCGGGGCCGCTCTCGGTACCGCCGTCCGGTTCCGCTGTAGGTGCTGCTGCCCGGTGCCGGTGCCGATCCTGGTGGCGGTCCCGGTGTCGGTCCTGGTGGCGGCCCCGGTGTCGGTGTCGGTGGGAGGGTGGCCGCCAGCCTCCCGTGACGCAGGGCAGCGCCGAGCTCGCCGGTTCGCAGCTGGGGAGCCGCGGGGAGCGGCGCGGCGGGGCGCACGCTGCCCTCTGCAGGCAGCCGGCCCGGGGCGGGGAGGGACGGGACGACACACACCGATCCCGCCCATGGACACGGACACGGCACGGGCACGGACCGCGGGGACGCGGTCTCGGCACCGGCTACTCCCGCCTCCCTCATCGGGAATCGTCCCCTCCATCCCCCGCCCGCGGTGTCCCCTCCATCCCTGCCCGGGGTGTCCCCTCCATCCCCGTGCACCGTGACCCCCTCCATCCCTGTCCACCGTGTCCCCTCCGTCCCCGCCCTGAATGTCCCCACGCCCGTGCTCTGACTGACCCCGTCCCGCTCCCGGCGGGAGGGGAAACTGAGTCACGGCCGGGCGGGGGGGGCACGGAGCCTCCGCGCCGCGAGGGGGCGCTGCGGGCTGTGCGCGCGCCGGCGGCACCGCCCCTCCCGCCGGGCGGAATTGCGTCATGGCGCCGGGCGGTCGGGCGAGCGTTGCCATGGAGGAGCTGAGCGCGGCGCTGCTGGCCGGCGTCTCCCTGGCGGCCCCCAACAGCCCGGCGGCCCCGCACCCCCGCTTGGCCGCGTACAAGCCCCGCGGCGGCCCGGGGCAGGCCGAGCGCCGCCAGCGCCTCCTCCGCCTCCAGAGAGAGTGAGCGAGCGAGCGAGCGAACTCCACTGGGGCTGCCGCCCCGGGAAGGGCAGGCCCAGCCCAGGCCTGGGCTGTGGAGACAGGGTGTGGGGTGAGGGGAGGAGGGCGGCCTGCCTCCCGCCGAAAATAACCCGATCTGTTTCCTCTCCCCTTCCCAGGAGGCGGCTGGACTACGTGAACCATGCCAGGAGGCTGGCAGAGGACGACTGGGCAGGGGTGGAGAGCGAAGGCGAGGAGGAGAAAGATGAGGAAGAAGAGGAGATGGATGTGGATGCTGGCAAGAAGCTGCCCAAGCGCTACGCCAATCAGGTGAGGAGCTGCCTGCCCCTGCCTGCCTCCGCCTGCCTCCCCGCGATGGCGTGCGGGTGTGAACACCGGGCAGGGTGAGGGATGTGGGGTGGTTGAGGCTGGTCTGGGCTGGGCATGGCGAGCGGCCATGGTGATGGCTGCCTCGGGGCTGAGAATAGCGTGGCCTGCCTGGCTTGGTGAGGAACCGTGCCTCGGTTCTGCCCATGAGACGTGCTGCGGTCAAACAGAGGACAGGCAGAGGTGGGTTGCCTGTGTGCTTTAGGAGGTGTGCTGAGGGATGGGATGCCATCCAGAGGGACCTGGACAAGCCTGAGAAGTGGGCCTGTGTGAACCTCACAAGGTTCAACAAGGCCAAGTGCAGGGTCCTGCACCTGGGTTGGGGCAACCCCTGGTATCAGTACAGGCTGGGGGATGAAGGGATTGAGGGCAGCCCTGCTGAGAAGGGCTTGGGCTTACTGCTGGGTGAAAAGCTGGCCATGAGCTGACAATGTGCACTCGCAGCCCAGAAAGCCCCACGAATCCTGGGCTGCGTCCCCAGCAGCATGGCCAGCAGGGCAAGGGGGGGTGGGGGATTCTGCCCCTCTGCTCCGCTCTGGGGCCACCAGCATCAGAAGGACGATGACCTGTTGGAGCAGGTACAGAGGAGACCATGGAGATGATCTGAGGGCTGGAGTCCCTTTGCTATGAGGGCAGGCTGAGAAAGTTGGGGGTGTTCAGCCTGGAGAAAAGAAGGCTCCAGGGAGACCTTATAGTGGTTTTTCAGTACTTAAAGGGAGCCTATGGGAAAGGTGGTGCCAAACTTTTTAGCAGGGCCTGTTGCAATAACACAAAGGGTAATGCCTTTAAACTAAAAGAGGGGAGATTTAGACTAGATAGAAGGAAGACATTTTTTACTGTGAGAGTGGTGAAAACATGGCCCACGTTGCTCAGAGAGGTGGTAGATGCCCCATCCCTGGAAATGTTCCAGGTCAGGTTGGATGGGGCTTTGAGCAACCTGGTCTGAAGGTGTTCCTGCTCATTGCAGGGGGTTTGGGCTTAGATGGCCTTTAAAGGTCCCTTCCAATCCAAACTATTCTATGATTTCAGCTCAGCTAGCAGCATTTGTATTCCGTTGTGCCGCAGTCGGTTAAAGAATTTTATCTCTCCCCATGTCTGAGACACCAGGAAGGAAGAGAAACCTCAGCTGATGTGTTTTGTCAGCCTTGGCTGCCGTATTGGTCCTAAAAGATATACAGCCTTTCAGATGATCACAGTCTCTGAAGAGGTCAACTTGTCTGGGCTCTTTACTCCTAGTACTTAAGAATCTATAGGCTCTGCCATGTGTTTATAAATAAATCAATTTAAGGTGCTGGAGTGAGGACCGATGTACAGAGGTGCCCAGGCGAGGAGTATGAGCCCCATGCTGCAGTCTGAAGCTTAGTCAGCAGCTGGGAAGCAAGAGAAGGACTCGGGGACAGTCCGTAATGCAAGTTGGCTAAAGAGAGGGAGGGAGCCCCTTTGGTGCTGTAACACAGGGTGATGAGCAATGCAAGTTGTCTCTGAAACACCCAGTGTACCTGTAGAAGCCAAGGCGAAACCTCCTTGCTGTGAGTTTCCCATAAATTCGGGAGAGTTGTTGCTAACTGCTTTTTTTTTTTTTTTTTTCTGGATTTTCCCATAGCTGATGCTGTCTGAATGGCTGGTCGATGTCCCCTTGGACCTGGAGCAGGAGTGGGTTGTAGTGGTGTGTCCTGTTGGGAAAAGGGCGCTGGTCGTGGCGTCCAGGGTAAGCGGCGGCAGTGGTGATGTCTCACCATTTGGTAAAGGACCTGTACCTGGTTCCCCACCAACGTAAGACTGGTCCGTCTCTCTTGCTTGAATTGTTTTTTCTATCCCGTTTCCTCACAGGGCACAACAGCAGCTTACACCAAGAGTGGCTTCTGTGTCAACAGGTTCCCATCCCTGCTGCCGGGGGGGAACCGGCACAATTCAACAAGTGAGAAAGGTAATGGTGTGAGGAGGCTTTTGGGTTCTGTGCCCTTTTCTGCTGCCAGGGGGAACATTAGCTTCAGGCGTGTTTGTGTGTCCCTGGGGATAACTAGACATGGGTAATCTCCGATACTTTTATACTATATGAGAACGTATTTTAATTAGCTACCTGGTTAATTGGCACTCTTAAGCCTCAACGTCTTCTCTGTTTTCCGACAGAGCGCTGTGTATAGTGCCATCTGTCTTAATACCTCCCGCAGTTCCTTTGCGTGTCCTGAGGCGGGGTGACTGCTGAGTAAATGCCTCTTTCTGAAACACGCCTTTGATGTGCCTCTGGTGGTACCTTTGTAGCTTTGTGGGACTCCAAGCTAAAGGCTTTCTGTGGTCGCAACTTTTGTTAGCAGAAGGGTATCCCTCTGCAGCTCTTGGCCTTACGTCAGGGCGAGGCTTAACACGGGAGAGATTCGATCTGGCGTTTGCCTGTTGGGTTGGGCAGTCCCTGGAGCATGTCTGGACCTCCCTGTGTGTGTGTGTGCGCAGTGTACTCCATCTTGGACTGCATCTACAACGAGGTAAAGCAGACGTACTATATCCTGGATGTGATGTGCTGGAGAGGACACCCTGTTTATGACTGCCAGGTACTGAATCCCCCCGCCCTGCCCTGCCCTCCCTTTTGTTCCCTGTTCTGTCAGCTGCTTTGCAGCCAGCACTGGGCGTAGCCCACCGTGCAGTAGGATGGATAGTTCATCTAAGCGCTGGCATCTCTACAGCTTGTGGGCTGCTGGAATAATTGAGTATGTCTTTTGGGGGTATCTGGGGAAACAGCAAGAGTTTGGGGTGCTGGCTCATTCCACAGGTGAAGCCGAGTTTGTAAATCTCCTGGGCAAGTGCAGAGGAATGGAGACGCCTGGCAGGTGCTGATCGGTGATGTGCGGTGGATAGTCATTAAGCGTCTGCTTCTTCTCACAGACCGACTTCAGATTCTTCTGGCTTTTCTCAAAGATCCAAGAGGAGGAAGGGCTAGGAGAGAAAAGCAGGATTAATCCAGTAAGTTCTTTTGTACTTGGAAGAGAAGAAGGCTGGGGGGTAAGCTCTCCCGTTCGGCAGGCTTCAGCATTTTCTTTCACAAGCGGAAGCTTTTTTCTTCCCCCCCACCTCCCCACCCCTCACAGATCAGGCTTCAAAATGCACTTCTAATGAAATGGGATGCCATGTTCAGGATGTAAATAGAACCACTGAGTATTGTAAATGAGTGTGGGTTTGTGTTTTTTTGGTTTGTTTTTTTTTTTTTTTTCCAGCCAAAGTGCTGAGGGAGATGAGACTGCAGGGTATCAGCTAACTTCCATGCCATTTTTAGCTTTCCCTTGAAACAGAATGGAAAACCAGTGTGGTTTCTACAGGGGCAGCCTGACTACAATGGGATTTATTCTTGCGTAGTATTATGAGCTCACAAGGCAAGGGGAAAGGCTCATAAAGCTTTAGCCTTCCCTCCCGCTTAAACTAATTATTGAAGTTGTTGGGATGGATGCCAGATTGCTCAGCAGGGACTCCAAGCGGCAAGGATAAAAAGTCTTCCTTTAAAGACTTAACATGTGGAGGTCAGACCTAGAACCCACAGCAGCTTGGAAAGTGATTTTTGGGGACAGACATAAGAGATTTGGCAGCCTGGCCAAACCAAACCACAGTTTTCAAAGCGGGACCTGTTCACTGTGCTCAGACACAGCTAAGCAGAGCATCTCATAAAGGAAGATGACCGCTCCTCTGCCAGCAGTGAAGGTATCCGTATATGAAGAACATCCTGTTCTGACTCCTGAGGGTAATACCCAGAAGACAGCTACCTAATGAAGGGGGGGTCGTTTCAGCTTTCATTTCCTGGGTGGAAAGATTCGCTTGGCTGAGCCAGCAGCCTGGAGCAGACGTCTGTCTGCTTTGCATCCTGCCCAGAGGTCATCATTTTCTATTTTGGTTAAAAGAGCATCTCAGGGTCAGCTGTCCTGAAAGGTCCTTCCTGCAGCCTTAGATGCTTGGAAAAAAGGTACTGGGAGCATGTGGGAGCTGGTGTGCTGAGCCTCCGCCATCCACCTCTCTCATTAAATGCCAGAGAAGGTGTCATTTGGAAATGGCGTGATAAAATACCTGAAATAGATCTTTCTGGGCCCTCTAGATTCCATGCTGGCTGTGCATTGTGGTGGCAATCCCCTGTTCTTCTTTTGTTACCGCAATGCGGTTTGTAAAGTTGCAGCAACGTACGTGCTTTATACAGCATTGCTGGAGAGATGGTGGGGATTATCTCTAAAGGCTTTTCCCACCCCTTCCCACCTCTTTGCTGGCTAGGGTGATTTTTGTAGGTTTTCAGGCAGGCACTTCCAGTGGGATGTGACTGGCACCAATGGACAGCTTGGTCCTGTTGTTTTGTCTCTAGAGCTGGAGTTTGCTTCTGAACCACGTCAGAAGGCTGTCTGCCCCAATAACCTGTAGCAATCACAGAGACCAGTCGCTATGGCAAGCGTAAGGAATTGAGGATACCTGTCATGTTCCCTCTGACTTTCTCAGCCTGTGGTTGTACCTGGACCATGGAGCTAATGGTCACCGGGGACCTGCCTTTCAGGAGGTGGTCTAATCCTCTTTTGAGCCTGTTTGTGCTTTTGGGCTCCCAGTAGCCTGTGGCAGGAAGGCCAGCAGTTCAATGATGTGGTACCTGCTTGAGATCTCCTCGCTGGTTACTTCGTCTGATGCCTGTCCCTCACCCTGCCCTTCTTATGCTGGATCTTGCACTGGGGGAAACCCTTCCTTCCTAGCTGCCTCCACACCAGCGCTTGATTCAGTGACTTGTTCTGCTTTAGGCAGTTGTCTCTTCTAACCCTCTCTTACTTTTTCAGTTCAAATTTGTGGGCCTGCAGAACTTCCCCTGCACCTCGGACAGCCTGTGTAAGGTGCTGGCTATGGACTTCCCTTTTGAGGTGAGAACATGCAGGCAGGGGCCTGGACCTCAGCCTTAGAGACAGCGCTGCTGTTGCATCTGCCGCTGCTTGGAGAGAGGTGCATCCCCTTCACTTGGGAACTGTGCCCTCCTGAGGCCCGCAGGAAGCTTACTGAGCTGTGCTGTTATTTCTCTGCATGGGGCATGGATGCCTTTTACGCACGTGGCTGATCTGTTACCCTGTCGCCAGGTACAGGCTGCATCCAACCAAACTAATTAGCCAGAGTTAAACCTTAGCATTCCCTGTGCTTGGGATGCGTTTTTCTGCTGTGGTTGACTCTCATCTGAAGGAGCCCTGGGGAGGAGGGGGTTGATGCGGGCACCCAGACTGCCTCCAGAAGCAGCATAGCTCACGTTCACATGGCACTGTGGTGGATGGCTGACCTTTTCAGGGCCAGCGCTGGTACTGTGGGCTGCCCCAGGTGGGTTAGCGCCCGTACAGGCATGAGTATCTCTGCAGCGTGCTCCCTTCTGTGGTGGTGGTTCTGAGAGGTCTGCAGGGTGGGCAGTGGTGTCTCTGACCTCTGTCACAGGCTCTGTGTTTCCTTAGTCTAGTTACTTTCATCTCTCTATGTGGAAGGCACCCAGCTGTCTCGGGGAGGAAAGAGAAGGGTGGTAGTAAAGCTCCCGATGGTTTCTGGAGGTTTCAGGTGTTAGTGACGGGTGCCTGAGACGTGCTGGGGTCTGTCCTCCTGCTACTAATGTTGGATCTTGTGGAGGGGATAGTGCGAGCTCTGCTTTTTGCTTCAGTCGGAACCAGCAGCTTCCTACCTCTGGCTCCTGCTGCTCGAGGTGGCCTTTCCCCCAGCAAGAGCGGCTGAACAGAACCCCTGCGTTCACTTCATCAGCTTTAGAAGTTGGTGCTGTTGTACTGTTCAACCTTCTGCTGACCTGTGGGAGAAGGGCAGGGCCGGCAACTCGGTGTGCCGCCCAGATCAGCTCTGCGTGAGCAGGGAGGAGGCCCTCATGAAACAGCACAGGCTGCTTTTGGTGGCGATCCTGGCTGACTTGGCACTGAAGAGGATGGAGGAGGTGGTGGCATTCCGGCACAGGGTCAGTGATAAACTGGGAGCCAGAAGCTCTTCTGGTGGCCGCAGCAGTTCCTGCAGAGTGCCCAGTCTCAGCCCTAGATCAGAAACAGCCTCTACAGAGGTTGCTTGTCCCGCTAAGCCAAAAGCCGTGTTGATTCGACTGTGCCGCTTGTGCACTCTCAGCCCCAATTAGTGATTAACGTACGTGCAGGTTTAAATTTAAGGGATGCTAATTTGGCTGCGAGGGCTGACACTGCCTTCTGCTTGTCAAAGCCGGAACAGTCATTAGAGAGAGCCGGGAAGTCCCAGCCCCTTGCTGGTCTTGCCAGACCCTGCTGTGAACGCAGATCGGGGAATGTTGAGAAGACATCCCAGGTTTCCTGCCGCTGACTTGCTCGATTACGAATGCTCTGAGTGCCTCTGTAGAAACAGTCATTCCCGTCTTTGCTGATTGCATTCCTTCCTGAGGCATCTGCTCCCATGAGAGATGGCTGAGGAGCATTGCCCCACTGTGGTCAGAGCAGAAACGTTTCGGCCCACAAAGGAGGCCATTGCGAAACGCTGGGGGAGGGAGATGGGGCTGATCGGACTCTCCCTTGTAATACAGCTGTGACTTGCCCCTCGCGTTCTCCAGTCAGTACATCGGGGTGCCACCCCAGCAAGTGGTCGCACTTGTGGTGTAATTTGGCTCAAAGGCAGCCCAGTAACGCCGCAGAAACGGTGGTGCCACTTCCAGCCCTGGGTCCCTTTGTGATGTGCTGCAAGAGGGAGCCCAAGAAACCCTAAACAGCTTCCACCAGCAGCACATAAACTTTGGAGAAGGCAAAATGCAGCCTTGCTATAGATAGTGCAGTGTGATAGAGGTTTCCTTACGCCTGGGCCCAGCTTCTTGTGATCCTTACAAGGATGTCGTGCGTGTGGTGGCAACAGACGGAGTCAGTGCTTTCAGATCCTGCTCTTCAGAGTTAATCTGTAACCTTAGAGTTAGGACCTGCCCCGTTATATTCAGTGGAAATTTTTTTTCCACTGAACTCAGTGGACTTTGGATCAGCTGACTGGCACTGAAGTGTTTTTTGGAGTGGATCTTAAGAGCTACTGTCCTACTCACGGATCCAAGTAAAAAACATTCAGGTTTCCACGAAGGCAGGGGGAGCCAAAGCCTCTGAGAAACCCTAGTGAGAAGGAACGGGCATGCTGTTAAGCACCTAAAATCTGAAAAGCATGGCCGTGAAATCTTGCTAAGCCAGTTTCTCTTCAGGTTCGGTCCTTTAGGGACAGTATTAGCCCTTATTCTGATGTGGCTGGTGTCAGTGCGGTGACTCAGGGTAGGGATCCGGCCAGCAAATTAAATGAACTGGAAGGAATATGGGAGTTGCAGTAACTTAAGAGAAATCAGGGGAAGGAAGAACATGACCTAAGTCTCCACCAGGCTGAACTGCTTTGAATTCTCCAGCTTGGGGAAGATCTTTGGAGCTGTCTGGAAGGCAGAAGCCTTTCCAGGCTCTGATCTTTACCAAAACATTCCTGTGGGTGCCGGGGAATCCACGTTGGTTACCAAGTGCCGCGCACCCACAGGAATGGGCTGGATGTGCAGGCGCAGTGCTAAGGTGCCACAGAATCTGGCTCTTCCCAAGTCTTCCTCGGAGGGAGAAGCTTTGTACTTTATATCCAGAGGGTTACACAAGCTCGTCATCATGTTTGCTGTTCCGGTTTCATGTTTTCGTAGCACAGGAATCCCCCTTTTTTCTGGGATTATTTTGCAAGATCTTAAGAGCGACTGAAAATTATGGACAGAGTAGTGTAAGAAGCTCTCCGTGCTCTGCTGGAGGTTAGCATCCATGGAGCAGAGATGGACGGATGCTGCTCTTCGCTCCATCTGCCTTGCAGTTCAGCACATAGCAGAAATCGTAGACTCACAGAACAGTTTGGGTGGGAAGGGACCTTAAAGCTCATCCAGTGCCACCCCCTGCCCTGGGCAGGGACACCTCCCACCAGCCCAGGTTGCTCCAAGCCCCGTCCAACCTGGCCTTGAACCCCTCCAGGGATGGGGCGGCCACAGCTTCTCTGGGCAACCTGGGCCAGGGGCTCACCCCCCTCACAGCCAAGAGTTTTTTCCTAATATCTCATCTCAATCTCCCCTCTTCCAGTTTAAAACCACTAAAAAACATCACCTTGATCTGCTTGGTTCACCCATGCCTTGGCTCACTGCCCGTATAGGTGCTGCTCTGCCCTATGTATTCTGGGGGCTGTAGGCTCAGGGAGGGGCCTGGGGGCCAATTCAATTCAGCCCAAGGTGGGCTCGCTCTCTCTCATAATCTCTGCCCTCTCAGCCCCCCTTACTCACAGGCAGACGGCCTTTTAAGACCTTTGGAGGCTAAGCGAAGAGGAGCACCACCTCCAGCGTTAGTCAGCCTGGCAGCAGGATCTAACCTTGCAGAGCACACCCCGGGGAAGCGCAGGAAGAGGGGGTGGAGTGGGGGGGAAAATCCCTTAGCGTAGTGGGGAAGCAGGGAAAACGTCAGCCAGCTGCAGTATTGCAGAGTGTGGAAATAGCAGCACAAGAGCTAGGGCCTAAACCTTCAAAGTCCTGAGTGCCCTTAACTGTCATTGATTGCTGGAGAAGTTCTCTCATGGGAAACATTAAGAATTTATTTTGCATAAGCCAGCTGAAAAAGCTGGAGCAGCGTTACGAATCAGGGCTCCTTGGCATCACGCGCTCTGACTAATTACTCCCTAAATGTATTATTTAAAATAACCTTAATCCAGTAAAGTGGCCTTTCTGTGCGCTGCCTTATTCAGAAACCCGATGGCTTTTCTGCAGAACGGGATCATAGCAACCGGAGGAAAAGTGCTGGTCAGTGCCGTCATCAGGCTGAAATTGTTTGTCTTCACCGATTTAAAGCCATCCGGCAGTCGCTGGGCTTGCACTGATCTTTCAGGGCAGGAGCTCTGCAGGTTTCTTCTTTCCCTTCTGCTATTTATTGCACCGCTTGAGGAAAAATGATCCAGCTGGTAGTTTTGGCCTGGAAATGGAGAGCGGTGCCGTCTGGCGCTCTGTCACCCACCTGCGATTCCTCCAGCTCTGGCCTTTCATTCACACTCTCTCTCCTTTTTCCAGGTCGATGGACTTCTCTTCTATCACAAGCAAACCCACTACACCCCTGGCAGCACCCCACTGGTGGGCTGGCTCCGGCCGTACATGGTACCCGAAATCCTGGGGCTCACCGCGCCCGCCACCGCGCTCACTGCCAAACCCGACTACGCTGGGCGTCAGCTCCGGCAGATCATTGAGAGCAAGAAGAGTAAAAAGCTGGCAGCTGAAACGGGTCAGCCGAGCAGTGCGGTGGCTGCGAGGAACGGACATTACGAGCTGGAACACTTGTCTACCCCTCTGCCAGCAAGCTCTCTGGAGGGCCAGGAGGAAGCAGGGAGCCAGATGGAGAATTAGGCTGCTGGGACAGACCGGTTGGGTAAGGAGAAAGCGAAAGGTTCCCCGCTTCTCACTGTCACTCACGCTCCCGGAGCGTGGGGCAAAGGTAATGATAGGATGGTTTTGTTTAAAGGGTGCGAAAGCGGAATGTCTTCCTCCAAGTGCCACTGGATTTTTTTTTTATTATTATTATTATTATTTTTTTTTTTTTTATATTTTTCCCAGGACTTCTGTGAGGCCTTAACAGTATTGTCTGGTTCTTTACTAAGGCGGCCCACGTGTTGGGAAATCAAATGATCTGTCCCACGCTGCAGGGTTCCCAGTTCAGCTCCTGACCCTGCTTCTGTTAAAGCCTCTGGCAAAGCTTCAGCGTTAAGGAACAGTCTCAGACCTCCAAGGTGCAGCTGCTGCTGGTAACCCCAGCCCCAACGGCAGCCCCGGAAACCAGCATATCGCAGCCTTCGATCCAGCTGTTTACCGAGACCTTCTCAATGAAAGTTTTGTGGTCGGTCCGCTTCTATTAAAAAAAAAAAAAAAAAAAAAAAAAAAATGTTTGCAGCAGGCTGCTTTAAATCCATAGGCCGGGCTTTCCACACCCACGTGTTACTGAGGGGAAAAAAAAAACCAAACAAAAACCTAAATTTCCTTTGCCCGTACTCGAGGCTTTTCTCAGTAGGGGGTGGAAGGAACGGTTTTGCTCTGAAAAAATGATCACGTTGATTGTGCCAAATAAAAGGTTTCTCAGAAAGACAAATTCTCGAACGTCTTCCTGCTGCCGAAGGGTGGATGTGTGCTGTGCCTCCTGAATAGGGATTAAAAAAATCGGTTGCAGCATTAACTGGAGCGGAGGAAACGCTCGTGTGGGTTTGATTCTCCTCTGTGCACTGAGGTGCTTCAGGCCCTCCCAGCCCAAAGCCGCCTTGTGAGCACCGGCTGCTGCCTTTCCCCGGATTTATTGGGGGTGAAAGGATCGTACACCATCCCCAGGTCCTTTTCCAGAGGGAAATTAAAAGGCCGGAGCGGGGCCGCTCTTGCCACAGAGGGCGGGGGATGAAATACCAGTCTCTGGAAATGCCCCCTGGAGGAGGGCCCATATCCAGGAGGAGATACGGAGAGCGGGGGTGGCTGCCTGCAGATAGCAGGGGTACTTGTATCCCGCCCTCACACCCCCCCTTTTTCCCAGAAAAAAACACTTGTTTCTGTGCCAAGCGTGTGGGCTGCCTGTCATCATCTGACTCTGCAGCCGCTATTGATTATACCAGCGGGGCAGCGGGAACTGGCCGAACTGCAGCCGGAGCTGGCTGTGGGAGGGGGCTGCCCCTGGCTCCCCCTCCCCGAAACGGAGGAAGCAGCACCCCGAGCCTGCTGCAGACTTTTATTGTATTATTTTTATTATTTTTTTATCATGGGAAGCAGCCGGCCTGGGGAAAGAGGACAAAAACCTGGACTGCCTTGTCCTTCCCCATCCCTTGAAGGCTCTGGGCTGCTCCAGCTGCAGATTCCCCACACGCTTCGGCCTCACCGGCTGGCAAAGGACCACAGGGAGAGCCCCGGCCGGGAGACGCATCCAGCCTCCTGTCAGTGTAGTTTTCCTTCCGTCAGGCAATTAAACCCGGAGGTGGGCAGCTGGATGGACGATCTGTACATCCCTTAGGGCAGAGAAAGCCGCAGCTCAGGTTACTGCTGCCCTACAGCATCCTCCCAAGGTCTTCCAGCTGCGGGAAGGGGGAGAAAACACAGCCGAAGAGGGGCCGCAGCCTTCCGCTGCTTGCTCCTGTCGATGGAGAGCAGGAGGGAAGCAACTGTCGCTTCCCGCCGGCTCCAGATGATGCCGCATAGTTTCCCTTTTAAAAGCATTAGCTGGGGCTGGAGAAATAAATATTTGCGTTCCAATTCCTGCTGGAAACCCAAGGCTGTGTTTGGAGAGAGGGTGTTAAACGGAAGTTGCCGGGGCCGGCGCAGTTTGTCGCCGTGACTATTTTATTTGCTGGGTGCGATCCCATTCCCAGCTGTTCCGTGCCCTGCTCCCAACTGGAACCAGTGGCAGCTTCAACCGAGGAGGGCTCACCCTCCTGGGGAGCTGAAATTTAGGCTGGGGTGGGAGAGCTGAGCGGGCAGCTTGACCTGCCGAGGTGGCCTGGGGTTCTGGAGGATGGACGGATGGCCATCCAGCTCGGGGCTCGGCCCCTTCCCTCTGCCTTTTCTTCCATTTTCTCCCAGTTAGGTGCAAAGGCTCTGGCTATGGGCGCTGTGCCAACACTGTCCTCCACAGCCCGACAAAATGTCCCCCGTCCTGTCCCCGTCCTGTCCCGGGCCTCGGCGTTTTGGTGGGGTGGTTCCCTGAGGTTCCCTGCTCTGGAGGAGCATCCCCGGGGGCTCTCCACCAGGCCGGAGAATGCAATTTAGGGATGGCGGGTGGAGGAAGGGAAAAAAAGAAACACTGGAAACCCCAGGTTCCTGTTGGGGCAGCGGGAAGCTGCAGGCCTGTCCCTGCTGCCCATGGGGAAAGGCTGGGAAGCACAGGCTGGAATACTGGGAAGGGAGGATGCCGGTGCTGTGAGGGGTGTTGGGGAAAGGAGGGAGCTGCAGGCTGATTGCTCCCATCCTGGGGGTCGCTGCTTGCGGAGTTTGGGGGTACAGCACACATCTATAATAATAATAATAATAATAATAATAATAATAATAATAATAATTATTATTATTATTATTATTATTATTATTATTAAAAGAAGCTGATCTGGGGTTCTGGGGACGTTTCCTCAGAGGTGAGCTCGGAGGAACACGCTGTGCCTTTGGGTTTGGGTGCGAAGGAGTCCCAGGCTGGAAGACAGAGCCCTGGGAGGAGGGGGGGGGTTGCTCTTCAGCCGCCCCCTCCTGCCTTCCCTCTTCGTCGGGCAGAGCCGCCGCCACCATTTTAGCGATGCTACCGGAGCGGGGCGGGGGAAGGATGATGCCGGGGGGGACGCGCCACCACCCCCCGAGGCGGGGTAAAAGGCTCCTCCGGTTCCTCCATCCCTGTTCCGTCCCACCGCCCCCTCCCCCGCCGGGGAAGGGCTTCCTGCCTCCCCCCGCCAGGGGAGGGGGCTGCGGCCGCTTCCTGCCGCCGCCCCCGCCGGGGCAGAGCGGAGCGGGGCGGGGAGCTCGGCCCGGCCCGGCCCCGCCGAGCGCCGCTTCCCCGCCGCCCCCGAAACTTACCGGGGAGCCGCGATACATAAATATATATATATACATTTTTTTTTAAATATTTTTATTTATTTAAAAATTTTCGACACTTTTGGCGGGGACCCCAGGGCGGAGCCGCCCTCGCCGAGCCAGCGGCAGGCGGGAGGGGCCGGTGCTCGCACCGCCGCCGCTCCCCCGGGATGGGCTCCGGCGGGGCGCCCGCCGCCTAGGCCGGCCCGGTACGGCCCGCCGGGGGCAGCGGGGCGGCGCAGCATGGCCGCGGAGCTCAGCGCCGAGGAGGAGCAGGTAGGTCCCCGCCGGGCTCCGCTTCCCCGGGCCTGGATGGGCTGGGCAGGGCGCCCCTTTGCTCTGTGTGTCCCCCCCCCTTTTGCTCTGTGTGTGTCTCCCCCCCCCCCCCTTTGCTGTGTCTCCCCCCCCCCCCTTTGCTGTGTCTCCCCCCTCCCCCTTTGCTGTGTCGCCCCCCTCCCCCTTTGCTGTGTCTCCCCCCCCCCCTTTGCTGTGTCTCCCCCCCCTCCTTTGCTGTGTCTCCCCCCCCCCTCCTTTGCTGTGTCTCCCCCCCCCCCCTTTGCTGTGTCTCCCCCCCCCCCCTTTGCTGTGTCTCCCTCCCCCCCCCCTTTGCTGTGTCTCCCCCCCCCCCCTTTGCTGTGTCTCCCCCCCCCCTTTGCTCTCCCCCCCCCTTTTGCTCTCCCCCCCCCCTTTTGCTCTCCCCCCCCCCTTTTGCTCTCTCTCCCCCCCCTTTTGCTCTCTCTCCCCCCCCCTTTGCTCTCTCCCCCCCCCCTTTTGCTCTCTCCCCCCCCCTTTTGCTCTCTCCCCCCCCCTTTTGCTCTCTCCCCCCCCCTTTTGCTCTCTCCCCCCCCCTTTTGCTCTCTCCCCCCCCCCCCCCCCTTTTGCTCTCTCCCCCCCCCTTTTGCTCTCTCCCCCCCCCTTTTGCTCTCTCCCCCCCCCCTTTTGCTCTCTCCCCCCCCTTTTGCTCTCTCCCCATCCCCCCCCCTTTTGCTCTCTCCCCCCCCCCTTTTGCTCTCTCCCCCCCCCCTTTTGCTCTCTCCCCCCCCCCTTTTGCTCTCTCCCCCCCCCCTTTGCTCTCTCCTCCCCCCCCTTTTGCTCTCTCCCCCCCCCCTTTTGCTCTCTCCCCCCCCCCTTTTGCTCTCTCCCCCCCCCCTTTTGCTCTCTCCCCCCCCTTTTGCTCCTCCCCCCCCCCTTTGCTCTCCCCCCCCCCTTTGCTCTCCCCCCCCCCTTTGCTCTCCCCCCCCCCTTTGCTCTCCCCCCCCCCCTTTGCTCCCCCCCCCTTTGCTCCCCCCCCCCCTTTGCTCCCCCCCCCCTTTGCTCCCCCCCCCCCCTTTGCTCCCCCCCCCCCTTTGCTCCCCCCCCCCCCTTTGCTCCCCCCCCCCCTTTGCTCCCTCCCCCCCCCTTGCTCCCTCCCCCCCCCCTTGCTCCCTCCCCCCCCCCCTTGCTCCCATCCCCCCCCCCTTGCTCTCTCCCCCCCCCTTGCTCTCCTCCCCCCCCTTGCTCTCCCCCCCCCCTTGCTCTCCCCCCCCCCTGCTCTCCCCCCCACCCTTGCTCTCCCCCCCCCCCTTGCTCTCCCCCCCCCCCCTTGCTCTCCCCCCCCCCCCTTGCTCTCCCCCCCCCCCCCCTTGCTCTCCCCCCCCCCCTTGCTCTCCCCCCCCCCCCCTTGCTCTCCCCCCCCCCCCCTTGCTCTCTCCCCCCCCCCCCCTTGCTCTCCCCCCCCCCCCTTTGCTCTCCCCCCCCCCTTTGCTCTCCCCCCCCCCTTTGCTCTCCCCCCCCCTTTTGCTCTCCCCCCCCCCTTTTGCTCTCCCCCCCCCCCTTTTGCTCTCCCCCCCCCCTTTTGCTCTCCCCCCCCCACTTTTGCTCTCCCCCCCCCCTTTGCTCTCCCCCCCCCTTTTGCTCCCCCCCCCTTTTGCTCTCCCCCCCCCCTTTTGCTCTCCCCCCCCCCTTTTGCTCTCCCCCCCCCCTTTTGCTCTCCCCCCCCCCTTTTGCTCTCCCCCCCCCCCTTTGCTCTCCCCCCCCCCTTTTGCTCTCCCCCCCCCTTTTGCTCTCCCCCCCCCCTTTTGCTCTCCCCCCCCCCTTTTGCTCTCCCCCCCCCCTTTTGCTCTCCCCCCCCCCCTTTTGCTCTCCCCCCCCCCTTTTGCTCTCCCCCCCCCCCTTTTGCTCTCCCCCCCCCTTTTTGCTCTCCCCCCCCCCTTTTGCTCTCCCCCCCCCCTTTTGCTCTCCCCCCCCCCTTTTGCTCTCCCCCCCCCCTTTTGCTCTCCCCCCCCCCTTTTGCTCTCCCCCCCCCCTTTTGCTCTCCCCCCCCCCTTTTGCTCTCCCCCCCCCCTTTGCTCTCCCCCCCCTTTTGCTCTCCCCCCCCCCTTTTGCTCTCCCCCCCCCCTTTTGCTCTCCCCCCCCCCTTTTGCTCTCCCCCCCCCTTTTGCTCTCCCCCCCCCCCTTTTGCTCTCCCCCCCCCCCTTTTGCTCTCCCCCCCCCTTTTGCTCTCCCCTCCCCCCCCCCTTTTGCTCTCCCCCCCCCCTTTTGCTCTCCCCCCCCCCTTTTGCTCTCCCCCCCCCCTTTTGCTCTCCCCCCCCCCTTTTGCTCTCCCCCCCCCCTTTTGCTCTCCCCCCCCCCTTTTGCTCTCCCCCCCCCCTTTTGCTCTCCCCCCCCCCCTTTTGCTCTCCCCCTTTTGCTCTCCCCCCCCCTTTTGCTCTCCCCCCCCTTTTGCTCTCCCCCCCCCTTTTGCTCTCCCCCCCCCCTTTTGCTCTCCCCCCCCCTTTTGCTCTCCCCCCCCCCTTTTGCTCTCCCCCCCCCCTTTTGCTCTCCCCCCCCCCCTTTTGCTCTCCCCCCCCCTTTTGCTCTCCCCCTTTTGCTCTCCCCCCCCTTTTGCTCCCCCCCCCCTTTTGCTCTCCCCCCCCCCCTTTTGCTCTCCCCCCCCCCCTTTTGCTCTCCCCCCCCCCCTTTTGCTCTCCCCCCCCCCTTTTGCTCTCCCCCCCCCCTTTTGCTCTCCCCCCCCCCCTTTTGCTCTCCCCCCCCCCCCTTTGCTCTCCCCCCCCCCCTTTGCTCTCCCCCCCCCCCTTTGCTCTCCCCCCCCCCTTTTGCTCTCCCCCCCCCCTTTTGCTCTCCCCCCCCCCCTTTTGCTCTCCCCCCCCCCTTTTGCTCTCCCCCCCCCCTTTTGCTCTCCCCCCCCCCCTTTTGCTCTCCCCCCCCCCTTTTGCTCTCCCCCCCCCCCTTTTGCTCTCCCCCCCCCCTTTTGCTCTCCCCCCCCCCTTTTGCGCTCTCCCCCCCCCCCTTTTGCGCTCTCCCCCCCCCCCCCTTTTGCGCTCTCCCCCCCCCCCCTTTTGCGCTCTCCCCCCCCCCTTTTGCGCTCTCCCCCCCCCCCCTTTTGCGCTCTCCCCCCCCCCTTTTGCGCTCTCCCCCCCCCCCTTTTGCGCTCTCCCCCCCCCCCTTTTGCGCCCTCCCCCCCCCCCCCCTTTTGCGCCCTCCCCCCCCCCTTTTGCGCCCTCCCCCCCCCCTTTTGCGCTCTCCCCCCCCCCCCTTTTGCGCTCTCCCCCCCCCCCCTTTTGCGCTCTCCCCCCCCCCCTTTTGCGCTCTCCCCCCCCCCCTTTTGCGCTCTCCCCCCCCCCCCTGCTCTCTCTCCCCCCATCTTTGCCTTGCTTGCCCTCCCCCCACACTGTGTCATGTTGTGTCGTCGTCCCCCCCCCGCAGTCCGTCTCCCCTCCCTGTGCTGTGTGTGTTGTCCCCGCCACCACCCCATTTTTTGGCCACCCCCATTTGTAGCACTGTTTTTTCCCAGCGGAGCGGTTCTCCCCCAAGGAAAGCTCCATCCTCAAAGCCCTCACACCCAATCTGGGCACCCCCCCCCCACCCCCCGACATCTGCGCTAATCCCAAAGGCCTTTGCAGGACCCGTGCGGGTGGGCGCTGGGGGGAGCGGGGGTGCCAAAGCGCGGCGCTGGGGTCGTGTACCCCCAAACCGATGTGTGTGTCCCCACGGCCTCTCCTGGCAGCACCCCCCCCGCCCCCCCGCCGCGGGCAGGCTGGCGTGGGGATGCGTGTGCACGCGCTTCCCACGCCCCAGCCCTCCCGTGACGTCCCGGCTTCCTCCGCCGGCCCTTGCGTCACCGCGGGAGGATATTGCTGGGCTCAGGGAGCGGGGGGCTGATAAACCAGCCAGCGCTCCTCGTCCCCTCCTTCATCCTCGTCCCCTCCTTCATCCTCGTCCCCTCCTTCATCCTCGTCCCCTCCTTCATCCTCGTCCCATCCCCACCCTCCCAGGGATGCCCACCCCTCCCCGGCCCGCATCCAGCCGGGGATGTGGAGCTTGGGAGCTGGAGGCTACCTCGAAGCTCCCCATGGCGACGCTCGGGCACGGTGTCACATTGGCCACCACGCTACCCTCGGGGGGCGGGGGGGGGGGGCTACAAGGCGAAAAGGACCAGAGGGTCCATTTCTATTTGTTTGGGTTGGTTTTTCTTTTTTTTTTTTTTTTTTAAAAACATCCTTAATTTCTCCCGGGAGGTTGAGGAGGGTTCGTACCGAGACCTCGGCGAGTGGAGGAGTCTGTCCTGCACCAGGGAAACGCAGCGCTCCCGGGCTTTCTCCTCCACCACACCTCCCTCTTATCAGCACCGCTCCCAGGAGTGATGCCGCTGTCTCCAGGGTCATAAAAATCGGAAGGAGAAGGGGGTGTTCCTGCCCTCTGTCCCCACAGGTGCCTGGGATTTGTGTCACGGAAAGGGCAAAGCTTCCAGCAAAGGGGGTTTTAGAAGACCCTGCTCCAGCAGGGAAGGCTTAGTTCGCAGTGAGAGGCAGCATCCCGGAGAGGGATCCAAGATGTTTTGGTTAGTGTGGGAATATCATCTGGAGAAGATGAAGGAATATTTGCAATAACGGCTGCAGGTTTGGATCATCAGACTGGGGTGGGGGGAAGGCTGCACGTGGGGGCTTGGAAGAACCAAAATAGTGGAAAAGCTTCTCTCTTCTCATGGGTAAGTGTTGGTTGGGGCTGGGACATCCTCTTCCAGGTCCCCTTCCCACCACCTCTTAGCCCTTCTTGGGACCGTCAGGATTTCCGCCGCTTGCTCTGGTGTCCCCTGTCACTGACACCAAGCGGGAGGAGCTGCTCCTCTGCCTGGTCCCTGCTTGCCGTGGGATGGGGGAGCCGGGACCTGGGGAGGGGGGCTTCACCCCTCTCCCTGCCAGTCTACTACTCCTTGGGATCTCTGCTGGTCGCTTCCCAAACTGTCCCGGAGGAACCCAACTGATTTTCCCTGGGATTTTTCAGCCCAGCTGCAATTTTCACAGGACTTATTCCGCCCGCCCTGGGCTGAAGAAGGAGGGTGGGTTTGCTCCAGGGGAGGAGGGCTTGAAGAGCCCCTGTGTTCCGGCAGCGGTGACTTTGTCACCACCCTGCCCCGGCGCGGCGAAGCGAGGACCTCGATGACACCAGCGCTCCAAAGACCAGCATTGTTCCCAACGCCCGGCCGTGGACCATTTTGCTCACAGCGCGCTCGTTCTTTTTGCAGAAATGGGGCCTTTTGCCGCGGCTTTGGGCCCACAGGCTTTGTTTCCAGCATGTGGAGCGATCCCTGCTGTGCTCGGCTCAACACCTGGATAAATCCCTATGGGGTCGGGGCCAGAAATGATGATTTTGTTCTCGTGGGGGGGAGAAAAAAACGAACCAACCCAGCATCCCTCTTGGCTGGGTGCTGGAAATGGATTGCGTGAAGCGCGGTGGGTTAGATGTTGAGGAAGGAGACCTGAACGACACATTACATCCTCTCCCTGCCGCCACCGTGCCCCTTCCCATCATCGCGGGGTGTCCTTCCCGTCCCAAGTCATGGCGTCGGATCCGGTCGCTGCCCGAGAGCAGTGGGAGCGTGCCTGGCGCTTGTCCCCATCTCCGTGCCACCCTGCGGGTGCTGGGGAAGGAGCAGCTCTGCTGGTGTTTTGGATTCGCATCTCCAGCGCGAGTGTCTGGGCTGCTGGGGGCCCCGAGGGAGTCCCTGGCGAAGCGGGGGTACCCCTGGTGAGTCTCCCCACCTTAGCTTATGGCTGGGATGTGTTTCTGTGTACGTACGTGTGGATATGTGTGTTGTCTTAAGGCTTAAGATGGTTTCTCTATTGACCCGTTGATTTTCACGTCCCCCTTCAACAGAGGAGAAATCGTTAGAAATTTGGGCCAGGAAAGAGTTGCTTTTGTTTTGGCAAAATGGAGGCTGTCGGAGATAAAGCTGTGGGGATAAAGGCGTCCCGTAAGTAGAGCTCCCAGGAAAAGCTCCCACCGGCTGCTGGCTGGGAGATGGGAGCATGAGGCAGGGGGGGTGTAACGCCCCGTCTCCTTTGCTGCCCACTTTGGTTCTCTCCTCCAGCCCCTTGCCCCCGGCAACTGAGGAGATGGAGGGACCAATCTGGCTTGTGGTTGACCGTGGCATGCCGCTGTGCCGGGAGGGCTCGTGATGCTTAAAGGGGATTTTTGCAAGGGCTCGGAGCTGAGCTATCGAAATCCGCTTTCAGATCCCTCCCGGTGCTGCTGGCAGTGGATCCAGCCCAATTCCAAGTGTTCCCTCCCAGCTGGTGCTCGGCTGGCCACTCCGCGGGGCTCCGGTACCCAGTTAGGGAGTTCCTGGCTGCGACGTGCTGGGGGTCCGGGCTGGCCCCTGGTGGCTGCCGGCAGCTGGGCGAGCTGGTGCCCCTTCCAAAAACGCCTGTTGTGGTGTCCGGTGGGCTGCAGAGACCCCTTGGGTGAGCAGGGCTCCTTCAGCTCATCTCACACGAGGGGCTCGCCACTGCAGATAAATCCCAGCCCTTCGCTTCCTCCCGTCGGAAGTCATTAACGCCAACGAGCTTTTTCTGGCTGAATAGCTCCCTGTCACTCCATGCCGCTGCCTGACATCCAACACCACCACCTGCCCGTGCTCCAGGAGCCAGCCTTCGGCCCTCGCTGTCCCTCCTCCTCGCTCTGTCATCGCCATCCTCCACTCTTTTGAAGTGGAAACTCCTCTGTTTTGGGGTGTTGTCCGGGGTGTTTCAGGGACCCCCTGCATGCTGCCCGCATCCTTTGAGCGGTACCTGGTGGAAGGCTGTTCTGTGCTGCCCTGTCCCCCCTGGGGCATCTCTATGGGACAGGGGGAGCCAATACGCAGTAGAAAGCAAAGCTGCTTCCATTAGCACAGCATTCAGAAGCCCTGCGCCACCCCCAGCTTGTAAAAAGTGACACATTTTGGGGTTGGCTTTTTTTCTCGTGCACCTTCAGGATTTTAAGCCTGCTGGGAGGTTACAGGTTGGGTCTTGCGACTCTGCTCCGTCAGCGCCAGCGTTGGAGAAGTTTCTTTCCCGGTTTCTCACAGTTTTGGGTGTGCGCGGTGTGGGACGCATGCTCGCGTGGTATCGCCCCGGCGTGTTATGGGACGGTGGGGAGCAGCGGGATCGTCCTGAGACCCACTTGGGGCTAAACCCTTCTCGTCTGGTCTTCTGCGGCCGCGTGAAACTGGCCTTACTGGGGGAGCTGGTCCGTGTCCTGTAGCGCATCGGAGTGTCAGCCCTCGATGCCGGTCCTGCTCATTACCCACGTTCGTACGGCTGGGTTTGCTGCCAGGAGGATGCTGCACCCGGGCTGCTGTATCTGAACGGGCGTTGGCCACGTGTAAAATCCTTCTTTCACTCCCTGTCTCCCTTCTAAAAGTCTGAGGCCAATTTTTCTCTGCCAACACTCCTACCATTTGCTCCTGTAGAGTTCCCAGCTTCTCCCCAAGGAGCTGCTGGGTTTGCCAAGCCGTGGTCGGCCCCTGCCCTCACCCCGAGGACCATGTAGCTCCTGTGGTGACCAGGGATGCTCCTCGGTGCTGCTGCTCCTCCTCCTGCCGTCTCACTGTGTGCCCCTCGTGTCTCTCCCACAGGCGACCAAGCAGTTCCTGGAAGAGATCAATAAGTGGACGGGCCAGTACAATGTGTCCCCGCTCTCCTGGAACGTGGCCGTCAAGTTCCTCATGGCCCGCAAGTTTGACGTCCTGCGGGCCATCGAGCTCTTTCACTCCTACCGGGTGAGTGAGTGAGCAGGGCCGGGTTTCCCTGCCCCCGACAGAGGGCTCCCTGCTCTGCCAGCGATCTCTGGTCCCAAGGAAGACCCTCCCCTTGCTTTTTTACTTTTCCCCACCCTCCCTTATGGGTTTTATCCAGCTGGAAAAATCCTTGTTCAGCCAAGGCGAGTCACCATGGAGATCTCACTGACCCCAGTCTCTTCCCCAACGCTGAGCCCAGCACGCGCGCTCACAGGGCACCCACTCCTGTGTGAAGGCGAGAGATGTAGATATATACACACGCCTTTCCCATCACGGTTTTCCCCATTCTGGGAGCTGTGGTGCTGCGGCTGGTTGCAATCCCCTGCTCGAAAATAGAGCCGTGGAGCAGAGGTTTCCTCACGGGGGCTTCCGTGGGAGGGCTGGTGTGCCCCATGGGGGACGTGGTGGTTGGTGGAGGGCTGGGGTGGCCGTGCCGGCTGTCACGCTGGCTCCCTGCCCGCAGGAGACGCGGCTGAAGGAGGGCATCGTGAAGCTGAAGCCGCACGAGGAGCCGCTGCGCTCAGAGCTGCTCAGTGGCAAGTTCACCATTCTGGTACGTGGAGGCGTCCTGTCCCCCCCCCACCCCAAATTACCTGCTCCACGTGGGTGTACTCAGGTGACACGGGAGCCTGACCTTGTTTCCTCGCCAGAGCGTGCGGGACCCCTCGGGAGCCTCCATCGCCCTTTTCACAGCCAAGCTGCATCACCCCAGCAAGAGCGTGCAGCACGTGGTGCTCCAGGCGCTCTTCTACCTGCTAGACCGAGCGGTGGAGAGGTGAGTCGGGGACCCTGTCTTGGGGTGGTAGGTCCCCTGGGAGCCCCTGCCCTCCCAGGGGCGAGGGGAGATGGTGCTGCCTCCTGAGGTGTTCGTGAAATCCCTCCGAAAGGCTTTGCGGGGAAAAGATGTGCCGTCTCCCCCATGAAGGGGAAATTGTGGCTGAGTCTGCACGTCACTGGATGTCCCATCTCTCATTAGAGGGAAGAAGGGTGTCGCAGCTCCCTGCGACTTGAAATTCCCTTTCTTCCCCCAGTTTGGACTCAAGCCAGTCGTTCCTATGGAAGCGTGCAGCAAGGGAAACAAATCCCCCAAGACCCGAACCAGGCTTTTTGCAGCCTTTCCCTGCCCACGTCCAAGTTTCAGTTTAGCAAATCCCCCCCACCCCGATTCCTGCATGCTTTGGCCGGGGAGGAGGCAGCCCCCACCACTGGCAAGGAGTAACGTGAGCCCAGACAATCCCATTCACCCTGCTGGGCTCTTTCCATTTCTGAACTTACCCATCACAGGCGGTGCAGCTGAGACAGGCTTAAGAGATGGGCCAGGCTTAAAGAAGGGCTGTAGGAAGAGGGGGTGGAGCAGCTGGGAAATGCAGATGTGAGCTTTGGGGTCCGTGAGTCCTTCTGGAAGCGCAGAAGGGGATTTTGGGGGGGTCAGCAAGCTGAAGATGAGGTTAGCGTGGGGCAGGAGCCGAGCCGGGTGGACGTTGTCAGGGTTGTTCTTGCTCTTTTTCCCTCTCTCAGCTTTGAAACCCAGAGGAACGGGCTGGTGTTCATCTACGACATGGCAGGCTCGCAGTACACCAACTTTGAGCTGGACCTCAGCAAGAAGATCCTCAACCTGCTGAAGGTAACGGCTGGGGGTGACCTGCTGACTGGGGGTGTCGCACGGGCCACTTGCTCACTGAGTACATGGAGTCGCGTCGTTTTGGCGTAAAATCTTGTGCCAGCCCATACTGACCATGCCTTGGCCCAGGCGGACCGGCTCCAGGACCTCAGGAAGGTGCTGGGAGCCCGCCAGGCTGGACCCGGCTGTTGTCCCATGGGTGGGAGGGGATCGGCTGTCCCTGCGCCAGATTCCTCTCTCAGCTGCTGGCAGGGCTTTTGGGAAAACAGATGCAAATTATTTTTTAATTGTGCTGGCATTTTCGTGCCTCCTCCCTTTTCTGGAGGGAAAAAAAAAAAGAAATTATAGTAAATATTGACCAGGGTGTGTTCTCCACACAAATCCTTGCTCACAGGCTTCACTTCTCTCCCCTGCGGAGCTAAACCCTCTGCCTACCTAATTCCAAGGAAGTAATTTGTTTCCCTGTCGGAGCATAAAATAAAGGGCGCCTGCATGCGGAGCACACTTCAGATGTGGCGTTGCCACCTCGGGGTCCCTTTGCTGGTTGTCACCTCTGCTGGGACGTGTCCCTCCCCCAGCAGAGTGTGGATCTGACCCCCCCCCCCCTGCTGCCTGCAGGGCGCCTTCCCAGCTCGGCTGAAGAAGGTTTTCATCGTGGGAGCACCCATGTGGTTTCGTGTGCCCTACTCCATTATCAGCCTGCTGCTGAAGGAGAAGCTGCGGGAGCGGGTGAGTGTGGGGGTGTCCCGTCCCCCCGCCCCGGCATGGGACCTCTGGGGGGGGAGGGATGAGGCTGTTTTCCCTTTGGATCAGAGTGGTGTCAGCACCCTGTGCCCCTCGGCCCCGTCTGCTGGAAGCTGCTGAGCCCGAATCCCTGGGCAATAGCCTGTTTCGTAGGGGCCACCCTGTTTTGGTGTTTTCAGCAAATATCTTGGAACCCCTTTGGAAATCGCCTACAATTTCTTCCTCTGCAGCGAGGCCGCCAGCAGCGGCAAAGCGCAGGTGATGGTAAATAATTAAAAGGAAATGAAATATCTGCTGAGCATGCGGGAGAAAAGGGAAGCTTAAATACCTGTGCTCAGGCCCTATCTGGCAAGGCCAAAAATACTCCCCAAAAATCCCCTCGGTATCAGCAGTGCTGCTGATAGAGCCCGTTTCCAGCCTGACGTCTCCCTGGGCTGGGCTTTACCCCTTTGCAAGTGGCTCCAAGCTCCTCCCAAAAGCAAATTGGGAGCTGGGTGTCAGGGTGGGGTACATGGTGGGGCGGGGGGGACACCTCCTGCCCCACTGCTGATGTTCCCCTAGGTGTCCTCCTGGGGCAGGGGAGAGAGGGGAAGACCCCCCAGTGCTGTTGGGAGAAATCTCCAGGCTCCATCAGGGTGGTGCCAGACCGCTAGCATCCTTGTCCCTGTCCCCTTCTCCATCCATCCCTGCTCCTCTTCGTCCCGCAGGTGCAGATGGTGAAGATGTCAGAACTGAAGGAGCACCTGCCCCAGGAATGTCTCCCTGAGTACCTGGGGGGATCCCTCAAGCTGGACCCTCTGAGCTGGAACTGCCGGTTCCTGCCCCAGCAGAACGGGCACCCCGACCCCCTGGATGAGCTCATCCTGGTGCCACTCGTGGCCCCCAAAGATAACGGCTCCGTCCATGTCCCCGGGCCCAAATCCATCACCCTCCAGGAGCTGCTGGATCACGTCAGCCGCAAGCAGAAGCGGGGCATCTATGAAGAGTATGAAGATATTCGGCGCAGGAGCCCGGCCGGCACCTTTGTCTGCTCTTTGTGAGTTGGGGAGGAAGGAGACGGGTGGGGGCCAGCGGGGGGGGGGTCCCCTCTCTCGCTCCAAAAATTCTTGCTTCCAGAAGAAGTGCTGGGTCCCCCCCTCCCCGCGCTTCTGCTGCGTTGTGGCAGCCCAGCTGCCTCTTTGGGGTGCGGTGCTTTGGGTTAGCAATGGAGACCCCCCTCCAGCCTGGTGATGCTGCTAGCCCCCTTTGCGGCTCCAAGCCCCCGGGGGTAGGAGGGAGCCGGGACTCCGCTTCCCCAGGCTTTGGCCAGGTGATGGCAGCAGAGCCCAGGCTACGGGCGCGGGAGGCTTGCGCAGAGGGAGGAGTGCTGCCTTTCCCTTCCCGCCTGGAACACACAGGATCATGGAATAATTTGGGTGGGAAGGGACCTCACAGATCATCCAGTGGCACCCCCTGCCCTGGGCAGGGACACCTCCCACCAGCCCAGGTTGCTCCAAGCCCCGTCCAACCTGGCCTTGAACCCCTCCAGGGATGGGCAGCCACAGCTTCTCTGGGCAACCTGGGCCAGCGGCTCACCGCCCTCAGAGTGAAAAATTTCTTCCTAATATCTAATTTAAATCTCCCCTCTTCCAGTTTGAAGCCATTACCGCTCGTCTTATCACTACATGCCCTTGTAAAAAGTCCCTCCCCAGCTTTCCTGCAGGCCCTTCAGATACTGGAAGAGGCCCTAAGGTCTCCCTGGAGCCTTGTTTTCTTCAGGCTGAACCCCCCCAGCTCTCTCCTCCCAGCAGAGGGGCTCCAGCCCTCGCAGCATCTTTGTGGCCTCCTCTGGCCCCGCTCCAACAGCTCCGTGTCCTTGTGCTGTTGGTGCCCCAGTGCTGGAGGCAGCACTGCAGGGGGGTCTCCCCAGAGCAGAGGGGCAGAATCGCAGAATGTGTAGGGTTGGAAGGGACCTCTAAAGGCCATCTAGTCCAACCCCCCTGCAGTCAGCAGGGACATCTTCAACTAGATCAGGTTGCTCAGAGCCTCATCCAGCCTGGCCTTGAATGTCTCCAGGGATGGGGCCTCCACCCCCTCTCTGGGCAACCTGGGCCAGTGTCTCACCACCCTCACTGTAAAGAACTTCTTCCCAATGTCTCATCTAAACCCACCCTGCTCTAGGTTAAACCATTGCCCCTCGTCCTATCGTGACATGCCCTGGCAAACAGCCCCTCCCCAGCTTTCTTGTAGCCCCCTTCAGGTACTGGAAGGGGCTCTAAGGTCTCCCCGGAGCCTTCTCTTCTCCAGGCTGAACCCCCCCAGCTCTCTCAGCCTGTCCTCACAGCAGAGGGGCTCCAGCCCTCGGATCATCTTCGTGGCCTCCTCTGGCCCCGCTCCAACGTGTCCATGTCCTTCTTGTGCTGAGGGCTCCAGAGCTGGACACAGTGCTCCAGGTGGGGTCTCACCAGAGCAGGGTAGAGGGGGAGAATCCCCTCTCTGGATCTGCTGGCCACGCTTCTTTTGATGCAGCCCAGGATGCAATTGGCCTTGTGGGCTGCAAGCGCACGTTGTTGGCCTGTGTCCAGCTTTTCATCCACCGGGACCCCCGAGCCCTTTTCCGCAGGGCTGCTCTCTATCACGTCATCCCCCAGCCTGTATTGATAACGAGGATTGTCCCGACCCAAGTGCAGGACCTTGCCCTTGGCCTTGTTGAACTTCATGAGGTTTGCACAGGCCCACCTCTCCAGCTTGTCCAGGTCCCTCTGGCATGTCGACTGCACCACTCAGCTTGGTGTCATCTGCAAACATGCTGAGGGTGCACTTGATCCCACTGTCTAAATCGTTGATGAAGATCTTGAACAGCACCAGTCCCCGTACAGATCCCTGAGGGACACTATTTGTCACCCCTCTCCATCTGGACATCAAGCCTCTGGATGCGACCATCCAATCCCTCCTCTCGCCCTGCTGGCCATGCTGCTGGGCATGCAGCCCAGGATGCGGCGGGCTTTCTGGGCTGTGAGCACTCATTGCCTGCTCATGTTGAGCTTCTCCTCCACCAACACCCCAAAGTTCTTCTCCTCAGGGCTTCTCTCAAACACTGCTTCCCTCTCCCCTGCCTCCCAGGGCACCCTACAACCAGGAGAAGAACCGGTACGGGGACGTGCCCTGCCTGGACCAAACCCGCGTCAAGCTGGCGAAGCCATACAGCCGCCCAGAGGTGAGCCAGCCTGGGATGGAAACTTGGGTCCTGCCTGGAGCCACTTGCAGCCATCCTGGCCATGGGGCTCCGGAGGGTTCATGCTGTGTGTGCTTTTCTCCCCACAGCTGACCGACTACATCAATGCAAGCTTCATGGATGGCTACAAGCAGAGGAACGCTTACATCGGGACTCAGGGTATGGCCCTGAGCCCCTGTGGGAGCCACCAGCAGGGTTATTTTGCTCCTGATGCAGGTGTGGGCTTCACCTCCCGGCCCAGCATCAGCCACTGGCTGTGGAGTGCAGTAGTCTGGGAGGAGGGCGCTGCCTGGCAAGTTCCCCTCCTCTCTGGGTGTATTTACTCCCCTCTCGGTCCCCAGCCGGCAGGGAGCAGAGCTTCTCCTGGAAGAAGGAAAGAGGTCCATCCCCTTCCAACGATGGCCGCCCCTTCCTCCTGCCCCTAAGCCAGCCCCTGGCTTCTCCCCACAAGCATCTGCAGCACCAAGCGGGGGTGCGGGGGGGCTCGGTGCTGAGCTGTAGGGATTCATTCAGTGCTGGGGGGGCCAAACTGGTGGTAGCTCCAGGCAGGGCTGGTGGCACCACACCAGGGTTGGTCCCCTGGGGTAGGGAGGGCTGGCAGAGGCTGCTGGCCGAAGAGACGTGCCCAAACCCATCAGGTTTTGGGGGGTGTCCCCACAGGGCCTCTGGAAAACACCTACGGTGACTTTTGGCGCATGGTGTGGGAGCAAAACGTCCTGGTGATTGTGATGACGACCCGGTGAGTGCCCTGGGGGAGGGCACAGCCCTGGGTTGGTATTTTTTTTTTTTGCAAAATGGGTGTTTTTGCTGTTGGATGAGCAGCGCTGGGTGCTTTGCTGTGACTGTGCAGCTGTGGTGCCAGCCAGAGCCAGGCAGGGTGGGGACACTGCATCAGGGATGGACCAAAGGGATGAGGCTGGGGGGGCCTGGGGCATGTCCCTAGCAGGGTGAGAGGGACATCACCAGCTTCTCCTTCTGCTGCTCCCAGGCTGGAGGAGGGAGGCAGGAGAAAGTGCGGCCAGTACTGGCCTCTGGAGAAGGATTTCCAGGTGTGCTTTGGGGCCCTGACCATCACCAACCTGGGTGTGGAGAACCTCAACCATTACAAGAAAACCATCCTGGAGATCCACAGCTCGGAGGTGCGTGTCCACAGCTGCCTGGTGGGGGACAGCACTGGGGGGGCAGTGGGGGCACTCTGTGGCCAGGGGCAAAGGAGGGGAGAGGGTCTAACCCCCTGCTTTCCCCCAGACCAGGGAGCGGCGGCTGGTGTCCCACTTCCAGTACCTGAGTTGGCCGGATTATGGCGTCCCCTCCTCCGCGGCCACTCTCATTGACTTTTTGGGGGCTGTGAAGCAGCAGCAGAGGGTGGCAGTCAGCGCCCTGGGACCTCGCTTCAAGGGTCACCCCGGGGGACCCCCAGTCGTGGTGCACTGCAGTGCCGGCATCGGCAGGACAGGTGAGGGGGTAACCCTGCTGCAGGGGGTGGAGGTCTTGGTGGCGGTGGGGCATGTCCAGCCTGTCCCTGTGGCACTTCTGTCTTGGGGACCCACGATGCATTTGGAAGCCAGTTGACTGGGGATGCGTGTCCCCAGGACCTGCTTCTCCCAGTGGTCTTGGGGAGGTGAGGGGGTGAGGACCACCACTGGGTGGAGGACCACGACCACTCCTGGTGGTCCCATGCAGGAGGTTGGTGGGGGGCTGAGGGCCACCACTGCCCCGTTTCTCACAGTGATGGCTCTTCGGTGGCTGACAACGTCTGTCTCATCGTTGTCCCCAGGTACCTTCTGCGCACTGGACATCTGCCTGTCCCAGCTGCAGGACGTGGGGACGCTGAACATCTATCAGACGGTGCTGCGCATGCGGACCCAACGCGCCTTCAGCATCCAGACCCCCGAGCAGTATTACTTCTGTTACACTGCCGTCCTCGAGCACGCCCAGCGTGAGGGTCTGCTCCTCGCCAACCACAGCCACACCGGCCAGGAGAAAAGCTCACTGGGACACTGAGACCCACCATCTCCCCATGGAACCACCCCCACCGGCCTTTTCCATCCTCCTGGGGCTGCTGGAGCCCGCAGGGACTCGGCGGAGCGACGGTGCCAGAACGCGGAGGCGGCCACCTCTCCTCGACTATCAGCACTGCTAACAAACTGTGCCTTATCCAAACCTACCAGTGGCTGCCGCTTGCCGGGGGGTGGAGGACGGCGCGGGAAGAGGCTTTGGTTGGCTGGGGAAGTGGTTTTTCTTCTCTAAGAGGTTTTTTTATTTGGGTTTTTTTTTGGTTTTTTTTTTTTTTTTTATTTTGTGTTGGGACCATCTAAAATGTATCTAGAGAAAGGGCTTTGCAAAGCCTTAGAAAATGTATTTCCAGTCCTGCCCTGGGGCTTAGGAAGAGGCGTCTACTTCAGTCTTACCTGCCACTAAGTCTGTGTGTCTGTATGTATGTGTGTATATATCCTCGCTCTCCCCAACCCCACCTATTATATAGATACGTATATACAAGCCCCCCCTTTTAGCAGCTCCTGGGGGTCCGTGCTCTCCTGTTGTCTCACCGCTGTGATCCCTGGAGTGGTGAGTTTGGTCCTGGCTCTGTCTTGTCTTTCCCCCCCCCCCCCCCCGACCTTTTTCCCTTTCCTGCCCCTCACGGGCAGTGTTGGGACCTGGTACCCATCCCGCGGGAGGCACGGGGATGTCTCATCTTCCCCATCCTCCTCTCCTGCTGGGAGAGGGCAGCTGTGCTCCCACAGGAGGAGCTGGAGAATTTTGGTTTGGGTTGAGGAGCTCACCAATGTCCCCTGCCCCTCGTGGTGCAGCCACAGGAGTCACTAGGTACGAGATGATGGGGACAGATGGGGACCAACCGGCTCTCCGGGTTGCCCAGCTTTCCCAAGCCGGCAGTGGGAACCTGCCAGCCCAGCCCTGCAGTGAGTCACGGGCTGGAAAATTGCTGAGCAAAACAATAAAATAAAATAAAAAAAAAAAAAAAAAAAAAAGCCAAAACCCTGGAGAGGCGGTGAGCCAACCTCTGGGGCAGCAGTGCCTGCTGGGGACAGTGGTCCTGTCCCCTTGCCCCTGCCCTGTCCCCTTGCCCCTCTGTGCTGCCTAGAGAGCGGGGACTGTCAGCGCCTGGGCCTCAGTAACTTTATACTGTAATAAGCTCTTTGAATGTGTATATTCTTATTTTTTTATAATCTTGAGGGGGGCTGGGTATTTTTGTTTAGTTGGTGGTTTTGGGTTTTTTTGGTATTTAACATTAACTTGATCTAAGCCAGAGCCAGAAGTATTTGTAAATGTTCCTATTTTGCTCTCGTTCAGAGAAACATTTCCGTTGTTACTTTTTGGGGTTTGTTTTGTTCTTATTTGTATCGATATATAAATATGCTACTTCCAGTGACCAGTCCCTCCTAGCTCTTGTGGTGGAGTTGGTCGGGGTCAGGATAGGAGAGGGAGGGAGTTTAGGGCTTTGTCCATCCCTGGGGACACAGGGACCTGCTGTGCCCACCCCCCCCCCCCTTCCCCCCCCCAGCACTTTGGGGGCAAGACTTGCACATAAGAGCCGTCCTAGAGCTGAGTGACTGTCTAGGTGACCCCAGAGCCATCCATCCACTCCTGGGTGAGGCTCCGTGAGAGATAAGGGGGCTGCAGGCAGTTTTCCTGGCAGGAGGAGGGCAGCAGGAGGGAGGGCAGCTTGGGGCAGGGGGATACAAGCCACCCCCTTTCTGAGCTCCTGCCTCTTTTCCCAGCGCCTGGCTGAGCCCCAGAGCATCAATCTCCTGTCCTGCTCCCAGCAATGGGCTCTTCAGAGCCTCCTCTTTTTTTTTTTGCATAGTCCCTTTTTCCAGCTGTCCCCTTCCTCCTATCTGTTTTTTATTAATAATTATTTAGAAAGTGCCTGGGCTGTATTGGCCACCAAGGCCGGGAAACCAAACCCCTGCCTGCAAAGGAGCCTCCCAAGTCCCAGCTGGGGAGGCAGTGCTGTGTCCTGGATGGGGGATCTGCCCTCACAGTGATCTCAGGGGCGTTGGGAGGGTTCGTCTCCAAGGCAAATGCTGCCAACAGCAAAAGGATGGGGCGACTGCTAACTTGAAGAAGACACTCTTGGTCCTATTGCTGCTACGTGTAACGCTCGAGGGATGGTAGCAGAGATTAAAGGAATGGAATTGTTGGGCAGTTCTGGTGGTATTTCCTTGGTACCTACAGCTGTGGTTGGGGGAGCATCCACTGTCTTCCCATGTTTGGGAGCATTCTGCAATAAACACTATAAAACAATGGATGGTGGCAGAGTTGGGGAAAAGACATTTTGCTGCTGGATTTGCGGGGGGACGGTATGGCTCCCATGCTGCCTAGACCTGCTCTGAGCAGGCGTCTGGGGCACAAAAATACCTGGGCAGGGCTGGGCTGCCGGTGGGCTCCCGGACTGACAGCCCTATCCAGTGCCTTCAGGTGCAAGCAATGCCAGTCTCGGAGCGGCCTGAGGCTTCGCAGCTAGGGAAAAAAGAGGTGGCTTGGTGCAAATCAAGCCCTAAAGCCAGTGGGAGAGCATGCGCCCCAGAGCAGAGCAGCCACTGTCAGCAAGGTTCTTGGGGGAGAGGAAATGCTGCTGGGTGGGAAGAGCAGCACCTGTGTTTGCTCAGCTGGAGTCTGAAAAAGCCAAGGTGGCCAGCGTCTTCCTGGGAATGGCAGAGGGGGATGCTTTCCCCTGCACTCCAGGCATGGACAGGTTCGGTTGTGCCCAACCGCGGGGGCTGGATGGCTGGAAAAGAATGGCAGGCAGCAGGGCATCTGTCTCCAAGGGCTGTGCACCCCAGCGCCCGTGTCTCTGTGAGAGTTGCCTGTTTTGAGCATCCCTGGAGCTGCGAATGTCCTGCTTGTGGAGCAGTTTTGTCTCAGCCGGAGTGTCCCATTCTTCTAGGTCACATTTTCTGCCCCACTGTGCTCCTTGAGCAGCATCAGCCCACACAGTGCAACCTGCAGAGTGGTTCCTCCGGCTCAGGCTGGCCTCAAGTTCTCTTCCCTGCACCCATTGGAGGGTGGCTCCAGCATCTGAGAGAGCCCCTCGGCCTCGGGAGGAAGGAGCCTGGGGCCCTCCATCCTCACTGTTAATATGTTCTTCACCCCAGCTGGGCTTTCTTGTTGGCACACATGCAGAAAGGGGGTGTTTGTTGTTTCTTTTCAAGTCTGCACTGTCAGTAGTGGCTTTCCCTGGCTCAGTGGGACTTTTAGAAGGGTGTCGGGGTCTGGAGCCAAAAGCTGCAGGTGATGCCAAGTGTCCTTTGAGGAGGGATGAAGATCCCATCTGTGTCGGAGGTGGAGGAAAGGGTTGCCAGCGTTTTCCATGGGAAAACAACCCAAAAGGTCACAGACACACACACCACCCCCCCCCTAGGCCTTTTGCACAACATGAGGTTCTGTTGCACTCACTCCTCCTTCCCATGCCCACAGGTCCTGCTTGGCAGCAGAAATAGAGATTTCTGTGGAAATAGCCATGTGGGATTCAAAGGCATGGCAGGGAAACCCTAAAGTGATGATGCTATCCCTGCGCCCACCTGTCTCATGTGGCTTTCTGGGTTTCTTGGCTGCGTGCACATCACCTCACTAATTACGGCTGCTTTAGTGCTTGTAATTTGCCTTGGGACAACAGCCTGGCTCTGGACCACTTCATTTCTCAGCCCTCCTGCTTCCTTGCCACCAGCATCCTGGGCTTGGGCACAATCCCCAGGGGCACAGCAGCCTGTGCAGGTTCAAACACCCCTGGCCAGAGACCTTTTAGCAACCAAACTGAGCTGCAGCTCCCAGCCAAAGAGGCGAGAGAGATCCCTGCTGTGGCTGCACGTCCTGGCCTCTCAGCAGAGCTGAGAAGGGGAAAAGCAGCTGGAAAGGAAAAAAAAACACAGGCGTTTCAGACTTTGCTTGAGTGAAGATGATCGAAATAGAAGTTTAGAGCTTGTGCGTTTTTGGTTTTCCGCCTCCTGCATGTGCTCTGGACGGCCAGCAGGTCTGATGACAGGTAATCCGAGGCGAGGCCTGGTTCTTCCAGTCTTGGTCTCAAGGCATGCAGGGGGCCCGCAGCCGAGGGGAAGCCAGCAACTCCCTCCAAAACTTTCTAGAAAAAAAAAAAATTCATAATAATTAAAAAATAATAATTTAAAACCCCACTACCTCAAGCTGGTGTTTTAGCAACGGCAAAGGGGACGGGGCAGCGCTCGCCCAACCCGGCAGGGGCTGGATCAGCTCCCTCCCGCCTTCCATGGTGAGGTCTTTCCCTCAGCCGCCACCGCCCCCCCCCGCCCCCGGTGGGCGGCTCGGCCGTGACGATAACTACGGCGGGTGCCAATCCGTCCCCCTGAGGGGGGAGTTCCCCCTCCATTCAGGGTTCCTCGCCTGCGCCTTGAGGGTAGGGAACAGCTGCTTTTCCGCTCACTTTCACCACGCACCGGGGAGGGGAGGGAGGGAGGCCCCGCCACCACTGCGCTGAAGGGGAAGGCGGGAAGCGCGCGACGCCGCGCGGGGAGGGTGAGTGTGTGAGCGGCCACGCCCCCCACGCTCCTATTGGCCAATGGGGCGCCAGGGAGGCGTGGCTGGCACGAAGGTGGCTCCCCCCCCCCCCACAGTGCGTGCGTGCGTGTGTGTCTTCCCCCCCCCCCGCACGTGTAACCGACCCGCCCCACGTGGGGCGCTGCCATCCCGGAAGTGAAGGGGTCGGGGACAAAAGGCAGCGCCGTTTCCCCCCGCCCCTCCCCGCCGGCTCGTGTCGCCGACTCTCCCCCTCCCCCCCGCCCTCCCCCCCCGCCGGAGAAGTGGGGGGAGTCGGCGACGGGAGGCGCGGTGGGGGGGGAACCGTGAGAGAGCGCGCGGGCGGGAGGCGGCCGATGTAAACATTCCACAAAAGGCCTCCCCAGAGAGGGGGCGTGGCCTAGCCGTTGGGAGGCGGGGACTTGGGCGGAGCTTCTCATCCTCCCTTCCTCCCGGCTGGTTGGCTGGCGCTTTTCGTCCTCCACCAATCGGGAGGCGGAGGAGGCGGGACGAGAGGCGGGGCGGGTTGCTTATACGGACATTTTTCTTCGGCGGTCGCTCCCCCCTCTTCCCCCCCCCGCTTTTTCCCTCTCCACATCCCCTTCCTGGCCTCGGCAGCCAATAGGAGCGGGCGAGGTGGGCGGGACCGAAGCGCCGATTGTCCGCCAGGCTGACGGGCGTGCTGGTCGTCCAATGAGCTCTTCCAACCCCCCCCCCCGCAACCACCACCACCACCCTGCGCGGGGAGGGGGGGGGGCGGGATTTCCCGGGGAACAGAGAAGCGGGCAGCGTTCCGCCGCGGCGCCCGAGCGACGGTTACTCCATCTTACCCCCCCGCTCCCTCCATCTCCACCACCACCCCCCGACCGGGTCCCTGCCTCCGCTGCCGGCCCCCCCCCCCCCCCCCCCCCCCCCGGGAGGAGGGGCGCGGGGACACCTCCCCCCACCCTTATTTACCTCAGCGAACCGCCCGCCCGGGAGGGCCTCGCCGCCCCCTCACGGTGAGGGAGACTCGGCCGCAGACAGGGCCCCGCTTTGAGGTAAGGGAAGGGGCGAGGGGGGGGACAGGCCCGGTGCGATCCGTGGGGGGCGGGGCCTGGCGCCGGTGCGGCGGCGGCGGAGAAGGAGGGGGAGGGGGGCCGACGGGGGGGGGGGGGCGGCGGCGGGAAGGGGGGGAGCTCCCGGTGTCCGCGCCGCGTGCCCCGCCCCGCCGTGAGGGGGGCGGGCGGGCGGGAAGGCAGGGGGGCGGAGGGGGGGGGGGGGCGGTTGTCCCGGCCCCGGCATGGCGGGGAGCGGCGGGCGGAGCGTGGCGGCGGCCGCTGGGCGCGCTGCGAGGCGGGCGCCTCCCTCCCCCTCCACCCCGCCTTCCTCCCTCCTCCTCCTCCTCCCGCCCCGGTGCTGCGGCGGGAACCGCCCCCCCCCCCCGCCGCCTTCTCCTCCTGCTCTCCCGGTACCGGTCGCAGTGAGCGACGGGTCCCGCCTCCCCCCCCCCCCACTTCAGCCCCCAACTTGCCGGAGAAGTTGCGGTGAAAAGCGTTTTTGGGGCCCCGCTCCGCCGCCGGACCGCCCCCCCCCCCCCCATTCCATCGCTCTTCAGACACCCCCTCAACATTGCAGTTTTTCATCCCAAATCTGCAGCGAGCCGTAAGGACCGGCCGGAGCAATATGTATAAAAATATACACGGGATCCGCATTAAGTTTTTTGAACCCTTTTTAGTAGTCCTTTTTGACTCTTCCTCTCCTCCCCCTGCCTGGAAACCCGGTCGGAGACTTAGCGCTTGATATTCCAGCTCCGGTTTGTCATTCTTCAGGCTGCTCTACATCCATGGAAACTAAGCTCATTTTTTTCCCGGGATTGCAGGAAGGGTCCCGAGAGCTTTAAAAATAGGAGCCTGCCCGGTGTGTACTCGTATTTGTGCCTTTTTCTATGTTTTCCTGGCCGTGCGCTGATGGGTAAGGGTGCGTCCCAGGAGAAAGGCGTTGATTCGCACCACTAAAATGCTACAAAACTCAAAAGGGGAAAAAAAAAATTATTTAAAATAGCCATCTCGGCGCCTCGAGCTCTGCGTGGGTTTTTAAGCTTGGAGGAATCAAAACATGGTTCACGCGCTTAAGGATGACCTGACGCCGCATGATGCTTTTCTAACTTGTTGCTTTTATTTTTGTCGGCTGTGCTAAAAGGCTTGGGGTCAGTAAACAAGTGGGAAATGCCCAACTTATTTTGGTACAGCTCTATCTGCGCTTCAGTCTGCCCATCCTAGCATGTAAATTTATTTTTAAATACACTTTCAAAGAGGTATACATTGTTCTAAAATAATGTGCCATTAATACTATATAATAAAATGGCACCTTATGTTAAGATAGTGATGTTAAAGCACCTGTAAAATTCCTTCGTTGCATCGCAGTGCCTTGGCAGCCTCGTGTCAGCCCGTAGTGGATCTCCAGGGATGGAAATACCACATTATAGGGTCTTTCCTTCTCTTCCCGGGTGAAGTTAGCAGTTTGTCAGGCCAGTGTGCTCTTTGCAAAAGGAATACACACTTTCTCACCCCAAAGTGTCTTGTCCTCCTCCCTCCCACCCACCCGTCTGGTTAAAACACACAGTCTTGGCATGAACTGGTTTGAAAAGCTTCAATGTGGTAGTTTGCCCAATAAAATGGCAGTAAGTTGCTAAAGTTTGGGGAAACTCTGTGTGATTTAGACTGCTTTGGGAAGCAGGGTGGGGAAGGGGAATGCTCTCTCCCCCCCCCGCCTTCCCCAGT
Source organism: Sterna hirundo (assembly GCA_009819605.1). NCBI lineage: Eukaryota > Metazoa > Chordata > Aves > Charadriiformes > Laridae > Sterna > Sterna hirundo. The sequence continues at coordinate 22,094,171 of CM020445.1, forward strand.
CTGGATTGCCAGGGGGAGCCCTCTGCGCAGGCTCCTGGCACGTGTGGGTCTTGGGGCCGGGATCATCGCTCGCCTTGGAATTGGCAGGCAGATCATTTACGTTTCCAGGATTTATGAATCGTTTTCTGTCCAGATTGCTGTTCTGGTCTTCTCCAGTGTTGGAAAGCTTTTATGGCTGTTAAAGCTGGAACAGAAAAGAGAATCCCGTAATAGCTGTCATTTCAGCCTGGTAGGCGAGGGGTGTGCTTTTGGAGACATGCTGCTTTTTTTCAGCTCATGTGGGGTCTCATCTCTTTCTTTGTTATTAAAAAAATAAATAAAAGTATTCTGGTAGTTCTCTCCATGAGCGGAGAAAGGATACTCAGGGAAACTGGGCAAAATGATGCTAACTTCTGTATTGAGTTTAAAGTTCCGTTTGGAGTGTCTCTTTGCAGTGGAGTTGAATGCCCTGACCATGTGCTGCGTTAGCAAACATGGATCAGTCTCCTACCAATTTGTGACCCATCTGGATGGACACAAGTCAGGTTTCCTCCTGCCCCTGCTGGCCTGTAATCCGCAAGCTGTCACCATGTCACCTTGCAGAAAACTCTCCTAACTGCTCTGAAAGCTTTGTGTGATGCTTTCCCAGCACCGTTTTCTTTTGGATACTTCTCATTTTGTTTTGGAATGGCTCTCCAGTCACAGATGTGCACTCTGCAGCGGGTCTGGGGGCTTATTCCTGTGTTACAGGCGAGGGATCTGAGCTGTGTGGTACTGTGCAAAAAATATACCAGCGAGTGCTGAACAAGCTGGGTGATGTTCTGGAAGTCGTGTGGCTGGGTTAGTGCACAGCTAGCAGTGCTGCCGGAACCAAAGCCGTCTGCTTTCTAGCAGGCGCCGTGATGTACAGCATCAAAATCCTATGGGAGGCTTCTCCCACAGGGTATCCATGATGGCTCCAGTGTCCGGAGCTGTAGTGGAGACTTACACTTGCTGCTCCCAAGTCTTGAGTCCTTTCTCCCTCGAAAGGAAACCTTTTAAAAAGTCCCCGCATGCGTTAAACACATTGTCTGCAGCTATGGGATTTCCCTGCCCTTTTTCAGAAGGGTCCTCACTCTGCATGGACCAAAACGATCTTGAGCAGCGCTTTCACAGCTTGTTCCTGAAGATGGTGTTTATCCACAGGCATATTGTGGTCCCAACAGGTGCCCAGGCAAAAGACCTTCCCGATTTGCCTTCTTCCTAATCTTTATCTGCATTTTTCTTTTTGCTTTTGATTCTGACACCTATTTAACAGCTGATATCTACTGCCAGAGACCCTGCTTATCTGACTGGAAAACCTGAAATAAAAAAAAATGCAGATTTTTGCCATCTTATTTGGTAGAAAGCTGGGGAGCAGAGCTGTCACAAGAGAGGCAGTTTTGCGAGGGACGAGGAGGGTCCTTGGGCTCTCTTTCTCCCATGAGGGGGTGAGCAGGCGGGAGGGGAGCCATGCCCTGCTCCATCAGCTGAATCCAGACTTGTTCCCGCTTTGTTCCTTCTCTTTCTGTGTCAGCGCTGCTGCTCCTCTCCTGTCTGCGGTACCAGAGGGGAAAGGATGCGCTCCACTTACGTTTACCGGTCCCACTGGCTTACGCCAGGCAGATGGATGGGGAAATCCTCTGACGAGATTGGCGGGAAGAGAATTTCATAATCCTCGTGGCATTACTGAGGTGCAGCATAGCTTTTTAAAATTTTTTTCTTGTTTTACCAGCTGAGGATCCTGTACACGTTTGTGGTTTGTCTGCCTGATGCATACTACCTGTAGCACTGAGCACAGCTGGTGAGCTGGGAGGTAGCACGGGTGGGAAGATCAGAGGTGTGTTCCTACGTGGTGTCCTCTCCTTGTGAGGGGGAACACTAAAAACCTTGGAAGAATAAATAAAGAGTGTGTATTTTTCATCCTCCTGTAGGCAGAATGTAGTGTACTCTGGCTGAAGTTAAAAGATAGTTTGGGTAGAAATGGTGCTGGGGAAAGGGGCGGCAGCTCTCTGTGGACTCAGTCTGTTCAGTTATTGCTGAGCTCTCCTGTGTGCCTTGGGTTAACGCTTTTAACCAAGGAAAGTCTTGCGCAGTCCTTGCTGTATTTTTGGAGCTTTTTTCTTCCCCGCCCCCAAATTAAGATTACAGATGATACAATTTGAATTGGGGCTTTCTAGATCTTAGAGTCAAAAGGCCATAAAGTTGTGCCAGAGGTGTATGTTATATTTCCGAGAAGACAGCATAAAATAAGCATTGTACTGTTTGTACTCGCGGTGGAGGGTGGCTGGCTGATACGAGTCTGTCTTCCATATCGGCCGTCTGGTGGGAGGTAGGAGGCGTAAGACTTGCCGGCCAGCAGATCTCTCCAGCTTTTGAATGGAGAGAATCCTTGGGAGACGCCACAGCAAGATCAGCAGGACCTCAGTGAGGAAATGAACGGACCTTTGGAGCATTCACTATTGTGTTTTCTTCTGCAGGATGCAGACAAGTTTCTGCTCTGGTGCTGGTTTGCTTGCCTCTCAGAGCTTTCCCCCTCTCTGCAGAGTTTTGCTAGTGGTGGATGCAGAGTTAAAGTCACTAGTTTTTGTCTAGGTACAGCAGAGTATTGAAGTCATCTCTCTACTAGGATTAAAAAAGCCTGAGAATTCGTAATCTTTGTTAAGTGGTCATCTGCTGCAAGCTGCTGTTACACAGAGGGTGCGGACCCTAAGAAGGAGTTTAGCAAGGTGTTACCTAGGAATATTGACTAATGCTATTGACTGTTGCCTATAATATCTACTATATGTATATTGACTATGATATGAAATTTTAAAAGTTAAAGCAGGTACAGTGCTTGGATAGAAGCAGATTTCAAGCTCTGTTAGCGGAGGTGAGAGGCATTCATAGGGAAGAAAAACCTACAGGAGCTTTAATTTTCACTAAACAGAAGCTTAATGTTGACTGTACAACAAGCTGGGTTTCTGGAAGATTGCTGACTTGGTCTGCGAGAATTAGGAGCTTCAAAAACTGATGTTCATGCTGCTGGTGTGTACGTGGTAATGTATCCTCGGTGCTGCCACCATTTCCACGGCCTCACAGGGATGAGCTGTTCAGTGGCTCCGTGGGGAAAAGGCTTCTCAGTCAGCCTAAGGTGGCATTTTAATCCTCATAAGGGCACACGAGTCTTCCAGCCATCTTCTGTCCTCAAACAGCCTCTGCGTTAAAGGTTGATTAGTCCATCCAAAGCAACAAGTGTGGAGTGTTGTTTTGGGAAGTGAGACGCAAGGCTGGGACACTTAACAGCCACCACACCACATATACACCACGTATACATAGACAGATATATATACGCGCACACCCCTTATTGCAGACAGCGTGTTAAGCCTGATGGAACCATTTAACTTGTTTATTCTTTATAGTAAATCACATGTGATTTTTTTTTTTTTTTTCGAGAATGTTCCTGCTTTGGGGATACTGCGTGTAGGTGACTGCAAAGCAGCAGCTCTTGCTTGCTCCTGTAGGGAAGGAGAGCAGTTGCACCATTGAGAGGGTAAGGGGCAAACCAGCCTGGGACATCAAAAGAAAGTGGAAGGACTGGCTGGGTGACCAGTGTTTAGAGCAGAAGGGTGTCCGAGTTGGTGAGCGGGTTATAAGTAGATGCCACCAAAGCTTTGCCCAGACTTTACTCATGCAATCAGCCATTGTCATGCAAAATCCTGGCTAGCTCTGCTTGCGGGATGATGGTGCGTGGCCAGATTTGCCGGCATTGCTCAGTTTAGTCCCAGCTCTATTAGCATAAAACTCTGTTTTTCCAAAGCTGAATGTGGGCTGTGCTGGAGGGGAGCAGCTCCAAGTTAACCTGTCAAGCTCTTTATTTGTCAGCAGAGACCAGCTGAATGAAAAGACAACCAATGCAGGCACCATTAGCAAAATGAGCTCCTGAAGTGGGCTCCTCTGCTTTCGGAGTGCATGCTGTAAGTCAGACCTACTTTGGCTTTGTAACTTGTAAATAAGATCCAGTTAGCGAGCTTTCTCCTTTCCTTGGGGTGAGGAGTCCTCCTCTGCCTCTGCCAGCTGTCTTCTGTGTGCCAGTGCTTTGGGGACCTGGTACAGGACTCTGTTCTGAGAGCTTAAAATTGAAAAGCACCTCCAAAAAGAAATGAAGTCATCTTCCCTCTTGTCCAACCCTTTCCAAGTGAAAGTAGAGACTAGTAGAGAGGGACGCAGAGGTGAAAAATGTTTTGTTGCACAAAGCCTGTGTTTTCAAGCCCACCTTGATCTATTCTGATCCTCTGTCCTGCCGGTTCCTGTTTACATGTTTCATACACACTGATGATCTTTGGTTTATTTCGTTCATGATGGATTTAGGCTGTGAAGAGCTCTCCTGACTTGGTGGATGAGAATTGGCTCAGTTGGCTATTGTACCATTATTCTGGGGGAGCTTCATTCTCTCTTGTTTATCTGTGTGTCCACGTTAGCAATGTTTAACTGCACTGGAACTGAAAAGGACTTGCTTTGGAGAGGTCCTGGTGAATTAGAGGCTGAAGAGGGTGCGTTTTGCTCTGTTCTTTGTCCATCAAACACCTTAAATTGGTGCTTTTGAGCACCTAATGCGCTGATGAAAAGCAGATAAGATCTCAAGGATGGCAATAACTGTTGATGTATAAAAAAACAGCACTGGAATTTGCTTGCAGAAAAGAGCAGGTGAGTAGTTCAATCAAACAGAGCAAAGAATTCATAGCACTTTTAGGAGTGGGACAATGTCAAAACCACCTGTCAGATTTGAAGTGAAAGTAAGTTGCATAAAGACAACTTGGAGTAGGGCAGGAATATGCCTGCGTGTTGGAGAAGACAAAGTACCGGAGCATAATTGGGAGAGCTGCTGATCAGTGCTCGCTGGCAGCCCTGGCAGGCACGCAGGATGCCATGGAGCCTGTGAGCTCTGCTCTCCCGTGCACTCTTCAGCTCGGTGCTGGTGAGCGGGGCCAGGATGCTGGGAGGACCACAGCTGTGTGGCATATGGTATCCAAAATACTGCCGGTGTAGTGAGCCTGTGGGTTTCCCCGAGGTTACACCAGTCTTATGCGTATTAAATGGTGAACGCTTTACTTTGGGGCTTTGTAAGTGATTTCAAAAGCTGACTACGCATCCTGCTTTTTGCCTCCTCCTTCCTCTTCCTCCTACATTTTTAAAGCATCTCTCAGAGGTGGCTGTCATCCTGCCCGGGCTCTCCAGGAGGTTCTGCTTTAAATGTAGGCAACTTTGCCCAGGCTGTGTGTAGGTAACACAACTTCCCCTAGTCTCTTGTGTTCAAATACTGCATGCAGTCACGTTTGCATGGCTCAGCGGTTGCGTGTGCTTATGGTGCCCATGCTAGCAACATCCTTGAAGTGAGACTGAAAAAATAATTAACTTTTAAGCAGAGTATTTTATTTCTAACAATAAGATTCTATTATTTGTGATAAAACACAGCTGTATGTTTCATGTAGAAAGCTGAATCTTAATTCCACTCTCCTATCTCGAGATATCAGTAACCTAAATGAACATCCAGAAACTTGCCCTACCTGCTCTTGGTGAACTTCGCGTCCACAGCCCTGGCAGGGAGTGATGAATCAATCGCGTTTGTTAATTGGTCTGTTTTTAACAGGTTTTGTAGTGCTTCCCGAGCATGAGTTCAGCATGAAGCGGCGATTGGATGAGCAGGAGTCACCCGTGTATGCGTCGCAGCAGAGGCGTATCACCAGCAGCACCGAAGCTTTTCAACACCAGCACCGCGTGCTTGCCCCGGCACCTCCAGTATATGAGGCGGTTTCGGAGACCATGCAGTCTGCCACGGGCATCCAGTACTCTGTAACTCCCAGCTACCAGGTGCGTGTCCTCGTCCCTTAGCCACATCTTGGCTGCAGTCCTGCTGCGTGACCAGCCAGCACTGTGTCATTTCACCACAGAATTCTGTATTTGAGACAAGGTTTTAGTTTAGTAAACCAGGGTTTCCTAAAGAGAAACCATGATTGGACAATGTGCTTATCGTACATCTCATTTTAAGCACTTCCTTTAGGACTGTTGGCTTCATTCGTGTTCAGAGCCACCTGAACCACATGTGGTGTGCTTTTCTGAACATGATTCTTTTAATGATTTTCTCAGATCATGGTCTCTGAATCCTAGAGGCAAGTGTATGCAGGGCTCTTTCTCCATTTTTCTTTTTTTTCCACCAGTAAAGAGTTTATTCTTGTGGTTGCTCTGTCACTGGCATATGGTATCTTGGGTGATCTTAAGCTTAACAGACTGGATCAGATCCACATTTGGACTGCAGACTTTCAGTAAAATTGAAATGTTTCAGAGAACATTACCCCAGAGTCATCAGGTGGTACTCTTCCCTCTCTTGCTTCCTTTGCAAGGAGCTGTCAGCTAGGGAGAGAAAAAAAATGTACTTGAAGAGTGCACTGAAGATACATCCCAAGGAAAGGCAGTTCCTGTGTTATTTGTCTTTGCCATGTTTTTGTCATGTTGCATCTTCCACACTTGTGCTCCTGGTGAGCTGCCCTCCCTGTCTAGTGCCTAATTTTACGTGCAGCTTCTTCCTATTTCTGCAGCAGGGATGTGCATGCTGATAGTAGCAGCCGCAGAGCTGAAGAGCCTGCAGGCAGGGACTGGAAGATGGTGTGTTTATGCTGGCGGTCCTTCCTAAAAAGAACTTGAATGGACCAGCAAGCAAATCTTTTCTTGTTCACGAGAAGGATTAAAAAAGTATATCCCATCTAAAAGAGACTTGAATGGAAAACTAAGTTTGTATGAAATGAGAAGTAATTTTAAAAATATTTACAGGCTCTTTTAATGGATTTTTCCAAATTGAAACTTTTCTGGTTTAATGTATGAAGAAGGCCTGAAAAGTTGCATGCCTTCTCTTCCTTTCCCTGATTTTCTAAGTGAGATTGCAAGCTGAGTTTTCCCCTGAGTCTGCTGGGGCCAGAGAGCTTCAGTTTGACTTCAGGAGTGTGGAAGCTCTTTAAGAGTCGTTCGTTCCAGTTATTGCTTGTGACACTAAGTTGTTTAATTTTTAGAGAAGACAGAGAACCTTTATCAAACTGAAAATCCCATTTTATGCTCTTTTTGCAGGTCTTTACATTAGTGTTAGTGACTAGACAAGCAGTGACTCTGCAGGCTGGCGAGAACCTGCGTTTGTAATGTGTTTGCAGAGAGGAATCTCCTCTGTTTGGAGTGTAGGATGAGAGTTGTCTTCTTTTGGTTTTAGATCTCTCTGGGCCATTGTTAAAGAAAACAAAACACATTTTTTGAGTAAGTCTCAGTATTCATGCTGTGGTTTAGGTTCAAACTGACCGTGTCTGCTTCCTTAATGTTTCACTTGTGTCTCCTGGTCCGGGAAGATCTTGCTGTGTCCCGTGCAGCCAGCAGAGGTGGCCGTGACACTGCAGCCATATACGTGACATCCTCTTTGCCTTGCCAGGTGTCGGCTGTGCCACAGAGCTCGGCAGCCATGGGCCAGCCATCGCGGCTGTCCACAGCGGCCACCACCACACTGCGCCTGGTGCAGGCCCCATGGGAGCCAGGTGGTGCAGAGCCACGCTCACCCCACCCCGCCAGCCGTGCCCGTGCAGGGACAGCAGCAGTTCCAGAGGCTCAAGGTAATGCCAAGCATCGCTCCCTTTTTCCTATATTGTGTTTAGGGGACACCTCCCTGCAAAGCCAGCTGGTGGTCTCCTAAAAGCTTTCTTGGCAAGGCTCCTTCTGTTCGTAGGACCGAATGCAGAAAGGGACTTCTCTTTCTGCTCTAACCCTTATTACCCCCTTTCATTACGGTGTTTGTCTCAATACTATAATAAAAAATGGACTTGCTAGGAAAAGATCAGGGGCAGGAAGGAAAAGGAGGAAGTATTGATCAGGGTTTTCATACGAATGGGTTAAATTGCCAAATCATTTAGTGCTTTTCTGAACACATGGCTTATGTGGGTGGTTGCGTGGGAGTAATTTGGGAGTAAGGAAGGCTCTATTCTCGGATTATGTGCTGTAAAAGCCTTAAAAAAAAGAGAAAACTCCACCAAAAATAACCCATTGAAGTGACTACGTTTGGTTTAGCTTTAGCAAGAAGGCACATATATATAAATTGACGCCTATTTCTTAGTCTCTTCCAAATACGGTGCAAGTCTCTTCCAGTTTTGATTGGAACCCACTGCCTGGTTGGGTGAGAGGCCCTTTCCTTTTGCAGAATGTGGGATGTTTCATTTCTAGAGACCTCTGAAAAATGGTTTCATAGTGTGTGGTTCTTTCTCCCGGTGACATTGCTTGGCAAATCTTCTGCCGATGCAAGATTGGGGCAATATGTGATAAGTCTTTCTGCCTTTGCTGTCGTTTAATTTCAGACAAAAGAGAGGTCCTGTGTGCAGCTTTTGCAGCTGATGAGCGTGTGGCTTGGCTGTCAGAGGTGATAGGGACCCAGAGCTCTTGTTTTTTTCTGTGGCTGTTCTTTCAGTACATCTGTAGATTGGATGTTGGTACATGAACGGTTCATAAACTTCTTGCTATTTGAGGTGTAAAACAATTTACCGCCCACAGTTGCCATTTTGAAATCCTTATATGTTGAACTGAAATGTCTGGCTTTTAGAAAAAAGTGCAAGCGTGTACCTGGCAGACATCTACTACACTGAATATGTCATTTCCACTTTCTGCTTATTCTTAGACTTCCATAATAATTTCCACATATGAATGCAGGAAAAAATACTCAGTCTAGTTCTGTTATCCTAGCAGTCACTTCAGTGATTGTAAATTGGAGTATGGGTGTTCGGTTTGTTTTTTTTTTTTCTCTTGAGTAATTCTGCTGATCTGTGTTGCTTTTTTTTTTTCCTTTTTGTTTCTTTTTGGCGCAGTTTTATCTTGTGAGCCAGGAGCAGGGAGTGAGTATCTCTTATTCAAATGGTGCTTGGTAGTACACTAACCAGGCTCATGATCTCTTGCTCCTTAATTCCCTGCCCAGCTCAGGGCTAACAGCTGTGTTTTCAAATAATGTGTGGTTTGCAGAACAATGGGAGGTGAAATAAAATCTTCTCTGCTAATAAAACCTGTCTGTTCTGTCCCCAGGTGGAGGATGCATTGTCTTATCTTGACCAGGTGAAGCTGCAGTTTGGTAGCCAGCCACAGGTCTACAATGACTTCCTTGGATATTATGAAAGAATTTAAATCTCAAAGGTAATAAGCTGCGTTTTGCTTCTTCCTTCCAGGTTAGAAAGAGTGTATGTGGGCATGGGAGTTCTGTCCTTCCGTGTGCAAAGTAACACAGCTCTAGCAGTAGTATAAAAGTAGTTCCGTGCTTTCTTTTCTGAAAGTTAAATGCGTACCTTCATTTCTACTCAATTTCTGCTTAGAGTGGGAGTCACAAGTATCAGCCTTGATAGCTGATTTGTCTGCCCATTAATAATGGTCAGACTCGGAACTAGATCTCATAGATACGAAATGCTGTCTGGGCTAGTGGAATAATGCTTATGTCATTCTTAAGTCAGCAATGTATTTATAGGAATCAGTTTTGCTTCGTTTTGTCCCTTAGAGATGATACAGTAAAAATTCTAATGGCAAATTCTTGTGTGGAGAATTCAGTGTGCCACTGAAAGGATCCTAAAGGATCGTGACGTTTTGATCTTATTCCTTCTTCAGTATTGACACTCCAGGAGTGATCAGCCGTGTATCGCAGCTCTTCAAGGGCCACCCAGACTTGATCATGGGTTTCAACACCTTCTTGCCACCTGGTTACAAGATAGAGGTGCAGACAAATGATATGGTGAACGTGACAACACCAGGGCAGGTTCACCAGATCCCCGCTCACGGCTTGCAGCCCCAGCCGCAGCCCCAGGCACAGCATCAGTCGCAGCCTTCAGCGCAATCAACCCCAACACCAGCACAGCCAGCACCACAGCCACCGCCGGCCAAAATCAGTAAGGTGAGAGGCTTTGAATGACATACACTGATAACACAGAGATCATGCTGCCTCCCGTTGAAACTGGTATGGAGCTAGAGGGTGAAAAAGGAGCTCCCACACTGCTTTTTCATAGTATTTGTGAACCCACGTGTGTAGCGCTTCTGCTGCTGGGTTAGTTTCTCATTTTCAAACTTCCAGATGCATCCTGATTGATTTGACAATAATTCAAATAAGCCACCTTAAGGGTTTGGAAAAGCCTCGTTGCTTTCAGTGGGGAACTGGAAGATGTACATGCGTTACTCAGGAAGCGATCCAGCAGCCCTGAGGAAAAGGTCCCTGAAATGCATGTGACTTTGCAAGGAGGGCTTCCTAGTTAGAGCGTTGGGCACATGTTGAACTGCCTGCTTTTGTGTATATTGTCTCAGAATAACTAAGTCCCAGAAATTACCCATAAAACAGAGGCCTTGAAAGATGTTGCACTTGTGGTGAAAGTGTGTCTGTGGTTTCAGATAATTGGGGAAATGAAGCCTTTAGAATAGAAGAGTTTGATCACTTCTTTGGTAGATTCTGCTTTGCTTTAAGTCTTGTTTTCAGATTGGACATTTTTTGTAAAAGAGTCTAGTTCAGCCATCACCCAAGTGGGTACAGGAGATATTGGCAAAATCTAAAGTGCAAGAGTTCAGGCAAGATGACTGTGATGTCTTTAGGTATCAGTTTGTGCACTCGAAACTGTGACCTTCCAATAACTAAGGGAATTTGACTCAGTTCTAGCATGTAATCCAGATGCTACAGTCCTGTATTTTATGCAATTGGAAACAGAATAGGATAATAGGTGTTCAAGGACCTCACTCTACATAAAATGTCATGTATTTTAGCCTCTAAATGTGGAAAGATTTGAGAGCCTTAGGGAGGGAAAGAATCCCCAAAGTCAAGGGTTAATGTCTAAACTGTACCATTAGCTAACAATTGACTGGAAAAGAAAAAGAAAAGGTGGGGGGACCCATGATGTAGTTAGAAAGCAGCAGGATTTAAAACGTGGCAATGAGATGATCTCTAGACAAACATCAGTGGGACTTGCAACCTCCTGTTCAGAAATGGCAAACAAAAATGTGCTAAAAGATTTGCAAAGCTGAAAACTGCAAAGCTAAGGCATTCCAGAATTAACTTACCTGTGCCATATTTCAAGGCTGTTTTCAAGGCAGTGCTTTCAGTAAAGAGGTAGCAGTCTCTTTCTCATCACTATGGGCTAAGTGGTTTTCTCCCCGTGTCACCATCCTGCAAAGAGTTGAACTTTTTTTTTGCTGAAACTTTAAAATGAACCTGAGGGACATGGACATGCTACATATTGAGCTGAGATTACCTTACCAGGCAGGTAAGGAAAGGCAGGATCTTGTAATAGGCCATCCTAAGGCAATTATCTACACTGTGAGTAGTGAAAACTCTGCGTAATACATGTTTTAAAGTTTGGAAGGTGACAGGAACGAGTACTTCCATTTGCATTTAAAATTGCCGCCTCAGAACTGCTGCTAAATTTTCCTGTGGCTGTTAGGGGTCTATTAAGGCTATGCAAAATAATTACTCTGAGAGCCTTATCTGCTTATTCTTTGTCTTAATATTGAAAGAAATTCCAGTTTTCCCTTGCTGTTGTCTTTATACATCCCAGAATTCTTCACTAGGCGCAAAATAACTTGCAGTGTTGGAGTAAGCCATACCTATGCATTTTAGCTCTGTTATATTTTTGAGACAGTATGTGTCTCTTACCAGATTTCAGTCAAAAGCAATTAGCAAGGAAAATCAACTGTTAATAACAACAGCTTGAATGGGCCTGGTGTTTTGTCTTCCTGATGAAGTGTAGTCTCTACTGGCCCACTAAATATTTATCTATTAATTTGCTCTGGATACTAATTTTCTTCTCCTTAGTCTACTCGTGCTTCTGTTAATCTTGAAAACCTAGCTCTGACTGTGAAATGGTGCTTCTTAATTTTGACTCTTAACAGCAGTTTCTGCTTAGACAGCCAGTAGGAAATGTTCTGTTTAGGAAAGATATTGTTAAAATTCCCTAGAGCTGTAAAGGGAATAATGGTTTAGTAGCAGGTAAAAAAGGTCAGTCTTTTAAGGAAGTGCAGCAGAAGTTGCCCGGGACCAGTAAATGGGAAGAAATTGCTTGACTGGATGTGGTAGCAGGAGATTTAATCCAGTTGTGATATTCCAACGCAGAGGTATCTCTGTTGAATCCATGTTGTTCCACCGTTGGCATCAGATACAGTTATATGCTGGGTTATTTCCTCTGGATGTGGTCCGTAAATGGAATAAAAGTGCCTCTATTCCAAACATAAAGTAATCTGCTAATTTCTAACGTGGCTTGTTTTCTTCTTAGCCATCACAGTTGCAGGCACATACTCCCGCCAGCCAGCAAACTCCCCCGATTCCACCATATGCATCGCCACGCTCACCGCCGGTTCAACCTCATACGCCTGTGACAATCTCTCTGGGAACCACACCATCCCTGCAGAACAATCAGCCCGTCGAATTTAATCACGCCATCAACTATGTCAACAAGATCAAGAATCGGTTCCAGGGACAGCCAGACATCTACAAAGCCTTCCTGGAGATCCTCCATACATATCAGGTGAGTGTTCACAGTGCAGATTGGAGTATGTGTGTGGTTTTTTCTTTCTTTGCCATGGGAGCTAACTCTGCCTTTCCAAGACTTGCATTCAGATCTCCTGCTGCATTAGCGTTGGCCAGCAAGCTAAGCAGAGTTCTTGCAAATTAAGAGATGGCGTAGCAGCATGAAATAATACATTTCAGTCCACCATCTTTACTTACAAGCGTCTGAAATGCCTTTTTAAAAGTCCCATTTGGTGTTTTTCCATGAGCACGGATTAGGAAGAGACAACGTGCCCATAGTACTATGTTAAAAGTAAAGAAACCTCTTTCTTGATCAGTGTCCTACTAGTCCATGGCCAGCTGGCCACTTAGTATGATTCTTTAATTAGGATGCTGAGACCTTTGCTATTTCATTCTTTATATCACTGAGGGTTTTTTTTTTCTTTTGTCACTGAAGTAGTTCCTGCGTCCTTTATTCTGATGCTACTCCTCTTTCCAATGACAGAAAGAGCAGCGTAATGCCAAGGAAGCAGGAGGTAACTACACGCCAGCTTTGACGGAGCAGGAGGTGTACGCGCAGGTGGCTCGCCTCTTCAAGAACCAGGAGGATCTGCTCTCGGAGTTCGGGCAGTTCCTGCCCGATGCCAACAGCTCTGTGGTGAGTTGTCTTGGAGATAGGCTGGAACTGAAATACCTACTGTAAAGCTGTTTCGGTGTCTAGCCAGAGTTCAGAAAAATGTGCTTTTGCTGTTTGTTTCTTGGGTTTTTTTTGGAGTGATCTTTTCCTGAGTGTGGGAATGGGGTCAGGGTGATAGACACTGTTTTCTGGCCATAACTTGTCTTTTAAATACAATCCCTTTGCCTAAAAGGGTTGTTCTAAGACTGCAATAACTGCAGTAAAATACATCGGTCATCTAGAGCTAGGAGGAGCAGGCATATTTTTTTGCCTGGATGTGTGGAACTCAGCTCTAATGATCTTATGGGTTTGTCTCTAAATAAGCTGTTAAGTAAGACAACTGCAGAGAAAGTGGAATCGGTAAGAAATGATCACGGTGGCACGGTGAAGAAGCCACAGCTCAACAACAAACAGCAAAGACCCAACCAGAATGGCTGTCAGATCCGACGGCACTCGGGAACTGGAGCAACCCCTCCGGTGAAGGTAAGAGCGTGTGATGCTCCTTCCACAGCCCTGTTTTTCCCAGGAACCTGTGGCAGAGCAGGATGCGTTTTACGAGTCTGTGCAATTTTTTGTGGCACAGGCTGCAGCTTGAGAACACAGAAACTAACGCTTGCCTTTAAAGAAAACTTTTTAAGTCCTTGTTTCTAAGCACAAGGCTTTGTCTCGAATTTTCACAAACTGGTGGTGTTATCTGTACCTAAGGGTAGCGATGGTTACTTTACTGGCTTGGAAAAAATAGGGTTTTCCCCACTTTATTAGGGTGCTGCAGAATGTCTGGGAGGAGTTGTATTGGCGAATAAAGTCTCAGTAAAGTCGCAAAATAAATTTCTCCAAAATTCATAGTGGTGTTTCTAAGGCACATGGGAAGATAAGCTGAGGGAAAGATAAAGGTGTGCCTGAAAGCTTTGTAGTAGTAGAACTCGGAGCAGATCCAGCGGAATCACGTTGGCTCATCTTTACTATGATAAACTGTATAATACAATGATGAATGATTATTCTCTTAGCAGAGTTTGCCCTTTTCAAATGATGCATGTTTTGAGAGAGCGAGGCTTTGTAGCATAATACAAATGGTCTCGTGGCCAGGTGGTTTAGTGTTTGTGAATTAGAGGCAAGTTCGCCTGCTTGTTTTGAAGGTGGCGTATCTTGCTTTGTCATGAAAAGCATTAGCATGCCTGATCGTATCATTTAAATCCAGTGATTTACTTCCCCTTCTGCACTTTCTCCTCCTCTCCAAATGAAACACATGTTGGAGGCAGCTTTCAGAGGGTGTGGAGCATGGTATGGGGAAAATAAAGGCTCTTGCAGTGGAATGCGAGAGAGAAAAAGAAATATGCTAATTTTAGGGAGGTGTAAGACTTAACCAACTGGGTGAGTGAAAGGAAAAAAAAACAGATTTATTTTGGTAATTTTGAAATCTAGTTAGAAAAATGAGATACGCTACAAGCAGTGACTGTTTCAATCAACTAGTTACAGAAAAGGATGCAACAGTGTATTAAAAATATTTGGAGTTCTATGCTACTGATTAACCTTTAAGAGATTAACTGGCGAGACACACTTTCATGCAAGTTTCCTTTAAAAAGAAAAGAAGCCACCTTTCTTTTATTTGAAAGCAAAAGGTGGGGTCAGGAAGAGAAAAGCCTTGTGTGATAGATAATCAAGAATGGCAATTTGCTCTGCTGAACAGCCCTTTTTTTTTTAATTTTTCTTGCCTTTCTTTCTTTTGTTAACAGAAGAAACCGAAGCTGCTTGGTTTAAAAGACCAGTCTTTGGCGGAAGCCAGCAAACATGGTGTGGGGACAGAATCTCTCTTCTTTGAGAAGGTGAGAAGCGAGATTTAGAGAAAGCCATCTCGTGTCATTGATTTATATTCTTAGCATGTATACATTTGGATTTTTATCACAGTCAAGTATGTGGTGTATATATCACCCTGATAACATTTGTCAGCGCGACCTCAGATGTATTGTGCGACCTCTAAGTCAGATCCATTGAATTTTTTAAGATGACTGGTGATCTTTTTTACATGGATATTTGTGTCTTTTCCCCAGAGGTGACTCTCCAGCTTTTCACTCACTGCCGATGCCATTTATTTGCAGGAATGGGAATTTTTTTTTCCTGTAAAGCAAGCTCCAATTTTTTTTTTTTTTCACCTTTTTGAAATCCCTGCCTAAGCGCTGATGTGCGTGGTGTGTCTTACTGCGTTGGCACAGCTTGCTGTACCCATCCGCAACCAGCTGCCTGCAGCGTGGGAGCTCAGTTTACAAAGCAGCTGATTCATGTCGACAATTTTTTTTTTTTTGTTTTGTTTTTTTTTCCCTAAGAGACGAATCTTAATTAATTGCACAGTTGTTACCTGTTGCTGGTTTACCACACAGAACAAACGAAGGATGTGTGGGATGTTTCCAAGTAGTACCTTGGTGTCTTCCCTAAGATGTCCATACATTTCCTTATGGGTCAGAGGGGAGTATGTAGTGAATGTAAACGAGCCTTTTAAGTAATATTCATGTGTCAATGAAAGTCTTGGTTGCTCCCTGATGATGTAGTGCGTTTTGCAGCATGCTGTAGACCAGCTAGTGGTAACTGGGAACCAATCTATTGCTCAGAGGATGTGTAGGTGTTAACACAAGTAAACCTAGAAATCCCTGCTGCAGAATTGTAACTGTGATGACGAATATCTTAATGATGATAGATCTCCGTCTGATGCGTATATGCCTACTGTTCTTGTGGGAAAAGTAATGGTGTTGGGATGAATTGTTGGGTTTCCTCGTACTGTCAAGATAAGGGATACAGAAGCTGCATTCTGTGTGATGACCCAAGCTGTAACACAGGCAAGGGCCGGAGCGGTGTTACCCAGGGCACAGGTCTCTCTCCCCTGCTCCCTACTTGCAATATGCTCTAGTGTTTAAAGGCAGCCTGGGGGGGGTTGTGGTGCTGCTGTTATGACTGACGTTGTCCACGATTACAGCATCTTGTAATCCAGCTGTCAGGGATTTTTTTGAGGGATTTCATTCTTCACTTTTAACTCCTTTCTTCAGCTCTGGGTGCTGATAGTGCAGGGCATACCCAGCACAGAGATGGCTCACGTCAGGATCTGTTTGCCTGGCCCTTGTGTACGGGGCAAGTTACCCTCTGTTCAACTCACTTAAAGATTTGTGTTCTGACTCCATGCGTAATCTCCGTGCATTGGTGGGAAGCACAGTGTTGAATCCAGGTCTCCTGGACAGCAATAGCATACACAGCTTGATCTCACCCTGACAGCAACTGTGTTCCTCTTTTCCTCTCTCTGTAAGGTCCGCAAAGCTCTGCGTAGCACAGAAGCGTATGAAAACTTCCTTCGCTGCCTGGTTATTTTCAACCAGGAGGTGATCTCCCGGGCTGAGCTCGTGCAGCTCGTTTCTCCATTCCTGGGGTAAGTGGAGCCCATTTCTTTACGTGAGGTGAGAAGCTTAATCTGCTTGGTCTGTTTCAGTTGGAAAGCCAGGAAAGAAATGCTAACCTTTGTGGTCATTCAGGGTAATGCATATCGTGTGGGTGTGTGGCACGGAGGAGGGGGAACACCACTCTGGGAGATGGGCGGTGGTTTCTTGGGGCTGCAAAGTACGTCTGAGACCATAAAGGCCCTGCTTCAGTTTTCTTTCCAACTTCCTGCTCTTTTGCACTGCCCTTTTCTATTCCTTAGCCGAGAGGAGGTGAGAGAGGGATTCCTAGCAGGCAGCATTCAAGAGCAGTGCTGGTACTGCTTGCTCTGTGTCTTCCTCTTTCAGAAGAGCAAACAGAATTATTTAGCCGCCTGTTAGTGTAGTCTCTTACTCTAGAAACACAGATTATTTAATTTGAGAAAAGACTGACTGTCTAATTACATGCAAAATGTCATATAAAAAAAGAGCGCTGATATAAACTCTAAAGTTTCCCAAAAGCAGCTGAATTATGTCATGAAGCCAAAAATAAGAAATACTCTAGTTTAAATAGTAATTATGACTTCCATAATTGCTAGTAGTGTACAGAACAACTCCGTGTCAGATAAAACCAACTGATATCCTCTCATCAGCTTTGGGCAGCAAGATTAATGTTCCTTCTTCCTGCTAATTGAATTCTTGGTTCCAAGGGAGAAGGCGCTAGCAACATAAATTTGGGTTCAGGACCACATTACGCTGGCTACTGTGCAAAGAAAACCGCCCCAGGGAGCTTCCCACTTTCTCCGTAGCTCCACTGGAATTAGTCAGGCACCAGCAGGATGCTGTGTTTAGCTATGAAAGGTGAAATATTTGACAAAAAATTCTGGATTTCTCCCACCTACTGTCTGTACTTGTAGCCGTAAGGCTGAATATCTGTATTGGGAAAGGTATAATACGGTTTTCTTACTCTGGAGTTGGACGTTATCTTCTGTCATGTAATGAAAAAGCAATAAATGAGGCGGTGTTCAATTAGCCTCAGTACCAAGGTGCCGTTCCTCATATTGCTGGAGCTTTGCATGAGATAAGAGGAGTTGAACAGATGCAGTATTGCACACTAATAAATTCTTCAGGAAACTGTGCAAGCAGGTGAGCTTGGGCCTTGCAGGCAAAGGCTTCTTCATAGTTCGTGCTGGTCTGTGTATTTGGGGGAGGCAGCACTGGTCGAAGTGACTGCTCAGCACTGAAGTGTTTTGCCGGGTAGTTATGGAAGTGCTTTTCAGTTTCTTCTGCTGCTTTTGGAAAGGAAAGATCTGTTTTAAGGCTAAGAATGTTGGCAAACAAGTAGGCATCTGGCCTGCGTTGGCCGCTGGGGTAGTTTGTGAGACCCAGATGGGACCCTGCAACAAGTGCTGCCCCAGGAGTGAAAGCTTTGCCTGCTCTGCCTTGAATTGTCAGTTGTCTCGCGGGGTACTGTATGCAGGAGGTTTGTGGCGGGTATATCGGTGCTTCTCTCTTTATCCCTGGCAATATGAGGAGGTAATTCTAAAGCACCGTAGTTGCACTGAGAGAGCAATCCACCACCTGATCAACAAACAGGTACTTGCTTTCCATTTGATCAGGCTCTGTGCAAGTGGATTGAGCAGAGAAGGATCCTCTCTTCCACAGTGATCGTTCAGAGGGTCTTCTTGGACACAGGCTGTCTGTAGCAATCAACTGTAGCCTCAGCATTGCAGCTCAGCGCTGTTTGATTTCCACTTAGCTAGTTTTTTTTCACTTCATTCATTTTATTTTTAGGAAATTCCCAGAATTGTTCACTTGGTTTAAAAACTTTCTGGGGTATAAGAGTCTGTCACATCGAGACGTATCCGAAGGAACGGGCCACCGAGGGGATTGCCATGGAGATAGACTATGCCATCCTGTAAAAGGCTGGGCTCCAGCTATCGAGCCTTACCCAAGAGCTACCAGCAAAACCCAAGTGCACCGGGGCGGACTCCGCTGTGTAAAGAGGTGAGATTGCTCTCGGCTGTGAGTTGCATGACAGAGGAAGGCTATTCCCGGCCTTCTCGGAGGGATGGAGCAAGGAGGAGTGGAACAGGATGGGGAATTTATTTTGTTTCCCTGCGTTATGCTGAAAAGGTTCCAGGGGGTGTCGGGGCACTTCTGCTCTCGTCCAGCGGGGTTGTGCTGCTGCCTGTGCCCCAAAACTGGCGCTGGTGCATGGAGCTGGGGCCAGGCAGCTGCCTGGTTGGTTAGCCGTGATCCTGCGCCCAGGTGTGTGCGGGGCATACTGTCCTGGCTCAGGATCATATATGTGTTGGAGCCCAAGGTGAGTACACCCTGAAGTGTCCTCGTGGCGAGCAAGTGCTCGGCACTCCTGCAAACATCTGGATCATGGCCAGAAGCATTGCACAGGGCTGGGCGGTCAGTCTAGGAATGGGTTATGCCAGAAGCTGGCTGGGAGCTGCAATACCCACACAGCTTTGGTGTTGGCATCAGCTCTTCTCCAGTGGTGCTTGTGAAAGGGTTGGCGTAAAGCATTGCGGTGGGAACAGCTGGAAAAAAAACCCAACCAAATAGTCATGGTGTTTATTTAAATAAAAACGTAGGAGCATTAGATATGTATGATGTTTCATGTAGTATAATGTGTGAAAAGAACATTAGATTACAAACTTAAAAACTTGAAGTATGAAG
Source organism: Sterna hirundo (assembly GCA_009819605.1). Classification (NCBI taxonomy): domain Eukaryota; kingdom Metazoa; phylum Chordata; class Aves; order Charadriiformes; family Laridae; genus Sterna; species Sterna hirundo. The sequence continues at coordinate 22,113,447 of CM020445.1, forward strand.
TGACAGAACTAGTTTTCTGTATATCTAATGTGATCTTGGGATCTTTTTAACAAGGTAGTACGTAATTCAAGGTTATTGCTACCTTTTTACCCAAATTCCCGCTTAGTCTGCTTTCAGAGTTGTCTCTGGTCCAACCTTAAAAGGTTCACCTTAAAATCACATTTTCTGTAGACAAGATTCTCCCACATATTCTTCATGTGCTTCTTTTCTTTCTGCCTGAAAGCAAAGACGACGACCTTTTTTTGTCTTGAGAAATGGTGCCTTGCTTTGGGAAATGGGCTCCCTACAGGGGAGCCTTCTTGGTCAAGAGTCAGTGCTGGTCTCTTGACAAAGGGCTGCAGCATCAGAGGTACTTTTGTCATTAATGTACTGTAATGACCTTTTGATCAAAGTGGGAATGGGTACTGGCTGATCCTGTTCCTTCACTGGTATTGAAGGGGATGTTTTGGAGGTGAGTGAGCTGAATGCCAGTTAATTAACGTGTTTGGTTAAGGTGTTCACTGGGGGGAGGGGGAAACCCCAGAAATCCCTTCCTTGGGTGACTGCAGTCAGCAGTGGCACCTGCAACAAACAGTGAGGAGATTGCCGTTTGAGAACAATCATGGTTTTTGTGTCCTTGTACTCCTTGAGGCATGAGGAGGATGAATGTGGATGACCGAGTTGCAAAAGCTAGCAGTGGTGGATAAGTGTTTTTCAGCTGCAGTGGTGGCAAGACAGTGAAAGCACCCTGGGCAAGACACAATTGTAAGTTTGGGTTTTTTTTAAATCTAAGTCCTGACGTATCTCTCAAAAGTGTCTTGTGTGATGCAGTTATGAACTTTTCTTCCTGTGAGAATCTAATGACTCAGTTGTTCAGGCTTCAGGTTTAGAAAACCAGGACTGACTTTCAAGATTGCTTGCCAAAATCTCTGTTTCTTTGCCTTTGGCCTCTTTGAGGCTTCCTGAATGTTTTCTTCCTGTTTTGGAGGTAGTGAAAGCTGCAGGTGCTCAGCCACTCTTTGTCAGGAAAGGTGTTGCTGGGGTATGGATTCATATACCCAATTAGCTTTATTTGGAGGTAGAAACCATGTACTGCTTAATGGTTGTGTTTGATGTGATGACCACCAGCCCTGTCGGTGGTGAATCACGCACATGATGAACCAGCTGGTTGCAGTTGACTAATATGAAGTAATGGGAAAGCTCCTTTCACCTTTCTTTTTCTCTTTGCTTGCCAGTTTTTTCTCCGAGCTCCAGCTAATGAATTTTTCAGTGCTGCCTGGATGTTTCGATTCTGGCTGTTTGGGGTTCTTTTGAGGATGCCAGGTGGTGTCTGGGCTTTGGAAGGGACACCCAGTTTTTCCGAATCCTTCTGACGGGAGGATCTACTTCCGAGGGAATTAGATCCTCCCATTGGAAGACCAGGCTCAGAGACAGCCAAGTGGAGCCCCTTGGAAGGCTGACCGTGACTCTTGTCTTCCCCTCTCTCCCTCAAGGTTTTGAATGACACCTGGGTCTCCTTCCCATCCTGGTCCGAAGACTCCACATTTGTGAGCTCCAAGAAGACACAATATGAAGAGCACATCTACAGGTGCGAGGATTAGCGTTTCGAGGTAAATTGTTTTCCTTGATTCATGTCTCGGAAAGCTTGGGGTTCTGTGAAACAGTTAATGATCTTGATATAATTAACCTTTAACACTGCTTCTTAGAATCTGTATTTATTGTGTGTCCTGTCACCCTGTTCTTTGCACTAAAAGCTTGTGTTCTCTTAATGCAAGAAGCAGCAGCTGCGTAACCACCTCTCACTCCAAGCTGCCACCCCTGCCCCCTCGCTTTCTGTGCATAGCTCGTCATTCACACTGCTCCAGATGAAATTGTTCAATGGCCAACCATATAATTGATGCATCTGTCTGTTTCTTACATGCCCACGTAGCGCACGAGAACATGCATTTCCCTGTTATAATCCGGAAAGTGATACGTTCAGGATGTTAAATGATTGACATCTTCACTTGAAATGGAAGTTAGCTTGGCAATTACTGAATACGCTCAGATTCAGCCCATTCCTTTTGTAGAGTAACTGTCAATTGTGTTCTATTCCCAGGTGGAAAATGTAATTTCCTAACAGTATTGTTCTGGTAGCCTTTAAATTCTTACGCGTATTATCTAGGTAGCAGATGAAATATAATTGGATTATTTTAGAGCAGCTGAACATGGAAACCGCTGCTTCAGAACAATCTTGTTAAACAATGCATGGCTTCTTATTCGTGTCACCTAAATGTTAGTTAGCCTCTGTGAAGTATCATGTTTACCTATTCAACAATGGCTAATGCACTGTTCGCTTCAGCTGGATGTTGTCTTGTAGACCAACCTGGCAACGCTCCGCGTCCTTGAGGCAATCCAAAAGAAACTCTCGCGCTTGTCTGCCGAGGAGCAGGCCAAAATTCCGGATGGACAACCTCTGGGTGGCACTTCGGAGGTGATCCACCGCAAGGCTCTCCAGAGGATATACGCTGACAAAGCAGCCGACATCATTGATGGACTTCGGAGAACCCATCCGTGGCTGTGTTCCCATTGTACTGAAAGGTACCAACTGCTCTAGCATTCTGCCCCAGGGGCTCTGCCGAAGGATAACGCACCATATGTGATCCGACTTATGTAAAAGTAGCTAATGTCCAGCCCCTAAAGGGTGTGACCTCCAAGAGGCTGTAATTTAGGAAGTGCATTTTATGTTTCTGGTCAGTTGCTATATTTTCATAATAATCACCCGGAAAGAGGGAATTACCCTCTGAAACAAACCTAACCAGCTCAGCCGGAGGGATGTAGAGCTTTTGTTTTCTCCTCTTAAACCTTTTTCTTCCCCGGTGTCAGCATCATGTGTAAGATGAGGAAACTGTATTGTGTGGATTGATCCAGGCTAAAATTTGAATCCCTTTCCGAATCCCGCAGCTGTTACATGACTGTGGGCCTCAGGACTGTGGTGGCTGTGTTGCCCTCAGATTCCCAGGCCAGTTTCTGTTGTCAGCCTCCCTTCCTCGGTCAAGAAAAGGAGTGGATACTGCAGCTCCTTGGGGAAGCTCGAGGAGACGTGTAAGGAGGAGATAGTCTTCCTGCCTCCGTGGGACTGTCACTCCCGTGTCTCAGGGCTGTGAGAGGTGGGGGTAGCAGCCTTACCCAGGATACACGCAAGGTCACAGCTTCCCCACCCTGCTGCAGGGACACTCTTCCTGTGAGACGGGTCTTGAGCTCCATCAGGGCTGCTTTGCTTGAGATACAAGTCTGAGGTTCAGGAGTCCATTCACAGGAAGCTCGTGTTGCTGCAAGGCGATAACTTTTTTAATCATCCAAACTAAGCCGCTCCTTTTCAGCAGCTGGAGCTACAATGACTTTCTGGGTGATTTCTGAGAGAGCTGGGACAGCTCTTGTGGCTCTCCCGACCCTTCACACCCCTCTCCCTGCTTCCGACAGTGGGATTAGAGGGACGCTAAACCCTCTAGCTGTTCTGGCGTGCCACAGGGGGAAAGCACAAGCCTTGAAGCTACTTTGTTCCTGAGCTGTGTTACTTAGACACAGGAGAAGCCCAGAGGGGGTTTATTCAGAAGAGTGTGTGCAGGGTGCCCCTCCTGTTCTGTGGGACAGCTTTCATTTATTTCGGTTTCATAAGGAGTTCAGCTCTTCTCAGCGCTGGCCAGGAACCATCAGCTTAGGTCTTCCTTATATGTTCGGAGTAGATCTCTTAGCTCACTCTTGTTTTCTTGATCCAAGGTTAAAGATGAAAGAGGAAGAGTGGCGAGAAGCCCAGAGAGGATTAATAAAGTCTGGCCGAGAGCAGAATGAGAAGTATTACCTGAAAGTCCTTGGACCACCAGGGCATCAACTTCAAGCAGAATGATACCAAGGTCCTGAGGTCAAAGAGTCTCCTCAATAGAGATTGAAAGCATCTATGATGAGGTAAGAAGGTCACCAGTAGTTTCCTTCCCTCAAGCTTCTGTAGTTTTCAAGCTCGTTCTCAGTTTCTGTTCCGCACCACTTGATGAGAGAGGAGGTCTGCGTCACTGGCAGAGCTTTCTGAAAGGGTCCGGTGTGGAGGACAGGTGTTTGGGACTAATTTTTTGTGCTGTGTTTCTCACTTTGTAGAGGCAAGAGCAGGCTTCAGAAGACAATGCTGGAGTCCCCACAGGCCCACACCTATCACTAGCCTATGAAGACAAGCAGATCCTGGAAGACGCGCCTCTCTCATCATCCAACCATGTGAAGCGGCAGACGGGAATCCAGAAAGAGGACAAGTACAAAATCAAGCAGATCATGTATCACTTCATTCCAGACCTGCTGTTGCTCAGCGAGGTGAACTCTCGGATGTGGAAGAGGAGGAAGAGGAGGAAATGGATGTGGATGAAGCGACTGGGGCTGCAAAAAAGCACAATGTGTTGGGGGCAGTCCTCCGAAAACCAAGCTAATGTTCAACAACACGACGGCCCCAGAAAGCTGCGGGGCATGGATGAGGTCTACAATCTCTTCTATGTGAACAGCAACTGGTACATATTCATGCGGCTGCATCAGATCCTGTGCTTGCGGCTGCCTGAGGATCTGCACCCAGGCCGAGCGGCAGATCGAAGAGGAGACACGGGAAAGGGAGTGGGAGAGGGAAGTGCTGGGCAATAAAAGCGAGACAAGAGCGACAGTCCTGCCATCCAGCTGCGACTGAAGGAGCCTAGTGAGTGCCTTCTGGTGGGAGGCTGGGGAAGAAACATACTTCTGGTCGTAGTGTGTTGACAGGGCTTACTTGGCATCTTCAGGCGTGTTACATCAGTTGCCCTTTAAGACAGTGGGTATCTCTGATACGCCTACATTGCCTTTTATCATCGCTGGGTAGCACTGAATTGAGGGAGGAGAGGGGAAAGTGTGGGGTACAGGGGGCTCGAAAGCAGAATGGTAATATACAGCAGTTATTTCGTAAGACCTTTTATTTTACACTTTGTATCTAAAGTATCCTGAGTTCCTTAACTAAAAACTTTTTTAAAGTCTTTCAGAAGTAAAGGCCTCATGGAGGAGGCTAGAGCTAGAAACCAAGAGATTATGAAAGTACCTGTGGCCTTAAAAGGACTCATTTAAAATGTCTATACAAGACAAACTTAAGTCTATTCCAGTAACTCTTCATCTGACTGGGCAGTCTGAGGACCAAAACTCAAAGCGCCCCTTCCTGGGGATTGGTTGTGTTCATCTCTCCCATTCTCTCCTCGTTGCAGTGGACATTGATGTTGAGGATTATTACCCAGCCTTCCTGGACATGGTGCGCAATCTCCTGGATGGGAACATGGACTCATCGCAGTACGAGGACTCCTTGCGCGAAATGTTCACCATTCACGCCTACATCGCCTTTACCATGGACAAGCTGATCCAGAGCATTGTTCGACAGGTGACTGCCAGTAAAGGCTGAGGGTGGATGGTCCGAGGTACAGAAAGTAGCCGGGATGTTTTGCTGCAGTGAGAGCCCAGACCCACATTGGAGGGGAACGTTGTATGCCTAAATGGGTAATTTCAGGGGTAAACAGGTAAATTGTGGGTGTTTTAACACAGCTCTAATGCTGGTGTAATGAGACACAGTAAAAGGCAATTTCTGCTGTATTGAAATTACTGAGAATATCCTCTCTCTGCATATAGAGTTCTCCCTTTGTTTTCCAGAGGTTTTAGGATATCACTATTCAATTTCAAAGCATCTCCAGAGCTAATCTTGCTTTACTTTTAAATGCCATTTAATTCTTTTTTTACGTAATTTCTTTCCTTTTCACCGGTGTTGTAGGAGCCGTGCATGCCTTTTCTAAAAAGCTTTGTCTCTTTTATCTGGCTGTTTGAGTAGCTCATTTTGGCTGTTCAACTCTACTTCTTTTATTGGGCTGGTAGGAAGAATGTGTGACCAAGGGAAAAAATTCTTCATGTGCCTTTTTGTAGCATAAAGAACAAAAACAGACACAAGGGGCCGGCAGTGGAATGGCTTGAAAGGCCTCTCCTCTTTCAGATGGGGTAGTGCTACTTTTCAGAAGCCCTGTATACACTTCAGTCCAGAGATGAACTGAATTCGAAAGACGGTCGAGTGACTTCTGATTTTTAAACTTGTACAAAATAAGGATTTGATACTAACCCTCCCACCTCTGCTCAGACACAGCAGCAGCGCCTGACACTATGTCACGGTGCTCTAGCCCTTCCGCCCCTGCTGCTGAGGGTGTTCCCTGCCCATAGGTTTTCTCCGAGTTCGCTGTACTTTGCCACTTGCTAATATTTTTAAAGATATACTGTGTTTTTACATAGCAGCAGAGATCATCTGCAACTGGAAGAAACTATGAAAAATGTAGTTTTAAACTCATGCTTTTTCAGCCTTTTTTTTTTTTTTTTTTGGCTTGGGCTTAAACCCGTGGTTACATCTTTGTTTTTTTCTGTTCTGTGCTGATGGACCCGTCGCAGACTCCCTGACGAACACCTTCCCTGTGTTCTTCCTTTTTGCAGCTCCAGCACATCGTGAGCGATGAGATCTGCGTGCAGGTAACAGATCTCTACCTGTCGGAGAACAACAATGGAGCAACAGGAGGTCTTCTCGCTTCCCAGTCTTCTCGTACGCTTCTAGAGGCCGCCTACCAGCGCAAAGCTGAGCAGCTCATGTCAGAGGAGAACTGTTTCAAGGTAAAGCCAGGCTGTGAAACGTGGTGTAAAATCAGCAATCAGTGAGGGGGATGCCTTTTAAGACGGGAGAGGCACCAGTCCTTTAAAAAAGGAGCCTTGTTTAGGCACCCAAGAGCCCTGGGAACTTTCTGTAGCTCTGAAAATTGAAAGTTTTGGTGGTGTGTCCCCAGCTTTTGGCATGTAGGTTAATGCTTCGTAAGGGCCCCCTTGGAAATGAGATTTCAAGCAGAAATATATTTCCTGGAACAGCAATGAATATTCCTTGTGCTTCACAACATCTTTGAGTTGTATCATATGGACCGCTTTGCTGTCACTGGTTTTAATTTGTTAACTCAAACGCTCTCATTTCACTTGTGTTTCAACCTTTGTGACTGTGGGAAGATCTGCTAATACTGATGGGGCGTTAAATCATTGCTGACTGCATACATTGCTAAATAAACCTGGTATGCTGTGCTAATCAAATCCATACTTCTTTCGCCTGAGGTGCGGGAAGTAGTCAGGCCCTTCCTGAGCGAGTAAAGTACTTTGGATAAAAGCCTGCCTGTATAATTTCTCTTCCCTTGCCTTCAAACTTATTTTGGGGGCTCCAGAAGGACCTGCACCGCTCCATAAACAACAACAAAAAGGAAGGCTTTCGGAAAGCTTTACAATTTTTCTGTTCCTTAAAGACTGCAATTTGGCTAGTGTTTTCCGTTTGCTGTCAGGCATGTGGGAAGGCAGAGTTTTTTTTCCCTTAAAACTGTGCCAGCTTCCTTCATTCTTCCTTTGCCCCAGCGAGAAGTGGAGGTTGTTTTTCCTATTTGATTTGAAACCCCTTACTGAAGTCCCTTCTGCCTTTTCTTTATAGCTGATGTTCATTCAGAGCAGAGGTCAAGTTCAGTTAACCATTGAACTGCTGGACACAGAAGAGGAGAACTCAGATGACCCTGTAGAAGCAGAGGTGAGAGCGGCTTGTGCAGAGAGCTGACTGTGATGGTCAATGGTGCGGTGGATGAGGGTGTCCAGTTGACTGTTATTGTGGTCCATTAGCACGAGATAAAGAAACATCAAGGACACACCGTAAAGCTTTCAGTGATGTGGGTAGGCAAATCCTTCTTGGTTTATTTTGTAGTGGTGTTGTGGTTTCGGCCAAATTGGCCAATGTCCGGCAACAGATGCTCTCCCCCCACCTCTCGCACGAGGAGAGAAGGAAGAGAAATAAAGAGACTTAGGAGTTGAGAAGGAACTAAACTACTTTAATGAAATATTAATAATAAAATAAAAAGAAAATAATGAAATAGATACAGTATATACAAAACCATATTAAGCTCCCAGGATGGCATCACCGGCAGGCACTGGGGAAGTCCCAGACTGGACTCAGCGATGGATGGGAACTGGATTCCAGATCTGGAGTCAGGAACACACAGATCGGGATCAAAGGCAGATGAACAGACAGGGTCCTCCTCGGACGTCAGCCATTGAAGAAAGAGAGCTGACCCTTTGATCCCTCAGCTTTTATACTGAGCATGGGGCAGATGGGGTGGGAATACCTCGGTTGGTCAATTTTGGGTCACCTGTCCTGTCTGCTCCTCCCCGCAGGTGGGACCCCTCTACGCTTTTCCATTTCCGACCCTCCAACAGGGCAAATAACGAAATTAGCTGACTTTGGTTGTTATAGCAATAAATATAAGCAAGAGCCTCTCTGCCTACTATTCAGAGAATCACAGAATGGTAGGGGTTAGAAGGGCCCTCTGGAGATCACCCAGTCCAACCCCCTGCCAGAGCAGGGTCACCCAGAGCAGGTGGCACAGGAATGCCTCCAGGCGGCTTTGGAATGTCTCCAGAGACGGAGTCTCCACCACCTCTCTGGGCAGCCTGTGCCAGGGCTTCTGCCACAGGAAAGAAGTTCCTTCACAAGTTTAGATGGAACTTCCGATGCTCAAGTTTGTGCCTGTTACCTCTTGTCCCGTTGCTGGGCACCACTGAAAAGAGCCTGGCCCCATCCTCCTGACACCCACCCTTTACGTATTTATAAGCATTGATAAGGTCCCCCCTCAGTGTCTTTTTTCCAGACTGAAGAGACCCAAATCCCTCAGCCTTTCTCCATAAGAGAGGTGTTCCAGTCCCCTCATCATCTTGGTAGCCCTTTGTACCCTCTCCAGCAGTTCCCTGTCCTTGAACCAGGGAGCCCGGAACTGGACACAGTACTCCAGACGCAGCCTCACCAGAGCAGAGTAGAGTTCGTTCCTTGGCATGAACTGTAAACATTGGCCTTATCCCTCTGAGAACAGACGCTTTTCTGCACAATATGCTCTTAATTTCAGAGAGTTACAAGAGGCCTAGCTAAGAAGTAAAATTACTGAACAGAAAGTTGGTTCTTTTTTACCTCAAACCAGGACAATTAGAAATCCCTCAAAACCACATAGAGAAACATTGTACCTGCCTTCTGGGGGATAAGATGCATAGAGCCTTCAAAAGCAGCCTTGTGTTTGTCTGTAGAACTTCCAGCTTAGCCTCCTTAACCATCCCGTGTTGTTTGGTGGGAGGGCCATGGCTGATCTGTGCTCTGTGCTTGCTTCCAGCGCTGGTCAGACTACGTGGAGCGGTACGTCAACTCCGATTCTACCTCCCCTGAGCTCCGGGAGCACCTGGCCCAGAAACCGGTCTTCCTGCCAAGGTGAGTGGCTGGTCTGTGCCTGCGAACACTATGCGGTGGGCTGTGTCTGGCCGTAGAGGGCAGAGCAGCTGTGATCTGTCACAGTGCTGGTGGTCAGTCTCACCTGTTATTTTAGTGCTATGACAGAAGCCATTACCCTGGCAGCATGGCTTAGAGGTACCGTGCCGCTTTTCATCCTAAGAGATGGCATGGTCCACGGGTTGGGGAGAGGGGGAGGGCTGGTGACTTGCCACATTGGGGTTTTTGGTGGTCCTGGCTTGGTTTACAGTGACCCTCTACCTGAAAACAGCAGGTGCCACATCAGGGCTTTGCATGAGCAGGGAGTTGGAATAAAATTTTCGGAAATAAGATAAACCAAGCGAGCTGACTTGTTGTAGGGGTCTGAGCCTGAATGACTGCATCGGGCAGTTGTGCTCCAAGCTGTTTGCCAGGCTTTCGAGGAACCAGCACAGATCCACCAGCTACGTCCAACCTAGTAGTGCCAGAGAGTGAGCACTAGTTCCAAGAGGGTTCTCTGGTTTGCAGGAATCTGCGACGGATCCGTAAGTGTCAGCGTGGTCGGGAGCAGCAGGAGAAGGAAGGGAAGGAGGGAAACAGTAAGAAGTCCATGGAGAACGTGGAGAGCCTGGACAAGCTGGAGTGTAAATTCAAAACTGAACTCCTACAAGATGGTGTACGTGATCAAATCGGAGGATTACATGTACAGGAGGACAGCTCTGCTGCGAGCCCAGCAGGTAGGAGTGAGCGGAAGGACTCGGGTGGGCAGCTGGTGTTTCCCGGGACAGATGAAACGTCCTCAGGGATCCCAGTCGGTAACATTTAGCAGTCTTTGTGTTGCCGGGAGGATGGTGTGCTGTTTTGTCCTTCCAAGGCACTAAAGATTTTCTGAATGTTCCTAAGGCGTAATCTTTTCTTCTTTCACCTCTAAGTCTCATTGTTTTCCCATCTCTCTTCCCTTCTCTCCAGAGTTTTATTGTGGTAGGATAGTGGTGTCAATCTTGAGCTCTCCAACTTCTTCCAGGCGGTACTTCCCATGGGTGGTGTTCTCCCTGTTTTAGGGAAGACCTGTGTTCTGCATGTTCTTGTGGGTGACATGTGAGAGTACCTGTTCTTCCAGGGCTTCCCCAAAGAGGAATCAGAGTGCAGGTCATCAAACGCCTTCTGTCCCCCTGGATCCCTCTGGCTACCATCCCCTCGTCATGTCCCCACAGTCACAAAGAGTGGAAGTCCTCAGGTTGCTCCCACCCAGCAGAGCTGGTCAACGTGTGGCAGCAGCCATAGAAAAGCTGGGTTTTGTGGCAAGGATGGGAGTGGTGAGGTCACCCATACGGAAGAATCCCCATGGGTATTTTTCCAGGGCTTGAAAGTCCTGGACCTGAGGGTCTGTGACATCTCACATTTAGCAGTCAATGCTCATGATTGCTGATTTACATTAAAATTTGACTTTTTGAAGTTACTTAAACTTGCTTTTGGTTCTCTGTGCCCAAAAGTAACTGTTGGGGCAAGGGAAGGAGGATGTGATGGGGATAGTTGGGAGGCAGGGGAGCAGAGATGCAGAAAGGGAAGGAAGTGTTGGCTCTCTGGCTGTTCTTGAGCTGTAAAGGTTGGGGTTTATTCAAGATTAAAAGAGCCTGTGACTCCAGATCAGACAGATACAGAAGGGTTCAGTTGGAGAAAGCTGACTTTGTCCTCTGAAAGCTTTGACACTCGGTTACTTCTCATCCCATGGGACTATTTCCATCCAATATAGAAAACCAGGGAGCTTTAAGAGCAAACCCCAGTTATAGTTTGGCTATTGAGGCTCGAGGTTTGAAATACTTCACTACAATTTTATTATAATCTATTTAAAACACAACGTTAAGCAGAATGCCATTGCTTAGAATGTGAAAGAAAGTGAAACCTGCTAGATTCAGGCAAAAGTTACTGTCTGAAGCAAGCAGAAGCAGAGGAACCCAAGAGGCTATGCCAGCAGTAGTCTTTTCTATAGCTGCAGAGATGGTATTCACTTTATTAAATTGTTCGCTTTCCTGAGTGAAGCACTGAGGAAACTCACTGGAGGTGAGGCAGAGAGGTGCACGCTGCTTCCTGCCTAGTGAATCATCCTGCACGGCTCTCTCTTAATTGTGTATTTAGACTCCTAAAACAACTACTTACCATCTGTTTCTTGCTGATGAAATACAAATAATGGTTTTTATTGTTGTTAGTTATTTAGTTGTAAAGTAATTTTGTTAAACTTGTGCTCACACCAGATGAGAGTATTTTATTCTGGTAATGACTCCTTGAAATGCCGATACTGAGGCATTTGATTGAATTCCAATCTATCCCATTCAACTGCCACAAACCTCAAGGAAAAGTTGTCTCATAAGAGGATACTGCATGCCAGTGTTACCACAGAGAATCTGAACATAAGTCAAATTATTGAACTGTTAAATACATAGCATGCAGCATAGCCCCTCGGTTACTGAAGCACACCGGAGGAGCTGCAGAAGCTACACTGAACTACAAATCTATTGGATTAGCAGTTAACACTGAGCAGCAGTCTGCCTTTGGGAGGAGAACAAAACAAATAATAAAATACCTAAGTTTTAATCTTGAGATTTAATGTTGTTCAATTATGACTGTAGCCATGGCTTTCAAGCCATGGCTCTAAGCCATCTGTCCTTAATTTTATGTTCCTTAAGCAGGTGCTCTTACTCAAAAATGCACGCAGTTTTTCCTCTCCCAATGCTTCCGTTAAGCCAGCGGTTCTCAGACCTTTTAGACCTGACCGGATTCTTAATTTTCTGTAGTTGGTTCCCCTGACATGTGTAAGCGTTGATGGTGCTCCCTGCTGAGAGCGTGCCCCTCCATGCAGGGCTGGAGGCAGACCCTGAGGGCTGGGGAGAGCTGGGCGTGCCTGGTCTGGAGTTCTACCTTGGCTCCTGGTCGCTTGAGGAGGAGCAGGAGGAGGCAGTGTGGAAGGGACTCTGTGCTGGGCATGCAGCTCTCGGGCTCCTGCAGGTCATGTTGTGTGTCCCCAGCCTGACAGCCACTATATTAAACAAAGAGCGTAAACTTTCCGGTAGTATTTCTGAGTTTGTTTGTCCGCTGTAGTTGCCTTGGAGAGGAGACACAGGGGCCTTTATCAGAGCTTTTCCTCTGCCGATTGCAAGGGATGATGTCTGCGTTACAAATTCCATCTGGTCATTGATCCCCTTGGTTGTGTTGACCGGCAGCCAACCTTTGTGTAAAGCTGCATTTTTGGGGTCCAAAGACGCCTTTTTCTAACACCTCTTCCTATTTCTGTAGTCCCATGAAAGAGTGAGCAAGCGGCTGCACCAGCGGTTCCAGGCCTGGGTGGACAAATGGACCAAGGAGCATGTGCCCCGCGAAATGGCAGCCGAGACAAACAAGTGGCTAATGGGTGAAGGGTTGGAGGGCTTGGTGCCCTGCACCACCACCTGCGACACAGAGACACTGCACTTTGTCAGCATTAACAAGTACCGCGTCAAATATGGCACGATATTCAAGACACCGTAAAACTCCCCCGGGGTGAGAGAAGAGCCCGGGAGATGTGTGTGTGTGTGTGTGTGTGCGCGCATCAAGGAAAGGAGGAAGATGCCTTTCTTCCCTCACTGTGTATCTCCGTAACGTGGCCACTTGACTAGTGCGTGGCTGGTACAACCTGTCACCAGCGGGATTTCCTGTAGGGACACGGATCTCCGCTGGGACCGCGGGCCACTGGCCCTTTGACTTCGGCATGTGTCCCCGGAGGGCGGGAAGGACCCTTCTCTGAACTGAGCCATCCCAGAGAAACACGATGAGCTCGTACACACCAGCAGTGTTGAGGCTTTGATTCCCCGGAGGCCCCAGGCGGCGAGGGAAGAGAAAACTGGAGGCTCTCCACCACCGGACCTCTTGGATGTGTCCCTAAATCCCCAGGTGCCTGTTGTGACTGGATTCTCCTCCCTCGACGCTCCTGCGTGGGGCCATGGGGCAGCCCCACGCCACCTCATGGAGCTGACCCTGGGTTCCTCTCGCCGCCCTCTCCTCCCTCCCAGGCTGGACTCACCCCGTGCAGATTGGTCTGTCCTTTCTAGTGCCAGTGGAACTGTTTATTTTAATTTTTTTTTTTTTTTTTTGTACCTGCTTGTTTACTAGTCTCTCCTAGTGCCATGCACCAGCTTTTCACACACATGTACGTACACACACACAACAGAGAACAACACGATTTTAACATGTTCCCCTCCTTTTTTGTAAATAAATGTACAAATTGTCCATTTTGGGGGGTTTTTTTTGTTGGTTTGGTTTTTGTTTTTGTTGGTTTGGGTTTTTTTTTATTAAAGGAAGTATGCTTGATGTGCTAGCATAACTGTACTAGCTTCTTGTGTACCATAGTACCAGGTAGCTTGAGAATTAGTACCGACAGACAGACTGACGGAGACATTTATTACACTTTTTACCAAAGGGAGTTACCATTGTAGTGCTTTTGTGTGGAAACTTTTATCTCCTTTTTTTTTGTAAATAAAAATAATGTCTTTGTTCTTAACTGGAGGAAGACACTCGCTCACCCACAGCCCTGTTCCTGGTCTGAAAGGCACCGTGCAGCATGCAGTTTTTGGGGTGGGGAAGGGGAGGGAAGGTGCATCCAACCATTTTTGTATGATTGGCTTCACAATCTGAGAGGAAAAAGCAAAGGCAGTGTGCGCGTTTTTTGGTTAACACAACCGAGGTATAGGCAGCCTGTTAAGGTATATAAATATATATTATATAATTTTAATTTTTTTTTTTTTTTTTTTAATTTTTGCTTTTCCTGGTGGGTAATTTTTATCCACCTAGTCTTCCAGCTCCAAGGACCTTCGCTTTTGGGAAGTGTTGCTGAGCTACTTAGCTGGGGTTGATTGTGCTGATGTATTTTTCCCTCTCAGTATTGGAGAAAACATCGTCTGAAGTACCAAACCAGTATTTGATAGAGCTGCTCTGCGTGTGTGTTTGTGTGCGGTGCATGTATGCGTGCAAGAGAAGGGTGAGGGGATGGGGCGGGTCTCATTGCGTTTCGCTAGTGAAATCCACCTATGGGATATATATATTTTTTTAAGTATAGAAGTTTAGCGCTGGCAGATATTTAAAACACGGGGGAAGATTCCGCTTTTAAAAAAAAAAAAAAAAAAGAAGTCGCCACGGACTTCGTAAGCCACGACAGACACAACTGCACTGTTTCTCCTCCTCAAAGGAGGCAGCTTTCCTTTGCACAAACCCATGCTGCCAGTCCTAAAGCACCCGAAACGGCACCAGGGACAGCTGGGGAGACATCAGCAGGGCTTTGCCGCTGCTTAAACCTCTCCCAAGGATTTTTTTTTTTTTTTTTTTTCCAAGACAGCAGGTCATCTCCTCCGGGAGAGGCTGGGGAGCAGGTGTGGAGGGGGACATGTGCCTCGCTGGCCCTTCCGCAGCTGGGAGAGATGGGCTGGAAGTGCACGGCCCCGAGGGGCCACTACTCATTGGCAGCCAATGTGCAGCAGGCAGATCTTGAATGGGAGCCTCCTATGGAGAGAGGGAAAGAGAGGGAAGAGCCCAGTGGGGAATATTCACAGTTTGCCAGCAATAAGTTACCCGTCTTGCTTTTCCTCCTCTGCTGTAACCAGGCAGGAAGGGGCTCTTGCGTGTCCTCTTCCACTTCTAAGGTTTCAGGCACGCTCCTCCGCTCTCTGTTTCCCCCTTATTTCCCTGTCGTATGCTCAAGGTGATCTGGAAGCGAAAAATCTTGGGGTAATTTAGACTTTTGACTAGCTTGGAAGTACCAGTTGCTGCTACTTGGTGGGTGTCTTGTCCCAGGAGTCTGTGCCTGCATGTCAATGAGCGCAAGGGGGGCTGGCGCGGATCCCCGGGATACGTGTGGGGAGACCTCTGCCTCCGTCCGACGTCCCAGCTCTGCTCCCAGCCTGTACAATAGCAGAGGTTTGGGGTTTTTTTTCTCTTTTTATTTGAACTTGCTTTTTGTATTCTGTAATGTGATCCTCGGCCCACAAAACCATGTGATTTCTATACAAATGTTGTAAACTTGACTGTAGTGCAGTATTTCCATTAAAATATCAGGGCTAATCATTGTGTACAGATTCTTCCTTTCTTCCTGATCATACACAATGAAATTTCGGGGCACTTCCGAGGGGGAAATAAGGGGGTATGGAGGACAAGAGGTGGGTGCAGGGTCACTGAGGCCAAAGGAGAGAGAGACGAGATGCCTCTGCTCGGGTTCCGCCTCCCGTTTCCCATTAGTTTACTAAAAGGTGCGGTGTTTGGTGCTGGCGGGAGGCAGTAACGAGGTGTTTATTTTCCTCCAGAAGCCAGGAGGGCAGGGAGCCGTCAGAGCGAGTAACAACCACCCCCGGGAGCGCCTTTCCAGGCCCGCCGGAAGGAGGACTGAGCCCGGCCGTCCTTGAGGGCCCGGTCGAGGCCCTGTCACCCGGGCTCACCTCGGCGGGGCTAGGCGGGCCCGGCCCTTTCCCGGGACAGCCCCTTGACACCGCGATGCATCCCGCTGAGCTTCCCCGAGCCAGGGGAGGCGGCAGGTGGCCGCCGCTGGAAGCGGAGAGACCGGGCAGCGAGCCTCACCCCTCCCCGCTCCAGGGCCCACCACAGCGGGCCCGCCTCAGGGCCGCCCCGCCCCGCGCGCCTGCGCAGAGCCCGCCGCGCCAGCCGTCATGGCGGCCCTGAAGCACCGCCGCACGGCGCTGGAGCGGGTGGAGAAGTTCCTTTCCGAGACCTACTTCACCGACTGCAACCTGCGGGGCAGGTGGGCCGCGGGGTCGCTTCCCCTCCCCTTCCGTCACCTCTCCGTGGCGCTGGCAGCAGGTGGGGGTGGGCCGCGCCGTCCCCGGGCCTTGCTAGCCCCGGGCGGCTGTCGGTCGGGGGTCTTAGTGAGCAAAAGCACACGCACGCCCTGGGCCAGCACGGAGCTCTGCCTCAGGCTGTCGCTGGCACAGTCGCCTCTGCCCCCCAGCCCTCGCGGGGGTGGGGGGGGGACGCTGCTCGAGGCGGGGGGTGGCTCCAACAAGCCCCTTCAACAGGGCAAATTATGGCTGTGTCGTTCATTGAATGCTGTGAGGGTGTTAAGTGTAGCAGGGCGATACAGCCGTGCTGGGGAAGCAGAGTGGTCCCAACCACCCCCCCACACACACACACACGCTGTGGGCTGGTCCGTGAGGACCGGCTGTAATAATGGTCTCCGACTGCAGGCTCTTTGGGGATCGCTGTCCGCCGGCATCGCTCTCCTGCTTCCAGACCCCGCGGCGCATCCCATACGATGAGGCCGTCAGGCAGGAATTCACACCAGCTAAAGTGGGAGACTCCTTTGGGCCCACGTAAGTACTACGTTTCAGGGGTACCGTGACAGCGGTGGGGTTGGAGCTCACGTCTCAGAGCTACTTGTTTGTGTGACTCCTCACGAGCTCTCAATGGCGAAGAAATGAGATGATAATCCTCTTCCCTGGTGTTTTAGGTAGGTGTCTGGCTAGAAGCCATTGGGGAGATTCCATGAGGAAACTGACTGAGATGTGGTCTGTTTCCAAAAAAGTGAAAGGCCGGGTTCACTGATCCTTTCTGCTGAGAGCTCCTGTTTGTAGCCATGGTTGTGACTAATATTTGCTTCTGTGCGGGACCCATATGCTTCCTCAGGGCTGGGAGAAGATCGGGGGTTTTTTTTCCTAGCTGTTGTTAAAGACACGATGCTGCTGTCCATTTCTCTGGAGTTCCAGAAGAGGCTGGTGTGAGGCCAAGCACGACGGGGTTTGTGTGCTGCCTTCTGAGCTTCCTCACCCGCTGGGGCTGCCGTGCGTCCTTGCAGCCTGGGCACCAGCCTGCCGTAAGGGCTGTGAGCAGTCCTCCTCTGCTTTTCCCATGGAGGCTCTGAGGAATTGTGGCTTCCCGTGGGGTGGGTTGAGGTTGCTGCCTGCTCTCTTCCAGGTGGGAGACGTGCTGGTTTAAGGTAGAGCTGAGCATCCCCCTGGCATGGGCAGGGCGGGAAGTGCACTTCATCTGGGAGAGCGATGGGGAGGGCATGGTGTGGTGCGACGCCCAGCCTGTGCAGGTAAGGAGGTGTGGATCAGGGGCGCGCCAGCGGTGCCAGGTGCTGAGCTATGCGCAGAGTGGTTATCTCCCTTACCCCTCTGCAGTGGGGGCAGTAGAAGAAAACCCCTCGTGTTTGTAATGCACTCTCAGAGTAATGTCTGCATGTGAACCAAGAACAATTGGAGGCCAGGAGGAGGACATGAGGAGGTTTCTTAGCCTCGAGTTGTGATCTCTGAGGCAATAGGAGAGCTGTCTTTAAATATGGGAAAAATCTGCTGCGCAAAGAGGGGTAGTATTTGTGAAAAGTCTGATGCGTGGGGTGGGAGAGAGGACTACTCTCATGGTTTGTGCTGTTGGACCACAGAGGGTCTACAGGCTATTTCTAAAGTTCGTCCCAGAAAGGCAAGCCTTAGTAGTGGGTCTGAGTCTGTTTTCTAGAGGTTCCCCCCTGCCAGGAGTTAAAATTCTGGTCTGCCAACTGGTAGCAGCTGAAAATCCCTTGCTTAGACATTAGCAAGTCTGTCTTGGAAGAAGATAGGCAAACATTGGGCCTGAGATCTGAATCTCCATTGCTGTAAAGAACAGTGGGACAGACTCTTGTCACACAGGTCGACTTCAGTCCTGCTTTGGGGGGGTGGAATGGCTCAGGTGACCTTTTGCAGCCCTGCCCTGCTCTATGGTGGCGTCTGCAGGGTTTGTGTTACTGCTGGGGCAGCAGCAGCTTCCAAGCCAGTTGTTCCATCCCATGAGACGTGGACCAGACTCCTCCATCCAGCTGTGCTTTGGGGTGTCTTGTCCTGCCCATCGTGGACCTCTGAAGACCTGTGTAAATGTGCCACCCTCCCCTGCAGGGTTTGACGAAGGAAGGCGAGAAGACCAGTTACATCCTGACAAGCAGCCTGAAAGAGACAGAGCCCCACAGGTGGGTGGTGAGCCTCTCTGGAGCCCCGCTCCACTGGGGGAGCTTGGTGGTGTTTGAAGCTAGGAGGGTGGGGTGAAACATCCTTGCCTGCGTCCTGGTGCTCTGAGAAGTGTCTGGTGTTCAGGGGCTCTGTCCGTTGTTCAGGTTGGGCCGAACCCACCCCAGGGAGAGAAACGGACTTCTCAGTTGATCTCCAGCTCCTTGTGATCTGCTCCCTAATGGTTTCCTTTTGGTCTCCGCAGTTTGACGCTGTACGTGGAGCTGGCCTGCAACGGTCTCTTTGGGGCTGGCAAGGGCAGTATGATCGCCCCTCCGGACCCTGACAGGAGGTTCACCCTGAGCAAGGCTGAGCTGGTCGTCTTCAACAGGGATGTCTACGAGCTGCTGGTGGATCTGGAAATACTGCTGGGCATGGCCCAGGTCTGTGAGCTCATTCTCTTGCCTTATCACACCATTTCCACCTCCTTCCACAACTTCATCTTACCCTTTCTGCCACCATTTCATGACCCGTCCCCTCCCACCAGGAGGCCCTGGAGGAGGAAATGTTTGGTCCTGCTACTTTAGCAGAATTGACAATGTCTATAGTAGGAGACAACTGAACAGAGAGAAGCCACAGGTGGGTTTTTTCACCCACTTTCTGCTCCAGGGCAGGATCTGTTAGACCAGAGCCCTCTGAGATGGGCGTGTGTATAACCTGGCTTTAGAAGGCATATGAGCAAAGAAACAAGGTTGTATCTGTGAAGCAGGGACACTGTGTTTACCTGTCACCACTGGCAGAGCCAGATGTTGGAAGAAGGTAGCAGGTTCTCCCTTGGGCAGATGGCATCCAAGCTGGTACAGAGAGCTGGCCCTGAGCCAGAGGATGTGCTGAGCTCAGAGTCAAGCTGTTATCACTCCCAACCCCAGTTCCTCGGGGAGGAAAACCAGAGGAGTTTCCAGGCACTGTACACGGCCAACCAGATGATCAACGTGTGTGATGTTACGGACCCCTCCACCTTCCCCGCTGCCCGTGACCTGGCCGCGGCGATCTTCAGCCAGAGGAATGGCGAGAGCCAGCACACCATCCATGCCATGGGTCACTGCCACATTGACTCTGGTGAGAGCAGCAACAGCGTTCCCTCTCTGCTGACCTGGAGGTCAGGGCACGCTGCCTAAGGGGAGAGCTGGCTGCCGTTGGGCTCCAGGCGCTGGGTGCTGTGCCCCGAGGGAAGGGAAAGGGACCTCTGTGCTGCCATAGGGCTGGTCTGTCACCAAGGCAGGGGAACATGTGTCTGGCTAGCTGTGCCATTTGGAGCACTGATGCCGCGCTGGTGATGAGGGATGAATTACAGACCACTGTCTTCCACCTGCTGGACTTCACCCCTCAGTTTTCAGTCCCTGGAAGGGCTTCAATCTCAACAGAAAGCCAGCAGGAGAAGTGGGAGTCGGAGGCCCAAGGCCACCTTGCTGTCAGACACTTAGTTGGAGGAGACAGCATTTTGCCCTAGCATTTTCCCTGGGTGATCTGTGAAAGGCAGCATAGCCCCATTCCCAGAGGAGTTTATGCTGAGTAATAACCACTCCATCTCCGCAGCCTGGCTGTGGCCATATGAGGAGACCATCCGTAAGTGCGCTCGGAGCTGGGTCACGGTGGTCCGTCTGATGGAGTGCAATCCAGAGCTCACCTTCACCTGCTCCCAGGTGAGTGATCTCCCTCTGGGGAGCTCTCCTTCTGCTCGTGGCTTGTTGCTTCTCCAGCATGACTCAAAACGAGATGGGGGGCTCACTGAGAGCATCCTGTGTAGCCGCAGAGGGGAGGGACATGATTGTGGAGCTGTGGTGGGAGCTGAGGCAGATCTGTGCGCTCTGGCAGGCGCAGCAGTTCGAGTGGGTGCGGAGCTGGTATCCCGGACTCTATGCACAGATTCAGGACTTCGTGGCGAAGGGGCAGTTCATTCCCGTCGGAGGCACCTGGGTGGAAATGGTGAGAAGCATGGTGAGCCTGGCTCACCGCATCCTCCCTGTGCTGTCCCTCTGGAACCAGTCCTGACACTGAAAGGGGCAGAGCAGAGCCCTTGCTGAGCCTGTCTGGTCGGTGATGTCTCCAGGCCCAGAAAACAGTAGCTGTCTGCAGTGCCTAGCCTAGCAGAAATACCATCCCTTCCCCAAATTGTCTCATTCCCTGAGAAAGGAGCTTTGGTCTGGACTGGCTGAGCTCTGTTCCTCCCTTCACCCTCTGCAGAGCTCTGTTCAGATCCTCCCTGTGATCTGCCAGGTCAGGATGACAGTGGGTGGGAATGGGGCACTCGCAAGACCTCCTCTTCCCCGGCACCTGACTTGCCACATGGACTCCCTGTGCTTTCCCCCCAGGATGGGAACCTGCCCAGTGGGGAGTCCATGGTGCGGCAGTTCCTCCAGGGACAGCAGTTCTTCCAGGAGCAGTTTGGCCGGATCTGCTCAGAGGTACTTGCTCTTTTCCAGTGCATCTTCCTTGTTCAGCGTCTCCTTCCACCCCTTGCTATGTGTGAGGGTTTCTCCCTGGTTTGCCTTCCATATCTGATGTTCAGGTGCCTCACGTTGGCCTGCTTCTTGCAGCTAAAGCTGTGCTGAGTAAATACCCATTCCCCCATGGCAGTTAGCACAGGCCCAGGCCTTGGTTATATTGCCTGTAGGTGCCTGGCAAGTCTCTAGAATTGCGCCTTGTCTAGCACATCTTCGTTTCCCTCTGCAAGAAGGGCTCAGAGCCTGACTACCAAGAAAACTTCCACGAGCTCAGGCTGTGGTGTGTGGCCGCTGTGACTCATGCATGTGTCTCTGCTGCTGTCACCTCTGCTCCTAGTTCTGGCTGCCGGACACATTTGGATACTCAGCCCAGCTGCCCCAGCTGATGCGTGGCTGTGGGATCAGGCGGTTCCTCACGCAGAAGCTCAGTTGGAACCTGGTGAACACCTTCCCGGTGAGCTGTGCTTCCCTTCTTGCCAAGGGGATGGACTTGCAGTTGCTGGAGTCCGTCTGCAGGGCTGGACCTGTTGGTTCCACAGGTTGAGCCAGTCCTTCCACTCAGCTGACACAGGCTTTTTTTCCAGAAGCTCAAAGACGTGGGCAGTTTGTGGTGGTAGCAATGTCCTGTCAGGCTTTAGGGGAGAGGAAGGACATGGTTAGAGATCCCAGATGGGCCCCTGGACTACACATTCCTTCTGCTTCCGGATGGGAAGCTGTGACCTGCATGCAGGTCTAACAGACAGCAAATCCAGCCTCTCCTCTGCTGTCCCCTGCCCTCGTGGCATTCCTTATCCTTGTGCAACTGTCTTCTTGCACTGATCTGTCAGGGCATCCTGCAACCCTGCGGAGAGAAAGTGAAGGCCCAGTTTGAAGCCTCAGGGGGCTCAGAGGTGCCTGTCCCCTGTGCGCTTCCCTGGTGACGAAGGTGCTGGGCTTTGTGTGTTTGACAGGGCTTGCAAGGAAACATGGGCTTTTAGTGCATGAGGTCTGTGCTGATGTGGTTGAAGTGTGCCCTCCACGCACACGTTTTTGTGGGAGATGAGTTTGGGAGCCTTGAAACACTGAGCCAAGGGTGAATTTTTCTCTTTCTGATACCAGCATGACCAGAGATTCTCTTTGGGAACTCCTGGGAATAATGGGGCTGTGCTTCAGCATTTTGGCACTGTGTGGTATAGGGGGTCTGTACAAGACACCACACTTTCCTTTGGTTCCCCTCCAGCATCACACTTTTTTCTGGGAAGGCATTGATGGTTCCCGAGTCCTGACCCATTTTCCCCCTGGTGACTCCTATGAGATGCATGGGCAAGTGGAGGAGGTGAGTGAAGTTGCCAGATCCGCCTGTGAAGTGCAGCGCCAGCCCCTCAGGGCTGGGTCTGAGGCTCCGAGGTGAGGGCACTGCCTGGGAAGGGAGCGGGATAGCTGGCAGCATTGGTGGACGGAGGCTGTTTGGGTGCCTGGCAGTCAATCGCCCGCCTCTGAGATGCATCTGTGCCTGATTTTGGCAGTCTGGGTTGGGGAAGAGGGGCAGGACTGGGCTTTGCACCCCAAGGGCTGACCCGGTTTTCTTGTGTGGAGCTGGGGCTGGGCACCAGGAGATTGCAGCTGTCCCACATTCCCTCTAGATGCTGAAAACAGTGAAGAACAACAAGGACAAAGGACGTGTGAACCACAGCGCTCTCCTCTTCGGCTTTGGAGATGGAGGAGGGGGCCCCACGCAGAAAATGCTGGACAGGATAAAGAGAATGAGTGACACAGATGGGCTGCCAAGGTGAGAGGAGAGCTCCCTCCCTCCCCACTTGCGGGAGCACTTGTTTTGAGCCGGGCCTGGCCTTCAGCACGGCCAAAGGAACGGGTGTGTGAAGGAAGGCAGGGAGCAAGCGGGGCGAGCAGGGTGCTAGGAAGGATTGTCAGGGAGACCGAGTCTCTCCGTCATGAAGGACTGTAAGAACAGGTATGTGGGGCGGCTTTGGACTGCTTGCGAGCCCTCGGTAGAGCCGTGGGGTGAGTGGCCGGCACAGCAGCAGTGCCTGGCAGTCAGTCCCTACCTGGGGAATGTCCCTGTCCCCATGGCAGGCAGCGTGGAGTGGGAGAGGGGTAGGAGGAGGTTGTGTGTCGTTGTGTTGGGTTTCCAAGGCCTCGGTTCTGCAGCTGTTGCCTTTCTGGCTGGGATGCACCGTTAGCTGTGCCGCAGGCTTCTCCCCTGGCTCATGGCTGTGCGTCCTCTCCTGCAGGGTTCAGATCTCCACTCCCGACCGACTCTTTTCTGTCCTGGAGAAGGAGTCGTCGCAGCTGTGCACCTGGGTGGGGGAGCTCTTCCTTGAGCTGCATAACGGCACATACACCACCCAGGCCCAGGTGACTGCACGTGTGGGATGGGGACAGTGGTCTCCTCTGCCCCCAGAGAAGGTGGCCATTCCTAGTTCTCTTTGCTACTGCTCAGGTGGCTCCAGGGTCTGGGCAGTGCCCTTTAGGTCTCAACAGTGGGAGCCAACTTGTAGCCAGGACTCCAAAAGGCATCTCTATTGTCGGACTTGCTTGAAGGGGAGAGAAGGAAGCCTGGACACAGCAGGGCTTCCCTTGGTCAATAGCTGCCACATCCTTCACTTCAGCAGATAGTTGCAGAGCTTGAATGAAGAGCCAGAAGAAAGGGAGGAAGGGACAGGGAAAGCTATGTCCTGTGCTGGGAGTTTCAGCTTGATCTGTGGCAAAATATAACTCACTGGTAGTGGCAAACTCATGGCACAACAGCCAACCTTCCTGCACTGGAGCTGGGCTTTTGCTGCTGGTGTGAGAGATCCGCTCCTAGCTACCCATTTCCTAAGCATCTTTCTTCTCTCCTTGCTTTGACACCAGATAAAGAAGGGGAATCGGGAGTGCGAGCGAATACTCCACGATGTCGAAGTACTCAGCACCTTGGCTCTGGCACGGAGTGGAATGTTCCAGTATCCTGCCAGCCAGCTGCAGCGGCTCTGGAGGTGAGGGTGTACGGAAGCACTCCCAGCACCAAGGGGAGGATGTGGTGAGGGCTGGGGACTTCAACGTGAGAGCTGTGTGCTCTTGAGGTACCACTCCTCATCCCCAGTAGCTCCTTGTCCCTGCCTTACTATCAGTGCACCAAAATTAGCCTGGACCAGTTGGACCACACTGTTGTGGGCAGTTATTGGTCTGATGGTGGGAGATGGTCACTTATCTCTCAGCCCCATTCAGCTGGAGACAGAAGGCTGACTGACCACAACCTGTCTTCATTTGAGCTGCCTCTTGATTGAGAGGAAGAGTGGTGCACAGTTAGGGTGTAGGGACCTTTGCAGATTCGGTACTGCCGTGCTGTGTGGACACAACCTCTTCCATAAACTGATCAGGGCTCCACCTGGAAAGTGTTTCAGTGCTTTGCTTGATTCTCCTGTTGGAAGATAGCTCCAAAGCCACACTACTGTGCTGGCTGGAAGCTTTGTTTCCGATCTAAGCGTATTCCTCCGAGTGCGGACTTGTTTGAACTTGTGCAACAATATATCTGGTAGCCCCAAGGGATAAAAAAAATAGCTCTTAACTCCCCTTGGTTGTGGTTTGCTAAGATGACAGTTGACAAGTCCTAACATAAAGGGATTTAGAGGATGCTACAGATAAAAATCCTTTTCTCTCAAGTGTTTGGTAACAGGGGGATAAGGAGCAATTGTTAACTTTGTCCATCTTGCAAACAGGGCTTAGTAAGCCAGAACAAATCTGCTGCTCTCCCCTGCTTCCTCACCTGGTTTCTGTTCTCTGTTTTAGGTTATTGCTGCTCAACCAATTCCATGATGTTTTGCCAGGCAGCTGTATCCAGCTTGTGGTTGAGGATGCCCTGCAATACTACGCCGGTGAGCGGGGAGTTTCGTTAGGAGGGCACTTGTCTGTGAGAGCACACACTGGCTCCTGCCTTGTGGGGCTGCAGAGGTTTTCAATCCTGGACTGCCAGGTGTTATGGGTTGAACCTGTGCAGGCGTGTGTCTGTAATAGCGCTAACTCAACAGGGAATTAGCAGGGGAGCCAAGGGATTAAAAACCATCCCGAATTACTGACTTCTCTGCTTGCTGCTGGCATGCCAGGGTAGACCCCAGCAAAGGTTTGCTCCTGCCTGCCCACAGGCACTTGCAGTAGCTTTACTCTATTATAGCACCACGATTTTCCAGTTGAGCTGACATAGCTCATTGTAATCTTGTAACGACAAAGTTAAGAATAATCATAAACTTTAATTACTTACTAATAGATAATAATAATTAATAATAATTAGTGATTGTATCTTGGAAGTAGCTAAAGTGTGTGTGCGTTGCACGGGAGTTCCAGAAACTCTCTCAGATGTCAGAAATGGCCTGGCTGGATCTAACTCAGGCCTTTTTATTGCTCAGAGATACGCAGGGCTGGTGCTCAGCTGCAGGAGGAAGCTGTGCAGTCCTTATGCGGGGACCTGCTGCAGCCCAAGGCAGGGAGTGCTGAGAGCACCCTCGTGTTGAACACCTTGCCCTGGGAGCGGACCGAGGTGATCTCCAGGACTGGGCCAGCTGAAACAGAGACTTTAGGTATGTCTAATTCGGGGGGTAACTCATGCATCAGAATTTGTTCCAGGGGCAGAGACAGCTGTCAAAGAAATACTCTGCCTCTCCCTGCCCTGGGGAGGGTTTACTGACTTGTCAGATCCCTCCTTGGCACTTTACCCCATTTCAAGTTCTCCCTGAGCTACGGATAAAGAAGAAGAGGAGGGTATGAAAGGTGGCGGTAGGTCTGACGTGAGAGCAGCAGGGCAGCACGGTATGATTTAGGCTTAGGTCTGGGGCAGATGTTGGGACAGAACCTCTTTGCTTTCCAGCTCTGGTGACAGTCCCCAGCATGGGCTATGCTATAGTGAGGGAGCCGTTGCTGCCTGCTCAGCCTGTGGCCGTGAGGAAACGGGTAAGAACAACGGCTGTTGTCCTCAGATCGGTGTATCCTGCATCAAAGCTTGACTGGGGAGAAATCTAGAGAATCCAGCCCGCAGCAAGTCCGCACGCTAGATCTGCAGTTGGGATGCTCGACTCCTGCAGGTGTGGGTCTGTGAAATCTGTTTCTGTCCTTCCCCCCAGGAGGATGGCTCCATTGCCATGGAGAATGGGGTGATTGCAGTCTGCCTGGACATGATGGGGCGTCTGACCTCGCTTCGGCTGGTGGACTCTGAGAGGTGTGTCTGTCACCCGATTACTGGAACTGGGCGCCGCAAACCTCTCTCAGGTCGTCTTCTCACTGTACGCCCTTCTCCACTGCCAGTTCTTATACTACTGTTTCTCTGTTCCACTTTGTTCCAGAGAGTCAGTCCCAGATGGCTGCTATGCCAACCAGTTTGCACTCTTTGATGATGTTCCCCTGTACTGGGATGCCTGGGATGTGATGGATTATCACTTGGAAACCAGGTAGAGGAGCGGTGCATGCAGCACTTTGATTTTTGTCTTTGCTCTGAGCTTCTTGCCCCCCTGTCAGTCCTCGCTGTAACAAAATCTCTAACAGAGCTTTCACTCCGGAGAAGGGAGTGCCTGCTCTGTGGGCGGCTGGATTGGGATTTGTGAACCTGGATCTGCTAGGCTCTGCCTTTGCCCCTTTCTCTAGGAAGCCAGTGACAACACTGCTGAAGCCTCTGGAAATCACCCTGGCTGGGGGCCTGCGGGGAAGCGCGAGCTTCTCTCTGCGGATCGGGAAAAGCAGCACCTTAACCCAGGAGATCATCCTGGATGCCGCGTGTCCGTACCTCCGCTTCCTGACCCAGGTTTGGTTAGGGGCTGCTGCACAATAGAGACATCTGTGCTGTGCAGGCAGGGCACTGGGGAGCTGAACCTGGCGTCTGAATTACGTTCCCCCTCCTGTTTCCTTCCCTGGAGCCCCCCCCCGCCTGTCCTCCTCTGCCTTAGGGGCAGGCAGCCTGAGGGACAAGGGTGGCAGAGACCCACCAGTTTGTCTGTGTTCAGATTCTACTGTGATTTTAATTGTACCCGGTCCAGGCAGGGTGCAAGCTGGCTGCTGTGCACCAGGGAAGGATGAGTGCAGCCTCTGCTTGTCAGCCCCTCATCGTGATCATAGAATCATCATAGAATGGTTTGGGTTAGAAGGGAACTTAGAGACCACCCAGTGCCACCCCCTGCCCTGGGCAGGGACACCTCCCACCAGCCCAGGTTGCTCCAAGCCCCGTCCAACCTGGCCTTGAACCCCTCCAGGGATGGGGCAGCCACACCTTCTCTGGGCAGCCTGGGCCAGGGGCTCACCACCCTCACAGGAAAGAATTTCTTCCTGATATCTAATCTAAATGTACCCTCTAGTGATGCCCTTCTTTTACAACATTTAGGTTGAGTGGAAGGAGGCTCACAAGTTCCTGAAGGTGGAGTTCCCTGTGCAGGTCCGGAGCACAAACGCCACCTACGAGATCCAGTTTGGACACCTGCAGCGGCCAACACACTATAACACGTCATGGGACTGGGCCCGATTCGAGGTGAGAGGAAAAATGGTCTGGTCCTCCTGCGGTGGGGCTGCGTTTGCTCCCAGGCAGTCGCTCTGTACGGTGAAGCTGGCCCTTGGTACCTCTTCCAGGTGTGGGCTCACAAGTGGCTGGATCTCTCCGAGCACTGCTTCGGGGTGGCACTGCTGAATGACTGCAAATACGGGGCATCTGCCCACAGGAATGTCCTCAGCCTCTCGCTGTGAGTAGGGTTGGGTTGAGGGGGGAGCTGCAGCAGTCACTTTGCCTTCTGAGGTGTCTCTTGGAAGTCAAGGCAACGCCTGGCCCTAGGTGATTGTAGTTAATAAGGAAACGGTCTGGTTTTAGCAGCTAGCTGTTGTTTGAGAACTTTTGGCTGACTTAATTACAATGGACTAAGATAACGCAATTGCTATGAGTTACGTTCATAGATAATTCAGGAGAGATCAGATCCACATTTGCACCAAGTAATTTTTCTGTTGCTGGCTAAAACACAGCCCAGGAGGGGAGACTGGAGGAGAGGGAAGAAATGGCAAAGTTACAGATTCGTGCAAAGCTAAGAGGAACTCTCTGTATTTTAGTTTGAGTCCATCAGCCGCAAGTTTCACAGGAAAACACCCTTCAAAGGTCGATTTTTAGCTTCCGAGACACCTTGTCCAGGGTCTGTTTGCTTTTGCCGGAAACCAGCAGCACGTTGGCTTCCACCTCAGGGCACGGTCTTGAGGTAGCACGGGGAGGCAGCTGTCTTGTCACAGTGCTGGGTGACAGAGGGACAATGTCAGGCTTGGTCTGACAGAGGGTCCTCCTCAGACACCGGTCTCACCTACATCTTGTTGCCTTAGGCTGAGAGCACCCAAGTCCCCCGATGCCACGGCAGACATCGCGCACCACCAGTTCACCTATGCCGTGATGCCTCACCGGGGTGAGCGATGGGCAGAGCTGGGTCCTGTGGGGACGTGCAGCTTGCGGGGGGGGATGCTCTGGTGAGCCCCGGGGTGAGCACATCTGGCTGTGCCTGCGTAGAGCCTGGCTAGAGGTTCTTGTGTTGCAGGTTCCTTCCAGGAGGCTGGTGTGATCCAGTGCGCCTACAACTTGAATTTCCCCCTCCATGCAGTCGCAGCCAGCTCTGCCCAGTGCCCAGCCTGGAGCGCCTTTTCTGTCAGCTCACCTGCGGTTGTGCTGGAGACTGTCAAGCAGGCAAGTCCCTGGGGCAGAAGCGGGGAGGACAGATGGGTTAAGCTGCTGCTGTTGTTGTTAAGCGTGGTGTTACAGATTGAGGAAGCCACAACAATTTATCGTCGTTTAGACAATTATTCTATCATCTGATGACCCCTCCCCACCCGGGAAGGGGAACTGGGGAAAAAACAAGGAAACCCGAGAGTTGAAATGTAAGCAGATGTAATAGAATAAGACTAGATAATTAAGATCAATAACACTGAAGAACCAATATTTATCGCAATACCAACATAAAACATACAAGGATTATACTCAGCCCATTCCATCAGCAGGAAGCTGTGCACTCCCAGCAGGCGACAGCAAAGGGCGAGGGATGTCAAACTCAAAAGGAAGGGCTTCTTCAAGTATATCTGGAGGCAAAAGGAAAATTAGAAAAGCTGTGGGTCCGCTGTTGAATGAGACAGGAGCCGTGGTGACGGAGGATGCAGAGAAGGCGGAGTTACTGAATGCCTTCTTTGCTTCGGTCTTTACTGCTTGGCCCAGCCCTCAGGAGTCCCAGGCTCTGGGGAAAGTAACAGGGAAAGAGGAAGACTTCCCATGGGTTGAGGAGGATCAAGTGAGAGATCAATTAGATCAATTGGATATCCAAAAGTCACAGAATGGTAGGGTTGGAAGGGACCTCTGGAGATCATCTAGTCCAACCCCCCTGCCAGAGCAGGGTCACCCAGAGCAGGTGGCACAGGAACGCGTCCAGGCGGGTTTGGAATGTGTCCAGAGACGGAAACATGTGCTGAGGGAGCTGGCGGAAGTCGTTGCCGGGCCGCTCTCCATCATCTTTGAAAGGTCCTGGAGAACAGGCGAGGTGCCTGAGGACTGGAGGAAAGCCAGTGTCACTCCAGTCTTCAAAAAGGGCAAGGAGGAGGAGCTGGTCAGCCTCACCTCCATCCCTGGAAAGGTGATGGAACAGCTCATTCTGGGTGTCATCTCAAGGCATGTGGAGGAAAAGAAAGCTATCAGAGGTATTCAACATGGATTCGTCAAGGGGAAATCACGTCTGACTAATCTGATAGCCTTCTATGACGGCATGACTGATGGATAGATGAGGGGAGGGCAGTGGGTGTTGTCTACCTTGACTTCAGCAGGGCGTTCAACACGATCTCCCACAGCCTTCTCATCGGGAAGCTTAGGAAGTGTGAGTTAGATGAATGGACAGTGGGGTGGGTTGAAAACTGGCTGAAAGACACAGCTCAGAGGGTGGTGATTAGGGGCACAGAGTCTAGTTGGAGATCAGTGACGAGTGGTGTTCCCCAGGGGTCAGTACTGGGTCCAGTCCTGTTCAATATATTCATCAGAGACCTGGATGAGGGGATAAAGTACACCCTGAGCAAGTTTGCTGATGACACAAAGCTGGGGGGGGCGGCTGACACACCATACGGCTGTGCCGCCATCCAGAGAGACCTGGACAGGCTGGAGAGTTGGGGGTGACCTGCTGGAGAGCAGCTCTGTGGAAAGAGACCTGGGAGTCCTGGTGGACAACGGGATGACCATGAGCCAGCAATGGGCCCTGGTGGCCAAGAAGGCCAGTGGCATCCTGGGGGGCATCAAGAAGAGCGTGGCCAGCAGGTGGAGGGAGGTCATCCTCCCCCTCTGCTCTGCCCTGGGGAGGCCGCAGCTGGAGCACTGGGTCCAGTTCTGGGCTCCCCGGTTCAAGAGGGACAGGGAACTGCTGGAGAGGGGACAGCAAAGGGCTATGAAGATGATGAGGGGATTGGAACATCTCTCCTATGAAGAAAGGCTGAGGGATTTGGGTCTCTTCAGTCTGGAAAAAAGACAACTGAGGGGGGACCTTATCAATGCTTATAAATACGTAAAGGGTGGGTGTCGGGAGGATGGGGCCAGGCTCTTCTCAGTGGTGCCCAGCGACAGGACAAGGGGTAACGGGCACAAACTTGAGCATGGGAAGTTCCATCTAAACATGAGGAGGAACTTCTTTGCTGTGAGGGTGGCAGAGCCCTGGCACAGGCTGCCCAGAGAGGTGGTGGAGTCTCCGTCTCTGGAGACATCCCAAACCCGCCTGGACACGTTCCTGTGCCACCTGCTCTGGGTGACCCTGCTCTGGCAGGGGGTTGGACTGGGTGATCTCCAGAGGGCCCTTCTAACCCCTACCATTCTGTGATTCTGTGAAATGTGGGACACGGCGAGTGCTGTGGCTTCGGGAGGAAGGGAAGGGCTCAGGGGTCTGGCACCAGGGCAAGGAGTGCTCAGGATGGCAGCCAGCAAGGGAGAGAGGGAACTTCTCAGCAAACTTTCTAATTACTGTTGAATGTGACATTCATGGTATGCAATAACCCTGCTGGCAGCTTGGGTCAAGTGCCCGGGTCTTGCTCCTCCTCATCCCCACACCTGGCAAGCTCGAAAACACCGAAACGTTGAAACCTGCACGCTACAGCTAGCTATAAAGTAAATATTATCACAAATTCAGACACTAGTCTTCTAAAAGTGCAGTTTTCCCAAGCAACAGAAGATAAATTAGTCCCAGGTTGCTGAAACCAGGACACAGGTTTGCTTTTTCCTCTGCAGCTGTGTTGGGGAGGCTCAGCTGAGTGGAAACCCTCTGGTTTGCGTGTCCTGCTCGGTGAGGAGAAGGGGGGTTAGCACCCGCTCTGCCAGCCTGGGCAGGCGCTCGCACCAGGGATCACAATATTACCCGGATCCGTGCGTGGGTCCTGCAGCCGCAGTCGGCAGCACTGCACAGTGGCAGGCCGGGAAAGCGCGTGCACACGGGCAGAGCCACTCGGCCGCCATCTCCGGCGTCTGGCTGTACCCCGAGGTGCAGGGTGGGATGCGCCTGGTCCTGTTGGTCTGAATTCCCGTCTGCTGTGTCCCCCAAAGGCTGAGGACAGACCTGAAGCTGTGGTGGTGCGGCTGTACGAGGCGCACGGCAGCACGGTTGTCGCCTGGCTCCAGACCTCCCTCCCTGTTAAGGAGGCAATGCTGTAAGTCCATGTTGGAGGGCTGGGCACGTGTTGGGGGGTGGAGATCACTCGCTTTGGCCTCACCGGCTGCTTTCTTCCCCAGCTGTGACCTCTTGGAGCGGCCGGCTGCGAGGGGCTGCCTGCCGCTGGAGCAGCAGGGTGTCAGGCTTTCCTTCACACCCTTCCACGTGCTCTCCATCCTCTTGGTCTTGAGGCAGTGACACAGTCAGCCGCCCTCGCTGGCGCGGCGGCAACCTGGACCAACACCCTGAGCTCAGATTGCAGCCTGAGGCTTCCCCTATCCCAAGAGCTGTGCAAGGAGGCGGTGGTTCCAGGGAAGGGGAGTCTCCCCCTTATCCCCCACAGCCATTGGAGAGCAGTGCTTGAGAACAACCATGTTCTTCAGGAACAGAGGGCAGTTGCCCCCCTGCCTAACTGGAGAGGAGCGAGTTCCCAGCTAGCTGAAGTGTGGGTTAGGGTTATGGGACAGGCTGGCTGTCCCTGCACGGGCTCTGCTCCAGCCCCAGGGGGGGTTTGTGGAGCAGCAGCTTTCCACAATGGCTCCTCTGTCGTGGCCTTCATCTTGCCCAGACTCTAGAAGCAACTGTAAAGGCACGCTACAGTCATTTCCCTCTCCCTTCGCCTACCTCTTGCCCTGCCCTTGCAGAAGGGGAACACAAGTAAAGAGGAGAATTACATGAAAACAAGCTCCAGTCTGTTCTCTTAATTTATTTCCAAATAACTGCACTGATCTGCCTCTTCCCAGGGGCTCTACTGTAGCTGCTGCTGTCTTAGTGTCCTCCTAGCAGGATCTCACTCTTGGGACTGGGGAGGCAGAGCTTACCTTTGTTTTGAATCGCAGAATGGTTTGGGTTGGAAGGGACCTTTTGAGGCCATCTAGTCCAACCCTCCCGCAGCAAGCAGGGACATCTTCAGCTAGATCAGGTTGCTCAGGGCCCTGTTCAGCCTGACTTTGAATAAAGTTTGTGGGGATAAGGTGGAGGGGAAGCCTGCTCCAGCCCCTCTGGGGAAGAGACTGGGCAGAAGGGGGCTGTCCTTTGCACAAAAAGGTCGTGGTGATTTCTACACAAAATACTTTATTAGTCAGCTAAAAACAGCCTTCTCAGGGATGCAGGCAGCAGCCAGAAAGGGAAGAGAGAAAGGAGGGGGGGAAATCCGCTTTTAGGCAGAGGGGGAGGGTCCACGGCCCTTATGCCCACCAAATGCCTGGGGACAGCAGGAGGACGCTGGATAAATCAGCCCAATCACCAAGCCCAGCTTCTTCCCACGCTGGCAGGACGCAGCGGTAGCAAGCGGACATGAGCACAGGTACAGCGCAGCCCCATTTCTCCCCAGTGCTAACCCAAGCTCCTCCTGTGGCTCTTAAAAGTGCCCCTGAAGAGAAGGGCAGCGTGCGGCACTCACACAGTAGGGGCAGCACCTGCAAGATGGAGAGGAAAATGAGAAGTCAGAGGGTGACGGGGTGCCTGGTCCTGCCCTCTGAAGCTCTGCTGCACCCTTTCCTGCCCTGTGGCATCCCCGCGATCCCCCTGACACGAGGGAGCACTCCCACAGCTCCTGCCCGTGCGTTTGAAAGCCGCAGGGACTGCCAGCCTCACCTCTGCCCCTGCGCGCAGTTGTCCGGCGGCTTCTTCTGGCTTTGACCAGCACCTCAGGCGTGGACAAGGCCGGAGCAGTGGTCGCTTTCTTCTTCCCACGAGCACGTCCCTTCCTCGGCCCGTCAGCCACCTTCTCCTCCTCCTCTGCCACAGCCGGCTCTGGGGGTTTCGCTGCAGCCCTAGGGCGCCGTTTCGAGGCATGCTTGGTGACCTGGGTGGACATGAGAGCCAGAGCTTAGCAGCAAAAATGTGCTTGGACTGCCGGCTGATGAGAAACTCCAGGTTAGGAGCCCCACCATGAATTCGGGAGCAGCCTGAGCTGGGGAACAGGACAGCCTCTAGACCCAGCGGGAGCCACATCAGCCACAGAGCTTCTTACCTTGGGGATCGGAGCCTCGGGATCTGCCTTCATCTGAGCGCGCTTCTTGCGGGATGCCTGCCCTGCGTGAGAAGACGCGCCCAAGTTAGACAGGGTGAGGAGGGAGATGTGTCAGAGTGCCTGCACCTCGGCGGAGAGGCTGCGGCACGGTGACCTTTCAGGAATGCTGTCCCAGGTGATGCATGAGCTGAGCATTGAGGAATTGGCACTGGGGTGGAAGAATGGCTTGAGGGGGGCTCCTCTCCCCTACTCCTGCCAAAACATGGCTCAGTTCAGGCTCACAGCCCCAGGGAGAGCACACCCTCCGGCTCCCAGCCTGGCAGGCAAGGAAGGGGATGTAGGTGCTGGCCTGGAAAATCATCCTGCAGGTGCCATGGCTGTGCCCAGGCAGGCGACTATGCGGGTAGGAAGCCCTGGGGACAGCAGGCTCTGTCCCCGAGTGCCACTGGCCATCATAGGCCTGTCAGCGCCCCAGGGAGAGGGGCTTTGCTCCTGCATTTGCCCCCGTGCCCTTAAACAACAAGCATGGGACTTCCCAGGCTTCAGCCCTCCTGGAGCAAGTGAGTCCCGCGGGGAGGAGAGAGGACACTCACCTTTGGGAGCCATGGGGCCAGGCTCTCCCTGCAAGGAAGGTGACAGAGTAGTGACTGGGGCGCAGTCATTCTGCAAGTAGTGGCAGCAGAATCTGTGCCCCCTCTCCACCCCACAGCCGAGACAGTGATAGGGAAAAAGCCACGTTTCCCCGGGAAGCCAGGAGAATCAGGCTTGCTCTGCCTGCCCGGTGCCGCGGGGACTCCCCCGTCAGCCCCTGCTCCTTCTGCAACGCCCCACCACCTGCTCACCCAGATGCAGGGCACAGGGGGGAGGGACAGGGCTGCCAGACCACCGGAGCCCCCCACTCCCACAATCAGCCCCTCTTGCTCCAGACCCCCCGCCACCCCTCGACCAGCTGGCCACCACACAGAAGGTCATTGTCCCCTCCACGTCCAGCAGTCTGGAGGAGAGGGAGACCCCCAGCGACACAGCATAATGCTGGGGTCCTTGCCAAGCAGAAAATGGGCTGGCGTCCCCTTGGAGGAGTGGTTGAGGGGCACCCAGCCCCAGGCAGTGACGCCAGACTCCTACCTGGAACCATATGGTCCTGCCATTGCGGTCGCGCAGGGAGCTCATGCCAGGCACCAAGTAACACTGCAGCCAGTTCTTGAAAGCCACGTAGTTATCTGAATTGTCGGGGTCAAAGAGCTTTTTCTCTGGGAAGGGAGAGAAGGAAAGGACAGGAATAGAGAGAAAGCAGTGACCACGGTGTCAGGGTGCCCTCCCCAGCCTCCTGCTGCTGGGAACACAAAGCCCAGGCCTCCCCGCCACCCCGAGCTGTCCCTGTTACCCATCGCCCCATCCTGTCACCTCACCTGCCGAGATGACCTCCATGGGCACGGTGTGGCACAGCTCCAGGAGATCTGGGTTCTCCCGCATCAGCTTCAGCTTCTTGCTCAGCGTCAGGGAAGGATTCTGGAGGGGGGGGAGAAGGGGAGGGAAATCACCTGCCAGCCACCCCAGCCTCATTGGGGTCTCTTCTCCCCAACAGCAGCCCAGTTCCCCATCTCTTTTCGCCCTCCCGAGGATGAGCTACCACACTCCCCACGGAGTGCCCTGCCATGGCACGTGCCAGCCCTAAGCTCACCCCACAGACCCCACCGAGGCTGCAAACTGCGCATTAGCCCACGCCCCACAGCTATAGAGACATGAAAGCGGGCTAGCACACGGGAACACCGGCAGTTTGTAAAAACAGCCCTCAAGTCGCATGTTTTGTTTTCAGCCTCCTTTAAAATAGCCACCTCCTCTCCCCCGAGGCCACGAGATCAGCCATGGGCTCTATTGCAGCCTTCCCCAGAGATTTTAAGCTTGCAAGGTGTTTGTTTCCCTCGCTCCTTCCTCTTCACCCACAGCAAATACATCCTAAGACGGCAGAAGCCAGGTGCCTCCGAGTGCTGGCACGGCACGCAGGCATGTGCCTGGGAAGCCGTCACAGCTCGTCAGCCCAGCCACGTGTGAACAAACGCTGCACGCGTGAGTTTACAGAACTGCTGCACCCCATTTGCCGCTCCGTTGGAGGGGCAGACGTGCTCAGACACGAGTGTTTATGGCAAAGGACACAAAAATGTTTGAGGAGAAGGATCCTGTAAGTAAACTGGCTATCAACAAGTCCACGGGCCCTGATGGGATGCGCCCGAAAGTGCTGAGGGAGCTGGCGGAAGTCATTGCCGGGCCGCTCTCCATCATCTTTGAAAGGTCCTGGAGGACTGGAGGAAAGCCAGTGTCACTCCAGTCTTCAAAAAGGGCAAGGAGGAGGAGCCGGGGAACTACAGGCCGGTCAGCCTCACCTCCATCCCTGGAAAGGTGATGGAACAGCTCATTCTGGGCGTCATCTCAAGGCATATGAAGGAAAAGAAAGCTATCAGAGGTATTCAACATGGATTCACCAAGGGGAAATCACATCTGACTAATCGGATAGCCTGCTACGATGGCATGACTTCAACACCGTCTCCCACAGCCTTCTCATCGGGAAGCTTAGGAAGTGTGAGTTAGATGAATGGACGGTGGGGTGGGTTGAAAACTGGTTGAAAGACAGAGCTCAGAGGTGATTAGGTGATTAGGGGCAGAGAGTCTAGTTGGAGGTCAGTGACGAGTGGTGTTCCCCAGGGGTCAGTACTGGGCCCAGTCCTGTCCATTATATTCATCAGAGACCTGGATGAGGGGACAGAGTGCCCCCTCAGCACATTTGCAGCAAATACCCGCCAACAGCGGTGCGGGCAGAGGCCAGGCGAGCTCTGCAAGGGCCTCATGACAATGTTCTGCCCCATCAGAGCGAGGAACCAAACACGAACTGAAACTGACCCCGAACCCTGGGCAGGAACAAGCCTGAAACTCCAGTCCCAAACCAGACCTTTGCGCCCAGATAAGCCCAAAGCAGAGCCAGAGCAGAGCAGGCGGGCTGAGCCTAGACTGGGGGCTGGAAGCAAACTGAACCATTTCAACTGCTGCTGAGCCCAAACTGGAATCAGGAACACTTCTCAGCTCAGTCAAGCTCCCGGCACAGAGGGCAAGAGGTTCCTGGGACCCCAGGGAGCTGCTGAGACACCCTGCAGGGCCACAGCCAAACAAATCCCTGGTATGGCATCTGTCTGGAAACCAGCCCCTGTCGGAGCCTGTGAAAGCACCGGGTATTCCTCACCTTCTTCCTCCTCGCCTGCTCCTGATCCTTCAGGGCCTCCAGCACAGTCCGAGCCTTTTCGAAGGGAGGGATCTTCAACCTGAGAGAGCCCATCTGTTACACACAAGCCAGAACTCTCGGTTCTGGCACTTGCCCATGTCTACCAGGGGAGGAGGCCCAGCTGGCTTAGCCGAGGAGCTATCAAGCTCTGGCAAACTCCTGGAAGACCAAACGTCCACGGCAGGTCAGCGGGTGCTCAACCCACCTTACCTGTACAGGATCTCAGCGCGGAGATAATTCCCAATTCCATTGAAAAACCTCTGGTTTAAGAGGGCCTCGCAGATGGGCTTATCAAAAGCCTTGTCCTCCAGGTTCTTCAGCACATTCTCCCTGCAACAGGGCACAGGCCATCAGGCAGGTTCACCTGGGCACGGCCGTTCTATGGGGAGGCCCTTCCCGCGGGCTGGGCCACGGCTGGCAGGGTGCTCACCTGAAGGCCTGGTACTCGGAGAGGACGCAGGGCCCGCGGCCTGGCTCCCAGGCATCCCCCAGCCGCCAAGAGCCAAAGCGACGGGCGTCAACGAAGCAGAGGGCGCGCGGGGGACTCTCCCGGGTGAGGAAGCGGAGGTGGGCATGGCGGGGGAGCTGGGCGACAGGGCACAGCCGGAACGACCCCGACATGCCGAAGCGAAAGACGAGGTCCTGGGGCTCTCCGGGACCCAGCGGGGCCAGAGTCAGACGCAGCTCCTTGCCCCGGGAGGCGGCCGAGATGCGGTAGGCCTCGCTGGAGAAGGGCACCTCCGGGTTCTTGCTCACCGCCGACCGCTCCACGCCGCCCGAGAACACCACCCCGCCGCACGCTTCATTGATGTAGCGACCGGCCAGGTGCAGCTCCGGGCCCTCGGGCATGGCCGCCGACCGGACGGCACCGGGCGGGCCGACCGGCCACCCCGCCGCACGGGGACACGCCCAGGCCCCTCCCCCGCCCTCCCATTGGCCGCGCGGGCGCGCGATGCACGCCGGGAGTTGTAGTCCCGTCGCGTCGCCATGGCGACAGGCCCGCCCAGCTTGCGGGGCAAGGCCGGCGGAGGGGAGAAACAGGCGGGACACGGCTCGGCAAGGTCACCGGTACCTTTATTGCGGCTCCCCCCGGGCCACAGCCTCACCACGGGCTGCCCCCCCCTTCTCCCTCCCCAGTCAGGCAGCGCCAGGGCCCAGTCGGGCCCACTGGGTCCTGCGCCACCATCGCTCCTTCTGCTGGCACCTCAGAGAAGGGTGTTCATCATGGCCTGGGCCTGCTTCAGCTCTGAGGAGGGATGGAAAAGGCGGTGGGAGGGTACCAGCATCACCCCCCCCCCCACCGCCCCTGCCTGCCTGGGGGCCAGGACTCCCCGCTGCCGCCCGCCTTACCTGCCAGCAGCACCCTGAACTTGTCGGCCGAGAGGGCCATGGGGACGGCCGCCGTCCCGCCGCGCTCCCCGTCCCGCAGGTGGAAGCTCAGGTGCACGAGGGGCTCGTTGACCTCCTGCAGCTCACTGGAGCTGAGGGTGTAATCCACCCGCCAGCCCACCGAGCCCAGCCGGCTCACTGGGGGCGGGCAGGAGTCAGCGCGCCGGCGCGCCAGGGCAGGGCCCCCCACCCTGAGACCCCCCAACCTCCCCCCGCGCCACACTCACGTCGCAGGCTGCAAGCCCTCAGCCTGTCCTGGAGGGAGCTCTGCTTCTCCTCGTAGGACCGGCACAACCCGCCGGCATGCTCTGCACGGCGGGGATGAGAAACAAGACAAGAAAACCGCCCACACTGCCGCTGCGGCCAAATCCCAGTAATGCAGACGGAGGGGACAGCACGGCTGCCAATCCCACCAGGCCCAGCCGGGCGATGACCACCCCGAGGGGCCACCCCCTACCTTTGGGCAGCCCCAGCTGCTGCAGCTCGCTTGACAGGGACTCGCCATCCACGTTGTGCTTGGCGGCGCTGGAGAGGATGAAGCCAAGGACGGCAATGGTGGCCTTCACGTCCCCCGACTCTGTGGGTGGGTGGGAGGGAGGGTCAGCTCCCGTCTCCGGAGCACAGATCCCTGTTCGGGGATGGGAGAGCACCGCTCACCCAGCCTGGCATCCGAGGTCAGCTTCAGGATCTTCTCGTACTGCGGCAGAGGAGCGAACACCAGGGGCCGCAGTGAAGTAACGTGCTACCAACACTAACAATTCTTACTTTAGCATTAAAACTACCAATAATTAACATCCATCTTATTACTGCGAGGGCTGGCGGGCAGCATTATTAATGCTAAGACTTGTGTTAAGGGTATGAAAGTCGGTAATATTGCTAATTATAACGCACAGACAATGCGGGGGGGGGTGTCCCACTCACCTCCATGGCCTCCCCCAGCAGGTCCCGCAGCACCTGGGCACAGATCAGCTTCAGCTTCACCGAGGACTGCGGGGCGGGGGGGGGAATAACAAAGGGCGGGTGAGCACTGTGCCCGGGGCAAGGGGGGGGACATGGGGGGGACGGGCGGGCACTTAACGATTTTGGCCAGTGTGCTGATCTCGGCCAGGACCCAGTCGGGACAGTCCAGGTCTCCGCAGAAGCGGAACCGCTGCGGGGGGGGAAGGAGGGGTCAGACCTCGCCGCCACCCCGCTGTCGTCCCCCCTACCGTCCCCGTCCCCTCCCCGTCCCACCATGTCGCCGCCGCTCCCCGCTCCCCGCCGCCGCAGACCCCGCCTCCGCGACCCGGAACCGCTCCCGGCCGGGCGGGTGGTGCTTCGGCCGGGGCCGCTACGGCAACAGCTCGGGCGAGCGGCTGCAGGGGACGGCTAGCCCAGCCCCTGCCTCCCTCCCGGGCCAGGAGGGGGCGGCTGCGGGCTGGGCGGTGGCTTCCCGTCTGGTGCTGGCCTTGCGATCCGCCCTCTCCCCAGCCCGGCACAGCTCCGGCTCGCCCACGGGCTAGTGCAGCTCCCGCCGTCCCGGCCCCACCGGTGGACGCTCCAGCCCGGCATCGCCTCGCCCCGGCCCCGGGGTCTGTATTTCCCCCTCCACCGTCGATTTCAGCTCCGGTATCTCTATTTTAGCTATAGTGTTGTTTCTTCTCCGGCCCCACAGAATATATTCCAGCCCCGTCTCCAGTGCCTTTATTTCAGCCCCAGCTCTGTGTCGTGTCAGCTCCAGCCCAACGCTCCGTATTTCTGCCCCGCGATGTTTATTTCAGCTCCAGCCCGTCAGTCCGTATTTATTTCAGCTGCAGACTTATGGTGAGGGGAACCGGCCCCGGGGGCAGCACCCACCCCGGGAAGGCTTTAGCGCACTTGTTTACACTTTACTGGGTTTAATTTATCGTTGTACATTATGCTAATAATAATAATAATAATAATAATATAATAAAATAATGTTTTTATTATGTGTAATTATATTATTATTCCAGGCCTCCAGCCCAGCCATAAACGTCACCCCGAGCATCGTCACCGCGTGGAAGGGATCCCACGCCTGCATCTCTCCCCCACGCAGCATCTCCCCGGGGAGATGGATTCAAACTCCACCCTCCTGAGAGATCCCTCTCGGCCGCCGGTGAGTGGGGAGAGCTGGAGGGAGGGGAAAATAACCCAGTTTGGGCCCCGCCTCCTGCTTCGCATCCTAGTTAGGGTGTAAGGAAAGCCCTTGGCTTGTTTTGGGGGTGCCGCATGGCAACGTGCAGCCGGCTTCTCCTCCTGGGCACCGGCCCCTGAAATATCTCGTCTGGCAGCCATGCAGCTGCTGCTCAGCGCGCAAGCGGGGAGGCGAGCGTCCTTCTTGCCCACAGGGAAGCACCGACCCTCCAGAGAGGTTTTCATCCTGCAGCCTCTGACGTGCAGAGGAGTTGGGGAAAGTGGCATCTTCCCTGGACAGCAAGAAACTGGGGGAGTTCGGAAAAGAAACCCGACCTGAGTGAATGGCAGAGGGGCGCAGCGCGCTCGATCAGACCAGAGCTGCTGTTTGGGGGGGAACCACTGGGTTTGAGCTGGGCCTGGGGAGAGGAAGGTCTGGGGGTGCGGGGGCAGACCTGCAGCTGGGCGGGGGCACCCGCGCTCCCGCCTGGGTGGCCGGGTGAGCTGTGCCCCCCGTTTGTGCCTGTAGATGGTCCGTCAGGGCTCTGCCGGCACAGCCGGGAGAACGGGCAGGGCGCAGCATGGGGCTGGCCAGAGCGGGCTGTGTGTAGCTCAGCTCTGGGCTGTGGTCACGCTGCAGAGCGGAGCCGCCACACTCCGGTCCCTTATCTACCTTCCCAAGTCTCCACAGTTATCTGCTCTGTTTCCCCTTCTGTGGGCAAGGCTTTTATCTTATCTCCATGCTCTCTTCTTCCGTTTCTTTGCTTCTCTGCTAACTCTTGCCACAAAACGTAAAAAAAAAATAGCCTGAACCAAAAAACACAGGGTGGGGGATGAAGACGAGACACAAGATTCCACTGCAGTAAGTCCACCTGTGGTCTGTGGGTACTGTTTGACCAGGCTTGGGAGATGCTGGGTGGTGTTTGGCCCGGCTTGGGAGATGCTGGGTGATGTTTGGCCGGGCTTGGGAGATGCTGGGTGATGTTTGGCCGGGCTTGGGAGATGGTGGGTGGTGTTTGGCCGGGCTTGGGAGATGGTGGGTGATGTTTGGCCGGGCTTGGAAGACGCTGGGTGACATTTGTCCATGCTGGGGAGATGCTGAGCCATGATCCAGCGGTGCTCAGGCAGGCTGTGGGGCTTGTTTGGGTCATGCCGCTGATGCTCAGGTGATGCTGAAGGGATGCTAGGTGGCCGTGCAGTGATGCTGTCGGGGCTCAGGTGATGCTCCGGTGTCTCAATGGGATGCTCGGGAGCCGCTGGGCAGCGCTGGGGGGATGCTGGGGGATGCCAGGAGATGCTGGGGGGATGCTTGGGATGCTGAGGGGGCGTGGGGCGATGCCGTGACGGTCTGCCAGCTCCACCTGCTGGCACGCACTGCCTGGCACTGTGGGCCAGCACCCGAACCCCACTGCAGCAGCAGCAGCCCAAAATCCAAAGAGATGCCGAGGCAGAGGGTCCCCCTGAGCTGGAGGCTGCTGCATCGAGGGGAAAAGCCTCAAACGAGCCGGAAAGGAGAAAGTGGGGCCGGAATTTGGGGCACTCTGCGTTTGTGCCTTGCCGTGGGCTGCCGGCTCTTCACCTGAGCTGACCCGGCTTGGCTCCCCGCTGCCTGCAACAGCCGCTCATTGAGGCTTGGAAACCAAAGCGCTGAGAGCTTTTCAGGGCTTTTCCAAGGAGCCGGACGGAGAAATGCTCCGCCAGGCTGCCAGGATCCCCCCTGCCGGCCTCGGGCTCCCCCCCGGCTCGTGCAGGGCCAGCACCAAGGGAGGGGAGCGCCTGAGCAGATCCCTGACTTCCACGCCGAGGATCGGGTGTTGCTTCTCAAGCGGGGTGGGGTGGGGTTTTTTGAGGATCTCTGCCGGGTGCCGGGGGGATTGGAGAAGGGAAGCAAGTCCCTGTTGCCCTTGGCAGGAGCTGCCTGGGAGACGAGCAGGGCTTTCCATGGCTCCCCTCCTCTCCTTCAGCCTGCCAGCGGGATGCTGAGCATCACAAATGAATACGGAAAAGCTGCCCAGGAAAACCAACGTGCTTTCTGCAGCCAGCACGTGGGCAAGGGAACTTTTGGGCTCTTGGTGGACCATGTCACTCCTTGCTGTTCCACCACCTTGCTGGGGCCCTGCTGCCCACGGCCAGAGGAAGGTGCCCGAGGTCCCCAGCCTCAGCCCAGACCCCTGGCCCAAGCTACAGCCCCCCGCCACCAGCATGGCATACCGGGAGAGGCTGCTGGCGTGCTACCCGCACACCCACTACCCGCTGCCCCTCCAGAAGGCAGCCCTCCTCTACCACCCCCTGCCTCCCACTGTGGAGCCACAGCCCAGCGCCTACAAAGGCTTCAGCTTTGCGGGGAGCGGGGAGCCCTTTCCCAGCTCTTACCTTAAGCCCCAAGCTCCGCGGAGCTTCTTCCCCGGCCCCTTGGACGCCTACGTGCCGAGGGCAGGCGGTGCCGGCACCATGGCATCACCTCCAGCCAAGGGATGCCAAGCTGCCACAGCGAGCTGGCTACTTGCCAGTCCCTGGCTTTGCCTTCGGCCCTGGTGACACGGCCGCATTGGGCACCTCCTTCACCAGCGCGGAGCAGAAAGTCCTCAGCAGTGGGGCACAATCGTGCTTTCCAACCTGTCTGTGCCTTGGAGAAGGGGCCCGAGGGTTCCGGCTGCGCCCCACCACGCTCTCGGAGGAGAGGCGCTTGAGGGACTTGGAGCTGAAGAGCTGCACCTCGCGCATGCTAAAGCTCCCGGCCCTCAAGCAGCTCCCCAACATCCAGTCGGATCTGCTGAACCTCCACTGGCACGACTCCATCAGGCAGCGGCTCGGTAGGTAGCCCGTCACCTCCCGTGGAGGGCTAGTGAAATGCTCGGCTCACAGACTATGGCTCAGTCCACGTCCAGTCACTCTGTCCTTTCCCAGCACCCCCGTACAGCCAGAGAGCACCTCCCTGTAGCTGCTGGAGAGGCCTTCACCCCAGCTGAGCTGATGACTATGGGCAAACCTGGCTCCCTGCATCAAATTGAGCCGAATTCCCGCTCTATTTATGGAGTGCCTCCTGTTATGTGCCCCCTTCACGTAGGGGAGCTTGTAAAAGCTTCTCAATTAACAGATGCTTCTTTCTTCCAGCTCAACCGAAAGCTGCCCACCCATGGGACCTTTCTGCAGGCAAATGTCCTCGAGTTGATGTGAGTGTGCAGCTCTGCCCCGGGGCAACAGATGGAGAGGGGTGGGTTTGCCTAGCAAAGTGTTTCAGACAGGTCTTGTGGGGGGCTCTGCTCCCTCCACAGGGTCATCGTCCCAAGGGATCCCTGGTTGAAAACGTCTGAAGCTCCAGATAAAGCCATCTGAGACCTCCCTTTGGATGGGGTGTGAACGTGAGGAGGATGGGGCTCTAAAGCTGTTCCCAAAGGGGTGGTGGTCTGCCCATCACCTCATCTCCCTCCCAGGAATGGCTCAGTGGTCATAGAATCATGGAATGGTTCAGGTTGGAAGGAACCTTAAAGATCATCTCGTTCCACCCCCTGCCCTGGGCAGGGACACCTCCCACCAGCCCAGGCTGCTCC
This sequence comes from Sterna hirundo, assembly GCA_009819605.1. Lineage (NCBI taxonomy): Eukaryota > Metazoa > Chordata > Aves > Charadriiformes > Laridae > Sterna > Sterna hirundo. The sequence continues at coordinate 22,157,162 of CM020445.1, forward strand.
AAGCCCCGTCCAACCTGGCCTTGAACCCCTCCAGGGATGGGGCAGCCACAGCTTCTCTGGGCAGCCTGGGCCAGGGGCTCACCACCCTCACAGGAAAGAATTTCTTCCTAATATCCAACCTAAATCTGCTCTCTTTCAGTTAAAACCATTACCCCGCATCCTATCGTTACACTCCGGGATCCAGAGTCCCTCCCCATCCTTCCTGTAGGCTCCCTTTCGGGACTGGAAGACCGCTGTAAGGTCTCCCCAGAGCCTTCTCCAGGCTGAACCCCCCCAGCCCTCTCAGCCTGTCCTCACAGCCGAGGGGCGCCAGCCCTAGGAGCATCTTCATGGCCCTCCGCTGCACCCGTTCCAACAGGTCCATGTCCTTCATGCGAGGGGATGTTCTGTGCCGGGGGGATGCTCCTGCTCCCACCAGCCTTGGTCTCAGACATGACCTCATTCCCCACCCAAAGCACCCAGCTTGGCTCAGATAGCCCCACCAGAGACAGCAAGACTTCCACCCACCAACACCCAAAGAGAAGAGAGCTCTAAAACACCCACCCCTCCACTTTGATCCCATTTCCCAGGGGAATGGCTCCATTCCAGCTGCTTCCAATTAACACACTAACTAATTAGCACTCCCCCGGGTGGAGGGGTCCTGGCTTCCCTCTGCTCCTCATTAAGCCCTTGGCAGAGGAAGGAGTGTGCGTGCCTGTTTCTCCAGGCAGGTTGTCCCCGAGCACCAGCCCCAAACAAACACCACGGATGCTCCTCAAAATGCCCTATTTGCAGGGAGCAGGTCGTGGCAGTGCCGTTTCCCTGCTGGGCTCAAGTAATTTGGGCTGAAAAACGTGACTTGGGACGTTTGGTTCTCGGGACCAGGCGGATTTCGTGCTTCTGACGGAGGCTCACAGGGGGCAGGGTGTCTCGGGGACGAATCACCCCAGGGTGCGCCACCCCAGCCGCAGGCAGGGACCGGTGCCAGCCCTGCTGTACCCCACCGTTCTCCTGCCCCGTTTCTGCTGGATGCACGGACACCTCCAGCAGAACCCTTCTCCCAAGCTGTCACTTGGGAGGTGCAGGACACATCCCTCATGGGCGCCGGGATGTGCGTCCTCCACCCCTGGGTATTTGTGGCAGGTTGGACGCTGGATCCAGCCCTCGGATGATGGGACAGAGGAGCTGGGAACACTCCTCATGGCGTGTTGCAGGGAGAAGCAGGGAAGTGCATCTCCAGTGGGGTCTGGTTCCTCCCAGCCGGCCAGGAGGTGCTGGGTGCCAATTTGGGAACCCCCGTCCCCAGAAAGGTGCCGCCGTGGCCATGCCGGTAAGCAGAGACTGAAGCACAGCGTATTTGAAAATGAGCCAAACCCTTTTAATCAGGCGAGGCACTGCTTAAAATTCGTATTCTTACAAAATATTAAATAAAGCGAAGGAACTTTCTTCCCTGGAACCTTAAAAATTACAGTATTATTAACAAACACTGCTTTCCAAATTGCTTTACAACACTATGCGCAGAGCCAGCATGGCAAGGGAGAGCAAGAACAACGGAGTTCCCCCCCTTCCCGTCCCCTGCACGGCCAGTACATCCCAGTAGAAAACCAGAAAGGCACCCGCAGGAGACGCGGCAGCTGCCGCCTCCCTGGGCTGGCAAACACACCTTTGGGCTAGAAAGAGTCTATGGTACGGTTCGGGTTGGGTTGTGGTGGTTTTGGTTTTTTTTTTTTTCCCCCTCTTTTTTCCATGTTTTCTTAGTTTAAAATAAATATTTCCTGTAGTGAAATAAATAATAATAATAATAACAGCAATAATCCTCGTTTCGTTCCTCCACGCCCTGCATCAGCTGGGAAAAAAAAAACCTGAGTGTCAAGTTTGTAAGGCCTCTGCTGGAACCACGGCTGCACACTAGGCGAGTCCGTCTGTCCGTCCTCGGCTGCCACATCCCTGCCGGGATGCCCATCAGCCTTTCAGGGACCACGGGACGGAAAGGATCTCTCCTTCCAAGGTCTCGCAGCATCGCTCCCCTCTCCTGCCCCTCCGGTCATGCCGGGGTGACGTCTTTGTCACTCATCGCGGGTTGTCCCCAAATGAGCATCTCCTTTGGGGCAGCTGCCATCTGTGTTGTCAAGTGGTTTGGTTTGTCTTTAACAGTCTTTAAATCTTTCTTGCAGCCTCTTCCAGCTACAAGCAGGACCAAAACTCTCCGCCTGAACAGCATCGCTCCCACTGCCTTGGTCCAGCACAGTAAACAGGTGAAGCTGTTGAGTTTAAATAAAAAAAAAAAAACCAAGTATAAATTAATATATATTTTAAAAAAAAAAAAAAAACCAACACATAACCTGAAGGCAGCAGCTCCTTATAAAGGTGAGTTTGTAACATTTTTAAAATGTCTTCATGTAAAACAACAAAAAAAAAAATCAGTCCCGTAACGACAGAAGTTGTGATTCCCTTGACCCTTAACGTTGTGTTAAGTCTCCGTACAAAGATTAAAAACCAGGAGGAAGGTTCGTTTATTGGGAACAGCGTGTATAAAGCAGGAGAGGCGAGCCAGAGGAGAGAGGAGGGGATGTGGTAAAGCATCCCTGCAGTAGCCAGCCTTTCTCTGAGGCTGGGGACGGCGGCGCGGCCATTTCCGTGCTCCTCTTGTGGGCACAAACACTGCCCCAGCCCTCCAGCTCAGCTGGGACTCCCACCATTCCCTCCCCAGTTCACCGGCTCCAGCCTGGCTGGTCGTGGATGGAGGTGGGAGACGCATTAAAAGATGACGCATTGAAAGAAATGAAGCCCAGAAATGGGCTTGAGCCCATCCCAGCTGGGATGCTGGGGGCCAGGGGACCACGCCGGCCATCCCTGCTTGCGGCTGTGGAGCATCTCTGGCTCAAGTGGCCCTGCCACCAAGCGTTATCCTCAGAGGGTCCCTGCGTGTCGGTGGCCTCCAGGTACCAGCATCCTGGGAGGACCTGTCCCCTGTCCCCATCCTCGGGAGCAGCCGCCCCGCCGCTGGGAGCCAAGCATCTCCCCGCAGGTCTGCTGGTGACGGCCTGCTCTGTCTCGGCAGCCGCGTCACTGCCAGAGGGGACCCCGCTCTGGGGACGAGGGGGACCTTCCCTTTCCCGTCCTCGCGGGCGGGCAGCTCAGCTGTTGCCCGTGTCACATTCCTTGGTGCCTCCTTTCCCTTCGTGCGATCCGTGGCTATCGGTCGCCATCAGCTTTCAGTGCCTTCACGCCAGGGCTACCTGGGAGAGAGAAGAGTGGTTGGGGACGGCAGGGTCTTCACCTTCCCAACCCAAATAAACCCCCCCCGCCCCCCCCGGCCACAAATCCCCCCTCCAGCCCAGCCCAGGCAGCGAGGCTACACGTGTGCTCCTCCCCGAGCTTCCCATCGTCACACCGAAGACACAAATACGCAGACCCCTCCACAGACCTACGCAGAAACACACGCATGTGGGGAGTCACCTACTTGGAGGGGGGCTGGCCGGCCTGTGCGCTCGAACCTGTAAGAAATCAAAGTGTTGGCAATGGCCTTGAGCGGCAAAAGGGCATCCGGATGGGGAGCAGCAGTGGGACTGTCACTGGTGGGACGGGACAGCCGTGGGTGGCAGGTCCAGCACGTAGGGTGCGTGCTGCCCCGCTCCCAGCGCGTTGCCGAGCCACCCGGGCCCACTGCCCTTGGAGGAGGAGAGGTGGCCTGGAGGTGACCACCACCTCCTCAACACCCCACGGATGATTGTTCTCACCCAGGTGCGCAATGACCATCCCCCCAGCTCCATTACCACCCCCAGCTCGATCACCACCTCCAACTCAAGCTTCGTCCCTCGACACCCCTCGGAGAAAAGCTAAATATTCTGCTCTGCAGAACCCTTGGTAGGACAAGGGCGCTGAGGGACCATGCAAGCAATGGACGCTCCCACCAAACAGCAGCATCCGGGAGGCGGATGTGGCTGGAGCTTCCCTGGAAGAGTCCCAGGGACCCACTGGTGTCACCAGCCCTCCACGGGAGATGACGGGCTACCTACCGAGCTGCTGCCTGATGGAGTCGTGCCAGTGGAGGTTCAGCAGGTCCGGGTAGATGTCGGGGAGCTGTTTGAGGGCCAGGAGCTTCAGCATGCGCGAGGTGCAGCTCTTCAGCTCCAAGTCCCTCAAGTGCCTCTCCTCTGAGAGCGTGGTGGGGCGCAGCTCTACCTTGTGCTCCTGCAGCACTTGGTCAATGGAGGCCCCAGGGAGCTTGGGGAAGAGCTTCTCCTTCACCACGTGGATGGGGATGAAGATGGCCCCTGCTCGGACTACGTGGGGGAAAGGACACTTGCGAGCAAACATGAAGGTCTCCAGCTGAGACAGCAGGTTGGTGAGGAGGGTGGGCACATCTTGGAAAGCCAACCAGATCTCTTTGCCTTTGGTGGGCTTCTGAGGTTCAGGGATCCTGGATCCATTCTTGGGTTTGGGAGGGGATTTGGGCATCTCTCCAAGCTCCTCCACCGTCTCTGCCTTCTTCAACCACTCCCTCAGGATCTCCGGGGAGGACCTGGACACTGAGCATGAAATAACGTTGCAGAGCAAGGCGTGTAGGCTGCTGAAATACTGGCCAGCAGAGGTCTGCGGGCCAGGGGGCTCGCACTGCCCGGCCAGCGAGACGCTCTCCTCTCCCGGCACGTGGCGGGCTTCGGGCAGCCGGGGCTGCTGCGGGTCCGGGCAAGCCCCCCGCAGTGCGGAAGGGCCGGGTTGTGGGGCTGGGGGGCTGCTGGCCGGCGGGGAGGCGGGGAGGGTCTGCGGCAGTGCGGGGATGCTGCCGGAGGGGGCTGGCGGCAGTGGGCTGGTCTGGGGGGCGCAGGGGCTGCTGGCCGGCTGGGGGGACACAGCGCCGGGTGGGCGGGAGCGCAGGATCTTGTATTTTTTGAACATGAACGTGGCCGAGCTCTGGAAGTTGCTCTTGTCCCCAGAGCCCACCTCAATCAGCAAGGGCAGCCCCCCGAGCTTGGCCCCCTCTCCCCCCCCAACCTTCCCCCCTGGACCCTCTTTCTCCTGCTCCGCATCCTCCCTGTTTGGTGTCCCCTCTGCGTGGCCAGCAGGTCCCCGGGTCTCCCCAGCTTCCACCAGTTTCTTCTTCAAGCTGAGGTCCAGCACAATGTCCTCGGGGGCTGGCTCCCCACTCCCCACCCCACCAGGGCTGCCCTCCTGAGACCCCAGCTCTTGGGGCACAAGCTTTGGCTTTTCGGGGACCTTTCCATGACAGCTTTCCTCTTGGCTCTGGACCGTGCCGCTGCCCGTCTTCAGCGCCTGGCCAGACACTGTCCGTGCGGGCAGCAGGCTGGGTGTCACCGAGACATCCCCAAGGGCTGCAGGCTCCCGGCGGCCCCCTGTGTTTTGGGTTGGGGTGTCCCCCCGCAGGTGCTCCCTATAGAAGGGGACCTGGGCCGAGCCCTTGGTCCCCTCCAGGTAATCTCGGTAAGGTGCCAGGCTGAAGACGTTGTTGATCACTGGCATGGGTGGGGAGGAAGGAGAAACCTCGCCATTCCTGGGGCCTTTCAGCCCCTGCGGGGGGGAGGCGGCCAGAGAAGGGGGAACAAGCTCCTTGGCTGCATCCTTGACCTTGCAGGCATCTCCCTTCCCTATGACGATGGGAGCCGGTTGTTCCCCCCGGGGGGTCTCCTGGGGGGCCGGGCTGCTCGTCCTCCTCCCAGGGTAAGGGGGGTCCTGCTCCCCTCGGCTCTGGTCAATCCAGCTCCTTTCTCCTTTAGGAAACGCCTCACCAGAGCCCTTGGCGACCTTCTCCAGGGCACAGACAGGTTGGAAAGCACTGTTGTGCCTCGCTGCCACTCGCCCATGAGGACTTTCCGCCGGGTGCCGCTCGCAGCCTGGCTCCGCGCTGGTGAAGGAGGTGCCCAATGCGGCCGTGTCACCAGGGCCGAAGGCAAAGCCAGGGACTGGCAAGTAGCCAGCTCGCCGTGGCGGCTTGGCATCCCTTGGCAGCACCTCCAGCTTGGTGGGAGGTGATGCCATGGTGCCGGCACCGCCTGCCCTCGGCACGTAGGCGTCCAAGGGGCCGGGGAAGAAGCTCCGCGGGGCTTGGGGCTTAAGGTAAGAGCTGGGAAAGGGCTCCCCGCTCCCCGCAAAGCTGAAGCCTTTGTAGGCGCTGGGCTGTGGCTCCACAGTGGGAGGCAGGGGGTGGTAGAGGAGGGCTGCCTTCTGGAGGGGCAGCGGGTAGTGGGTGTGCGGGTAGCACGCCAGCAGCCTCTCCCGGTATGCCATGCTGGTGGCGGGGGGCTGTAGCTTGGGCCAGGGGTCCGGGCTGAGGCTGGGGACCTCGGGCACCTTCCTCTGGCCGTGGGCAACGGGGCAGCTGGCTTCCAGCAAGGGGGTGCTCCTGTATTTCTCAAAGGCGGCGTGATAGGGGGAGAAGGCGACCGGAGAGCCCACCTTCTCCTTCGTGGGCAGCGCCAGGCCGGGGTGCAGCGGCAGGGGGCTGGGCTCAGAGCGGGGACCCCTCTTGTGCAGCCCAGTGCTGCCGCGGGGCTCGCCGGGGTGGAGGGGGTGGCTGGCGGGGGCGGTGGCAGGCAGACCCCAGTCTGCGTCCCCCAGTCTCTCCACGCTGGCTCCCAGCGGCAGGGCCACCCTGGGCTCCATGAAGCAGGTGGGGGCTCTGTACACAGGCTTGGGGACAGCCAGGGGGGCCGCCTTGTTCACCGCCACCGGTTTCTTCACCGGGAAGGGGTGTCCTGCAGCCGGCGAGGGGCTGGGCAGCTTCTCCCTCGCCATCAGCAGCTCCCGCATCAAGCTGTCCTTGCTCCTTTGGGTGGCTGGGGGCTGCAGCCCGGCGCCCAGGCTCTCGGGGCGGTACAGCAGGCAGCTCGCCAGCGGCCCCTCTGCCGGCACGGGCTGGCTGCCGGCACCGGGGCCATAGTGCAGGTAAGCGGACGCCAGGCTCCAGTGCCCCGGGGGCTGCTCGGGGCCGTCGGGGCTCTGCAGTGGGCAGGCGAAGTAGGAACCCTTGTAGTTGAAATGGTTTTCGGAGCCAGGGTTGGGCACAGGGCTGGATTTGCAGAGGCCAACAGGGAAGCCAGCGGCGGGCTCTGTCTCCAGCCGAGGTAGCTTGTTGAAAATCATGGGGTCCAGAGACTCCACGTGACGTTTTGAGGCCATTTATATGTTGCAGCCGGTGTCCCGACCAGGGCGTGCAACGGGAGAAGTGAGCTGGCCTTCCTGAAAGGGAGAGAGAGAGAGAAAATACATCGTGAGCAAAGCGAGTGCCCACGGAAAGCACTCGGCCCGTGGAGGAAAGGTGTGGAATGACAGCGTCTGCTGAGAGCCCTCCAAAAGTCCGCTTGGCTGCAGAAAGCACGTTGGTTTTCCTGGGCAGCTTTTCCGTATTCATTTGTGATGCTCAGCATCCCGCTGGCAGGCTGAAGGAGAGGAGGGGAGCCATGGAAAGCCCTGCTCGTCTCCCAGGCAGCTCCTGCCAAGGGCAACAGGGACTTGCTTCCCTTCTCCAATCCCCCCGGCACCCGGCAGAGATCCTCAAAAAACCCCACCCCACCCCGCTTGAGAAGCAACACCCGATCCTCGGCGTGGAAGTCAGGGATCTGCTCAGGCGCTCCCCTCCCTTGGTGCTGGCCCTGCACGAGCCGGGGGGGAGCCCGAGGCCGGCAGGGGGGATCCTGGCAGCCTGGCGGAGCATTTCTCCGTCCGGCTCCTTGGAAAAGCCCTGAAAAGCTCTCAGCGCTTTGGTTTCCAAGCCTCAATGAGCGGCTGTTGCAGGCAGCGGGGAGCCAAGCCGGGTCAGCTCAGGTGAAGAGCCGGCAGCCCACGGCAAGGCACAAACGCAGAGTGCCCCAAATTCCGGCCCCACTTTCTCCTTTCCGGCTCGTTTGAGGCTTTTCCCCTCGATGCAGCAGCCTCCAGCTCAGGGGGACCCTCTGCCTCGGCATCTCTTTGGATTTTGGGCTGCTGCTGCTGCAGTGGGGTTCGGGTGCTGGCCCACAGTGCCAGGCAGTGCGTGCCAGCAGGTGGAGCTGGCAGACCGTCACGGCATCGCCCCACGCCCCCTCAGCATCCCAAGCATCCCCCCAGCATCTCCTGGCATCCCCCAGCATCCCCCCAGCGCTGCCCAGCGGCTCCCGAGCATCCCATTGAGACACCGGAGCATCACCTGAGCCCCGACAGCATCACTGCACGGCCACCTAGCATCCCTTCAGCATCACCTGAGCATCAGCGGCATGACCCAAACAAGCCCCACAGCCTGCCTGAGCACCGCTGGATCATGGCTCAGCATCTCCCCAGCATGGACAAATGTCACCCAGCGTCTTCCAAGCCCGGCCAAACATCACCCACCATCTCCCAAGCCCGGCCAAACACCACCCACCATCTCCCAAGCCCGGCCAAACATCACCCACCATCTCCCAAGCCCGGCCAAACACCACCCACCATCTCCCAAGCCCGGCCAAACATCACCCAGCATCTCCCAAGCCCGGTCAAACACCACCCAGCATCTCCCAAGCCTGGCCAAACAGCAGCCAGCATCCCCCCAGCTTGGCCAGATAACACCCAGCTTCCCCCCAGCATGGCCAAACACCACCCAGCATCTCCCCACCTTGGCCAAACAGGTCAAACCACACCGTCCCTCCTCACCCCCGCCCGGAGGCGAAGCTGCTGGCTGAGATATTTTGGGGTTCGTGCCTAGGAGGAGAAGCCAGCTGCACATTGCCACACCATCCTTCCCCCCAAAACAAGCCAAGGGCTTTCCTTACGCCCTGACTAGGAAGAGGCAAAGCAGGAGGGGGGTCCCAAACTGGGTTATTTTCCCCTCCCCTCCATCTCTCTCCACCCACCAGCGGCCCAGAGGGATCTCTCGGGAGGGTGGAGTTTGAATCCGTCCCCTGGGGAGATGCTGTGCGGGAGGGAGATGCAGGCATGGGATCCCTTCCACGCGGTGACGATGCTCGGGGTGGACAAGCTGGGACAGAAACCCGGGTTCTTGTGAATTCCGGCATTTCCTCACTGCTTTTTCCCCTTTCCCCGAAACGCACCGATCTGTGGGACGAGGCCCGAAGAGCAGAACTCCGAGTACTGCTCAATTAACAAGCAGGGACATGCTGGAACTTGTAGGACATAAACCATGGGAAACCGAAGGCCGTTATGACCAGAAAAGGACTGACCAAGTACCTGAGAACAGGAGCTCGACAAATGTCGCAACACTGAGATAAGCAGGCTCCAGGCGTCCTGCCAAAAGAAGAGTTAAGAACTGTCTTCAAGATAAGAACTATGTCTTCAAGATAAGGGATGTCTGCTCGCATGATAAGGGATGATATACAAGTACAACATCTATCTCTGACCAATCAGACGCAACCGCTTGAGCGGTGTATGTTCAAAAGGACCAATCTGTTTGAAACACAGAGGCAATGTAAGTGTATAAAAGGGAATGGTTGAGCACAATAAGATGGACATCCTGCTTGCACCAAGCTGCGCCCCGTCCCTCAATCGCGGCACCGATCTACAAAACCTGCGGGCTCGGGGTCATTGTGCAACCGGCCCCGGCCCCGCTGTCACCGCGGGACCGGGTTATGCCTCCGGGCACGTCAGCAGTGCCAACGCAATCACAGCCTTTCCAAATCGCCTGCAACCGCGGCAGCGGAGACCCCTCTTTGGGTGGAAGGGAGGGAAAAGTCCTCGTAACCCCCTTACAAGGAAACCTTTCCCCTCGGGAACCCTTTCCCACACATTTAATAGGAAAGCGGGTGGCCAGCTCTGACTTCCAGCCTTGCTGGAGGGATGCAGGACAGAGTGAGTCATCCCACAGTGGCCACCAGAGCCAGGCGCGTGGATTCTCTGATGTCTGATAGGGGTTGAGCTCACGAACCTCATTAGGGTGAAGGCACTAATGGGCTCCCTCTTTCTGTGAAATACTCTGGGGCCGTCCCTACACCTGCGCCATCCGAGACCCAAGAAAAGAGCTCTGCATTTGCTGTAACCATCAGCCCTTCCCCTCTGGGACTATTCCCTCGCAGCCAGCGCAACGATGCCCTCCTTTCTTCCCCCGCCCCGCCACAGTCCGTGGGGACGAAAGGGGCACCCAGGAATCAGGGCCGGAAGGACAGCTGGGTGAACGCCACCACGTGTGGCCAGTGCTCGTGATACCAAAACCCCACGGCTGGGGAAAGCAGTGGGCGGATTAAACACAACCGATTTATTCCTCTTTTTTTTGGGGGGGGGGGGTGGGGTTTGTATTTTTCTTCCCCTCCCCTCTTCACCGCAGGGGTTTTTCCCAGCAGGTACTCGTTGGCCCGGGAGGGAGAAAAAGTAAAACCGAATGAAAAGAAGCACGTGCCACCCTGCTGCGTGCAGGCGAAACCTCCCCGATGAGCGCTGGCGAGCTACAGCAAGCTTTATCTGCCGCATTTGGGATGTTGAAAGGGCATGGAACGGTTCCCGTCCCCCCCTCCACCGGGGCTCGTTGGCCTGCCAAGGACGCCGGGGATGGCTCAGACGACTCTTTTTGCTCCGACAGCTCCGAACAAGCGCGGCCGTGTCTGTTATTGCCGGGGCAGTCAGGCGCCGCACTGGGCTCCCCAGCGTTTCCTCCCCAGGATGCGATGCCCTAAACGCGGCGGTAATAAGCCGGAGCCTCTCATCGCAGCCTCCCGCCTCCTCAATCGCCACGTGATGCGAAGAAACAGCCGCCAACTCCCAGCCAGCCGGCAGGAATCGAGAAATAAAACTCAAAATCTCTTAAGCTCGCTGGCGTGGGGCATCCCCAAGTGTCCCGCAGCCCCCAGGGCACCCCCCCGGGGCCCTGCGACAGGGGGCTGGTGATGGAGGGAGCTTTCCCCGTGTCACCTTGAGGCGGGTGGACTTCTCTCCCGGTGAGAAGGAGGTTTCCTGTCTGGCTGTAATACCGGTTTCACAATTGCGGGGACCTTGGGTCCCTGCCGAGGAGGTCACCTTTCCCATTTCTCTGGTGGGTTTGGATGCGATCGCCGGCAAGGCTCCCCCACACACACACACACACCCCCACATTGAGGTCATTTAGGGAAGCAACCAAGAGGCCTCAGCAATTACAGCTCCCTCCTTTCACACCGCATCCCTCTTCAAAAAAAAAGTTTGCAGGTCCCAAGCTTTTCCCAGGGAGGCCAAAAGCCCAGCCGAAGCCTTCACTTGGACCAAGCCAGCTGCTTTTTGGGACAGTCTCCTCACCGAACACGTGCAGCAAGCCACCGCTTGTATTGCAAATAGGTTTGTTACTCACACACACCACCCCCCCACCCCCCCCCCCCAAGCAATATATATATATAAAAAAACTTAATTAAACATGTAGCAGCCACTGGAAGGGCACAGCGGCTGCCTCCAAAATGGCATCTGGATATTTAGGGGATTCAGACCCCTCGGATGCAGCAGCACAAACGCACTCATCGGACTCCGATCCCGTCAGCGTCCCACCCCAGGTTCGCCGTGGTGGGACAGGGACACGCAGCCCGGTGCTGGCGGACCCCGGGCACCACCGCATGCCCCCCACCCCCACCCGGCCACGAGGCACCCGCCGGCTGGGGGCTGGACGGCCACCGTCCGTCCTTCTGTCCCCTCCGCAACGGCCCCAGCCACCCCCCCCCATCTGCGCGGGCGATGTTATCCTCACCCCCAAAATAACCCTCCGACAAGGTTTCTGCTCTTGCGGGGGTGGGGGGCTGGAGGCGCGTTTTGCCCCGCGTACACGTTGTGCATCAGCCGCCTGGTCTAAAGCGTCCATAAATGGATAAAAAAACCCCCAACCGCTGGAACCGGAGCCTGAAGCCCATTATTCCCCGCATCGCCCAACGAGAAACAGATGAGCTGCGTTAATCGAGGGTGCAGGAAAGCGTGTTGGGGGGGGGGGGGGGGGGAACCCTCCCGCAGTGCGTAGCCCCGGCCGGGGGAGCTCAAAGGCAAGCGGGGTACGGGGCGGGCAGGGGTCCCCGGACCCCCCCCCCCCTCACCGCCGCCCCGCATCTCTCCGGCTCCGGCATGTCCCCCCTTTTCCTTCCCCCCCCCCCCGCCCCGTCCCGCAACCCTCCCCTCCAAGAGCGGATCCGGCCCCGCACTCACCTGCGGCGGCGGCGCGGAGCCTCCCCCGGAGCATCTCTACGGGGCCGGGCGGGGGGCTCGGCGGCGGGGGGGCGACTGGTGCCGGTACCCCTCCCGGCCGGCAGCCCGCATTGTGCGGAGGAAGTGGGAGGAGGAGGAGGAGGAGGAGGAGATGGGCTGGGTGGTGCGTGTGGGCTGGCTGGAGGAGGGGACGGGACGGGACGGGACGGGACAGCCCAGCCCCAGCCCGCCACAAGTGCGCTGAGCTGGTCGGGGCTCTGCCCGTCACGCTGGGAACGGGGACCCTAGGTACAGGGTAATCCCCCACCACACGCGTTACGGGGAACCCCCGCGGCGGGGAACGCCTGTTATGGAAGGGTTCCCCTTGCAGCGACACCACCACCCCTCCCCACCACCCCCCCCGTTATGGTGCAGCAGCCGTGTGGGGAGCCTGCCCTGGAGGGAAGCTCCATTAACGGGAGTCCCCGTTGTACGCAGGGAGGGACTCCCAGATAAGGGGAGCCCCCCATTAGGGAGGACCCCCCCATTAAGGGGACCCCCCCCATTGTATGGAGCCCCTATCAGTGGGGAGCCCCCATTTTATGGAGCCCCTATCAGGGAGGAGCTCCCACTGCAGGCAGTCCCCATTAGGGAGGACCCCCATTAAGGGGACCCCCCCCATTGTATGGAGCCCCTATCAGGTGGGAGCCCCCACTGCAGGCAGTTCCCATTAGGGGCGACTCCCCATGAAGGGCAGCCCCATTGCAGGCAGTTCCCATTAGCGAGGATCCCCATTTAAGGGGAGCCCCCACTGCAGGCGGTCCCTATTAGAGGGGACCCCTCATTAAGGGGAGCCCCCATTTCAGCAGTTCCCATTAGGAAGGACCCCTCATTAATGAGACCCCCCATTGCAGGCAGTCCCTGCATCGTGGGGACCCCTATTAAATAGCAGCCCCCATTACAGGGACACACCGCCCCCGTGCAGAGCAGCCCTGGCACAGGGATGTCCTCCCAAGCCGACACCACGGGCGCAGGGGGGCCGGATGCAGCCACAGGGTCTGAGTCCGGCCAGACACGAGTCCGTCCATCCACACAGAAACTCTTCCCCGTCTCCTACGCAGGGACAGAGGGACACTTGAGGTACCCACTGACGGCCTGGGCCAGGGATGGTTTCTTTAGCCCCCCCCATCCCATCCCAAAGAAAAGCCTCTTCTCCTGGATTTAAACCCCGCCACGGCACAAAGGGTCCAGCCCCAAGTCTATTTGCCGGCGTTAACACTGAGCGTTTATGCAAGGAGTCGCGTCTGAAAAGGTCTGCGCAAACATTCCCCAGTTAATAATTAACCCCTGTAAATACGATTAACCCAGTGACACAGATGCTGTGAGATGAAGTGAGGTGCCCAGGGCCACGGAGTGAAGCCGTGGCAGAGGCTCAGGAGTGGAAAGATCCAGCCTTCCGAGAGAGAAATTAAGCTTTCTGCTTTTTGAATAGGCTTTTCTCCCAATATAGTCCAAGTTGCTCCTTGCACGGCAGGGAGGTGCCTCAAAACCCCATCGTCTGGGCATGGTTTTATTGGAAGCCGAGCCTTCCAAGCACGTTTAGGGGAGGAAAACGGTTATCTTGGAGGTTCCCCAAGAGAACGAGCTTTACCTCTACTAAACGTAAAGGCGACGCAATGGTTATTGAGCAGGTTGGGTGGATTATTTTAATAAGGGACCTCCCCCAGCCCCAGCTCACTGAGGTGTATGAAGCCGCTCCCCCTCTTTTTGGCCCCAGTTCAGCACCGGGTTTAGGAATGTGCCTAATTACAAATACAGGTGATTAAAGACCTTCTGGAACAAAGACCAAGAAGCCAGTGTTTGAATCCTCCTCTCTTCGGCCTCACAACCATTCTTTTTCCCTTACGGCTTTATTTAATTTATAGCAGTTTTGTGGCACCAGCAGTTGGTTCCTGCGAAGAAAATATAAGTAGTTGGGAGGAGCCGGCTCTGAATTTCCAGTCCCTCAGCTCTGGTGTGTTTACACACGATTGCTTTGTCTGGAGCCCATCGATCACGAGCTGCTGGATTGTTTTCTTTGGTCAAACAGAAAGGCAATTCTATAATAATTATTATATATGTACTTATTCGATGTTATACATTAGTATGTAATAGATGGTGGTTATTATTGATTAAAACGAGCACGTGGGAGGATAGTAAAGCTAATTATTTGGAGTCACGGGCATAAAAATGTATCAGTGTTAATTTTTCCCTCCCTGGACAGAAGTGCAATTCACTCCGTGTGGCAGATAATCCCTTTAAGCTTGAGCTGGGTAACGCACGCGCTCAACTTTGCGCCAGGAACACCCTTCCTCCTCCATGTTTGGAGACACCTCCGCTGCCAGCCGGTCAGCTGAGCCCTTGAAGCCAAATCTCACCAAAATCTCCCCTGGTTTTGATCCGATGGGGCTTTTTTTTTTTTTTTTAAATAAATAAAAAAATCTGTAATTTCTGTAACATCCTTTTCCTCCTAAAAAGACTTCTAAGGGCTGTGACGTGTGGCGTGAGGTTTTCATGGCAGCCTCCTCTGATTTCTCGAGGGTGCTTTGTTTTTACAATGACTTATTTTAAAACACGTATTGTTTCCCTCTTGAAATAACTCAGGGGCTGATGTTTCCCCAGAGCAGGGAAGGAGCGGGGGGGGGGGGGGCGGTTTATACCTGTCCTCCAAGCAACCACCTGCTCTGGTTTCTTCTTTTTGCTGCGAATTTCCTTCTCTCTCGACTTCCTGCGTGATTCATCTCCTCGTTAGCCACCAAAATCGGCCGAGCGGCAACAAACCCGCCCCTTGCCAAGCCCCACGAGCACGGTGGACACCGGCCTCAAAAGAAAACACTTTTTTCTGGTTTTTGGTTTTTTTTTTTTAATATTTTTGAATTTTTAAAATTTTTTTTTACAGACGGAAGCACTTGGGAAAATGGCCTGTGGGGAAAGATGTGCGGCGATTCCCAGCTCGGACGCAGGCAGGGCACACGGCTGAATCTCTTTGCCCCTCCAGCATCCTCCGTGGTGGGTGAGCACCCGGGGGCCGGGCTGATGGGGACCAGCACAGGTAGCCCTGCGGCCACAGGGGCTTTGACCCGGGCAGGCAAGGGTTTGCCTGAATTAGTCAAATTTTGGCCCTGTGGTTTTCAGTTTTCTGGTTGAGGCTTCTCAGCCCTGGCGGCGACAGCCTCCTTATCTCCGGGTTGATCGCTCGGGCGATTCCATCTGCGGTTTGCCCTGCTCGGGCTCCCTCCCAGCCCGCAGGAAACCTGCTGCCTGCAGATTGCCAGGACGGGGCCCCCAAACGCCGGCAACCCCAGGTGGGGCACCCCACCCTTGGGATTCACCCCTTGCAGGCACGGGGATGGGGGTGCCTGGCTCCCTCCCCAGCCGCGCCACCTTGCCCGTACCCCTGAAAGGGTCGATTCTTGGCCCAGCTCGTGCTCCCCAATTTGCCCCGGAGCTAATTAAGCTTCTCAGAGGGAGTTTTGGAGGGCAGTAGAGTGATGCAGACCAAGAGGGGTCCAAGCGATGGGGAAGGTGGGTGGGGGGGTGGCTTTGGGGTACCCAGCTCTCGGACATGGCAAAGACGTGGCCAGGGGACAAGGTCCCGGCCCCTCTCCTCTTCCTGTGGCGGCTGGGTCCGGGAGCACCTTGCCTTTATTTCCTTTCCCTCTTCTTTTTCCTCTTTGATTTCCTCCCTGAGAAAGTTGTGCCCAAGTTTTCAGGGAGCTGGTGGGCTTCAGCTAATCTCTTGGTAACACGGAGAGGCTTAAAGGTCATCCGTCACCCACAAACACTACAGCCACCGAGTTTTTAAATACAGCATCCTTCCAAAAAGGCCCCGGGTTCGCTCCTGGGACCCGGGCAGGCTTTGGAACAGCACTAGCTGCTTATGTGGTGATGAGAAAACCCCTCTCGCCTCCTCAAATCTTCTGGCAACCTTCGAGTTATCCCACCGAAGCCCAGGTGGATAACGAGAGGTGCCTGCTGGACCAGTGTCCCCGCAGGTGCTTCACTGGGGGCACGCTGTGGGGTCTGCAGAGAAGCTCCCACCTTTTTTGAGTCTCAGCAGCCGTTGTCCCTGGTGTCCTCAAGAGCCCAAGGAGGTTTTGGATTTCGTCTTTGGCTGGGGAGCCGTTTGAGGGGTGAGGGAGATGGGGTCCTCTTCTGCATCCAGAGCAGGTCCCGGATGGCATGAAGGCAGATCCCCTGGGTACCATGGGGAATTTGGGACACCCATCGCTTTGTCCAAGCAGGCAAGAGGTGGCTTCAACCCCATCCCATGGTATCCAGGGCTCCCGCCAGGGACATCAAGGCCTCGTTAGTAGCTCTTGCCTTGGAGATATCCTTGGAGGCAGCCACGTCCTTGATGAGGCTCTAATTATCGAGCTAATTGGAGTAAGGGAGCTGTACAGACAGTCTTAATTTACACTTTGCTGGTTCCCCACGCTCAGTCCAGACAGAGGAGAGGAGCTGGGTCTTGCCCGGCTCTGGGGAGCGATGGAAAACAGGGATGGAGGGGGGGAGCGGTGGCGGGGGGGGACACGGAGGGTTGTAAGAGAAAGCTCCCGACAGCTTTCCAGGGCGCTTCAGTTTAAAACACACTCACTGAGGAGAGAGAAGGGTCAGGGTTTCCTCCTCCTGAGCATTTATTTCAGTGCCAAGACGGGATTGAAGGTTCGAGAGCTGCCGGCTCCCTCCAAGCCAGGAGGGGAGGAGACCTGAGCATCCTCCGAGGCACCTGCTCCTGCATCTCTCTCAGTTCTGGAAGCCAAACCCCATGCTCTGAGGGCTGGGATTTTTTGGGTAATGCCCCGGGGGTGGGGGGGGTGAGGGGGGTGGGGTGTTGTTTGGTGGCAGGCAACGGCTTTACACCTTCTGCCACCCAGGGTCAGATGAAGTTTTTAGGATGATTTAAGGAGAAAATAAGGCGTGGGCAGGTCCAGTTGTTTGCCCAACCTTGTGCCAGCTTCAACTCCTTCAAAACTTTGATTTAGGTCACACCAGGGCCTCTAGTTATTTGCAACTAAAATAAAACAACCGGCACCACTCACTGCCTCAGGAAAGCAAAAAAGACGAGACCTGGTAAACCATAGATGTAGGTATCTCATTATCTGTAGATAATTATCTGTAGATAACGAGATATCCAAACCCCAGCAGCAGCGGAGTGGGTATGAGTTCCCAAGGGACATAAAACATCACCTTCCCACCCAGAAGACAGGCAACGGCTACGCGCCGGCAGTGGAATCGCCCTTGTCTCTCTGCCCCGGCCAGGGTGGGAGCAAACCAAGAGGGTTTTTCTCTGCTAAACCGTCTCCTCAGCGAGCTGCTCTCCAAGGGACTTTGAAAACAGAATGAATCCTGTTCTCCAAGGGGGGAGAAAACCAAAAATAACCCCGTGGATGAATGAGCAGCACCAAGCAAACTGCTGAGGCTCGGGTCCGGTTTGGGAGCTGAAAGCTCTCCAGCTCCACGTCCCCGGCTTGAGTTATTGCTTCTGCATTCACACCCCGCTCCTCCGCTTAAAAAAAAAAAAAAAAGCCCTGGTGTTTCTTTTTGCCTTTTGTTTCCCAGTAAAAGGAGGGAAAACCCTTCGGGAGGACGTGGGGAGGGAGAGGCCGAGCAGCCCCCGGCTCCTGCCACGGCCACCCATCCCAGGTGACGGAGCTTGCGGTGAGATCGTGGGACGGTCCTGCGCTGCACCGCCTCTCCCCTCCTTGATTCTTTGATTTCTCCAGCCCAAGCACAAAGCCACCACTCGGCAGTTGGGGAGGTGATGAATTAGGGCTCTTGACAGCTCCCTCGGTGGAGGGGAGGCTTCCTGGAGCGGGGCCGGCAGCAGCCCGGCTGCATCCGTGATGGGATGAGGCTGCCAAGTGCCGTGCCCAAAATCCTCCTGCTGGGACGTCCCCAGGACATTCCCACCCGTCAGAGGGGCTCACAGGCTGACAAAACCCATCCAAAGCCTCGTCGGGAGCCAAAGAAAATCACTCTTGCAACACACCCAGGGCCGTGAAAGCCCGTGGCTCCAGCGCTGAAGCCCAGCAGCCATTCTGGCTTGGCCTCGGTGTGTTTGGGTGCCCCAACCGCGGGATATCCTGGGGCTGGGGCAGCCTCGGGGATGCTCCAGACACATTCCCTGCTCCTTTGTAGGGCAGGACATGGGTGCTGGGGCGACTCACCCGCTCCCCTCCTGCGGGAAGGGAACAACCCCAAACCCAGCCACCCATTACATAGCCAAGGTAGCCCCACGGCACGGCATCTCCCCAGCACTGGGAGAAGGAGGAGCCTCCCAGGTCATGAGGAAAGGGTTTTCACAGGAATCCCGTGCCCAGGAGCAGAGGTCCCCGGCCTGGGGGTTCCCCTGTGCGCTTCCCCTCCTTTTGCCACCTCCTCGACCTGCCCTTCCAGCCTGGAGGTGCAGCCCCCTTGCCCGGGTTTGTCCCCTGGGCACCCGGCTCCTGTCACCTCCGGGGACACCGCCAGGCTGTTTAGGAGGCAGGACAGGGAAGCAGGCAGGGCAGGGAAAGCACCTTGCTCAGCGCTTCGTGGTGACAGCTGTGGTCTTGCAAAAGGCTTGGATGTGGCAAGAAGCAAGCCCGGGGAAGCTGCCGAGCCACCCTCTGCTTTGGCTAGCAGCAGCCCTGCAGATCCCAGCCATGGGGGCACAAGGATGAGCAGCCACACGGAGAAGCCAGGCCCATGGCCGAGCACCCCACACCCGCCTGGGCTCCAAAATCAAGCCAGGTCCCTCTGGGGGACCTGCTCCCACCACTCTCCTGTGTACCAGCACGACGGCCCTCAGGGATGGCGCCTGGGCTTGTCACCCAAAGCCCCCAGAGAGCAGGAGACCCCTCTCCTCCTCCCGTAGCAGGGAGCAGCCTGGCCAGCACAGCCTCCCAAAGCCCTGACCCCACAGCCGGGGGAAAAACCCTCCCCTCGGAGCTCAGCCCATCACCCTGCCTCTGCTCTGCTGCACCCTGCAAGTCAGCAGAGCCACCTCCCCATCCTCCCCTGGTGCTGCCCCCAGAACCGCGCCGGTCTTTCATCCCTCCCGTCTGGCCCTGTTTCCTAAGGCCACGTGGGTGACACGGGGCAGAGCACCTCAGCGAGCCTTCGCTGGCTGGCACAGCATTGGGGTGCCCCCGCACCCAAGCCAGCCTGAATTAGGGCTGCCTGGGGCCGGGCAGGGACAATGGGTTGCAGGCTTTCCAGCTTTTTTTTGGGGTAGCCGGCCTCTCTGGCACAGCTGTGATGGCTGTTCGCTTGCAAGAGCCTGCTGAGATTGGGGTGCCATCCCCTCCCGGCCTGGCTGCGGGGTCCCCGCGTCTCCGGGGACTGTGGCTGCCCAGCCCCTTCCCTCTACAGCCCAGAGGGCTCTGGAGCCGTAGCTGGCAGGGAGGCTGCCAGTGAGCTACGAAACTGCATCCTTTGAAGGTGCAGACCTTCGAAGGCTCTTCCAGCCATTGTCCCATACCCCTCGGCGCTCTCCACATCGGTGGCTTAGGGCCATGGCGGTGCTTGAGAGCTGCCCTGGTGCCCGGCTCTCCACCGGGTGCGGAGACCCGGGCATCGTCCCACAGCAACAGCCATCCCCAGGGACCTGCTGTCCCAGAGAGGAACGGGCTCAGTTCCTAACGGCCACCAGTGGCCAGGCTGCATGGGAGCCATGGGGTGCTGGGGGCAGGGGGGGCTATGAAGTGCTGTGCAGTGGCCATGAGGTGCTGAGGAGGGGCTATGGGGTGCTGTGCGGGGGCTACGGGGTGCTGTGCGGTGGCTACAGGGTGCTGTGGAGTGGCCACGGGGTGCTGTGGAGTGGCCGTGGAGTGCTGGGGGTGGGGCTATGAGGTGCTGTGCGGTGGCTATGGGGTGCTGTGCATGCCTCCCTTGGGCAAAGGAGCAGGGGGGGTCCTCTCCATGGGATCCCCGAGGGATCGGGTGAGGACCGATTCCTATGGGATCCCCTGCTGGCTTCAGCCCCCCCGGGCAGGGGAAGGATGAGGGGTAGGAGGGAGAGCACTCCGAGAGGCTGGGAGGGTCCCAGGAGGGCTGTGGGCTCCTGCCGCCGGCACCTAATGAGCACCATGATGTAACTCTGGGTAAGCCTTGCAAGAGATCGGCCCGAGGAAGTTGCAGAGTCTTCGGCTGAGGAAGTTACAGCGTCTTTGTTGAGTTTGTTTACCTCTTTTTTTTTTTTTTTTTTTCCCCCCACCCTGGTTGAGGTCACCCGATTTGAACCTCAGCAGCACGCGGACCTTCCTGCCCTCCTCCTCCTCCCAGCCGTGGCTGCAGCTTGCCTGCCCGGCTCGCTCCCAGGGAGAAACCCTCCACCTCTCTGACGCTCTCCGCGCTCTCAATAGCGACCGGGGGTTGCATTTCTGGCTAAACTTGTGGTTTGGCTGCCTCAGAAATGCCACCTGTGGACTTGATGCGATGAGTAAGGAGGCAGCTCCGGCTTGCACGGCCCCCTGGGCTTTTTTTGCTGTTGAAGGAGCTGGGAGAGGATGGGTGGACCGAGGGACTGGCCTCTCCGTGGAGCTGAACAGCCTCCCTTTACCTGGACCGGACCCCATGACATGGCCCAAAACGGTCCTCACCGAGAACGGAGGCAGGACTGCTGCCCAGTGCGAGGAGAAATGTGTTTGCGAGGGTCCAGAGTAAGTAGTTGGTTGCTTTCTCCGTGGGGAATGGAGGATGGAGGTGGCCTCTGCCAGCCGGGCTGGAGGTTTTTCAGCTCCTTGCTGCCTTCAGGGCACCGGGGATGGTGATACCTCCTCTGGGAAGGCAGGCAGAGGGGCACGGAGGAGGTGGAAACATCTCTGGCACTTCCCAGCCAGCAGCAGGATCACGGGTGCCTTCTGCACCCCAGCAACCCGGCTTACACGGCTGGGGCAAACAGGGGATGGCACCTCGCACGGAGCCACTCACCGGGAACCGTGGGACACGGAGACCGAGGCAGAAGTTGATAGGGCAGAATACAGCCCCCGGGGGCTGACCAACAGCCTGGGCATTACGCTTCCCAAGCCAGGAGCTGCTTCCCTGTAGCTCCAGACCCTCCCAGACTCATCTGCCCTGTTCCCACCTCCAACCTGCCTTTGCCCATCCGCTCCCTTCCCTTCCACCGACAACAATTGGTGAGATCAGGGAGTGAAGATGCCCAGGGACAGATCTGCCTGAAAGGTCAGCTGGCAATAGCTATAAAAGGAAAAAGGGGCTGATTTCCAACGCCAGCCAGTTCCCAGCTCCGGTGCAGCCTGCAGCCGGCGCAGCAGACCCACAAGGTGGGACTCGTTCAACGGGTCAGGTTTGGAAGAGGTTTCCAGCAGCAAAGGCTGAGGATGCCGAGTTGTGTCAGTGCCACAGGGGGTGGCGCGTAAGCTGCTGCATATCCCTAAAGGCCGGGAGCGGTTTGTTGATTTATTTCTGCCTGGTTCCCAGTGTGAGAATGGCCAGGAGCCTCCGTTCTCCACCAGTTATCTCTGATATCTGTGTGCTTGGGTGCTCACTGGGGCCAGCCCGCATCTATGAACCCACGTGCAGCTCCCACCCCCACCCGTGAGCTGCCTCCCGCCCATCCAGCCTCCACGGGTATCCCGCAGATACATCAAGATGCTCCCAAAGTCTTTGAACCATTGTTGGTTCCCCCCCTCAACTGGAGTCAGAGGTGGGTTCCCCTCTCTGGGGTGTTCCCATGGCATTGCTGCCGTGTCTCCCACCTCCCTTTGTCCGGTGCGGGAGGACAGGCAGCCGCGTGGCTTTGTGGTGGGTTCGGGCATTTTATTCTCCAGTTCTGCCTCCAGAAACTGCCGTCTCAGGAGGGCTGGAAACCCTTCAAAGTCTTCTGCAAGGCTTCATAGCTCTGGGCTGGCTCCCGTCCCACTCTGGAGGTTGCTCTCTCTCCTCTAGGACGGAGGAGGGTGGTTTCTCCTCTTCCACTGGGAATCCTCAGCACGTGGCACTGATAGGGAAGAGGACACCAAGAGGGATGAAGGTTTTCTAGAGAAGAACCAAGCTCAGCTGCTGCCAGCAGCACTGAGCCACGGGTCTGGAGGCCTCCCGAAAGCTACTGCAGGAACCCCAAGGGCCAGGGTGGAGGGTGTCAGGGTGCAGCACCCAACGGGACTCATGGCTGCAGTGTTGGCCACCAAGGCTCCAGAGCTCAGAGGCTTCTGCTGTGCTGGCAGGGAGGTCCCTCTCTTGGGGAGGCCATCTCTTCTTCTTCCTCCTGGCTGGTGCTGGGTCTCTCAGCTGGTTTGGTCCACTCACACTGCTACCACAGGGTTGGTCGTGAGCATCGCTGCTCCTGAGCGACAAAAACTGAGTGAGATGCAGGCGATAAAACCATCAGAGCCAGCGGGAAAGGGCTGCCTTCCTCCTGGTGGGACATCTTCAAGGAGCTCCATGCAGGAGGGGATGTCGCAGGAGACTAACTGGAGCTACACGTTTTTCCTCTCCTGGGTGGTTTGGCTTGAGGTCTCACCGGAGGAGAGAGCAAGACCATCCCCTTTATCTGCTGGGGTGGATTAGGGCTCGTCTCCTCCAGCCTGCAGAAACGCAGCTTAATTGCCAAGGTGGGACCAGGAAGAGGAGACTTCTCTGTTTACTCACATAGTTTCAAGGTGAATAACACACACGTAGCCTGGCTCTGCCTTGACTTCAGTGGGGCTGTCGAAGAGTGAGACCTTCCTTTCCCAGCTCACCCAGCCCTTGGCTTGTCAGCACGGCTCGAAGGAGCTCTTCAGTGGAAGGACATGGGGCTTTCAACCCTCTTCTGCACCGTCCCAGCTGGGGGCTGGTGGCCGCAAACCCCTCCTCGCCCTGCACAGTAGCTCTTTGTCCTCTTTTCCTCTCCCTCCCCCTTCGTTTTGGCACACAAGGAGCTGCTTTGATGCCCTCACGAGACAGATTTTCCACCGATAACTGATCTTTGTGGTTGCTCCTGTGACTGGCTCCTACTGAGTCATTCCTCCCATGGAGTGAAATCCTAGTAGCTCCAGCTCCCTCCGGCCACCTTGGGAATGGGAATATCTTCCTTCCCTCATCTCCACCAGCAGTGAATAACCCTCCCCTGCTCCCGACCCGGCTCGGGGCTGCAAGCCCTGACCCAGGGCTTAGTCCACCCTTGGCAACGTGTCCAACTGCCGCTTGGTGTCTTGGACCAGGGTACCAGCATGGGTGAGCAGATGTGCCACCCACCTCACCGGTGGGTTTTTGTGCTCCCCAACCCAGGGCAGATGACCAAGGGAAATCATAAGACGGCGGCGAACGGAAGTTGCTTCTGCACCCCTTGTAGCACCCAGCAGAGCGAGCCAGTGATGGGCCTTGTGTCCTGGGTGGCTTTCTCTTACGGGATTTGCTTGCTGAAGCCACCCTCAGCCTTCTGCATCGTGCTGCCCTTCAGCAGAGGGCTCCACAGCTTAATGGTGTGGAGAAGCATCTCTGGGTTGCTTTGAACCTGCCGCGTGCTGGATGTGTTTGCCGGCCCTGGCTTTTACACCGCAAAAGGCAGTGAGTAATCACCCCTCATTTATCTTCTCTGGACTCCTCGTGATGATATGACAGACCTCGGTCATGTCTGCCCCTGGTATCTCTTTCACAGCCTGTTTCATCACCCTTTGCACAGAGTTTTCACGGAGGCAGGCAGGGGACAGGGGCTCTCCAAGGGCGTTTGCCACAGGGAGCTGCCAGGGGAAGGATGCTTGTGGGACTTGGGATGCCTCCCTTGTTTGCCAGGGGAACGCACAGGGTGTGGGGAGCCTTGTCTGGGAACATCTTGTGCTCTCCAGCTGCTGGCAACGGGAGGTGGGGATGGCTCCCGATGGTTATTGCCGTACGGGTGAGGTAAACTGGATTAATGCGGGGAGGTTGGGAAACGGTCTGGACCCTCTTGCCCAGGCTGGGGCCATATTGCAGCAGGAGAATGAGCAGCTCCTCGCAGAGCCCCCGGGCACGCAATTACCGCCCCGGCATGCTGAAACGCCTTATTGCCCTCATAAAAACCTCGTTTCACTCATTGGGCTAATGCGGTTTTTGGCTGGGGCCATTACAGTCTCATAAAGGGACTGCTCTCAGCCTCCCTCCCACCACCACATCCCCGCGCTCCCCAAGCTTTCTGCACCCTCTGCCCTTGCCATGGCTTCTGGTGGGGCTTGGCTGCGAGAAGAAGAGCCAAGTTTTTTCTTCTCCTTCCCAAGGCAGCCTTCGAACTGATTAATGATAATTAAAAAAAAGAAAACCAAAAAGGCCATTTTTTTTCCGCCCTTTTCGTCTTGCCCCGAACCCACGGGTGGAGGGAGCTGTCGGAGCAGGAGCGCTCAGGGATTTGGCACAGTGGCTACCTGGCAAAATAGCAGCTGGTCCGTCCCATATATAGGATGGGGGGGGTGCCGCAGGATGCGGCCCCAGGGAGTCCACAGCCCACGCAGAGCCCAGGCAGCCCAGCCTGCCAAGCTGCCGGGGAGCTGGAGACGAACCTGAAGCCGTTCCTTGACTTGGGAGACGGCCAAGCTCTGTTGGCCAAGTGTCTTCTTTATTCCCTTCCAGGCTTTTTCCGTGCCTGGGTGTATTTCCCCAGCGTGGAGTCGGGTGGAAAATTACTGGTGATGCTCCGGTGCCAGGTCCCTGCCCCGGTAGAGGTGAACTGAGGCTGCGCGTTCAGCTGGGGAACTCCTCGCCATGGGATGCTGCTGGAGCTGAAACGCCTCGAAGCAGCAGCTGGGTCATTTAAGAAAGGAAACAGAAAGCTATTAAAACCGAGTATATCGATCTTTGCTTAGAAATTCAGATCTGGCGAGATCTGTGCATCACAGCACATGGGAGAGGGGTTTTGCAGCCCAACAACTGCTTCTCAGAAGCATCACGAGAAACTGCAAATACATCCCAAATAGCACAAAGAAGCAGCTAAACTGAGAGAAAAGACATCCACCACTTCAACAGCCTGAGAATCCAACCAAGGGCCCTGCAAACAGCAACGGTAAAGAAATGCTTCGAAGCCGAGGAGCAAACAAGCTCTCAAGTTTCCACTTGCAATGACAGGTTTTGCAAGAGGCTTTCCAAGTGGCTGGTGCTCCTGCAGAGGAGGGGGTTCGTATCCTGGGAAATAAAATACGCCACCCAGGGGGAGGAAGGCAGCATTGGCAGAGAGTTCACCCTTGGGTTTGGTGCGACGACTTGGGGATGGATGGATGGGTGGGTGGATGGATGGATGGATGGATGGATGGGTGGATGGATGGATGGATGGATGACCAGGGAGCAAGCCCTGAAGATCTCCTTTCTGCTAGCCAGGGCATGATTCACAGACCACAAGGCTAGCCAGCCGAAACGCTGCTCCTCCAAGGACTCAGAGGGGAACACTGCAATCCTCCTGTTATGGGAAACCCCTGATTTCAACATGCAAACCGAGAAGCCGAGAGTTGGGCGTTGCTCTCAGTTTGGGTGCAGCATCCCCACGACCTGGGAGCATCCATCCTGGCGCGGTCCCCCGCGGGACTTGCACCTGCATCCTTTGATGCCTCCCAACGCCTCTCTGCAGGCATTTTCCTCATTAGAAGGTGCAGCAGGGAAGGTGTGGGACACCCTTGGGCTCTTTGCAAGATCTGAGCGGATGCCTTTGGGCTCAGGGATGCTCAACCAACCCGGTTCCCGTGCCGCAGGGCTGTGGGGTGGCTGAGCCAAGACCGATGGGAGAGATGAAGGGTGCCCTGCTTATATCCAGGTCACTGGAAAATCTCCTGGGCTGGGACAGAAGCAGCACACGGACAACACATACCTCGGAGGAAGAGAGGCCGGTCTCTCCCCTCCATTCCCATAGCTCTGCACCTCCAGCCTTCTTAGTTTTCTTCCGAAACTACCAGTTTTTGCTAGTATTTGTGAACAGTTTTTTTGGAGGAGTTCACTCTTCCAGCCAGGAAGGGCAAGCCCAGGTGTTTCGTGCCCATAAAAAGAAAACATCTGCTTGGCAAACATGGCAGAGCCATTCATCACCTCCAAATCTCCTTCTTCCCACACAGCAATTTTCGATGCCTGGAGAGGAAAAAAAAAAAAAAACCAAAACCAATGAGTGAAGCTCTTGGCTGTGCCCACCGCGTTGTTTCTGGATGTGGGCCCAAAGCTGGGGCTGTGGGACCTTCTCCAGCCTTGTACAGGAGAGGAGGTCCCATGAGCCAACTGCTTTGAAGTTCAAGTCCTCCTTATCCATCCTTCTTTTTCTGGG
The DNA here is from genome assembly GCA_009819605.1 of Sterna hirundo. NCBI lineage: Eukaryota > Metazoa > Chordata > Aves > Charadriiformes > Laridae > Sterna > Sterna hirundo. Next base: position 22,183,431 of record CM020445.1, read on the forward strand.
ATGGGGACTTTAGGGCTTACCTGCTGCTCCTCAGATCCCCTCAGCAGAGCTTTTATTGCTAAAACCCTCAGTGAAGATGGCTGGAAATGAGGTGGTGATGGGACACGCTGTGCTCCTGGTCCAGGATGGCTTTACCACCCCGGGTAGTGGAGAGAGACGGCTGCTCAGGGCTTAGGGCTGAAATGACCCTCTGACCTGCATCTCCCCCTCCTGGTACCCATGTCCTCATCATCTTACAGGTCATGGAAACCTGTTACAAGGAGGTTTTGCCCCCACGGCTGAGCCCTCCCTGGGGGATATCTGCTGCCATCTGATCTCCAGCAGCTTGATCAGCCCTTCCCACCCGATGCCTTCAGGGAACCACAGCTTGGCCCTGACTCAGCATCTCTCCCCGGGTTGGGTGACTCCCCAGCCCCAGCTGGCAGCCAGCCTTGATGCCACTGAAGTCCCTGGGGAGTTCCCAGGGCTGCCCCCACCGCGTCCAGCCCCACCAGGGTTGGAGCTGAGCGAAAGCTGCCAACTGGGGCTGGGCAGCCTTTGAAAGGGCTCACGTTGCATCGGCCAGGCTTGGAGAAGCTGCCCCGATGACACCCAGGGATCTCCTCCTCCTTTTCTTGCTTCCTTATGACCTTTTCCTGCTTTGCCTGTTCTCCTTCAGTCCTGTTCAGCAGCCAGAAATGTGGAGACTATCCCAACCCCGTGTCCTCCAAGGCGCAGCTAAGGCAGCCCTATCGCACCTGTGAAAGCTGGAACCTGACTGTGATGTTCCCACCATCCAAGGTGAGATCCACACGTTGAGAGCACTCAAGAACGCCTGATCTCTAATTACCGCCCCTATTATTTATTATCTCTCTTTGCCATTGCGCGTTGCCTGCAGTTACACATTGCCTTTGATTTTCACGGCAATACAAACTCACTTACCAGGTATTTTCTTGGTCAAGTACTTTGATTGCACCATCCCAACGAGAAGCTGCTGGAGAGATGTACTGGAGAGGGCAAGTTTTGACCAGCCTTGGCTTCGCTCTTCGTTTCTGCCGTTATATTCCTGACTGGTCCTCCCCACCTCCCCATCAGAGTGGGCCGGCGGGATGCCTGCACCAGAGCTGACTGCAGTCTTGATAAGGAGCTGCGTGCAGGCCCTGGCAGGGTGTCACCGAGGGCTAAACAACGTGGGACCATGGCTGGCTGGAAGGGCTGCTGCTTTGGTGCCCCATGAAGGTGTCGAGACACCTTGTGGGCACCCCAGCAAGCAACCAAGCAAAGCCATGGGAGACACACCAAGGTCTGGCAGTGGAGCTGCAGCCACCTCTGCTCTCACCCATGGCTGATGGACAGCAGCTACCAACACCAGGAGCTTCATCCCTATCACCCCTGGGGACTTGGTCAGGCAGGCTGATGGTTTGAAAGCTGCTGGGGCACACTGATAGTACGGCTTTGGAGATGCCTTTGACCGAAGAAATCAGGTGCAAAGCCTTGGAGAGATGGTGTACACCCAGCCCCTGGTCTCTGGCTGCTAAAACGTAAAGCAGAGCCCCTCCCTGCCACCAGAAGGACACCAGGTCTCCCCGGAGCACTCCTGGGTACCATAACACCACGCGGGATGGGGACTTCCATGGACCAGATGCCAAGCTTTGTCCCCAGGCAGGCAATTAGTGGGCTGGGTTTTGCATATGCTGCTTGGAGAAGCCCGGCGGTTCTGCAAGGCATGGCAGGTCCTGAGTTTTCCAGACCTTTCATGAGTTGGCCAGCGGTGTATGTAAATTCCAGCTCAGGGAAATCCTGGCTGAGCTCTCCCCATTCTCCACAGTCGCAAAACCCAGCACTTTCCCATCAAAGCGCAGCACTGGCAGAAGAGCTACACTCAGTGCATGGTCCCATCTACTCTCCAGAAGGTGACTCCCATCTCAGGAGGCCACCTCGGCCTCTATGGGACCTTTTAGCCCCAGTAAGACCTTTCATCCCCGAGCAATGATGATTTTTTTGGAGAAGGCTCCATTGCCCAGCGTAGCAATGGCTGTCCCACCACCACTTCATGATATATTTGCCCCCTCCCCAACACCCTGCAGCAAGAGAGCAAAGTTCCCCGTAGCTTTTGGTCCTCCTACCATACCTCAGAGGCTTCCTGGATGGCCGGCCTGACCTCCTTGATGCTCCAAATATCTCCATATGTGCCAAGCCACGTGGGTCAGGAGGTGACCTGGGGCTGGGTCACTGTGTCCTGCTGGCTTCGCCTCTGGGGGATTTGGGATGGCCTGGGGAGGCAGCACAGGCTTCCCTGTAGCCAACTCCATGGCCATACGGACCAAAGCTTGGAGACACCACCGCCTTCCCTAATATCCCCATCATCTTCCTCCCCCCAAAAAATTGTGGGCAGCACCTGGAGAACTTCTCTTCCAAGTCACCTGGAAACACATCTGGGTACCGCCTGTGAGAAGCAGTTAGAAGTCCATGAGCAAAAAGAAATCCCGGAGGAGAAATCAGTAAACTGCTCCCAAACATGGTTTTAATAATCATTATTGATGCCGACTTTCACGGGAGGAAGGAGAAAAGAGTTGGCCACAAGTGGCTGGCGAGGCTGGGGGAGCAGAGGTAGCTCTGATTTACCCAGTTAAGCAAGAGGCATTCATCTCCAGTTGACACTGAGATGGGGAAGGAAAGAGGGCCCTCCCCCCGAACCACACCACTGCCCCCCAAGGATGAAGTGTAGGAAACCCTCTGCCATCAGACACCGGCTCTGCCAGAGAGCCTGAGGGCACCTCACGCCGCAGCTCCCCACCTCCGTGGCTATGTGGCAGTCCCGTGGCTCACGGAAAGGCAAAAGTGAGCATAAAATGGGATCAAACCAACAGAGAAGGTACGAGAGGAGTGCTGCACCTCACCCGTTGTTTACAAAGACCCTGAAGAGCTGAAGGGGAAGAGACCAGGTTGGACGGGGCTTTGAGCAGCCTGGGCTGGTGGGAGGTGTCCCAGCCCAGGGCAGGGGGGGTTGGAACTGGATGATCTTCAAGGTCCCTCCCAACCCAAACCATTCCGTGATTCAACAGTTCTAAGAAAACTGATTTTTTTCCAAAGCTCTGCACAGATTGAGACCAGCGGAGAACCAAGACCTTACCACACGCTTGGGAAAAAACCAAACCCATCACCACGGTGTTTTCAATCTCATTTTCTGCTGGGCCTGGCGGGATGCTCCAGAGAGGGGCAGCCCCAAAGCCCAGCTGGGGGGGGGCCATCTCCACCACCTCCATGGCCAGAAGGAACCCTCCTCCTGTTTTCCACCAGCCTGCCCGGCAGGGAAGGCAAGGGGAGATGTTGGGGTGGTGGACACCCATCTGGAACCTTCCCACCCGCACACCTGCGAGGGTGCGATGGGAGAGATGCCGGCTCTGGAGGGGAATCGGTGATTCCTGCAGAGGGGGGGTGGGTGGCAAGGGCTCCTGGGGAAGCACCGGGGCTCACCGGGAAAAGCCGAGGAGCCGGAGCCAAAAGGCAGCCGGCCCCGGCACGCTGGCCCGGCTGGGATGCAGCCGGCCGGGATTTTCAGCAGCCGAGTGAGCCAGCCAAGCAAACATTAGCAAAAAGCTCCCTAGTCGTGTAAACAAACAACCAATTAAAAGATGAAATAAATCTCCCCAGGTACATAACCTTTCTATTTAAACACCGGCCAGGGCTGGAAGAGCTCCAGAGCATCTGACCCAGTGACGCCGCCTGTGATCTCGCTGCCGAGCTCCCGCGGGATGAAAGGGGTTGAGTTTCAGGGAGTGGCTTCACCTTTTCTACCATTTCCCCCCCTTAATTATATTATTCTTTCTTTCTTGTGTTGGTTGAATTCAGAGGGAAAGCCCCCAACCCCTTTCCTTCTTCTTCCCCTTCCCCATGTGGAGCGGGACCCGGCAAGTCACTGCCTCCCTCCCCGTCTTGGTTCCTCCGCCTCGGGAATGGGATTGACTGTGTTGACCTGCTAATTATGGAATTTAAGGCTGGTATATAGGAAACGCAGAGGCCAGATTAACCCAGCAGCATTAATGGAGGAGTGGGAAGAGAAAAGCAAGGCTTTAAATGGAGGGCAGACATCCCTGGGGAGGGATTTTGCAGGGATGAGGATGCTCCTTCCGCAGCAGGACAGGCCCTGGGCGTTTTAAACTCAGAAATCCTGAAGTAGGCTAAAAATGACGGCTGTATGTGGGAGGGATGTTAATTTTTTTTTCCCCCAAGACCCTGTGCTCGGCGAATGCTTGTCTTTGCCTTCAAGATTCAGGGCGGTTTGGCCTTCACACCTTACACCAGCAGGCCAGAACGAGCAGGGAGCTGCTGTCTAAACCAGGAGCCAGGAAAAACACCAAGGAAAAGCAGTGTATTTTGCGAGACTCCTCCTGGAGCATCCTCGCCAGAGCTGCTCACCCCTCGCCGCATCCCCGTCTCCGACGACGGGGCCGGTGTGAACAGCCTGCAAACAGCTCCCATCACAGCAGGACCAAAACGAGCACCGCGCACTTTCATCGGTAGCCAAAGGCGATGTTCAGTAGCCACATGCTGGGAGGTGGGGGATAGGGTCCAGGCTCAGAGCTTCCGGCTCCCTCCAAGGTGCTTGTCGTGGTGCTTGCAGGGGTATTTAATAATAAATACACGCTAATTGCCCAGCACCCAGGAGAGAAAACAGACCTGACCCTCTGGAGGGCTGCATCCTCCATCACCCAGGACTTGGTCCAGCCCCCTGGGAAGGGTGACACCACCCTAAAGATTTACCCTACAGGTTTTACCGTGTTTCTGCCCCCTACAGCTCAGCTGATGGATGCGGGGCATCATCTCACGGCTGGTCACTGAGCCCCACAGCCGCAGCTCCCTCCTCCCAGCACCCGAAACCGTGCTCCCTGCAAGCCACCAGACCCCTCGTCCGCTCTCGGTGTCCCCCATGCAACCACTTTGCTGATTCAGGACGGGGAGGGGAAACTCATCCCGCAGAGTTTCAGCCCAGCCTCTAATCCCAGGCTTAACTTTAAACCCAGCTTCGGGTCCCACAGAGGACAGCTGGCTTCTCCCCGGGCAGAAAGCGGTCAAACACCCCAGCTGAGGTCATGGCCGAGTTATACTCACCCTTTACCTGGGGAGGGTGGGGTGGGGTGAACACACCGCTTTAATCAGGGTTGCTAATTGGGCTGAAATCCCTGTACCTGCGGGTTTTCGTTGCCCAAAACCAAGCACGGGGGCTGCGGCGATGAGGATGGCTAAAGGCCACATCTTCGGCAGGGATGTGGGAGGGAGTGGGTAACCCCCAAGCCCCACCGCAGCAGGGATGCTCAGTGGTACCCCCTCAAATCCCACTGCTGCCGGGATGCTCAGTGGTACCCCCCAAACCCAACCATGGCAGGGATGCTCATTGGTAACCCCCCAAACCCCACTGCTGCCGGGATGCTCAGTGGTACCCCCCAAACCCAACCATGGCAGGGATGCTCAGTGGTACCCCTCAAATCCCACCGCAGCAGGGATGCTCAGTGGTACCCCCCAAATCCCACCACAGCAGGGATGCTCAGCAGCCCCCAGCTTCGCTCCTCTCCTCTCCAAGCCCCAACAGCAAATGGGACACCCACCTCCAGTGGCACCAACCCCACCCTCCCCAGGGAGGAATTTATGAGCAGAGACCAGGGGAGGGGGAAAAATAGACCAAAGCCAAGAAAACCTGCCCAGACAGGGAAGCGAAAGCCCCAAAGATAGTGCTCCCACTCTTTCGCATCGGGCCTTTCAGTGATCGCAGCTGCTTTCACTTCTCCTTCGCCCCCCCGCCTGTTCCTCCACCGATGGGTTTTGGTTCCCCTCCGCTCCCCCACCACCTTCCCCCTTTGGAGGCCGAGCCTTCAAACCACTTCAGCTTTTATTTCCAGTTTCTAAACTGCAGGGGTGCTACGGGTTCCCATGTCCCGCGCTGGTCTCTGCCCGGCTCCCGAGCTGTGGTCCCGTCGGAGGAGCTGGGAACAGGGTGGGGATGGGGGATGATGCTGCAGCCATGCCAGGATCTGCCCCCGTGCTCGGGTGGATGCTCTGGGGGAGGATGGATGCTGTGTAAGGGGAGGAAGAGAGGGGGGAGAAATAAGAAGCAGAGCAGAAGGTAGAGCTCCGCTTCTCCACGGCTTTTCCCACACTGTTGACTTCCAATAAAACCGTAATAAACGCGATTATTATTTTTTTAAAGAATTAGCGAACAAAGCGGGCGCTGGAGGGAAGGCATGGGGCTTTGTTCTGCTTTCGGTAATTTTAGTGCCGACGCTCGCAAACCCAGGCGGAGGGTCAATATTGACTTTCTGCCGCAGCAACCCGCAGGGTTCGTCGAGTGGGGACACAGGGGCGCTCCGGCTGCCCCCACCTCGCTGCGCTCCACACCCTGCCCGCACCCTCAAAGCAATTTCATACCAAGGCAAAAACGCCGCCGCGAATAACGCGGCGTGTCTGTCCCCCCTCCCTGGGGCACCTGAAGGCCGAAGCTCCCCCGAGGATGTGGAGGACGCAAGGATTCCCCCGGGGACGTGCTGGACGCAGGGATTCCCAGGGGATGCTGCGAGGGCAGGCAGGATAATCAAGAGGTTATCCCTGAGCGGAGCAAGGGGCAGGGGTCTGCCCGCACCTCGGCACCCCCATCCCGGAGCCGAAGGTCTCTCCGACACGCAAATCCCCGGCTTTATCGGCCGCGATCTCCCCTCGCAGCCAGATTTTGCTGCCTTTATAAAGGAGCCGCGTTCGCCAGGAGGCAGAGGGGTCGACGTTCGTGAGGGCAGCAGGGACCTGCCACCGGGTCAGGGCTTTCCCCATCACCACCACCGTGGGGGAAGAAAACCTCGTCGCAGCGTCAGCTTCCCCGTCCACAGCGCCCGCAGGCACATGGCACCGGCCGGCAGAGCCAGGGGGACAAAGGGACGATGCTCCCCTCGCTTCCCACTCATGCAAGCTCGCTCCCAGACCTTCCTTATCCTTGAGGAAGCGGCACAGCAGTCTGGAGGGTCCGGAGTACAGTTGGCCCTGGGCAAACACAACAGCAGCTCGGGTTGTAAATTATTTCCAGTTACGCAGCGTCCCCCTGCTCGGCTGAGCCGTGCCCGTAGCTGTCGCACGGCCTCAGAGCGGCAGCAGATTTGGAGGACGAAAAGCCAGGAAAAGCGAGCTGTGCTTTCCTGCAGCGGGAATGGGGTGGTTTCCAGCTGTTTTTTCGGGCACGTGTTACCGTTTTGCCCCGTTTTATGCCTGATCCCCCCCGCTGCCTCCCGGGGCTTCTGCCAGCCGCGGGCTGAGCTCTCTACCGGCCGCATTCCTTCAAGCTGACGTGGCTTTTCTTTCTTCCCCCAGCCTTATCGCGCTTGAGTTTGTGAATCATATTTCTCCAAAGCTATAAACCACCCAAGCAACCCGTGTAAATCAAGTGAGACAGAAAGCAGAGCCAGGCACGGGGGCCTGGGCTGCTCCGGGGGCACAGCTCGCCTGGGGAAAGGCACTTCCAGCCGTGCAAGGAGCCCTGCAAAAAGAAATCCTTTTTATAAAGCTTTTCTCGCTGCACTCGGTCCCCGCCAAGGCCACAGATTTCCGTGTTTCGGCGACAGGGCAGCAGCGCTGCCTGTCCTGGCACGCTTGCCGACGGTGCCGGAGGCAGGATGCCGGGGGGGGGGGGGGCGGATTTTCTGGCTACCCCTGGCTGTCCCTGGCATCCGCAGCCTGGAGCTGGCAGCAGCCATTGGTGACTCATTGGAGGCTGCGAGCCATGGGTGCCGGGGCTGGAAGCGCGCCGGGCTGCAGGGTCTTTGCAATCACGCGCGACGGAGACCGATTTTTTGAGTCTCCACAGCAAAGCCCATCTCTCCGTACTGCCTCCAGAGAGCCCAGGAGCCCGTGGTCGGGAGCAGGTGGATTTATCTTAACCACGACGACTACGTGCCTAATAGTCACCTTTATTTGTCACCTCCCTGGCCAGCATGAAGGCTTTATGCTCGTTCTGCCCGCCTTTATCCTTGGAATTGGAAAAGCGAGGTCCAACACCAAAGCCGGGATTCACAGAGAGACAGACCCCCGTCTCCACCTGAAGGACGACGGGACATCCCGTGGACAAAAAGCCAAGCAGGGTGAGACCCAGCAGGGAACGACTGCCCCGCTCAGGTCACTTCTCTCCCCCTTCCGTGCATCCCTGAGCATCCTCAGCCCCTGCATGACTCCTGACGAGCAGAGGAACCCTGAGCATCACAGCCCCGGGGAATCCAAGCTTCTAATTAAGCTCAATTACTCCCCGGAAACAATTTTTTAACCTGTCCACCGAAGCCGCTGGCCAGGGCAAGAACACTGCACCTGCAAGTTTGAATTGCGAGGTTGTCACCGCCGAAGCCAAGCTATCGGCGGTGCTGGTGCCAAGGAGTCTGTGCCGGGGTCCTTCGGCACTGTCCTTATCGCAGGCTGGGGGGGCTCGGCCGCTCTGTAACCTCTCCCGACTTGGGAGGGCTGGAGAGGCAGGGAAAACTGATGTGGATGGAAAGCAAAACCGGGAGGGCAGAGGCTGGGACTGCCGCGATCCCTTCGGAAGCCTTCCTCCGGCTCTGCTTGAAGCAGAAACAGCTGGCACCCGAGGGGAAAGCGGAGCAAGGGCCTGGATGAGCCAGAAGAAAAGAGACTGAACCCACAAACCTCAAAGCATCCCCCTGGCAGGGACAGCGCTGAGCCCCCGGAGAGCCCAGGAGGTCCTCGGGGCCGCTGACGGCACCCGTGGGGCTACGGGACCTGCTGAACCTCGCCAGAGGCTCACGGGGAGCAGGGTCTGCGGCTCCCCCGGGGGTTTAGGCTGGGAAACGAGACATTGGGGAGACGGGGGCATCGTCTCCCGTTCGATGGAAGCAGCCGTCCATGCGACACCAACCCACGGGCTGCCACACGCCTGCGTCAAGGAAGGGCTAACGGGGAAGCAAGACGGCGGCTGACGCTGTGAAAGGCTCTGCAAAGGCCCCGATTGGCCCCTGGGCAGGTTAAAAATCAAATACATGTGACTTCAGAGTGATCTCTGCCCCCCACCCGGTGCTCACCCTGCGCCTTTCTCAGCCCCCCGGCCCTGCGGCTTTGAATGGGACACAGCGCGAGCCCGGGGCGGACAGGATAAACCCCAAAGCCCGACTTTCTGTGACACAGCGGGTTACAAATAGGTGGCTCAGCAGTTCCTTTGCTAACGGCAGCAGTTTGGAGCCCGAGACCTAGCAACCACCTCCCTTTTCCACTAAAAAAAGCACTTGCCCATCACTCAGAGGGGGGTCGCGAGGGTGAGGATGGGGAGAAGGCAGGGCCGGGGGCTGCAGGACCGCACCAGGCCCCAGCCCTGCACGAGTATAACAGTAATCCCACGCTCTAAGCTCCATATAACCTATAACCAGTTTTACAATCACCATGAAGATTTGCTTCTCAGGGCTTTCTTTGGGTATTTTTTAATTCTGCCAGGGCAGGGGAAGCCCACCTGTGTGAGCACCCCCACGTTCTCACTTGCCACCGCCAATTCGTCACCCTCCGGCGGCCACCGCCCTCACCCAGCAGCCGGCCCCGCTGCGGTCGGGGAAGAAAACAAACCCTCATCCTGCTGCCCCGCACTTTCGAAGACAGGGAGCAGGCGGCGTCCCCGCTCCACAGGCGGGCTGCGGAGGTGCGAACCCCACCGCCCCGCTCGCTGCAGGCGGGTGTCAAATCCGGAGCCCCGGGGTGCGAAGCCGCCGCACACAGGCTCTCGAAACCAGGTGCGTCGCGGAGACACGACTGCTTGAAGTCGAAAAGCGGGCAGGTTTTGTCACTTGGGTTTTGGTTTTGGTTTTTTTGGGGGGTTTTTTGAGTTTTTCTGCAATCTGTTCATGTACAGCCTCCTGCTGCAGGCTCCCAGGACAAAAGTGTGGGATGGGATGGGGCCGGGGTAGGATGAGGTTGGGATGGGATGGGCCCAGGGTGGGATGGACCCAGGGTAAGATGAGGTTAGATTGGGATGGGGCTGGGATGGGGATGAGGTAGTATGAAGCTGGCATGGGACGGGGCTGTGGTAGGATGAGGTTGGGATGGGACAGGATGGGTTGGGATGGGACGGGATGATGCACCTCCCATCCCAAGTGACAGAAGAGGGACTTGACATCCTGGGAGCCAGCTCCTGACCAAAGCATCGCGCTTGGAGCCAGACCATCCAGATGCAAAATGGCACCACAGCATCTCCCTCCTCCTCCTCCTCCTCTTCCGCGTCACGAAGCCAAGCAGCAAAGGGATCACACATCAAGTTTGGGATGCAGGAGGGAAGCAGCCAGAGAAGTGGATGCTCAGGGCCGCGTCCGAGCCCAGGCGAGGCTGGGTCTCGGTGCAGGAAAGGAGGAGGGTGCTGCCTTAGCTGAGCTTTTGTTCCAGCTGTTTGTCCACTGAGAGAAACAGTTTTAAGCAGCATGACTGAAATTGCGACGCAGCAGGTTTCACGGGGGATGCTGCCTCGGTCATCAGAGAGTTTCACAGGAAAGCCAAACAAAAAAATCAGCAGGCGGCTCACAAAGAATCAGAGACTCATAAAATGGTTTGGGTGGGAAGGGACCTTTCAAGGTCACCGAGTCCGGCCCCCCTGCCATGAGCTGGGATACGTTCAACCAGACCAGGTTGCTCAGAGCCCCGTCCAACTGACCTTGAATGTTGGCCAGGGATGGGGCAATCTCCCACCTCTCTGGGCAAACCTGGGCCAGTGTCTCACCACCCTCACACCAAAGAATTTCTTCCTCAGATCTCATCTAAATCTCCCTTCTTTCAGTTCAAAACCGTTCCGCCTCGTTCTATGGTTCCATTCCCTGATCCAGAGTCCTGGAGCCCCTTTAGGGACTGGGAGGGGCTGGAAGGTCTCCCCGGAGCCTTCTCTTCTCCAGGCTGAACGCCCCCCCCCAGCTCTCTCCTCCCAGCAGAGGGGCTCCAGCCCTCCCAGCATCTCCGGGGCCTCCTCTGGCCCCGCTCCAACAGCTCCGTGTCCTTGTGCTGTTGGTGCCCCAGCGCTGGAGGCAGCACTGCAGGGGGGGTCTCACAGAGCGGAGCAGAGGGGCAGAATCCCCCCCCCTCGCCCTGCTGCCCACGCTGCTTTTGAGGCAGTGTCCCTGTACTCAGGAGAGCTGAAGGAAAAGGAAAAAGCACGCAAGCAGCGCCTCAGGCCTCCTCCATGATTCTGAAACACACACGAAACCATGAGGGACGGTGATGACAATCTGTCTGCCTCGAGAAAGTCATCACTTGACACCTCTTTTGACCTTGGTGGCTTGCCGGAGCCCGGCTGTCCTGGTTTGGTGGCGGCGAGGCTGGCAGCGCCTATTTGCCGAGCCTGCACAAAGCCCCGGTTCTGACCACGAGGGGTCCTTCGCTCATCGCCCCACGTCTTGTTCTAGAAAGGCATTGTCCCCAAGTCCCCTCCTAAAGCCGAACCGTGCCACGAGGGTTTCTCCCGGCTTCTCTTTCTGCTACTTCTCCACACGGAGCAGGCAGCGGAGCATTCCTGCCCGCAGGCTGCCCGCAGCTCCCCGGCCGTGGGTGGGGACACGTGCCTGCACAGGGTTGGAAGCCGCTCTTGCTTCAACCCTCTGCCTCCGAAAAGCGACTTAACTGTTTCTTCTTTTGCCCTGAAGGAAAGGTGGTTCGGGCACAGGTTTATGCCAACCTGTAACGCTATCACGGCCTGCCTCCAATTAGAAATCACAGCAATTACGCAGAGGATCATTCAGTGGCACAATTAGTACCTGTTTCTGCAGCAGAGATGAGGCAGACCGGGAGCGGTGTCCTCCACTGAGGAGTTGTCTTTGTGGGTTTTTTGGCTGCTGGGAAGTGCTCCCCTCATTCCCTGCTCAGCCGTACATTTCTACCGCTGTCCTATATATTTGGAGGACGACGAATTAACTCCCTTTTTTCTGTAAATTCCTGGCAAGCTTTCAGCTGCTCAAGAAGACCGAGAGGCAAATCTGTCTTCTTTCTGCCTTTGCAGATCAGCTCACTGGTGCTACGATCACAAGCACCAGATCCGTGTGCCATCAGGCGACCTGGCATAAATTCTGGGTCTAGAAAGGCCGCGTCACCCCCTTCTGCTGAATTATCTCTGCGGTGCACTCTGGACACTTTTCTTTTCCTCCGCCCGGTGCCAGGAGAAGGCAGGCGATACCTGCCAACGTTTCTGGAGCAGCTTAAGCCAGCAAACCAGATTTATAACACATGAACACTCATCAAGGGCACGGTGTTTTGACCTGGTATGAGGAACCTTGTTGTCAGGTTTTCTACACTGCCAAGTCACGGACAAGGAGGAAGGATAAGCAACGGCAACCGCACAAGATATCCACGGCAGAGCCAAGAGGAGAGCCCCAAGGTCAAGTTACAGCTGCAACTGCCCGAACACGCATTTCTCTGGAAGGAGGAGAGACAACGTTAACTACAAAACTCATGGAAACCAAGAGAAACTTCTACTGCCTTCAATTAGTGTAAAGGAAGATCCCGTGATGGGTGGGCAGCAACACCAGAAAACGGTGCAGGTCACACCACAAAGGCTCCATGGCGAAATGCAAAGTTCATGACCGCAGTATCACCACAGCCCTTCGTGTGAGCCACAAGTTCTGCTCACACGAGGCTCCTTCTGACTCGAGCCCCTGAAGCTCTGAATCGCCAGCTCTCCGTCAGTGGAAGAGCCAAAAATGGGAAAGTTCAGAGGTTTTTATTTGTGCGGAATAGATAAGGAAAGCAAACATACCCCGATAACCTCTTCCCTCATGCGTAGCCGTCTGAAGGTTGCCCCCACAGGCAGGATGCACATTCTGTACTGAAAGCCTTAAATTTGGGTCTAGTCTGGGCCAGCAGCGCTCTGCTACAGCAAGGTGTTCGACAGCCCCAGTTTGCTCCCATTCCCCTCAGGAGCGGGATCGTGTTTCCAAGGCAAGGCTGGACTGGGGGAGCCCTTGCTCATCTGGCCCATGGGGTCACAGGATTTCCCAATTTTTTTTCATGCCAGTCAGTTAATTTTCAAGCTGAAAAGGACCGTCACAGGCAAAGTCTGACTTCACTCCCTCGGGAAACACCCACCCCGGCTTTCCACAAGGACCCAGCCTGTTCATTTCCTGACTGGAACACCCAGATGGGCAGGTGTCATTTTGGTTCACAGTTGACGTCTGCATCCCTATCCCGTCAACAGATACAAAAGGGCAAAGGCTAAGCTTCTTTCAGTCAATTTTTTCCCCGTCTCTGATCAAACCAGCAGGCAGACTCACCTATTTAGCAATGATGTTAGGCGCAAACCTCGCCCCAGAGCAGCTACAAGGGGCAATTCTTCAGGGGCAGAATTAAAAGCACTTTTTTATTAAGATCCTGGAGGGGAAATGCTTTTTGGACAGTGACTCCTGATGGAAAGGTGAAGCCAGCACAGCCATAGACCAGGCTTTGGAGAGCCCGGATGTCCCCGCATCACCAGGGTGGAAGGGACTGCCGTTGTCCCCATCACCAGGACTTGCAGAGCACTCTCCTCTCTAGCAGCCCTTGGGGGAACCGCTGGACCTGAACCCCAATGGCAATTCAGTCTCCTCGGAAAGGAGGGCATGCGAAATACTGTGGGCCAAGTGGCCTAGTGGAACGTTACTCCCTCTCTGCAAGATACCACAGAGTTTTCCCACACTAAAGAAGCACGTTCTTGGCTTTGGTTTCTGAAAGTCTGCAGTGAAGTACCGCACTTCAGTTTGGCACCATCTGGAAGACAACCGTTTCACTCCTTCGGTTGAAGAGCATGCTGTAGGTATGCATGCCATCTCAACTCAGCTTCCTGTTGGTTTTATCTTCAGGGAGGCAAACAAATACAATTTACATGCCAAACCATCAGCTCTGCGTTGGCAAGTCCTGTTCTTCAAGGATCCTTTTCACGCTCTCCACAATGGTCCACACTTCTGCCATGGCACCTCGACCTGCAGGGCGAGAGCAAAACCACACGGTGAAATCCAGGTCCCAAAAGAGACGGCACGAGGCATGTGCTTCCCCTCTCCCATGCTGCACCCCTGCGGAAAATTAGATGTACAATGGTGGCATGGCACAGCAGAGCTCACCAAGTAACCCCAGGTGTTTCCTTATGACTCGCCCAACGGAAAGCAACTGTGGAGGCCAGAGGATCTGCTCAGTCCACCTGGTTCTGCAGGGGTTTTGTGGCACCACTGAAGGCCATCAGGGGAGGAGAGTGAGAAGAGGATTCACGCTAACTTAGTTTGGCTCGTAACTCAGAAGTATAAGCAGGAGCACAAGCAGAGTCAATGGAGAGAGGCAGGAGACCTCAAAAGGCAACTCATATGACATTAATAAGTACCTCATGTTCTGAATCATCTCCAGAGGTGTCTGCACCTAACCCTTGACCACATAGGGAGTCACTATCTCACCTCACCCCACCCTGGGAGCAAGTGTGCAAAAGTGTCCCAAAAAAAGTGTGTGGGTAGCAAAATACCCTATTTCACCTCCTTTCTCCAGAGTAAACATTGTGTGTGTTCAGTATCTTTGTGAAATGGCCTTGCCTATAAAAAAAGACTTGCCGAATTCATACCATTCCCATGACTCTGCAGTTAGACCCACATTAGAGAAAGATGTCCTGGATTTGCACCAGCTTGAATCTCGGGAGCAGCTCTTGGAGAAGGCTGAGTACTGGAGAGAACAAAATGTAAAAGCTTTCTCCTTTTGGACCAGTCAGATGAACATCTAATGAACATTGCCAGATGAGCATCTAATCTGCACTGTGCTGTTGCTTCCCTCTGAAACACTTTTTAAACTTCGGTTCAGAATTTTAAGGCCAGAGATCATTAAATCATCTCGTCTAACCTCACGCACTGAACTCGGCACTCAGAACTTAGTCCATTCACTCCCGTAATTTGCTTGAGGCTGAGGAAAGACACTTCTCCCACCAGCACTTGTCTCCACTGGAAGACTGAAAAAATGATCTATTGATCTTTTGTCCTGCTGGCTAATTGCTCAAATAATTTAAAATATGTGCCTTATTTGTCATCAGAAATGAGATCTGGAGGGCTTTGTTTTCCTCTTTTTTCTGATCTGCTTCCACAGGTGGGTTAGCGAGCACACAGACGAACTAAACCAGCGGAGTCCAAAGGGCAGAGTAACGACTTGAAGGGCAGGCAAGAGATGGAGGGGAAGGGCACAGGCTACACTGACCACCGGGAGGAGGTGCTCTCTGTGGGCAGAGCGCAGCCCTGAATCTGCCCAGACCCTCGTTTTTTCCAAGACAGATGATCCACCCAAGCCTTGTCTGGGAGAGGCGGTGTAATTGGATATAACTGAGGATTTGCGATGAAGAATGATACTTTGGAAGGTGAAGAAAACTGGGTTGCCCGGCAAAGTAAGACCCATTCTCCCGCTATGCCTTTTTCAGACCTGTAAATCCCGGGAGGTCTGATGCCTCCTGTAGAGAAGTCGCAGGCAGATTTGGGCCCTTCTGTTCTGCTAACCTCAGAAGAGCTGCAGCTGGCAGGTCCTGCTAAACAAGAGAAATTCCCCGACTGCCTCTTCACAGTTTTGCAGAGCTATATCCTTCAAGAACATTTCCAAGGACCTGCCTTTGCCCCCACCACCCACTTCCTCAACATCTTTGGCAATTCACAGCTGTATTTTTAGGTTTAGCAGAGCAAAATCTTGCTAAAGAGCTTGCCTTACAGCACAGCTCATGCCTACAGGTAGAAATGTTCCAGTGTGCCAGGCTCGAGAAATCCAGCCAAGGATGGTGAAGATACTAGCAGTCTGGAAACGTTTTTGCAAAAGCAAATCGCTGCAGGCCCGTGCGTGGTACAGCGCCTCTCAAAGCTCTCTTTATATCACGGCACATGGGTATCATCAAGGCCAACAGCCAGTAGCTTAAACTATCCCATCAAGGCAACATTTTAATTGTCAACTCTACTTAATTTGTTATTTTAACTCTCTTTTAGCTGGACTCTACGTCCAAAACCATCCACTTCCTAAGGAAGAAAAATTAATCAAATTTGATTAAAATGGTAATGCAGAAACTCGGCGGCAGTCAGGATCTGGCCCGTTTCAGGTGAGACCAGCCACATGAGTGGAGGAAGATAAACCTCTTTTACAGCAAGGCAAACCACAATGTCAACAGACAAAACTGGTGCAAACTGAATCTCTTTTCTTCTGCAGATGTCTGCATCTCTTTTCACACATGTGTGAGCTTCGCTACCTGCTGCTTGGGTGGAAGCTGGGCAAACCCCTTTGTGGATGAAACCCACAAAATCAAAATTAGCGCAGAAGAAGAGGCCTTGGGGTGTAAAGCCTGAAAAAAGAGGGGAAGAGAGGCAAAAGTCAGCGGTGGAGATGGCCTTGGGTCTTCAGAGACCTGGAGTCCATTACTGCTGCACTAGTTTTCACTGGGATAGAGTTAATTTTCTTCATAGTAGCTAGCATGGGGCTATGTTTTGGATATGTGCTGGAAACAGCGTTGATAACACAGGGACGTTTCGGTTATCGCTGAGCGGCGCTGACACAGAGTCAAGGCCTTTTCTGCTCCTCACAGCGCCCACCAACGAGTGGGCTGGGGGTGCACAAGGAGTTGGGAGGGGACACAGCCGGGACAGCCGACCCCAACTGCCCGAAGGGACATTCCATGCCATACGGCATCATGCTCTGCGCTATAACTAGGGGGAAGGTTGGCGGGGGGGCTGCTGCTCGGGGACTGGCTGTGCATTGGTTGGTTGGTGGTGAGCAGTTGTTTTCATTTGCATCACTTGCCTTTCTTGGGTTTTATTTCTCTCTCTCTCTCTCTTTTCCTTTTCATTATGATTTGTTATTAATTATTATAATTTATTTCAATTATTAAACTGTCTTTAGCTCAACTCACGAGTTTTCTCCCTTTTACGCTTCCGATACTCTCCCCCCATCCCGCAGCAGGGGAGTGAGCGAGTGGCTGTGTGGTGCTTACTTGCTGGCTGGGGTTAAACCACAACAACTACCTTTGCCATAATTTTCCTACATACTGCCAGGGAAATCCTGGCGTTTGCCAACAGGAAAATCTTGTTGTGAATTGACTCACAAACACAAGCAGAGTCGCGTCAGATGTGGCTACCACTGCCCCAGCTGCCGTACCATCCCTCTCTCCTACAAGCTCCTTCAGGAGTTTGCTCTCCCAGTAGAGGCAGCTGCACTGAATATGAAGCAGCTCCCAAATGACTGCCAGTGTAATGAGGTAACTCCCGATCGACGCCGGTCTACTTGGCCATTCTGAGCTACAAACCACAGCAATCCACACGCCGCTTCTCACGCGGCTCACGCATCCCTGCCACAAGGGCGGCAACCCCCAGGAAAGGGGCAGGGCAGAGCAGCGGAAGGTGGAAATCATGTTCACCATCCGGCTCTAAGCCATTTGTGCTAGTCAGTCGACTCATGTGGCCCTTTTGCACCTCAGATCTCCACCTGTGAAAGAGGGATGACAACAACACAGCTCTGCCTCGGGTGCAGGAACCTGCAAGAATAAGCACATGACCCGTTAGGAGGCACTCGGTTCCTTATTACAGGGACAGAGACCCTACATAGGTATGAAAAAAGATGAAGGGAAAAAATAAAGACAGAACAAAGAAGCTATGCCAGATGGCCTTTCCACTTCTTCCAAAATGTCTGTGCCGAATGACCTCTTTTGGGCGTTTTCCCTTAACATTTTTACAAGTACGTCAGAAATTTGATGTAATCAGGTCTAAAATCCCAGCGGAAGCATAATTGTCCAGGACATTTCAACTGGTGCCTGAGTTACTTGACTACACTTACCTAACTGTAAATATTTCTTAGTCTTCAGCTCCAAAAAAACCACCTCTAGAAGCACTTCATCTACCTAGGGATTCAGAAATTAAGCCAGCCCTAGAATTAACCATGAAGAACATTTTAATGTTCCGTCTTTGCTACAGACTGTTTATTGAACTATCTGACAGAGCGGTTAAAATCCTGCTAGAGTTGGCATTGTTAAACAAAAGCATGAGTATGGCCACCGTGCTATGATGGCCAGAACTGGGTGACATTTTACAGATAATTCATCCAAGAAAAATTTAGATGAAAAAAGCGAAATCCATTCACACCAATTGCTTGCATAAAAAACCCTTCTCAAAACCTCCCGAAAGGCAAAATACTTCCATTTAAAGCAGCTCCTAAAACACAAATTAGACCATTTAAGTAGCATTTCTTACCACTGCAAGTTAAGTCTTTCGAAACTGTGCGTGACGACTTTCCCTATCTCCCTCCTTCACTTCACAGACAAGTCTGATGTCAAAACCCCAAATCAAAACTCGATTGGGAAGCTGAAAAGTAACCCAGGCGACAAACAACAACAAATGGTAAATGTATGTCCAGCTACACCCTGAGCCACGTCTGCGAAGCACTTATTCTCACTGTCTGCTCTCAGGGATAAGATATTATCCCTATGTAAGAGATGAGGAGCTGAGGCGTGATGAAAACAGCCCACAGTCACAGCAGAGGGCAAGGTCAGGACACCCGAATCCCAGGCTGATAGCACTCACCACAAAGCCCTCCTTCTCTTTGATCTACTTTCTTCTTGAATGAGCATTTCTTTTAAATATCAGGCCTATCTAACAGCGCATTTGAAAGCCTGACTTGGACAGCCTCATAAGGCTACTTAAAAATCTATGAACAAGAATAACAGACATCAGCCAGCACAGGGCAAAGCTTCAGTGCGTTTGTATAAACCCTGGCAGTGAGCACCTTCTCCCTCGCAGTTCAACACCTTGAAGACCACATGGCAAAAGAATGCACATCCCTTCAGGATCAGAGCAGCACCTGTGCAGGAAACCAGGCAGAAGACGTGCAAAGGGACTAACCTTCATCTCCGCACACTAGTTTCTTCACCACACAGGGGATCTCTGTGTAGCCAAAGCCTTTCAGCTGCTCCACCTGCCGAGCTGTGATGGGATGTTTCCCACATGGCCGTGTTCATAGCTGGGCAGAAGAGCAGAGGTTTGCTCAGGAATCCCACGCCCGGATGACACAAAGTCTGAAAGAGAAGCCAAGAGGGTTCAGCTCCGAGATGGGTTGTCTTTCCGTATTCTTTCTTCTGCCTTTGCTGCACAGAAGCGCTTTCCCAGCCTTGCGTGTCATTAGGGGGCCCAAAGCCTCCATCTGTCTGTGCAGCTGGACCAACCCAGAGGCAGATCCACAGGGCTGCTACTAATTTGTACTACGTTCCAGCGACGCTCATCTCTGACAGGCAAGAAAGATGAGGGAGGCTACACAGAGGATAGATCCCATCCTACTCCGGCTTGGGACCAAGAAAGCAGCCCAATCGCTGGAGCAAACCAAGCTGGAATACCATGCGTGCTGACTGCCAGCTCATGTGGGAGACCGAGAGGAGCTGAGGGGTGGCCAAAGATCGTATCAGCTAAAGAGAAATCCCCAGGCAACACTTCAGATAAGCCAGCTGCAGAACTAAAAACACCAAAAGCTGGCAAGTGAGGCTTTTTTAAATGATATACCAACTGGATCCATAACTCCTCACAACGGAAGCGCTGCTGCTTCCAGGATACAAACAGAGGATAACGCAAACACATCTGGGCTGTTGCAGAAGATGCTGGCAGATGACAAACCATCTAGCAGCCCCTGCGTGCTACAGGGAATCGTATCTGACTCCTCAGTAACACGGAGCTTCCAGATAACCCAGTATCACCTCACCTCCTTAAAAAGATAAATGCTGGTTGCTCTTAATGCAATGGCTGTCACTTACTGCTCTTAATGCGATGCCCGTCCCTAGGCCTAGCAGCATTTAAATCATGCAAAGGGAGCTTCCCAGGTAGCAACAGTCCCTGGTGCAGGGTCTCTGCTCAGATCACAGAGTGCTTATGGGAACCCTGCCCATCCTTTTTTATGCCCTGTGATTTGAACCCTTCCCGGCACAGGAAAGTCTGCTAGAATCTGTTGTAACTTGCCAACCAGCACCTCCAGCACTTGCTTTCCTTTGCTGGAGCTACCTCTTCCTCTCCAAAAAGACTGGCAGGACTTTGTGAAGTCCTGCGTCCCTAACACCCTTCCTGAGCTCTTTCCCTCTGCTACCACCATCACACCTACAGTACCAAGGGGACCCAGAAGGACAAGACATTGCTTGTCCTCCCACAGCTCCTTCTGGCTTCTCTCCAATCTCCAGTGATCTGCTCATACAAATGAGGGCTGTTTCTCTGGGCATATTTTGTTCATTTCTGTGCAGTCCCTCTTAGCTGAACAGCTAACTTGGTCATGCAGGGGTCCCCGGCCAGAGCCGATGTGCTGCCCTCCATTTCTAGTTCTAGCTTCCTTGCATTACTGCAGGGTGATGCACCACAGCAACATTTGCAGTTCTGCAGCCTCCTGGAAGATCTTTTGGGTGGTTAATGCTTGTGACTTCTCCTAATGCCTGGACACAACACATTCAGCCGTGCTGCAAGTTCCCCTGCATCCAACAGAAAAGCACGCTCTCATTTTAATACGCTTTCTGCTCAGCCTCCAAGCCAGAGCACCTTTAATACCAGAAAAACAAGCCCGAACAAGCAAAATCCCCTATGGCTGAAACTGGAAGGTAAGAAAGTGTGAACATGTTTGAATTTCTGTGCTATGCAGTTAGGTGAGGGAGGAGGTGAGGTAGCAGGAAGTAAACAATTTTATCTGATCTCACAGGTGTCTTTCCAGATTGCATCTGAAAAATGCAGAGAGGAACTCAGAAGTGAGTGCATGTATGCGCACGCGCGCGTGTGTGCACATGCATGACAGAGAGAGGGTGGAGGCAGAAAGAGAGAAATACACAGAAAAAGCAGGAAAGGCACAAAGCAAGGACTGGGACATAATGGAAGAGACTGACAGAGCCGAGGAGGCAGAAAGGGTTGTAGGTCAGGGAAGGAGAGAACAACTACTTGAGAAGGAACAGGGGAACCATACTGGAGGAAGAGAGAGACAAGCATACGAAGTGGGAGCAGAACATGCAAATCTCACTGTTCTTGATGCTGCAGAAGCACAAGAGTTCCCATGAAAGAAAGGTCAGACAGTCTAACACTGGGAGGTGAGAGAACTCTCACGCAGAGCTCCGGTTACTCACCAGCAGGTTGTCACAGATGCCATTTGCGAGCTTTGCCAGCGTGTTTGCATCAAGAGGTGCCACCAACATAAGATCAGCCCACCGTCTGAGCTCGATGTGCAGGACTGGGTCCGAACGACCTTTCCAGAGCTGTGGATGAGACAAGGTGCGGATTACCGAACGCTTACAGCGAATGCTGCAAATAATTGGCACTTTATCTTATCGATCCCACGTCAGTAACCACCGCACAAACTTAAGGGGAAAGAATTACTCTCACACGGAGCAAGATCTGACTGTGTGGGGAACGCTGACTGCAGCCAGCGCTCGCTTTTCTGACTTCCTCCTTCCTCCAGCGAAGGCCATGTTGCAGCTCCATTTAGGAAGCACAGCTAATGGACAGCACCAACGTGCTCAGTGCTCTACAAATGGGTGTCCTTTCCCCACACCCAACAACAACAGACTTCAACTCACAGGGAAGAGCCTTCCCCATCCGCGTCACCCCTCAGCTTCAGAATTGTTCACAGGAGCTCCCTCAAGACGCAGCATATCTTAGCGGAGAAGAGAGCTCCATCCTTTCCGCCAACTGAAGCCAGACAGGACCAAACCAGGGGTCTCGTTTCCTGAGGAACCCACGTCTTTTATAAGCTTCACATTTCTCTGAAGCGAAGCTGTCCACTGGCTTTTAATGAGGTACAGACCCCTAACAGCACAAGTCACTTTTCAAGTAGGATGCGCGTCCCTAAGCACACCCACAGCAGCAAAGTAAAACCCCCATAACTACAGCAGGGAACAGTCCTGTTGCCTTTCTCTAGATGGACGCCGTTTAGCCAGCTGGGCACTTCCCTCCTCTCTTGGCTCTAAATGAATGTTTCTATCTTCAGTAAAGCTCTGAGTCGCTCAAGAGAGTCCTAGTCTTTTCTTCAGAGCACGGTTAACTGGGAAAGTTAACAGCAAACAGCATCAGGCGCTTAATCCCCAGAGGACACACACCACCACAGGCCGGCAAGAGGTTATCAGGGCCACAAACTGCTCCTTCTCTGAGTCACTGGAAACCACAACAAAAACGCAGCATCCGGAAAGCTGGTGCTTCCTGACACCTTTCCCAGCTCCTCCACTCACTTCTACTTTTCCTAGAAGCACTGAAAAATTGTAGGTTTATTTTCAGAGTAAACTATCCCACAAACAGACGCTGAGCAGGCTTATTTTCTCACCCTTCTGTCAAAACAGCATGTTATAAGGCCTCCGTGCCCGCTTTCCGGTGTGCCAGCAAGACCTCAAAGCCCGACCCGCTCCTCTTCTCTCACCTCACCGAGGGCTCCTCAGAAATAACGGTGGCGCTGTAAGCGCCCTGGGACCCAGCAGATCTCCACCAGTCTCCCAGACCAGACAGAAAGCTGGCTGGTCTAATGGCTAATTGCCCTCCGCATGCCGCTCTCCACAGAAAAGCAATGCCCGCATCTGAGTGCAGCGGCAGGAGTAGATCACCTTGTACTCAGATCGGTACTGCAAAGCAGAGAGAAAATGTATAGCAAAACAAATGTTGATGTTTATATAATGATCCTCTTCATACTCGGGGACCCTCAAAACATGTCAGCAAAACCGCAGTCAAGAGAAAAAGCAATTTTACAAGGTCTAGAGATGGTCACAGCCCTGACAACTGAGTTATCCCTTCCTGGAACAGCTCTTCGATGTATGCACACGAGCACAGGTGTGGACGCCTCTGAGATAAGCACTGCTTCCACCAGGAGAAACCTCTCTAAGTTCCAGCCACCTAATCACACCGGCGCACAACAGCTCCAGATACTGGCCTTCCTCTGCACCGCTACACCAGGGTGGCCCTACCAGCACAAGGTTACCCAGTCAGACACCAGACCGAGTTTTCAGGCAGCGTGGGTAGTTTTGTGAATGTCAGCGATGTCCTGTAGATTCAGAATACATACTGTTGAGGAGAACTAAGCTGTTGCCTTCGTGACAAGTATGACTCATGACGGGCACCAAACACCCTCACCGCGATTCTGCAGTGGCTTTCTTGACATTTCCTGATACTCCTCTCAGAGCTGCAGATAGCGCTGAGCCCAGGGTGGTGAGAGACCACTTCTACCCTCACTGCCTGCTGCAAGTCTGCTAGAGAGGTACAAAATCCTCCGGTACAGTCAGGACAGCCTTTCTTTTCATCCTCATTTACAGCACGGTTGGAACCACATTCTTTGAAAGCCATGTTCCAAAGCGTACATTACTAGAACAAAGAAGGGAGCCTTGGCCCAGGATTAAAAAAATAATGTGGTCTCCTGCAAAGAACTTAGAGGAACACTTTTATTTGCTTTTCAGCACTTGAACAACTAAGCAAATCTCCCAGGGAGCCTGCTTTTTTTCTGAAGCATGGCCCACTGGCATTCTGGAAGTAGAAGGCACGAGTGTGTGACAGAACGACTTGAATTACAAAACGGGGTGGCGAGTGGGGACAGGACAGAAGCCCTTGCCGTCTCCAAAGGCAGAACAACTCACCTGCCATTCATCTTCATCGCTGTAGAGGGTGACGGGAATCTCCTGGGCGTTGTAGAATGCTTTGCTCTCTCAGTAGTGACCACCTTCACTTCGAGCTAATTGGAAAAGAAAGACAGACCAGTGGTTAGACTTGAGGACAATCCTGTAAAGCTGGATAGAGAGGAGGGCTCAGCAACAAAGATTTTGAAAGCTCTGTGGATTCTCAGAGGACCTTCCCCTATTCACAGCTGAAAGGCCAGGCCACTGCAGGTGTTCACAGGAGCCAAAGACTCATTTCATGGCACCCTAAAACGGGCAGGTGATTAGTCACCGCCTGCCAAACGCATTCACGTGGCCAGTTCACAGCGGGTGACAGCAGAAAAGACAGAGCAGGTCAGAATGAGATGCAGTTCTGCACAGAACTTCAAAGAGACTGTAAGAAGCAGCAAACCAAAGCTCTGTGGAAAGACGCCTTTTAATCTCAAAACACGCCTGCCAAAGGGAGTCGTGCCTCAGTGGATTCCCTTAACCACAGCACAGAGGACTGCCGAGGGTGGCATGCCTACACGGCACATGCAGGATCACTCTTCCCACACTCGGAGCCAAGAGTAAGCTCTCTGCCAAGAGGAAGCACAGCGCTTGAGGGATCAAAAGGTCCTGCTGAGGGACAAGCTGGCTAGCTGGGGCTCCGCACCACCAGCGCAAAGCAAGGCCACCTCTCCCGCACAAGGCTTCACAAGAAGGAGTGGCTGCGGAAGACAGAGTACGGTTTCTCGATCGAATGAACCACGTGGCACACCCCACTGTCTCTTTCTGCCCCTGCCTCTCGCTCTCCATGATCTCCTGGTGCCAAAGTTGGGGACGTAGCTGCAGACTACTGGATACTACTTTTAAAACCACATTAATCAGAATTACTCCAGCCAGGGGTAAAAACACCAGAAGCAAGACCAGGTTGTGTCTTCCAGCTATCCTTCCTATCCAGGTAGGATGCTGGACAAAGGAAAACCTCTGTGTAGGTATGTTCATAGCACAGGGTTTCTGTGCAGGCCAAAGAGGAAACCGGTGACCTCCACAAAGGAAAGAGAGACGGGGTGAAAATATACAAAGGTTCTCTCCAAAATCTTAGGTAAACCTGCCTGCCTTGTTGAAAAGTACTGGAATCTTCAGTTATAGGGCAATACTAGGGAAACCCTACCGTGTCCCTTGGACATTTGACACGCACAGTTATGAGGTGCTAAGATGCTCTATGACACAAGATCCTTTAATTTCCTCCTGCAGAAATCTTAACAAGTGGAAAAGAGGTTTTTTCCCTGGTTTCTACATGTTGCATGACCTGCTCAAAGCTGTAGCTCTGACAAATGTCACCAACAGCTGCCTGCCACATGCAGTGAAGCGGGGCTGCCCTGCACACACCAGGATCGGCCGCAAAGCACCCACGGGGCACATCCAACCGTATTCCCACCTGCAATTCCTCCCAAGGATGTACCTTAAAACCAGCCAACAGACAGTCCAACACATGGAGGGAGTGTTACAGTGAAAAACGACCCTTTTCCTTGTTATTGGCCATTTTCAATCCCGGTCTGCTCCTTCAAGCAATTCACAGTGCAACTCACTGTCTGGTTCTGTTAACCTAACAGAGAGATGGGGAGAAACCAGCTTCACCAACAACTCCTCCTCGCTAGAAAACCGTGGCCTGAGGTACAAAACTGATGAAGCCCTCGGTCTGCGCACTCTTGCTAAAACAGACTGCTGAAAACCTCCAAGAAGATTTCTTCAGGCAGCAGCAGCAGCTGAAGTGACAAAACATGTTAGCCCATCTCCCAACACTAACTAGTCGACTGGGAACGGAGCAGTCTGGATTATCTGCACCCTACATGACCAGAAATAACAGCTGGGACCAGTGGAAAATCCTAGCCTTAGCATATGATTGTCTTTGGTAATTTTTCCCATTTCCTGAAGAAAAAGCCATGGAAAATAAAGCTGCACATAACGCCAGGGTTCAGTACTACACGTTTGGTTCTTTGCCTCTTCTAAATGTCTGCTCTTTTTCGAGCGACCATAGCTTGGAATCACAGCTGTGTTTCTAGTGCTTTCAAGTGTGAAGATCATATTCACGGCAATCAGCCGTATTGCTTCCAGATTAACCTCACCTCACAGGAAGCTTTTTGGAGCCAAGCAGCAACACCTGCAAAGGTGCTAATGCTGCTCTCTGCTATGCCACGGGCTTCAGTGAGGTGTTAACCTCGCCGTCTGCAAGATACTACTTATTTGGTGATTTTAAAGAGCAACGTGCAGTTTAAAGGGGCACATCTGCTGTCTGAAATGGTAGCAGTAGGCCACGTCTGCACTAAAAGTAATGTTTGTTAGTGATATTCTTATTTTAGGAGTTAGCCACAGCAGTATAAAGATTTTTAGGTGACATAACTTGATCTGCCACATGACATATTTTGTCACTTGCTACTGCAATTGTGCCGTTATTCAAAATTTTCTAATCTAGACCAGAAATGCCCCTCTCAGGCTAAAGGACACGCAAAAATCCCCGATAGACACTCTGCTTTTTTTTGTATTTTTTTTAAGATAGTTTCATAACCATCTCTGGTCTTAAAAAATATACTTATTTCTTCAAAGCATAAGCCCATAGCTGGCTATCGAGTACTACATCCAACCCACTACAAGCTAACGCACACCAGGGGGATATGTTCAACATGGTGGCGACTCCACCGCTCCCCCAAGAAACTCTATTAATTAGAACTCTCTTAGTTAAATATTCTCCATAATTAAGATTTTCTGCTGGGGTGGGCTCCTGGATCCCTTGTTCTGAGCAAGTCCTTCATGTCCTTCCAGCTACATTGGAAAGAGATCAGTTCTCAAGATCACTTTAGCCTACATAGGTTTTTTTTTTCTCTCTATTTACCTGGCACACCCTTTGTTTGCCTGTGGTTATATCTCTGCTTAAACAGCAAAGTCAGTCTAGCCACACTCAAACTCCTTTACTGGAGACAGTTTAGACTAGTTCCAGGTCTTTCATTTGGACCGTTTCAGCCAATTCTCCAGAATAAACTTCACTGCAAAACTGCTCTCCTATGTTTCACGCAATATCGTTGGTCTCTGTTAGAAGATTCTCCTGTCACAGCCGTTTCTGCTTGGGGTAAGGGGGTGTGATTATTTTTTTTCCCATACTTTCCCAGTTTTGATGGCAAAATCTTTACAGACAGACTGAGCTTCGATAGCAACCGCTGCAGAAAAGAACGAGTAGCTCGTCTGTTAAACGGCACCTACAAGCTGACGTAGAGACTAGCTGGCTGGAGCGCAACAAAAATGACATGACATGATTTAAACCCAGACGACATCCTGTAGCTTCAAGAGCAATACATTTCTCCCACAGAAAAGGTTTGTCGTTTCCTACCTTTATGACTAACCGATATTCTGCCAAGGTGATTTTTGTCATCGTATTCACGGAATCACGGAATCTTTTCCTGCCAGGCCGTTCAAAAATACCAGGAATTGGACCAAGACAATGAGCGTGAATGTAGCACAACCACAGGAGTTACCCACAGTGTCCTGACGACACACTATGCGCTGTCTGCCCACAACACCAGGTGCAAGGGTAATAACCGAAAGGCGTATGCTGATACCACATAAATTTCCTAGATCTTCAAAGAGGTTAAACAAAAGGCAAGTAAGACGTAGTCACATCCATTATCACCCTCAAGGAGTTGTTTAATGAATGCAAAATCACACTGCCAAGTTGTTCACCAAGCATCATTCTAGCCAAAACATCAATTTAAACTAACCGCTCCAGTTTCAAGCCTCCGACCCACATCTCCCTTCGTAGAAAAGACTTCCTCTGCTTCTGCCCTGCTTCCACCAATGGCTTTTTAAAGTTCTGTTCCATCAGTAACGAAACGATGCAACAGCTTGTGCAGGACTCAACAAACCCAATGGAAAAGTTACACTGACTCAGCAGGCTTCAGATCAGGTCTTGAAATCACATCAGACGTGAGCAAATAAATAATATTAATTAACAAATTAAGTACCAGAAGCTCCTGGACTGGATACTTCACTTCCACTTTTTGTGTAACAAAAGCCTAAAACCAGTGGGCGCAAAGCCCGCAACGGACGTCACAGAACCTATGGGCCTTCACGGAGAATTCAGGTCCAGCCATCTGCAGCTTTTAATTATGAATCAAATGCTCAGAGAGAAGGAATGCATTTGACCTAGATTCCTACAGTGGGTCATTTGCATTCTCCCTCTCACCTGCAAAAAAGGATGTTCCGAGCACCAAGAGCACAGGAAAAGAGACAACAGCAAAGCCAATCTGAGAGACAGAGGATTAGAAGACGCCCTGTTACCCATTCCAGCTTGGAATAGCACATCAGCCAGTACTTCAGAGTTACTCAGAGACTGCACTTCTTCCGACTCTGTGTGAATGTATCTACAGGTAAAGCCTCCTAAACCTTCTAAAAGGATATTCGTTAAGCAATCTGGCAAATATATCTGGATATGTCGATACACCCTCTTCCTCCTGCCACTCTTTCGTTTCCCTGCTCCAAAACGTTTGCTAAAGGTTTTCTATGTTTTCCTCTAACTTTATTCTACAGCAAAAGTCAGCACATGTTCCTCCCTGATTCTAGTCGCTACTGCCTCTTGCTGGACACCTCTGTTACTCCAGACAATAACTCTGAAAAAACCCCAAACGCACAGATACATATAGCGGCTTGTATTTTCTATTTCTGTTTTTACAAGACTTGTTTTCCCTTTGTTGCTCAGACAGCAGTGTCCATCTTTGCAAACTCCACATCACACGGAGGGAAAACTGCAAGGTTGTCATTAGAGGTTTTCAAGTTCCGCAAAGCATCCACCCTGTGTCTGTAGCCAGATCTGGTAATTTGATTAACAAGGACATATTCCATAAAAAAAAAAACCACCACCACAAACCAAGACAAGGACCTATTCAATCGTTTTTCAGAGAATAAAGCAAGCTGAGATGAACAATGCTACTTTCATATACCAGAACCTAAATGTCTGCCTATGGAAATACCCAGGAACAGTTACTGCCCTTAAAACCTGATTTAAATCTAACTCTTAGGTATAAAGGAGGAGGAAACGATAGGAAAAAATATCCATTGACTTTAAAAACAGGAGGACCACCCCCCCGAGTTTTTAAACTAAAGGGCTCAAAGCCAGAAGGAAACTTTTCATTTCAACAGAAGCTATCAAATCTCTCCTCGGAATGAAAAACAGGGTAACACCAACTTTATGAGACTTCTACCAATAGATTTACTCACCCCTGGGATTTTCAGCAATTCGGCGATGAGGAGAGGCAGCTTCAGGGCAGCCACACTCCCAGTCACACCCACCAGGACACGGAATTTTTTTCTGCGGCACTGATGAGCTCTTTTCTGCAGGAAACCCTGGTTCTGGCTCTGAGAAGGGCTCCATGCTCCGATCAAACTCTACAAGCACAGAAAAACAAAAGATGCTTGACTAACGGTGTCCGCTGAGCGAGGCTAGCAAAGCAGGGCTCCAACGCCAACGTATTCCCGAGGGCACGGATTTAAGCCTGGACTGCAGGACCTGAAGTAATTCAGTCTGAGGATGAACACCCAGACCCCAATCCACAACGCTTTTGGGCATCAGCGTACCTTTAAGCACAGCAAGTAGTCTACTCCTGTTCAATTACAGTTTGCTCTCGGGCACTGGTGAACAGAACAGAACACTAAAACCCGGGCAGGCGGCCCAGAAAAGTGTTTGGTAAAGCCCACAGCCCCCAAAAGAAAGATACACTCTCACACGTTGAATAAGGTCCAGAGTTCACAATAAATCTACCTTCCACACTAACTGCTGGGAAGACATGAAACCCCCAGCTGGGTCGGCCTCCCTTCGCACTGTCTGGTAATAAATGCAGGGAGTAATAAATGTTAATAATTACAAAATCTGGGCCCTGATGCACGCTTTATCATCTTACTTCCTGTTGTATCAATCATGTATTTACCCACTGCGTTAGAAATGACTCCCTAGCATATGGGGGGAAAAACCCACCAATGAATAAGAGGTAGAAGACAACAACCACTGAGTGAAAACACCTTCTCAGGGACGTCGAAGTCCAAACTGCTCGCTCCCCCCCCAGCGCCTAGCGAAGGGATCCGAAGCCACTTTGGAAGGCTGAGCTGGCAGCTGTATCTCAGGTCTCCGGCCTCCTCACAGCTTCCCTGTGCTGCTGCCACACCGGTAAATCCCAAACGGCTCTTCTGCTGAGGAAAAAAGTGCTCCTCGGCAGAATCCACGTGAATATCTCTGCTTAATGAGTGATCACCAAAGAGTAAATTCACTTCTAAAAAAAATCTGAAAAATGTGTTTCTAGCAAAGACGTTACCCTGGGACTCAGTAAGGTTTGTTCAATGTCACCGACATCCTTGTTATTCGGGGGAAGTTACTTGGAAGTGTATTGGGGAGAACAAAAAGGAAGAAAAAAGTGTTTACACTCCCCTTATTTTCGGTACCAACTCAGCTGCTGGAGTGAGGGGGCTGGATTCCCGAGAGAGGGGAATTCACCCCCTTCGGTCCTTCCCTGAAATCATTCATCAAGCGGGTTTAGAGATCCTTCATGGGGCGATTCAGTTACGCATCAGCCCCACCTCCGCGCCCAGCCACACGAGCACCCACCAGCTGCGGCACAACACCAATAAAACGTTCTTTTTCCACGCTCCGCTTGGAATTAATACATTTAACTCGGGCCCCTGAGGTTTCTCAGCGTGTTTATAAAGAATTGCTAGGATAGGAGCACATTATCGGCTTCTCAGCACTGACGAGCACGAGTAATTAGAAGCAAGGAAATCCAGCACGCATACTGGCTGCGCGATGTCAACACTACAGCAACACTTCGCATGTTTATCCATACCTAATTAAAATTAAGTTTATGCCTTCGCAGCAAGGAAAACACCCACTTCCCTTATGATTGCTAAATGGCAATTAGTTCACTGAAACGTCCAGATCTTAAAGCCTGGGAATAAGGCATAATTTTTTAACGGGCCGTTTTCAAAAATGGCTGGCTATTAGGGATGAAACAAGAGCGCAACGTTCTGGGCCGCGCATTCCTCTTACCCACGCACAGCTCTGGGGAGTCAGCTAAGAAGCCGTTAGAAGGCAAGCAGCTCACAGGGCTATTTAGTTATTTTATTAGCATTTTAACAGCTGGAAAAAAGCTTCAAAAGGCCGCTGAGGCAGAGAACAGAACCGAGACACCCCGGGCACTTCTGAAACGTAAAGAAGCAGCGTTTGTATACCGGTAGCGGCAGGAGGCCCGGCGAGGAGAGCGACAACCGCCCGAGGTCCAGCCCCGCGGCCCGCTCCCCGCGGAGGCACCGGCCGGCCTGCGCCGTCGCCCGGCAATGGGGGGCGCGAGCCCTCCGCGCCCCGGAAGCCGAAGGGCAGGCTGGGAAGCGCTGATTGGCTCTGCTGGCGCACGCGCGGAGCGGCGGGAGCCTGAAGCGGCGACATGGCGCCGGTGGCGGCTCTTGAGGGTTTTTCATCCCGGGGCCCTGCCCGCCACCCCGCCGTGCCCCTCAGGCTCTGGCAGTCTCCGGAGCGCTGGGTAGGGCGGCTGCGCTGCCGGCGCCTCAAGCCCTCCCGGACAGCCCGAGAGGGGCTGGCGGGCCTCGGCACCTCTGGAACAGCCGCTCCACAGCGCCGGGGAGCAAAACGGCTACGCGCGGGATCGCTGCTGGGGCAGGCAGGCGGTTTAAAGCTCCTCGGAATCACAGAGTGGTTAGAGTTGGAAGGGACCTTAAAGCTCATCCAGTGCCGCCCCCTGCCCTGGGCAGGGACACCTCCCACCAGCCCAGGTTGCTCCAAGCCCCGTCCAACCTGGCCTTGAACCCCTCCAGGGATGGGGCAGCCACAGCTTCCCTGGGCAACCTGGGCCAGGGGCTCACCGCCCTCACAGCCAAGAATTTCTTCCTAATACTTCATCTTAATCTTTTAGCGTAAAACCATTCCCCCTCATCCCATGGCTCCCCTCCCTGCTCCAGAGTCCCTCCCCAGCTTTCCTGGAGCCCCTTCAGGTACTGGAAGGGGCTGGAAGGTCTTCCCGGAGCCTTCTCTTCTCCAGGCTGAACCCCCCCCAGCTCTCTCAGCCTGTCCTCACAGCAGAGGGGCTCCAGCCCTCGGAACATCTTCATGGCCTCCAACAGGTCCGTGTCCTTGTGCTGAGAAAACTGTTTAAGGGAGGATCCTAGCTCAGGCAAGGCTTTAGAGGTGTCAGAAGGCAACAGAAAACTTGCTGCTAGGGAAAAAAGCGTATGTAGGGGAAGAGGGTAGAGAAAAGGGGTGTCTGATGGGTGCAGGACCATTGGCTGCTCCTGCATCCCCACGAGAGGTGGTGGGCAGCTCCCAGTGATGGATGAGCCCAGCAGGCATTACAGACCGTGAGTGAAACCTTTCCTACAGGATTCAGGGCAGCCGCAGAGAGCTGGCAGGCAGAAAGCGGGTTAGAGGACCGCTTGTGTATTGTCTGATGCAGGAGCATGGCAGATCTGGGGCTGCATGTGGTGTGGGCTTCCCAGCTATGGATTAAAAGCAGCTGCTCCAGGCATCCCTCTAACATTGGCAGCTGCAAATCAGCAGCAAGAAAGGCAAGAGGGCTCTGCGTCACCGGCTGCGAGACATGGAAAGCAACAGGGAGACCTCAGTAAAACCCCAGGCATGTGCTAGAAACATCCAAGCGTCAGCTCTCCCGCCCCGTGGGCTTCAGCAGCACCACGCCTCGGTCACAACCATGGCAGTCCCCACCTAAAGCGGTCACAGAATCGAAAGAAGCGCGGTTATGGTATCCTGCCCGGCTCGCGCTGGCAGGTCAGGAAGGCTGAAGCCGGAGGGGTAGGTTTCAGCAGTCAGCGCTCGCACTCGCCCATTCAGGAGACACACCGGAGAGGAGGGTTAGATGCTGAAGCAATGTCTGTTAGTTGTAGCTCGTTACAGTTATTATTTATGCATCTTATTGGAAATGCAAAAGGTGAAGTCACTTAATTCATCGTTTCTCAGACATGGATGACAGAGCACGTGATTTGGCATAGTCAGTTTTAGGCTAGCTATAAATGAATTGCACAATATTTAAACCTGATTAAGTACATAATAGGCTCAGCAAAGGATTACTTTTCTCCTTACATTTTATACATATATATACACACACGCACACACAGACAGGCATTTTATCATTAGCTGCATTTTAGTCTTGTCAAGAGACAACTGCCTACTGCAGAATGACTGAAGTGATACCCTTAAAAAGGAAACTATTCCTGGGGGGCTTTCCTGAAAAGAGAAGTTCCTCTTTGGGGTGATTCTTGCGGGTAGGAGTCACAGACAAGTAGAGAGGGGACAGGGGTGAGGGGCTGGGGCCACGCACAGCTCTGGCTAGCTGTGGCACGAGCGGTGGCACACTGAGCTCTTTGCCTGCAGCAGGCAGGAGATATTTGAGCCAAGGAGCCAGACTGGACTCTGGGCTGCTTCTTCTAGGCCCTGGAGAAAAATTTGGCTTATTTAAAGTGCATTTAGAGTCAGAAAAGCATCTCTGAGAAGGAGCTTTCCCCACTCCTGCCCTGCGGCGTCCATCAGCTCCCCATTTATGAACCGATCTTTTCCAGGGTCCGCCAGTCACCATCCCCAGCTGCCAGACCCCAAGAGTTCGGCTGCCTCCTGCTAAGGTGCAAGATCATTATTTAAAGCCTGAGCCCTCCCTAACTAAGCAGGGATTTGGGGCTGACAGGAGCAGGGATTTCTGCACTGGGAAAATACACAGCCACGTTTCACTGCGCTGTTCAGAAGCGCGAGCAAGCGGGAAACCTTCCCACCAGCCTGGAGGTTTCCTAAAGAGCCTTAAGTTAGCGTGTGCCTCAAAAAGCTAACGGGGACAAATCTTGGTCTCGCTCTTTCCATGGTCAGTGAGAACTGGTTGTATGTGCTTGCATACGGGGTGGCAAGGTTTGACCCAGAGCCTTGCCCAAGAATAGGTCCTCTGAGAAACACTCTGCCAGTTTTATAGCTGCTTTTCAAAACGGAAGCCTTTAAAAAAACAGACTCGGGATGCAGAATCTGGAACGGGACGGTTGTATCCCGCAGGGAAAACCTGTCCTCGCTCCCCAACACGCACACGAACACACACACAGCATGCCGGGGCTCCTGCCCGCGCTTGCGCACGAATACTGGTCTGCCACATCAAAATGTGAACTACTCATGTACAACACCACACCGAGAGAAACTGTAGATCCTGAGCCAGGGTGTAGATGAAGAATCTCTTGGCTTCCAGCATATCAACAGCAAGATTTAGGATTTCTTTTTTTTTTTTCCCCTTTTTTTTTTTTTCCCCTTTTCTTTTTTTTTTTTTTAAATGCTAAATCAGCCAGCCACCTGCTAGTAAAAAAAGCAAAAGAAAAGGGAGAATTCCCAGGATTGCTTGCCCTTGCTGAGACGGTGGCAGGTGACTGGACTCTACCAACTGAAAGAGAAAACTCACACGCGTCAGAAACCTGTGGTTCAGCGCTTTTTCCAAGAGGGGAGGTGGGTGCTGGTTGCTGTTTTTATCTTTCCCTTTGAGGGGAGGTGGGGGGGGGGGGAGCTTTTGGCTGATGTAGTTTTAACATACACCTATCACCACAGTAATTAAAAAACCACCACCATACACTATTTCACAGGGAAAAAAGAAGACAATGTGAACCTACACTTACTACCACGCACAACGAGAGCCCTGCAGGTCAACTCATGGCCTCTTCAAAATGGAAAATAAAAGAGAAAAGAAGAGCTCAAGACGATAACGAGGGGGGGGGGGTATAAAAAAAAAAATCCAAAATTATCTTGTTACAAAGAACAGGAAAAGAAGAACCGTTATGGTACACTCCGACTCTCCGAAATAGCTGCAGAAACTCGGCTCAGCTTTTCTCCTCCTCCGCCTCCCTTTCCCCCCCAGCTCTTTCGCCCGAGGACAGAGTCCTGCTGCTCACATCTCGTTGGAGTAGGTGTAGTTGGGGGTGGCCGAGTACTGCGTCTCGTGCTGCATCATGGCCCCCTGCGCCGCCCCCATGGCCGCGTTCTGTGCCGCCTGCTGCACATGGGGGTTCTTCCAGGCCCCCGTGGTCCACTCCTCCTGGGCTTTGCTGAAGCTCCCTCCGCTCCCCCGGTAGAACTTATGCACCTGGAGCAGGTTGAAAAGAGAAAAATCCTGAGGCACTGAGCGGCTGCAGCTCGCTCTGAGACCCCAGGGTAGCGGCAAGGGCTCCCCGAAGCAATGCACCCCCCGCTTTCTCCTCCCCTACCATAGTGAGAGCAATGAAGGAGAAGACCGCCATCCCCGTGAACAGGACGGTGGGGATCAGCATCACCACCGCCGACCCCACATTGGTCCCGAAGAAGGAAATCGCTGCAATCCAGCCGCTGCAAAGGAGACGAAAACAAGCATTCAGCAGCCTGGGGCTTTCCCACCTGGCTCTGCTCATCCCTCCCCCACAACCCTCCCGGCTCCTCAAACCATCTTCACGGAATCACAGATTTATAGGGGTTAGAAGGGACCTTTGGAGACCATCTAGTCCAACCCCCCTGCCAAAGCAGGTTCACCCAGAGCAGATTGGACAGGAACGCATCCAGGTGGGTCTGGAATATCTCCAGAGAAGAGAAATTCTCTCTTTCCCAAAGAGAGAAGCTCCTGAGGCACTGAGGATGTTAAACCACCAGCTCAGCGGCAACTGTCCGTGCACCCAATACGAGAACACAGTCTTCCTTACCAGACGCCCCAGCCAGGGATTCCCACCGCCTGGATAATGCTGATCACCAGCTGGGCCATGAAGGTGAAGAAGAAGGCCATGAAGCTGAAGGAACTGTCTGTCCTGCAAGAGAAGGCTTGGGGTCACTCCCTACGCCTCCATCCCTGCTGCACCGCAAGGGAAGGGATCCCGCACCCTAAACCCCTTCAGGGTCACAGAAGCAGCTGTGGATTAGCGAGAGGGCGGTGAGAAGCAGAGCGAAACTATAGGCAAGGGGAAAAAAAAAACCTGCCAGAGGCTGAGGCTGGTGAATGAAGGGGCACCTGGGAAAGCCATGGGGCATCAGACCCTTCCCACGACCCAGCCAGCTCCGAGAGGGCATCCATGTTTGGACACAGCTCTCCGTAGGGCTCAGCCTTCCCGCGTGGCGAAGAAATACACCCCCAGTTTTCTAGGTTTGGGGATACCACCCTGGGGATTGACCTCAGCGGCACAGGTAAGCGACATAAGCACCTCGAGGGCTCGTGGAAAAATACAAAAGAAGCCTCAAGGATGGATGGAAGGGAGGGAAAGTTGGCACCACAGCTGCATCCTGACACTGCACAGAGGGTGTCTTTATATCACATGTTTGGGGGTTTGGCCCTCGGGAAATCCCAAACGCCCTTGCTTTGGAGGTTAGGAAGTAAAGCTAAAGGGCTGGACAGAAAGAGCAGAAATTCCCCCAAATACCCAGGCAACGTCCCAAGCTAAGCACTAACCGTTTAGGAAGGAAAACAAACAACAACAACAACAAAAAAAAAGACCATGAGAAGCCGGGCTGGGGTGTGACCACTTACTTGAAAGCTTTGTAAATAGGTCTAAACCAGCAGACATAGGAGCAGGGCGTAAAGAGAATGAGCCAGAGAATTGCCAGTCCAAAATTAACAGCTCCGCCGCCTCCAATCAGCCATGCGAGGCAGCCAACGAGATTCACCGCCAAGGTGATGCTGTTCACTGCAAACACACACACACACACACAGAGGGAGCAGAGTAGCGCGTACGCAAGGACACGAGGGACCCCGACCCCCGGGATGCCCACGTGGGGCTGGCCACCAGTGGGTTGGGCCAGCAGCATGTTACCCTAGCCGGATTTCCCTTAACTTTCACTTAAATTAAGCTGGACGAGTCTCAGCAGGAAAAAAAAAAAAAAAAATTACATATATCGCTGGGAGCTGTAATGACTTAAGCAGGTCCAGGGCTCGTGGGGCTCCGAGGATGGGAAAGAGCCGTATCGTCCCGCTGCCATCAACCCGGGGCACGTTTCCATCAACAGAAGGAAACTGGAGGAATCGAAGCGAAGCTTTTTCCCTCACCTCCAGCTACAGCTTCACTGAAGGAGCTTGCGGAAGAGGTCCCCGAGCTAACGCTCCCTTGAGCCGAGCCCTCAACTCCCGTCCCCGCCTCACCAGTTCACACTGGGGTGGCATGTTTGCTTCTCCCACCCCTGCTCGGCGTTACGTGACACAAGGGCTATTACTACGAAGCCTGGCTTAGCAGACACAGGACAAAGCAGAGAAGGCTCATCTGCATTCTGACGCCTCCAATTTTTGAGAATGATTCATTATTCCCAACGAGAATTAAAACCCTCCCACTGCCGCCCGCAAGGGAGCTACAGCTGGCAAGAAAGGGAGCTCAGCTGGCCGGGCGGAGCGGGCGCTCGCTGCTCCCTAAAGCCCCCAAGGACACTGAGGGGACCTTTCAGCCTCTCTGCGCTTGTGTCTGGCTGGGTGTTTGCGGGGGAGTTGGGGAGAAAACAATCCAGAGAGGAGCTCCGGAGACAGCAACCAGCAGGCAGGCGATTGGCTTTGGGGAGCTGGCGCTGTGGGAGAGGCTGGAGCAAGAACCGAGCTCTGTTGAATTAAGCAGAGCAAGAACAGCCAGATTGAGATGGGGAGGGGGATTTAACACCCTCAAGACAGCTTCCTTAGGGAAGCACAATGTTTTTTTTCCTCCCCCTTCACAGAAAAGCTACGCTAAACCTCCCGATGTGATGGGGGAAGTTATCCCAGGGTCACCTTCCCGATGGGACGCGGTCCCCGCAAGGCGGAGCAAGGCGCTGCCCCGGGGGGGTGCCAGCCTGGCACCGTGCCGAAAGCAGAACCGCCCCGACCTCTGCAGCGCCAGCTCAGCTCCTCGTAACGTGTCCCCAAGCTCAGGGCACTTCCTGGGCACTGATATGCATCCAAAGTTCAGGGAAAATGCCTGATTAAGGAACTAAGTTCTTCTAAAAAGAAAGAAAAAACGATGGTGCCAGCTCACCCCGAGCTGCACACACGCATTCCCAGGGTGCGACCTGTCCCTCCAGTTCTTCTCCCCACCCGGGTTGTTAAGGAAGAGAGAGACCCATGCGAGTTTTAAGAGTTAGAAGACGTTTAGAAGCTCTGTTAGCACAGCATGGCACGCAGAGGCATGCAAGAGAACAGGCAAGACCCGGCTTTGGGTGGGAAGCCCTGGGCTCCTCTGTTTTGGGGAGCAGGAACCAAGCAGCACCTCAGCTTTGGGCCGCCGCCGAAGGGCTCGCAAGGAGCTCGGGGTGGCAGAGCTTCCCCAGCCTGGCTGGCCAAGAAAGCCAGCGGAGGCTTGGCAGCTCTCCGGTAGGGCAAGGCCAGCAGCCGAGCGAGACAGAGAGGGGAGTAAATCCTTCGGCAGAAGGAAATGTGGGTGCTGAGCCATCTCCTCCTCGTAGCGGAGCGTCAAGGTCACACTGATGGCCCTCAGACACCCAGCCAGCTCCACACATCCACCCAGGAGGCTTGGAAGGGCTGAAGCCCATGAGATGCTGCAGCCCTCATCCCATCCCCAAGGGGTTTGGAGGAGACACCAAGGCCTGGAGGGGCAGAAGGACTTCCCCCCGATCTCCCTCTGCTCTTTTCAGCTGGTGACTTCCAGAGGAGCAGCCTTCGGTGAGGCAAAGCTAAACCCACCCAAGCCTTTCCCCGCCCAGGGACTCACGCATCCAGAGGTAGTAAAGCCGCTTGGCCATGGTCCGGTGCTGCGGCGGGATCTCCGCATCGAAGTCCTGGTAGAAACATGGCTTCAAGGGGATGAACTTGGGCAGGGGAGGGAAGTTGTTTGCTTTTTCTGCAAGAAAAAGTTTCACCAGCATTAGGGACTGCACGGCACCGAATGCAAATGAAGAGGCTTCCTAATTATTCTCGTTCAGCCCCGAGAATTGATGAGTTTCCCGCAGAAATTAAGGATTTCCTCTTGCAGCCACCAGCAGCCCACCCACACGCATGGAGACGAATTTAGCTCTCACTGACCACGTGGATCCTGCCAGCATGGACACCCGCCACCCCGCTGGGGACTAACAAGGTTACGTTATGGCCAGTAAAGCCCCAGATGGGCTCCAGAGGCAAGTGGCAGCCCAGCCAGAGACCCCCCGCCAGTACCTGCCATGCCTGCACGGGCTCAGCCTCTCTGTTCCACAGGAAAAGCAGAGAAAAAAAACCTGGGAGCTTTACCAAAGCTGGAAGAAAACGAGAGAAAAAGCAGTGTGAAGTGGTCAGGTCCCTCCCCAAAGAGCTTTCACCTTCCCACCGCTCCGGAACAGCTCGAAGGCAGCACCCTAACAGGGCAGGTCGCTTTATTTGTGCCGACACTTTCCTCTACGGTATTCGCACGTCCTGGTTTACCGCCCGCACCTGGCTGGAGGCAGGATAAAATCCCAGCTCCTCTGGCTCGGGGCTTACGCACTGGTTAAGGCGGAAGATTAAGAGAAGATCCAGTGATGTGGGGCAGGGCGCAGGCTTAACCTCCCACCCCCGACTGACCTACATGCAGCCCCGGGAGAGGGGCCGGGCTCTAAAATCCTCAAGTTTGTTACCTGGCCCAAAATAATTTTTTTTTTTTTTTTTTTTTAATTTTTCTTTCTACAAAGAGCCTCTCTTCCAACACAGGGACCGGCATCGCAGCTCCCCTCACATCCTCTGCGAGCACGAGCTAGAAATCAGGCCAAAAGGGAAGGGGGAAATCAGCTGAAAATATCAGCTGAAAAAGAAAATAAAATCAGTGGCGATTGTTACTAATGAGTCACTTGAGTGCTGGCTTAACGATTACTCATTTGGCACCTTGTGGGGCACCTTGCAGGTGGGAGCTCAGCATCCCAGGACGGTCCCAGACCACGCCAGGCTCAGCCCCGTCCCAGCCATGAAAATTCAGCAAAATTAAAGCAAAAATGAAGCGTGAGGGCAGCCGCTCTGCATATCTCCACCTGCCAGCAGGTCTTGCTGTCTCAGGCAGCAGCCAACACATTTCTTGTGACTCAAGGTGCTGGCGGTCAGTGCTTCGGAGGAGAAGGGTGGGTTTTTGGGGGGTGTCCGCCAGGGGCAGCCCTACAACCACCACCCAGCGCCAAAAACACCGGCCAGGCAAAGCAAACCCGTCTCCCGGCATCCAACGGCAGCCCACGGCCAACTCCATCGCTATAAATACGAGCTGACGTCTCCCCGCCATGACGGAAGCCAACGGCGATGCACCGGGGGTGTCGCGTCGCCCTCCCAGCACGTGTCACACACGGCCAAGCGTGCCCTCCGCCCCGACGCCTGCCCCGGCGCTGCAAAAAACCAGGTGCTTTTGGAAAATTTGGGTGCTTTTTTTAGCAAAGCTGATGGGGGGGTGTTGCAAACTGGGGGGGTAGGCTTTCACAATGTGGCCCTCCGGCGATCACACCGTGGGCCGGGGTGCCAGCCCCGGGGGGTGAGGTTGGGGGGGTGGGGGTGGGAGTGAGGGGTCCTGCCCGTGGGTTTCCACGGGCGAAGGGCCGCGTACCCCACGCAACCCCCCCCATCCCATCGCCCCCCCTCCATTCCATCGCACCCACCCCCCCCCACCAAGCCGGGAGGGGGCCTCCCCTCAGCGGCCCGGCTGGGGGGGACGGTGCCTTGCCCCCTCTCGGTCCCCGGCGACAGCACCCACGCGGGGGCGGGCGGCCCCGTGGGCGCCCCCGCGCCGCGCACTTCCCCCGGCGCAGGGTGCAGAGGGATAGGGGGGGCTGTGCAAAGGGCTGTCGCCCACCCTCGGGGGGAGCATCCTCCCCCCCTCCCACGGCCCCGGGACTCACCGGCGTGGCGTGGCGTGACCCGTCCCGGTCCCGTCCCGCGGCGGGTGGCGGCGGCCGCGCGCCCGCCTGGCGCTGCCTCCTGCCGCAGCGGGCCGAGGTCTCGCGAGACTACGGGTGCCGCTGCCTCCGGGCCGACTATAGGGGGCAGCCCCGAGATCTCGCGAGAGCAGCAGCCGTCGCCGCCGCCGCTGTCCAGGGTCCTGCTGCCGCCGGCGGGGAGGGGCGGGGCCGGCGGGAGGGGGCGGGGCCACGATGGGGTCGGGGGGCTCTAGGGGGTGGGGGGGTCTATGAGGCAGGGGTGCAGGAATCCCCAGCTGGGGCAGGGCAAACCCCACTTTGGGCATGGGTATGGTAACCTCCATGTGGATAGGAGAAAGACCCTCTGTTGTCCAGGAGAGACCCTCTACAGGGCAGGGAGATGCTCTATGGGGCAGAAGAGACCCTCTATAGGGCAGGGAGATGCTCTGTGGGCCAGGAGAGACCCTCTATGAGGTAAAGGAGACTCTCTATGGGGCAGAAGAGACCCTCTATAGGGCAGGGAGATGCTCTGTGGGCCAGGAGAGACCCTCTATGAGGTAAAGGAGACTCTCTATAGGGCAGGAGAGACCCTCTATAGGGCAGGGAGATGCTCTATGGGCCAGGAGAGACCCTCTATAGGGCAGGGAGATGCTCTATGGGCCAGGAGAGACCCTCTATAGGGCAGGGAGATCCTCTACGAGGTAGAGGAGACCCTCTATGGGACAGGAGAGACCCTCTATAGGGCAGGGAGATCCTCTACGAGGTAGAGGAGACCCTCTATGGGACAGGGGATACCCTCTGTGGGGCAGAGGAGACCCTCTATGGTACAGGGAGATGCTCTATGGGGCAGATCCTGGCCAAGAAGGCAGGCCTGGGTCTGCGCAGGCTGCCTGTGCCCAGGAGGCTCTGGGGAGCCTGCAGGTCCCACCAGCAGGACAAAATTTAGGGGACCCCATGCCCTGCTGTGCTTCACGCCAGGGTGCCGCAGGGCCAGCACCTGCCCACACTGCCCTGCCCTCACCTCTGTGTCACAGCTGTCACATTGTCCTCACAGATTTACACAGGGTTTGGGGACTATTACAACTTTTTAAGTGACCTTATTCATCTTTTATTCAAGGACAAGGGAGCAGCAGCAGCAGGTAATGCAAAAAATCCTACGTTCCTTTTTCTGAGAGTAGGAAGTTTCCCGCTGTCCCAGCAGGTCGGAAGCCACCGTCCCCATCACCCTCCCTGGGTTCCCACTGTGGTCGGTCCCTGCAGTAACTCACGGTTTGCGGGGAAGGCAGAGGCTGAGCTGATTGCAGCCACCAACAACACGCCAGTTGGGAGGCAAAGGGCAGGGGAAGGGACTGGATTGACTCACAGGTGGGCTGGGACAGGGACAAAGAGCTCCGAAAGGGGACATAAAACTCAAATCAGCTTGAAGACTCCAAGCAACGCGGGGAGGAGGACTCCGTAGGCAGTGTCTCTTGTCCTCAGTGTCATCGCAAAGAGCCCTGTGCCGACTCCTTGGACCTCCCTTGGTGCTTGTGTGTTGGGGCCGTGTCATGAAACTGGCTTTATTTGACAAGGAAATTGTCCTCCCTTCCTGGGGTCCAACCTGAAGCACCCCAGCATGCTTTACTGGGCACGGAGGGTCAGCGAGGACAACGTCCCATCACGGCAAGGTGTGAAGAGCAGGGCAGGGAAGCAACTAAATCTTGCTTTACAGCAGCAAGCCCTGGTCACCAGCCACCCCTGGCAGGTGAACAGCATTGCTCTGCGGGTACACCAGGAAGGAAAGGCGGCAGAAACAGGGAAAACACCTGTTTCACAGATGGTAAAATGAAGGGGAGCAGGAAAATCAGCATCCCACAGATGACCCCATACCTGAAGACCCAGCTGTCTGCTCCAAGCACCTTCTGGGCCTTGGACCCTGA
Organism: Sterna hirundo; assembly: GCA_009819605.1. Lineage (NCBI taxonomy): Eukaryota > Metazoa > Chordata > Aves > Charadriiformes > Laridae > Sterna > Sterna hirundo. The sequence continues at coordinate 22,225,756 of CM020445.1, forward strand.
GCTGCTGCGCCCTGCAGAGAGCGGGACCCCTGTACATCCAGCTCCATCCCATGTGCGGCAGCAGGAGAGCAAGGGCAGGACCACCAGCAGCAAGAGGAGAAGGGGACGTGGTTGTAGATCCCCACTCTCGCTCACACGCGAGACACCTCACGGGGGTGCTCCGAGACCTGGAGTGCTGCGCTGGCTCTGCCCGCGCCCTGCGGCCATCCCTGCCAGCACTGAGCACCCCGGCGATTTGGGGCCGGCCACCGGCCCAGCCCCGCTCCCTGGGGAGGATTTCTTGGCAGCTCGGTCCCAATTTCACCAGCTGCCAGATCCCCACCTTGGGCCCAGGACCACGGGAACTGCTTTACGTCCCTTATTTCTTGTCTCTCGAGCTTTCTCTCATCTGGGTTTGCTCCCTACCTGCTTCTTTGCCTGCCCCAGGTCCCCCAGCACCTTCCCATCTCATGGAGACTTTGGGGATGGCCACCAGCGGAGCTGCTGCTTGCCCTCAGCGCCACCACGTTTCCACCTGCCTGTAGGCTTTACAAGAAGAGATGTTCAGAAATCAAACGGACGTGTGCGAGCTGACACGGGCAGGACGCAGGAACAACCACAAACCCATGGATGGAAGGCATAGAACAAATTTAATCTCAATACCTCATTGAATCTCCAAAGCAGCACCTGGGCAGAGGCGTGCAAGCAGGGGACACAGGCACCGCAGAGCGAGAGAGTCCTTGTCACAAGGGAGCTCCGGCTTGCTGTTCTCACCGGTATTTCAGGGGCTGAAGCGGGCACAGTTTTTCACTGTGCTTTGATCTTCTTCAAGAGCAGGGCAAGAATCTCAGGCGCGTTCAGTAAATTGCCCCCGAGTCCCTCACGTTCTCTGAGTGCAGCTGTTTGATTTGTTGAGCACAGAAGACTAAACAACAATAAGCGCGATAGGTGTGTTTTCCCGCACCCCACGTGCAAGTCATTCGAGTGTGTTTACAGTCCTCCTCGCCAACGTTCTCTGATTTCCACACAGACACGTGCTCCCCTTGCTCATGGCGGGGTGGGCTGGGGAGCCACGGGGACAACAGATGGTCAGGATCAGAGCTTTGCTACCCAGGGCCCATCCCACGCTACCTGAAAAGGGCAGGATGGTCAGGTTCAACCAAGAATCCAGCTCAACTACCAAGCCGACAGGTTCAGAGCCAAGCCATGATGTCTCTCTAAAGGGCAGGTCTAAGGCTCAGTCAAATCTACTGGTACAGAGCCGCAGGGAGCAGACCCAGGGGTGTCCACAGGGAGCAGCCACAACATAGCTCAGATGAAGGGTAAAACCCTTGGGCTGAGCTTAAATAGAGCTCCTGGGCCACAGGCAGGGTGTGGGTGGGGGTCCCAGGTGGGGCTGGTCAGGACCATTAGGGTTTATTAATGCCCTCAGGGCCCTTTCTATTGTACTGCAGCTTTGCATGTTTGTTTGTTGTCTGTTTGTTTTTCTTTCTGTTTTCTTTTACTGCCTGCCCACTCAAAACGAGGATTATTTTGAGCTCTGCTGTTTTCTGTTTATGGTAGAGATCGCAGAATGGCAGGGTTGGAAGGGCCCTCTGGAGATCACCCAGTCCCACCCCCGGCCAGAGCAGGGTCACCCAGAGCAGGTTGCACAGGAACGCCTCCAGGCGGGTTTGGGATGTCTCCAGAGACGGAGACTCCACCACCTCTCTGGGCAGCCTGTGCCAGGGCTCTGCCACCCTCACAGCAGAGAAGTTCCTTCTCACGATACGGAATTTCTCTTGCTGGCTCAGTTATCGGGGAGCTGGTGCCACCCTAGGGTGCTCCTAGGGTTCCTCTGGCATCTCAAGATGGCCCCAGCAGCTTGGGAGCCTGGTGTTGCATCCTCTGGGATCTGGTACCACCCTAGGGTGCTCCTTGGGTTCCTCTAGCATCTGGAGACAGCCCCAGCACCCCTGGGAGCCTGGGGTTGCATCCTCTAGGAGCTGGTCCCAGGAAGCAGCAGGTCCCAGACTCTGGTGAGGATCAGGGCAGGGGGTCCATCCGTGGCCCCCCTGGGGCTGCAGTCAGCCTGGGTACCAGCCTGCTGCTGGGTGCAATGTGATGAGCACCTGAGACCTGAGCCGGGCCGATGTGACGCAGAGATGGACGGTGGCACTGAGAATTTCCTTGTATCGGATGCTTCGACTTTCCGAGCCGCTCCCACGCAGGGCCACCTTGGATGAAAGAAAATATAGAGAGGGCAGGTGGAGGGCAGGAGCTCGGGTTACTGTTCCCCTCCAGCTGCCCAGCGCTCTGTCAGGAATGCGTTTCTGGGGTTTTTCCCCCCAGCCTTGGCTGGGGCCGCTGTCAGCTCTGGCTCCACGTTGTCCCCTGCAGCCCTCTCCAGCCTTGTCCCTGCCAGCGGCCCGTCCTCTCTCAGCTCCTCTGCCAAACGGCCCTGCCAAGCTCACGCCTCCTGCGGGGTCGGGGCCTGGAAAGAGGGTCCCCACCAGGATGCGGAACCCCCCGGGGATGGGACCCCCAGCCCTGTGGGATGCTGGCAGCCAGTGGCACCGGGGCACGGGATGCTCAGAGAGAAACTGTAATGGGGAAAGAGAGGAAAAAAAACCAGTCCCTGGGTCCCAGTGTGACCAAAGTGGATGATCAGGGAGGACAGCCAGACAATATGCCGGGTGTAATTGCTTTATTCCTATTTTTTTTCTCCATTACTGCCTTTACCATCTGTCTCTTCTCCATTTTAAATGACTCCCCATCTTCTTTCCCAGTGGTTTTTATTCCCCGGTCCCCCCACGGCTGGGACTGTGCCTTTGTCCCCCCCCCTCCCATCCTTGCTCTCCTCCCTCTCCCACTCCGCTGTTCACCGCGGCTGAGCTCATTTCAGCTCTTCCTTTAGCCTGGAATAACCGATCCACTCTGCTGTCCTCCAACAAATAAGCTGACAGGCTAATGAATGGCTTCAGATGGTAATTAGCAGTGGAGCTGCTAATAACGAATTTCATTTACATTTTAAGCGCTGCAGAGGAAAAGCGAGACCCTGTCATTAATGCCCCCCTCTCCGTGCTGCAGCCTTTGCCTCGAGGGGTGCGCACCCTTTGAGGGACGCGGAGAGGCTCGGCCGTGGCTGCACCTCGTCTGCCTCCATTTCGGAGGCTGCAATGAGCAGTTTATTGAGCACCAATTGAGGCGGGTGGTGGGGGGGGAAGAAGCTCCTGCCGCTTCCAGCATCTGATAGGCAAGGAAGGCTCCCCGACGCCACGAAAAATGGGCCATGGGAGGCGGGAGCTGGTCCCAGGCCAAGAAAATAGGGCTGGATGGTTCACCCAGCGCCGGGGATTCATCCAACGGCAGGCTGGGCGCTGACAGGGACATTGCCAGCCCTCCGTGGCCATGTCACCCTGCCGCGGCGCCAGCGACTGTTTGCGCACCTGAGTAACCACTGGGAGGGATTTCCCACCTCCCTTGACCATACGCGCTCTGCGGACGGTTGCTAAAACCCCTCGTGATTATTTTCCTAGGGTTTTGGTATCTTTTGAAGGCGGTCGTTTCCCCAAGAGGCTTAATCCATCCCTGCCTGCCTGAGGATGGAGCCGAGAGCCTTCTGCAAGGATGATGCCACATGCAGCCATCGAGCGGAAAGGGGGGGAAATGGTGTTGTTTTGTCTGGCAGGAGTGAGGGATTCATGGTGGCAGCACAGCGACGGGGCGTGCTCGCTACCACAGAGCGCCAGGCGGGACCAGGGGGATGCTCAAAGCCTGAATCCAGCACCAGGGTGCGCGTTGCCCTGCCTCAGTTTCCCTCTCCGCACCAAAGGGGCCTCGTGGGGTGTCACCTGCACCAGGAAAAGATGCTTCTCCATCCCCGCGGGTTTTCCAGCGCAGCGGGGCACTGCTCGCGGGGGGAGCGTCCCATCCCACGTGGGTGAGGCACCATCACCATCCTTCTCCCTGCACCCGCAGACCCCACCGGGCCCCAGTCTGGTGGTCGGCTCAGGGGGTGCCCCATACCTGCCCCCCCATTTAGGGCAACGGTACCCACAGAAAGCCGCTTCGGGGGCCACAGGGATGCAGGGGTTCAGCCCAGACGGGAGGGTACGGCCCCATCCTGCCTTCACCTCTGCCGGCACCAAATCCATTGATTTATTTATGTATTTTTTCAAGCCCTGCTCAGAGTGAAAATAATCCAGGGGCCTCCAGAGGCCGATAAGATTTGACTGCAAGTCAATACTCGGCGTGTCTTTCCACTGTACAATGATCCCCCTGCCAGCGGGGCGGGAGGCTGGGGACAGGCAGGTGACAGGGGCAGGCAGAGGGCCAGCCTGGGGCAGGGACATCGCCTCTGCCCCGGGGGAAGAGATTGGGGGCAGAAAGAGGAGATTTTCTGGCCTGTAATAGGTATCTCCTAGGGTGTATTGCCGGTAAATACGATGGCGACCCCACGGCGGGCAGCTCCGCATTGGGGACGTGGAGATGAGCAAGGGCTGGGGTCTGGGGAGAGGGAGGGATGGGGAAGGAGGAGGAGGAAGGAGAGAAATCACCCATGAAAACTGGCTCCGCTGCGACATCTGCTCCTTGGGGCTTTGGGGACAGAGAGGTTTTCCTGCAGGCAGAGCCAGGGCTGAAGTTGCGGGGTATTGGAGGGGGGAGCAGAGCCCTGGCACACTCCGTGCATGCCCCTGGCAGGCAGATGGGCACGGCCGCCATGCCATCTGCCAGGATTTCTACTGCCTGCGGGTCCCAGAAACTTCTCTGATGGCTAGTAAGGGTTGAGCTCAGGCTGATGGCACCTCCATGCCATCCCTGGGTGCAGCGGGGCCGCCATTCCTCATCTCCCTAGGGATGCCGCTGGGGAGAGGAGGCAGGGATGCGGGAGGGCCGGCTGCCCGCGCTCTGCTGACACTTGCACTGAGCACTCCGTGTCCTTGAGCAGAGCAAGCGCCGGGAGAAGGGACCAGGTTCTCTTTAAGGGGCAGGACTCCAGGAGCATCACGAAGGCAAGAAAGAGCTTCTCCCTCTGCCTTCCACCTTCCCCTTCCCTTCCCTGCCCGCTCCCGGTTGGGGACCGGGGCTCCCTGCCCTCCCCTTTGCCTTCCCCGGGGATGAAGGCAGGAGCTGGGTGCTGGGATGGGAGGCTGAGCGAGGGGAGGAGGAGGAGGAGGAGGGGAGGGAGAGGGGGAGGATCTGCTAATTACACAGAACAGCTCTGGGGGCTGCCGAAGTCCAGAATGAAGAGAAGAGCAGCAGAAGCCAGTGCTGCAGTGGGAGCGGAGGAGCCCAAGCATCACCGAGAGACAGAGCCGGCTGTTGTCCCCGCTGGGAGCAATCAGGGGCACCCAGGGGATCCTGCAGCCCCATCCCCCCTGGGGGACAGCCTCTGGCACAGCCACCGAGCCCGCTGCCGGCTCCTCCGCAGACAGCCCCGGGTGAGGAGAGGGGAAGGGGCTGGTGTTCCCGGGGGACAGGGTTAAACTCAGCCCTGGAGGGCAGCTGACCAGCCCTGCCATGGTCCCGGGGGGCTAGGAGCCCCAGCAGATCCATTGGGAAGGGGCGAAGGATGGCTGCTGAAGGAGGGGGAGCCAAGCCCGTCACCCAGTCCAGGATGGAGAACTTCCGAAAGGTGAGGACCTCAGAGGAGGAGAGCCCCTTGCCCTTCCCCGACCTGCCCCCGGACGTGGTGGAGATGAAAGTGAAGGAGGGCAGCAAGATCAGGAACCTGATGAACTTCGCCATGGCCCAGATGGAGCTGAAGGGAAGCCGGCAGATCGTCTTCAGCGGTTGTGGCAGGGCGGTCACCAAGACCATCACCTGCGTGGAGATCATGAAGCGGAAGCTGGGAGGTCTTCACCAGGTCACCAAGGTACGCTACAAAACCTTGCTGGAGGTCTGGGAGAACCAGGACCCGCTGCCCGGTGGCCCGGCGCAGAACCTGACCGTCCATAAGAACGTCCCCTCCATCTGCATCCTCCTCTCCCGGGACCCCCTGGACCCCAACCAGACGGGCTACCAGCCCCCAGAGCCCCGGCACGGGCTGGGGCCGCAGCTCAGCAATGCAGGAGAAGACACATCCAGCTCCTCCACCAAGGGGTTGAAGCGGCCCCTGCCACCTCCCAGCGAGGACCTGCTGACCAAGAAGTTGCAGGTACAGGTATCCGACAGCCCAAGGGGCTCGGGGACCACCGAGTGCCAGCCAGATGGCCGCCACTGACCCCACCACCTCCTGCTGGGTACATATGCAGGAAAAAGTGCTCTATATAGGCAGGAGCTGGTATGCTGGAGAAATTCCGGGGTTTTTTTAGCTGCTTTGCTGTGGATAAAGGCAGTGCTGGGCTTGCTGCAGGGTCACCAACATGCTGCAGGCTCCCCCCAACACGCTGCCACCACGCCGGATGACCCCCATGCATGAGGGGCTTGCTGCTGGGGGGGGGACCTTGTCCCCAGATTAAAGGGTTAAACCTGCCAGCTTTGGGTTATGGACCTAAGCAGAGGGGGGGACATGTTGGGGGGAGCCCCTGACCCCGCATTTGGCCACCCAGGGGTGATGCCACCACCAATCCCATGTCTGCAGTGACCCCCCATGGACCGGGGCAGGTGGCTGCACACCGTTGCTCCCCACCGCTACATCCCAGCCATCAGCAGAGACGCTTTTATGCCAATTAACACCTTCATTATCAAACCCGCTGCAATTACACACGGCAAGGAGCTGTGGGGTTTATTAACGCCGGGCTCGGCGCCGTGATTCATCCCGAATCAAGCACACAAACGAGCAGATGGGTCGCTCCCCCCCCCACGTTGTCGGCGGGACAGCAGAAGAAAATACAAAAATACAACAACCTTCCTCCTCCTTCCTTTTCCTGCAGCAGATATTCTGGTCTCGGCTCTCCCGGAGGGGTCGGAAGGGTCTGGAGCTGGGGGGGAGAAGCCCCAATGTTGGGAGCTGGGGGCAGTGGGAGGGTTGTCGTTCTTGAGGGATATTAGTCGTTTAGCGTAAATAAGTAAGTTTTAATTAGAATAAGCTACTTAGGGCTATAATACAGTGGGATTTATGCTGTTTGCTTAGCTTTACTTAGCAGGAGTGGCTAGATTTGCTGAAGCTTTTAGGGCACTATCATTATTTTTCTCAGTAATTTTCCTAGCAGCTGCGTTTAGTCTTTTAGTACGGGAAAGCGGTTTGATATCACGCTGACGTTTTGGTAGCGTTTTTCCCCAAGTCCGGGACTCTTCAGCTCTCCGCATAATGCCAGCGAGCACAAGCACACAAGGAGGGTAAACCAGAAGATACGGAGGCTCCGACCCTGGCCTGAAACCGCAGATCAACACGATAAGACCTGGACACAGAAAAAGAAGCCAATGAGATGTCAGAAGACCCCAGACCAAAAATCACCATTGGACTAAAAGGGGCGTGAGGGGCGGGGGGGCGTGGATCACAAAGGTAAAATTGCCCAGGGATTCCTTTGCTGGAGGTCCCTCTCTTTGGAGGCACCCAGCCCAGGCCGTCCTTGCTGCTGTACCTTCCCATTAAATTAATTATTTTATAAAATCCAGTGCCTGAGACTGAGGGGAAACCTCGGGTTGAGCGTGAAGGAAGAAGCGCTCCCGGGAGGGTGTGCGACACCAGGAATGGTATGCGGATGCTCGGGCAGCTGTGGTGGCTGGATGCGGTGCCCGGCACAGGACGGGGAGGTTTTGGGGCTCCTGGGCTTGGCTGCGGAGCCCTGGCCCCAGGAAAGCACTTCGGAGCCAAATCCCCGCTCCTTCCAGGTGGGGAAATGAATTGAATGGAAAAGCAGGAATGAGAGGAGATGAGGGGAGCGAGGAGGAGGAAGCATGGGGCTGTTTTGTTTGGCAATGATCTTGTTATCTCCCTCAGCAGGCAGCTGCTCCTCCAGGCCAGAGCCTCCTGCTTATCTGTCCTGCTGCAGATTGAATGTTAATTTCCAATTGTTGGGGTTTTTTTTTGTTTTTTTTTTTATAATAATATTTTATAATATTGTGGGTTTGGGGCTGGGAAAGCTTTGGGCTCCGTCCTACCCAGCAACGGCTCTTCCCAGGCTCCTCTCTCCGGCGCAGACACCGTACAGGTCCAATCCTCCACCCTGCACGTGAGGGGAGCAACCGAATGTCCTAAAAATCACGTTAATAAATAACTCTGCAAGCGCTCGGATCGGAGCCCAAAGCCTTTCACAGCTGCGCAGCTGAGCACTACTAGCCCCTCACCAACCCTGCCGCCTCACACGGCTGCCAGCAAGGAGAGGCAGAGAGAAAAAAAACACACAAAACATCAGTCATTTCTCCTTATTATTTTTGTTAATGTGCAAAATTATTTTTAATTGGTTTTATATGCAGGCAATTTCCAATCTTGGGAGGCCACAGGAGCCTGGGGAATTTTGCAGTCCTTGCTTTGCTGGCTGTGAACCAAGGCTTTCCCGCATGAGAAAACAGTTAAAATGAAATGCCTGTAACCCAAAATACAAAGCATTTAGAACAGCGTGATTACATCTGGTTCCGCAGGGTCCTGAGGGGACACGGCGAGCAAAATTATCGTGACGCTCTCGTGCTGCATGGCTGAGGGACAGCACCAAGAACAGTTTGGGGGCCCGTTTCGTGGCTGGGTGAGCCCTCCCCTCCCGAGGGCAGCGCCCCGCGGGCGCCTCCGAGGTTTGGGGACAAGGGCACAAGGACACGACAGGTGTGCCAGGGCTGGCAGCGGGGCAGACCCACAGCCCCAGAGCTGCTGGGTCCAACGCCCCCCTCCCTCACTGCGAAGAAGCCAGGCCGTTTTCCCCCACCAGAGGTGGTGCCAAACAGCGACGGCACAAAGCCCGCACTACGGTCATGCCCGCTTAACGGCACCACTCGCAGACGACCGAGCAGCTGCGATAAAACCCTAAAGCACCTCCGCTACCGGCCTTTTATGCGGCGGGGGAGGCCGGTACGGACCCGCCGCCTTCCCCGCCCTCGCCACAAAATGGCGGCCGGCTCCGCCCCAAAATGGCGGCCAGCCCCGCCCGGCGGTCGAGGCGCTAAGCCCGGCCCCCCGCGGCCGTCCCGCCGTCTGTCCCCGCTGCAGCCGTCCCTTCCCTCCCTCCCCATCCGCCGCCCGGTGCCCGGAGCTGAGCGGCCCGCCCCGCCCCCCCCCCCCGCCCCGGTGCTGCCACCTCCCCCGCCGCCATGCTGGCCGCCACCGCCGCGCTCCTCCGCCGCTGCGCCGTCTCCGGCCTCCGCGCCGCCGCCGTCAGCCGCCCCGCAGGTGAGAGGCCGCCCTGTATCCAGCCTTCCGACCCCCGCCCCCCGGTTCGGTTCGGCTCGGCCCCGGTGCTCGGCCGAGGGCGCCGTGTCCTTGTAATGACCCGCCGGTGTCACTCGAGGGCAGGCCGCAATTGCGGCCTAGTGCGCGCCTCCCCCGCCGGGCCCGCCCGCCGCCGCCCCCGGTAGCACACCCCGGTGTCCCCCCCCCGTCGTTACCGGTCCCACCGCCTCGCGGGGATCGCCGGGCGCCTTTCCGGGGCCTGCAGCGAGGGGGCCGGCGGCGCTTTTCCCCGGCCTGCCGCCAAGGTGACATTGAGGGAGGTCGGCGGTGACCTCCGCGGACGGGCACCCCCCGCCCGCCCCCCCCCGGGCCTTTTCCCCCGGCCCCGCTCCGGCTCCTGCCCCCCCTTCCCTCCCCTCATTAACACCCCAATTAATAGGAAGGGGAAGAGAGCAGCCGGTGCCAGGGTGAAAACACACATCTGTGCATCTCAATTAATAGCTAATTAAACTGGCGGGGGTCACGTTTGAAATGCTTGGGGTCCTGCCTGTGCCTCTGCCGTAGCGCCTGGGGAATTAAAACAGTTGCTGTGGGGAGTGGATTGCTTCGTTTTTAAAAAAATTCAAAGCGATAAGTGGTGGTCGCCCTGTTTGCACGCTGGGATTTCTTGGGTAAGCCTTAAAAAGATTAAAAAAAAAAAAAAAGAAGCATTAGAATCCTTTCCTCGCAGTGCCTTTGCGCTCCTGCTGAACCCTGCTGCTCACAGCCCTGGCTTTTCCACGCCGTCCCCACCGAGCTGCCTCCATGTTCTTCTCCTCCAAGGTCCTGCCTTACCGAGGCCATGCGTTACGCTCCCAACCCGCTTCGCCTTCCCCGCAGCCCTCAGGGCCTTGTGTTTTGGCAAAACTAATGCCTTTGGTTCATCTCCCAAGCCTCTGGGTTTAGATTTATATTCTGTAATGTTTTAAAACAGTCTGCATGTAATGGCCTTGCTTCTCCTTGCCAGTCCGGCCTTTTTTGGTGAACTGATGTTCCTCTTAAATGCACGTTTTTCTTCTGGGCTCGTTAACAGGGAAACCCGACAAGTTCCAGCAGTCGGGGAAGATTTAACACGCGTTTGTGGGCTATTAGATGATTTTAAGCTTCTTGGGCTCTCGCAGCTTGTTACGTTCTCTTAAAAACGCACCTCTGCAAACATACGTGCCTTTTGCTTCTTCCCAGAGTTGGGAATCTCCCCAGGGGTGGCTTGGTGTGGTTCGACTGTCACGCAGGCACGGTGCGTGTGACAGTGACCTTGATGGACCCCACCGAAACGCGAGGCACCCGTCTGGCTCCTGCTTTGCCGGGGTGGCTCACAGGGTCCGCTCTCCAGTATAGGCTTTCAGTCCGGTATGGAGGTGGCAGCGTTAGTACGGGAAAGAAACAGAGCAGCAGTTGAAAAATGCCTCCTGGAAATCCAGAGTTCAGATTCCTGTGGTTTTTCTTTATTTGCCTTCGGGATCCTTTTAGTCCAACCAAGTCATTCCTTTGTTTAAGACTAAAGGGAATGGTTTTGTGGAGCGCTCAGGGGATAGGCTTTAGTTTTTTGACTTAAAGATGGCATTTGAGAACTTTGGTCTAGGCTTTTCTCAAACTGAGATTTGCTGTTTCTCTGTAGGGTTTGCTTGATGTTTTGGAAACACGGTATTCTCCCCCCAAGCGATGCATATCTGGGGGTTTTTCATCAGTGTCCTCTGACTCCCTGCCTGGGCACAGGGGACTGCTCTTGCTCTGAACTCAGCCGCGCATGTGATTTATTAGAGAAATCGGGGCCAAAGATCAGTTTTGGAGCTGGGGAAGGGACGGGGAGCGTCCCTACAGCATGGCAAAAGAACATTATAATTCTGGCTTGGCCTGTCATTTACTTTTCCCTTACCTAGTTATGGAGATAAAACAAATGAAAATATTTTCGTGGCTTGGGGAGCATTGCATACACCAGAATTGCAGCTGAAATGTTGGGCCACCTTACGTTTTGTTAAAAATCGGGATTGCATTCTGATCGGGCTGTCAAGTATTGTGAATAAAGCTATATCTTGACATTGTTGTGGTTCATTCTGTCATATTTTATGTAGAGTTAGGATGCTGCCTCACAGTACGCTACTCACTGCGATCTTCAAACTAGAAAAATATATCTGGGAAGGATGCAAAAAACGCAACCTAGTCTTTTACCTTGCGTACGGAATGCAAGATACGTGGTTTGGGGGTTCCTTCTTTTAAATAAAACTTTATGGTGGTTCATGCTAGGTTAAGAAAGAAAAAGTGACTAGCCGTATCGGCCTTCTCTGAAGCGGAGCTTCAGGCTGGCAAGGTCATATCTGGTGTATGACCTCTCCGCAAATATTAGCGGAGTGGAATTACCGGCAGGGAAAGGGAGTAGCCGCTAGCCAGGCTGTGTTGTGCTGGTAAGGCGGCTTGCAGAGCACTCGGCTTTGCAGGGAGGACCCAGTACGGCTCCGATGCTGCGGAGGTGGCTGTACCCTGGGTTTTAGTTCCTTTGGGAAAACTCGTCCAACCTTTTGGGTTAAAAAAACAGCCCAGCAACAGAGCAATTTGTGTCAGAGTGGTGTTGAGGGAAGAAATGAGTTTATAGTCGCGTCAACCTTATTTGCCCATTGGCGAGCAATCCACTTTTGTGCTTTATTAATTATGAAGTATTAATGCGATTACAGCGGTGAAATCCAGGAGTTCTATCTTGGATAGGCACAGGGACAGCAGCAGTTCTGTTTTCTCTTTCAACTCTTCAATATCCTCTAATAGGTTCCTTGTGCTCTTGAGAGCCTTCATAATTGGGCTCAGGTCGTTTTGCGCAGATCCCTACAACGGCTTCGAAACAAGCCCTCGTCAGCTCTGAACGCGTGGTGGAATCGGAGACCGGCAGCTCGTTGCTGTTGAGTTGGTCTGTTGGTTGGGAAATCTGCGCTTCCTGGATTACAGAACTGGTTATGGAGCAATTTCAGGAGTGGTCTATAGTAGGAAGTTACTCCAGAATAAACCAGCATGTTCCTCTGAAGTGGATAACGATATAACTGATAGGATACAGGGTTTTATTTCTGGAAAGAATGCCGCTGGAAAACCGATTCACACAGCTGAGCGCACGGCGCAGACAAGTCCTGGGGTTTTGAGAGGGGTCGGATGTGGGGAACAGGACGATTGTGGTACTTCGGGGGGCTGTTGATGAAGTACCTGTACGTTACGTTTCTCTGGCTTGCTTGGCTCTCGCAAGAGGGAAAGTTCCTCTATCTTGTGGAAGTAGGGCTCCCAGAAAAACTTCTCTTAAGGACTGGTTATACAGAAGTGGTTTTCTCTCGCGTTTCCCCCATCCCTCTTGATCCTACTCCGACCAAAGGATCGGGGAACGCTTTAGAGTTCTGATGCGAAACAGAAGATAAACACTTTGCCACAAAACGAACAACAGGTATTTAATAAGTTGTATTCATCCAGTCCTTATCCAGGCTGAGGACTGATCTGGATTCCCCGTAGTGAGTGAAATACGTACTTTATGGCTTTTTTTTCCCTCTTTATCAGGACTAAAGTACACTTACTTTCTGTTTGCTCAAAGCCTCTTCCTTTCTTTTTGCATTCAGCTGTGCTGCCCGCCCGCTGCTACTCTCATGGCTCACAAGAATCAGATGAAGAATTTGATGCTCGCTGGGTGACGTATTTCAACAAGCCAGATATTGATGCCTGGGAGCTCAGGAAAGGTAGGTTGAATGAAAACGGAGGAGTAACATGGAGTAAATAGAACTGTTTTGTGACCAGAAATAGCAACTTATTTTTACTTTGCTGTGGGAGAGCAGAAAGAGTGAAAACGGGGAGTTTGGTGTAGGAGAGCAATAATGTAAATAGCCAGCGGGGGCAAGGCACTATGCGAGCCTTTCTTCATCTGTTCTGAGTCAGCTGGCCACTGTGCGTGCCCGTGGCTGGCGTGCTGCTGTTTGCTCAGCCCTGCGCCTGTCGCAGCAGGCGATGGCACCTCACCCACCACCGGAGCGGGTTGGAAGGAGCTGCGGCGTGCAGGTGGAGAGAGAGTCGGGGGGACAAGGCAGTGGGAGTCCAGGCTCAGTAAATCTTAGTGGCCCAGAGTACGCATTTTACCACCTGGATGGGCGGGAGAGAAACGTTTGGTCTATTTGAAAGGTGTATTTGAGCTCATCCGTTGCGTAATGAATAACCACATGCATTTTTCTTTGGACTTTGATTTAAGAGTTTGGCCATAACTCAATGTAGGGTTGTCTTCAGTTGTTATTTGCTGTGGAGTTGCCAGCTCCTATTAAACTACCCCAATTAGAGCTTATACGTGTGTTTGCATAACAGCCAGAGGGATCATTCTAGCATCACCTGGATGACTTGGTGTTGGGCTCCTCCCTCTGAAAGGAGAGGAAGGAGGCAGACAGCGGCTCAAGTTCTGGTTTCATTACACCTGTCGGAATGAAGTCATTTGGATTTCTTAATGACTCCATAACTGATGCGCCGTGGTACGGACACTGACTCCTTTTGGGAGCACGGATGAAAATGGCCCACTGGGATTTTGTGAAATCCACTTAAAATCTGCAGTAGTGAGCAAGAGAGAAAGGGGAGAAGAGCAAAAGAAAACCCTTGGCGCTGTGTGTGTGTATGTGTCCCCAAAATAGCAGTGAAAGCTGTGATCGGCTTCTAATGGTGACTGGTGGTGTGGTAATACTTAATTCTTTCATAAGGTGGAGCAAAATAACGCTCCTTTGGGTGGGTTCAAAAGGTTTCTTTTGATAACGTGATGAGCTGACGCCAAGTTCCTCTTGGTGTTTCCGTATATTCGCAGGCATAAACACGCTTGTGGGTTATGACCTGGTTCCGGAACCAAAAATCATCGATGCAGCTCTGAGGGCATGCCGACGGTTAAATGACTTTGCCAGTGCCGTCCGCATCTTGGAAGTTGTAAAGGTGAGTGGGGTGGCAGCCTGGGGTGGAACCGCTGCGTTCACGTTGCTGAGAGCCCCGCGGTGGAAGAGTTTTTTCTTGGCTTATTGATAGAGGTGCAAAGGGAAACCGCTATTTCCTGCTGCCAGAATCAATGTCTGCTTTACGAGCACACGCTCCATGGCTTGAAATAGCTGTTTTGAGGCAAGAGTGCTCAACAGCACAGCTTCGTGGAAGTACAACATTATTGTTTTCATATTCTTCTGTCCCGATGCTGACTCTGGTGGTAAAGTCTTCCAGGATTTTTCTTTCTTTTCTGTTTTTTTTTTTTTTGTTGTTTGATTGTTTGTTTTTTTAATAAGCATTACTAGAAATATCTCAAGCAAAGGCAGCTTACTGGCTTCTTAAAGGACTCGGTACTGAGCTGGCTGGGAGTAGGAACTCGGGAAGCTGCATAGGCTTCAAAAACAACATAAACCAGCACCTTGAAACCCGAGTCCAGCCTTCGTTTACCAGGGAGTTAAAACGCGGGGGGGGGTGGGGAATGGAGGCAGGAGTTCTTCTATTTCAGCTGTAGAAGCCAGCACCTACGGCTGTTCCAGCTGGGTTTGGGTTTTTTTGCCACAGCTGAGGAGGGCTGGCTTGGAGGTCTTTGCTGCCAGCGCTTAAATCCACTTGCTTCAAACTCTGCTCCACCATCAGTTGCTTTTCAGTTTGCTATTTCTGCATTCTTCTCTAGAACTGAAACTCTTTCCCTGGTTTTGGAGACAAGACCAATAGAAGAATCTTCATATGTTTTCCTTATATCTTCCCCCCCGCACTGAGCACAGCTCAGTTTACCAGAACTCCGGGGGCAGATTTACAGTCTTCCCGGAGTCCTGCCTAAACATTATTCAGGGACGTTATGTTTTTCCCCTGATTTCCAAGCAAGTTAAATTTTCTCGGGTCCACCCAAAAGCTGATTTTTATTTTTTCCACTTTACTGTGATCAGATACCATTTTCATTCCGTTGCCTAAGATGGCAGCGCGCTTTGGGCTGGTTTGCAAAGCATCCCTTATTCAAGGAGCGTGGCTTGGCCTTTGGGTTTGTTGTTTGCAACACACGCATTATGGGTCACATCAGCCTGATGCGGAGTGAGGGAAAGGCGTCAAGCGTTAACGAATAATCTGCAGGTCCCCAAAGGGGAGTTCAGCATTATCCTGGGGTGCTTTGCAATGACGGTCCGTGAGTAGGAGGACTTTCCAGTGGAGCTGTGTGCCAGTCTTGTTTATTTGACGCGCAGATGAAGCTGGGCTGTGCTCTCCAGTCCTGTCCCCATGAGGGGGATCAGACCGTGGACCATTTTTGAGAATACTTGGTCACAAAACTGGCCGGTGGAGCTTGCTGTGTTATTTCAACACTGTTTCTTTTCATGCAGGACAAGGCAGGACCTCACAAGGAAATCTACCCTTACGTTATCCAGGAGCTTAGGCCAACTTTGAGTGAACTGGGAATCTCCACTCCAGAGGAACTGGGCCTGGATAAAGCATAAATCTTACTGGTAAGGGACACCGATGCTTCCGAGGCTCTTGCTGTGGGACTCTGCTCCTCTAAAACTCTCCTGGCAAAGGCAGAGTCCTCTTCCTTGCCTTCGTGGGTGTCGTGGTTTTGGCCGGATTGGCCAAGCAGAACGACAGATGGCCCTTCCCCCCCACTCTCTCCTCAGAGAGGAGAGGAAGAGATAAGGAGATTTACGAGTTTAGAAAAAGAACTAAACTACTTTAATGAAAATAATAATAAATAAGAAAATAGTAAATAATAATAGAATAATAAAAATTAAAGGAAAAGAGTATACAATATACACAAAACCGTATCCAGCTCCCGGGATGACGATCGCATCACCAGCAGACACAGGAAAAGTCCCAGACTGGAGTCAGCGACGGACAGGAGCTGAATTCCGGAACTAGAGTCAGGAGTGCTCGAATCAGGATCAAAGGCAGATGAACAGACAGGGTCCTTCGCAGGCGTCGGCCATTGAAGAAAAACGAGCCAGAGCTCCCCTTTGCCCCTTTGATCCCTCAGTTTTTATACTGAGCGTGATGTATATGGGATGGAATACGCTGTTGGCCAGTTTTGGGTCACCTGTCCCAACCGCTCCTCCCTGCGGGTGGGACCCCTCTACGCTTCTCCGCTTCCGACCCTCTAACGGGGCAAAACAGTGAAGTTGGCTGACCTTGGTTGTTATAGCAATAAGTCTAAGCAAGAGCCTTTGCGCATACCGTTCCTTGGTATAATCAGGTCTTATCACTCGGAGAGTGAACAGTGTCTGGAAAAATATGCTGTTAATTTCAGACTTTAGTTAGTTAGAAGAGGCCCAGCTAAAAAGTAAAATTACAGATCAGAAAATTGGTTCTGTTTTACCTCAAACCAGGACAGTGGGTTTCTGAAGTTCTTGTGATGTGATGCTCCAAATAACTCTAGTGACAGGTCTCCAAGAAGAGGTAGTAACCCTTTTCAAAGAAGGCTTAACGAAGGGAGAGTGCGGTTGATTGAGGAGGGATGGGGTGGTTGGCCACCATACCGGAACTCCCAGAGATTTCGAGGTAGCAGTCGCCGAGACAACGGCGGTATTGCAGCGCTTCTCCGGCAGCCTGGCGACCTTTGCTCCTCACCAGCTTCTCCCCCGGAAGCATTTTTAGCAAATGGCAGGGTTGTTTCCTCTGGAAATGCACAAACTTTCATTTTATTGTCACGGTGTAGCCAGCTGGGAGACACTAATTCCTAGTTTATGCTAGAAAATGGGCCCCACTGACGGTAGTCACCCAACAACACTGAAGGTTCTTCACCTTCCGCTTAAAATATCATCTTTTCCTGTAATTAAACATTAATTTGGAGGGCCCGTCGCTTACAGAATATGCAGATCAGCTGTACTGGCTTAGATCTACGTGGTAAATACCAGGCTCTCGCGTGAACTGCAGTGTCTGAAGGTGCTGTTACTAAGCGCCAGCTTCTCTGGTTAATGAGGATCTGTCATTAAGTATTGGCAAGAGCTAACAGGCTGTAATCCCTGACTAAAATAAAAATCCTTGTGGAAATTACGTAAAGGCAGGCTCCTCGCTCGGTTCCTTCAGGAGGTGGCCAGTGTCGTATTCCAGCCTTTTTTTAATAGCACGCTCAGAGCTATCGGGTGTCAGGCTGCAAATAGTGTTTAATTCTGGATCTTTGAGTCCCTGCCCTGGGATGCGAAGTTGGGGATGTGGTAATTGCTTTGGGAAGCTGCGTGTGGGTAGATTGGGCTTTTGAGTGGAAAAACAAGCGATGAGAATAACATGTTTTAGACCCCATGGAAACTTTGTGGCGATAACAGGCCGCTGCTTTAACGTGTTTCCTCTTCTTTTCTGTTCCAGGTGCATTACTGGAGCGTTTCGCCGATGCTCCCCAATTGTTCACAGTCGCCTGGAGACACAGATGTTAAAATATTACCTGATTTGAAATAACTTCTTCCTTTATTGAGTCACAATGTACGCCATGTGAAGTTGGACCTAATAAAGGAAAAAATGGTTTGACGGATGCGGTAGCGGTGGCCTTGTCTGATGATTTCTGTTTGTTTTTGCGGGGAAGAGGAAGAAGCAAAGCGTGAACGTGAGAAATTAGGTGTGAAGAGCTCGTAAATCCTTGCTGGCCGCGGGAAGGGAGAGGCGAGGCGAGGCTGGGTCTGAGGGGCACGGTTGCCCCTCTCGGGGTCTGCTTTGGGGAAGGGGAGAACAAGGACTTGGTGACGTGCCCTTGGGGGGGTCGTTATCCCAGGATGAGGCCGGGGCTTAACGAAGCCCTCGAGGACGGCAGGAGGCTCCTGCTGGCACCGGCTGTGCCCTCCCTCACGGTGCCTGTGTGGGCCGGTGTCTAGCAGGGCCGGGGATCTGTTCTGGGGCTCGGTTCCGGTGCAGGCGGGGATTTGGGGGGAAAAAAAGGGGGGGGGGGCATTCTTTTTTTTTTTTTTTTTTTTTTTTTTTACCCCAAAAAGGAATTTGTCAGAAAAACATGAATTTGGGCAGGGCAGCGGCTCCCAGGGGGCGGGACCACCCGGTATCCCGCCATTCCGCCCTACCCGTCCCCCCGTGTCCCGCCCGGCGCGCCGCGCATGCGCAGCGGAGGTTGGGGGGGGGGGGGTGTGTGCCACCGCCTCGCTTCCCATTGGCTGGGCGCCGCCGGCGCCGAGCGCTGCTATTGGGTGGCGGCGCGGGGGCGGGGCGGCGGGCGGCCATGGCGACGGGCGGCGGCGGCGGCGATGGCGCTGGGAGCAGAACGGGCGGGCGGCGGGGAGCGGGGGTACGGGCCGGGCTGTGCGCCTGGGGGGTGTGCGTGGGGCAGTATGGAGCGTGTGCAGGGGTGGTGTAGGGCTGCGGGGTGCGCCTGGGGTAGCATGGGGCAGTGTAGGGTATGTGCACGGGGGTGGTGGTGTAAGGCCGAGGTGTGGGGGGGTGTAGGACTCGGGTGCGTGCGGGGGGCACTGTGGGGTATGTGCATGGGGGTGGTATGGGGCAGCATAGGGCTGGGGTATGCGCATGGGGCAGTATGGGGTATGTGCATGGGGGGTATAGGGCTGGGGTGTGTGCATGGGGCAGTATGGAGCAGTGTAAGGTACGTGTATGGGGGTGGTATAGGGCTGGGGGTGTGTGTGGGGGGCAGTATGGGGTGTGTGGGGGGGGTGGTATAGGGCTGGGATGCGTGGGGGGCAGTATGGGGTATGTGCATGGGGGTGGTATAGGGCTGGGATGCGTGGGGGGCAGTATGGGGTGTGGGGGGGGGTGGTATAGGGCTGGGATGTGTGGGGGGCAGTATGGGGGGTGTGTGGGGGGGTGGTATAGGGCCCTGCTCCCTGCACCCAGAGCTATTCCCGCGCGGGGGGCTCTGCCCCACTAATTCCCACTGAGACACTTCTGCTGGTGCTGGATGTGCCCTTCCGTCACCACCCCGCCCTGTTAACTGCGGCCTCTAATTCCCCCTCCCTCCTGCGCCGACCAACTCTCTGCTCGTTTTCTGACCCTTCCTCTATTTTCTTTATTAATTATTATATTTGCAGAACTTTTTTTCCGCCCGTGGTCATTTAGCAGAGCCGCCTCTCCTGGATGGGGGAGGCTTTTCCTTAAGGCCTTGACTCTCAGACCTGATTGTGTGACACTGCTTCTGTTTCCGTGATGTGGGTTTGTTCTTGAAAGGCTCAAAACCCGTGGAGAAATTAAAATAAAGTACCTTTATATTTTATTTGCCAGTTAAATCTCCTCCGTTGTGTCTTTTCCCTAGAGGCGGGCTTGCAAAGAAACCGCTGGTTGCTGTGTGGGCTTTTAATTTAGCGTCGCCGTTCCCAAATAATCCCTTCATCCGTGAACAGATCTGCTTATTCCTCTTCCTCTTCCTCCTCTGGCGGCAGCACGGGGCTGGCGAGGAGGAGCCGTCCCCTCCCAGCTCTCCCTGGCCAGATGCTCTCTGAGATGACTCTGGTTTACTTCGTCCCCATAGAAAAATGTTACTAAATTTACTTATTTCCCTTTTTGTTTTTTTTTTTTTTTTGCTGATTCGGGCTGAAAACAAGAGGCTGAGCAAGGCAACGGACACGGTGGAGAAAAGGGGACCGTACATCATGAGCAAACCTCCCTCCCTTCACGCCAAGCTCCGTAAGTGATGCTCGCTGCCGTTCCAAGGGACTCTGCCGGCGTTCGGGGAGACACCTGCACCTCTCGCCTGGGGCGGGAGGGACTGAAAGCCTTTTTATTCCTCGCTGGGATAAAGACGTTTAAAAAAAAAAAAAACCCAAACCCTAAAAACCTACAGGCGCTGCCTGTGGAAAGCACTTCAATGCCCCCATGCGCTCCCTTGGACCCCCCGACAAAAAATACCCACCCACCCCCCCCAAAGAATACATACCCCCCCTTCCAAAAAAAAAAAAAAAGACCCCTGGGGAGCGCTTGGGCGTTCTGAGCTCTGCCCCTGTGCTTGGTTTCAGAGCGGCAGCGGGAGCTGGCGAGGGCAGCGCTGCGAAGGCAGGGGCTGCTGGGGGCACCTGAGCCCCGCCACCCAAAGCTGGCAGCTAAAAGGTTGGATCCCATTTTCTTGGGGTTTTTTTTTTTTGGCTTTTTAACCCCCGAGATGGATTTGTCACGTTCCTTGGGGAGGCTGGGAAAGCTGGAGGATTGCAAAATGAGCCTGGAAGCTTAATCCGCTGGCTTTGTTGTTGCCAGCAAGCAGCCGACGTAATAAAAGAATTAACTTTTCCCGCAAAAGTTAGGAGGTGCTCTACGAGGGGCCAGGCTGCTGCTTCTCGGGGTTTTGGGGATGGTTTTGCGTTCAGGATTTAATCGGGGAGCCTTTAGCTGGGGTTCATTCTTCGGTCATGGTGGCCCCGGACAACGCGTGGGTGGGAGGGGACGTTGAAGGCAGGGATTCCTGCCCCGGCTCCTCAGTCCAGCCGCTCTGGGGCTGTGTTCCCACGTGGAAACGCCTGTCCCGGGCTCAATCCTCTGCTTTCCGGCAGGTCGGTGAAATTTAAGAAGGGCTACACGGCGCTCAGCCAGACGGCGGATGAGAACCTTGTCTCCCTTGATTCGGACAGGTGGGGACTGGGCCAGTATCCCCTGGATTTTGGGTAGGGGGCTGTTGCAGGCTCGGAGTTGGCTTTTTTCAGGGGGGATTCCTGGCTGGCTCTGACCGTTTCCTTCTTCTCTTAGTGACGGGGAGCTGGGATCCAGATGTTCCTCGGGCTACTCCTCCGCTGAGGCAAGTCCAGGGCTTTGACCCCCAACGGCGCGGTCCCCACGGCGTCCGTGGAGGGGCTGAAGGGCAGCGTCGCCCTCCGGGGTGTGTACGTGGGCGGCCGTCCCGCAGGGCTCTGCTTTGCAAGCCGCTGCCTGAGACGCTTAAGCCAGGCATAAGATCCCCCTCGGCAGCCTGCGGGGGGGTTTTGGGGTGCCCGGGGTGCGTGCCAGGGTGCTGCAGCCCGGGAGAAGCTCTTTGCTCTTTCATTTTCCTCTTCTCTGCTCTGGCTGTACCACTTCTCGCTGTGCAAAAGGCGCTGGGAGGGGGGACATGATGCCCTTTCTGCTCACAGCCCCTACCCCGTGCAAGCCCTGGGACCTAAATTTTAATGAAACCGGGACTAATTTGAACCAGCTCTGCCTCCTTTGTTCCCCCCGCAGCAGGTGAACCAGGACCTGAGCCGGCAGCTGCTGCAGGACGGGTACCACCTCGATGAGGTCCCTGATGACGAAGATCTGGATCTCATCCCCCCGAAACCCGTCACCTCCTCTTCTTGCCCCTGTTGTTTTGGAGAAAATCTCTCCTGCGTGATCCAGTAACCGGGAGGGCTGCACAAGAACAGGTCAAAAGCCAGCACTTTTCTTTGTCCCGTGGGATGGCCGGTGGCACCCCTTGTCCCGCGCCGGGACGGTGCCGCGAGGGCCCGACGATGCTGCCATGCCGCCTGGGGTGAGCAGCGGCAACCAACCCACCAACCCCAAAGGGCTTTTCCCGAGGCTCAGCAATACCAGGGAGAGGTGGCACGGTGACGTTTCGATGGCCTGGGTGGGACCTGTCGCCTGGCTGGGGTGGGGAGGGAGGAGAGGCAGAGTCTGGGTACCTCCGGCGGGGCGTAAAGGGAAGGAATTGGGAGGTGCAGCAGCAAACGCTCTTGGGTTTGCCTGACCTCCTCTGTTCCCCTTTTAAATGGCCACGTCGAGGGTTAGGACGTGTCCCCAGCCCCCTCCCTCCCTGATGAAGAGGTGGTTGACGGTGGGATGGAACCGCTGTGGTGTGGGACTGGGCTGGGAAGCCCCCAGACCCCTTTTCTATTTATTTTGGCTTTTGTCGCCCCCCTCCTCCCTGAGGCCGGCTGGGGGTCATCTGGGAGAGCTGCTTCATTTACCTCTCTCATGCTGCTTGCAATTAATTGCTGCTGGGTTTCCTCCTCCCAGTGCCTGGGCTGATCCGAACCAAAGATTGCGGCTCCGATGGAGGACACGGGGGGCGGGGGGGGGAACCCGCTGGAGCGGATTGGGGCAGGCTGCCGAGCTTTCGGCGTCTGTGTGTGTTACATCCACCAGCAGCTCCCGCTGGGGCTGGCACCTCCCCGCTTTCCACCTCTCGAGGGACCTGTTCCGTTCGGGGGTTGGAGCTAATGGCTTTTTCCAGGCCTCCCCAAAGCCGCTTTGATGCGGGCGAGGGGTAGCGTAGCCCCCCCCCCCCCCCCCCCCCGGCCAGCTCTGGGTGCAGATTTGGGGAATCTACCTGCCGTGAACCTTAAAAGCTGCCTTAAATCATGGTCCTGCTCTACTACATAGAAGACAATCAGCTTCTTATAAAGAAACCTTATTTAAATATTTCACGTTTAGAGAACTGAACTGGGTTTGGGTTTTTTTTTTTTTTTTGGTGTTTTCCTTGTGGAAGGGAGCACTCAATAAACTGGATCTCATTCCTCGGAGGGTGTGTTGGTGCTGTGGCGGGGGAGGGGGGGGGCTGAGCTCTGTTTCCCCCCCCACAGCAGCCCCGCTCGGGAGGGCTCCTTCCCTGACCCTGCTGCATTCTTGTCATGTCTTACCCCGGGTGTCCTTTTTCCCCTGCGGAGCTGCCGTGTCGCCCAGGTGGATGCTGCCGAGGTGGCGGGGGGGGGATGGATGCCAGAGCTGCCCTCAGCATCCTTCTCCGGTCCCTGAGCCCTGCAAACAACCACGGCGTCTCCCCGTCCTCCTGCTCCCTCCACCACACTGCCCTGGCGCCGAGGACAAAGCCACCACTTTATTCACAGCACCGGAGGCTCTCCGGCTCCATCACCCCCTTTTTTACAGCCGGGGAAGGGGTGACACGGCTCAGAGGACTGACAGCCATCGGGCCAGGCTCGGGAAGAGCCCACCAGATGCCCAGGAGCAGCAGAAAATCTTGGCATCACATTGTTGGGGGGGGTGAGCAGCAGCTCCTAGAAGCTGGACAAACATGTTTGAGACCTGGGGGTGCAGCCGTCAGGCCTCCCTCCTGCTTTCCAGCGGGAAGGAAAAAGGGGGGAAACCCCAAAATAAAAGGAGTCGCCGTAGGGCGTTAGCAGCACCCAAAAGGGGATGATGCTCCGCGGCTAACGAGTGGGGATGCTCTTCCTCTGTGCCACGTCCAAGGAGCCGATTCGTGGAATTGCTCTTTCTATACCTGGGGTGCGGGCTGGTTTTGGGAGGGTTTAACAGATGGAGGGGAAACTTCCAAGCGAGGCGACTTTGCCCAGGCCGGTTTCTATCTAACTCAAATGTGGAGTGATGGAGGTGGGGGGAAGCGTCCCGGGTGCCGCTCAGAGGAGGCAGCAGGCTCGGAAGAGCAGCATCCCGTCCGGCGAGGCAAGGTGGAGGGAGATGCTCTCGTTGGCGGAGATGAAGAGGACGGAGCCGCGACGCAGAGTCATTTCGGAGGCTGCGGCCGTAGAGGTGCCCACGGCCGTCCCTTGGATCACCAGCAAGATGCTGGCAGAGTCCACGGCAGAGACGAGGTACAGCTTGATGGAGGCGGGGATCTGCAATGGAAAGGGTCAACCGCGGCCTGAGTCTCCCCCAGCTCTTCTTCCCTTGGGAGAGCTGGAAGGAGGTCACCCCCATTCCCACCCTGCTCCAGCCTCCGCTGTGCCCAGGCCGCCCTGCGCCTGCAGCAGCCCAAACCCCAGGGACCTTGGCTTAGCTGAGGACCTCCAAGACCTCCTCCTTGTCCCCCCTCTGCCCGAAGCTGCTGGAGAAGGTGAGCAAGCTGTAGGCAGGAGGAACAGAGGAGGCAGAGGAGCCTGCCGTGCCATCTGGGGATGACAGAAGCATCCCCAGCATCCCTAAAGCATCCCCAGCGCATCCCCAGTGTCCCCAAGCATCTGCAAGCATCCCTGGCATCCCCCGTCATCCCCAAGCATCCCCAAGCGTCCCCCCGTCCTCACTGGACCACTAGCTCCAAGGGTGAGCAAACCCGTGCCAAGAAAGCCCCAGCCAGCACTGAGATCTCCTACCAAGAGCGCAGCCAAGGTGGGGAAAAGCTGGTGTCCCCCCACACCCGTGTCCCCAAAGCGTCACCGCTCACCTCTATCCTCATGATGGCAAAGTCTGGCACGGGTGGGTCGTAGAGGTAGACGCTGGGGTCGAGCTGGCTCTGCGTGGCCGGGAAGATCTTGGAGCTGCTGGGCGCCGGCGTGTAGTTGAGCATCTCGCACAAGGTGAGGACGTCGATGAATTTGGGGGTGAGCCCGGCCCGCACTGTGTTATCCGAGCACGCCATGCACTCCACGCAGTCTGCGGGGACAGGGCAGCGCTGTTAGCCCACCCCAGCCCTCCCCCACATCCCGGGGGGGGGGAAGGTCAAACCTTGTGGAGGGGACCACGGCCACCTTGGGGACGGTCCCTGGGGGGTCCTGGGTGAGGAACGCCTGCCGTGGTGCTCACCTCCCTGCAGGTAGGCGTGGGGCTCGTTGGCTCCCAGGAACATGGCCTCCCCCGGCTCCAGCCTCACCAGGTTGAGGAAATAAATGGTGAAGCAGCCGATGTCCCCCGGGTACTGGGAGTGCAGGCGCAGCAGCAGGTCCCCGTTGCTCCCCGACGTGTCCTTCCCTTCCGCCGCTGCATGGGCAGAGACCAGGAGCACTAGTGAGGTGGGAGCTTGCGGGGGGGGGAAAACCCCATCCCCTCCCCTAAACACAGCCCCCCCCCCCCCCCCGCCATCAGAACCATTCTGGGGGGGGCCGTGGTGGGCGGAGAGGACCCACCTTCCTGGGAGATCCTCTTCACCAGCATGTTCAGCTGGTCGACGAAGAACTTCTTCTCGCTTTTCATCAGGCGGGTGAAGCAGACGCGGAGGGCGGCCGAGACGCCCCGGGGGTCGTCGCTCCCGCTGCGCTCCAGCTGCTCCGCCGCCACCTCCCCGATCAGCGCCCGCAGCTCGGGAACGGCTACCGGGGGTGGCCAGCCCAAGTCAGCCCCGATGGCCACCACCGCCTGGCGGGGAGCCCAGCACCCCGTCCTGAGGGGGCACAACCACCGTCCCCCCACCCCGAACCCACCGTAGGGGAGGAAGGTGGCCTAGGGGGTGCGACCTTGCCACCACCCCCCCTTGCCATTCTTACTCTGGAGGAAGGAGACGATCTCCTCCACCGGCCGAAAGCCGCACAAGCCCTCGAAGGGGGTGAGAGCGATGGCCATTTCGGGCTTGTGGTTGTCATCGGGGTAGTGCTCAGGGAACTGGGCGTGCAGCTTTGCTGCCAGCTCCTGGAGAAGGCGGGGGGCAGAGGAGCTGGGTGAAACCCCCAAGGTTCGGCCAGGGCTGCCCCCGCCCCCCGCTTCCCCGGGCTTCTCCCGACCTTGTTGGGGTGCGCCTGGATGGAGAGGGCAGTGTTGACCGAGAGCACCTTGAAGAGGAAGGGCAGGCGTCCCTGGAAGGCGTCCTTCACCTTCGCCCCCAGGCAAGCGGGGTTGTCGGCGATCCACTGGCCCAGCGTCTTTTGGGGGATGCGGTTATCCCGGATGATGGCGTCGCCCCGGGGGTGGGCGCCCATCCAGAGCTGCGGGAGACAGACGGACGGACGGACAGACCCCTCAGCCGGGCAGCCATGGGGATGACTTGGGCTTTTCTCCAGGCTGCTTGGCCCCAGAGGTGATGGAGGCAGCCAAGGCGGCTCCCTCGGGGGCTGAGTCACGCCGGGCTCCTCCGGACATCTCCTCTCCCCCTCCCGGGGCAACCCTGCAGCCCCCGGGGGCTACAGGGGACTGGGGAGGGGCAGGGGAGCTGCATCCTGGGATGCGGGATGGCGAGAGCTGCATCCAGACGGGATGGACGCGGGAATGGGACAGACGCAGGGATGGGACGGATGGGGAGATAGGACGGACGGACGGGATGGGATGGGGTGGACACGTGGAATAGGACAGACCCAGGGACGGGACAGGCGCATGGAATGGGATGGCGGCAGGGATGGGATGGCCGCACGGGATGGGATGGTCACAGGGAAGGGACGGCCGCCCGGCCGGGCACTCACCTCGGCGTAGGGCTGGTCGGGCTGGATCTGGACCAGAGGGTCGCTGGTGGCCACCAGCTTGGCCACCTCGCTCTCCAGCCCCAGCTTGCCCCAGGAGTAGTTCTGCACGGCGCAGGAGAGGGGGAACACTGCGGGGGGGGGAGCCAGGCGTTAGCGGAGGGGGGCATAAATAACACTCGGCCCCCCCCAACCCCCTCACCCAGGCGGGACGGGGGTCGCTAGAGGGGCCTTGGGGGGCTGCGGGCGGAGGTCGCGGTGCCCCTGCCCCACCGGGACGGGGCGGGGGGGGGGGATTCTCCACCCCCGTGGGGGTGACCCACCGCCCCCCGGGACCCGGCTCACCGCGGATCTCCGCCATGGCAGGGCAGGGCAGGCCGGGAGCCGTAGTCCCGGCGGCGGCAGCGGCGGCGGCACCGCCTCCCCCGGCCGGGCTGGGCGGGGCGGGGCGGGGCCCTACGCGCACCCTATAGCGGCCATAGGGGAGGGCGGGAGCGGGGCTGCGCGGCCGGCGGCGCCCGCCACTGCCTCTGCGGGGTCTATAGGAGCAACCTATAGGGGTATTCTATAGGGGCCAGTCCATAGGGGATATTCTATAGCGTCTGTTCTATGGGGGCTATTCTATAGGGGACGGGCTATGGGATCTATAGGGACGCCCCCTGCAGAGCCTGCTCCCCCATATGTCCCTTTATAGGTACCCCCCCCGCCACGTAGCGCGCGCCCCCGTCTATAGGGTTAATTCCCCCCCCCGCGCGCTATAGGCGATAGCCGCCGTCGTGACGTCACCCGGCCCCGCCTCCGCCCACCCTTTAAAGCGCCTGCGCGGTGGGTGGGGAGGGGAGGTCACGTGGGGGGCGGCGCAGGCGCGGCGGCTGCCCCGGAAGTGGCCGCGAGCAGTGGAGGAGCGGCGGGAGCGCGGAACGGAACGGAGCGGAGCGGAGCGGAGCAGAGCAGCCGGGACCGCGCCCATGTCGGGTTTCGACACCAACCCGTTCGCCGACCCGGTGGACATCAACCCCTTCCAGGTGGGCGCGGGGGACCGGGCGGCCCCTTCCTTCCCCCACCTCCGCTCGCCGCCGCCGGGACGTGGCACTGAGTGAAGCGTCGCTGGCCAATGGCGGCGCCGCTCCTCACTGCTGTGGCCAGTCAGGGCGAGGGGGCGGGATTAGGGGGGGCGTGCTGGGACCCCCTCCTAGGGCCGCGCTGCGGGGCCGGGACCGCCCCCCCCCCCCCCCTTCATCCCCTCAGGGCCGCGCTGTGGGGCCGGGGCCCTCCCGCCCCCCCTCTTCATCCCCGCGGGGCCGGGACCCCCGAGCCCTCCGTGGCTGTTCTGCCCCCACATCGCTTATCCCCCTCTATCCGCCCCTTTTCCCAGGGGCTTCCTTTCCCCAGCCCCCGGGGGTCACCTCAGGGACCCCCGCTGGGGTCCATCCCTGCTCCGCCCGCCGGCGCTGGGACCCCTTCCCGCCCTCACTTGCTCGAAGCCCCCGTTTCTCCCCCCCCCCGCCTGCGTTCGGGGAGGGGGGGTCTCCTGTCGTCCTGTGCTCTGAGCCTCAGTCGCCCCCCATCTCCCCAGGCTTTGGGGAGGGGGCTTCAGCACCAGGGGGCCACCCCTGCCTCAGAGGATGCCGAAACGCTTGCAGGTGGCTAAATTGTAGAGATATTAAAAATAATCAGTAGAGAGGCTTCCCTTGGCTGTGCCATGCAGTGGTCGAACCGATTGCGGAGTCTTTTGGGGGGGTGGGGTGGGGTGGTGTGTGTCTGTTTTTAACGTGCTGTAGTGTCAGTGCTTAAAACTCAGTGCATAAGACAAAGCGCACCCGCCTTTGGCTTTGGTTTTCAGGGGCCAAAGCCTTGGAGGTTCTTGGAGACTTTGTCTGCTTTCCCTGGGTTTCCCCGCTGTGGGGTTAACCCCCGTGCCCTGAAACGCGGGGTCGTTCGCGCAGGGAGGGGATCGGGAGTGGTCACTCCGCTCGGACCCGCGGCCTGAGAACCAGCGTCGGGGCTTTGGCTGCCGTCGGCGAGCGGCTGCGGACGCTGCTTTACCTCTGCTGTTGGGCCGGGATGGAGTCTGCAGGAAGGGGTGGCTTCCTGGCCTCTAGTTTCGTGGGCAGGCCAAGGCGAAACCGCTCGGTGGTGGGGCTGAATGTTTTGAGGCATCAAAGTGATAATCGGAAGGGAAAAAAAAAAAAAATCCTTGCTCTCCCTGATCCCTTGTGTTCCTTGGGAAGGGTTTGGATGACCGTATTCCTGTAATACTCCTTCCGTGTAGGGGAACGTAGGGTGGCTCACATGTACATTCGCTGTTCCTGACGGGATTTATTGCTTCAGGCGCTGAGGAAGTAAATATTCTGTTGCTTTACGTGCATTATAGCTGCCCCGGTATCTGACCCAACAGGGCCATGCTCACGCTTTACTCACTCTTTAAACAAAAAAAAAAGATTGGAGGCGATTTACAACAGGTAACTCTGATGTCAGCCTTACTTTTTAACGAGGCCAAATGTACCTGGCACTGGGGATGCCCCTGCAGTTGTCTGACAGCCCTTTGCAGCCGCAGCTGGTCTTTGCGGCAGGTTTAATATCCTCCTTTTGGGAGTGTGAGGTTTTGCGTTCACTTCTGTCCCTTTTTTTTTTTTTTTAAAAAGAAAAATTCATCAGCAGCTGCACACGAGGAATGTCCGACTGCTGCAGCCGCCCAGAGCCTCGAAGCCCTGTCTCTCTGATTTGAAAATAGCATCTCCCGATGTAGGACGGCGCTGCCCACATCTAGTAAATGTGATGAAACAAGCCCGTTCCCTGACGGGGTTGGGATCCGCGTGCCAGCTCGGTGCTGTGCAGGCCTGGGGGTTGATGGCTTGCTTCCCCCCCCCGGCAGGTGCTGACATCCCCTTCCACACGCTCCGGAGATCTTGCTGAAAGACTAGAAGCGGCTTCGCCCTCCTAGCCTTGTTGCCCTGATGAATATCGCTTGGGCAGAGCACCAGGGTTGTCTTTCCTCTCCGCAGATCCTGGCATAGCGCTGTGTGCTCCGCAAATGCTGACAGAACTGGGGATCTTTGCCTCTTGAGGAGACTTTGTTCGTGGTGCTCAATAGGCTTGGTTTAAAATAAGCTGGTTTGGTCCCGTTAAAAATCTCTCTGGCTCATCTGTCTGTGACTTATTCGAACTGGTTAACGAGAGATGATTAACTGCTTTCGTTTATTCAGTAACCTGCTCTAAGTGGCAGCTGCTTCCAAAACTTTGGATGCAAGCCTCAGACAGGGCTGGAAACTTGCATTCCCATTAGAGATAGGAATAATAAAATCCACTGAGAGAAATCTCAGTGCATCTTCCGGGCTGTGCAGTGCCCTGAGGTCCTGCCCTGGTGGCAGACGGCAGGACTGGTAATATTTGGGGCGTTTACTGTGACATTTAGACAACCATGTTAAGTTCCAGGTGGTTCTTGTTTGAGTTCTCTTGCCTTGGTCTCACCTTGAGGGGCAGCCTGTTTTGTTTCTTTGACCTGCGGGAACAGAAAGAAATGGAAGAGTATAACTTCTCGCGGAAACTTGTATCAAAATCTTTTATCAGCTCTGTCAGCTGGCACAGCGCAACTTCGCGCTTGCATTAAACGCTGCGTTTGAAAGCAGTTTGAATCTTCACGTCAGTGCAATTGAGTGCAAACACGGAATTACTCTGCCCTGGGGAATTTGAAGTCGTGACAAATGACGCCGTGTATCCCTCCCGCTGGTGGGAGCGATGGTAGGGAGGGTAACGAGTGGGGATGTGCTGGCTGGCATTCTGCAGGTCAGTCTAATAATTGACTTGTGAGCGTGGAGCTCGTGGCTGGACGTACTTATTAAATCAAGCGGGAGAAGTAAGAGAGGTTCAGGTGCTCTTCCTTAGCTCGGGAGCAGGGAACAAGTTGAGAAGAATTGCTGGAGTTTGACTGGGGATCCTAACAACTAAACCCTTGGAAAGCAAAGGCACGAGGGCTTCTGGAGCGGAGAGGAGAGTGCCGTTACTTCCTTGGAGGAAGAACAGTGGGTAACGTGGCTTCGAGTGGTTCAGTGCCTGATTTGAGTCCACGTTTCCCTGTTTCGCCGCATAAAGAGCCAGGCCTCTGCTTGTTTCAAGAGGATCAACTCTCTTCTAGTCTGTAGCTTGCAGGAAATGACTGTAAAATGTGAAGCTTGTGGGCAGCTCCTCATTCATCTCCTCTGCGTTTCTCGTGCTCGCTCATCCTTCGCACTGTGCGGTCCAGGCCTGCGGAAGCTGATGCCTTTGTATCACCCTCTTGTTTCACAGCTGCCGTTTTCCTTCCTGCCCTATCCAGGGCACAGACGCACGTGTCCAAACCCATTTCAGCTTTTGTTGCAAATTCCCTGCTCTTTGTGTATTGTCTATTTTGGAACACGCTTGCACAATAGCAGGCAAACGAAGCTGGGCTGCCTTGCCTTGGCCATACTGCCTAATTAAATATTTTATTTTATTTTATTTTTAAGCTATGTGATAAGATGAGAGGTTGTCTCCCTTTGAAATCGAGCTGTTCTGCGGCTGGAAGGAGTGAAACAGCGGTCCTGCTCAGGCCGCTGTCAGCCTGCCCTTTTGATCGCACTGCTGGTGGGCCTCCGCTTAACTCAGGCGCTTTCTTTTTGGATGGAGACGAGCAACGGGAAGAAACCGGCATGGTTTCGCTCGATATTCTGGTGTTTCTCCTTATTTCCAAGCACTTTCCTCCCAGCCTGACCATTCGACCTCTTGAGATGGTTATGTAGCCTTTGCTTTCCTCTTTCTGTACCATTAAGGGAGTTTCTCTTCCTTGTGCAGTTGTCTCCTGCTGGACTTTAGTCAGGCTGGGACCCCGCCTGGCCTGGATTAAAGGGTATCGTGCCAGCAGGGAGTAGCCATCACGCGTTAACCGGCTTGTAACCTTGTGTCGGCAGCCCATGCGTCTGCAAAACTGGTTAAGCAAAAGCCTCCAGAGGAGTTTGTAGTGAAATGAAACCTGCGCCTTGCATCCTTGCAGCCCTTATTTCCAGCGTGGGGGTTCTGCTGGAAATGCTCCCCATTCCTTTTTTTTTTTTAACAGCCCTGCTTGGCCGGGGAGTTAACGTCACCAAGCAGCATCCGAAACGTCATCTGAGATCCCTCAGCCCTGGGGTGATTCATAAACTAGTGCAACCTGTTGCGTAGGGAGTGCCTGCTATCGAGGAGATGCGTGAGGTTACTCATTAACTGTTCTGTGTGCGCCTTGCTCAGCAGGAGGCTGCGCTGACACCCCGAGGAATGGCTCCAGCGGGTTGCAGACGAGCTGAACGACTCTTCTGCAGCGCACAGGCTCGGTCAGCCTCCGTACGCCTCGATTGCTTGCTCTTACCTTGTCGCAGCCCCAATTGCTTCTCGCCCCGTTAACCACAAAATTAAAACGACTGATCTTGAGACACGAGTTGCCGGGGGGAGGGATGGATAAAAAGCCCCTTTTTTTTATTTTTTTTATTTTTTTTTTCTATCCACATCCAGCTATTAGGTTGCCAGGCTGTTCTTGCAGTAGGATTTCTGACTACCTTGTTTCTCGAATAACTGGGGAGAGAAACGTTCCAGAGGTCCACGTCTGTCTGTTAAAGAGGGATCTCTTATGGAAAGTAGCGTGTATGAACTATTTGATGGAGACGAGTGATGCTGTGAGTATGAGTGAATGCAGCTGGTATGCTGGCAGAATGAAAGCCTCCAAAAGTAATTCGTGTCGTGCCTCCAGCTCAACTTTTCTGGGCATTTTGCCTCTTTAGAGCGATCGCTGGCATTTTAGCTCGCCGGTCCAAATGCCCGGGGTGGCAGCTGACACCTGTCAGCCAGGACCAGCTGTACCTGGAAACTCATTTTGTGAGGCTCTGCTGTGCTTGGTGGATCCTTGCTCGCTTTGGTGAGGTTTGGGAGGTGGTCCTGGGTGTCCAGCCACTCTCTGACCATGGGCAGATGAATCTGCGTCCCACTTCGAGTCCCTGGAAATTAGGAATGACTCGCTGTCCGTAAGCTGGAGTAATCTGCGGAAAGGGCTCCTGTGCCAAAAGTTTGTTGTAGTTCTTCGACTATACCTTTTGTCTGAACAGCAGATTACTTCTGCCCGCAAATCGTGCCTCGCTGATCGTCATCTCCTTGGTTGTTTAAATTCCTTGCCAGCCAAGGCCATCCACCGGTGGCGGGGATGCATTTCACCCCATCCTGTTCCCATTTGACAAGCGAATGGAAGGCTGGCAGCGTGGATAACGTAGAAGGTAACGATGACCTGTGTCCCACGCTGATTTGTCTTTGCTCTCTCTCCTTTCAGGATCCCTCGGTGACACAGCTCACAAACACTAGCCAAAGTGGCTTGGATGAATTCAACCCCTTTTCTGAGAGCTCCCAGCTGGTACGTGCCACGTGTCTTTGCACTACGCATCTTGGTGGCGGCTTTAGCCGTGTAGAAGATCCCTTGGTGGGTGCAGCTTAAAAGAAAAAGAGTGAGGTGTTGGCAGCAGATTTCCCCATGGGCGGCAGTTCATTGCGTGCGTGGCGAGCTGCAAGCAACCGCTCCTATGCTGGAGCACTGCTGAACTCCCAGCTGGAGCTCTCCACTCACGTGGAACAGCTTCTCTCAAACTCGCCGTTGCCTCGCAGTGAAGCTCTATGAAGTGTGAAGGGGAAGATGTTTTGTGGCAGGACACATCAATATTTATTTGGTCTCTGGGTTGGGAGCTGAACTGATGGATCGCTGTAAGAACTTCGTTCTTATTTCCTGGCTGTTGCCAGGAAAAGGGGAACAGGAAACCAGGGTAAAGCAATACTTGTGGTTTAAATAACTGATCAAAATCCCTTTTTGTTTCTCTCCTTTGCCTAATACCTGTAATCCTCTGGTGCTGCTCCCTCAGTTCATTAAGGAATTAACAAACTCTTGAAAATGCGGAGCTGCTTCATGATAATGCTTTCTGGCTTAGTGGTGCTAAAACTTGATCTGTTCTTGGCTAAAAGAAGCCACGCGTAATGTTTTTTGCCTTGTTGCTTGTGATTTATGTGCAGACAAATGCAGCACGGACGACGCCAGCCACGCAGCCCTCTGGCCACTCACAGCCGGCGGTTCTGCAGACGTCCGTAGAGCCCACTCCCCAGGTATGGCAACCCCTTGCTGCTGCCTTCCCCCGGAGCTGGAGAGCATCAAGGAGCTCCTGGGGGCCTCTGGAGGCACGTGGGAATAGGAAGGGAACAGGATTCTCTGGGGCTCTTGTGGGAAGCTGCAGGTGATCTTTTAAACTTGCGTTTGTCCCTGCCTTGTGAAGCAGATCTCTATAGGGAATACACACACGCGATTCTTCTTATACCTTTTCCCTGTCCCTCTGGTGGCAGATCTCGCTCTGCCTTGTATCCTGTTTGCTCTGGTGCTTCCCTCTGCAAACACTGAGACGTGTCCTGCTAATGCTTTTACCTTAGTTCTCATGACTGGTCAGACGCGCTCAGTTCCGGGAGCGTAGATGCAGTCTGGCCGTGTGTTGCAGCCACTGCTTAGACCGGCGGGCAAGTACCCGGCAGCCGGGACAACCTCATGCAAAGAGCAGAGAAACCGAGGCTGCCTGGAGAAAGGATTCGTTCTCAGAATAGCAAACATGTAGAGGAGATGCTTAAGAGGCGTGGTAGACCTCTGCCTCGCCTTTCATTTGAACCTTTTCTCCTGGCCGAGAAGGGGAATTGTCCTGGTGAAGTCGGGAGCCCTGCCCGCTGCTCTGCTGTTGGTGCCCTTAGAGCAATGAGGCGAACGGGGAGGCAGAAGAAGCTGCGGGAAAAGCGTAGCTTTGCTGAAGGGCATAAAGGATGGGAACAGGCTGGATAGCCTCTTGAGGGCTCTTCCAGCCCTGTCTTCCCATGGCGTAAGAGAGGAACATCTGGGTGGAGTTTTGAATGTTTTGTCCTCCAGCAGGTAAGGCAGAAAGCCTCACGACGTTTCAAGGTTAGCCGCGAGTATTCAGCTTTCAAATTGTCCTCTGAATTGCCTCTGCTTCTGTTCCAGTTTGGCGTCTGGTGTGTTTGGCGGTGGTATTGCCACCGCCTTGCTGAGGGCAGGGCTTAACCTTTTTCTCCCCCTGCTTTAGGCTGTGGCTGCGGCAGCGCAGGCTGGGCTTCTTCAGCAGCAGGCGGAATTAGAGAGGAAGGCGGCTGAGTTGGAGAAGAAGGAAAGGGAACTGCAGAGTAACGCAGCCAGCAT
Source organism: Sterna hirundo (assembly GCA_009819605.1). Taxonomy (NCBI): domain Eukaryota; kingdom Metazoa; phylum Chordata; class Aves; order Charadriiformes; family Laridae; genus Sterna; species Sterna hirundo. The sequence goes on from CM020445.1 coordinate 22,260,137, forward strand.
TAACAGTGAGTACTGCTTCCTGCAGTGTGTGTGACGCCCAGGGAAGCCTGGGTCGCTCAGTTCGTCAGAATTCGATGAAGGCTCAGCCTGTCCAAGCGTATGCAGCTTCTTTAGAAGCCGTGTGTCTTTTCCTCTGGTCCTTCACAGCTGGGGCAACCCTCTTGGGACCGGACCTGTCATCCCATAACTTACAAGGTGGGAAACAACCTCAGAGATGAGGTGCCGGAGACCAGCTCTTGTGGCCCTCTGCCCTGGAGCGTGCTCTCAGCATCTGCACTTAGCCACTTTAAGATCTTCAAACAGCAGTTTCCTCTCCGTGTCTGAGCTCTTGTGCGGTGCTGCCATGTTAAGGCTTTTCACTGAGAGCGATAAAGCTTTTTTTTTCCGCCCACCCGCCCCGTCTCGAGGCTCTCTGAACCACAGCAAAACAATATTTTCCCCTAATCTTGGTTTTCAATGCCTGAGCCTGGACTTGTGGTGATGGTTGTGATGGCCCTTTGGCCGTCGCAGGGGAATTCTGCCTCCCGCGGAGGAAGGCCTTCACAACCCGGCCGACCTGCCAGCAGAGTTAACACGTCGCTGCTGTGCTGCCCGCTCAGACTTCCCGAGACCTAGCCTCTTCCCAGGCTTTAGTGTTGGCCGCTTGCCAGTTACGGTGCGCGAGCTAGCCTTTCAGTGAGAGAAGAGCAAGTGAAGAGCTGCTCCTTTCTCCTTTCTGCAGCGAGGCAAAACAACTGGCCGCCTCTGCCCAAGAAGTGTCCGATCAAGCCGTGTTTTTATCAGGATTTTTCTGCAGACATCCCAGCCGACTACCAGCGCGTATGCAAGATGCTGTATTACTTGTGGATGCGTAAGTAATAGCTGGAACTGCAATAAAAACTCTTCCGAAGAAGATTCTGTACCAAATGCAGGGCTTTTGACCTTCTGTAAATCCTGTAGGTGTTTTCTGCAAGGGTAAAACAATTTCTCTCTCCCTTTTTTCATGAAGGCAAATGCAAAGGACTCTTAGGCTTATGCTTTGGGAGTAGCTCATTTGTGACAGGATTTTGGTCGTCATTTAATGGAGACTTTAACAACTCTGCTGACACTCTGGAAGACAGCGGGTAGCGCAGTTCAGAGATCGGGTGTAAAACAGTCTCGGCTCTATTTGTCAGTTTTGGTGCTCTGCAAAGACTTAAGATTTGTTTGTAAGCAGCAGGATCAGATGAGGTTCTTGGGTTAAAGCTCCATCTTCCTTCCAAGGGAGGGAAGGAAATTAGATGGCCCAAAGTCTCCTTAATTTTTGCAGAGCTCCATGTTCTCAGTGAGAGATCAGGGATGCTGGGAGAGACTCCTGAGTTTTCCGAGAACCTACTGATGTTTCTTCTCTCTCTCCCATCCCGAACAGTGCATTCGATTACCCTGCTTCTGAACCTGCTTGCCTGCCTGGCATGGTTCACAGTCGATATGCAAAGAGGAGTAGACTTCGGTCTCTCGATCCTGTGGTTTGTTTTATTCACCCCTTGTGCCTTCCTCTGTTGGTACCGACCGATTTACAAGGCTTTCAGGCAAGTACCATTTCCCTCTGCAACCGGGACAGAGCTTTTAGGGGGAGGAGTTTTGGGTTTATCTGTTCTGATCATGTATTGCCTGCAGGATTTTTCCAGCTCTTTGCATCATTAAATAGATCAAACCCACTTGTTCCTAAACCTATTACAAGTATCTGATGGAACTTGATTGTGGTGGTCTTTTTCTCATCTTGCAATCCAAGACTAGCCGATCATAGAATCCTCCTTTTTTTTTTTTTTTTATTGATTTCTGAGAAACTTTTTGGTATGTTAACGTGTTGAGCACACTCAGTATGTTAAGGAAACTGCCTTCACCCCCTCTCGCACTAGGCAGAGGGGTGGCTTTGCGATATGCAGTGGACATGTTGGAAGCTGTGTCACTGCGTTAAGTTCCTCCTGAAATCACCTCCCCTTAGCAGCTTTTCCCTGGAGAAAGGAGTTCCCTGCAATGGTTTCCCTCCTTTTAGAAAAGAGCGTCCGCGCAGGGATCATGTCCCTGGGTTACACTCCTGCCTGCCATCTCTCCTGCAGGTCTGACAGCTCGTTCAGCTTCTTCGTCTTCTTTTTCATCTTCTTCTGCCAAATAGCAATCTACATCATCCAGGCTGTCGGCATTCCTGGCTGGGGAGACAGGTAAGCTTGGCTTCACGGGCTGGCAGGCTGCAGCCCTACGCGGATGCTTTTTCTCAGCAGGGCTGTGGCTGTCGGAAGCTTTGGGGTCCGTTTCCGACAGCTGTCTGTTCTTTCTCCCGTGGTTTTCCTCTCTCGCCTGGTACGGCTTTGGCAGATCCCAGCTGGGCTGCCTCCCTCCTCGCTCTTCTCATCCTAGTTCCAGCAAAGGCACGTATATTTTCGGCTTCTGCTGCGGGCCAGCGCTGAAAGGAGCATGTAAAATCCTCCCACACCTCCTCTACTCCCTCCCGCCTCACTTCATACGGATAATACTTACCTCTTCTTGACGCGGAGCCTCTAGTGTTGACCACATCTGCCTTGGGTTAAAATGGAGCCTTCCCTGAGAGAGGGTGTAGCATGGGGATGAGGGATCCCTGACCCGGAGTCTGGGTTCTGCTTAAACTCGATACTGCTCCTAGCAGCCTGATCTCTGTCCCCCCTCTTCCTGAATTTGGAGTTCTCAGCTTTGGAGTCTTCAGCACAAGGAAGACGCGGACCTGTTGGAGCGGGGCCAGAGGAGGCCCCGGAGATGCTGGGAGGGCTGGAGCCCCTCTGCTGGGAGGAGAGAGCTGGGGGGGGGGTTCAGCCTGGAGAAGAGAAGGCTCCGGGGAGACCTTCCAGCCCCTTCCAGTCCCTAAAGGGGCTCCAGGAAAGCTGGGGAGGGACTCTGGATCAGGGAGGGGAGCCATGGGACGAGGGGGAATGGTTTTAAACTGAAAGAGGGGAGATTGAGATGAGATATTGGGAAGAAATTCTTTCCTGTGAGGGTGGTGGGGCACTGGCCCAGGTTGCCCAGAGAAGCTGTGGCTGCCCCATCTCTGGAGGGGTTCAAGGCCAGGTTGGACGGGGCTTGGAGCAACCTGGGCTGGTGGGAGGTGTCCCTGCCCAGGGCAGGGGGTGGCACTGGGTGGTCTCTAAGGTCCCTTCCAACCCAGACCGTTCTATGAGTTTCTCTTGGGTGTGTTCCTGGTGGGCTGTGCTTCAGAGAATATGCAGAGAGGGTTCTGTCCTCACCCTTTCCTGACGGCGTTGTGCAGAAGGGCGAGTCTGGGCTGCTGGAGCGGCTCCGACAGGCCTCTGGTCAGCAGCTGCCCCCCTGCAGCGAAAGCCCCGGCCTTCTTTTCGCCTCGCTGCGTTGGCTGTGAGTTACCCTGAGCAGTGGAAAGGTTAACAGCTAGCGGTTCTCTCCTGGGGGGGAGCCTTCGGGTGATGAGCGCCGTGCAACTGCTGTCTGTTCTTGCCCGCTGCCTGCGGAAAGGCTCGTGGGCAAAGCTGTCCTCGTGCTCCCTCCCCTGTGACCTGGTGTGCCTTAGTCACGGGGGACAGGGAGGGGACGCTCCGTTTTTAGTCTGACTTTGGAGGGCGCGTGCCTTGAGCTTTCTGCTGTGTTTCCTCCAGCCAAACAGTGTGTTTATTTTTGGCGGTAGCGCATGGTGTGCCTTTCCGCTTCCTTGTAATGAGCAAGAAGCTTTGCGGCACGTCAAACGGGGCGTTTTGGCTCACTTGATTCCCTCTCTCCTGGTGGCATGCGCCTGACTTGGTTTAGCCCTTGGAAAGATTCCTTTCTCTAGCTCCCAGGAGGGTGTTTCGAGTGAGGCATCTCGGTATTTTCGCCCACAGCCGAGCACTGATAACTCCCTGCCAGTTTCCTCTAACTTCATCCCTTTCTTCCTCTTCCTCCCCCTCCCAAGCCTTACCTCCCTGGCCAGGCAGAGCTGTCACGGTGACGCGTAGGTCAAGGCTCCCGATCTGCCAGCTGATCTCTTCCCATGTGGATGTACCAGCCTGTCTTTACACTACGTGGCTGAGCTTTGATTTATGACGATGATTTATGACTTGACTTGCAACGACGCCAAGGGTATCAGTCGCTGCCCAAGGCGGGGGTGGTCCACAGGCCAGGGCTGTAACGTGGGTGGGGGGAGCACGATTCTCCTCTGTAGAGGTGGGTTGCTTTTAAAAATGATAACAGAAACTCTGGCCCCAAAACAAGTGCCGAAGTGAGCTCTGGGTCCCTGTTTCCACAGCTATTATGTTTGGGTTTGCATGGAGGGGGGATCTCATCGGTGCTGATCGATATCCAAAGGGCGAGTGGTAAGAGGATGGGGTGAGACTCCTTCCAGAGGTGCCTGGCAGCAGGACAAGAGCCAACAGGCACGAACTGGAACACGGGAAATTCCGTCTGAACATGAGGAAAAACTTCTTTCCTCTGAGGGTGGCAGAGCCCTGGCACAGGCTGTCCAGAGAGGTGGTGGAGTCTCCGTCTCTGGAGACATTCCAAACCCACCTGGGCGCATTCCTGTGCCACCTGCTCTGGGTGACCCTGCTTTGGCAGGGGGTTGGACTAGATGATCTCCAGAGGGCCCTTCCAACCCCAGCCTTCCCCCAAAGGCTCTTGTGCAGCCGTCGGTGCCTCATCCCTGCCCTGCTCTCCCCTCTCTTGCAGCGGGTGGATCGCAGCGCTGTCGGAGCTGCACGGGAACCTGGCTGTGGCTGTCATCATGATGGTGGTGGCCGGATTCTTCACCCTGTGCGCGGTTCTCTCCCTCTTCCTCCTGAAGCAGGTGAGTGGCTCGGGGGCAAGGCGAGATCCCGCTTGAATTGCAGATCTGCCGGTCAGGCTGCTCCCAGGGTACCCCTGGGGTAGCCACCTCCTCTCATCTGCCTGTGGGGATTAGCTTGCCTTTGAAGACGTAATCGGGGCACTGTCGGGTCAAGAGTTTTAATGAAAGTATTTTTCGCTTGTGCTTCCTGCATCGATGCCAAGTCGCTAGAACGCTAAGGGGACTTGCAGGTGGGACCCTGCCTCTGGGGAGGGAACGAGAGGCATGGATGCTCCAGTAAGACATGCCGTTAGCCGTGCACGTGGAGGGGCTCAAATGCACACTGGGACAAAGAAGGGTGTAGAAAGGCTTCCTGCATTGTCTGCTGTCCAGAGGAGGTGGCCAGTGAAGTCCCAAGTGTCACCCTCATCGCACCTGGACGTCCGATTTCTTGCACCTCCCTTTAGCTTGAGTCTACCCGGAGGTGGCTGAGCAGAGGAGGTGGTCGTTTTGTTGGGGTGTCCGGGGCTTCGCCGCAATCAATGGCGCCGCAACGTTGTGGCACTCTTCGAAGCCTGATGGGATCCAAACGAGTGGATCCCATCCCGCTGGCTCTCAAACACAAGTCCTGCTGATGGACCGCGTGAGGATTGCGTTTCTGCAATTAACAGCAGAGATGGAGCTTTGGGGAAGGCGAGGACAGACTGAACTGGTCCTGTTTCTGTTGCTTCCTCCTCCGTTTCTCCTAAACCGTATCTTGAAGGAAATACCTGATGCTTGTAGCTGCAGGCACCTCCCGGTCCTGCCCTGCAGGTGTCTGTAGATGCACGGGCTAAGTGTCTGTACCATCACAGTGCGGGGACGGGAGTTTTGGCTTTGATACCGGCCACTTTGCTGAGTGCTCCACATCTCACAACAAATGAGGGTCTCCCGAAATCTGGATGAGATGGAGCCAGTGGCTCCAGCCCATCCTCTCTAGCTGCCAAGAGAGCTGGTTAGCCACGGGACCGAGGGAAAAGCGAGCTGGCAAGCGAGGTGTGTGCAGCAAGCCCGCGACTTTACACTGGTATTTATTATTACTATTTTTTTTTCCTCTCTTCCTGTTTCCCAGGTGCATTCCCTCTATCGACGCACAGGAGCCAGTTTCCAAAGGGCGCAGGAAGAGTTTTCCCAAGGCATCCTCACCAACAGGAACTTCCAGACCGCAGCTGCTGGGGCGGCCTCCTCCGCAGCACAGAGTGCTTTCCGCGGAAACTAGCCCTTCCTCACCTGCCTCCCCTTCGCTTCCTCTGCCGTCAGCACCCCAACCTTCGTTTGGTTTTTTTTTTTTGTTTGTTTCTCTAAAGATGCACTTTTTTGGGGGTACCGTGTTAGCTCTGTGACGCCAACTCCAGATGAGGTCTGGCTTTTTTTTAGCTTCATCTGGCCTTTATGACGTTTATAACGATTCGTTCTCCCTGTCTTATTTTAGGGCGTGGGGAGACAGGGGAGACATTCTCTGAAGCAAATATATTTCTCTATCCAGGACGTACCGAGCGTTTGTCTCTCTTCCTTCCCTCACCCTGGCCGTAGCAGGAAGGCAAGGGGAAGCAGGTTTTCAATCTTACACTCTCTCTCTCCCACCCCCCTGCCTCCTATCAGCCTTTGCTGTGAAGAATTTGATTATCTGCTGGTTTGGGGGGGGTGGGTGGGTTTGTAACTTGCGTGTAGTTTTATGTTGTTAATTTTAAGAGCAGAAGCTGTACTTTTGGCCTATTACAGATGCTGTGTTTTGACCTCTTAACTGCCTTGGCTTCAGGGCAACATGGCACGAAGGAAAACCTGGGAGCAGGGGGGGGTTAGAGAGGAGGGGAAACATCTTTTTCCTTGTTGCCCCCCCTCGCCCTTCCCTGACAGATCCCCCCCCTCCCCTTCCATGAGGATCGTGTGGACGATGGCTGTGGGTGCTGCAGTGCCTTTTGCCAGCACCCATGGCCCTGGGCACAGAGCAGGGGAGAAGGGAGCGCTGGAGGCTGAGTCGTCAGCGTGGCCTTAAACCGGGGCGGGGAGAGAAGGGATTTTGGTTGGAATTTTTTTGGAAAAGGGATTTTGCTGTTGGGGAGCAGCAGCACTGAAGGTTGGCTCAAACCGAGAGCACGAATGAGTTTTTTCTCCAGGGATGACAACTCCCTGCCTTCCTCCTCCCACCTGTTACTGTTATTTTTATTTTATTTTCGGCTGGGGAAGAGCTGGTTTGGTGCGTGTTTAGCTTCCGATGCTGTCCCCCGAGATGCTGAGGCGTGATGGGGACAGTCCCCGTCGCCCCCCCTCAACTCCAGGGGTGTTCGGTATCCGTGCTGGAGGGGGTTCAATGGCAGACTGGACTTTTCCCCATCCCTTTTTGTCCCCTCTGCCCTGGGAGCAGGGGGTGTCACATTTTGTGCCACTGGTCCTTCCCTGCACTGGGGGGGCGGACACGTTTTTATACCCACTTCCTACTGTATTTCACACCACACACACACACCCGGTGTCTGATCTTTTCATGTAAAAAAAAAATAATTAATAATAAAATGTGTACGTGCTCAAAGGAAAATCGCGCTCCTGCCTGCGGGGCGTGTGGCCGTTGGGGGCGTGGCCACGAGAGGCGTTTGGGCGTGCCCACGGGGCTGGGGGCGTGGCCACGGGGGGCTGGGGGCGTGGTCAAAGACGGCGTTTGGGCGTGGCCACGGGGGCTGGCGGCGTGGCCAAGGACGGCGTTTGGGCGTGGCCACGGGGGCTGGCGGCGTGGCCAAGGACGGCGTTTGGGCGTGGCCACGGGGGTAGGGGGCGTGGCCACGGGGGCCGCGGCGCGCCGGGAAGGCGGAAGCGGGGCCGGGGGCCGGGGGGGGCATGGCCGGGACCGGCTGGGCCCCGCCGCGCCTGGACGGCTTCATCCTCACCGAGCGCCTGGGCGCCGGCACCTACGCCACCGTCTACAAGGCCTACAGGAAGGTAAGGCCGGGCCCGCTGCGGGATGTCCCCCTCTAGCCCCCCCCCCCCCCCCCCCCCAAACCTGCCTGTCCCCCTCCAGCCCGCACAAATCTGCCCGCCCCCCCTTCCCCCCCGACCTTTTCATAGCCCACCATCCCTATAGCTCCTATATGGGACCTGTTGCCCCCAACCTGTCACCTGTCACCCCCTTCCCAGGGGCTCTTTCCCCCTCTGCCCACCCGCAACCCTGTGGCAAGCTGGGGGAGGACCCCCAGGGTGGGTGTAGCCATCCCTCTAACCCCTGTGTGGCACCTGCTGCCCCCAGCCTGGGTTTTGTCCTCCATCACCCCCTCCCCAGGGGCTTCTTCCCCCTCTCCCCACCGGGGATCCCCCCGGCAGGCTGGGGAAGGGCCCCCAGAGTGGCTGTTCGGGTCTGGGGGAGTCTCCAGTGCTGCCTCCCCTTTGGCAGAGGGACACACGCGAGGTGGTGGCCATCAAGTGCGTGAGCAAGAGGAGCCTCAACCGGGCGTCGGTGGAGAACCTGCTGACCGAGATCGAGATCCTGAAGACCATCCGCCACCCGCACATTGTGGAGCTCAAGGACTTCCAGGTGGGGCTGGGGGCTTCTGAGAGGGGACACCGAGCCAGCACTCGGCTGGCTCGGGTCCTGGGGTCCATCCTGGCTCCCTAAGGGTGTATCCATGGGGCTAGGTGCCAGCAACCAGGCAAACCAGTCCAGGCGGACCCTGCGTGGGTGGGCTATGCGGTGGGACCGGCTGCGGTGGTGTGACGGGGTCCTCTTGCAGTGGGACAGCGACCACATCTACCTGATAATGGAGTTCTGCGCTGGGGGGGACCTCTCCCGCTTCATCCGGATGCGCAGGATCCTTCCCGAGAAGGTGGCACGCATCTTCCTGCAGCAGCTTGGTAAGGGGACCTTGCCCAGCTCCATTGGGCACCCTCCCCGGGGGTTTTGGGGGCCAGGACTCTTGGCACTGAGGTTGCCACGTGCTCAGCCTGCGCCCTGAAGTTCCTCCACGACCACAACATCTCCCACCTGGACCTCAAGCCACAGAACATCCTCCTGAGCGCCCCGGAGAACCCCCAGCTGAAGCTGGCAGGTGAGGGCAGGTCCCCAGGGAGGGGCCCGGGGGTGGCCGTTCCTTCTCCCTCCCACCACAATGAGTTCTGCCCTCCCCCCTTCCCCTGCAGATTTTGGCTTTGCGCAGCACATGTCGCCCTGGGACGAGAAGCACGTCCTGCGGGGCTCCCCGCTCTACATGGCCCCTGAGATGGTCTGCCGCCAGCAGTACGACGCCCGGGTGGACCTGTGGTCGGTGGGCGTCATCCTTTACGGTGGGCTTTGGCTTTTATCCCCCCCCCCCTCCACCTCGGGGCTTGGCTCGGGGCCGGTTTCCCCCTCTCCATCGCCCCCCACCGCTCCTTTTCTCCTCCCCCCTCCCCCTTTAGAAGCGCTTTTTGGGAGGCCACCCTTTGCCTCCCGCTCCTTCGCCGAGCTGGAGGAGAAGATCCGCAGCGACCGGGCTGTCGAGGTAAGATGGGATGGGATGGGATGGGATGGGATGGGATGGAGCTGGGGGGAATCTCGCCAGCAGGGGCCAGTGGTCTCAGCCCCCCCCTTCCCTCCCCAGCTTCCCAGCCGGCCCCCCCCTCTCCCCGGAATGCCGGGATCTCTTAGGACAACTCTTGGAGAGGGACCCATTGAAACGCATCTCCTTCGAGCGCTTCTTTGCTCACCCTTTTGTGGACATGGAGCATGTCCCCGGCCCCGAGAGCCTCTGCAAGGCGGTGAGCTGGGTACTGGGGTGCTGCTCTCCGGGGATATGGGGGGGACCAAGCCCTGAGCCCCCCCTTCGCCTCCCCAGACCGACCTGGTGGTGGAGGCGGTGAAGAAGGACCAGGAGGGGGATGCCCCCGCCGCCCTCTCCCTCTACTGCAAAGCCCTGGAGTATTTTGTGCCAGCTCTGCACTGTGAGTCCACCCCGTGGGGGGGGGTTGCATGGGTCCTGGGTGCATTTTGAGGGGGGCGACACCCCAGGGGAGACCAGTTTGCAGCCCACCCACCCCAGTGTTCGGTCGCTCTTCTTCCCCCTAGATGAAAGCGATGCTCGCCGGAAAGAAGCCATCCGGGTCAAGGTGAGCCAAAAATCCCTGGGAAGGTGGGTGACAGCATCCCCCCCATCTTCTGTCCCCCATGGTGGGGGTCCCCTCACACCCCCCCTGCTGTGGCCAGGTGGGGCAGTACATCTCCCGAGCGGAGGAGCTGAAGGCGGTGGTCACCTCCAGCAGCAAGAACCTCCTGCAGCAAGGGAACCCAGCCAGAGAGATCCTTAAAGGTTTTTGGGGACACACCCCCTCCCCCCCGCCGTGGTTTTAGGGGAGCGGAAAGGGGGCACCCGGTGGGGGTTTTGGGTGCCCCGCCGGGGTGCTCCCCGACTCAGTGTCCCCTCTTGCAGAAATGGCCAAGGACAAGCCTCGGCTCCTTGCCGCGCTGGAAATGGCTTCTGCTGCCATGGCCAAGGTGAGTCGTTGGATTTTGGGGTCCCCTCTCCCCAGGTGGAAGGGGAAGGAGCAAACCCGGGTGCGGAGGGAGATGGGTGTGTTGTCCCCCCTCCCCGTGACCGCAGCCCGGCCCCTGGTGTCTCCTTGCAGGAGGAGGAAGGCAAAGATGATGGTGACACCCTGGAGCTCTACCAGCAGAGCCTGGGGGAGCTGCTGCTCCTCCTGGCCGGTGAGTGGGGGCCGTGGCGGGCGCTGCGGGGCAGGGGACACATCCTGCGTCCCCGGGGGGGGCTGATGGCTCATCCCTCTTCCCTCCGCAGCGGAGCCAGCGGGGAGGCGACGGGAGCTGCTCCATGCCGAGGTGGGTGCCGGCCCCGGGGCGGGGGGGGGGGATGGTGGCGTGTCCCCCCTCGGCGTGGCTTTGAAGGGAATTTCCTCTCTCTCCGCCAGATCCAGACCCTGATGGCCCGAGCCGAGTACCTGAAAGATCAGATGAAGGTACGGCTGCTTGCCGGGGGTGGGGGGAGTTGGTACGTGCTGGGGTGGGGGGGGGAGCAGTTTACAGGCTGGAAAATATTCCTCTCCCCTGGCAGATGCGGGAGACACAGTCCAGGGGCAAGGAGGCGCTGGCAGAGCCCATCCGGAGCAGTGAGTCCCTGTCTCTGTCCCCTCTTGTCCCTTGGGAGGGGGTTTGGCGAAAAGGGGGCCTGGGGAAAGCGTCCCCCCTCGTGGTTCCGCTCCTACGGCGGGGGCTATCCCTACGGCGGGGGATATTCCTACGGCGGGGGATATCCCTACGGCTGCCGGAGCCGTGGGGATAATTCTTGCCTGCGGGTAATCCGACCCCACGTGCCCTCCTGTCCCCCGGCGCGGGGTGATGTGGGCTGGGTGACATGGGTGCAGCCCAGTGAGTGCCCTCTGTGTGTGTGTCCCCCCCCGTCCCCCCGTCCCCGGCACAGCTTGTACCTTGCAGTGATGCCCGGGATGCTGCTGACCGCGGAGAGACGCCGTCGGCGGGGTGGAGGGAGGACGATGCTCTCATCCTGACCGCCTCGGCGGGGGGTGGGGAAGGGGGCTCACCCTCGGGCTCCCCTCCCCGGAGGGTCCCGTGGGTGGCTCCGCGGGGCCATCTGCCCCCCTCCCTGGGCGCTGGCGTCGACTCATTTCCCAACGAGCGGAGTCCCCTCCCAGCCCTGCCTGGACCGTCTGCTGCCGCAGCCTCCCCTGGCCGGGGCCGGCGGGTTATTCCGTTATTCCACTCTAATTCCCTCCGCTGGCTGCGACGGGCTGGGTATTTTTATCCTGGCAGCGGGGCTCTGGCAGAATATTACTTCCCTCCCCGCCCCCTCCCCAAATCCCATACGTCTCCTGCCTTTCCGGCTGGATGTTTCTTCCACCTCCCCGATTCTTCGGGGGGAACCTACCAAACCCCCGCCGGTAGCTCCGGTGGCAGGCGGGGGGTGGGGGGGGTGGGGGGTCGGGGACGCTTGCGCCTGTGCCTTTCTCACCCAGCAACTACCTCTTGCCCCAGCCTCCAGCACCCAGGGGCACCCCCCCAGCCCGCCCTCCCGCTGCTCCTAGGCATCGCCCGCCGAGGCTTTTGCTCCCTAAACCTGCCTTCGCCCGGGTCTGGCAGGTACCGACCCCACGCGTCATTTGCGTCATGAGGTGTGGCCGGTGCTCGGCGGGGACCGGTCGCCTTCGGGGACAGTCACACGGCTGCAAACGGCCATCCCTCCCCCAGGGCAGAGCCTGCTCTGCCCCTCAGGGCTCTGACTACCCTGAATGTAATTTATTGTCTTTAATAAACACTCCGTTTTGTTTTCTCCAATTATTCCGGTCTTGGGTTTGTGCTTTTAAGACCCAAGGGGGGGGTCTCCAGCAGGTCCCCAGGACCGAGAGCCAGCCCCGGGGTGCCTGGAGCCAGCGGGGAGGGCTGGGGACCCCTCATCCCTGTCCCCCTGCCCAGGAACGGAGCCGGGGGAGGGTGGAGGTTCCCTTCTCCTGCCTCTGTGTCCTCCCCGGGGACAGGAGGCGGCCAAAGCTTTGACCTTGTTTTCACTTCGCGTCTTTTTTTTTTTTTTTTTTGTCTTTTTTTTTTGGTCTTTTTTTTTTTTCCCCTGGTGCGTGCATGTAAAACATCGGGCAGAACACCCCGGAAGGTTATGTAAAAATCACATCTTCCCCGTGGGATTTTGACGGCGGGTGAGGAAGGGCTGGGCCAGGCAGGGAAGTTGGTGGGGGGGTAGGGGGTGGGGAGGCAGAGAGGGGCTTGGGGGGGGCCCTTGGGGCTGGGCTGAGCCGTGCCCCCCCCCCCCCCCCCCCCCGCAGAAGGCTGCCTTCCACCCCCAAAAGCTGCCCCAGAATGTGCTTTTTTTAGTCCGCCGCCGGAGAGCTTCCCGGGCAGATGTGGGAAGGCATTTCTACATCTTTTATTTTTATTATTATTATCGTTATGAGCAGAGATTATATCCCCAGGCTTTAAAGAGCTTTCAAAGCCCCTGCCCTCCCCCGGCCTGTGGCTAGCGCCGAGCCGGGGGCCATGGCTGAACCGGCTGGCTGCGGCAGCCGGAGCGGATAATCGCATATGCCTTCACGCTCTGCCGAAGAAGCGGCCGTATCCGGAGCCTTGGGAAGCAGGGAGAGACTCGAGACGCTTCCCCCGGGCCGGGGCGGGGGGGGGGGGGGGGGGATGTGGGTGGCAGAGCTCGGGGTGCCCCGGCTTCATGATGTTGGGGTTGGGGGGATGCAAGTCCCTTCCGCGTCGCCACCGCCATCCAAAGCGTCACCGCCTGGGCTGAAGGGATGGAGGCGCGAAGAGAGCAGTCCCCAGGCCGGCGGCGCGGGGACGGCTGCGGCGGTGTCACCCCGTCGCTCGGCGTGGCTGCAGCTGCCTTCTCCCGTCGGTGTCACGGCCGTCAGCGCCCAGCCAGCGATCCCCAGCCCTTGCAAAAGGCTCTTCCGACCCACAGCCCCCCCCCCGCCGCCATCTGTCGCTCACAGGGTGGCTCTTGAGTCCAGGTTGTCACCCGGAGAGGGACAGGGATGGCGGGGGTGGCGGCCAGACGGCGTTACGGGCCCTCCCTGTACCATCCCGTGGGTTACTCGGTGGCGTGAGTCCAAACATTTTTAAAGAGAGGGTTGGGGCAAGCTGGGTCAGTGCGTGGACCCCCCCCCATCCCAAGATCTTTAATCCAGATTGATTCATCCCGGTAGCCGGCCCGGCAGCGCAGTGATGCCGGATGGGGCCATCCCTTTCCCGCAGCGGCTCGCGGGGAGGTTTAATTGACTGTGAAGAGAAGGGAGCGCGCGGCTGAGATTTCTACACCCCCCCCCCCCAAATCCATCCTTCATTTGTCGCGGCGCTTTAACGACGGCTCATTTGAGGTTTTGGCCACCGGGGGAAACCACCCCGCGCCACCCCCGCGCCCACCAGCCCAAAGGAGGCCTGGTCCTGCCCCCCCCCCACGATGAGGTGCGGGAGGGTTGGGAGCCCGCGGGGTATTGATTGCAAAGCTCGGCTGCTGGCAGAGGCGCTTCAGCCCCCAGCAAGGGCTGGTGCGGAGAAACCCACCCCAAACCCGCCCCTACGGGTTAGGGAATTATATAGGGGTTTACAACGTAGGCAAGAAAAAAAAAAAAAAAGATTTTTCTGCTTTAATCCACACCAATTCTTTAAGCTGACGCCTGGAGCGGTTGTACGGCGTGCAGGCGACCGGGATGCTCGGCCGCGCGGATGCTCGGGGACCCGGCGGCGGGGAATGCTGGCAAAGGGGATGCCTGCCCCCTCTCCCCCCCACCGCCCCCCCCGCCCCATCCCAAACTCCCCAGTACAGGCACCGGACCAGCGACGGGGGCTCGGAGAAGCCGAGGCCGAGCGTGCGGCGGAGCCGAGCCGGGTGCTGCTCATTTTTTCGCACGCCTGGGGGTCACGGCGCTGCCTAAAATAAACCCGCCAAGCTTCACGCGGCCTTTGCGTGGCGGCACGTGGGCCAGGGAAGCGGGCGCGGAGCGGAGCTGGGGGAGCGGGGGTGGGGGGATGGACACAAAATAAAAAACAGGATGGGGGGGGAGGTGGTCCAGGCTGGGCTTCGCTGGTTCCGGGTGGGGATGAACCAAAGGGCTGCATCTCCCCATCTCCTTCACCGCTGCGCTGGTGGGGACGCCCCTCACCCGCGGGAGGTTTTATTGATGTTTTATTGATTTAAAAGCCAAGCCTGTCCCGGAGGGCTCGGCTTGGTCGGTGCCTGCTCTCTGCTATCCCTTTCCTGGTGGGGGATTAGACGAGCTTGGGCTGATCCTCATCAGGTATGATCTCCCTTCAAAGCTAAAGCCGCTTCTGCCCGTCTTCCCACTCCTTTCTCGCCAGCCTCCAGCGCCGCGTGGGGCTGGATGAGGGCTCCGCATGGGGCAGGCGGCCCCCGGCGCCGTCGGCGGGTCTGCCGTGGGGCTGGAGGGGTTGGGAGGCTGCAGGTCCCGGAGGGCAGAGCATCGCCCTCCCCTGAGCTGCCGCTGTCTGTCTGTCCTGCCAGCCGAAACGGTGGCTCAGTTCTCAGAGGAGGGGGGACAACCTCTGGCTCTGGAGGGTATCAAGAGTTTTTCGGCGTTACCTGGCCCCAGCATGGTATTTTCAGGGGGCTGGGGGGGGGAGGCAGCAAGGAATCAGGGAGCTTTGCTCAGCCCCAGGCATGGCCTGATCCAGCAATAATAATAATAATAATAATAATAATAATAATAATAATAATAATAATAGTAGTAATAGTAATAGTAATAGTAATAATAATAGCAATAATAATAGTAATAATATCATCACCAGCTTCCCAACACCCTCGCCTGCGTTTTCCTGGAGGACCCAAAGCCCCCGCAAAAGCCAATGGCGGTTAATCCGCTCCGTCGAGGATTTGGGGCAGCAAACACCCAGCCTGTGCCAGCTCTTTCCAGGAAGCCCGCCGGCAGGAGCCCAGCACCCGCCAGGATGCCGGCAAGCTCCCGGAGCTGCTCCGGTTTGGAGTCGCACACACCCGGATTTATCCCGGTTTTACTCCCCGCAGAGACGTGTCCTTGCTGGGAGCAGCCCCGCGGACATCCCCGCGGAGCCCGTGAGACGGTGGCTGGCGGGGAGCTGGCGAGGGATCGGAAGGCTTTTTACTAAAATAGGCGAAAATAACAAAGAAATCCGTGAAATCTGGGGGTTCGGTTTGCTTTTGAAGCCGGCTGCTGACACAGAGCCGTTTGTACCATCCCTTTGGTACAACAAAAAAGAAGGGGCCCAGCGTGATGCTTTCATGGTGCCGCAAGAGATTTTTCCCTTGAGCTCCCCTGGTTGCCCCCCCCGCCCCCTGCCCTGTAAAGGGGACACGCTTGATGGCTCGGCCCCCCACCTCGTCCCTTGGGGCAGCCCAAAGCCTGGATCGGGAAAGCACCACTCGAGGAGAGAAATAAATGCATAGACATCTCCTGGTATTTATTCCACCGGTTATAAGAGTACCACGGCACGGGGAGAGCATGGGAGGTGGGGAGACACGCAACACAGCTCACGAGCTACAGCACGACGGGGGGTGGGGGGGGGAGGACACGTTTTTTTTCCCTTCTCGCTTTGTTCTTCTCTTGGAAGGGACGCGGACACGAGTGGATCCCACCCTGGGAGACGGAGAACGTGCCGCTGCCGCCGCTCCGGGAAAAGGGCTGCAGTGGGTTGGGATGAGCAACGGGCGGGGGGTGTGTGTGTCTGTTTATTCCTCCCTGGCATTAATTCAGGCTTTATCCCTCCGGTCCTGAGCTGGATGGGATCGTACAGCAGCTCCTTTCGTGGCCACCTCCTCGGAGAGGGGCCCTGGAGGGCAGAGCGGCCGGCGTTTCTTGCGCGGGTGGGATGTTATTTCTCGCGCGACAGGGACGGGGGAGGTGGGGGGGGTGCGGGGGGGGGGGAGGTCATTTCTCGTTGCGCCTCGTCCTTGCAGAGTGGATTGGAGCCTCCCCCGTCATTTCTAGGAGGCTCGGTGGAAACATGTAGGCAGAGACGGGGCGTACGGCGGCCGCTTCAATAACACACCAAGGTCACTCGGGGCTTCCCTGCCCTCCAACCCCCCCCCCCCCCAACACACACCAGCTCTCGCTAAAGACACCCACTGCCGCGGGCACAGGAGGAGGCGTCGGGGCACGGGGTCGGGGGTCGGGGGGGGGTACATGCTGGCTTTTTGCTCTGGCCTCAGAGCGGAGAAGGAAACGAACAACCGGACACCGGGGGACGGCTGGGTCAGGGACTCGGGGCTTCAACACGGCTCAGAAGGACCCGACTCACGTCAAGGCAAGGGTGACAACACCAGCGGGGGTCCCCACTGCAGGCAACAGCCACCGCCAAGACCCTTGGCTGCGTCCCCTCCCTTCTGCCCCCACCGTCACCTTGACGGGGGTTGGGGGGGGGGGGGGGGGGGGGGGGGGGGGAAGTCCAGCCAGGTCACATCACGGCGCATTTCTCAGCCGATTGCTTCAGGTCCTCTAGCGTGGCTGAAGCTTTGTCCTTCAAGGAATCAAGGTCCAGGTTCTGGATGTTGCTGAGCTGGCCAATCACCGAGTTCTTCTCCTCCTCCTCCTCGTTGTCCTGCTCGATCATCTTGGCCAGCTCTTTGGGCAGCTCCACGTCGCCTCCCACCAGCTGGATCTGGTTGTCGTCCGTTTCGTTCTGAAAGGGGCCGGGAGGAGGTCAGGTGGTGGGGGACGGGTGGGAAGGGGGGGCAATTTGGGGGGGGGGGGAGGACACGACGACGTGTGGGGTTCACAGGCTGCCCAGGGAGGTGGTGGAGTCTCCGTCTCTGGAGACATTCCAAACCCGCCTGGACGTGTTCCTGTGCCACCTGCTCTGGGTGACCCTGCTCTGGCAGGGGGTGGGACGGGGTGATCTCCAGAGGGCCCTTCTAACCCCTACCATTCTGTGATTCTGTGATCCCCGGCCGTATCCGCACGGGCTTCGGGCTGTCTCCCCATGGGGGCTGGTCCCTGGGGCTCACAGCTGTCCTCTGGCCGTGGGTAGGATGGCGCCCGTGAGCTCCGTCACTGCCGACCCGGAGGGGACACGGCTCCGCAGAGCCCAGGCACACGCCGAGGGACACAGCCAGAGCTGAGATGACAACCCGAGCGTGCCAGCGCGGGTATAAATTGGCTTTCAGCTCACATCGGAGAGGCCGGGGAGGTTGCGGCACCCAATTAAGCCACCCGTATGCTTAACAACTGCGCCCACCGGAGACGGGGGGTCAGCTCTGCGCTGGAGAGCCACGGGGAGACTGTGCGAAAGGCAGCCCGGCTGCCAAGCGGGATCAGTAATGAGCAGAAGAAACTTGTCGGAAGATTAGAAGGGACATCTCAAGCATGAGAAAACAGCGAAAAGGATCGGGGCGAGGTGGGGGCGGGCGGGGGGCAGATCTGAACAATTCCCCTGGAGCGAAAAAAAAAAAAAAACAAACAAACCCAAAAAAAATCTCCATCTCGTCTTTTTTCTGCCTTTTCTCGCTTTTGGCTTGGCGGGGGGGGTGGGGGTGGGTGGGGGGAATAAATACTCCAGCTGTTTATTTCCCTGGCAATCAAAGGGGTGTGGGAAGCGGCGGGGTGTGCGTCCAGGCTGGCTGAACACAACGTCAAACAATCCAAACAACATCACTTGGCTTAGCCGACCTTTCCGAACTAAAATTAGCCCGGCTCCAATTTAGAGCATTCACCACTGAAAGACTCTTGCTGAATAAAGAGGCGGGGGGATGGGGTTTGGGGGGAGAAGAGCTTGTGGCAATTCCAAGAATGGCTGAATTCGCCTTGATTAAATTGTTTCTAGTGAATCACTCATCGGGAGGAAATTCCGAAAGAGGAGTTTAGCTAGGAAATGTTTGCCAAATAATCCGGGGAGAGGGGCTGGCTAATCCAGCCGGGAAGGTGTAATTCCAGCTCTGCACCCGGCTACGGGGCTGGGATTTCAGGGTGAAGGTGGCTTTCCCTCCTCCAGCTGGATTTAGGGATCAAAAAGAGAGGAAAGGGGGGGATGCAGCAAGGCAGAGGATGCGTGTTTGGGGGTCCCGCTGTTCGGGGCTGACGGCTCGCAGTGCTCGGGGGTGACGGGAAGGGGCCAAGATTTGGGTGGAGGGATGCTTTTTTAAGGGAACTGATTTACACTCGGGCTTCGTAGAGCAAAAAACCCACCCGAGCAAGGGGCTCCGGTTGCCCCTTCCCCTCCCTGCAGAGCAGGGAGCTTGTCTGGGCTGTGCTGGGCTTGGCTCCCTGTGTGCCCCCCCCCCGCCGGCTCCATGCCCGGCATGGCCGTACCTTGGGGAGCCTGTACTTCTCTCGGAAGTGGGACCTGAATGTGGCTCTCTCCGCCTTGCGCTGGGCAAACTGGGCATCTCTTTCCATCCTGCGAATCACAGAGGGCCGTTACCAGCCGCTGATGCCCCCGGACCCTGGGTCTGAGCATCTCTGACACCCCCCCCCTCCCCCCGACGCAGGTACCCCCTTCTCCTCTGCAAACTCCCGGGTCCCCCCCCAGTTTCCTCCCCCCGCGGCGCAGCCTGAAAGGAGAAAACAATCCCATCTCCCAGGCGAGGAAGCGGATTAAGGGATTAGGGGGTTCATTAAACTCCCTCCAGGCCCTGCCACCCCCAGAGCTGTCTCCCCCCGGCCCTCCCATTCGCGGGATGAGGGGCTGGAGAGGGAGCACCCGGTCCCCCACCGGGACCCTACGGGACCAACGCGCCTCGGTACCCGGTGTCGGTCACACTCACTTCTCCTCCACCAGCTGCCGCTGATATTCCTCGTACTCCTCACGGGTCATGCCCTGCGCCTCGGCCGGAGACTTCTCGCCCTCGCTCTTCTCCTCGCCGCCCAGGCCGCCCGTCAGGTTCTTCAGCTGCCCCCCCACCATGCTCTTCACCATGAACGCCATGGTCGCGGTCCCCGGGGAGCGCGGGTGTCAGGGAGCGGGGTTACGGTGGAGCTGGGGTGCTGGGAGGACTGGGGTTAATGGGGAGCGGAGGTCTTGGGGTACCGGGGAGCTGGGAAGGGGGGGGTGCTGAGTTACAGGGGAGCCCGGGGAACTGGGTTAAGGGTAAGCCGGGGAGCCGAGGTGTACTCGGTGCTGGGATGCTGGGAGTAGGGAGTTACCGGGAAGCTGGGATGCTGCGGGTATGAGTTTCCAGGGAGCTAGAGTACGGGATTATCGGAGGAGCTGGGATCAGCAGAGCCAAGTTCCCAGGGGTTGGGATGCTGTGGAAGTGAGCTCCCGAGGCGCCGGAATACCAAGTTCCCGGGATGCTGGGATGCAACAGAGCCGAGTTCCCGGGATGCCGGAGTACCAGGTTACGGAGAAGCTGGGATGCCGCGGAGCTCGGTTCCCAGGACGCTGGAGCACTGGGTTACGGAGGAGCCGGGATGCTGCGGCGCCGAATTGCCGGGATGCCGGAATACTGGTTTACGGATGAGCCGGGATGCTGTGGGATACCGAGTTCCCGGGATGCCGGTGCGTCCGGGTTGCCGGGGCTCAGCGGGGCCGCGCCGCCCCGTCGCCCATGGCGGTGCCGGGCTGAGCGGGGAGCCGGGGAGAGGCAGAGGGCAGCCCGGGGGTGGGCGGTGGGGGCGGAGGGGAGCGGGGCGGCCGGTGCTGCAGCACCGGGGCTCGGACGGCTCCGGTGTGTGCGCGGCGGGCGCTGGTGGCACCGCCTCCCGCCGCCCACCCGCCGCCCCCCGCCGCCCGGCCGAGAGGCGGAGCCGCCGCCGTCCCAATCCGCTCCGGAGCCACGGAGGGTCCCCCGCTCCTCCCCCCTCCCCCGTCCCCCACGGGCTAAACTTCATCCCCCGGAGCCCCCAGCCCCGCAGGCGGGTCCCGGCGGCAGCTGCCCCCCAACACTACCGGCCCCGGGGCACCGGGGGTGGATGAAGCCACGGCGGGGGCTGCCTGACACCCCCCCCACGCCACCCCCGCACACCCTGTCCTCGTCTCCCCCTGTTTGAGGACAGCTAGCGATGCCGCTTGGCTGGTTTAGCCCACCGAGGAGCGTTAAACCGGCGGAAACATCATCTTTTCCCCACTCTCTTCCCCATCCTTTGGGTCTGGATGGAGGAAAAGCTGGGATTTAACACTCCGTAAAAGCCATATGTACCACAGACGAATCGCAACTGTTGTTTGCTCGTAGATCTAAGGGCTGGCGCACCCAAAAGCTTGTTCCTGTCTTTCCTATTAATCCTATTAATTGATGCTAATAATTAATTCCCCACCAGCGCTGCCTCGCTGATGGAGCAGCGCCAGCCCGGGGACCCACGCTGTGGGGTCACCTAAACGAGGAGGCCGAGGCCGGAGCAGGCATCGATTTCGTTGCGTAAATCCCTCGTCCCTTCCAGCTCTCCTGGCTCCCATCCTACCCCCGCTCCCACTCCCACTCCTGCTATTTCCTCCGGCTGCAGCCGTATCGCGGGCCTTGGGGAGTGAGCAATTAATGGCATCAGAAACGCACCTCCCTTCCAGATGGCCGGCCTGGCTTTAACAGGCATTTCTCCCTTTCTTCTTCTCCGCTCACGAAAAACGAGCACAGATCCAAACCCCAATCCCGGCTTGCGGGAAATCATTTCATTTCCGAAATTTAAAGACAATCTCCGCAGATTAAAATGATGGAACAGCTGTGAAGCCATAGAGTAAAGTGAAAGCGGGAGGGGGAATTGGCCTGTCTTCTCCCTCCCCGCCTTGCCCAAGGTAGCACCAGGAAAAAAAAATTGTCTTAAAAGGAAAATTTTTAAAAATCATGTATTTTTCTTGGATAATAAGCTGGTCGGTGACCACTGCTGTTAGGGAACGGAGCCTGCTTTTGGAAGTGACAAAGGGCACCTGTCCCCATGGAGGCTCTCCGGGGCTATGGCTGAATCCCGGTGGATCAGAGCCCCCTGCATGATGCCAGCCGTTCCCCCTGGGTTCGTCTGAAGGTGCAAATTGCCTTTCCCCGGAGCCATCGGGCTGAGGGACACCCACCCCAGGCACCGTTTGGCACGGCTCAGCGTCACCCACAGCCTCTCCCCACCACCCAGGCGCCCCTCTGGCTGCTGCCCGCCCTTGAGCCAACACTGAGCTGGCCGTCCATGAGTCCCACCGACTGTCTGAAGCAACGATTTTCGCTTTTCACACCGACCTGCGGATTCCCTCAGCGTTCTCCCATGGGCAGCCCACGGAAAATGAAATTTAACCGCCAGTGAGCTTTCACAGGCAGCTTCGAAACAGGCTGAGAGCCCCAGGAGCTCTGCAGACCTCCCTTCACCGTCAGCATGGCCGCGTTCCGGCCGTCGGTCCGAGAAGGACTGGATGAAAATAGAGGCAGAGAGGAGGAAAAGCATCCCTGCTTGCGTCCCAGAGCTGCTTTGCCCTTGCATGCCGGGCAGGTTTGAGCCTTGGCTCGGTTCAGAGGAGACTTTTGATGTGGCTCGTCCCAGGAGCTTTGCTCAGTCCGGATTTCTGTCTTAAGCATTCGCTAACAGTAAGAGACTTGAAGTCAGGACCGATTTTTTCCAGCTGGGTTAGATGGGTCAGCCACCACGTAGCCTCCCTGTCTGAGAAACTAAGAGAAAACAGCTCTTGATGAGCCGAAACGCCAGGCCAAAGCGGCTAGCCGAAAATGAGCACGGGATTACCAGCAGCGGCCGGGACCCAGGCGCTGGTGGCAGGGACGCTCGCTCACCAGGACGCGCCCCGCGGAGGGGGACCACGAGCTTGTTCTCGGCAGCCTCTTGCAGCCCGGGGTGGTTGGGCAACTGGTTTTGCGGGGAGGGAGCGAAAGGCAAAGGGAAGGACCTCTGGCTGGCAGCTCTCCCACCCCTTTGGCTCCTTGGCCCACGTCCTTTCCAAGATGTGTCCCACCTGGAGGTGGACGAGAGAGGGCAAGCGGAGGGTGCGGGGAGGGCTGGTGACGGTGCTTCAAGGTGGTTGATTTCCCATTTTCCTTCTCTTTGGGCGGCTGAACTCTTCCTTATCCCTGAAATGTATTCGAGTAAGAATGACTCATCCTTCCTCCCAGGACTCTAACCTGCAGTAATGAGATGTAAATCCTTGCATGACCTATTATATTAGCTTATGCTATATCACACATCTCCGTGGATTAAACGGGAGGGAGATGAAATGTCCCCCGGTAGCAGCCAGCCTCAGACAAGCCGGTGGAAGTTAAGAGGATCCGCTCTCAGCATTGACACCTGATTTGAATAGGAGGCAAGCAGTTCTTTTTCCTCTGCCACGGTCAGAGGGATCATTTCGGCTCTTCTTTCCAGGTAATGGGAGAACTGGCTCCAAAGCCAGACCTGGAAGCTCTCCCTTCAAGCAGGGTTTCGTAGGATGCTCCAGAAAACCCTGGAGGGGACCAGAAATGGGAAGGATTTCCTGGAGTGGCTGGTCCTTGGAGTTATCCTGTAGATTGTACGGGGGAGGGGAAGGGTCTGTGACCTTGCCTTGCAGTGCGATAGCGACAGGGCCACCAAAGGGCAGCGGTCTCGTCCTCGTCAGCCTGAAATCCAGGGGAACACAAAGGTCTAACCCTTTGGAGACCCCGAGTAGGTGAGTTAATCCTGGAAAGAGGCGCGCGTGTGTGTGCTGGAGTCGCGACGGGGGAGGACGTGAGCAGGCATTTCTAAATAAAGCAGGCGGCCTCTCCGCTGGGAGAAGTCACGCTTGCGCTTGGCGGCTGATTGTCACATCTCGTGATGGGGACAGGCACCGCAAAGACAGGGACATCCGCGCTCAGCCCGGACCTTGGGCGCGCAGGAGAGGAGTCACCTCCGCTCTTCCCACCTGCGGACGGGGGATGCTCCCACGGGATGGGGACAGGGAATGCCCCGCTGTGCCCACCGCTGCCGCGCAGCTGGGGGACGGGGACATGGCACAGTGACATCCATCCCGCCATGACGGCATCCGGAACAGGCTCAGGAGCAGAGCATCCCCGGGGCGGGGAGCTGCGGGGTGGCTCTCGCCTTGGGGACAGGGGGGGACGCCTGCCCCTGCCCTTTGAGGTCTCCGCCAGCAAAAAAGCAACAGAGCAGCCACTGATTAAACCTCAATACTAATTAATCTCTGCTGAAACAGCTTTTTTTTTATTTTTTTCCCCATAGAGCAGCCGATGAGAGTATGTTGTTGCACCCTCACCGGTGCGATCCGTGTAAACCCCTCGGCTGTAAGAAGGTGACTATTTCTCCGTGACGGGTATTAAGAAGTTATTAAGAAAAACGCTGAGGCGCTGAGGTTTGGGGAGGGGGAAAAAGCAGAGGGACCTTGAGGGGGGGGGAGTGACAGCCTGGCCGGAGGGTCCCGGCGCTGTTAGGGGCCACCGCCAGCTTCAGCTGCCAAAGTTAAATAGAAAACGTACAACTTTGAGCGTATAACGCCCCTCCGGGGGGGTGGGTGTTCTCCTCCGCCCTGCGCTCACTGGGGTAAGAAGCGCCGCTGCGTCGTCAACATGGGGAAGAAAGAAATTTTAGGGTAAGGGCCTTGTACGTTACCGAATAAAACGACTTCTTTTCGTGTCACCTGAACGTCGTCAAGTAAAGTTAAAAGTGTCGGGAGTTCGTCTTGGCCGAGGAGGCCGGAACACGAGGCAGCAGTCAGCTTTGGCGGGAAATGAAAGCAAAGCTGCCTTTTTGCGGCCCAGGGAGGCCATTTCAGTGTAAAGCCTTCCCACTCCTACGGAACCGAGCCTTTACGTTCCCCACATCTGGTGTCATCGCCTGAGGACGAAGAAATCCCAGAGGGATTTCCCAAAGACTGTTCTTATTTGATATTGAGCTTTAATCGTACTCAGGGAGAGCCATCCATCACATGTGCCATACGTCGCATGTCGTGTCGTGTGATGAATTTTTATTTTTTTTTTATTTTTTTTTTTTTTTTTAAGAACTTGTGTTTCATCACACCCCGCGCTCTCGCGCGCCCGTGGTGCCTCCGGGGGCGTCCCTCCGCGAGGACGTCGCTGCCTCCGCCTCGCGGGATAGGGGGATTTGGGGGTGCTGTGGGTGCACTATCAGTAGAGGAGGGTAACCAGACAGCAGAGCAGGTCGGGATGGCCGGAACCCATGCTGGGAGGAGAGATGCTGCTGGGGGGGGGGCGGTGAGGAAGAAGAGGGAGGTGATTGGGGTGGTGGGTAGTGGTGGTGGGGGTGGTGGGGGGGTGCTCCCATGAGGGAGCCCGCATCCGAGCAGTGACACAAATACGGACGGACAGACACACGGAGCATGTAAACAGGCACATGGGGAGACCATGTGCTGCTCCGCTGCCGGCGGTGGGAGAGCGCGCCCGGAGCGAAGGCACTCGCCAGCCGGAATGCGCACACACACACACGCACACGCACACGCCGAGCTCGCCCACGGGGGATCTTCCCAGCCTTGCCTTCGTTTCCTGGAGTGCTCAGAAGGAAAAGAGGAAAAGAAAAAAAAAAAAAAGAAAAAAAAAAACCAAAAACCCAAGGAGGGGGGGTGGCAGAGAGTGGGAGCTGGAGAGGTGACCGGCACCACCCGGTGATGGGGAGGATGGCTTTGTACATCGTGCTAAAAATAGTCCTGGTGATAAAGTCGGGGCGGGGGGGGGAGGAGGTGCGGGCGCTGCGCGGCTGCCGGCGAGGGCTGCCAGGGCTTCGGACCCCCCCCCCCCACTGCCCCCCTGCCCTGCGCACACCAATGGCGGGAGCAGAAGGAGCCCCGTCGGGCCATAATTAGAGCCGTTAATTTGCCCCAAGCAGGGGAACGAAGCAGCGGGGCAGTTTGGGAAGGGGGCCTGCCCGGCGGCACATTGCACACACCCCCCCCCCCCTCCCCCCTCCTCCGGGGACGGATGCTTTGCAATCCTTGGGAAATGGGAAAGCGGCAAGCGCTTGCCGCAGCTGGAATTGCGCTGGGAACAGCTTGTTGGGGGGGGGCTCTGGTTCCCTTTGAAGCGAGTCTGAGTTTTCATCTGTTTCGAAGAGGAAGGCTCTCGGGGGAAGAAGGCAGGCGGGAGCTGGGACGTGGGGAAGAGCCGAAGCCAAAGGCAGGAGCCCCGCTGGAGAAGGGAGAGGGTACCTGCAGGGAGCGGAGGGAGCCGGGGCCAGCGCTGGCCTCGATGCCCCAGCCGGGGTGACCCCAGTGAGCCTGTTCGGGGAACGGGGTAGGTGGAGGCGCCTGCAAGGTGGTGGCTAGGGAAGGAAACGCAAAGCACGCACGGCTTCAGAAATTGTCCTTTCGCCTCCTGTGGTGTCGGCGCCGGTCCCCGAGCCCAGCTGGTCCCTTCCGGCCCAGCCGGGGATGCTGAGCTCCGCTCCGAGCTGGCACCCCGACCAGTGGTGCCGCAGGGAGAGGCAGGAGGGCTTGCCAGAACCCGGGGGCTGAGTTTTCGGGAGCTTTTGAAACTCCCCGTCTCTGTCCTCCTGGCATGCCATGTGGCAAAGGCAGAGGCAAGGTCCCTTTGTGCTGGGGTACGGGCACCCTTGGCGTTGGGCGGCAGCAGAAATCGCTCCCCGCCTGCTGCCGCGGGCGAGTCACGCCGCGGACTTGAGGCAGGATGGGAGCTGACACGGCTGGGCCCAGCGCCCGTCTCCTCGTCGCCCACGGGAGGAGGAGGAGGAGGGGGACATGCTGTGAAGCCAGCACCCGAGAGCCACGGTAGCCCCTGGGTGTCACAGAGGAGCCGGCAGCCTGTCCCCTCTGCCCACGCTGCTGCGCAGGCTGCCCACGCGTTCGCAGCTGATGGAAACAGGCCCAAAATCCCTGGGGAGGCATCACCCAGTGGCATACGGGCTGTCCTCGGCCACGCGTCGCTGGGCGGCAGCCCAAAGCGGGGGACACAGAGGCAGGAGCAAACAGCCCTCTTTGAGGGAAACTGAGGCACGGCCACCAGCGGCAGGAGGGGCTTGGCAGGGTGAAGGTCACCTTTTCCCAGCGAGGAATGGGTAGCGACCTTCCACAGGGCGCAGGGAAGCTTGTTCCCCGTGGATTTCTCACAGGTGACCTCTCTTGGCATCCTCCAAACACACCCA
This sequence comes from Sterna hirundo, assembly GCA_009819605.1. Lineage (NCBI taxonomy): Eukaryota > Metazoa > Chordata > Aves > Charadriiformes > Laridae > Sterna > Sterna hirundo. Next base: position 22,286,370 of record CM020445.1, read on the forward strand.
GAGGATGCTGAGGATGTCGGCACAGCCCTGAACCCACCCCCCCCGCCCCCCCAAAACCCTCCTCTCCTGCCCGTGGCCCCAGAGATCACCAGCATGGTGCCGTTTGGAGAAAAACTGAAGGTCTGAAGGAGTTTCGTGTCAGGTTTTCTCCCCTTTTTTCAATGGTTGGCAGGGCTCCACCGGCCAGCAGTACCCCGGGGCGAGGGGACACGAGGAGGGGGCCGGACCAAACATCACCCCCCCACACACCCCCGCTCGCTGATGTCAACCATCACATGAAAGTGCCGGGTATTTCTCACCATTTCAACAGCCACGTTTCTTGTGGGCTTTGCCTGTAAATTACTTTAATCTTCGTAAGCCCAGAAAGTAAAGCTGCTTATATGGCTGCAGGAGCACTGGGCCGGGGCCGGGGGGGAGGATGCGGACAAGAGGAGGGGGGGTTAGTCCAGGGGAAACGAAACCCTACGGTGGATCAAGCCCCAACACCCTCCTCCGGCATCGGGGGGGGGTTTGTCTCAGGGGAAGGGGTTCAGGGTCTCAGGGGAAGGGTGTCGGGAGCACTCGGCTTCCGTAGCTACTGCCACCTCCCCTCTCTGCGGCTCTGCCGCTCCATCCTCCGTCCCAGGTGCCCCACCGAGAACTGGGCTGTGCCATCACTCCCTGTTTTTCCCTTCCAGTCCTGGCCCAAAAGAGCTCCCGGCTCCGGCTTGGGAAGCAGGCAGCCGGCAAAGCCCCATGCCCCGCGCATCGTTTAACGCTGAATAATTCTCCCTTGGATGCGGGGAACTATTTTAAACCTGCTGAGCCCTGCGTGCCAGACACCGCCTCCGCCCAACAGCCCTCAAGAGAGCAGGGACGCCGTGGGGACACCTGCTTTGCTTGTCCGTCTTTAGCCCCTCGGCCGGGACAAGCAGGACAGGGAACAAGGTCCCCAAGGTCCAGGGATCAGCCCCCAAATGGATCCCCAGATCTTCCCCTGCCTGGTCCAAGCAGCTCCAAGGGTGGAAGATAAAGCCCGGCTTAAAGGGGAGCTTTGGCATCACTTGGCAGCGTCGTCGCTGTTACAACCTCGCCAGTTCTCGTGGCGGGGATGGAGCCAAGCGATGCCCGGGCTTCTCATCCCACCTTGGTGGGGACACGGGCCGGGGATAGGGGGGACTGTCCCCACCTTGCCCCCTGCCAGAGCATCCCAGGATCCCCAGGGCACCGTGTCCCACCCCCCCTCCCCTCCCCCCCGCAAAGGCTGCATCCCACGGGATGCAGAGCCGGAGACAGAGGGGCGGTGAGGCGGGATGTGCCGCATCCGTATGGAATGGGGTTTTGGTTTTTTTGTTTTTTTTTTTTTTTTATTACAGTTTTAATCTCACAGTCGGTAGCATTACATGAGAATAAAGCACTGGACAGGACTGGAAAAAAAGGCCTCTGGAGACAGCATGCAAACATTGCAACGAATTTAAAGCAAAACAACCCAAAAAGAAAGCGTCTCGCGGGGACGCGGCCTCGCTCTCCCGACCGGGCAGCGAATCCAGCGTCTCCCCTTTAACCATCACTTCTGTCGCTGGGGTTTCCTTTTCATATGTCCGTTTCATTGGCTTGTTTATTTTATTATTATTCTTCTTTTATTAACCTTCTTCTCTCTCTCTCTTTTTTTTTTCTTTTTTTTTTTTTTTCTTCTTTTAATTACATTAAAAAATAAGATTCGTACTTTAGTAAAACGCCCAGTGCTCACCTGGGCCCTGCTTGAAATAATAAAAAACGACGGAAAAAAAAAAAACCAACCAAACAACAAAATCCCCCCCAAAACTGAGGAAAAAAAAAAAAAAACACCCCAAAAAATAATAAAAAAGAAGAGCCTGGGAGACCAAAAAACCCTCCAAAACCTTAAAAAAAACCAACCAAAACAAAACAAAAAAAAATAACCTCATTTGGAAGTTTGGAAGCGACCGGGAGAATTGGAGGTGGCGGGGGGGGCAGCACCCCCAGGGCTCCTTCCCGGCTGCTCCTGGTGCCGGGGCCGGGCAGGGGGGATGCCCACACCCCGGCGTCCCCCCAAACCCCAGCGTGGGTCCCCTTCGGCTGCCGGGGTGGGTGACACCCCCCACCCCCCAGCTCCCCCCCCCCTTCCCGGCCTCACAGGTAGAGCTCCTTCTCTTTGATATGCACTAGCTGTTCGCGGAGCTGGTGGAAGGACGGCCGGTGGCCGGGGTCCAAGGTCCAGCACTTCTTCATCACCTCGTAGACGACGGTGGGACAACCATCAGGAGCATCCATCTTATAGCCCTTCTCCACGCGGGGTACCACGTCCTTCAGGGGCTGGAGAGCGGGGGGGGGGACGGGACAGGGGATGAGTTTCAGGATGCAGAGACGGGGGGATTCAACCCCCCCAGACAGGGGCTGAGCCCCCTTCCCCCCCCCCCAAAAACCCAGCTCGGAGGGAAGGTAGGTGGTCCTCACTTACGATTCTCGGATAAGGCACTCGCCCGAAGGAGTATATTTCCCAGAGGAGGATCCCGAAGCTCCACACGTCCGACTTGGTGGAGAATTTCTGGAAGGGGGGAGAGATGCTCCGTGAGCGAGCTCAGGCAGGGATGGGGGTGAGCAGGTTCTTCATCACCCTCAGGGCAGCTGGTTTTGGGGGTCAGGCAGTGGGAACTGGGGCTCAAGCACCATCTCTAAGTGGAAAATTTGGGGAAAACGTGTCCCCTTCCTCCAGCCTCCGCCGCATCCTCGGGACCCCCTGCCTCCCTCCGCTCACCCACCTTTTCTCTAAGTGCTTCTGGCGCCGTCCACTTCACTGGCAACTTCCCCGTGTCCTGCGTGGAGGAGGCTTCCTTGGTCAGCCCAAAATCGCTGACCTTGGCGATGTTGTCCTCCGAGACCAGGACGTTCCTCGCCGCCAGGTCCCGGTGGACAAAGTTGTTGGCTTCCAGGTACTCCATGGCTTCACAGACATCTCTGGTTGGGGTGGGGGGGACAAGGTTAGCGAGGTGGCCCCAAAACACTGGGAGGTGCAGGTCAGGCTTGTGAGCATGGCCAACCCTTGGTGACTTGCCCCCATACTTACAAGGAGAACTTCAGCAGGCAGTCTGCACCCAGGACCGACCGCCCGCGTGACCGTAGGTAGTCTACTAGGCTGCCCTGGAGGGATGGAGATGGTGCCATCAGGGTCAGCGTCCCACCCACCACCCCATCCCATGTGGGGCAGGCCCCAGGGGTGATGTCCCCCGCCTTGTAGGGCAGGATCCGGGGACAACGTCCCTCCCTTGGAGCCAGCGATGAGACGTGCAACGGCACTGCTACCTCCAAACACCACGGTGGCCCCAAGGAGATGCCACCCAAGCTGGGACGACCCAGCTGGGTCTGCCAGGGTGAAGCCCTGGGACCCTGGGGGGGACTACGTGGGGGGCAGAGCAGGAGGGCAGGTGCCTGGGGCGAGGGTCTCACCTTGGCCATGTACTCGGTGACGATGTAAAGGCCGCTCTTCTCCTCCACGATCACCCCCAGGAGCTGCACCAGGTTGCTGTGCCGGAGCTGCCTGCGCGGGCGCAGGAGGGCTCAGGGTTTTGGGGAGCAGAGGGGCCTCCCTCCGCCGGGCATTGGAGACCACCCCCCGTCACCCCCCGTTGCGTGGTTCCCCCCCCGCCCCGGGTAACACTCACGTCATCACGGACGCCTCCGCCAGAAAGGCTTGCGCTGTGGCATCGTTTTTAATGCACTTCACGGCGACTTTGTTCCCCCGGTAATCCCCCAGCATCACGTCTGCAGGCCAGGAGAGACAGGCATGGGAGGGGCAGGGAAGCATCTCGGGGTCCCACCATCACCCTGGGGGGGGGAGCTGCAGTGGAGCCCCCCACCCCCCCCGCTTAGGGCCACCGCCGTGCTGGGGGCGCGGGGCTCACCTCCGAATTCCCCTTTGCCAATGATCTGCAGCAACTTGAGGTCCTTCATGTTGAGGGCCCAGCCGCCTGTGGGTGTGGAGGGGGTAAGGAGAGAGTGGGGGGGGGGTCTGGGGGCGGGGGGGGGGGGTGCCCCCAGGAGCCCGGGAAAGGACCATGGCCACTCACTGCGAGAGAACTCGTCCTGCGCTGCCACCGTCCCCTCCATCACCTTCGGTTTGATGAGGCGGGTGCAGAGCCCGTCGGCATCCGTGGTGTAATGCTGGGGGGGAGGGCGGGGGGGGAGAGTCAGGTGAGAGGGAGACCCGCCACGGTGGGGGGGGGGGGGTGTGTCACGGCCACAGGGGACGGGGTGGTGGCGGGCGGGTGACACCCCGGGGTGTGGGGGGGTCCCTGCCAAGGCGATGCCGGGCTCTGGCATCCCACCAGGTGGCAGCACAAGGCCGTGGATGGGACGGTGCCGGCGGGGGGGGGGTGCGTGTGGGGGTGTCTCTGTCCCTCCTCCTGGTCTCTCCATCCCCTGCGCATCCTACCCCCGTCCCACCCGCCGGGTCCGTCCCCAGCAGCCCCGACCCACGGGGCAGCCCCCCCCCCCCCAACCCCAACCCGGCAAAGCTCTCAGCCCTCTGTCCCCCTGCCGACCCCGAACCTCCGGTCCCCCGGGCTGGCTGAGGGGGACAAGGAGCGGTGGCAGCCGCCTTGGGCAGGCGGGACCTCACCTCCACCAGCTGCATGAGGTTTTCGAAGTAGACCTCCTCGTCGATGCTCAGCTTGCTGGAGGAGTAGATGATGCGGTAGTGCTCCACCTTCCCCTCGCAGCTGACGCACAGCGTGTAGTCCCCGGGGTAGTTGGTGCTCTCCCGCACCAGGAAAAGCCCCGTCTCGGGTGGGTACAGCAGCCGCTCCGCCTGCTCCCGCGTGATCTTCCCGTGAAACCACCTGCAGTGGGACACGCAGGGCAGGTCAAGGACCGTGGCGGGGGGAGTGCGGGGGAATGTGCTGGCCCAAGGGCTCGGACCCCCGTGGGAGCATGGCGGGGCTGCGGTCGGGGGCAATGGGGACGCGGAGCAAGGCTCGGTGCCCGCCTGCCTGCGCAGGGCTGCCTTGCCCGTGCTCCTCCTCGCTGCCTCCATCCCGCCCGCGGCACGGCTCCTGCCGCGGCCCCCTGCTCCCCTCCTCTTGGTCCCCAACCCGGGACTCAGCCCCTCCGCACACCCTTGGGGGCCTTCCTCCCCACAGCTCCTCCAGACTGGGGGTCACGGGTGGCTCTGGGACACAGCAGGGACATCAACACCATCCACCTGCCCGCCCATCTACTCTCCCTCCTGCACAGACCCTGTTCCGACCCACCCCCGCCTTCTTCCTCCCAGCAGCCTTTACAACCACAGTTTTGGGTAAAAGACCCATTTCCCAATGCAATCCAACCGTCCATCATCTTCCCGGCTCCGCAGGCAGCTCCAAAGGTGCTCAGAGCTCTCCCCCAGCAGCGGCAGGTCCCAAATCAACGCTGCTGGGAAAGCCCAAGCCCTTCCCCTTCGGCTTTTCAACCTCACTGGGCCCGGAGAGGGATGTTCCTTCTCTTGGGACATGGGGTCAACGGGGTCTTTGGTCCCGTACAGTGGGGATGCTCCAGACCCAACCAGCTCCCCCCAAAATTCCCCTCGGCAGGGTCCCCCAGGAGCAACCGCCGGGTCCCAGGCGGATACTCACGGCATGAGGCTGAGCTTGATCCCAGCTTTTACTCCTTCCCGCTTCTGCACGTAGTTAGCGGGGATGATGCCCTCCCGGCCCACCTTGTTCTTCGCCTTGTACCAGTTGGGATCCTGCAGGGACAGCGGAGATGTCACCAGGAGCCTGTGGTCCCTGGGGATGGCAGCATCCCACCAAAGGCGCCCACGGGGGGCGTCAGCGCTGCCTCCTTTCCCAGGCATATCCCCAGGCATCCGGGCACCCCCTCCCTGGCCGCAGAGGGTCGGGGGGGAGTTGGTGCTGGGGCCAGCAAAACCCGACACTGGTGGCCCCCTGGGGGTCACTGTCATCCCCCTCCCAGGCTGCCGGGCATCCCGGAGCCACCCACGGCCTCTCTGGTTTTCTCCCCCGGCGCCGAGCCCAGCATCGCTCCCTCACCGCGAGCCTCTCCCCTCCCTCCTCCTCCTCCTCCCGGGAGGCACTCCAGAGCCTTACCTTTCAGAGAAACCTTAACTAACGAGGCCGTGAATTAATTAACCGACCGTGCGGCCCCATTCCTGCCCTTGCTGGCTCTGCGGGACTTCCAGTGGGACAAGGGGATCCCACCGGCGCGGCTAACGCAGTGCCACGGGATGCAGGGATGCTGCCGGCATGCCGTGGAAATCCTGCCATGGGGCGGGGGGGGGGCGCAAGGTCCGTGGGCGGGTGATGGCCTTACCTTGGTGACAGCGACAATGGTGAGGACGTCTCCTTTGCTGAAGGGCAGGTCCTGCTCGGCGGTACCGTGGAAGTTGTACTTGGCGATACATTCTGTACCGGACGGCCAAACAGCCTGGCCGGGGAGAGAGGGGGAACGGCATCAGAGCCCCGCTGGGCACGTCTCCCCCCCACAGCACCCCCCCCCCCCCACCTCCCCCCCGACCCCGACCCACGGGGACCACCCCCATGGGGCATGCAGGGCTCTCCTGCCCCTGACGCAAACCCAAGCAGAAGCAGCTTGGGGGATTTTGGGGCAGCCCTAGGATCTCAGACGGTGGTTTTCAGCTGGGGACACGCACAAAGCCGCAGGCTTCTCGTAGGGGCACGGGGGGACGGGGACAAGTGACCCCATGTCCCTTTCTCAGCCCTGGGGCCACCTCTGAAGCAGATGGCGAGGCTGAAGATGCTGCTCCATCCCTGCGTCTCCTCCCTGCCCGGCGCTTACCTGCATCCCTGACATCTTCTCAGGAGGTTGGGGGGCTGCGAATCTCACAGGGGGGACACGTCACTTGGTACCATGAGACCTGGAGGGGGACAAGACGACTGAGAAGCGGGCATGGCAGGGAGGGCTGCGTAAGGGTGACGCTCAGGGAGCGGCCCCCGCCCCGACAAAGGACGCCCCCCGGGGCCAGGCGAGCACCTCTTCTGCCACCAAGAAGGGAGCAGGTCCTGTCCGAGGCGCTGCTTCCGAAATGTCCCCAAACCTGGCTGCAAGTGGGAGCTCTGGGTCCCCCCGGCAGCTGGGGACCGGACTGTCTCGGAGCCGCTCACCCGGATTATTACAAGGTATTTGCATGGATACAGCTTCTTAGGAGCGGAGGCCTTACGTGCTGCGTGGCCGCCGCAGCATCCGCATCAACCATCCAAGGGATAAAACCAGCACAGTACAGGGGGGGTGGAGATGCGCAGGGATGGGGAGGGGGCAGAGACGACCTCCAGGAGCAGCTGGAGCCCGTTCCCCAGCCCAAGGTGGCTCCTGCACCACGGGAACCAGCCGGGAGCAGCTTCAAACCCTCTGCCTGGCACGTGTACGGCTGCCTCTGCCTTGCAAAATCCACCCCCCAGCCTCATCCTGCAAAGCCTCCTCCACCCGCGTCCGGGGGCTGCCGGCAAGGGGGATCACGGTCTCTGCAGCACCGATGGGGAAACTGAGGCACAGGAGGGGCGAGGGGATGCGGCCGGTGACGAGCATCCCAGTCCCTTCCCTGGCAGCAGCGGGGGCTGCGCAAGCTGGAGCCCCCGCTCTCCCACGGCGCCTGCTGACCCATGCGCGGAAACATCCAGCCCTGGGAGCTTCCCAGGCCCGGGATCCAAAAGAAATCAAAAATAAAGCTACTTCCTGCAGGATAAAACCCATCAGCACTCCAAGACACAGGGGCTCCCGCCGACTCCTAAATCCCAGAGGGATGCACTGACCGGGGGGTGCCGTGCTCCCCCCTCAGCAGCGCCCCGGCCTGGGGTCGCATCCTGCTCCGGCGCGTGGGAGGGGAACAAACCCGGCTTTATTCTCCCCGCTTTGACCCCCCGGGGAAGAGATGAAGTCACCGGCCCTGGCATCAAACCCGGCTTTCTTGGGCCGGGGTGCTGGGGTCGGGCCGGGCCGGGGGGGCACGGAGCGGGCTGGGGGGGGGATGCAGGCAGAGCATCCCTGCCCGCCCACCCCAAAAAACCCACCCGGGCGTTTACGAATTGATTGGGGGCCACCAGCAGCCAGCGCTCCCAGCCCCGCTGTCAGCAGCTCAACGTATTTCGGGAAAGAGGAACCGAAACGAGGGGCAAGGCCAGAGACGGGAGGAGGAAGAAGATAAGGGGCAGAACCGCGGGGAGGAAAAGAGCGGGTGCAAACGCAGCCCCGTTTCCACCGCAGCCGTGCCTGGACCCCTCCGGAAAAGGCGTCACGCTGCCACCACCTCCCTCACCTTCCCCCAGCGCGGGGACAGGCCACCAGTGGCTTTCTTTTTGTCATCAGAGAGGAGAAATTGAGGCTCCAGGCTCTCACCCCACAGAAGGAGTTTGGGGACCCGAAGCTGAGCGCTGGGGTTTCCAGCGACGCCCATCACCGCAGCGTCTGAGTTGGTTTTCTTCCCACCCGTCCCCGGGGGCTGCTGATGAAGAAAAACCTCTCGAGATGGCACCTAAACCCAACAGGATGGCAACCATGAGCCCGTGGACGCTGCCACAGAGGTGGCCAGGACCCAGGGGAAAGCAGAGCAGAACGATGCTGGACCGCAGAGCATCAGCCGGGGATGCAGCCCCCCGAAACGGCTGATTTTTGGTTAAATCCTGGATTTACACCCGGTGTAGAGCCAAAACTTCAGCCACAGCTCCGGATATCACCAGTCCGAAAGGCAGCCCAGGAAAAATAGGGGATAAACTATACCCCTCCATCAGTCCCTAGAGGGATACGGCTAAAGTCTGGAAGGAGCTAGTTGAGGAGAAAGTGTCCCCGTGTCCCTGCGGAGGGAATTTCCCACCGCTGGGAAATTTTCGGCCCCGTTCCCCATCCGTGGAGGACGCTGAGCCGGAGCCGGCCCTGGGTGTTGCTCAAGGAGCCACTCGCTCATTCCCGAAGGGCTGAGTCAGCGCTTCCCACCGCTCTTCTTTTAAAAGAACCCAAGGAGAAGAGAAAGCAGAGAGGCTGGGGGTTTCAGTGAAACGTGGCTCCGGCTGGAAAATCCTGGCCGAGCTTTGCCCACCGGAGCCGGGTGGGGATGCTGGGGAGCATCACCCGGGAGGATGCCCAAGGCTCCATCCCAGGACCGCAGCCCATCTGGAAGTCGGAAAAGCCAGTCCCGAAGGCTGGTTGTTTGGGCTTTCAGCTCACGCAAAGTCACCGGCATTTATATTTTATAAATGCAGAGAGGATACAAAATTTATAGCCTGCCTTCAGGCTTCCGAGCCTTTATAAAGAGTATTTTTTTTTTTCCCCCCTCTCTTTTAAAGAGGAAACTGTCCCAGCGAGCAAACCCCGCCAAGAGGAACACGCTCCAGCCGGTCCCAGCATTTTTACCTTCCTGGACCATGGACATTCGCACCGTCATACGGTGGCATTGTTATAAATATACCACAAAAAAATTTGCTTATCAGTTTTTAGAGGGGGAGGGAGTTAACAGCACCAGGAACTGCCCTTTGCAGAGTCTCTGATGCCCCTTCTCTATTTCTTCTCCCTCCCACGGGTGACTTTTAAGCAGCAGCCTCAATTTTTTTTTTTTTTAATTTTTTTTTTTTTTTTTTTTTAAATCGTTACCTAATTTCTGCCTCAAAGCCGAGCCTTTCCGAAGAGGAGGAAACCACACACACACACACACACCCCCCCCACCCCGAGAGCACTGAGCTCCGGGGACGCTGCCAGCCGGCCCCCCGAAGGCGCCGCTGCCTTGCGGTGGCCTCATGTGACAGCCAGCAGTTCCTGCCGAGCGCGTCACCCGCTGTCACCCCAACCTCGTGCCCGCGTTCGCTTCCACCAGCCGGGCTCGTATCCGTACGGGATGCCGGCTTGGGAGAAGGATGTAGCGACGCCGGCGTGGATACAGAGCCGAAAGAGCCGGAGAGCCCTGGGAAAAACGCCGGCGTCGCCCCTTCTCTCCTAAAGCAGAAGTGCTTCCGAAAGGAGGATGCGGAGCAGCAGAAGTCAGCTTGAAAAAAATACATACTCATTAAAAAAAAAACCTCATTGGAAAAAAAAAAAAAAAATTAAAAATTTAAAAAGCCCAAGCCATTCAGCAGAGCCCAGCGCCAGGCTGGCCTGTTTTCAGCCCTGCCAGGCGAGGGGTTCGCTCCCCTTGGAAACTCCCCATCCCAAAGGAGGGGCTCAGGGAAGCAGCTGGAGCGTGCAGGGGATCCACCAGCCTTTTTTTTCCTCCGCTGAAAACCGCCTCCCCTTTCCTCCCCACCTTCCGCCCGAGCATCCTTCGAGCTGCTCTGCCCAAACGCCCCGGTGAGGAACCTTGGCCGCACCTCCAGAAGGGCCGGGACAACGTGCTGGTCCCCACCGCCGCCTTCCCAGCCCTGCTCCTCCTGGATTTCCCTCCGGGAAGCCCCAGTTCGGCAGGGCAAGGATGGCCGGGTACCTTGGCCACCTTGAGAATCCAAAAGGCACCAGGAAAACGAGCCGGGGGAAACCTTTCCTCTCCTTAATCACTGGCATTTCCTCCTCCTGCCAAAATCCTGCTGTGCCAAACCTGCTGGCGGGCTGGGACCGGCGCCCCGGGGGGGATTTTGGGACCCCCAGACGGAAGAGCACCAGCGAAGGAGAAGTCTATTTTAAATAAAGTTTAGTTGTAGACAGCAGGAAAGCTTCATTCCCGTTGGAAATAGGTGTGCGGGCGCCATCCGCATCCACCCCGCTCCGCTCACCCGTCACCTCGCCCGCACTGAACCGTCTCCCGACGCCCAACAACCACCCGAGTTTCTTTCAACTTCAAAAAAAAAACCCAACCCCGAAAACAAGCAACATCCTCGCTCTCTCCAAAAGATCGTATCGCCTGTTATTACAAGCTAACACCTACGATTACTCTAATCGAAAGAAAAACGGTCCTCCTTTATCGCACCAGCGAGCCGGCGGCGCTCACAGGGAGGGTTTGCGCTGCTGCTCCCCCGACCCAGCTTCAACTGGGTGCCCCATCGGGGGAAAAGGGGCACCTCTTCCCTTTTATTTTTATTTTTTTTTTTTCACGTTTTTATTTCTTTTCAAAAGAAAAAAAAAAAGAGAAGATGCTGCTATTCGGACCGCAGAAGGTGCCTGGGGGATAGTGGGAGGCAGGCGGAGGCCTGGAGGTGCTGCTCCTGGCCACCCCATCACTGAGGGGTTTTCCTGGTCCTCCTCTTTCCTACAAAAAAAACCTCATCGGGGTGATTTATTTCCCCCCCCCCCCCCCCTTCTTGTTACCCCACAAATGGCCCCAGCATCCCCATCCCAGGTCCCAGCGGGTGTCAGGGCATCCATCCCTGGGGATGAGCACGTGGCACGGAGAGGAGCAGCGGCCAGTAGATGCTGCCGGGATGGAGCTGAAAGGTGGGTTATTTTGCGAACACCCACCCAAAATTGAAAAGATGCGGGGGAGGCAGCGTCAGCAGGGCGAAGCGCACCCCAAACCCCCCTGGAATCCCGGGTTGTGTGTGTGTGTGTGTGGGGGGGCTTCTCCCGGTGCTGCTCCCCACCACCAGGCTTTGCTCCATCACCACTGTCCCGCGGATGCTCGAGGAGGGAGGGGAAAACGGGGACCTCCCCCCGGGGGATGCTCCCCACACCTCCTGCATCCCTCCGCTGCGCTTCCACGGATCCCAGCACCCACTCGCCACCTCGCCAGGATCGGGATGGGCTCCCATGGGAAGGTGGCAGTGCCAGATCCCCTCTGTCCCGGGAGGAAGGCAGCTGTCCCCCTCCTCCTGCTGCTTCCCCAGCCCTTGCACCTTCAACTTAAATATACATATATATTTTTTTTATTTTACTTTTTTTTTTTTTTCTCCGCACGATGGCACAGCCCCTTTCGCTCTCGATAAACCTACAAGCAACAGCCGTGGCTATAAATAACCCATTGCCACCTTATTGACCGAAACTAAATAAATAAATAAACAAAAATAATTTTTAAAAAATTAATAAATAAATAAACGCATTTCGCTGCCAGCCCCTTTTGACGCCCGGACCCAGCTTCCCTCCTTCCGCCCCCAAACTGCTCTCAAAAAACCCCCGCCAGCAGGTCGGGGACCAAACTGGCCCCGGCTTTTGTATGGGATGGGGATGGAGGCGGGGAGGGGGATGCAGCCCCCTCAACGTGCCGGGTAGCGGGTTTGGGGGTCAGGCAACGGCATCCCCCACCCCATCCCCAGGAGGAGATGGGGATGCTGCTGGGGGGGGGGGGGGGGCGGGGGGGTTGTCCCTCACTCTCTCCATCACCGATGCAGGGAGGATGCGCCCCCCCCCCCACCCCGCCGCCCCACCCGGGGGGTCCCTGGGGACAGTCGCTAAGCGGGAGGATGGGGGGGGGGTGGAAGCAGCCCGTGATGGGGGGGTCACCCATCATGTTTGCCCCCCCCCCCCCCGCATCCCCCATTGTCTGCGCTCCGCCGCGCTCCCGGCCCCGCATCCCCCAATCACGGGTGGGATGCGGAGGATGGAGTGGGGCGGGGGGGGGGTGTGGGGTGTGTGTTGTCGAGCAACCCCCCCCCTCCGCCCCCCGCAGTGTCCCGTTGTGTCCCCCCCAGCCCTGTCCCCTCCCCAGGCAGCGGGTCGTTCCCCCGGTACTCACCTCCCTCCGGGCAGGGGGCTCAGCCCGCCGCCGGCTGCTCCATGCGGCGCTGCCGGGGGCCTCCGGGCTCGGGGCGGGGGGGGACGACGTGGGGGGGACGGGGACACGGCGCGGAGGGGGGGGGGGGCGGAAGGGGCGGAGGAAGCCGGAGCCGCCGCCGCCGCCGAGCCCGGTGCGGGGGTGTGTAAGGGGAGGGGGGGGTGTGAGGGGATTTGGGGAAGGGGAGGGGGGGGGGGAGCGGGGCGTCTGCCGCCCACCGGGGTGCGGGCGGGGGGCGCGGGGCGCGGCGGGGCCTGCTGGAAGGAAGCGGCGGCCGGAACCGGAGCGGCCCCAGCAGCGCGCCTGCGCCGGCAGGGCCCCGGGGCCGGCGAGCGGGGCGGGACGGAGCGGGGCCGCCACCTGCCGGGCACCGCCGCACCGGCAGCGGGAACCGCACCGGGACCCTGCCACCGCACCGGCACACGCACCCGGCACCGCGGCACCCCCCGGCACCTCCCACCAAGGACCCGCACCGGAACCCCCCACCACGATCCGCACCCGGCGCCGACATCCCCCCCCCACCGGGACCCGTGTCGGGAACCGCAGCCGCCACCGAGACCCGCACCGGCACCCACCACCGGGACCCGCACCCGGCGCCGACATCCCCCCCCCACCGGGACCCGCACCTGGCAACGGGACCCGCACCGGTGGCGGGAACCTCACCCTCCACCAGGACCCTCACCCGCCACTGGGACCCAACACCGGGACCTGGCACTGGGACTGGCACGGGCAACAGGACCCCCCCACCGGGACCCACACCCACCACCAGGACCCAGCACCGGGACCCGCGCCTGCCACTGGGACCCTTCACCAGGACCCGCACCCGCCACCAGGACCCAGCACCCGGACCCGCACCTTGCACCAGGCCCCGCACTGGTGACGGGAACCGCACCCTCCGCTGGGACCCTCACCTGACACTGAGACCCGCACCAGGACCCGGCACTGGGACTGGCACTGGCAACAGGACCCACCCCACCAGGACCCGCACCCGCCACCGGGACCCAACACCGGGACCCGCACCGGTGATGGGAACCACACCCCGCAGCGGGACTGTCACCCACCACTGAGACCCGCACCAGGACCCAGCACTGGGACTGGCACCGGCACTGGCAACAGGACCCCCCCCACCGGGACCCACACCCACCACCAGGACCCAGCACCGGGACCCGCACCCGCCACCAGGACCCAGCACCAGGACTCGTGCCCGGCATTGGGACACCTCACCGGGACCCACACCCGCCACCAGGACCCAGCACCGGGACCCGCATCTGGCACTGGCCCCCACACTGGTGACGGGAACCGCACCCTCCACCGGGACCCTCACCCGCCACTGAGACCCGCACCAGGACCCAGCACTGGGACTGGCACCGGCAACAGGACCCCCCGCACCGGGACCCGCACCCGCCACCAGGACCCAGCACCGGGGCCCGCGCCTGCCACTGGGACCCCTCACCGGGACCCACACCGGTGATGGGAACCACACCCCACAGCGGGACTGTCACCCGCCACTGAGACCTGCACCAGGACCCAGCACTGGGACTGGAACCGGCAACAGGACCCACCCCCCCTGGGACCCGCACCCACCACCGGGACCCAGCGCCGGCAACAGGACTTGGTAACGGGACCTGCCCCGAGTCGTGCTGCCCTCCCGCAGCCCAGGCGCCACGCCGGCCCCCTGGCTCCTTCGTGGGCTGGGGGTGCCTGCTCGGTGGGTGCTTGCATGGGCACGAAGCAGTGCTAAAATAGTACTACTATAGTGATAATAATAATAAGAATTATTAATAATACAATAAAAATGCTAAAATATCGAAATAATAATGCAATATAGTATAATACAGTGTAATACAATATAAGATAAAAGAGTATAATATGTAACAATATATATATGTGACATAATATGGAACATAATATAATATATAACATAATGAACACCACATATCGTATCATATCAAATATCATACCGTATCATATCAATCTCTCCTCCTATCTAGGTGTCCTCCAAGGTCCCTTCCAACCCAACCCGCTCTATGACTCCGTAACACAACATCGACACCACCGCCACCGCCAATGGCGGGGACGACGATGGTGACGGTGACGGCGGGGAGGGTGGCAGGGTGGGGCTGCAGCGAGGTGGTCACAGAGCAGGGGTAGCAGGGCCGGGCACCCCCCCCCGGTGTCCCCCTCCCCGGCTGGCCGCAGCATCTTGGCATCTTGAGGAGGGCATGGGGTGGGAGGCCGGCAGCACCCCCCCACGGGGTTTGGCATGAGGGCTGGTCCAGCAAGTGAGCGGGATGGAAAGAGAGGTGGGAAGAGGGATGGGAGAGAGGAACAAGCGTTTGGGCTTCCTGGCGTGTTTCCTTATCCACCACCATGCCGGTCCCTTACGGAACCACGGGCTCGTAGAATAGTTTGGGTTGGCAGGGACGTTTAAATGCCATCAAATCCAACCCCCCTCCCACGAGCAGGGACATCTCCAACCAGACCAGGTTGCTCAGAGCCCCGTCCAACCTGACCTTGAATGTGTCCAGGGATGGGGCATCTCCCACCTCTCTGGGCAACCTGGGCCAGTGTCTCACCACCCTCACACCAAAGAATTTCTTCCTAATATCTCATCTAAATCCCCCTTCTTTCAGTGTAAAACCATTCCACCTCGTCCTATGGTTCCATTCCCTGATCCAGAGTCCTGGAGCCCCTTTAGGGACTGGGAGGGGCTGGAAGGTCTCCCCGGAGCCTTCACTTCTCCAGGCTGAACCCCCCCAGCTCTCTCCTCCCAGCAGAGGGGCTCCAGCCCTCCCAGCATCTCCGGGGCCTCCTCTGGCCCCGCTCCAACAGCTCCGTGTCCTTGTGCTGTTGGTGCCCCAGCGCTGGAGGCAGCACTGCAGGGGGGTCTCCCAGAGCGGAGCAGAGGGGCAGAATTCCCCCCCCTCGCCCTGCTGCCCACGCTGCTGGGGATGGCCCTTGGGATGGCCACCACATCCGTCCCCCGGGGGGAGATGCAGGGACCAGAGACCCCCCCACTTTCCACGGAGAGGCTGTGTTTGCCGCGGGCCGCTGGAACGCCGCTGTGCTGATGGTGCCCCGCCGACGCCGAGGTGGTTGTCACTTCCTGCCCTGGTGGCTGCCGCCGCCATGTACGGCGAAGCAGGAAGCCCGGGCGCTGGCCTCCCTCCGCTTTTTTGGCTCCCCTTCACTTCTCCCCGTGCTTCGGCATCACCCCCGACGAGGCGTGGGTGACCAAAATCCAGGTGGAGGGGACAACGCCAGCAGCTCCGCTGCCCCAGGGAGGCTCTGAAGGACGCCAGTGCGCGGGAAGAGATTGCGGCCAACTTCCCTGCGTCAAGCGTGATACCCCCAAGGATGCTGGGAGGGGGGTGTGGGGGGGCAGGAATCCTTCCCACCCACCTCTGCCCCTCTCCTGCTGGGTAAGGGGCTTTGAGGGCTTAGAAAACAAGCCCGATTCCCAGCCCTTTGTGAGTGGGAGGTGGGGATGCTCGCCATGGGATGAGGGGACCAGGAAGAGGTGATGGCGGTGTCGGTGAACACGGCAGGGGACGGGGAAAGTCAGGGGAGAGGGAACAGGGAGATCCCAGTGGCCAAGGGAGCGGGTTGGAAAGCCCAGCTTATTTTTCGGGAGCACATCCTTCTCCTACGCTGCGTGGGAAAGAGCCTGGGACTGGCTACTGGAGTCAGGCACCCCAGGGCCTTCACAGCCCCGAGCTTCCCCCTGGGGGGCAGGGGGGCCTGGGGGGGGGATTGGGCAGCAGAGAGGTGGGGAGCAGGGGTCACCCTCCCCACAGCCCCCCGCGCAGAGCGGTCCCGGGAGGAAATGAAACCAGCTCATGCGTCTGCGCCAGAAAGGCACCCGCAGATGCGAGCCCAAACCCCCCCACCCACGCATCGGTGCACCCACCCGGGCTTGCACACTCGCCGGCACATCCGCGCGCGCTCCCAAGCGTGGCTGGGTGCGCGAACACGTGGGCCTGGCGTGGACACACCACACACCCCCAACGCCCCCAACCCCGGCTGCGCAGCCAAACCCGGCATCGCTGACCTCTTTCGTGTGACAGTAACTAAAAGTCCAGAAAAACCCTTCCTTGCGCCACCGGAGCCGGGAGTTCCCCCTCTACAGGCCTGGGGAGCGGCATGGGGCTGGTGGGTCTCAGCTCTTGGATAAAAATACCAGGCAATAACCCAGCCTGGTGGAGAATTGTGCCCAGTCCCGTGTTTTCCCCGTCCATCAGACCAAGGAATACAGAAATACCCCAAGAAATGCACGGCCAAAAATGCTCAGAGCTGCTCTTGGGTTGGTTTTTTTCCTCCCATCTGAAGATCCATCCCTGAAGCCCCAAGACCATCAGCATCTCCAGGGACAGCTGGAAGGGTGACACAGGAGATGGCGGCCAAGGCTGGGCCGTGCAGGAGACCCGGAGGGGAATCCTTTGGGGAGCAGCTCGCTGCAATGTCCCAGCCGGGATTTATCCTGGGAAGGGTTTTGGCTTGAGGGTGAGTGATCCCCTGGCTGGCAGGGGAAGGATGGATTTGGCCACACCGGGAGGAGAGGTGGCCTTGCACCAGGAGAGGGGGCCCTTCAGCTGGCGGGAATCAGCTGGAAAAGGGAAAATAATAGAAAGGGAAAAAAAAAAAAACAAACCCAAAACCCAAAACCAACCAACAACAAAAACCCCAGAGGAGGAGCTGAGAATAAAATCCCGAGCGGGCGATATTCCTTCGCTCAAGGGAGCAGAGCTTGGGCAACCGCCCGCCCTGTTCATCTGCCTCTTCTCTGCATCCCCGCGCCGGTTTTGCCCCCGTTGGGCCACAGGTTTGGTGCCCCCGAGGGATCCAGGTGGCTCAGGCTGGATGAGAAGAGGTGGGCAGGGGAAGGGGAGGGTGGCTTGGGTGTAGTAGACAGCGGAGAATCCGCAGGCGGTGGCTGGGAACATCAGGAAAAAAAGCGTGGAAGCTCCCAGCTCATTCCACCCTGGCGAATTCACCTTCGAGCTGAAAAAAAACCCCCGAAGGGATCCAGGTTTGGCCGGTTCTTGCGGCTCCCAGAGCTCCAGGGGCGATGGGGGATGCTCTGCAGGGGGCGGGGGGGGATGTCGGTCTCCTTACAGATCCCCCTCCCGAAATGTGCCCCCCCCCCCCCAAAAAGAACTCCAAGCGGGGGTAAAAACCCTGGCTGCCCCGCGCCCAGCAGCGACAGGCGCGGGTGGGGCCGGCGCGACGGGTGCCACGGGGGGGCGTTCACGTCCCGAACCCCGGCGAGGGGGGACAAAAAGGGCTCCGGTGAATTAGGATCCTTCTGCCCTCCCCAGCGCTGGCGGCGGTCCCTGGCTCTCAGGGGGCTTCTCCCCCCTCCCCAAAAGCCCCCCCCGCCCTGGGGCCGGCCCTGAAAACCCTCTGGGGTTCATTTCAAAGGGTGTCCCGGGGAAGCCCTGTATTTCCAGGGCGATTTTAATTAAAGCAGAAGGGGACGAGGCTGGGGACGCTGCCTCTCCACGGGTGGCTTTTCACCTCCAGCATGGGACGAGGATGGACTCCCCCCTCTGCCTGTGTGTCCCCCCCACCCCAGCCCTGCTTTACCTACTCTCATAGGGTTCAGGGAGCTGATTTTAGGGGCACGAGAGCAGTCAATTGGGAGCCCTTATTATGAGGCCAATTAGTGGGGGGCCTATGGGGGCAGATGAGACCCCATCCCTCTGTGTGACCCCCCCCCCCAGACCTACCCTGGCTCTGCTGTAGCTGGTGCTACCCTGCCATCGGCAGCCGCGGCGCCAGCTTTGGGGACATAGAGGTGACTGCCAGCCCTGGGTGCATCCCAGCTGTCTGCCCTGCATCCTGCTGCCGAGGCTGCGTTGGGGGAGCACCCAAAATTCCCCACACTTTTGGTTCGCACTGCCATTGCTTGCAGGACCTGGCGTCCCCCAGCTCCTTGGGGACATGTCTCCGGGGCTGCTCCCCGTCTCTTTTCTCTCTTTTCCTTCCCCCAGTGGAAAATCATGCCCATGGCCATGCTGGGGTGGGGGGACAGCTGGGTTTGAGGCCATTCCCGGGAGCCTGGAGCTTTTCTCCGGCAGCGCTTTGCGTGCAGGGAGCGATCATCTTTGCATTTCCGTTGTTCCCTTCTTAACCCGGGGCCAAACTCCATCCTTTCCTGCTTTCATGTTCTCTGACCAACAGGTACCTTGTACCTCTCATGACACGGGGCAATCGATCAGCCCAGTCGCCGTCTCCTTTCCAGAGGAAAGAGGGAGGCGAGGGGTGGGAGGAGGAAGAAGGGTTCATACTGATTTGGGAGCCCTCAGAGCAGAGCCATGGACCAGGTTTAATGTGTCCAGCTCTGTTGGCTCAAGCTCTCCTCCATCCGAGGGTCCGGCCTGAGTTGAGCAGAGCACCAGCATCTTCTCCAACCCACTGCAGAAGGAAACTTCACCAGAGGAAGGTCCCACCAGCTCCAGCACCCCATCAGCTGCTCAGTCTTAGAGGCTGAGTGGTGATTTTCTCCCCGAAAA
Source organism: Sterna hirundo (assembly GCA_009819605.1). Taxonomy (NCBI): domain Eukaryota; kingdom Metazoa; phylum Chordata; class Aves; order Charadriiformes; family Laridae; genus Sterna; species Sterna hirundo. The sequence continues at coordinate 22,305,516 of CM020445.1, forward strand.
GGCAGAAACCAGACATTATTCCTGCAGCGAAGCAGCTGCTCCTGGGGTTCAAGGCACGAGAGAGCCCAACCCTGTCCCAGGACCGGAGCTGCAAAAAGAAAGATGGTGTTTAGGGGTTTCCTTCTCCATGGGAAGGAGCTCCCAAGGCCTGAGGGTGCAGCGGGGCAAGCAGGACACTGGGGCAAAGCCCACCACACTTAGATGATCGTCTGCCACCAGCTCAGAGGGAGGTGTCCTCAAAGCCACTGGCAGAAAGCAAGCACGTGTGGCTCAGAAATAGAGTTCAAGGTACAGTTCAGAGCTTTATTTTAAGCTCTAGGGCATCAAGGGATGAGGTTTTTGGTGTCGAGGGACTGCCACCAGTCTTGGGGACAAGAAAGACACCCAAGAGTTAATCCCTGTGGGGAGATGACTCCTGATAACCGATCTCAACGGTAAAATAAACAAACGGCCAAAGGAAAGAAGTTAGAAATACAGGATGTGCTTTTAATGAGGAGGGTCGTTAAGTGTTGGAGCAACTCCCCTCTTCCTTCCATCAGGGAGGAAGAGCCACAAGTGGTTCCTCTAGCCCGGTTCAGGGCTGGCGAGGAGATGCCACCACCCCCAACGCTGTCACTAGGCAGGTGTCAGCTGGCAGGAGGAGGTGTACGGCTGCCTGGACCTTTCCCTGCAGGAGCGTTCCCCCCTTTGGACGAGGAGCCGGAGCCCAGGTGCCATGGCAGGTTCTGCTGACTCAGTTTAAAACCGACAATAAAAGCAATTGGCCGGGGGGTGATAAAAGCTTCCCCTGGCTTATCACTGCCCCGGTTCCAGTAACGAAATCACGGCACTTGCAAGCTACCTGGGAAGTAATTGGAGGGCTTAATTGAGGAAGATCGTTAGGGAAAAGACAAAGATAGGGGAGCGGAGTCCCTTACCTACTGTGAGCAGTTGGGGCTTTCGTGGCAACGATCGATGGATTTATTTATCAGGAGGCGACAGAGAAGAGGGGGAGGTGAAGCACTAAGGTCCTGCACCCCCAAAAGGAGCAGGGTGCCCCTGTCCCTCCATCATCCCTTTGATGTTCGGGCCATGCTGGCTCCTCTCCTCCTTGCATGCTGGGGGCTGCCAAGACACCCAGCAGAGAAAACATCTGGCGAAGGACCCTCTCAGCTTTGATGTTCCAACCATATTGTCCAGGAGCAGGAAGAACACCGGAGTCTGGGATGGGGGTGGCTGGGCTGAAGGGACGGTTTGATTACGGTATCCCCAGCAAGAAAAGTGGGACCTCAGCTGGGGTCACTGCGGGGTTGAAAATCCAAGGAGATGTGTGTGCACGCGGAGACGTCAGACCAAGGTCTCAGGGCGTCCTCCTGCCTGTGCAACCTGCCCAGAAAGGTCTCCCGCGGCTGCATGGGGTGTCTCCATTGACATCGAGGGGAGGGAGAGATGCCAAATGATGATGGGGCTTTATAAAGTGCGGCGTTTCGCCTCTGACACCATGCAGAGAAGGGCTGTGTGGGGAAGGATACCTGTCTGCCCATTTTTCTCCCCTTCCCCTTCTCCATCCTGGCACTGGGATGACTTTTTCTCCCAGGTCGTTGCTCTCCAATGCCCAGGCTCTGCCCGATACAGACTGGTAGCAGTGTCCCCAGGGGAGGCAATCAGCCCTTGATCAATGCGTCTCGGGGAGACCTTCCCCCAGCAAGGAGCTGTTTCACCTCAGCAATGTTAATATTAATCTGCTTATCTGCCCCGGGGCTATAAAACACTCATCTCCAAAGGGGAAAAAAAAAATTCCCGCTGTTTTTTCTTTATACCTACCCTCGCTTATTGTGGGCCTTATCAGCAAACTCAGCCAGCCTTCAGGGCAAGAGAGTCACGCAATGGCTCCAGCAAACGGAGCCTCCGGTCCTGCACCACCATCAGCATCGCATGTTCCCACTGTGGCTTGGACTCACCAGGCCAAGTCCACGAGAGCTTCTCCAGCCCACGGGGATGGCGTGACACACTGCTGGCGTGACATCCCCGGCAGTCACGGTGCTCTTCTGAATCACCAAGTGACACTGGACACTGACAGGTCCAGATCCACACCCAGGATGATCCCACCTCCCCTACAGGAGGTGAATTCTAGCTTTGGGCTGTCCCCTGTGGAAAGGTGGTTCGTGACTCTGTTGCCTTGACCCATGGCCCTTGTCATAGGAGGGGAGATGTTATTTGGCTGATGCACCTCATGGGTTGCCCTAAACCACCCTTCCACTTTTCCTCCAAGGCCTCTGATAGCTTCCAGCTCAAAACACTGTTTGGACCTTTGGGTCCTCACTCTTGCTTTTCCTGCAATATTAGGTTTACGACATTAAGTGGTGAGGACAAAGCCGGTGTGACATGGAGCTTCTTGGGCTGCTTCAGTGAATTCAAGTTGGTCTGAGGCTGTATTGTCTCAGTGTTTCATCACAAATTGGTTATCAGGCAGGACCTGGACATACAGAGACAAAGAATTACTCCTTTTCATTCAGGCTTGTTTAGCGGGTCTGAACACCTCCCTGCTCCTGCTGGAATGTCCCTGAAGTCTTGAGCAATCGGCTTCCCAATATTTTTCCCTAACATGCTCCTTCATTTCTGTCTCTTCTTGGAAGTTTTTGTGCAATGCACGATGAGTGATTGGTATTTGGACCTGGAAGGAGCTCTCGTTGGTCAGGGTCCTGGGCTACGGCTGAGCCGATGCCACCCATGGGAACATATTCAAGAGCAGCGCGTGTTGCACCGGATGGTTATACTTGTTCCCGTAACATCGCTTGCCAGGTACTGGGCTGGCTAAGATGCCTTTGCGTGCGAGTTGGAGAAAAGGAGGCATCTGGCTCTGCTGGCATGGGTTGACTGGCAGCCAGTGTAAACTCTTGGGTTTGAGTTGGAGAAAGTCCTGTTCTCCTTCTCTGCCCCATTGTGAAAACACCCTTGTTCCAGCCTAGAACACCAGCAGCTTGACTTTCTCAATAGCAAGGGGTAAAGTTGTCCTTCCTTGTGTCCTTCAGGGCCAGCAGCGACTACGGTGACCAAGGCTTAAGGTGGCTGAAGTCCTCCAACACGCTGGTCCAGAGGGACTTTCCTCCGGCTCAGCTAATTTGAAGGACGCCTCTCATTTTTCTGTCGAAAGTAATCTGAGCAGCGGGAGAACCCCTCGTGCAAGGTTGTCTGATGGATTCTCAGAGAGGCACTAAAGAGCTTTGAGCTCCGCTACGGACAAAGATAAACCTCTCCTGTGAGGGATCTCAGAGTGACTTGACCAGCCAGCTAGGCATTTAAAAACACGGCACAGAAACAAGGGAGCGGGCTGTCCTTAGAAGACTTGGAGAAATATCGGTGTTTTTCCAAAATTTCCAAGATTTTTTTCCCTGCAGACACAACTACAGCGAAGGTAAATTCCAACCAGTGAAAATTTGTCTCCCAGGTACTCTGGAAATAGCGATACTGGCTGGACCTCAATACCATCGTCCTCATCTCCACCCAAGCTTCGGGCATCAGTTCAGCCAAACTCTTAAACACTGATGGAGGCCATGGGATGGGGGCGTGGCTTGGCTGGCCTTCAGTTGTCAAAGAGTGATTTTAAAACAATACGGTCCAACGGCATTCAAACAGCCTGGGTTTGGGTACGTTCCCTTTCCCTCTAGCAAAAGACATTTTGCGCCCCCCATAAATGTGCTTTGTGCTACTCAGACTAGATGTGATGGAATATCCAATGTTTGATGGAATATCCAACACTAGAAATGCTAGAAAATGAAAAAGGCAAGAAATGACACAAAGTGAAGAAGCTAAGACAGGAGTTTTGATGGCTTCGGTTTATTATATCACCCCGTAGAGGTGTTCTAGACCCAGCTTTGCTACAAGGACACCCAGGTCTTTGCCCCCTGGTGACATCTGGGCAAGGGATAAGCCCACTGCTCAGTTCATGCTCTTCATGGGGAAGCGCTTCTTGACCTGGAAGTGCTCACATCTTTTGTGCTTCAGGGACAGTCCGTAGAGCGGTGTCATGTCCACCTTCCTGCCATCACAGACGCTGAATTCCAGCTGCTGGAGCAAGGTGGACAGGAAAAGGAAGATCTGCCACCTGGCAATGGGTTCCCCAATGCACCTCCTTTTCCCCAAGCCAAAAACCAGCACCTTCTCCCCGTCCACTTTGTTCACTTCAGTCCCTTTAGCATTGAGGAAACGCTCTGGCTTGAAGGTCAGTGGATCCTTCCAAAGTTTCCTGGAAGGGAAAACATCAGATGCTGAGGTGGTGCCTCCTGGCCATGGGTGTAGTGGGAACACTGGAAGGTGGGAGCTGTCAGTAAAAATATCCCTGAATTTAGTAGATTCCTCACTTGCTCCCTTTTCTCTTCAAGCAGGTTGACCCCACTTCTACCAGGAAGATAACTGTGCAGGCAGGGGCCTACGTGTCACTGCAGGAGGCTTTCTGCCTCAGAAGGTACTTACTCATCATGATTCACTTGCCACTGATTGACAAACACGCAGCGGTCCTTTGGGATGTAGTAGCCATTCAGCACCGTGTCCCTGGTCGTACTGAAGAGAGAAAAGACTCTTGAGAGTTTGGGAAGCAAAAAGGTTCTCCTGCATCCTGAGAGGACTATTAGTTTGCTCCTGATGCTGCTGAAGTAAGGATACGGCTCAAAGAGATAGCTTTAAGAGGGGCAGTTGCATTGTCCGTAGGCTGGATTGGGCAACCTCTACCTGAGCTGGGTGGAGTATCTTCAAGCGAGGCCAGCAGAAGGCAAGGGTTGCTCTTTGGGAGCTCCCACGTTGCCCTGCCCAAGAGCTGGGAGCTCCCCATGTCCACGATGAAGCCATCACTCTACAAGCTGATAATCTCTCTGCCCCTCACCACACTGCTGCCGGGGTGGCTGTAACAAAGTGCCTCAAGTCCACCTTGTCCCTTCACGTCCTTTGCAACCTCAACACTTGCCTGTGCGGGATGGTGAAGGGCAGGAAGGAGGAGTGCCTGAACATCTCCAGGATGAAGGCTTCTGTGTAGGGCAGCGCGCCCCGGTCCGACAGCCTTGGTCTCCTCTCCTGGCCGATGGTCTGGTCTGTGGGAGGTCAAGAGAAGGGAGTGAGTTGGGGTCAGCCCTCACCAGAGAGGTTTCGGCCCCGGAGGAAGCAGGATCATGGACTCACCTAGCTCTTCCTGAATCTTCTTCTGGATGTGGGGGTATGTCACAAGGTACATGAGGCACCAGGACAGGCCAGTTGTCACCGTGTCAAAGCCTGGTCAAAGAGGAAAGCATGTAGATGAGGTCTGCACAACATGCAGGGCACATGCCTTGGCTTGCTGTCTAACCATCACATGGAGCAGTCTTGGATGGCTAAGAAGGCAGAGGACATCCTGGGTACACAGCAAGCCTTGGGTTTCTGTCCTATTGGAGAAAACTTTGCTAAAATGCTCTGCTCTCACTCATCCTGATTCACCCTTGGGTTATGTCAGGTTTGTATAACTTCTCTGGAATTGGGGGAGTTTCCACAGACTAAGTCAAGGATGAATCAGTCGGTAGACATAACCCTCAACCAGGAAAAGCCACCCGGGCTTGTGAAGCTTGACTGAGCTGTAAGCTGTGCCCTTCGCTTTTCCCTGAAACCTCTTCCCAGAGCTAATGTCCCATGCTAGTGTCTAGGGGTGTCCTTGGAAGGTCCAGGAAGATCAGTGAGCAGGAGAGTGAGCGCTTAGACTCAAACTGGCTGCCTGGTGCTGGACAAAGATGGGTCAGACAGAGCAGTAACACGAGGAGCCTGAGAAAATCTGCGTTGGCTGGGTGGGAAAAGATACCTGCTCCAAAGAGGTCATTCACAAGGTTGACGATCTTCTCCTTCGGGATCTGTGTGGCACCATTTGCTTCCACTTTTTTCTCCATGCACTGCTCAATGAGGGAGTCAGTGATGTCTCGGATGTTGTTCTGAGAGGAAGAGAAGACAAGTCATGGCAGCAGAACCAGCAGAGGAATGGGTATTACTGAGCAACGATCTGCTGTTGGGCGAGCCCCAGGTCATACGAGCTCTGGAGAACCTCATCTTTCATCCTCTATGGTCCCTACTGCTTTTGCAACCTAAGAAAACAAGGAGGTGGTTCTCCAGGGAACCTCTGGCAGATGGCTCTGCTGACGGATCAGATGATCAACCAACAAACTCCCCCTATCACACAGGGCCATGGAGGAGGAGGAGGACTGCAGTACTGGGCTGCGCAAGAGATCACAGATGAGTGAGGCTGCAGCTGGACTTGCAGCAATACCTGCAGGAACATAGCTGCCCATGGATGCTCGCCTGCAAGAAGAAGAACAACCCACGAATAGAGAGGGGCAGAGAGCAGGGACACACCTCTGCTGCACGTGAGAGTCCTGCAAGGTCTTACCTTTTCGTAAGTCTCGTAGTGCTCTTTGACAATCTTCTGCAGGAAATGGGTGAATCGCTTGTTGAAATCTTTAAACAAACTCATGGTGCGGCTGGGAAGATACTGGAGCACGGGGATGAAGTCAGCAGGGTTGCCAGCAGCAGCGACATCAGTGAACTGTTCACTTACATTCACTATATTCAGCAGCTCTTGGTCGTTGTGGTCGTAGCGCTTGCCAAAGCAGATGGCGCAGATGATGTTGGCCACAGAGACCACCACGTACCGGTAAGGGTCAAAGCTCTTCTTCTCATCCGTCAGCTGCAGCAACTTGGTGACCAGGTAGTCGGCCTCTTTGGAGACGTGCTCCTCCAGGAGGCAGGTGGAAGAGGAGGTGGGGCTGGGGGCAACGGAGAAGGTCTTCAGGGCATTCTGAGCCAGCTTTCTGCGGGCTTTCCACACCTCTCCTGAGTCAGGGCTGAAGGCCAGGCTCTGCCCATCCGTAACATAGCGAAAGCTGTGGAGGCCAGGGCGCCCCATGAAGTCTTCTCCTTGCTTCACCAATGCTTGCCTGATGGTCTCCAGCCCACTCAGCACCAGCACGGGCCGGGTGCCGATCCTGACCTCCATGATGTCCCCGTACTTCTGGCTCAGCTGGGTCAGGACCAGGTGCGGGTCCTTCCTCAGCTCCAGCACGTTGCCCAGGATGGGGTAGCCTCTGGGTCCTGGGGGGCTCTTCAGTCCCTTGGGCACGTGCTGCTGGAGGGACTGGATGAGCAGGAAGACCAGGCAGATGACGGCAGCTGCGAGGAGGACCTCGGTGGCCGAGACAACTCCTTGGCTTCCCACCAGCGACACCAGAGCCTTCATCACCTCTGGCATGCAACCTGAGGGAGTTAACCAGAAGCGTGGCGAAGAGACAGGATCAGCGAGAAGTTGAGCCCTGCAGATCTTTCTGACGGTGAGAAAAGGCACCGAGTGCCCTTAAACAGTTCAGGGTGATGGAAATGCCTATGCAGCACTTCGGGCTTTTCAAGGGTCAAAAGCTGGTGGGACCTATAAAGACTCCAAACACCCATCGCCTAAGGGGGACCTCAGCCCCCCAGAGGTCACCTCTTTCCTTGCAGAAGACCCCGACACCTGCTGGCACAGCCACGGCTCCTGCCCAGGGGAGACGGTCCGTTTGCAACCAGGCACAAAAAACTGCAGCTCAAAAAAGCGTGGGGAGGCAGGAGGGGAGGAAGAGCAGCTCCTCGGCGAAGCCGGCCCCGTCTCCACCAGCTCTGTGAGGCTTTCTAGCCAGCGGGGCTGGGTCTGCTGGGTGGCCACGGGGCCGCCCTGCAGGAGCGCATGGCTCCCTGCTTGGGCAGGGGAGGGAGGGGAGAGACTGGTGCAGGAATTTCTCCTTCTGACTCAAATATGACCTCCCCGGTCCTCCATCCGCGCGCACACACACACACACATCGTCTCCTACCTGCAGGTCCTTGCAGTAGACGGGGCTGGTTTTACTGCCCAGCAAACACAGGCGGAGGGGGGTCTGGCAGCTGCCTGCCCTGGGGGGCAGCGGGGATCCTCTTCTGCCACCTGGACCTTCTTCTCCTGCCTCCCGCACCTTCCTCTCCAGCTGCCTGGAAGGCCACGGCTTTATATGCGCTCCCCTTGTCGCCTGGCTGGGTGCTTATCTCGGGGGGGGGGGGGGGGGGGGGGGAGGTGTCACGTCATGAAAGCCTTGGAGAATAGCTACCCATTAACAAAGGGGGCTGAGCCCGGCTGGAGCCAGCCCAAGAAAGCGGGGCAGATATTCCTCAGCTCCACCAGGCTCTGGGGGATGAACGTTGACTCCTTCCGCCCCAGAGCCCAAAGTGGGGAGGTGGAAGGGGGTCCCCAAGCGCCGCCCTGGGGAACATGGGGGACACGCTCTCGGCATCGCTGTCCCGTGGGATGTGGGCACCAGCATTCCCCCAAAAAGGCCTTTCCTGGCCTGACTAGAGCGTTGTCCTGGTTTGCGCACCCCAGGACTAATTTCTCTTCTAACGCTTGGGAAAACTGCACTTTTAGAAGACTAGTGTCCGAATTTGTGATAATATTTACTTTATAGCTAGCTGTGGCGTGCGGGTTTCAACGTCTCAGTGTTTTCGAGGTCACCAGGTGTGGGGATGAGGAGGAGCGAGACCCGGGCACTTGACCCAAGCTGCCAGCAGGGTTATTGCATACCATGAATGTCACATTCAATAGAAATTAGAAGGTTTGCTGAGAAGTTCCCTCTCTCCCTTGCTGGCTGCCATCCTGAGCACTCCTCGCCCCGGCGCCGGAGCCCTGAGCCCTTCCCTTCCTCCCGAAGCTGCAGTCCCACCTTGGCTGTCCCTGCGGGGAGTGCCCGGCTTCCTGCTGATAGAAAGGGCTGAGTGTAGTCCTTGTGCATTTTACATTGGCATTGGGATCAATATTGGTTCTTTAGCGTCATTAATGTTAATTATCTAGTCTTATCCTATTAAATCTGTTTATATTTCAACCCTTGGGTTTCCTTGTTTTTCCCTGATTCCCCTTCCCAGGTGGGGAGGGGTCATCGGGTGAGAGAATAATTGTCCGAACGACAATAAATTGTTGCGGGTTCCTCAAACCAGAACGACTGTCACACAGAGAGGGCTGTCACCTCCCTGGCCGCTCCGGCGGTGCTCCCAAGGGTTCTCCAGGGACGCGTTCGCAGCAAGGTATCCGCAGCCGCAGCCCTTTCCGTCCCCGGGGGACTCACCCCGCCAGGTCCCCGTGCCGTGGCAGCGGCGGCGGTGGCGGGACCTTCCAGCCCCCGGTGGCAGAGCCAGGCTCAGGTTAACGATTGCCCAGGTTCGCGTGAGAAGGCGGCTGGCTCGTTTCCCCCGGCTCCTCGGTGGCAAACAGGCAGCCAGGGCGAGGAGTGCCGGGGCAGAGGGGAGGAGGTGAGCCGGAGAGATAGGAGAGGTGAAAGGCGCGAGGCTGGGGCAGCTCATCCCTCCCTCCAGCTGCTCCAAAAACTTTGGGCAGCGCAGGCAGGACGAGCTGGGAACGTTAATTAGCCATAAGGAATGAGCCAGAGCTTTGGGGTTCAGCCCAAAATTTCATTCCGTCTTTGAAAAGTAGAGTGGGAATCTGGCGCAGGTAAAAGGTGAGCTAATATTTAATAAAGGCTTTCAACATCTGGTCTAATCGGGCTCATTAATAGCCATGACGCTATTCATTAACACTTGGCAAGAACAGTTACAAAACCCCGGCTGCTAATATTCATTCGGATAATTGCCAAGCACCTCGCAGACCTGCCGGCCCCGGCTTCTCCTGGTGATGCCTCCCAGCAAGGAATAAGGTGCTTGGGAGAAATTCTGGGGAGGATACAGGCTGGGGTTTTGCAGGAGCAGGGCAATGGGGGGCTGGATCCAGCCGGTGTCTCCCATCCCTGTGGATCTACCCGGCTCCGCTACATTGAGGGGTACAGGGAGGGGGCAGATTGACCCCCACCGGGCAGCATTTCGGATGTGGGTGGCCATGATGAGGAACACATGATCCATCATATCCCAAAGCCAGGGGGGGTCCTGGGGCTGCACCAGGAGCTCCAGAGGGGTGCACATCACCCACCTGCCCTGCTTCCACCCCCCCACCGTCCCCTTCCCTGTCCCCCCCCCCCCACCTCCCCAGCCTCCTCTGTGCTCGCTGCCAAGCCCTGCGAGGGCAGGGTTGCCTCCTGCGATGAGAACAGCATTAAGAGCTGCTGCCTTGCGTGCCAGGCAGCCCCACGCCCCAGACACATCCTCACCCCACGCTGGGCTCCCACCCCAGCCACCGCCCCTCGCCGAGCCCTCGGAGATGGCTGCGGGGACAGCCGGAGGGCCACTGCCTGTCCCCTGCCCTTGGCAGGGCTTGGCACCCGCCTGCCAGCACCTTTTGCTTCCTTCCGTGGGTCATGGCTCCGGGGAGGATCCCGGCTGCGTGCCCGTGGGTTTGGTGGTATAGAGCGTCGCGCCAGCGTGTGCGCGTGCAAGGGTACGCGTGAGCAAGAGGACGGCGGTGCCTGCCGGCGCGCGTGCACGCGTGGCAGAGCGCGTGTGAGCGTGAACATGCGCAAACGCGGACACGCGCAAACGCGGACATGCGCAAGGATAAACGTGCTGGGGGTTTGTTGTAGGCAAGGGAGCTGTTTATGCCCGTCTGAGAGACTTTGTGCGCGTCGTGTGTCCAAATGCGCGTGCGTGCGTGCGTGCACTGCTGGAGCGCACACGGCCGCGCGTGCGTGCAGTCCGTGCGTGCAGCAACGTGCCTGGTACGGGTGTACGTAGAGAGGGGGTAAATACGTACACGCCAGCCCCATGCGTGACGGGTGGGACGTGGGTTCGCCGGCAGCTTGCGGGCGTGGGTGCCTTCGCGCGTGCGAGACATCTCCGCTCCGGGTTTACGGACATGTTGATGTGTCCAGCGTGGTCCCTGTGTCCCGAGCAGGCCCTCTCCTGAACACCCCTGGGGACGGACAGCCCTGCCGGGGACGGTCGGGGCAGCCAGGGACACCGTTCAGCATCCCCTGGACTCCAAAGGGGACCTTTGTGGTGGCACAACTGAGATCACCCGTCTTCGCATGGTGGGAAGCCGCCCTTTCCCCCCACCTCCTTGTGGCTGTGTCCTATCGTGGGGGACACAAGTGACGGGAGTAGAGGCTGTCCCCTTGCAGGTGACGGCAGTGTCCCATGGCAGAGGGGACCGAGCCCCGTTACCCCCAACGGTGCACCCGATGCTGGGGAGCCTCCCGTCCCCAGCCAGCCGGGGGGGGCCGATCCTGAGCTGCTCCGGCACCGCCTTGACCCTGGGCCAGGCTCTTGGACGTGGGGCCACCGCCCTGGTCCTTTAAATGGCATTTCCCCCCCCCCCCCACCCATAGCGTGACTGCGAGTGACCGGGGCAGCCCTCCCGGGTCTGTCCGGAGCCCTTTCGCACGCGATGTCCGCAATGCCACCCCTGGGACCCCCCCCGGTGGGGAGGGACAGCCCCTCCCCACCCCCCCACCCCCCCGGTCCCTCTCCCATCCCGCTGTGGCCGGGTTGGGGCCAGGGGTGTGGGTAGAGGGGGTGGGATTTGAGGTGCGCTCTGGTCCCCCTTGTCCTCCCTGAGGTCCTGACCTGTCACCTCAATGGGGAGCGGGGGTGGGGGGGCTGGAGCCGCAAACTCTGCCCGAGCCCCCCATCTTGGTTCCCCGGGCATCACCCCCGACGTGCCCCCCGTCGCCAGCAGCGCGCCCTGCCCCATCCCTGAGCCACCTGGCCCCCTGGGCTGCTCTGTCCCCAAGGGACAGGAGGTGACAGAGGGCACGGCCGCTTCTCACGCGAACCTGGACAATCTTTAACCGGTCCGGGGCAGGGAGGGCCGTGACCCCCGGGGCTGCCCCGCCGCCCCCTGCCCCACGGGGACCCGATCCGGGCTGTGGGCCAGCGCAGCGGCCCCACAGCGTGGGGGGGACAAACACACACGCGGGTCCGGTGGAGCCCCCCGACTGTCGTCCCTCTGCTTTCCCCGGGGAGCGCTGGCGGAGGAACGGGCACGTCCCCGTTTAGGAGCCAGACGGCTAAAGCACCGGCGTGGGGAGGGTGGGCAACACTCACCCCTGCGTGTTCGCGGAATTCCGCCCCCCCCGCCCCCCGCTCCTGCCCGGCCCCGCAGGCACCGGGGTGATTTTCCCACGCTGCCGCTCGCCCCGCGGCTCCGGGCACCGGAGGCTCCGACATCCCGGAGCTGCGGGAACCGGTGGCGGGGCTGGATGAAGGGAGCCGGGTGCCCGCAACGAGGGCTACGGGGAAGGGGGGGAAGCAGCGGAACCGGGGCGCTGCCCGGGGCGGTCGGGGGGGAACGGGGGCCCGGGACCGGCGCCTTTAAGATCCTGCCGGTAGCGTGACTGGAGTGACCGGGGTGGCGCGAGTTGCCCAAACATCCCGCCCGCTTCGCACGCGATGTCGTCGTGTTCCCCCCCGCCCTCCCCGGGTCTGGAACCCACGGGAGGTACCGGCAACCTCACCCCCCCTTGCCCGACCCGTCGGGACGCCCCCAGCCTCCTCCTTCGCCCCCCGCAGGAGAGCGGCGGTCCCACACCCCACGCCGGTGCCACGGCGGAGAGGGGCGGGGGCGTGCGTGTGCGGTGGTGGCTGGGGGGGGGGGTGTCCAGTTTAGTTATTTGGGAGTTTGGACGCACGTCAGCTTTGATTAGGCTTCGGTCACGTGACGGGAGGTTGCCGGGCCAATCAGGACGAGCGGCGATGCATATAAAGCAGGAGCGAAGGGCGAGCGGGGTACCTGCCGGCAGGATCGGGCCCCCAGCCGCTCCGCTCCGGAGGTGAGTACCGCGGGACACGGCTCTCTGGAGAGATGGGGGGCACCCCCAGCTCCCCCAGGGGACCCTCGAGGGATGAAGAGTCGGGGGGGTGTCCCGTTGTGGGGTGTGTCCCCTCTCTCTGGCTCCCCAAATACCCCATGGCATCCTTCCCGGAGCTGTTGGAAGGTGGTTTCTGGGGGTGATCCTCGTCCCACAGCCCCTCTTCCCACGATCCACAGCCCTGGGCTGGGAGAGGGTCCTAGCTGGGCTGCACCCACTGGGGTGCAGGGGTCCCAGCAGCCTCTTCCTCACCCCATGGGACCTGGGTGTCCCACAGCACCTTGTCAAACCCAAGGGGAGGTGGGATTTCAGACCCAGCCTCTTCCCACACAGGGTTTTCTGAGGGATTTCTGGTAGATCCGGGAGCAGGGTGCCCACAGCTTGCCAGCCCCTCGCTACAGCCACAGTTAGCTGTCGCAGCCATCGATCTTTAGGAAGACTCGTGGCAATGCTGTATTTAGTTTGATGACTCAAAAAAAAAGAGGATTCAGCTCTCCTGTAGTCAAGCGCTCTGGAAAAGACTTTGCAATATAAAAGAGAGGTCTTGTAGTTAAAATTTCCTACCCCTGGCACCCAGGGAAAAAGGCATGGGACCTGTTCCTTCCACCCTTGGCTAGCGAAACTCTGCAAGCGGTTTCCTAAAGGGCAGAAAATGGTGCAGCTCTGGATCAGAAGCTAAACACAGCTTTCCTGCCCACGGTTGCTACTAAAAGCAACTCAAGCTAGAGGTGCTCCGTGGACCTTCCCTCCTTCATAAGGGTCTTTGGTTTCTTACTAAGGTTCCTGCATGCCAGCAGCGATGAAGGCTGCAATGTCATTGGTGGGAAGCCAAGGAGTTGTCTCGGCCACCGAGGTCCTCCTCGCAGCTGCCGTCTTCTGCCTGGTCTTCCTGCTCATCCAGTCCCTCCAGCAGCACGTGCCCAAGGGACTGAAGAGCCCCCCAGGACCCAGAGGCTACCCCATCCTGGGCAACGTGCTGGAGCTGAGGAAGGACCCGCACCTGGTCCTGACCCAGCTGAGCCAGAAGTATGGGGACATCATGGAGGTCAGGATCGGCACCCGGCCCGTGCTGGTGCTGAGTGGGCTGGAGACCATCAGGCAAGCATTGGTGAAGCAAGGAGAAGACTTCATGGGGCGCCCTGGCCTCCACAGCTTTCAATACATTTCAGACGGGCAGAGCCTGGCCTTCAGCCCTGACTCAGGAGAGGTGTGGAAAGCCCGCAGAAAGCTGGCTCAGAATGCCCTGAAGACCTTCTCCGTTGCCCCCAGCCCCACCTCCTCTTCCACCTGCCTCCTGGAGGAGCACGTCTCCAAAGAGGCCGACTACCTGGTCACCAAGTTGCTGCAGCTGACGGATGAGAAGAAGAGCTTTGACCCTTACCGGTACGTGGTGGTCTCTGTGGCCAATGTCATCTGCGCCATCTGCTTTGGCAAGCGCTACGACCACAACGACCAAGAGCTGCTCAGCTTGGTGAACCTCAACAATGAATTTGGTGAAGCAGCTGCTGCTGGCAACCCTGCTGACTTCATCCCCGTGCTCCAGTATCTTCCCAGCCGCACCATGCAGATCTTTAAGGACATCAACAGGCGTTTCAACTTCTTTGTGCAAAAAATTGTCCGGGAGCATTACACCAGCTTTGACAAGGTAAGAGCTGGGATGCTCTTGGATGTGGGTAGAGATACCTACAACTGTCAGAGGTGCTGCCTGCCTGGCAACGAGGGGAAGAAGTTACTCCCTTGTCCACCCACATCTGCCCTGGAAAGTTCCTTGGAGCTCTCCAACCTGCAGTTAATCCCCCCAGGAGCCAGCACTGGCTGGGGGAGGAGATGTTTTCCCAGCCCTGGGTGCCCATGATGTCCCTGACCCACTGGCTCTTCCACAGGAGCACATCCGGGATGTCACGGACTCGTTGATCGAGCACTGCCAGAATAGTGTAGGGGAGGATACCCATGTCCCGCTCTCCAATGAGAAGATCATCAACATTGTCAATGACCTCTTTGGGGCCGGTGAGAACATTTCTGAGGGTAAAGCCTTGCTGCTGGGAGGCTTTGTGGGGGAACAGGGGCTGCTGGGGTAAGACCTTGGCCATGCTTGTGTGTTTGGAGCTGCTGCCGGGCTCACGGGTGCTCTCCTGTGTGGTGACCAGAGCAGATGGCTTTTCAGTGGTAGCTGGTGAGGAACTTCATGGTAAACATGTGGAGTGATGGGGTCTGTAAATACCTGCTCACCTGTCATCTGTTGGTAACTAAATGCCTTTTTCATGTCCATCCAGGCTTTGACACGGTGACAACTGCCTTATCCTGGTGCCTCGTGTACGTCGCCTTGTACCCCCACATCCAGAAGAAGATTCAGGAAGAACTAGGTGAGTCCATGATCCTGCTTCCTCCGGGGCCGAAACCTCTCTGGTGAGGGCTGACCCCAACCCACTCCCTCCTATTGACCTCCCGCAGACCGGACCATTGGCAGGGAGAGGAGACCGAGGCTGTCGGATCGGGGAGCGCTGCCCTACACAGAAGCCTTCATCCTGGAGATGTTCAGGCACTCCTCCTTCCTGCCTTTCACCATCCCGCACAGGTACGGGCTGGAGCAGCTGGGACATTATTTGGGGTGGGGTTTTTTTTGGAGCGGTTTTCTGGGAGGTGCTGTTTAGGCAATGAGTTGCCTGGGATCCTTGCTATGGGGAAATGTTGCGGCGTACAGCCTGAATTAAATCTCCCCACGGCATCTGTTGCCCTCGGGGACAGCAGCTGCCCTCCTGGGGTCAAATCCTTCGCTTTGAGGGTAGTTTTACTCCAAAGCCTTTGCTAACGGAGGGATGGCCAACATCCATGGGTTTATACTCCCCTCTGCCTTGGGAGAAAACACATCACAACTCATCCAGCTTCCTGAAACTGGAATCTTTCTGCTTGAGGAAAAGTGTTAACTGAGACTATTTAGTTTTCCAAACACAAACTGGGGTATTTCCCAGCCTGTCTTAAGAGTACAAATTGGTCACGGAAAACGAAATGCCCCTGGGACTTGCCAAGCTTTGTTTTGCTGCGAAGCCGTGGCTCTCCTCCTAATTTCTCTTCCCCTCCACCCGTATTTCTTTCAGTACGACAAAAGCAACGGTGCTGAATGGCTACTACATCCCCAAGGACACCTGCGTGTTTATCAACCAGTGGCAAGTGAATCACGATGAGTGAGTAGACCAGTTCCCCGTCCCCGCTTACCCAGGGTGCGATGGCTTTGCTTAGCTTTAAGATCACTCTGATCCCTTGGAGCAACGTGCCAAAAGCCAAATGGCTCGTGAAGGCAGGGAAAGGCAGATTGGACCAAAAAACTGTGTGGCTTTGATGCTAAGCCAAACTTTGGGTCTGCTGGGCACGCATCTGCTCTGGGTTGGCTTGGTCACCGGCTTGGTCAGCAGCTCCCCAACACCAGGGCTCCCCCGATTTATGCGCAGTAACGTGGTGATGTCCTCAATGCACTGGACTCGCCATGTACGTGTGAGGGTTGGCAGCTTGGGCTGCTGAATAATCAGGAATCGGTAGATCCTCCTGCCAAGCAGCCCTTGTGATCCGGGCTGGCGGCTCTGGATGCGCTCAACGGGAACCGCCTGGTTCCCTCTTTCAGGGAGAAAAATGTCCTGACGTGACTCTCGTTAAGCTCAATAGGCTCGTGTTGTTATTGCTGATAATCAGCTTTAGTGAATGAAAGGGGATCTGGGCACCAAAGCCCCATCCTACCCCTCCACTGCTCTCCTGGGGGGGAGGGAAGCTAACTGAGGCCTGATAGAGAAGGTGGTTCCTGGATCAGATATTTTGGATCAGAAGCTCAAGACCTGTGTGTCCAAATAGCCCGGCAGCACAGAAATATTACAAAATTCCTTCTGCTCCTGCATACGCATTGCAATGGGAACACTGTCCTTAGGCTCAGAGAGGATTCCCCATATCCAAGCAGAAATTCTCAGCGAAGATGCCAGAAAATCCCACCCGGCACCTCCCAGCAGCTGGGCTGGGACAGGCCGGGAAGTTTTGCTGGGAAGATTCAAGGTGGGAAACCCCTCAGGTCTCCATTCTTCCTTTTTAAGAGGTGCTGGCCGATTTCTGTGCCCCGTCCTTTTTTTTTTTTTTTTTTTTTTTTTCTCTCTCCTTTGGGCTGGAACTGCAGGATGGCTAGCTGTTGCATGCCGAATTAAATCCATCTCCGGTGTCTGCACAGGCAAACACAATCGGAGTTTGAAATAGAGATCTCAACAGACTGAGCTGATGGGGTCTGACACGCAGTTGGCATTTCAGATGCCTTTGGACAGGGGTTGCCAAAGTTTTTTCAACGGTGAAATGAGAAAGCCTTGCGATGCTTCTCTCCGCGAGGAGTTTTTTTGACCACTGTCCCCACCGCGGTGGGTGAAAACAGCTCCCTCAGGTGTCTCTCCTTTCTGCTGCAGGAAGCTTTGGAAGGATCCCTCAACCTTCAACCCCGAGCGGTTCCTCAACGCCACGGGGACTGAAATAAGCAGGACAGAGAGTGACAAAGTGCTGACTTTTGGCTTGGGGAAGAGGCGATGCATCGGGGAGTCCATCGGCCGGTGGGAGGTCTTCCTCTTCTTGACCACCATGCTGCAGCAGCTGGAGTTCAGCCTCCACCCCGGGGGGGAGGTGGACATCACGCCTCAGTACGGACTGACGATGAAGTACAAGAAATGCGAGTGCTTCCAGATTAAGAAGCGGTTCCCCATGAAGACCTCTCCATAAGCTTCGCAGAAGAAAGCCAGCCCTTGGAGTCGGACACTCATCCAGCTTTCGCTAACGCTCTCTTGAAGCCAGCACAGCCCCTCGCTCTGTTGCTTCACCGGAGGCTTGTTCATCTCATGAAAATATGAGTGGGGAGGGATAAAGCCGGCTTTGTCGGGCTCCTCGCCGCTCCCCAAGCCAGCTCCATCGCCCTCGCCTGCAGAGCAGCTCCCCAGAGGTCCAGCCCGCACATCCCTCTCCGGGAGGTCCGGAGGGACCGCAGCCCTGTGGTGGGGAGGAGGAGGGCTGGGAGAAGCAGCGGGAGATGTCGGTTAGGGATGTCCTCGCCCTGCCTGGTGCCGCCAGCAGCTCCCTTCACCTGCCAGATAGGAATAAACCTGCAGGTTCCTCCTCGAGAAACCTGGCCAACCTTAACCCATGGGGTGAAAGTCTTTGAAGCTTGTTTGGCGGAGCAGTTGGCCAACTCTTCGGCTCCTCATGCCGAGGGCATCAGGCTCTCCCCGCTGCTTCAGCTGCCTCCTGAAGGGCTCTGGAGGCCTGACCTACCCCTGCGCCAGCACCCGTCCCAGGGGGACCCGTTCTGGGTGCACCCTCACACAGCCAGATTTCCAGAATGTAAATTCATTAAGTGAATCCCCGAGTGTTTCCACCAACCCTTGGTGACGGCCCAACTACTAGAAAAAAATTGTATGATTATATCTATCTATCTACCTACTTACGGATGTAAGTAGCGCTGTTGGCAATTTGAGGTGTTATCAGCCAAACTCCTAACAAGAAGCCTCCTGGAAAGTATCAAAGGACTGAGAATAAGGGACAAAAAGCAATACGAGGCACGGTGGAACACTGCTGGCTTTCACACGATGTAGTTGCTGCTTTTTTTAATTAGTGGGTTGCTTGGTTTTTTGGGTGGTTTTTTTGGTTGTTTGTTTTTTTTTTTTTTTTTTAGCAACCGAGCAATAGATTTCTGCATTCAGACTAGGGAGAGGAGCAAGGGTTTGAGAAGGGCAGGAGACGCGCTGCTTCACGGCTTCAGCCAGCGTGAAGGCGAATTCCCAAGGCAAACGGGGGTTGTTTGTACCTGTGTGGAATATGAACCGCACAGTATTTCTAACCCAATAAATCCTGATATGAAAGTTTCTTGCTGGTTTTATTCCACTGGGAAAAGATGCGGGGGGGGGGGGGAGGGGGGGACACACACGGACGGAGCCCGTACCTCTTCTTCATCCCTAAAAATCTGATACGTTTGATCAGATCAAATCTGGATACGTTTGATCGGGACTTTTCCACTTGGGACACAAGCTGGTTGTCCCTTTACCGTGGGGCTGTGACACCAGTGGCATCAGGGGGAGTTTTTAGCCCTCACGGGAGCTGCGTCTCGCCCTCTCCTTCTGCATATAGAGAAGCCGAATCCTCACCGGTGATTTGGGGAGAGGCGACGCCGAGCTCTGGCTCACTTCAGAATTTCACTAAAAATCAAGACTAGCCCTTCTGTCCGCCCCCCCCAAATGAATCGGCGGCTTGAAAACAGCCTTTCGCTGCCCTCGGGGAGGTGGTCCATGGAGGGATGCTTCAGACCATCGCCTGCTCTGCGCTTCCCCGTCTCAGAGGATGGTTATTTCCAAGGCTTTGCATAACTTCTTCCCCCAAAAAAGGAGCAATAAGCATTAAATTGCCTTGCAAATAATAAAGGAGTTTATGGAAAATTGGGGTCTGTGCTTACCTGAAGCGGCATCTCCGCAGGGACCAGCCCTCTGAGGTTTCCAGCACGGTGGGGCAGCAAACCGCTTTTGCCCCACGGGCGCATTTTCACGAGGCACAAATACTTAGCCAAGCCCTCAAATCGGGGTATGACGTCGGGAATTTTGGCAAAACCAATTCTGCTGAACACTGTGCTCCTCCCCACATCCCTGCCCTGGGACGCTCTGTGGCACCAGCTCCTCCTCGCTTGCCCCATGCAGGGAGAAAACCAAAATCAGTACAGAAAGGTTAATATTTGACTCCATCCATCACCGGGACATAAAGGCCAGGTTAATAATCCAGTGGCCTTTTTAATGGCCACCCACAAACTGCCACTCGAGTGCCACACACTGTGTATCACCGGCTTGTTTGTAATTTTGCGTCTCTGTCCTCTCCGGAAGAGGAGCCTTCCTCCCGCCATGACCTCGCTCACCGTTGCCTTGTTTTACCAACTGCCACGGTAATGATTTTGTTTTAATTTTAATTAGCATCCCTGGCACAGCCTGCTGTTTAGCTCGGGAAGGTCAGCACCGCTCGGATCCAGCACCCCACCCACTCCTTCCTCCGGGTAACGAGCAAAACAGCCTCTGGCTTCAGAGCAGGGAAAAGCTGGTTTTAATGGAGCCAAGGAGAAAGTGGGAGATGCCGGTGAGTCAGAGGGAGGCGACGGAGGTGTGATGGAAGTGATGGAGGTGTGATGGAGGTGGGATGGAGGTGTGATGGAGGTGGGATGGAGGTGTGATGGAGGTGGGATGGAGGTGATGGAGGTGGGATGGAGGTGGGATGGAGGTGTGATGGAGGTGATGGAGGTGATAGAGGTTTGATGGAGGTGTGATGGAGGTGGGATGGAGGTGTGATGGAGGTGGGATGGAGGTGTGATGGAGGTGTGATGGAGGTGATGGAGGTGTGATGGAGGTGGGATGGAGGTGTGATGGAGGTGATGGAGGTGATAGAGGTTTGATGGAGGTGTGATGGAGGTTTGATGGAGGTGGTGGAGGTTTGACGGAGGTGGTGAAGATGTGATGGAGGCGATGGAGGTTTGATGGAAGTCATGGAGGTGATGGAGGTGTGATGAAAGTGTGGTGGAGGTGATAGATGGAGGTGATGGAGGTGTGACGGAGGTGATGGAGGTGTAATGGAGGTGATAGAGATGTGGTGGAGGTGTGATGGAGGTTTGATGGAGGTGGTGGAGGTGTGATGGAGGTTTGATGGAAGTCATGGAGGTGATGGAGGTGTGATGAAAGTGTGGTGGAGGTGATAGATGGAGGTGGTGGAGGTGTGACGGAGGTGATGGAGGTTTGATGGAGGTGATGGAGGTGTGGTGGAGGTGATAGATGGAGGTTATGGAGGTGTGACGGAGGTGATGGAGGTTTGATGGAGGTGATGGAGTTGTTACGGAGGTGATGGAGGTTTGATGGAGGTGATGGAGGTGTGGTGGAGGTGATAGAAGGGTGATGGTGACGGAGGTGATGGAGGTGTGACAGACATGATGGAGGTGACAAAGGCGATGGAGATTATGGAGGTGACGGAGGTGATGGAGGTGTGATGGAGGTGTGGTGGAGGTGTGGTGGAGGTGACAGAAGGGTGATGGAGGTGACGGAGGTGTGGTGGAGGCGACGGAGGTGATGGAGGTGATGCGGGCGGGATGCAGTTGGCGACGGGAAAGGCGTGACAGGCGGCAGAGCCGAGGGAGGCGACGGAGGGGGCTCAGCCCGGAGGCGGGGTCCGCTGCCGGCCCGGCCCCATGGCCGCCCCCCCGTGCCTCACAGTGCGCACGCGCCCGGCGCCGCCCGAGGGGCCGTGCCCGCTTCCCGCCGCCGCACCGCGCACGCGCCCAGCCTCCGACGCCTCCGCGCCTCTCTATGGTCGCCCGCCGGTGGCTTGAGCGCCGCTGCCGGGCGGGGCGCGGGGCGGGAAGTGACGTGAGCGCCGAGCGTCGCTGAGGCGGAGGGGCCGCGGCGGAGGCGGGCGGTGAGCGGCGGGTGCAGGTGAGGCGGGGGCGGCCCCCTGCCCCGTCCCCTCGCTCCGGGGGGGGGTCGGCCGCGGCCCTCGGTAGGGGGCTGGGCCTCGCCCGTCCCTCCCCGGCCTGCACGGGGGCCGTCGCGGGGCGGCCGGGGGAGCGGCTGGGGAGGGGAAGGCCTGCGGAGGCAGGGCTGGGCGCCTTCCCTCCCTGGGCTCCAGGCCTCTGCAGGCCGCCTCTGGCTGGGGTCCGAGCAGACGCGGGTTGTGGGAGCCCTGTGTTTACCTGGGGGGGGCGTCTGTGTTTACCCTCTTGAGAGGGAGGCTGCGTTTACCCCTTGGGGAGGGGGAGTGCTGTGTTTTCCCCTGGGGGTCTGTGTTTACCTCTGCTCCGCTCCCCACTCCGCCATGTGTTTTACCCACTTGGGGGGACCCCCTGTGTTTACCTCTTGGGAGGGGCCCCTTGTGTTTACCTCTGGGGATCAGGCTGCAGGCAGCCCACCCTGATCCGGTCTGGGGAGATGATCCCCACTGGGAGCACGTATCCTGTGCCAGCTTGTCTCCAGTACAAAGTGGGTAGGCTCGATGGCTGTTTTCCTTGTAAATGAGTGAAACCAACTGCGTGCTAACTCATCCTTCAGGTAGGGTGAGCGTATGCATCTTTCTTCTCAAGCAGCAATGCCTGGTGTGCAAAGCTATCGACTCATCACATGTTGAGTTATCACTGCCAGACTCTGTTTATTAAGTGCTGCATGCATGTTTGAGTAAGCTCTGTGACTTGTGTTTCTTTTAAAACTTGCTGGAATATCAGTAATACACACCTGAAATAAGAGGTATGGGGGAATATAAGATAACTGCAGGTTATATGACAAAAAATTGGAATAAAAGGCAGACTATTAGACAGGGGGTTTGACTTCCCAGGTGTATGTAAACAAACAAATGTGCTCATGTTTGTCATATGTGATGTAGTAAATCATTCACTGCACGTGTACTTCATTCCCCCTTCTAAAGGTTTTGCACATAAAGTAGTAGGATGAGATCTTCTGAGATCAGTTTCCCTTGTTTTGGTTTACGTTTGCACACAGATTTTATCATTTTTTTTCCTTGATAAAAGGAGGCTCTTATTTTTGAAAAGGATCCTTGTAAGATGGTGATGTGTACTGAATTCTCTTCCTGGTTTTCGAAAAGAGATATAACAAGCAGGAAAGCAGCTACATTTTAATTTTACTGGAGACACTCGGGGATGTGTTAACTGTGTTTTGAAAGCACATTTTATCAGCTGTCATCTTGGAATCCAGACGTTGTTATTATTGGTTAATAACACAGAAACAGGAAAGAAAGGAGGCTGTTCCTGAAGAATTTATGGCTTAGTGAGCAAAGTAAGCATTTGCTTGCCTTTGAAGCATCCCCTGTTTTCAGTCCCCTGAAAATTGGAGGAAGTGAGTTTTTTCTGGTAGCATGCACAGATCCTAGTTATTTCCAAGGGTTTTTTTCCCTTGCATCTTTTTCTAAGAAGCTCAGGATGGGAAGGGCTTGAAAAGCGTTAAAATGACTCTCACAGAAATGTGGTTTATATATTGATGTTAACCTTCCTGGGTTGTCTCCTGTGCCTTCTGCATTTGTGTTTCTTATGGTAAATAACAAGCCTTCTCCCTTTTACTGTTGATTACAGTGTGAAAGACAAATATATATGATAGTCATTCTCATTTATGAGCTTGTCAGCTCTTTTGCACTACCGTGAGGCTAACGAGCCTGTCATCTTCCGGTGTTCTCTGTTTGGAGGAAGAAATCTCAGATCAAAAGATGTGTTTAGCTGCTTCAAAGTGTGCTGATACAAATTGAGGCAAGCATCAAAACTGAGGGAATTATGTGGGACTGAACATCTGACTAACAAAGTGTGGTGTGTGTCATGTCCCCCCCCCCATTCTGGTAGAACTCAAAGCTGGAAAGGAGTGCAACTTCCTCTTTTAATTTATCCAATTGTGGCAGTAATAATACTCCTGTCTCTGGAGAGCATGAAGACTTCTGTCCTGGACTGTAGTGTTGGATTCCCCCTACCTGGCATCTGTTTATTCCCGTAAAGGTGTCGGTTTTAATTTGTATGGGCAGAGATCAGTCTTCTCACTACTGAGTATTCACAAAAGCTGTTCTGCCCCAGTACTTTATGCTAAAATTTTAAAAAGGGAAGTGAAGATAAATTCCCTGTTTGAAATTACAGGGAGAATGTCCACAGACAGAACTAAATACTAAATATTGCTGTTGGAAGTTGTTAGTCTTGATTTCAGTTAGAAAATTATTTCTTTAATGATGCAAACAGTGATCTGTGTTAGAAACAATCGTATAGGCAAATTGTCCAGGGATTTACACGTTTACTGTGATCCTCAGTGTCTGTATGGATGTTATTTGCACCCCACAAAGAAGAGAGGAGCTGACAAAGCTGGAGCCTGGGTAGAAGCCAGGGTTCTGGGCCAGGGGATGCCATTGATGCTGATTCGGGTTGTCAGTTTTTGCATCTTGTTATAGCCAGGCCTGTGTCTCTTTACAGCAATTTTGTGGCGGAAATATGGCTACGGACTGGCTCGGGAGCATTGTGTCAATTAATTGTGGAGAAAGCTTGGGAGTCTACCAAGGACGAGTGTCTGCTGTGGATCAGGTCAGCCAGACCATTTCTCTGACACGGCCCTTCCATAATGGGGTCAAGTGCCTCGTGCCAGAAGTCACCTTCAGGTTAGTGTCTGTCTTTTTTCCTCCTGCCTTTTTCCGGACAAGGTCTGTTGTGGTTTCGGTGTTTTGTTTTGTTTTTCACCAAAAACGGGCTCTTTGCCTTAAATCTCCCTGCTGCTACTGAGCATCTTTGGATGAGAAGTGCCTCTTGTGTTTCTGTTAGTTTGTGTGCAGGAGGTTATTTTCTGGCTCTGTGATCCTAGTATTGGAAGTGGTGTGGCTCGCTCTTGTGGGCGAGACGCTGTGTGTATGTATGTGTGTGTATATATGTATAAACATATGTATTGTGTGTATATGTTCTGTTGTTTGGGTTTTCGGTAGTTGAGGGGGCTGGCTTGCTCTCTTAAAGCTTTGCCCTCAGCATGTGTACTATATGTGATTAAAGTGTGACAAAAGAGAAAGCAGAGTGGTAGATCAATTAAAATTATTGCTGTGATATGGTGAAACTAAGTGCTGTTAATAAATCCAACTCATCTCCTCTGTCCCTCGCCACGTTCTTTCCTCTGTGTAAGCAGGAGAGAGTTTTGAACCGAGAAGCTGAATTGATGCAGCAGAATGTAGCTCTCAGAAGTTCTTTCCCACCAGCTCCTAGTAACACTGTGCTTAAAGAGAGTTGATAAGAGTCACTTGTCACTGGACATTTTCCTGTTACTTGGCATATTACAATAGTTAAGACTGAGTCACTGATTTTTAAATAAGATCGATTCCTTGAAGTCAATACTCTTTATTTTCTTTTGTATTTCCTCTTGGATTTTGAAGAGAGATAGAGTGGTGATAGGTCTTTATAACAACTTATTTGTTTCATTTTTGGCTTATGCCCAGTGCTGTATTAGTTTTCTTTATCCTTTTTCTGAGGAAACAGGAAGTGCCATCCTTGTCTGAGCCTGAATTGCGCTAATCTGAGGTTAGCTTTCTGTAGAAATGGATTAAAAAGTAATAGTAGCCTCAAGGCTGAGATTAATTACATTATCTAGAAACTGTTAAATTAATGCAGATTCCTGCAAAGGTCTGTGCCAGTTGCTTCCATTTTCTGCGTGACTGATTCCTGTTTCTGCTAGGATCAGAACCTTTCAAACGTGATCCAGGTGCAGTACAGAAATACTTGAGTTGTTATTTTGAAGATTCATACCATTTCAGTTGAATGTTTTGATATCTGTGGAAATACCCTCTGTGGTTTTGTATTAAAATAATTTTTTCCTTGTTTCTATTGATAATGGCATCAGGAAAAAAACCAAAACACTGGACAATGTTGCATGTTTTTCGGTAGGGGTTGTGTTTTGTAAAGGTACCTCAGATGCTAATTTCCTCAATATCTGGTTTTCTTTTCCTGTTTTTAGGGCGGGTGACATCACTGAGCTGAAAATTCTGGAGATCCCGGGGCCAGGAGACAGCAGACAATGTGGGGACCTGCAGCAGACAGAAATGGGCATCCCTGGCGTCGGATGCCAAGTGGGTCCCAGTCAGAATGGCACTGGGAAAGTGTTAAAGAAGCCCATCTCCAGCAGTGCCCCGCAAAATATCCCAAGGAGAACAGACATGAAGAATCAGGATATCATCATCTCTCCCCAGCAGCAGTGCTCCAAGAGCTACATGGATCGACATGTGGAAACATTGACTCAATCCAAAGGCTTCCGGCGTAGACACAATTCCTGTGAGTATAGGTGTTATCCTGCAGCTTTCCTTTTGCTTACCTGAGTTACCCCTGCAACACTTCCCCTTCTTCAGCAAGAACATTTCAACCCGTGCTGGAAGCTTCTGTTTGTTTGCCACCTGAAGGTCTGGAGAAGAGGAAGATAAAATAGTGAGGAGGAAAACTTTGCAAGCTGTGCCTCAAAGTATTATAAGTATCAGTTGTCCAAACATCTGGCACTTCTCTTCAAATCTTTTATGATTAGATGATGATGCAGTCTGATCTGTAATTTGGTGTGAATGTTCATACAGTTTCATTAAAGCTTGCAGGCCTGGGCTTCTAAAGGTATGTGCGTACACTTGCATAAAATGCCCTTATGCAGAGATATAAAATGGCTTTATTGGGTAAGAGTAGCCAGGTGAAGCAGGTTGGTTGACCTGGTCTGCCGCTTCTGTATTGGGTTTTTTTTGTTTGTTTTGTTTTGGGTTTGTTGTGTGGGGGTTTTTGTTCTGTTTTGTTTTTTAGAATACATTCTGTTTCTCCAGGCTTCCAGCTACCTTACAGAAATGTGTTCAAGGTATATTGGACACGGTGTTGCTTCACTGATGTCTCTGTTGCCATCTTGACATCACACTGATGCAGACCGTAAATTCTAACTCCTTTTCATCTGTGGTGAGACTAAAAACTATCGTTAGAGTTCTTTGGAGGCAAATTTTGCTCTACTTTTCATCTCTTTTGATTCCTGATGAAATACCTTTCCTTGCTAGATGTGGGGTGGAAAAGTTAATGTGGAGAAATTAGTGCTGTTCAGCTGAATAACTGGAGAGTAGATTACAGTGAGGACCTTAACTTGTGTGTGCTCTTTGTGCTTGTTGCTGAGCCCATGCGGAGGAGCAGCAGAAAGCAGCTGGTTCTGGCAGAGGCCGGATCCCTATTTATCATAGCACTTTATCAGCTGAAAATCAAGTACAGCATTGTAGCCCTGGCTTCTGCAGGGTATTCCGCGGGGGTGGGGGGCAGTGCAGGGCTTGAGCACATTGTTTGCACAGTGCGGTCCTGTAGCCAACCTAGTTAACGGGTTGGGAAGGTTGTAGCAGGATTTATTTGCCCATAAAGGCTGGTGTTACTTAGGTGCCTCGCGGCCACTTGCTCAGTGTTTCAGCAGTCACCCTGTCCAGAGTCATCTTCAGAATCATGTGTATAAGAAGCGGCTATGTGGATGGCTTTATTAGGTTCAGGACCGTTTTCGTCGACATGTTGGTTCTGTTGTGGCAATTTGGCAAGCTTCCTACGCCCAACCTGACTTGAAGTTGTGTGTGGTTTTTTTTTTGGTTTTTTTTTTTTTTTTTCTTGAAGTCCATTAAAGGAAATTAGTCTTTCAGATCTTTAGAATGCTGCAGACTGTTCTGTGTGTCTCTTATGAACATGGTGGTACAAAGAGGAATGGTCACAAAAGCTGCGCTGTTGCTTGTTCAGGATAGAAGCAGTGTGGTGTTATTTACCTCCAAAATGGATTGGGATGCGAACTGCAAATTTACTGTCCTGTTGCTGAGAAATACGAGCCTTGTAGAGAGGTTGGTATTGGTCTCTTCTCACAGGTAATTAGCGATAGAGCAAGAGGGAATGGCTTCAAGCTGCAACAGGGTAGGTTCAGACTGGACATGAGGAAAAAATTCTTCACAGCAAGAGTGGCTGGACGCTGAAATAGGTTGCCTAGGGGATAGGTGCCCAGATTCACCATCCCTGAATGTGTTTAAGACTCATTTAGATGTGGTGTTAGGGGATATGGTGTAGGGGAGAACTTTGTAGAGTGGGGTTGATGGTCGGACTCGGTGATCCCAAGGGTCTTTTCCAACCTGAATGATTCTATGATTTATTTAGTTTTAGGACGTATAAGACATTATTTAAGAGGAAGAATATTCTCCATGTTCTTCCCCTCCCCCCAGCATCCTGATATGATCTCTTACTCCTTTCTTCTGTTGCTGCTAGCATGAGCTTAGAGGCTGGGATGAGAATAGCAGGGGTGAACACTGCAGGAATTTGGGATGTAACAGGGAAAAGATGTGTATGAAGAGAGGGTGGAGGGGGCAGCAAAGACGCTGAAGGAAGCAGCTGCCTCTCCTTACAGCCTCCAGCTGTGAGGGCTGGGGTTTGGGACAGGCACAGATGATACTGGGGAGCTTCTAGGAAGATGCTGTGTGGTACTGGCTATAGTGGAACTGTAGGGACTGGGTCTGTAGATGGCTGCAAAGACAAATGATATGGCGGGATATGAACTAGAGTGTGAATAGATAGAGATTATTTTACTGGTTGCACTACAATTGTGCCATACGTTTCTGTTGTATACACCTTTTTGCCCATCCCTCTTTCAATCTCCCAAAGAACAGCCCTATTTGAGTGTGTGAAGAACAACACGCTGGTGTTTTCTTTACTGCGAGATTCCTGAGAGAAGTGTGGTTGACGCGTATTTACATAAAAACCGAACAGTTCTTCAATTTATTTGTTTAAGTGACTAGATCTTCCCTGTCCCACCCTGTGTATTATTCTGCTTCACTGGCTTCAAATGTTAGAAGATGCAAAGCTGAATAATGCCAGTTACAAACATTTCCTTATTCTTACTATCTTTCCTATTAGCAAATTGCCCGATTGCCAGCCTCTGTTTTTCCTCTAAAAGGAACTGGAAACAAATTGCAATATTATAAAGCTTTTCTATTTAAAGCCTGTATAACCATAACCTATTACAATATCACCCTACAAGTAATTACAAATGTTATTCGCCGTGTTGTTGAAAATGCAAATTAATGGTCTCTAATGAGAATGATGTAAAGGTACAATAAGTGCATCTTAAAGTCAAGCATCTGTTATTTTTATTTCTGCTCATCAAATCTTTAGCCAGCTCTCATGCTCTGCCAAAATTGGGTATCTTTGGTTTTTTTGTTTGGTGTGTGTTTTTTTTTTTTTTTTTTATCTTTTCCCTCAAAGCCCCCGGGCTATGCTCCTTTCCAGCTCTTCATTGTGCAATTATTGAAACGTCAGTATATATCCAGCATTTTTCCATGACTTAATTGTTGAAGCATCAGTATCTATCCAGCGTATTTCCATGACTTCATTTTTTCCCTTGCTTTTGTGTTTAGAAAAGAAACAAAACCAAGGGGGGCAAGGCCAGTTAAACAGGGAGATGAAAGGCTGTATTTATGTGGAGGAGTTCGTGGACCTCTGGAAGTCTTCCTCCCCCACCAACAGCTGTATTATTTTTCTGAAAAGGTTGTAACTCTTTTCATATTCGCTTCTTTATTTAAATGATTGCCAAACAGGCTTGGTAGAGGGGGAAGGCCAGAATGATGTGGAAGGGGAGGCGCACACTCCTTGGTGACCTAACTGTCTTAAAGCCTTTCTGGTTTTGAGTGTTTCACTTCTACCCAGGCCCAAACACGGCGTAGTGCTTGCTGTAGGGGAAAAAGCTGTGGTTCTTTTAAGGTTGTTTTTTTCTTCTTAATTCCTTAACTCTTCCTAAATTCCCGTTAGTTGTTTGAATGTGTTACTTTGAAAGTTTTCCTAAAACCAACCAAACTTCAGTGTCAGCTACCTAAATGTCTACAGTAACTCCTGCTTTGCTTTATTCTGTCTGGATGCAGCGTGTCAGAGGATGACCTCATGTAACGCTGTTTTGTCAGCGTCTGGTAGGTTTGGGGTGAGCAGCAAGTGCTTCAAACTGCTTCAACCCACACATAGGTTGTGTCAGTTTTACATAAGCACAACAGCAGGTCGTATTTTCTTGTATGGACTTTGGTTGAAACAAGTTGCAAGGTGCTGTATGTAGATTATTGTTAGCTTGGATTAATTTTAGGATAAATGAGGTAGAAAAGTGAACTCTTGCCCTCTAAAATGCGTGTGTTTGGAGAGTAGGGCAAATGATGTGTGAATCTCGGGAGAGGCACGGAAGAGGTCCTGGCACTATGGAGATGGTGTGTACAGGCGTCTAGAGAAGAATGAGCTGAGATGTCATCTAGAACTTAAGTCTTATAGTGTTTAGTGCAGCTGAAAGGTGACCTCTTGATGCCCTTTAGCGTGCTAAGTCAGGGACAAAGTTCCCCCTTCGGAGTACTTGTGTGCCAGGAATCAATAAACAACAAATATCAACGCAGGTTTCACAATGGCTTGTGTGCTATGCTGGCACCGGGCTCCTTCATGCCAGGGCTGGCAGCAAAAGCTCCCACAGGGATCTCGCAGGAAGGCGGCCAGCTCGCCAAAGACTTTACATTTGCTTGTGTGCCGTACATGAAAGGATTTTTTCCTAAGAAACAAACAAACAAAAAAGCTTGGGAAGTATTGTTTGTCTTTTGAGGGAGGCACTTTTCCATGTGGCGTCAAGCTGCCAAGTTGACGTGGAGCCATGTGCTGTTCTGCTTAACAGGCTTCCCGCATACACACACACAGGGCAGAGGTGCTGGAAGTTGCCCTCTAAAAGGAGCTGAACTAGAAGGTCTGGATTTCTGTAGCTGCTTGGCAAAGGACTGGATCAGACTGTGGAAGCAAGTACAGCTCTGAATAGCAGCTTTCAGGTGGTGGCTTCATCTGGTGTGTCACACTGGTGCCCTGGAAGGCAGTGGACACTTCTGTTGGCCTTATCTCAGATTCTTCTGCCTGAGGTTTCCCTTCCCTCTCCCTGCCCTCTTTTTAGGCTCTTCTCCTCTTTCCCTGAACACCGTGAGCCGCCGATCTGTCTAGATGGCGACGCTTGAAGAGGAACACCTCATAACTTTCCTCAGAGTTTGTAGGAGGCCTCTGCCATGTTCTGCACAACTTCTGTTGTAGGGCTGTAACGTGGTCCGTGAAAAGCCAGCGGTTGTGTGGGTCAGCAGTATTTCAGAGCTGGCATCCATGGGTATGGATTAGAGAGCTGCCCACCACAATGCCGGCACGTCTCGTTTTGATGAGGTACGGTCTTGGCTTCCATTCATTGTGTCTGCAGGGGAGCCCGGGGAGCTTTCCAGACATTGTTCTCCCAGCTTTTTGTAGTGCAGCTTTTTATTCCATCGGCATTTACACACCGCTCACATCAGCTGCTTCTGTCTCCTGGATCCATTGCACAGCAGTGCATCTAGCCTCATGTTTTGCTTTTCAGGTCAGCTGAGGGTGGCGTGGAATTGTTTTTTGCAGAAGAATCTGGCAATGGGTGTAAAAACTCTTGGGTAACAGGGATGAACCAAGTTGCCATAACACTTGCCATTGACCCGAGAAGCAGGCTTGCTTTGCCATTGTGTTCATTGTAGGCTCCAGCTTATTCAGCTGAATTCTGAATGTCCCTCGACTATTGCTTCCACCTGGAGTTTGTGAACATTTGGAGACCTCAGCCGGTTGCGTTGGTCTGGGTTTTCATTTCTTGTGCAGCTGATTGCAGCAGCGTTGCCTGCGATTGCCTTGTCAGTAGTGGCAGTTGCCAGCTCCCTGCCAAGCTGTGTAAAAGTTTGGAGTAGTTTATATGTCAACTTTGGTTTGGGAATCCTTCACCTAGGGCAGAGAGGGAAAGCGGTGTGTTAGTGAAAAGCTGTCCCTTTCTCTCAAAACTATGCATGTAAATGACTGGTTGTAACTTGTATACTAGAATACTCCTTGATAGAAAGCCTTGCCTTTTCTCTCTCCTGTATCATGTTTTATCACCAGCAATTCTTGGAATTCTGCTAGCCGTCCTTCAGTGGCTTCTTGGCAAAAGGTGCATTGCAGTAGTCTGTTCTCACCCAGTTTATAAAAACTCCTCAACGTCTCCAGCAGCTTGAAAATCACTGTGTCTGAAAATGAACTACCTGTTGTAGTTTGTAGTGATTTCAAACTATTATAAATAGAGACTCTAAATAGAGAGTATTGTCAAAGTGTGGTGACGCTGACCACACAGCTCTGTATGGCTAGTTTCAGTTGCTCCAATACGTGCAAAATAAAAATTTTACGTGCTGGCTGTTGTACCAATACGGCTGTTTTGAAGAGGTTAAGTGGCTTTGTGCTGCGGTCAATGGATTTTCGTGATGTCGTGAGGTTTGAGTAAATCCAATACTCAGGGTAGCTGTATTCCTGTGAGAGACTTAACCGATTAGCTGACTAACTTTGTAGATGCCCTTTAAGATATTTTATTTAACGTAGCAGTGCTGTAGCTATAATAATGTTGGAGAAGAAAGGAAAAAGCCAACACCTTTCATTAGGCCAGGTGATAAAGCTGAGGGAAGCCGATTCTTTCAGTCTTTTCAGCATTGGCTAGGGATGCTTGGGCAAAGCTGTTTTTAAACTGGTATAACTAGAGCACGCAAGCTCATGTTTAAAACAAAAAACCCATCAGAACAACAAATTACTCGCATTAGGAAAATAATCATTGTGGGGAGTTTTGCTTGATGATTCCACAAAACCTTGAAGATTTGGGTTTTATCTCCTGCTTTTCAAGGTGGGAAATTCTGGACTCTGACTTCTTGTGCACTTTTTCGCTGTTGCTGAATGTGTGAATGGTGTAATTGGGGACTGGAGCTGCAGCAGCTTTGGGATAGAGTACTTCAGTGTGTTTGGGTTTAAGACACCAGAGAAGGAGCTGCTGAGCATTTAAAAGAGCTTCCTTGCTGTGGGGGCTGGGAAAGCTTTCAGGTTAGTCACTTAAACGGTTCTCTAGAAAAAACAAGTGACACGCAGTCTAAAATACGAGGAAAAATAACTGGGGGAAAATCCTTGCTGAGACAATTCATTCTTCATTGAGAATAGAGCCAAGTACATGTCCTTTGCTAGTCATCTTTCAGCATGGCATAATTTAGTTGCGGCATTAGATGAACTCAATAGCATGCTGTAAAATAAATTTGCCGGAGCTTACAAAGTCCTTGATAAGCCCCGAGGACCCCAGGCAAGCCTGTCAGCCCCACCTTGAGTGCTGTGTCCAGTTGTGGGCCCCTCACCACAAAAAAGACGTTGAGGTGCTGGAACAGGTCCAGAGAAGGGCAACGGAGCTGGTGAGGGGTCTGGAGCACAAGTCTCATGAGGAGCGGCTGAGGGAGCTGGGGGTGTTCAGCCTGGAGAAAAGGAGGCTGAGGGGAGACCCTCTCGCTCTCTACAGCTCCCTGAAAGGAGGGATTGGAGAGGTGAGGGTTGGTCTCTTCTCCCAAGGAACAGGCGATAGGACAAGAGGAAACGGCCTCAAGTTGCACCAGGGGAGGTTTAGACTGGATATTCGGAAAATGTTTTACACTGAAAGGGTTATTAAGCATTGGAACAGGCTGCCCAGGGAAGCAGTTAAGGCACCATCCCTGGAGGTATTTAAAAGACGGGTAGACAGAGTGCTTAGAGATATGGTTTAGTGATGGCTTTTGTCAAGAGTTAGGTTGATGGTTGGACTCGATGATCTGAAAGGTCCCTTCCAACCCAGGCAATTGTAGGATTCCAGGAAAGCGCTCTCTGCTCCGGTCTGGTTTTATAGGCCTTTCTATAAAGGCTTAGGTAATCATAAGGATGTTGTGGAGTTAACGGCTGCAATTTAAGTTGTGTAACTGAGCTACTGAATAACTTTGCTGTAGAGAGGTGAGTTCTGTTTATTAACTTGGTCAAAATCGGCACGTTCGTCTAGAATGTGATGGTTCCTATCCTGATCCTGAAATGAATGAACGCTCCTGGAGAAACAGCTGACAGGAGGAGGGTCCTTGGCTTCCTAGAAGTGCTTCTCCTGTCAATGGAGTGGAGGATTTCACATGTTGGAAATGTGCGAAATTAGAGCGTGGGTTTGTTAGGCAGCTTGCGACTGTTCCAGCAGTCTGACAAATTGAGGTTACAAATGAGCCTTTCCAGGCAGGGAGAAGGAGGGATTTGCCAAGACCAAGCGAGACTTGTCTGCTCCTCTGAAGGTGACAAGTAACTTTACAGCAGGCTGTGAAGGTTGTGCCTATTGCGCATCTTTTCAGGATGTTTTCTAAGTATCCTTAGAAGGGTTTTGCCCTTTTAAGGGCAAAATTCTGTGTGTCTTCTCCCACTGATTGGTGATAATGTGTAAAGACAAAAAAACCATTGCTTTTTCATTTATGGAGGGGGCACATAAGGAGCACACATCATTGTGGTAATTTGTTTCTGTGTTATCAAATGGATTCTGTCAAACTCATTTGTCTAAATTACTCGATATCTTAAACTATGAGAAACATTTTAGTAGAACAAGCAGTTTTGGTGTGATAACTCTTACTCCATCTGTTGGACACTGTAGGTGATACCTGTAATTGCTGGAATCGGCCTGAAACATTTTCTAGTAACCGCAAGTTTATCAATGAGTATAACAAACGGATTAAAATTGTCTGGACCTGAGTTTGTATGGGGGACCTGAATAATAAGGCACGAAATAAGCAAGTAGAGGGATATGTTGACCTCGTAATTGCATATGGTTTTGTAACAGTCCTTGACCTCCAGCCATAAGTTGGGAAGGAGGAGACTTTCATCACTCTCACTCCAGAGAAGTCAGGCTTTCACAATTACTTGTGATTGTAAAGAAGCGTATTTAAATGTGCAAGCTGATGAATAAGTAGAACGATGCAATAAGAATAAGGAAAATAACTTGTATTAGTACAGAAATGTGTAGCTGTTGAGTAGCTATTGTGTAACAAGTGCGAGCAAAAAGAAATGCTTCATATTCAGGGTTCTCTTAAAGATCATTAATAGGTGCCCAGCCCATTATGGAAGAAAACACCTACATTAGTCTCTGAAATTTAGGGAAATTCCAAAGAAGGTCTTGGGCCACGTGCCTGCATGAACATGAGCTCAGTATAGGAGGAAAATTGTCTTACATGACAGCTAGCTTTTTATCTTAGCACTAACGTGACACTATCTTGAATTAAATAAAATGTGGAGAAAGACTTTTTTGCTACTGAGGTTGAGCGTGTTTTTCTAACCTTGCCAAAGGAAAGTCCCTGCAGGTCTCTCCTGATGCTCAGGTTCTATTTTCTGTTAGCTTTTGTTACCATGAGTATGCCAAAGATGAGGTCTGCAGCTTCTTTGGGAAGCGAGTATCCCTTGAGTTGGTGGACTGGAAGCATGAGCTCCCCTCTCTTACAAAATTTGCAGAGAAAGTGTATGAGCAAATGCATGTTTTTTTTTTTTTTTTTTTTCTATTTATAACACACTTTAAACTTGCTTTTATTTTTGTCTAGGGTCGTCCAGTAGCCGTCACCCGAACCAAGTGACTCCAAAGAAGAGCGGCCTGAAAAATGGGCAAATGAAGAGCAAAGATGATGAGTGCTTTGGGGATGACATTGACGAAATCCCAGACACAGATTTTGATTTCGAAGGGAACCTGGCCCTTTTTGACAAGGCAGCTGTGTTTGAAGAGATTGAAACTTATGAGAGGAGGAGCGGCACTCGCTCCCGGGGGACCCCAAATGAAAAACCAGCTCGCTATCGGCATGATGAGAACATCTTGGAATCGGAGCCCATAGTCTACAGAAGGATTGTCGTACCCCAGAACGCTAACAAAGAATTCTGCACGGGTATGCCACATCCCTTACTGATAAGGGTGCAAACCCTGCCGCTTTCCTGGGGCACGCGTGGTGGATGGTTTTCCCCAAGGGAATGTCTGTCAGCTTAGTGTGGTACAAGTGAGGGCATTCGTTTATGCAAGATTGGATCTGTGCCTTGTATCTACATCCAACCTTTATTTGCAATATTTCCGAGATAAAAAAATATTTAGATAGGGCAACAAGGTAAGTGTTTTTGCAGTAGGTAACAAAACTGATGGTTGGATAGCAAGAATGGAAACTGAACAGGAGCCATTTGAATCCTTGCTTTGATTTCAGCAGCACGACAAACCTGCGTGGACTTGATCGCTGGCTCTTGTGAGGGAGGGATGGTCTCAGGATTCTGGTACGCGGTAGCATGTTGTAATTTGTGCTGTCTTGGTAAAAGGCAGGAGATTTCATGGGTTTCTGATATTCCTTGGCTGGTAGTTATATATTTCCACATGGGTTTGCAGAACTTTAAATGTCATCGGTGTAAAAAGAAACAGTTCTGGCTCTTCCCATCCAGAATTGCGAATGTCCGTTGTACAAAAGGCTTTTTATGTGGGGTCCCCCCTCCCGCTTACTGTCCGCTGCTGCTGGGTGAAAGACCGAGCCCCAGAAAGCTGGACAGACACATTCACATGTGTGTAAAAAATGTCTTTTTCTACTTTGCTTTACCTTAACCTTAATTATAAAAGGAAAGAAAAACTTTGTAGGCAGATGTTTGAAGTATTTGTCAAATGTATCATGAGGGGGAAGCAGCTCAGCATGCAGGTGCCAGCTGCTGGGCAGATGTTCTGCCAGCCTGATTTCTGGGCCTTGCTGCTGCCAAATAGCCTCTTGGATGGAGGTGAAGGTAGCGGGGTGAACTGCCCAGCTGCAGGGAGGCAGCGCTCCTAAAATCGAATTGCAGAGAATGATTATTCGGCTCCTAATCCGTGGCTCTGGGGAAGGCTAGAATTGATTTCATTTTATGTTCAGTAGTATTTCATTATTTATTTATATTTTTTTTGGCCAAGCACCAGGTAACCGTGCTTTCACCAGAAGCTGGTTATGTATGCAAATCGGTTTTACTATAAGGAATCTTTTTATTTTTACACATACGCATGCGATCAGGTATAGCATATGTACTTTATGCCACAGTTAGGTGCAAATTCCCTGTAACTTTAGTCTGGTTGCGGTGTCCTGCCTTTGGGTTTGCATGCTTTTTAGCACCTGCAAAATGTAGGAGTGAGGGAACTTTGGCATTCCAGGAACACTTCTTTTCCACATCAGAATAAAATCAAACTTCAGATCTTTTTGTAGACGGACGCCAACTAGTTAATACCCTGGTTGTCTGGCCACTGAGCAGACGTGTGATCAGGTCCTTGATCTGTCATTCTTTCTCTGCCCAGAAGCTCCATCTGGGGTGTGAAACACTGCACAGAAGGAAGACAATTCATTTGCAGTGATTTGCTGCTTTTCAGTTTTTTAAAAATGTCTTTTTTAATGATTCTGCTATACAAGGATATCATAGTTTTCCCTTTGTATCATCCATCATACTATTGATCTGTTCTGCTCTCGAATGAGATAAAAAAACGTACCAGGTCATATCAGAACTCTTCCAGCTCAGTATTTTGTCTCCAAGGATACTTAAGGAAAAGTGAAAGAACAGAGTAAACATGCCGTGAGGCTTTTCCCTGAGTGCTTTGTCTTTCACAATTGTAAGACTTCCTGAAGCAGAAGTGATAGTTCAGTATTAATAACTTTTGATGAGGCTTTTTTTTCTTCTGCTTAATTTAGCCTGTTGCCTTTTAAATCTTTGCATGCTTTCAGTATCTTTCAGTATGGCAAGAAGCTCCACCAGTTGCCTGTGTACCATTTGAAATAATCACTTCTTCATTTTTGTGGGTGATTTTACTATTCATTTTTAAAAAATTTGCTACTTGTCAATTAATCTTCCGGCTGGCTTGTTTGAGCGGGGACAGGGCCTCGGTGTATGTCTAGTCTGAAACAAAAGCTAACCTCCTGTTAGCTGCCAATTTGAGAAGTATGGCTAATGCAGTCTTCTAGCAGTTACCCTTCCTGGGAGGAAAACTCTGACATGCAACAAGCAGCAAGCATCAGTAAGTAAATTCAGGGGATGAAAATGAAATCACGTTTTGCTAAACTCCATCAGCCTTTACTATGGCAGCTCTTGGCTCCCCGTTTGCAGCGTGCCGAAGGGAGCAGCCCAGTGAAAAGGACTGCTGTTTCCTTGTTTTGTTCTTGGCAAGTCATGGTAAGCGACTCCCCTCTGTAGTTGCAGGGTCTCGCTAGCCTCATTAGCTACTGTTGGGTGATTAGTCTCCCCTATGGAATTCTGGATGTGTTTGAAAGAAAAGCTGTCGTGTCACATAACGGGCAGGGGATTGCCAACCACAGTTCCCTGTCGCCTGTGCTGAGCCGGGCGCATTCACAGTCCTGTGAATGATGATAAAAGCGTCCCAGTGCTGTGTCTCTCGAGATGTTTTTTCCCACAGAGGGTGACTTCCTTTGTGTCCGCTGAGGAAGTTTACTTTTGCTTCGGAAATGCTAATGGCTATCTAGCAAAAGCTCTTGTAAACAGTTGTAACTTGCCTGCTGTTTCTGGCATTCAGTCTAGCGCTTTTTGGAGCGAGTCAGCCCTCCGAGGGACAGAAAGATATTCAGTGTGCTGGGAGTAATGATGGACTGTCACTTGAAAAACATCCTGATTCCTTTTGTTTAGCAACTGGAAGGAGAATGTTAAGCTGTAGGCAGCCTGCTTCTCTTAGTGGCTCAAAGAGCAGCAGCTGCTGAAATGAAATGAGAGTGCCAATAGCCCTGAAAGCCATGAATTTGGATATGTCTGTGGCAGGATTTCTCTTTCTGCTTCTGAATTCTCCCTACGGAGCTGTCTCTGGACTCCTAAGGGGAGCTCTACTTGCAAAAAGCACTTCCTAGTTATAGGAGAAGTAAGTACTTGATAATTTTTTTTCCCCTAGGCCAATCTTGAAGATGATTGTCTTAAAAGAGCTCTGGCTGATAGAATAATTATTCTGTCTGCTGTAATAGCAGAAACAAAGTGATGCTGGGGATTGACAGTGAGCTAATATCCAGCGTTTGTAGCTGTGAGAGAGGAAGAAATCTGTGAATTCTTGCATGCTTTTTTATGCTGTGTTTCCATGGAGCTAGGAAATAACCAGGAGCGTGCAGCGGTAAAACCAGCAAACTGCTGATGCCAATTCTCCAAAAGACTAATCTGCAGGGCTTCCCGCCCGTGTTTTTATTGCTGACTAAAATAAGTCGATCCATGTAGGATGTAAGCAAAGCTTGATAAACGCTTCAGTCCACCAGGATGCTTTTCTGAGAGCTGACTTTACGGACCCAGGCTGTCCTGTAAGTCTGCTAGCCTGTGTTTTAGAGGTAAGCAGGGATTGAAGAAGAGGATCTGTTCTGAACACAAATAAAAACCTGAAGCTAATAGAATTTACCAGGTCTTTGATCACGACTGAGCTGAGCCCATCCCTGGCTTCCACATATAAATCTCTCCCAAACAGATAATTAGGTTTCACTCTTTGGGGCTGGCTGCTGTTGATGTGTCTCTCTATTTATGCATGACGCTTGAAAGGGGAAGTACGACTCTTGAGCAGAAATCTGCCCTCCCTGGAAAGGCTGATCCTTTTTATGAGGTGTGAGCTATCTTTTTCTACTTCCAGAGCTGTCCAGCTAGAGACCTGAAAAGCGTGTTGTCTGTTTTTGTTCCTTCTGCTGGCTATCGGCATTGAAAGGATCGGTGTTTGAACAGCATGGTGTTTTTGGGATCAGGTCTTTTAGCGGCAGCTGCAAAGCCAATGTTCTGCAGGTATGTGGGGGGGGTTTGTGGTAGGATGGAGTATCTTCGTTCATCACCAGTGACTCTGTATAATATAATCTCAAGCATACTAGACTTCCCAAACCATTCTCTTTTTTGCAGTTCATTTCCCCTTTCCTCTTAACTTCATTTTTGCCAAGAAAGTGTCTTTATGAGCACACTGAGGTAAGAGAAGAGCTGTATGCCACGTAGGTAAGGTATGTACTTCTTTCCCTTGTGTACTAGTAAGGCTTTGTCCAAAGCAGGTTCTCTTCTCGTTAGTGCTGTTAGAGTAGAAAATGCGCTGTTCCCATCCCAGTGTCTCTTTTGGAAAATAAATGGGATTTTGCAAATTCAGCTGCTATAGACATTTGAGATAGCCACCTGTCAGGCGACAGCAGGGACTGTTCTCAAAAAAAAAAAAAATCAGACTGCGTGGGTATTTCTCTGTCTTCTCCCTAACCAGACTTCGAGCCTGTCCTTCGAGAAACCATTTTTCCCCCCAGTAAGGAGATAGCAAAAGAAAATGTGCACTTAGAAGTAAATACGTGCAGCAGGCAGAGCTTATGTGCCAGGGTCGGACTAGAAAACTGAGTCTGTTCTGCGAGGATGGTGCCGACAGGATGGCTTTTTTTTGTGTGCCATGTCCTTGACTGACTGTTCTACTCTCTAGCTTTTAGCTCTTCAGTCTGTGGATGACTGCTGTACAGCGATTGTGTATATTGAATGTGTGAAGTGTTTCTGGGATCTTTGAGTGCGAATTAAGTTCACTTTATCCAGCCGCAGGAGAAAACAAAGTGGTCATGGGGCAATGTCTCTTTGTCCCTCCAATGGTTTTTTTGCTCAGCCAGAGGGAATTGTGTGCTAATGCTGGGAGAGGCTAACATTGGAACGTCAGCCAGAACTCCCGCAGAATTGGTCTTAATTAAAAATAATGATGATTTTTTTTAAAAAAAACCAAAAACCTAGCCTGTAAGGTTGTGGATAAAGTTTGTGGGGCAAGTAACGTAAGTTTTGCTGAGTCTGCAGGCAGGTGGCTCCAGCTTTACAACCAGCAGAAGACAGCAAGTAGTGTCCTGTCTGCCTAAACCGGACAAGACTTCCACCTGCTTCACGTAACTGTGGCTTAGACCATGAGCTGTGCGGCTCTGGAAGCAGAGTTATTTGTTGCTTAAGGAAGGATTTAATGGCTTTGCATCCACCTTTCAGGAGATCCTAAGTCTAGTTCCATCTCACCCGTTCCTGCAGCTTGCCTGTATTTATTTATTTGTTTTAGCAGCTAGAGTGCTGCTGAAAATAGTCAAAAGTTGGGGCTTGCACACTGAGCTACTCCAGCAGCAACCCTCTCTTATTTTTTTTTTTCCTGCGTGGAAAGAGTTTGGACTTCTGATAGCAACGTTGCTCTGGGCTTGTTTGGGGAAAAATTTGTATTTCGGTAACTTCTAGAGAGTTAGCACAGTCCTTCTGCTGGCATAGGGCGTTTTGATCCGACCAATACGTGCATAACATTGCATAGTGAAGCTCGAGGAGATAACTTGTTCACAGTTGTAGTCCCCAGGACAGAGTGTGCCTCATAAACAGGGAATACTTCGTGTTTAATCAGGCTTCAGCAATACACTGCGTGTCACAGAACTGTTTAGTCTATATCTGCCTTTTTTTTTTTTTCCAGGCAGCTGTAAAATACATCTATTTAATATTAAAAGGCCTGAGCTAATTTATTTATTACCTTCATTACCAAACAATAAAGATGCACTGTCCAACCCAAACATAATTAAAGTTGGCAGGGTTCAGTTTTGTTGCAGTAGTGTTATTGTCTGTGGGTTTACGCGTCGCCTCCTTGATTGCTCTCTCCCAGAGTTTATTTAGCTCCCTCAGCCTGGTTTTGATAAGCCAGTCTGACTGGTTGGACCTTGCGTGAGTGCGAAGAAGGGAAGTTCTCTTGGCATTTAAGCCTGCTCTTGAGAGGGGAGCAATTAGGACAAAGTGTAGCACTGGCGTGCTAAATGCAAGTTCGTCTCATGCTGCCTCCCAGTAAACCTCTCTGCATTAACCCACTGGGCACTGGGTTGCATCTAGCTGCTGGTAAACCTGGGTTTGCTAAAGCTTGTGGTCTGGGGGAAGTGATCGAGGGAAAGATGTAAATGGTTACAGAGAGGACACTGGCGACACTCATGCTAAATTGGGTAGATATAGACTATCTATATGCTTCACCCTTCTAGTTTGGGGAGGTCTTGCAAAATTTAAGCAGGGAATTGGTGACCCCGCGGTTTGGAAGGAGCAAAAGGACAGTTTCGGATTAGCAGAGGATGTGTCCTGTCAAACTCTCTTTGGAGAGATCCTGACCTCAGGTCACTCATTCCACGTCCTCCCTCAAGCTTGCAAAACACGACCTTTGCCGAAGTAGCAAAAATATGAATGGGAAAGAAGCTGAGCTGAGCCTTGCGTGACTCCTGAGGCTGAGAGGGGGTGTGAGCGCCGGGCAGGTGCGTGACTAGTGTGACGGCCTTAGGATTATTAGTGGCTTATGACTCCAAACATTCAGCGGCTGCTATCGGGAGTCTGAAATGACTTTGATAATGTGCACGCTTGCATGTGCGCTGCATGTAATGAAAGACTATTAGCGGAGGTAGCTTAATTGGCAGTTAGCATGCAAGGTCAAGTGTTTGCACACGTTTTGGCCCTCTGTATCTGCAAAACACTAGCTGGTGAGTTCAGAAATGAAGGCTAGAAGGATTCAGCAGAAACTACTCCACAATGTTTTACTGCTACCTTACAGGAATATCTCCAATTTGACTCTGAAAACCTCAAGATGTACAAAAACCTGCCATTTCCGCCGTACTTTGACTTAGTGGTTTGTGACTGGGGCCCCTGGGGAAATATGGCAGTACAATAATTCCTCACAATTAAAAATACGCACTGCTTTCTCATTTGAATATTGCACTTAGCTTGTTACAACTGGTTCTTGTCATGGTTTTTTTTTTTTTTTTTGTCTGCAAAAGAGCCTGAGCCATGAGTAACTGTTAGGTTTCCTCTCTGAGCGGATGTGAACACTGTGCCTGCTTCACTTTGAGCTGGTATTGCTGCAGAGCGTTTTTGCTGGGCCATGTCACGTTCCTACAACTCTTTCCCCACTAGCTCAGGTTGTCTGAGCCCTGCTGTGCCCCTTGACGTGGGGCTGCCATCAGCACCCAAGTGGCTGCCTTCGCCCCAAGTTCAGAGGAAGGACCGAGTTCACGCATTGGCCTGACGTTTGGCGTTGGGGTCTGAGCTGTAGCAGGGCATTGGTCTGAGTCCGGACCTTTCTCACCCACTGCGCCTGACTCCCGCCCATCTCATCTGCCTGTCCCATTTCTGTGGCTGAAGATAATCAGGATATCTGGCTGGCTGGATGTATTTTTCTCACCTGTCACGCTTTGCCCTTCTTTCTCCATACACCATAAGTAATTATCTTCAGTTTCCTTGTCCTCCACTATTCTACATACCACCAGAAAATTGCCATGGGCTCCCCTCAGAGCGAGCTGCCTTTTTGGTGGCAAAGAATCATAGAACGGTTTGGGTTGGAAGGGACCTTAAAGCTCATCCGGTTCCAACTGCTGCCCTGGGCAGGGACAACCTCCCACCAGCCCAGGTTGCTCCAAGCCCTGTCTGACCTGCCTTGAACCCCTCCAGGGATGGGCAGCCACAGCTTTCTCTGGGCAACCTGGGCCACCCTCAAAGTGAAAAATTTCTTCCTGATTTCTAATCTAAATCTCCCCTCTTCTAGTTTGAAAATCCTCTGTATTTACTTCCAAGGAGAGTTTATAGATGTTACCGCGGGGTTTTTATATCTGTGAAGTGCCAGCTTGGCCTGCTTGGAGAAGGAAGGTATAAAGAATCGTCCAGAACGATTCAGGCTTAGATTTTTCTTACCTGCTGATTCGAGGACAAGTTTGGCTGTAGAGGCAAGGGGGAAGGATTGTATTGCTTCTTACTGCAGGCACTGTCTCAGCGCTTAACAAAACCTCTCTTGTTTGTTTTCCCTTGAGCCGCATGCTGGAGCGTTTCCTGGCTCACAGACCAGGCTGTCAAAAATGTCTGAGAAGTGTTTTTCTACAGACTTCATTCTTTCAGCCGCATCGCTCCCCAGCTGCCTAAGTGTATCGTGATTCAGCTTTGGTGTCTGAAGTCGGCCCTTCTGGCATGGCAACAGCTCAGGCGGTGGGGACACCTACCTCATCAGGTGTCTTGTTTTGCTTGTGACGTGTG
The DNA here is from genome assembly GCA_009819605.1 of Sterna hirundo. Classification (NCBI taxonomy): domain Eukaryota; kingdom Metazoa; phylum Chordata; class Aves; order Charadriiformes; family Laridae; genus Sterna; species Sterna hirundo. Next base: position 22,348,608 of record CM020445.1, read on the forward strand.
GGTTAGGGGCTGGAAGTTTGGGGCTGGTCATTACTGATGTCAGGAAGCATCGTGCAGCCAAGCTTTTTAGGGGTGAAATCTGGTTCTTCTGACTTTCACAGTGATTAGGAACACTATATGTGTTGGGGCATGGGTGTGGGTTAAAGCCCTGGTGGCCTAGAGGCCACTAAGAAAGAATTAATAATCTGTAAGTCAAAAAGGCCTTCTCTGTCCACGTGTTCCTAAAATTGCCAGCTGCCTGATGGAATTTTCATGGAAACGTATATTATTTCAAGCCCCAGCAGTTGCGTTTAGCTGTCAGTACTTAGCTCAAACAGAGAAAGCTGACTTTGGTGCACTAGGTTTGGATTCATTCGATGGTCTTGGAAGGAACTTGGATTACTGGGTTAAGCAGACCCTTGGTAACAGCTAATAAGCCTTTTCCGCTATCATCATTTAAGGGCTGTTGTGTAAACCTTACCAGACTGCACCATTCTGAAAAAGTCTCTGATGATATGCATTTCTGTCTTCCTCCCTCTGCTCTCTTTGAACCCTAGACTCCGGGCTGGTCGTTCCAAGCGTGTCTTACGAGCTTCACAAAAAGCTGCTCTCGGTTGCTGAGAAGCACGGGCTGACTCTGGAGCGGAGGCTGGAGATGACGGGAGTTCTGCGCCAGTCAGATGGCCCTGAGCCTCCTTGGGGGACCCAACAGGTAAAGCTGTTCCCTCTCACTCTGCTGTGGGTTTTTTCCCCCTCTCAGCAGAGCTCAGCTTCTCTTGTTCTGACAAGCGGGTTGAGGGTAAAAAGAGTCTGAGAGGTTACTTTTGAGGTAAATGTAACGTGGATGCCTGCTGCCGCTTGCGCCAGTCCCTCAGTGGTCCGGCAGCTGGAGACAGCTGTCACCTCTCTGCCTTCCTTGCCTTTAAAGAAAAAACCTCATCCCAATGCCTTACAAACTGTGTTGTAGCTCGTATATCAGCCTGTTTCCAAATAATCATGAAAACAAGTGTGAGGCTCAGTCTTCTGAAGTGGCAGGAAGCCCTACAGTAAGCTTTTCCATGTTCCTGCTGCTTCCCCCCCCCACCCCACCCGCTCTCTAGAATAGGGCTGGCTGAACGTACCATCTTGATGAATGACCTAAACTAAGGGCTCCTTTTGGCCTCCTCCGTCGCAGAAGCAGAAGTGTCTCTTGAGTCAAAGACGAAACAGAGCTGAGATTTTTCTTCCCGCTTAGTGGAAATTTTTTCAGGGAATTGAGCTTTGCACAGGTGTAACCCAAGGCAGGTTAAACATTGCAGAATTTCTGGCGAGCTACTCCTTTTTCCAAATAAGTAGACCTTTGTTGTTTTTTACATGTTTACAGTTAATGGCATCGATAAAAGCAAAAGTCAGCTCATGAAAACGAAGTGCTGCTTAGCTTTTCACAATTAGCTTTCGAGCACCTACACCTAAACTGAGAATATCTGTTCTTTTGGAAGCCCAGTTTGCTAGCAGGTTTGGCGTACGCTTACTGCTCTTTGCATGAATATATGTGACTTTTTTGAAGCGGTCCCCTCTGTGTCTGCACTTGTCATAGTTGTTGGTGTGGGCAGGCAATATTTATGTTGTTGATAGATGCTCCAAATGATTTTCTCTTGAAATGGAAGGTGAGCCCTAACAGTCTCCCTCCCTTTATGCAGCAGGACTTACCTGCAGTCCAGGACCTACTCACTCAGTAAGTGATGACATACCTGGCAGCACTAACCCTTAACAGCCGAAAATCCTACTTTAAGCTACCCTTGATGGCTTGCAGGCCATTTAAATTAATCAGCTTTCTTTTACAGTTCATTAGGCTTAGGGAGTAGCTATTTATTTATTGTAACTGTGGCTCTGCTGACGGGGTAACTCACCCCATATTTTTAAGGTTTTATAGTTAACCTTTGTTCTAAAATCGGAGACGCAGAGGAAAAAAAGCTTTCCTAAAAAGGAAATTGCGCTGGTTTCAAGCTTGCTCTACATGAGCAGTGGAAATGCCCCCTGCTTTGAAAGTACGAGTTGGCTTCGTGCTGAACCAGGGTAGACCGGGACCCTCTGCTGTGAGTGCAAGGACGTCTTGAAGGGAACCTGCAAGCAGAGCAGCTCTCCAGCGTCAGCCCTGCAAAAGGATGTGGGTTCCTTGTTGAAGGCAACGGAAGATTTGCAAAACACCTGTAAATTTGCATTTTACTGATTTTTTTTCTTTTTTTCTCGTACAGGAAGAACGCAAGAGATTCTTGGGTTTATTAAGCCTCCGTTTGTCTGTATTTTAGGCTGAACCCGAAGAATGTGCATCAGCGGCCCACGGTAGCCCTGCTGTGTGGCCCCCACGTGAAGGGGGCCCAAGGGATCAGCTGCGGCCGACACCTCTCCAACCACGACGTCCATGTCATCCTTTTCCTGCCCAACTTCGTCAAGATGCTGGAATCCATCACCAACGAGCTGAACCTTTTCAGCAAGACGCAAGGCCAGCAGGTGTCCAGCGTCAGAGGTGAGTGAGCGAGTAGATCTGCTCGCAGAGATCTGCGCCGCTCAGCTCCCCAGTGCCTGCCCAGTCCGGTGGCACCATCTAGTGGCACCGCCACCGAGGCTGGCGGGACAGCGGAGATTCGACTCGAGAGGTTGAACAGCGGAGCGAGAGGTTGAACAGTGGAGCGGTTGTGCTGGTACGGATGTTTCCTGTATGAACAAATACGGAAGAGCTGCTGTGTGGATGCGAGTCAGACCAGCTGTTCTCTTAGGATAAGGGCCTGCCTTGTTCAGCATATCGAAACTGCAAGTAAACGAGCATCCAGCTGCTACTTCAAACCAAGCAGACGGCTTTGCTGGACTGGTCCCAGCAGCTGTCAAAAGTCAGATCTCTTAGTATGCCCGAGAATAAACTGATGCTCCATCTTCTGTAAGAGAGCCTGGCTTCCTGTTTGTCATTTCGCTAGCGGTGTTTTCAAGCCCGGTGCATTTAAACTCCTTGTGAGAAAGAAACCTGGGAATTAGGGCACTGCGCAATGTTTGCGTTGTGGCAGGGTGGGGGGCTGTGCTGGCTGAGCCATTTGCCCGTTATAAAAGAGGAGTTCTTGCACCAAGACCTTCGTGGTCCGTCAGGTAAGAGGAATGCAGATGTTTTACAGAGCCGGTGAGTGCAGTGAGACCGACAGAGCTCAGTGGGGCAGGCAGCAGTGCAGCACACAAGCTACACCTTTCTTTCCATAGCCAAGGCAGTTGGTGTATTCCAGAAAAATAGGCCTTTTTTTTTTTTTTTTTTCAGCTTGTGGAATATAAAACGATCCGTTTATAACGGAGAGAGTGCACTGCTGCTTCCCTGGGCTGCCTGGACTGGTGGGCTAGCTCAGCGGCAGCATCTCGGGCTGCTCCAGTGCTGACCACTTGATGAGGTTTTGTACCTTAGAGTCTGTGAACATTCTCCAGAGTCCTAAAGGGCTTTTAAATGTCAGTGTCTTTTGCAGAGGGATGGCAATAAGAACAGGTAAGGCCAGACTGTGCAGTGAGACTGTGGGTGCTGGAGGCAAAAATGAGAGAGGAGGGAAGGCGCTTTGTGGTTTCAGGTTGGTCCTTGGCGCTCAATGGTGTCTGTGTTTCTTTCAGATCTCCCAGATACCCCCGTTGACCTAGTGATCAACTGCCTGGATTGTCATGAAAATGCCTTTTTGAGAGATCAGCCTTGGTACAAAGCAGTTGTGGACTGGGCCAACCAGAACCGGGCACCCGTCCTCAGCATAGACCCTCCGATAAACGAAATGGAGCAGGGCATTGATGCCAAGTGGTCGCTGGCCTTGGGCCTGCCCCTGCCCCTGGGTGAGAGGGCTGGGCGCGTGTACCTCTGTGACATTGGCATTCCCCAGAAGGTCTTTCAAGAAGTGGGAATAAACTACCACTCGCCCTTCGGCTGCAAATTTGTCATCCCCCTGCACTCCACTTAGAGCCCGTCCAGCCATACGGCTCTGAAGGGAGAGAAGAGAGGAGGAGGAGGTCTGTCAAATAAGCTGTCCAGTGGATCCTGACTAGTAAAACTCGTGACGCCTTAAGGATGTGAAGTTCCGGAGAGTTTTCCTTCCAGAAGAAACATTGTCTATTTAAGAAAAAAAGAAAAAAAAAAAAAGAATAATCATAAAATGAAACAAACAAAAAAAAAAAAAGGAAGCGAACGTTCCTGCAAAGCTGTTTTCATTCTCTTGTGCCATTGTATGAAGGAACAGGCAGGAAGATGGTGTCTGTCCCCGGTGAAGGCGGCCATTGGTGCCCAGGCCCAGCCGGGAGGCTGTTTAATGAGGGTTGGATGTGGAGGTGGTACAAGTGACGAGTGGTTTGGAGATTTGAGACGTGTTTCTTGGTCCTTCTGGGCAGATAGACCCAGCAAGGGTGCCCTGGTGGGAACAGCACCCCTTGATTGTGTAGAAATACCTTCTGTTGCAGCTGTACCGGAAGGGAGGATTTGGTTTCGTTCTGCTGTTGTTTTTGACTCCCCCCCCCACCCCGTTTTTATGTTCCTGAAGGCAGTTGTAGCTTGTTCTCCTTTCTGGACCCGCTGGCCCCTCGAGGAGAGCATTCCCTCTTTGGAAAGCTTGTGTGAAGAGCCAGAAGCTTTCAGGTCACACACGCTCTGGGAACACTGATGTCCTCAGTTAGGCCTTACTTCTATACTCTGTTGGCTTTTTGTTTGTTCGCTTAGCGGGTGAAGCCCAGGTCTATGGGAGAGAAGTGTGTTTTGGAAAAGAACTTTTCCAGGATAGTTATTGGGTTGTTTTTTCTTTCTTTCTTTCTTTCTTTCTTTCTTTCTTTCTTTCTGGCACAGTGAGTGGCTGAATCAGGGAAAGCATAGTGAAGCAGGGCAGTATCACTCCGAGTTTGTTGCGTGGTGTATGGTGCAGGTGATGTTTGGGTGAGTTCCCCCAGTACTTCCAGTATCCCTCCTACTTGGTGTGGTTTGGGAAGTAGGACGTGGATCTGTTGGAATGCCCTTTGGGCTCGAAGCCTGCGTTTAGGGTGGGCTTGTGTGTGTGTCTGTGTGCACCCACGTGCTGGGAAGCAGCTTGAGGAAGGACTTGGGTCCTGTTTGCCTGCAGGCGATGGTGTGGTGAGAGCTGCTGCTTTCCTGGAGGGGCACGGCAGGACGTTCTTGTCTAAATTACTGTAGGGCATCTGCCCCCGGTTGCTCTGCTAACTGCTCTTGTGCTGCGCTTGCTTCCCATGTGCTGCCAGGAAGCGTTGGGTTATCTTTTCCTGGGCTGTCTTTTCCTAGCTGAGAAACCATCAGCTAGCTGGCTTTGGGAATCCATCGTGCTGGCTTTCTGCGTGCTCTCTGAAGGCTTTGGGCCCAGCAACTGACCCGGAGAAGCGCTGAACCTGGAGCGGGGGAGGAGGTGCGAGCTGTTCCTTCGGAGGAAGCGGGCAGATGCAAGGCAGGGGCCCTTTTCTCAGGAGGGCTCCCTGCTTGCTCCCCATGCCGTGAGCGTGGGCAGCGCTTGAAGCTCTGCTGCCCTTCTGGTACCTTACCTGTCCCCAGAGCTCCTGCAGGTACCTAAACCTTGCACAGACCCTCTTTTGGCAGCTGTGGGAGCTTCAGAGCTTCAAAGGGTGCCTTTTCTCCAGGGGAGCTGGGTCCCTTCTGAGGCTGAAGCACAGGGGTGTGTGGAAACGGTCCCCTACTGTTGTCGCTGCCCTGTGGCTGTGCTCTGCTTGGCAAACCTATGGACCCACTTGTGCTCGGAGCGGTGAGGATTTACAGATCAGGCACTCGTCTTTCATCTGCTTAGAACAAAGGCCAAGCGTATCAAAGGAGGCGGGAAGAGACTTCCCCGGATGAAAAGAAGCAGCTGAGTAATTTAATACTGTCTGGAAGCGTGGAGTGACTGGGGAAGACCCAGCCTGTAAGGACAAGGTGCTGGTGAGCATCTTTCTTCCCCTGCACTGTGCCGTATCTACCTCAGCAGGACAGAGGGCTCTGCCCCTCTCAGTGTCCGGACCCCTGGCTCCCCCGAGCTTCCCTCCCCGCCGAGGGCTGAATGGCTGAACCGCTTACGCCCAGTGGCCTTAGCGCTGGCAAAGGCATGGACTGGGTGACTTGTGGTGGGTGTAGGTCTGCCCTGGAGCGGTTCCTCTCCCAAAGGAATGGCAAAGCTGAAGCACCTATTCCTCAGGTGAACCACGTCTCCGCTTGCGCTGTAGTGGTGTTTAACAAGCTGCGGGTCTGACTCGGCCGCACCGGGAAGGGATAGCGTTTGTGTTTCAAATAACCAAGCATGTTGCGAGGCTTCCCTCTGCCTTTCGGTGTTTTTTTGGCTGTTTCAGCTTCATCTAACCTTTAGCCGGGCAGAGGAGCAGTAGCTGGGTTAAAAAGGTGGACATTGCTGTAGTACAGTGTTAGCTTTAGCCCCCCCTTATTTTCACTTTCCTTGTTCAATAGGAGAACTTGCCATTTCAATTTCTGCTTGCCTTGAACCAGGCTGCAGGGTTTTTTTTCTTGCCTCTTCTGGGTTTGGCTATTAAACTGTAGATTGTACGCAACCGAGCAGTAACAGCATAGAAATAGTCGAGGCTTCGTCACAGGGTCCTTTCCTGCCTCTGCGCTGCTGTGCCGCTGGCTGAAGTTACGTGCCCAGAAGGGCATCCAAGCAGGTCAAGATGGTTTTTGCAGGGACGGCAGCGCGGGTCAGGTCTGTACACGCTGCCGCATAGCTCCAGGAAGCACTAGGGCCCCTTGCAGCAATACAGTTCCCCGTGGAAAAAATAAATAAAAAATAATAAAGCGAGCAGGGTTGCACAACAGGAGGGTACAAACCCTCATGTAAGGAAAGGGATCTCCAATCCCAAGGCACAGCAGGCAGCTTTGGGCTCTGTTTGGCACAGTTAAATGTTACAGCGTGCTCACTTTCTGGAGATGAGAGTAGATTGGGGTATTCGGCTGTACTTTTCCTTGGATACAAAGGCTTGTACTGGCCTCACCCACACGAAATGCATCTTACGTGCAGGTGTGAGCTCCTCTGGAGCACTCTTGAGACCCAGAAAGGTGTCTGGGTCCCTCCTTCTCCCCCTTCCCCCCATGTCGCCAGAGTTAATTCAAAGAACAGAACACTTTTTTTTTTTTAAATCTGTGTTTGATAGTTTCTACCCACAACCTTAACCACCATCATAGGAACTGCCCGTGAGCGCTGCTCTGGTCACTAACACGTGAAGATCACTGCACTATGTCACTGCTTGATATTCCATTTGTGACCTGGTGTTTGTAACGACTAAGTCCTGCCGCTACCGGAGGATGTCCTGAAATAAAGTGCAACTATTCATGTGTGCTATTTGCGTGCAGCTTTTCTTTGTCTGCTAGCATTCTAGAGCCTGCCACCACAGCCGGGGCAAGCCTTCCTGCTGCTCAGCGAGGGCAGAGTGCACTCCGCTCACCTCCCTTTTTACCCTCCAGTGAAGCCAAGGTTCCTGCTGCTTTGTTTCCAGTTAATTTTTCAATATCTCCATCTTTCTTTGCAGAAAAGGCAAAGCTGGGAACAAGAGAACCCTACACCTGCCTACAAGGGAAGTATCAAACAATAAGAAACACTTTATTTTAACTTTACAACATATAAATAGACAAATCTGTGCTTTCCACTGTAGCTTTTTCTTCCCCTGGCCTACCCAGGGTCCTTGGTGCAGCGCCCCAGCCCCTCAGTGAAGAGAGTGAGTGGGGCTGCACGGCAGAGGCCGGACCAATCCTATATGTACAAATCCTGCAGGATCGCACCCTCCCCGGCTGTCATCTGCTCAGGTCCCGGCTGGTGCCTCGGCCGCACAGCATCCTTTCCTCGGCGGAGAGGCCAGCAAAGAAGGGATGCAGGAGGGCTTCCGAGAACGTGATCCTACGGGAAGGGTCGAATTCTAACATCCTCCTCATCAAGTCAAAGAGCTGTGCGTGCTCCAGCGAGTCGTGCAGCATGTATGTCTGGAAGAGAAGGGCAGGGGGGACAGAGGGGGGGTGTAGCACTCTGGCAGGACAGGCACCAAACCCTACACCCTAGTTTTGTGATACGCAGCAAGGCAAGGGCTGTCTCCCATCCTGAAGTACAGCATCCCTCCCATTCCCTACTACCTGTCCTGCTTCAGCCAGACCAATAACCTTCTGTTATTGCAGATGAGCCTTTGGGGCTCTTTGAAAGCCAGTTACTAAGGGAAATTTCCATCCCTAAGCCCCGCACCGCTGATCTGGGGAAGGGAATGGCATAGCGGCTCAGCATCGCAACACAGCCAGCCCTCCACCAGCCACGGAGCAGCACCTACCCGCAGGGGCTTGCAGTTCTCTTGGACGTATCTCCCATCGGACGTATTCTCATCCCATACCAGGTTCCCATTGTGGAAATATTTTTGCTTCCTGGAGAGAAAGGTGGCGTTCAGTAAGGCTACGACTGGGACATACTTCTAGCATGTGTCCCATGGTTATACCCTGTGGGAAAGCAACAGAAGGTGGGCGAGGAGGACTGTAAATACGCTCAAGTGACTCGCACCTGGGGTGCTGGGAAACACTTATATCACACTAATTGTTGTTCAGTCTCGGGTGCTTGTGAGTAAAACACTTGCACTTAGATAACGTAAGTCTGGGATGGACTCAGGGACACCTTATCCAGCTGCTTGAGAATCCTGCCCTGTTACTGAAGAAGATCAAAGCACAGTGGGAAAACGATGCCTGTTTGAACCCTTTAGATACCAGCGAGAACAGGGAGTCCGCACGCGGTCTTGCTAACAAGGACTCTCTCACTCCACAGTGCCCGTGTCCCCTGCTTGCGTGCCTCTGCCCGGCTGTTGCTTCGGAGATTCCCCAGCCCATGAGGTATCAAGATTAAACTTGTTCTTTGCCTTTCATCCGCGGTTTTGGGGTTGTTCCTGCGTCCTGCCTGCCTCGGCTCACACGTACCCATACATAGGAGAGACCCAGTGTGAGGGCAAAGAATTGGTATCCCGAGTAATCAGCCACAAACAGCCAAAGAGGTTCTTACCGAGTTTTATGGACCATGTGAGATGGAATTGGCCCGAGGATTTTTTCCATCATGACAAGATGCTCACGATTCTCATGGGTCTGCAAAGGCAAATAGCAATGGTGCATTAATTCAGAACTTGGGAGATCTGATGACAGAAGTTCTGTCACCTGTACAATTACGGGGGGGGGGGGAAAGAGACAAGCCCCGGTCAGGAGTGACACAGCTCCTATGCACCTCTACTGCCTCTCCTGCTTTTTTCTGTTCTCCACAGTGAAGAAACCAGACATGGCAAACCTCGTCTTTCCAGCAAGGCACAGGTCCTCAAACCATGAGTTTGCCTGGGCTTATTTTCAAACTCAAGCTTCTGATTTGTAGCACCTGGGCAGCATTTCTATTCCCTTCACCTAAGTTTGAGCCCTTTTCGACATGAAGGATTCTTAGGGTAGCGTGCCTCCTGCAAGAATCATACCTGGAAGAGCGTGAAGCCACGGTAATACTCAAACAGAATGCAGCCGGTACTCCAGACATCGCACGGCTGTGCCCAGCCCAGCTCTGCAAAGAGAATCAAGTTAACTTTGCGCTCCCGATGAGTCCCACCAGATTTCTACTAGTTCCTTGTTGAAACTGCAGGGATTACACGAAGACAGACCTAGAAGTTATCTGTGCGCTTTTCTGGTGCTGCACACTGGCAAGAGGACTGTCAAATCTCCCCCAGATGACTCCATTCCAACTTATGCTGACCCCACATTCCCTTAGAGGCCACGTGAACCCTTCCCGAGCCTCAGGCTCTCCTCAGCTCTCTGCACTCCGTGCCAAGGGCCTGCCCTATCCATGAACACCTTCCGTACTGTCAGGACCTCGGGACCACCGAGGTGGTGGTGCAGCAATGCACGGACCAGGTTGTCCCCAAGAACTGGAGCACTCGCAAGCTGGTTTTCTTCTAGAAAGCATCATCCTGGGACAACTCTTCTCCTCCATCCATCCGAGACTCCCAGAATCCCAGTGGTACTCACCCAGAATCACTTCTGGTGGACGGTAGTGCCGGGTAGCCACAATAGTGGTGTGGTGCTCGTGATCAAAGGTAGCGCTTCCGAAGTCTGCCACACGGATGCTTGTGTTCCGAATGGATTTCTCCTCACAGCTCTGCAAGTAAACAAGAAGTCCTCGGTGCTTCTAGCAACTGGTTCAGGATTAAGTTAGGCTTCAAGAGGAGCCTCTGACCCTACAACTGCCATGTCCATGCTAATCAGAAGGATTGTAACCGTGAACCTCTGAGCCCTTTACATCTCAGATCGGTGATAAGGAAAGCCCCTGAACACTCTACTTCATGGACTGGAGCCACTGAAGCAGGTTAAAGGCTTTTAGAAGACCTGTGAGAAAGAAGAGGCCCAAATTCCACTTTGTTCCCGCTAAACAGACTTTTAAGGCCCTGTAGGGCATGTATGGAACAGGGAAGATCCAATTTCTGCAGGGAGGGAAAGGCAGGCTATTCCTGATCTATTCCCTTCTCTTTTGGGCATAACCCACCTTTTTCTCGTTGTACAGAGTGTCAAAATCCGAGTTGACGAACAAGATGTTTTCTGGCTTGAGGTCGGTGTGAGTCAGCTGGTTGTCATGTAAAACTAGATCGGTGGCGAAGAGGAGAGAGAAGAGAAATATGTAAGAACCACACACGGAAGCACACGTACAACTCTGCCCATCAAACCACCCAGTCCTCCTCAGCTCCCTCCCAAGCCATTCTGGTGAGCCATCGTCCCCTGGCAAGGCTGGCCCTGGATGACTTACATCTCAAGGCATGGCAGAGCTGGTAGGCCATGTGCCGAATCTGAGGGAGAGGGTATGGCTGGAAGTTATTCTCCTTCAGGAACTCAAAAGTGTTCTTGCCCAGAAGCTCAAAGGCAATACACATGTGGCCATGGAAGTTGAACCAGTCTGACATCAGGACACACAAGCTGTGCGGAAAGACACGAGGATTAACCATCATTCGGGGACAGAACAGTCATTCTCCCTGTTTCTGGCTACTTCAGAAGTGGTTGGTGAGCAGACGCTCCGAGCCAGACGACTCAGAAGCACAGTGTGAGTCAGTGTACGCCACGGAGGCACCCTTTCCCCACTTTGCTCAACCACCTTTAGCTAGAGATCGCCAATTCGAGTGGGACAAGGCAGCAGGTGGTTGGTTGTTAGAGAAGTTTTAGTTCATTTGTCCTCACCAGGACTTGGCCTGTTGAAGAGTTTTAAGTAAACAAGCGCTCAGCAGAACTAGAGACAGATGCTCTTCCGAAACGCAGAGAAATGAGAAAGGTTTTCCCCCACATAAGAGACAAGCAGCAGACATGCCCGTCCTCAGCTCCGTTGTTCTTTGGAGATCACCCAAGCAGACCACTTGTCTGTATGGAAGTGGTACCGACTACCCAGGAGTCTTATAGGAACTTACAATTTGTTCTCCTTGTCCTTCTCTTTGATTTTTTTCAGGACATTAATTTCCAGCCTGGCTGCTTCTCGGTATTTTCCAACATTTTTTATGATTTTCAGCGCCACCTGAGATTTGCCTCTGTTGAGGGAAGAGACAAAAGGATGGAGTCAGAGAAAAAGCCTACATCCACACGTCCTCAGTCCGCAGAGAGGGGGCACGTCCCAGTAACTCCAGTCGTGGAGGCCTAGTCACTTCTGGGTCCCAACAAAGCTCTCAAGGTCTGCTGGCTTGACCAGTAGTGAAGCACCCAGATGGAAATTTGAAGCAGAGGGCTATTGCTGGGTAACACCCCAGGGAGAGCTGCCGCCAGCTCTGCGAGCACACTGTTCCCTGACACGGCAGTCGGTAAGGTCACCGGGCCTCCAGCAGCTGCCTCCCCTTCTCCAACGGTGCCAGAGAGATTTCTGAGGAGGCAGGAGACCCCAGGGCTCAACAGCCAGACAGAAGGTCAGGAAGAGACAGGGATCAAGTGTAATCACAGGAGAAGGTTAAAAAAAAATAAAACAGAGAAGAACCCCGGCAGATTAAGGGGTCACTTTTTCCCCAGCAGCCTGGCCCATCTGGAGCTCGCTGCAGTAGAACTAAAAGAGTATCAAAGCTCTCAGCCACTGAACAAACTCCCCTGCTTCCCTTAACACATCAGCCTGCAAACTCAGGGGGCTGAGGTATGAACCAGGCCCCTTCCCACTTGCTGTAAGAAATAACTTCTACTGTAGCGACAAGTGGAAGGTGGCAACAGTTTGGCCCAGCGCAAAACTGGCAGCGTTAACCCTGCCGCACTTGTGAGCATCCGGGCTTGACGCGCAAGGGACAGGTAAGCCGCCTGGAAGGGAAAGGTGCTCACCTGGCATGGTCCACACACTCCACCACTTTGCCAAAAGTGCCTTCGCCGAGGCTGCCGACAATTTCATCTAGGAGAGAAAACAGGAGGGGACGTGAACTTCAGAGGCTTGGCGGGAGCTGAGGTCCTGCAGTTTCACAGCAATAAAATGTCAGAGCAAAAAAAAAATGTCTCTCACTGCTACGCTCTTTAAGACTCAGGTGTCTATTGTCTGCCTCAGGCAATTTACTGGTCAGTCCATTTATAAGCAATAAAACACTAGAGACCCCTCCAGTACAATACGAGAGATCTTGTCTAACATGGGGATAGAAAGTAGAGAGGTAAAGTTTTACGAAAGGTGGCTGTACATCGCTCTTGAAGCCAATCGCCGATCCTGCACACCAGGTGGCCTTCCTTGTCATCTTCCACGCTCCTGCTGCGCTTACTGCTCTGTTGGCTTCTCTGTACACACCGCCCCCCGAAACGGCATACGACCAAGCGCGCACAGCGGGCAGTTCCGAGCGGCAGGATTGTGTTGTCATTCAAAGGTGGAGATGACGGTGCGTCGGTGGTTGGATTTTCCAGATCCCAGCATTTCATAAGGCACACAGCATATATAACGATAGGGATATTGCAAGGGACACGTCAAGACACAAACTAACTTCAAAACAGAAAAGTAATCAACAGCTACAGGTATGTAAAGAAAACTCTCTCATTAGCTACGGCCTCTGGTGGCAGGAAAATGCCCCCCTCTTCTCTGAAGGGAAGCAGCAGCCGGGAAGCTCCAGTGTTAAGGTGGCTCGGCTCGGCACCACCGTGCCCCACAGAGGAGCAGCTTCCTCCGCAGCACCGGAGGATGCTGCCAGAGGCCGGAGAAGAAGGAGGGCTTTGCCAGAAGGACGTCATTTTCTCCGCTGGCAAACGTGACGAAGCGCATACGAGCTGCCAGTTTGGACAAGCTGTCCAGTAGAAGCCAGAGTAGCAGTTCTCCCTCTGTGCAGCCCGCTCCTCTGTACCTCGGTTAACAGATCACCAGCTACTCAGAGCTGGGTCCTGCCCCGGCTACGAATCCACCCCTTCTTGATTGAACCAACGGCCACACTGATCCTAAATCCATACGCCCGACTGGCTGCAAACAGACCTCGTCTTCAGGATGTAATTTTAAGCCTGGGAGAGCTTTGGGAACAGGACAGTTAAATTAATCCCCAGGGGAGCATTTCACTCCAGGCATCCGCTAAATGTTTGAGGTCACGTTCACCCCTGCTACCGCTGGCTTCTACTGGAAAACCAGCCGAACATTCCTGAAAGGACCCAGGGTCCACAAAGCAAGCTGCCCTAATTCCAGATCTTTTTCTAGTCAGCCTTAAAAATAGTTACAATCTCTACAGCCAAAGAAATTAATACAAAGCTCTACGTTTCCAGGCCTGGGCTTCTATCAGGCTTCTCTTCTGTGCCCCTCGCCCCCCAGCTAGTCTGAAATAGTGAGCTACGATCCAACCCCAAAAGGTCAGCTGAAACGGAGGAGAAGGTAGAGAGGACAGTTGAGAGCGCTTCAGTGAGACTTCAAAGGATTTAAGATCATGCCAGCCCAAACCTGCACATCACTATCACCGCACGCACACGAGCCAAACCGCACTGGAGTGTTTTCATCCTAACCCTGGCTCTTTCTAAAACTAAAATTAAAAAAAATCAACTGGAAAGAAATAAAAGGAGGAAAGCAAGAGACCCAAAGGATCAGAAGTTCCCAGCCATGCAGATACCCACTATAACTGCAGGGATCAGGACTCGGTCATTTACTTGTTATTACATTTAAAAGCAACAAACGTGTGAAAGATGGAAATGTTCCTTACAGGAGAGAAGCAGTGAAGCAGAGACATATAGCCTGATACTTCACAACACTTCCAGGGTATTCCCGGTCCCAGGACCAGCCTCCCCACCCAGAGCCAAATATTCCCTGTTAATCCTTGAAACATCTCGGGCAAGGAATACTGTATTTCAGGGCAGAAAACGGGCAAGTTTTCAGAGAAGCTGAAGTCCAAGGACTTGCGTGGAAATAGGCAAAGAGGACACGTGTATCCTCGGAAGGTGGAAGCCTGCTTGTAAGCACGGTGGGACGGGGGTTAATAAACCCAGGGCGAACAACTCGGGAGAACCGGGCTGATTGATCCCATCTGGTAGGTGATCCTGGCACAAAAATCAAATTGCTGTGCCTTCCCGGGAGCGCTCCGTAACCCCGCCTGCATACCAAAACCCCCCCGAGAAGCAGCAGTACACGCAGAAGCGAGGCCCCGGCCACACATAAAACCTGAACAATGCCCGATCCCCAGCAGCCAGGCTGGCCTGCAGCCAAGGCTCACCCTCGTTAGCCTATCACGTGTGCGCCATTTGAAGCTTTCCCTGATCCCCTCCCTGGCCGTAAAGAATTCAGCTTAATTTCCTCACGTATTAAGGCTACAGGGGCTGGACTAGTAAAAACCAATAGCTACAAACGCTTCCCGCTTAACAAGACACAGATTTTTTTTTTTTTTTTTTTTTTGACTATACATTCCATGTAATGCAAACAAACACAAAAATGGGCTTAGAGGTACTCACCCAGCGTGTTCAGAGCTGAAAGGAGGTAAGGACAGTTAAAACCCTAAACAATCCTGAACTTGTTCTGGATGCTACTCACCGAGGAGGCACTGCTACAAGACCTGGTCCTGCGTTTCCGGCAGTGATGCTGATGCTTCTTTGGACGGTGCTGCTCTCTGCCTCTGGATCGCCGCCAGTATCGCGAGCGGGTCGAGTAATAGTCTTCTCCAAAAGATGGGCTTCGGTCTTCAAATCTGTAGGCGTCGCTGTCCCGTCTGTATCTCCTGTGATAAGGCATCCTTTCATGGCTGCAGCACAAACAAGAAGGTGTTCATAAGCCTGGAAAAGCACCAAAGGCAGAGGCCTGCTGAAACTAAGTGCTCTTGCTCCCACTTCCTGGTGACAGGGAAACAACAGCAAATGTCCTAGCTTGAAACCGCTGTGGCTCAAACGCTGACCGCTTCTCAGCCAAGTTTCTCAGAGAAGAAAAAGGAGAAAGTTTGCAGGAGAAAACAGCGTGGCACTCCCCTGCTTCAAGGAGCCAGGAGAATGCCACCCACTTAGAGCTCAATCCGAGCTCCTACCTCATCTGAGCCACCTCCGCCACCACATGCAAGTGTTTTCCTAACATCGTTTCTCCTCCCCCAGGAAGGTCTCCCATTAGTTGTTCAGATCTCCCGAGATCTGAAGGCAGCACAGGTGCCCTAGTCAACCCCCCCAGGGGGGACTGAATTCCCCTGAACACACACACATGCACCAGCTCAACAGATAATGATCTGTTACGAGCAAGCACCAGAAGGAAAAATTGGGTCTCCACAGTACAGTTAAGCTCCTGTTTCTCTTGCAACAACCAAGGGCTGCAAGTATGTAAGGCAGACTTTTGGCCGAGCTCATCTCTGCGTCAGGAAGGGCCAGAAGACATCAGACAAAGCTCCCCTGCGTGAGTATTTATCAGCTGGAGGCGCACACCTCCAGCTGCTTTAGGTACCGTGTGCGCACATTAACGACGAGAACAGTTCTCCCTGCCCTGTGCTTGATTAGAGAGTATCTGCTAGAGCTGAAATTCTGCAGCTCCTGCCTTTCGCTCTGCAGTCCCATGTGCTTCCTGGGCAGCAACTCTTTTAAACCACACAGCAAAAATGGTATCACTTAGCAGCGACCTGCTTCTGCCCCCAAAAGCACGACTGTTTTCTCCACCCTGGCCGTTACAGTTGGTCTAATAACACAGCTTCCACTACAAGCCTTGCTTCACACATCGTTGAGTGAAAAGCTGCATTTTAGGTGTTGCAAGTCAGAAATAAGAACAGCGCGTTGGCTTTCCATCAGCATTCTGGGCACATGCCGGGCCAGGTCGATGCTGTCGTATATACCCAGTCCACAGCAAGAGCAACGGCTTCTCCAGCCAAGACCTTCCTGCAGCTGCTTCAGTCCAGAAACAGGAAATTTTATCATTTGCGCCTCTCTGCTTCAGCAACAATTAGCTCTCGCTGACAGCTTAATGGGACACAGGTATGCCTGCGGTGGTTCATCTCAGCTTGGATCAAGACTACAATTTCAAACTGCCTGCCAAGACATCAGCGGCTCTAGGTCACCGCTGAACTACCCAAAACACCAAAACACCCTACGGTGGCTCTGTTCCAACACCGAGACTCAACTCCAAACACACCTTTGTGAAACTTCAGTGTGCTCTTTAAAATACAGAGAATTCAGAAACAACAACCTAAAATACAGAGGAGACCAGCAAAACCTGCGAGGCTCGCACTCTGAGACTAAAGGGACAAAAAGGTTTTCACCTAGTAAAAGCCTGTTTTCATCCAAATCCATTATAACCCATCAGACGAAAAAATGGAAAAAAGCCCCCTGTGTGCATCAGCTGTATTTCACAGAATCGTAAGGTTAAATTTCACAATCCACTTCCTTCAAGTAAACAAAAGCCCGGCTTGGAAGAGAAATTAATTAGTAGTACATTTCAGGAATTTAAAGATGAACTCAGCTCCCTTCTGGCTGCACCTGCCCTGTTCAACCAGTGGAACCACACCAGCTCCGGTACCACCGAGCAGTGAGGACAGCCAGCCCAGTGCGATCGCACACTGCGATGTGTCAGCATGCAAGTCCCCTCTGTTCCAGAACCCTCACCGCACGTCCTGTTATCACAGGCCTTATCAACCCCGCTTCCAGTACCTAACTGTCCCCGTGGAAACGCTGAACAAAGAGAGGATGAAAGGTAAATTCCAGAGCCGAAGCAGAAAAGACCAGTTAGCGATGCTCTCGGATCCTTTCTGACAGCGTAGGTGAGGGAAAAGTATTGTTACTTTAAATCTGATTTGTAATAATTTCAGAAGGAAGCGGGTAATCGGGAGAGAAAGACTTTAATGCTTCCACAGCATTAGAACTGGGAAACATGATTCCAGAGCAGACTGTTCTCCCTCATCAATATTAAAGACATTGCTTTGGGAAGAACTTTTGGCTAGATACAGAGGCAGAAACATACACAGGAAGGCACACACACAATTAAGCCCTTGCTTTCCATCTCTGGGATTTGCAGGTTTAAAGCTGATCCGCAGTTAGGAAATGAAAGCTGCCACCACTCAGCGCTCGCTCTGAAACACGATCAGAATGGAGGACGAGGGTTTATTAGATAACCATCGCTGCTGCCAGAGCTGGCGGGTGTGCCTCCCTCTGCCCCAAAACCCCAGCTCTTTACCTTCTCGATCGCGATCTCCTGGAGAGATCCCTCCGGGGCGGATATCGGAGTCTCCCCTCGTAGTCTCTGCTACGAGATCTCTTCCTCTTCCACCTGTGACCCAGGTAGCTCTCCTGCTCCGGGGACCGGTATCTCTTACAGTGATGCATCTGAGGGGACGAGAGGTTCCCAACTCTTAAAAATCGCCACCTCGGCACTTCTCCTGCTCCCTAACCCGAAGGGTGCGGGCAGAGACCACCCTAAAGGGTGTTTTTGCACCCTTTGGGGTGGTCTCTACCGGCACCCTTCGGGTTAGGGAGCCTGGTGGCAACGACCATGGTGCCCACCGCGAGAAGACCTCTGCCAGCCCCAACAGGGTTAAGGACGTTAAGCTGGAGACCTCCCCTCGGCTCTACAACACCGGTACCAGTTATTTCCCCGCTGCCTCCCTACAACCACCCAGCCACAAACCCCCCCCACCACCGCCGCCCCTGGCCCGGCCAGAACCCCGAGCCACCCGAAGCGGAGAGCTCGGTGCCGCAGCGGGGCGCCATCCCCTCCGGGGCTACACGTACCACAGCGGGGGGCTGTGGCCGGGACCGGGCCTAGGCCTAGGCCCAGGCCTAAGCCCAAGCCCAAGCCCAAGCCCAAGCCCAAGCCCGGCCCGCTCCCCGCCCGTCGATCCCCCCCAGCTCCTCCCCGCCGGCCCCCCTACCCCTTCCCCGCCTTCCCCGGGCCTCACCGCCCCTCCGCTCGCCTCCGCGCCGCGCTCGGCGGCTGCGGCCCAGCCCCGGCCCCACCGGCCACAGCAACCCTCGTCGGCCCTGCTCCCACTTCCGCTTCCGGCACCGCCCCGCCCACCCCACACACCCTCCCTTCCCGCGTGCGGCCAGAGCGGCGCCGCCCCCGGGTCGCTCCCGCCGCCTCTCGCTGTCCCCGGAGGTCGCGGTTAACCCCTGCCGCGCCGGGCCGGCACCGGGCGGCGACGGGGAGGTGGGGTCTGCCTCGCCACGGCCTTCCCCTCCGTGGCCTTCCTCCCTGTGGTCTGCCTTGCCATGGCCTTCCTCGCCATGGCCCTCCTCACCATTGGGCCTTCCTCATCCTCAGCGTGGCCTTCCTCCCCCACGGTCTGCCTCACCATGGCCTTCCTCACCCCAGATCCTCACCCCAGCCATCCTCACCCTCAACGTGGCCTTCCTCTCCATGGCCTACCTCGCTGCGGCCGTCCTCACCACAGCCTTTGTCACCATGGCCTACATCACTGCGGCCATCCTCATCCTCAACATGGCCTTCCTCCCTGTGGTCTGCCTCACCATGGCCTTCCTCACCATGGCCACCCTTGCCATGCCTAACCTCACCAGAGCCTTCCTCACCCTCAGTGTGGCCTTCCTAACCATGGCCATCCTTGCCATGGCCTTCCTCACCACAGCCATCCTCACCCTCAACATGGCCTTCCTCCCCATGGTCTGCCTCACCATGGCCTTCCTCCCCGTATTCTACCTCACTGTGGCCATCCTCACCCTCTCCATGGCCTTCCTTGCCATGACTATCCTCACCCTCAACATGGCCTTCCTCCCCACAGTCTGCCTCGCTGTGGCCTTCCTCTCCATGACCTTCCTCGCCATGGCCTACCGCACTGTGGCCATCCTCACCATGACCATCTTCAACACAGCCTTTGTCACCATGGCCTAGCTCACCACCTCCATCCTCTCCCTCAACATGGCCTTCCTCCCCCTGGTCTGCCTCAGCATGGCCTTCCTCACTGTATTCTACCTCACTGTGGCCATCCTCACCTTCTCCATGGCCTTTCTCACCATGGCCATCCTCACCTCAACCTTCCTTGCCATGGCCATCCTCACCACAGCCATCCTCATCCTGGCCTTCCTTCCCATGGCCATCCTTGCCATGGCTACCCTTGCCATAGCCTTCCTCACCATTGAGCCTTCCTCACCGTGGCCTTCCTCGCTGTTGCCATCTTCACCATGGCCTTTGTCACCATAGCCTACCTCACCACGGTCATCCTTGCCCTCAGCATGGCCTTCCTCCCCATGGTCTGCCTCTCCATGGCCTTCCTCACTGTGTTGTACCTCACTGTGGCCGTCCTCACCCTTAGCACAGCCTTCCTCGCCACAGCCATCCTCACCCTGGCCTTCCTCACCATAACCATCCTTGCCATGGCTATCCTCACCATAGCCTTCCTCACCATGGCCATCCTCACCCCAGATCCTCACCCCAGCTTTCCTTGCCATGGCCTTCCTCACCATGATGACCCTCGCCATGATGGCCCTTGCCATGGTCTGCATCACTATGGCCCATGCACTTCTCTCCCCATGGGCTCTGCAGACAATATCCTTCCACCAAACGGGGCTGAGACCTGCCGTTGTCCCCATGGGGACCTGCCCTTGGGGCTGGAGATGGGTCATGGCCAGAGGGGTGAGGAACTGCTGGAAGAAGTTTAGTGTCTTAGCCAATCTGCGTGGAGAAAGGGCCTCAGTCCTGTTTATGTAGTAATTACCACCATACGGGGGTTACGGGAGTGGGGCTCTGCTCCCTCCTGCCCCATGAGTAGGTGACCATCCCCTCCCACCCACGCCGCCACTCTGGAGGACAGTTCTTGCTCCTAAAGCCGGACCATGGACGCTGCTGGCCCATGGCACAGCCAAGCAAAGAGCACCAGGATAGGAAAGAGCTTTGATTACTCCACACGTGCAATCATCCTCGACGCCTTTATTTACTTATCAACCACTCATTTGGACCAGCAGTTAATTAAAAATGCTGATGACCACCTTTAGCACTGGTGCAGGGAGGGTTGGGGTGATATCGGTGGGCCCTTGTGTTTCTTCTCCCGGGGCAGCAAACCAGGCTGTATCCCAGCCCGTGGGGTTGGGGAAGGGTCTGGTGACCCCAGGTCCTCACCCCAGGTTTCCTTGCCATGGCCTTCCTCACCATGGTGATCTTCGTCATGATGGCCCTTGCCATGGTCTGCGTCACTATGACCCATGCAATTCTCTTCCCCATGGGCTCTGCAGACAATATCCTTCCACCAAACGGGGCTGAGACCTGCCGTTGTCCCCATGGGGACCTGCCCTTGGGGCTGGAGATGGGTCATGGCCAGAGGGGTGAGGAACTGCTGGAAGACGTTTAGTGTCTGGAAGGTCTTTTAGCTGGAAGGTCTTGGCCGCTGTGGGACCGGGTGGAAAGGGCGGGCTGGTCGTGGTGGGTTAGAAGGGGCAGTAGATACCACCACCATGGGGCTGGTCTCCCAGTTGGGTGATCTTCCCACCCATCTCCTACCACAGCCAAGGTTTCGGGTGCTGCAGGAACCAAGCAGGCGTCCAGTGGACATAGCAGAGAAAGGCTCCTCTTCTCCTCTCCCCAAGGCTGAAGCCATCCCAGACGGGCTCATTTCCCTCAGTTCAGAAGAGGGGTTGTGCCAACCACCATCCATCTCCCGCCCTGGAGATGGAGCCCACAATGACATGCAGGCCGAGACCTCACCTCTCCAAGGCTCGGAGATCCCCCTTCACTTGCTCCTGTGGGTGCCTGCGTCCCAGGCAAGTCCTGCCCGTGGGCTGAGGGCGAGATCAGGGTCCGAAGGCATTGGGCTGGATCCGATGCCACCGCGCCGACTCCAGCTGTCCCCGGCTGCACATCTCCTTCCAGTGCAGCAGCCCGGCCCCAGGGGCGCGGGGTCCCACCTGCACGCGGCCCAGCGGGGAGCTGTGGGTGTAGATGCGAGCCTGTGGCGGGAGAGGGGCAGAAGCAGCGCAGGACATGGTTTATGGCCTTCAAGGAGAGCTAGAAACACCCGTTGCCTCTGGAAGGGCAATCCCACCCCAGCAGCCCCCTGTGGGCGGCGAGGAGCAGCTTCTCTGGGCTTGCCTGTACCCCTCCCACAACTGGGGGCTGAGAATCCTGGTTGCAGGAGCGTCTCCTGAGCGTGGGCGATCCGGGCCACCTTGGCCTTGGTCACCTTTGTCCTGCTCACCTGCATGACGGTGAACTCCAAGGAGAGCTCTTGCTGCTGGATGTCCCCAGCGGGGAGGTTGAAGAGGAACGGCGTGTTCCAAACAGGGTTGTAGCCGGTGATGGACTTGGTCTCCTTGGTGTCGATGACACGGCCATTGTGGTAAAGGTGGATGATGACATAGTGGCCTGGAAATGGAGACAGAGCCTTGGTGAGAGGGACCTGCTCTGGACACACACCAGGGAGGGAGGCGGGAGGTGTGCGAGACAGATTCCTGCGCAGCATGGGCAGCCAAACTGGGGTGCTTGGGGGGGCCACAAGATCCCCGGGGGGGCTCTGCGGAGCTGTGGGGAGAGGACGGCGACACGCTGTCCATCCTGGTTGCACCGATTCCTCCCTGGTTGGGAGCAAGGACCTCCAAAGTCCTCGGCTCCCATCCGTGCCTGCATCCCGTGGGCTGAAGGAGCCAGAGATGACAACAGCCACCAGGACAAAAAGCCACGTGCTTTTTTTTTTTTTTTTACAATAACTATGTGTATTTTGAGGATTTTGGGGCCGTATTGGAGCTATCCAGATCCTCCCTGGGCTACGTGTTGCTTAGAGAAGAGCAGTTCAAGAGGGCAACGAGACTATCTGCCGAGCAAAAGGAGGGGAAGCCATCCCTTGTGCCCACCTGGGCATCTCATTGCCCCCACGCCCTACCTGGCGTGCCTGGCATGCGCGAGAGCCGGCCCAGGTCCTCCGCCTTTGCGGACCAGCACCTTGATGCGGCTGGCCAGAGCTTGGTACTGGAGGAGAAGGAAGAGCTGGCCGAGGGATCTGGAGGCGAGGAGAGGACGCCGCGGCTCGTGTCGTGGGCGCTGAGACACTGCAATGAGATGAGAGAGCAGGAGACGCCGTGAAACCTTCTCCGACCTCATCCAAGCCCCTCCAGCTCAGGGATGCTTGTCTCCCACCTACGCTATGGCTGGGTCAAGAAGAGGCAAAAATGGGTCAAGAAGGTGAATTTGATGCTTACCATCACCGTAAGGACGGTGGCAGCTCTGTATTTAACCCTTCCACCCCCACCTTCAGCAAAGTCCCCAGGTAGAGATGCTGCCAGTCGTTAACGGTTGATGGATATTAATTGTGGGGCAGCTCGTGAACCTGCACCAGAAGGGAGGACACCGCGGGGACGGGGCGGCTGCTGTCTCAGGACCTTCAGTCCCTCCTGCCGCCTCCCACCTTGGGGAGGAGGCTCTGGTTCTCACCACGAAGTTTGAGGGCTCTGAGACCAAGCGGACCTCAGACAAAACACGAGGGCAACCCCCCTGCCGGAGACCGCCGCCTTCCTGACCTTTCTGAGCTTGGTTTTGGTGCTCGACAGCTCCCAGCTGTAGCTAGAAGGCACCTGGGGGTCCCAGGTGGCCTGGGCGCAGGGGAAGAGGACCTCTCCCACGAAGGAGTCCTTGAGGCTGCGAAATCTGACGTAGACGGCGAAGCGCAGGGTGAAGGTCCTCAGCTCCTCCAGGCTGTACCGGCCAAACCGGCACAGCTCCCGGCGGGCAGGGTGGAGGCTGCCACGCTGCAACGCCGCGCGCCGGGAGGCCGGGAGCCGCGGCAGAAGGTACACCTTGACGTAGGAGCCCTGGCTGCCCCGCAGCCCTTTGGGCAGGTGGGAGAGGCCGAGGACCATCACGGTGAGCGTGGCCTTGGCCGGTGAGTAGAACAAGTCGCAGTGGAGCCGGGGCCGCTGCTTAGGGCCGGTGCCGGAGGACAGCGGGGTGGGGGGTCCCAGGACAGGGTGGTCCAGCAGGTCTTCCTCGTTGCAGAGGAGGTTGGCACCGGAGATAGTGCAGCGGCGCTGCCATGCTCCCGCCGGCTTTGGGGAGAAGGGGAGGCTGGGCAAGGAGGTTCTGCCATGGAGCAAACCCCTGTGAGATGCCGGTGACGCCGGGGGACCCTTCTCGTCCCCGGCACCCAGCACCTCTCCTGCCACTTCCTCATAGTGCTGCTGGATGGGCACCGGCACCGTCCCGGCGGGCAGAGAGGGTCCCAGCCCCACCGTTGCCCACTTCCAGCCGAGGCGAGGGCCCAGGCGCCGGCGATGCCACCAGCACACAGCGCAGCCCAGGAGGATGCTGAGGCAGAGCAGGGCCAGCCCCATGCCGAGGAAGACCTGGAAATGCACTGGAGAGAGAGAGAGGGGCACCATTAGCATGGCAGACGCGTGATGGATGAGTGATGGAGCAACAGAGAAGAGCAAGACCTGGGTGCCCACCTCCCCTGCCATGCCGGTCACCCACCTCCCCACCTTTGCACGGTGGGATTGAGCCGGAGCATCCCAAAGCCAGAAGGTGGGAGAGGAGTCGGCGGGGCCGGGGCCATGCTAGGGGGGGCTCGGCGTCTGTGGGTGCGGGCAGCCTGACATCAGTCGGGCTCTGGCGAGGCTAAAACAAACCCAGCCTCACCCCGGGGACGATAAGGGTTATGGAAAAAGCGGCTCTTATCAGCCCCCGCTGCCGGGGCTGACGCAGGTAGGGCATGAAACGACGATTAGCTAGCTGCTCGCTTGTCGGGGGCACGAAACGCGCAGGGAGGCACCGGTGCCACGGGAGGGGAGCGGGGTCACCTTCAAAGGGGGGGTGTCCAAGCTGGATGGGAAGCGGCGGTGGTCCCCAAGGACCACTTGTTATCTACGCTCAAGCCTGGTCCCAAAAGAGGGGAAACCTCGTCCCCAGGCTGTGCCCAGAGGACCGGCGTCCTGCGGGTGACGAGCTGGCCTTTATCCCTGCTGGCGGGGATGCCCGCGGGGTCTGGGGGTCTGGGGCTCTGTGGCTGCGCGTTGGCCGTTTAAGGACCAGGGAACCCAACTCCTGGATGTCAGGGCTGAATTTTCTTAGGAAACTTGGGCTTCAGAAATAGGCTGCGATGCAAACACCGCTGTGCCGGCGCAAAGCCTCCCTTCCCCATGCCCAGAACTGACTTCGCCTCCAGCAGCGAGGGATTACGGGGAACAGGGTCTGGACAAAGCTCTGCCGGAGCCTGAGCCCGGTTCGATACAGGGATCTTAATGTTTGGAAGAGAAAAGCAAAGCCGTGTCTCACACCGTGGGGCTGGGCCTTCCTACCCACAGGCTTTAATCCGTGCTGGGCTCCCTTTCTCCCTTTGTTACATGTTAGGGAAGGCAGGCTGGGGCTGGGATGAGCGGTGAATGGAGGGGAGGGGGCTGGGATGTGAACTTGCCTGCAGGATTAGAGTCCAGCCCAAACAACGGCTGCCAATGCCTGGGACAGGGAGTTGGGAGGGCTGGAGCATGGCCACCCCGGGGGTCCGGACCCGCGCTGGTCTGCGGGGCTGGGGTGGAAGCGGGGAAGGTGCAGCCCATCCCTTTGGGCGCCTGCTTTTTGGTGCTGGGGGCTAGCGGATGCTGCACCAAAGCAGGTAACGGGGCTGGCGGCTGGGGGGGGGCTGCAGGGAGGTCCCCACCTCGGCGGTGAGGTTGGGGTGGCAATCGCAGAGCCCCCCTCCCTCACCTGAAACCAGGTCTCTGAGCACCCCCTGGAGCCGGGGGGAGACCCCCTTCCAGCCCAGCACTGGGGCCGGCACCTTCCCATCTCCAGTTTTAAGTCTGCCAGTGGATAAACCCCACGGCAGCGCCCACCAAGGGTGTTTTTCCCCCCCCGCTCCATTGCCAGAACCCGCCTTACCTGCTTCAGGCATCTGGATTTTAAGGCGCGTGGTGAGAGCCGGCGGGTCCTTGAGCTGTCTCGGCTGAGCTCAGGTGGGGAAAAGTCGGAGCTGGGAAAAGCCAAAGCTGCTGGTGGGGTGGAAACACGGCGGGGGGAAAGGCTCTGCCTTCCCCTGGATAGGCTGGGATCAGAGCCCAGGCGAGGCGAGAGGCTCCGCCAGCCCGCTCTCCTCCGATAACCGGGATCCCCGGGGCGGGGGGGGGGGTGTCGTGAAACACGGGCACGGCTCTTCTCGCACGGCGCGCGGTGAAATCGGCAGGGGAATTCATCCCACAGATGAATTTCACCACCCCGGTGATGGGCACCAGCCGCATCCCCCGCCCGCAGCGGGGACATCCAAGCCACGCGGCGTGAGCTCGGGGACTTCTCCTGCCTCGCAAAGAGAGGGGGGAACAAGCAGGGGCTCCGCGTCTCCCTTCTCATGTCAGCTCGGGGGCCGCCGGGGGCAGCTCCTCTGCCTCCACCCAGCGGCAAGAGGCCGCTCCATCCCCCGCAGAGGCAGCGGGGACGCTCAACGCGCTCCCAACTCACCGCTTCACAGCGTCCCGGCCGGGGGGGGTTTCCCGCTCCGGGGCGTGGGGATGCTGGGGACGGGGCGAGTGAGTTTGGGGGGGACGGGGAAGCTCGAAGGCGCACGCCGGGCTCCGTCCCAGTGCCCTCGGCTGGGCCGCCGGCCAGAACAAACGCAGACACCAGGGCCTCCGAAACGCTGGTACGAAAAGGGCTGGAAACCAGTTCCTCTCCAACTGCCGAACTGGTTCAATGACTGGAAAAACGACGTCAGGGGCTACATAAATGGGCAAACCCCTGGGAAGCGTTAAATGTCCTTTCTGCGGGGAGAAGGAGGTGACGCGGGAGGGATTCGGCAGAGCAGCTCCTGCCGCGGCTGAGGGAGAGGGGGCAGGTTCCGTGAGAGCCCTTCGCAACCCCTGGGAAAGGAGATCCAGCGTTGCTCCTCTGCTCAACGACCAGCCCGTCCGCAGAGGACAAAACCGCCTCTCGCCAGCCCGGCTTTCCAGCCCAGTTCTCCCCACAAAGCTACAAACCGGGAACCTAAAGACCCGGAAGGACACGGAGCTCACCTAGGCTGAGCCACCCCCCGCCCCCGGGAATACCTTCCTGGGATGATGAAGGGGACGGGAAATCTTTTCATTCGCGATTTAGGGAAACGGTGCGGCTACAAATCAGGCTGGCGGGGTCACCACGTGAAGAGGTAGAAGTTTATTGGAATATAAACATTCAGATAACGTGTAAGATAGAAAAAAACCCAACAACAACATATACAGACACTTGTTGGAAGGAGACGTTGAGGTATTTATCCACCGCCTAGGCTATCACATTTCTTTTTTTTTTTTTTTATGTCTTTATTTTCTTTATTTTTTTTTTTTTTCTTTTAAATAGGTAAGAAAACTAGTAGCAAGGCTGCTGCAGCTGTTTGGTGACAACATCTTGATCTGAAGCCGTTTGGAGCACCCGCAGCGGCCAAAAGGACGTGGCGCGACACGTCCACATTCGCGCTGGGAGCCGAGCAGACGCGCGGCCTCCCCCTCGCCTCTTCCCACTTTGTGCCTTCCCAGCATAAACCGGGATCTGCTGGAAGAGGATGGAGCAGATTTGGGGTGGTTTTTTTTTTTTGTGGGTGTGTTTTGTCGTGTCCCCCCCCCGCCACCCCCTCCCCCCCAGGGTGGGCATCGAACCCAGCTGGGAAATTTCTCCCCGCCAAAGCAGGAGGATGGAGGCCGCACAGAAGCAAGCTGGGGGGCTTTTTTTTTTTTTAAAAAACGGTTTTTTTTTTTTTTTTTGGCTGCTCGCTGCGAAACCTTGGCTGGTCTGGAGTTGAAAAAAAAACAAAAGAGTATTTAGCCACACTGCAAAGCGGAGCACTTTCACGCGAGGAACGGTCCTACCCGCAGTTATCAAAAACCCCTGAGTACTATACAATCCAACATGGTCGAGTGACAACGAAGCGGAGCCCGGGGGAGAAGGACGGGGCTGGGGCCGGGGGGGGGGCGGAATCCACCCCCCCTTTCCCCGGCTCCCAGTTCCTCCGCTCCCCTGCCTCTGCTTGCTGGTTTCCATAACCCTGTCCCCAAAGCCCGGCAAGCTCAGTAGGAGATCTGGGGCTCGGCAAAAAACCGGAAAAAACCCAACCAAAGCCCCGGGTTCAGCCGCCCGCCAGCGCCAGAGCCAGGCGCGGGGAAAGGGTTATTGTTACTCTTCACAGTCTGAAGAACCGGCCCTCGGCATCTGAGGAAGGACCGGTTTGTTGGTGCAGCTTATTTTTACTGAGGTATCTGTTACGCATCCCGACTTGATTCTTTTCCCTGAATTGGATACAAAACAATCTGTTAGTCCCTGTCTAGATTTCCAGTCTAGTTGTGTAAAGCTTATAAACATTAATACTCTAGTAGTGTCAAAGCCGTTTAGCAGTTCAGTGATTCGAGTGCCTTTCTGTGCAAGAAAACACAACGTTAGCGTGTGATACATAAGCAAACCCCACCCCGGACTAACCTCCGCTCCCCAGGGCCGGAGGAGAAAGCAGAAGGAAAAAGCAGAAAGTCCCCCAGCCCCGCACGTAGGAAACAGCCCCCAAACCCACCCCCAAATAAAATAAAATAAAATAAAATAAAATAAAATAAAATAAAATAAAATAAAATAAAATAAAATAAAATAATAAAAAAAAAACAACAAACCAAACAACTAAAAGAAAACAAAGCAAAAAAAAAAAAAAAAAAAAGGGAAAAAACCCAACAATCCGAACGAGCCACGGAGGCCAGAAAAGCCTCTCCGAGCTGGTGAGGATGAAACATGGTGGAGACCTGCGGGACCCGCCAAGCGAAGGCCCTGCGGCCGGGGAGCAGCTCGGCTTCCCCGTGCCCGGCCCATGCTCCTCACCCCGGCCCGGAGCAGCCGGAGACGGGACACAGCCCGGCAGCGTCGACGGCGGGACGCGCGCACGCGTGTTTCTCACCCGCTCCTCTTCCTCCCGCCGAGCCCTCCCCATGCCGGCAGCGGGGGGAACTCCAGCCCCAGCGCAGAAAATGGCACGTCGAGAGGGCAGAGGCTCTTGCCACGTGGAGGAACCGCCCGCCGTTTACTCGGCTCTCAAGGAGGGAGCAGCAGCGGCGGGGGATTAACAAGGAGAACCCGCCGTCTGAGAGCCGAAGGGAAGGGTTACCCGCTTCCTTTCCCACCTAACATTTTTAAACCCAATCCTCAGGCTGCTGATGGGGTTTTTCCCGTCCCAGTGGTTTTTAAGGCCCTGCTCTTTTCCGTAGTACAAAACAGCAGGCCCAGGGAGCGGGCTGTGGTGAGCACGGGGGCCGTGGTGAGCACGGGGGCCGTGCCGCGGCTCGCCGCAGGCATTGCAGGAGGGCGTCTCCCCTGGACTGGCAGAGTCTCCCCCAGCGCCGGGACAGGCTCCGGTTGCTCAGAGAACGGCAGAAATGACCAGGCAGGGAAGGGACAGACGCTTCCAGAGGTTCGAACGGCAACAGCACCTCGAGCCTCCCACCCTGCAGAGCCAGAGGCTCCCAAGAGCTCCGATGACCTGTGGGAGTGGGTAGGTGACGTTCCCCTCTCCTACCGGTGTGACACACGGCAACTCCCCCCCTCCCCGCTCCAGGAAACTGCTTTTGAGGAGGGCTGAACCGCTGGATGGTTTTCACCCAGATCGTAACATACCCGCTGGCTCGGGCACCTACGCGCAGCTGACAAACTAGAATGACTTCTTACTTTGGCGCCTCTTACAAAGGCCCGGTCTTGTAGCGCAGCTGGAATGAGCCGTGCCCGGGCTAACGGAGTCCCGGCGGAGCCGAGGAGGCGGTTGGGTGCAGCGCCACAAGACCAAGCCGGGCTTTCAGCCGCCAGAAACCACTTTGCTGGGAGAAGCCTGGCCAACCCGCCGCCTAAGCAGCGCTGCCACCTGGATCCTGGACCTTGGAAAAATAACAGGGGCTTTGGGGACGCCCTTTTGTCCAAAATGAAAGATCTTTTAAGTCAGCGGCCACTCTTGCCCTCTCCTCCCGCCTCTGCCTGTCCTCCTGTGTTACGCCCATGTCCCGGGACAATGCCGTTGGGCTCGTCTCCCGCTGGCCTAAAGGAGGGGGAAGCCACTGCCGCTTTGCTCAGCTTTTCTTTCTGTCTTTGGTGATACGATTAAAAATAATAATAATTAAAAAAAAAACAAAACAAAACAAAAACAAACACAATGTCAGCAAACCCACATATAAAAAAACCCCCCAAGCAATAAGATATGCCAATACTTCCTGAAGAGGTTAAAAAAACAAAACAAAACAAAACCCCAACCCAAAACAAACAAACAAAAAGCCCCAACAACAAGTACACATCTGAGGTATTTCATCTGCTCAAAACCAAACCTGACTCGGGCCTGGAGGATGGGAAGGACGTCACCAGGGCAGGGTGAAGGGGGCTTGGACCTGGGAAATCCCATGTGGGAAAGGCCAGCGGGAGGAGAGGGGACAGGAGGAGGCCACCCGAGCGGGAGCGGAGTTCGCGGAGTCCCTAAGTCAGAGCCAGGCCCGGCTGTTGCTTGCTTTCAGCTGGAGGTTTGAGGAGAAAGGGCAAGGAAGGACGTGATTTCCCTTTCTCTGCTTCCACCCCAGGAGAGCAAAAGGTCTTCCTCGCCTCGACTCACCCCGTCCTTTCTGCTCACGTCCCAATTTGAAGGGGCCTGGGCATCTGTGGGCTTGTCCAGAGACCAAAAGACGCGCCCGTAACGTTAACCGCGACACCTCCACAGCCCCGCTCGATTACCTTTCACGTATCACCTCCTATTTCCTCCGCGCAGGGACACGGAGAGCTTCCAGGGGCTACCGAAAGCCACCTTACAAGAAGGAACTCGCTCCAGGAAGCCCGGATCAGCCTAAACGACAGCCCTGTCGTGTCACGGGGGCAGAGGATCAAACCATCAAACCAAACCAAGTTCAGGCTGTCAGGGTACACGTCAGTGGGACGAGCTCCTTGAGGGGACAGAGACAAGGTCGAGGGCGTTTAAAACGTGGCTGAAAGCCTGAAGAAGGCGACAGCAGGGGAGAGGCCAGCACCAGCCAGGAGAAGGAAGCAGCTGATGGTTCTTATGGGTCAAACGGAGGAGTGGGAGAGTCCTTCCCCCTCTTGTGAAGACCTCAGAGAGGGGGGAAGGAGGCTCACGAGCCAGGAGCGCGTGTTCTAGGGGAGGACACACCAACACCGGCCCACGACGGAGCCCTGAAGGAGAGCGAGGAAGCTCGCCCGCTCTGCGGCCGCGCGGCCTTCCACGGCACAAGCCACGGGAGGGCAGGGGGGGCAAGGCAGCCGGCCGGCTCTCAGGATTGTCAATACACAGAGTTGTTTAGTGGAAAGAGTCCTTGTGGCGACTGGTTTGAGGAGAAACCTCCCCCCCTACCCCACTTTTCCCTGCCCCAACTCCAGCTCTTTCCACCTGCCTTGGTGACGTCTCAGCCATCTCAACCCGCAGCTCCTAGAGACGATCCCTGATTGAAAAACGCCAGGCGTGCCCCCCAACCCACCCTGCCTCCATGTCCCGCCCCCCCAACAGGAACACAGCAAACCCCGGGAGGAGGAGGAGGAGGAGGAGGAAGAAACCGAAAAGCAAAAAGGGAGGAAGAAAGGGGAGAACAAAGAAAAAGGCTGGACAAACAGACGATGAAGAAAAAGCTCGCTGGCTTGGAAAGGTTTCATCATCATCATCATCATCTTGCCGTTGGCCAACCACAAAAGCAGGTTCCTTGAGATGAGGTAAATCTGTGCGACTCCGTCCCAGCTCGCACCCTGCCGAGAGCAGAGAGGAAGAGGTGCCGGAGGCCAGTGTGAGAGACAGCGGGCTCGGCCGACCATCAGAGAGACCAGCTGGTGGAGGGCTCTGCGCTGGGCGTTCCCCGGGATGAGGTAGGGCTGGGAGAGCAGTGGGAGCTGCTGCTGCTGCTGCTGCAGGAGCTTTGGGTGCTGGAGCCTGCAATGAGATGGACGACCGGCTTCTGGGCAAAGAGCACCCCTGCAAGGCACAGAGAGGCAAAGAGAAGGGTTACTGGGACTACGCGGCGGCACGGCGAGAAGGCCGGAGCAGCCTGTCCAACCCCAAAGACCTCATCCTAACAGAAAGAGGCTCAGTGCAAGACAACAGCGGCCTGGAGACAGATCAGAGGGTCAATCGCAACCAGGATATAAGAAGGGATGCCCCGGGACTTGTTCCGGCAGCCTCTGTGACCGAGATGTTTTGCTTACGAAAGATCCCAAACGGCTTCAACGCCTTTGGAGGAGAGAAGCAGCTTTCAGGGCCCTGCAGTGCCACGTGCCCCGCTCGGGCTTTGCCCCAGCATGCCCATGTGTGACCTGCAGAAGTGAAACGGCTCAAGCAGAGCACAGGGGACAATTCACGCTTCCCAGAGCCACGCGAGGAAAAGCTGAGTGGAGCCACTCCTCCAGAGAAGGGGGATAACACTCTTTCCTATTCACACTTCTACAGAAGTCCCTTCCCTTAGATTTTAAAAACGCTAAAAACCACCACCACCAGCTGGAAAGGGCATTCGTCTTGACTGCCCGGGACCAGACAAAAGAGAAAAGAAATCATCTCCTCCGGAGCTTTCCGAGCCGGAGAGGTTGTGCGCGCTGTGCTTCGGCAAAGCCCACCCCTGGGAGCCCCCCCCCCCCCCACCCCACGTCCCGCTCCGCACCACCCGCCTGGCTCTCCGCCCAGCCCCGGGAGCGGGTCTTTCTCACCAGCATAAATTGTGCCGTTAATCTCCACCGACATGTTAATACTCCCAATGCCGTTCGGTGACAAATTCAGCGCTGCCGCCGCCGCCGAGTCTGGTTTGTCTTCTTTCAAGAAAGAAGAGATGCAGCGTTAAGAGAGCAACCGCCCCGTCTCCTGATCAGAGATGACCAAAAGTGTACGCAGCCCACCTTTTGCGTCCTCTTGGGTGAGGAAATCCCCACACCGTGTCCGCTTCCAGTCTTATTTTAAGTTTGCAAAGGTGTTTTAAGTGCTTGGGTGTGAACCGAGGGCGGGCTGGGAGCCCCACTGGCATTTCCAAACCTCTCCCAGAGATTTGGAGGGCCAAATTAACGCCCCCTCCAAAGAACAAGCTGCCCGCAGAGGAGACAAGACCCCGTGGAAATCGGCTGGACTGTGGCCGAGTTTGCAGCAGAGCGGGAGCGCACGCAGAGTCCTCTCGCCCTTCGCTGAGGGGTGGCAGCTTCTCGGGGAGCCGGTGCGTGTCCCCGTGCTGGGCTCAGATTGCAGCAGCTCCAGTGGCCACTGGAGGGAGGGGACACAGCGCCGAGGACTCCGACCCAGGAGCCACATGCTTTGCTGCCCCTACAACATGCGTAAAATCTGCTTTTTTCCTGCGTCCTCAGCCCGGAGAGTCCTTTCTAAGCCCTGAGGGGCAGGTCTGGAAGCGTCAGGGCAGAGCAGGGGTTCAGTTCGCGCTGGCGTTTAAAGGGGAAGGTGAACATCGAACTCTCCCGGAGGCTTCTGAACCTCCAACCTGAGCAAGCCACAACTGCGAGCCTGGGTCTCAGGAACGCACGCTTAGAGTTTGCACGGCCGTGCCGCGGTTACCAGCCTGCCCGATGTTGGTTTTGGGGCACTGGGCTGTTAAAACAGAGCGAGATTATGCAGACAGTCTGCTTGGGCTTGGAAGCTGCATGCGAAATGCATGGTTTTGGCTCCTTTCAAGTCTGCTAGGACAGCGAGTCTGCCGTCGCTTACGGACATTGTCAACGCTTAACCTAAACGTTGCTACCAACCCACGATAAACTCACACAGTGCTTTTCAAAAGCGCCTCTTAAAAAGCACAATCTTCTCTTTATTTTGCAATTTGGAAAATCAGGGCACGAAAGACAAGGACCGACTTGCCCGCAGTCTGCTAACAAAGGTGGGAATAGCATCCCTGAGTCCCTCGGGCTCAGCCCTCCGCCTGCTTCTATTTGTGGAGACTAAAATTGTTCCTAGCTTTTGATTTAGGAAGTTCAGGGCGGAGAGAGAAAAAAAAGCAAGATGAAAGGGAACGAACATTACTTGATAAAATTTGCATTCCCTTTTCCTCACTATTTTCGGTCTTGCATTTAAATTTTGGTCTCTGTATTTAGAGGTGACATTTAGGTGGATGTTTAGCTGTCAGGAGCCGTGATGTGAAGTCCCAATCCCATTGAACTCCGCAACAAGCTGCTACTGCTTCAAAGGGGAACCTGCTTTGACCCTTTACCGTATCTATTTCTGGCAAAACGTCTCAATAAAGCCTTTACCAGCACCGCTAGCAAAGGCCTCAAGAATAACTCTCCCCTTTCTTCTAAGCCGTGCCAAACTTGCCTGGCCTTGTGCCTACATCCCAATGTACAATTAATAGGAGGTCTGAGACCTTTAATTTTAATGGATCAAAAGGTTTGGAGGAAGCAGCTGTTGGGACTGAAGTTTTTTTTCCTGAGGCTTTGCCGCCCCGTGAAGTGCAGCCCCCAGGACAGGTAAAGGAGCCACGGCACTTAATCAGCTTTTGAAGCCCCCATATAACAGTATTGATTCTGACAATGTGACCTTTACGGGGTGACTCCCCTCGTACAAAGCATTTCAGGAGTGCATTTCCCAAGCCATGAATGCTGCTTATACGTGACCTTCTAACCCAGCCTTGCCAGGAGTTCTTTGCCCGGAGGCTGCGCGGAGGGTTGCGGCAGATGCTGGTAGAAATCATCTGATTTACTAAAAGCCCTGGGATGCCTCGGTCCCCCCTGCAGATACACAGCTCTTTGCGGCCTCCTCATCCCACCTGGATTCCTAAAAGCCGGGCATCTCTCTCCTGCAGGCTGCTATCCATACGGAAAAAGCTGTTACCTCCACGATCAACTAAAACGGTTCCTGACCAGCAACGGACAGAAAATCATTCCCTGCAGCACAAGGCTGGCATGAGGCTCAGACGAGAGCCGGGCAGCGGAAAGCTGAGCCCAACGGGATGGGCTTTCCCCTCCAAAAGTCACCTTACGGAGCGCGGAACCACAGGGCTGCCTTTGGCTAGGCTGAGCCACGCGCTGGGATCCGAAGTATACGCCAGGTATTAAACAGGAGGGGGGCAGATATGCGGCCCAAAGCAACTTCAGCCAACCCACGTACTTCCCAGGAAGGAAGGAGCATACCGACGGTGCGCAGCAGAGCCCTGCTGCGGGGACGACTGAGCTACCATCACCTGAAACAGGCAATTCCCCCCAGCGCCAGTTCTGGGGAGAAACAACAGCTTGAGTCCTGAAGCAATCTCACTGGGATCGACACGGGAGGTCATAAGCTGGGAGTGAGGGTCTTGTTGGGTTTTATCACCTTCGAAGCAGAGCTTTCTGAACGTGGCTAGGGTGTTTCTGAATTCAGGCTGAGATTACACACCGGT
Source organism: Sterna hirundo (assembly GCA_009819605.1). Classification (NCBI taxonomy): domain Eukaryota; kingdom Metazoa; phylum Chordata; class Aves; order Charadriiformes; family Laridae; genus Sterna; species Sterna hirundo. The sequence continues at coordinate 22,383,217 of CM020445.1, forward strand.
AAGAATAGAACAAAACCAGCAACGGTAAGTAAAACTGAACAAAATGTTGCGACAGTTGGGTTTTGCAGTTAGCGTGCTCCATTTTAACAGCCTGGCGACAGTGACCTCTGCCTGGTAGCCAGAGAGACAGCCAAGCCTGTGTGTAAAGAGGTGGCTGACATCCTATGCCGGGAGCAGTTCCCTCCCCGCTACACTCCGCAAGGCCCTTTTGCGTCCCGAGAGGCGCTGCTTACCCTTGCCATTGATTTTGATCTTCATGGGGATCTGCCGCGCCACGCTGAAGAGGTTGCGCTGAAGAGCCTGCTGGACAAGCCGCTGCTCTTCCTCTGTCATCCGCGAGACCTTCTTCTCCGGAGGCTCTCCCGACTCCAGTCTCTCCCTCAGCTGCTCCAGGGTGGCCGTTCTTGCTGCCACAGTTGCCTGCTGGCTAGCCAAGGTCACTGGCACGGCAATACGATTTGGCATAGACACAGTCAAGGGCACACCGTCACCTAGAGAAGGGCAGAGCTGTTTAGTCCCTCCCACAGCCCTTCCTAAAGCCAAGGTCTAAACCGCTGGCAAAATATTGTCCCACTACTCTCCAATACAAAGTCTGGGTGAACAAAATGGAAAAATAATTGTGTTTCAGTGCCTGAGCCTCTTAACCCAGCCACCCCCTCCGACCTTTTCTGACAGCTGCTGCTGGAGACACCCGAGGATTGCTGGTCCCACTGCCCGGCGCGACGCCGATGATGGGGAAGCGGATCTTTGGGGGAGACAGGAGCGAAGGAGGCCCCGTGGTGGTGGGCGAGTAGCTGAACAAGGAGGAGCTGTAGCTGGGCCGCCTGCCTTCCCGCCTGTTGCCATCGATCGCAGCCTGGAGCTCGGCAGGAGAACTGAGGGATTTCTTCTCACATTCGTAGGCATATAGGTATTTCATATACCTGGGAGAGAGGGGAGCACAGGGAAACTCAAGCAGGTTTCTCAACAGAACACGATGTTACGGGCTACAGCAACAAGCACTGCATTTCAGGCTGAGGTCCCCTGCAGATCTGGAGTCTTTGCCCGCAGGCCGTGAGCAGCGCTGCGCTTGCTTGGATAGAGAAGCGTGGCGCAGTCTGGGTGCGAAGCCCAGCGCTCTGAAGGGAACCCTGAATTCACTCGATGTTTATAGGGATGCACACAGTTACACACTACTCCACCCACAAGGGCAGAAAAGAATCATCCACAATTCCTTTACAACCGAGATACCATCTAAAAATCCTAGGAATGAAGGTCTTGGACCGTAACGCTTAACGCAAGGAAAGAAGTTTGAGGAAGTACCCGTGTCCAAGCCATTCGTGTTGGGCAGCACCAAACCTGCTGGCACCCACGTTTGCAGAAGACAGCCTGGTGGTACCAAAAGCTGCAGAAATAGCAGGGAGCTTCCCTCCCTGGGACTCAGGGGCTCCAGTAACTTCCCAGAAATCCCAGTCTGCAGAAGGGCCGGGTGTGGATTCCCAGAGCCCAGCCTTCCAACGCTGGAGTCCCTAAAGCACACCCTCGCCCTGTTGCTTCGATTTTACAGTAGATTTACTTTAACCGTTCTTTCCTCTCTCTGCTTATTCTGCTTTTTCTTCCTTTTTTTTGTTTTGTTTTGTTTTTGTTTTGCTTGCCTCATCAACGCCAGGTACCGTGGGTCAGAAAAACAATCCTGACAGTAAGCAGGCGCTAAACGCCAAGTTTCCACAAGTGAGTCGCGATAACAGACGTGAAATGATCACGTTCGTACTTGACGCCTGCAAGTGGGGAGGGCTCCCTCCCTCCTCCCGCTGCCCAGCACTCTTCAGAGGCAGAGCAGGAGCCTCCTCGCCCCGAGGAGTTTAAGCTCTGAAGAGGGAAGAAAGGCACGGGCTGGAGGGAGGCGCAGAGCACAGCGACCCAGGCGGCGGCATGTTAGTGCTGGGCTCGCAGGGATGGAAGGGGAACGAGTTCAGGAATTGTCCTGCTTGGAGCGACACAGGACTAATTTCTCTTTTTACGCTTGGGAAAACCGCGCTTTCAGATGACTCCAGTGGCTGAATTAGTGAAAATATTTACTTTATAGCCAGCTATGGGATGTGGGATTCAAGGTCTCGGTGTTTTCGAGCCCGCCAGGTGCGGGGACGAGGAGGAGCGAGACCCGGGCGCTTGACCCAAGCTGCCAACAGGGTTATTTCATACCACGAACGGCACATTCCATAGAAATCAGAAAGTTTGCTGATGACTTCTCTCTCTTCCTTGCTGGCTGCCGTGCCGAGAACTCCTTGCCTCAGTGCCAGAGCCCTTCCCTTCCTCCCCTTGCAGTGTCCCACCTTTGCTGTCCCCTGCTGGGAGCGCACGGCTCCCTGCTGCGGGAATGGGCTGGGTGTCATCCTCGCATACCTTCCATTGGTATGGGGATCAGCGTTGGGTCTTTATTATTGTTCATGTCAATTACTCGGTCTTACCCTATTAATTCTATTTATATTTCAACCCTTGTGTTTCCTTGTTTTTCCCCAGTTCTCCTTCCCGGGTGGGGAGGGGTCCTTGGGTGACAGAATAATTGTCTAAACGACAATTAATCGTTGTGGGTTTCTCAAACTGTAACAGGAAGGATCACTGCTGAGAAAAACAAGAGGAGAAGGAACAGAAAAGCTGCAAGTGAGAGGGATAAATAAAGCAATTCATCAGCTCCTCTCTGGCCACAGAGTGGAATTTGGTCTCAGTTTTTCCACGCCAGTCCCTGCTTTGCAGTCCCCAATCCGTGTTCGCATCCACCTTCTACGACTTACTGGGTTCGAAGCGTGAAGGCGGCACTGGTGATGGAGGTGGGCAGATTAAGGCCTTTGGTGATCTCTCGCCAGATTTTCTTGTTGATGATTTCCACCAGCCCTCCTTTCTCGGTCACCAGCTTGTACAGCATGTAGAGGTCCAGGATCTGCTTTGCCATGATGGGGATCCGATTGATGGGAGTTCCTGCAGGGAAACAGCAGGGAAGGAAGCACGGGAGTCGGAGAGAAAATGAGGGCGAGAAAACCGGCAGGTCGGGGCTATCGATCTTCTTCTAATAGGAAATTCAGGCAACTGTTTGTAGCCTGACTTGAGGCCTCTCTCTTGGGTGAGTAAATGAGCCAGAGAAGCGTAGCTACACGGCACGGCCTTTTCATGAAAAACTCCTTTCCTGTAGGCAAAAGCAATTATCAGACAAATAACAACCTGCAGCTACGAGCACCTTCTAAAACAGAAAGCGGGGAAGCGGGGACTATTTGATGCTAGGGGTGAGGGAGCAGCACAGAAGAATCATCTTTTATGAGCTCCCAGGGCAATCTCAGATAAAAATCTGTATCGCTCGTGCACCGGCAGGGGCTGAGCAGCCAGGCAGCTGCTCCTACGCTGGGATTCAGCTGCCTCGCTCCCCAGGATTCGAGAGAGAGATAGATATCCTTCTGCTCTCACAAAGCGTTTTCATCCTCCCGCTCCTCGTCCCTGAACACGCCCCCAAACGAGACGCCGACGGGGCCGCAATGCGTGCCTTGGCAGCAACTCCAACCCAGCTGCCAGAGCTGTAACTGGTGCAGGAGAGCGAGAGAAACGGTGGTGGTGGAACAAACGAGCAGCGTTAACGGAGCATCGGCATCCCTGCCTGCCAGCGCCGCCAGAGACAGGCGTCCTCGTGGTCGCTGCGGGAAGCACCGGGCACCCAAGCACTTTTTGGAACCCAAACCAAGGTCCCGCTCTACCCTCGCGAGGACAGACAGGGAAACACTTCTATGCTTTCTGTTCAGTTTGGTCATCTTGTGGGTTAAGAGAGAGAAGGAAAATGGGATTTTTAACCCGATAGCACCCTTTTAGCAGTACCTTAAAGTGATAAAGCACACAGGGTTTGAAAAGGTCAAGCTAATGAGATTTAGGCAAGGAGAGGAAGATGGTGGGGGGGGGAGGGAAACGCTGATGTAGCAAACCCTTTATTTCGCATAGGAAATACTGTCCTGGATCAAAGAGCCGTCCATCTGAGGTCAGTATCCTGCCTACCGCGGTGGTCAGCGCCAGCCTTTCCAGGAAAGCCTGCGAAGCGCTGTAATGGACAATTATGGAACACCCAACCCACGGGGGAGACTTCTGCCACCGCTCATCAGCCAGCGATTTGGTTAATGCCCTGAAGCAGAGCAGTTTATGGCCCTTATAAATGGGTTTTATTCTGCTTAGTGAAAAGGAGTTCAGCTCAGCTCCGCAGATGTCCTCATTATACATCTAAGTGTAATTTTCCCCCCCCCCCTTCTCTTTTCTTTTTGAAGCCTGTTATGCATTAGCTCGTGGTACCGATTCCCACAGGTTAATGAGATGTTAGAGAGAAAAAGTAAACTTTTTCAGCTTTAAAAAGGCTGCCTTCGATCTCACCAAGTTACTAACTCTTAAACTGTAAGAAAACATAACGAGCAACCTGATCAGGCTTGGGCTGCACGCTCTGTCGTTTTATATCTAACACATCCTCTTTTCCTTGCCTTGTCTAAACAACCCCTTCCCTGGCCACAACAGAAAAAAAAAAAACCAAACCACAAAGCAGTAATTTCACAAAGTGCATCAGATCCTCTTCCTGCATTTTCAGAGACAACGGTTCCCTCTGGGAGCAGAGACCGCCAAGAGGTTTCCAAACTGTTTAAACTCCCTGCAGCTCGCTCCATCCATCCATCCATCCCAGTCGGCCGCCCCAAGCTGGTGCCAGCCTGCGTAAACGGAACCCTCGGTTTGCTTCGTTTTTTCCTCAGCCACCATTTTGTCTCGGTGGTGTTACTGCAAAGATTAAGAGCGCACTAACAGCGTCATTTTAGACGCACAGAGAGAGAGAGGGCTGGGAGCGATCATGTTACCAGCCTTAAGTTATCACTCATCAGCTGAGCCACAGCGACCAGCGTCACACCCAGCCCTCTCCAAATGAAAAGCCGGGAAATACTCACCTCGGCAGTCCCTAGAAAAAGCCAGGGGTGGGTTTTTCCACCCCAAAATGCCCCTCCATTAATGGTTTGGCATTTTTGCCCCCGCCGCAAGGAAAGCCGGGGCGTCCTAAGTGGTACCTTTGCTCCACGGAGGTGGTGGTGGGGGGATGAAGACCCTCTCCCCATCTCCTCTGGCAACCCCGCGCCGCTGAAAGCCACCCGCTTCTCCCCAATCCAATTTAGGGAATGGCATTAACTCCTCCAGAAGGGACTTTCATCCAGCTCTCCTTGGACGGTGACCAGATGGGGAGTGAAAGGGAAGGGTCACGGGTAAGGCTCCCCAGGCAAAACGAGCCGCTAATACAGAAGTATAAGGAAATATCTCCTTTTTAATATACTGCATTTATCCCAAACACAGTTTCACTCTTCTCCAGATTCTCCCATCTCAGCGTTTGGAAAGGTACACAAGTATATTTATCCAAACGCTCCTGTGAAAGGGACAAACGTTATCGACATCAGTGGGAAATAAAGGCCTAAACGTATTTCCAGAGAGCCGGCGATCAGACCTGACCTCCCTGCTCATGTTACTACCCCTTTGACACCTTCCCTTCCTCAAGTTTGCTTTTAAACAAGACCCACAAACCAAAGCGCCCTGAAATTTCATTAGTAGCTTTTATAAACTAAGCCAAAACCTATAGCCCTCCCCCCCCCCAGCCCTTAAAATCTCTTTATGCAGGCTGAGAAACTTTACAGCAGGGATAAAAACACCTCCATCCTTCTACCCCTCGAGCATGGAGGGGCAATCGTTTTCCTCCCACGCTTTCTCCTAGTCCCACTCTCCAAGAAATATCCCCCCCCCCCAAGCCGGCAAAGAGCTAACCCAAGTTGGGTTTTGGACCTGGGAAATTAACTGTATTTTTCGGAGCAAGCCAGGGCTCTGCATGTTTCACAGGAGCCGAGACACACGGAAAAGCTGCTCCCACCGCCCTCTCCTCCCCCGGCCCCTCTCTGAGGAAAAACGAGGCGATAAAGTCTTTATTGGAAACCCCCAGCACTCCAACAGGAAAGGCTGCAAAACGAGTATCATGGGACGATTGGATACTGAAGCCGAGTGGATCCTTTCACAGGCGGCTGCAAGGCTTGTCAGGGGCCATGATGGATTACTGTCATCTGGCAGCATCAGGATTAATGATCCGGAGGTCAGAGGGGAGAATTCCAGAGGGAAAGGTCAGCAGCCGGGGGCACAGCGTAAGACTTGTTGCCTTTTGATGGCAAACTCATTTTACTGTACTTTCAAGCCTCTCTATTGTGCCGGCTCTCAGAAATGCTGTACGTACCCTGCCTTGCAAAGAGCCGGAAGCCTCGCAGGACTCGAGAAGAGGGCGAGGACGATGACTGGCTCCTCTCCTACTTTTCTCGGTAAACAACTTTTCTTCCTTGTAGTATAACCCCAGCTACGCGAGGACAAGCCAGTCCTGCAAGGAATCATCCTGCAAGGAATCAGCCCAAGGCAGGGGGGACAAGGAGTCCGTTTCTCCTGCAAAAGGGATGATGCAAAGTTGACGATCACGGGGAGACCTCGGGAAGACAAACTCCTGCCCAAGGGTGGGAGGATAGCCTAAGAGCAAGAGCCCTGAGACACCAGACAACCTACCACCCCCTTTGCTAAGTAGAAGGGCTCCGAAGAGGACAAAAAGCCCAAGAATGACACTGGAAGGAGAAGGAGGAATCATCCCAGAGCCCATGGGCTCCTGGTTTTATGAAGACAGCTGTAACTACAATTCAGATTTCTGGAATAAAGAGGAGGAAGGCTTCCCTGGAGGAAGCCTGACTGTAGCTATAAACATCTCCGTCCTTCAAGGGAAACAAGCAGCCCCCTTTGCCAAGCTGTTTCACCCCCCTCAAAAGCCTCTTCTGTTTCAGGCAGACGTAACAGAGGCCTGAAGGGCTTATACAGGGCTTGAATGTCCCCTATGTCCCTTCCACTAGAGAAGCAGAAGAAGCAACTGTTTGATTTTCACCCTTCGAGAGCTCTTTAAGGAGGGTCTGAGGAAGCTGTAAGCCCCGGATAATCTCGGAATGACCGTTTTTACATCTCCTGGCAAGGAACTGGTATCTTGGGGGTGCTGGCTTTGCTCCTGCAACAGCCACTCGCTCAGTGCTGGGGCTCTGCCATCCCGCCCGTTGAAAGGGACCTAAGCCTTGCACCATCACAGCAGCCCTGCGGAAAAGGGCTCGGGGGTCCCGGTGGATGAAAAGCTGGGCACAGGCCAACAACGTGCGCTTGCAGCCCACAAGGCCAATTGCATCCTGAGCTGCATAAAAAGAAGCGTGGCCAGCAGATCCAGAGAGGGGATTCTCCCCCTCTACCCTGCTCTGGTGAGACCCCACCTGGAGCGCTGTGTCCAGCTCTGGAGCCCTCAGCACAAGAAGGACATGGACACGTTGGAGCGGGGCCAGAGGAGGCCACGAAGATGATCCGAGGGCTGGAGCCCCTCTGCTGTGAGGACAGGCTGAGAGAGCTGGGGGGGTTCAGCCTGGAGAAGAGAAGGCTCCGGGGAGACCTTAGAGCCCCTTCCAGTACCTGAAGGGGGCTACAAGAAAGCTGGGGAGGGGCTGTTTGCCAGGGCATGTCACGATAGGACGAGGGGCAATGGTTTAACCTAGAGCAGGGTGGGTTTAGATGAGACATTGGGAAGAAGTTCTTTACACTGAGGGTGGTGAGACACTGGCCCAGGTTGCCCAGAGAGGGGGTGGAGGCCCCATCCCTGGAGACATTCAAGGCCAGGCTGGATGAGGCTCTGAGCAACGTGAGCTAGTTGAAGATGTCCCTGCTGACTGCAGGGGGGTGGGACTAGACGGCCTTTAGAGGTCCCTTCCAACCCAACACACTCTGTGATTCCTCACCCCCAGGCTTTTCCCTGCTCTTCACTCTTAGCCAGACTTCAGATTTACACCGAATTCTGAAGATGTAAAGAAAGAAAACTGTCCCTAAGACTGTTCTTAACCATAGAAAATAAGTCCCCTCTCGTTTTGCAGGGATTTGCGTGGCTTTGCAAGTCCTCCACGCTGGGGATCCCCTGCCAAGGGCCACTCTCTCCTCTCCCTGAGCCTTGCCCAGCGCAGGGAGTTCCCCACCAGCAAGGGGTCTAAGCCACGACTTGTCCTGCACACAAGAGACAAAGAGCAGTTAATTATACCCAGCCTGGAGCGCTACTTTTTCAATCACCTCCCATTTTTTTCCCCCCCATCCAATTTACTTTCAGAAACGTCCATTTTTCAGTAAGGAACAAAAGAGGTGAGAATCCCAAACATTTATTCTGCAGAGCAACATTCAAAGGGCAATAAAGCATGCTCTGGAGTGAAAAACAGGTGTAGAGGGGGGGATTTTTAAGCCACAACCTGTACAGGTAAAGAGAGCTGCTCTTTCCAGCTTCCACTCTAAATACGTTCAGAAGACAAACAATATCAGACAGCCAAAAGGAAGAGGTTTTCTCCAGGAAAGCAGGGAAGTCCACAGTGATTGAAAGTAAATTTGAACCAAGCCCTGGAGAGATCTTCATGTTTCTTTGAAGGGAGACAGTAATTACGTGGTACGAAGGATCTCCCCACTCTCTCAGGCTAAACAGGGGTACAAATCAGTGCAGCAGCAAATCAGCAGCGAAGGATAGAAGCAAATCAACTTGAACCCTGCCCCGTCTCACATCCCAGTTTGCTTGAATCCCTCTGCCAGGACAAACCCTGGGAGGCTTCCCACGAAGCCACCCCAGCTCTTGGCACGGAAGTTTTATTGGTTGATTTGGTTTGAGTCCGTCCCAAGCGCTCAACGTTAAAATGAAAAGGAAAGGTATACGGAAGGGAAACAACCTCTCCCCTCGCCACAGCTGATCTAATCTCTCCCTACACATGGCATTTCCACAGCGGGCATTCTCACCTCCCAACGGGAATGTCACCACCTGATCCGCCAGCCTGCGGCCCATTAGACACTCCTATCAAAGCGGGAGCCAGGACAGAGGGTAATTAATCATGCTCTATTTGACAGGAGGCCCACTTCTTATCTGCACCCCTCGAAACGCCATCAGTTTCTGCTTCCCTCCTCAATAAGCGAGGCTGACAGCAGCCCCTTATCAGATTTCGGCTGCTGAACCGGAGGCAGCCTAACTGGCACCCAGTGCCCTGCTTGTATTAGCCAAGGCTCCAGCCACATTAACCTTCCCGCACCGGCTGCTCCTCCATCCCCACAACAGAGATCCCACAGAGATTTGCTCTCTTCTACCCAGCTTGACGACAGTCCAGCTGTTCGGCTGCCCCTGGCACAGCTGGGTCCAATGTATTTGCTATCGCAAATTTCTTCACCAGATGTTGAACCCCCGTGCAACTGGTGGTGGGTTTCCATACGTCTGACCTCTGAACCAAATGGACAAACTCTTCTTCTCTAGGCAGAGGGGTACAAATACAGAAGGGACTGCAGAAAAACACGGGCAACTTGGTCAGGCAGACTGAACAAAGTCAAAACTTGGAACGTTTTAATGCCGTAATGCCACCTTCTTCCATCCACCTGGATATCTAGAAGGTCACCTCTTCAGTGTCGAGTCACCTCCACTGCTTGAGTGCAGCAGTTCCTTGATCATCTGAAAGACGCGCCATTAAAATTTAGGGCAGAAAGTCAAGAACGCCCACAGCAAAGAGGAAATACCAATACAAGAAAGAGCTTGAGAAGACCAGGATTTGAGACACGAACATCCAGTCTTTGAGATGCTGGAGAAATGTGATAATTTAACCTTTCAGTCTTCAGGGAAAGTGAGGAAAAAACCCCTTTGACTCCATCACTCAATTCTGTATACCCAGGGAGGGGCACCTGGGCTTCCGAGATCCTCGGCTGGCAATCACTGGAGCAGACTGGTACCGGATGAATAAGGTACAGAAAGGTTCATGCAAAGCAAAACCAGCCCATCACTTCAAATTAGCATCTCTTGCACCCTGTCCAGTGCCAACTCAGTTCATAACAAAACACCGAAGCCGCTCAAACGTTCTTCATGCTGGCTAAATTTAAAACAGGTCTCCTGTAAGCCAGAACCAAGTAAACTCCTAATGCTATTCTCCCATTCATTACAACGGCAGCTTCCAATCTGATTTTTTCTTTGGAGCTAAAGCAATATTCACTCTAAAATATTTTCCTGGAAACAATTTTTTTTTTACATCTTTCCAAGGGGAAACTTCCAGGCTTTTCCCAAATTAGAGAAAAAAAAAAATCTCCTGTCTCCGTGATTGGAATGATTTATACAAAACAGAACAGGGAGAGCGTTTGTTTCTTATTGGAAGGACCTACTTCTAAGTTATTCCAAATTGACCCAGGTAAGCTCCTCCGGAATATCAACTTACACATCTGGTGAAGGCTTTTATTCACCTGGCACCTAACGCTGATGAGGAAGACACTCCCTGCACAAAAAAAGATTCCAAGCACTTTGCTTTGCACCTGGTTTTATCCTAGCGTCACTTACAAGTGTTTAAGAACGTGGAGCAGGGCATTCCCTGTTTTGAAAGGCTCAAGCCACCCAAAGAATACAGAGGAATGTAAACCAGAATGCCAGTTCCCCCTCAAACTTAAGGAAAAAGTCATTCTTTCTAACAGTATAAAAGCGAAAGCCTAAAATATTTCACTAATCCCCATGGCTTACTGTTTGCAGAAGACACCAGTCACCATTTTTCCCGAGTCTAAGTCAGAACAGTTGACGGAAGAGGTGCTTTAAAGGAGGTACAAGAGGCAGAGATTTAGCTGTGTACAAATCTGAGGCGCTAACGGGGAAGAGGACTTTGCTGGGTTGATTTGGACCGTCCAGAACAGACCTCCTGCAGCGCCTCGAGCGAGAATTTTCCACTGCAGAACATCCTCTGCTATTGAGGGAAGCATTTGCCGTAGCTCAGCGTTCAGCAGGTAGCACGAGCAAAGGATGCCGAGAATTTACCTCTATTGATGTCTCATTTAGAGGACTACATTGCTTAATTCAGATTCGAAAATATCTCCAGAGGATCAAAAGAAGAAACCTGCAAAACTGAATCAGTAGGAGAGCGAAGCATATTCCCCGGACAAACATTTCATAAACACCACTTGGCCTATAGATAAAAGAATCCATCAGTAAATGCTTTTGTCAATACCCTGCATTTGTTGTATTTCCCACATCTAAAATGTGCAGGCAGAGCACACAACAGCAGGAAAACATTAAAACCACACGGTCAGACGTACAAAGCCCCTTCTATGTATATACACATAAAAAAAAAACCAGAATGGTCAAGCCATCTGGGAAAACCAAGGTCACGCAGAAACCTTGAACAAAATTAGTAGAGCTGTACAATCGGGGACGGTTTATGAGGTCTTCACAAAGGCAGTACTTAAAATGAACAAAACAGCTTCCCTTGAAAGGCAGCCTTTCCTAACACACCATAGCACGCAGTTAGATCTCTTCCCCATCAAACCTTTTCTCAAGAGGAATGTCTCGCACGAACACTGCTGATCCTTCCAGGGGGTGAAACAGTCCCGCTACTCCGACTCTCTCCTGACCAGCACCGGTGGAATACAATCAAGCTCAATTATTGGTGGCTATAAGAGTCATGCCACTAGCAGTCCTTCACCATCTGGGGACAAAAAGCAGTCTAGCTGTGCTACCCGGGACATCGAATCATGGAATCCTCTAGTTGGAATGGACTTTTCAGATCATTCAGTCCAACCATCAACCTAACACTGACCGAGACCGTCACCAAACCACATCTCTAAGCACTCTGTCTACCCGTCTCTTAAACACCTCCAGGGATGGTGACTCAACCACTTCCCTGGACAGCCTGTTCCAATGCTTAATAACCTTTTCCATGTAATGATTTTTCCTAATATCCAATGCTACAGGGCCGACAGCTATGTTTTTCTACCACGCATCATACCTACGCCTTCTATCACTCCCCCAAAAAAAGTCGGGAGTAAAAAATTTAGCCTCAGGGTACGGTCATGGGGTGACAAGGACCTGAAAAGAAGTGGAAGATGATATTGTGTTAGAGAACTGCTCCTGCCTGCAGTGGCCTCAGCGACAGGCAGAACAAATCCAGCCCCTGCGCCTGCAACGCACCCCACTCCATGGCGCAAGAGCGGAGAAGCCTCAGCCCCTGCCCTTAAAAACGCCCTGAGCCACAAACTTGCCCATAGGTGCAGCAGGAGGTTAAAAACCCAGCTTCTGAGAAACCAGACCATCAAGGCTCAGCTTGTCGCAAGACACCAGGTCAGCAACGGAGATGGAGGGAAGCCACTGAAGCTGCTTATCCCTGCTCAGGGTGAGGAGGGACAACCTTCGGTTTGAGACCGCGGAAGAGTGGAGAAAGGGGAAGGTGGGAGCGGTAATACATCGTCCCCGGCGAGCTGCATCAGGTTGTAGGCCCGGTTTGAAGTTAGCCCTGCACGCTAATTGCTCTCATCGGCTGGTCTCCCCTCCTCTCCCCATCTGCCCCTTCAATCACAGCCATGGTGGGACCCATTCACCTAAAGACATACAAGGAATAAAACATCCAACAAAGGAAGAGTTACAGCTTTCCTCTCATCTCCCTCTTCCATCATTATTGCCACTGAAGGGCCATTTTATCACTTGCAGCTGTGGTCATTCAGCGACAACCTGCTGTGCTCAGAGGCAGATGAGACCTGCACATTTGATCTGCATTAAGCCTGTTTCATGGCTTCACATTTCTAGGTACATTCCTAACAGCAGCACCAACCACCAAACCTTTTCATCCCTCCAACCGCTCAGTAGCTCCTGTGAAATCTGTCATTTATTTTTCACATCAGGCTTCTTTTTTTTTTTTTTTTTTTGTAAGTCCAGCATCAGTTAGCAATCTATGCCCCAAATCCATCAGCCCCCAATCAAGGCTCAGCACTTCTCCTGGACGACAGCAAAATCCCCATTTTTACACCAGCAATGTTTATTAGCGGAGCCGCTTTCCATTCCCTTCAGACGCGAGGTGCAAATTAACCAGCTCTTCACACATACCAGCTAAGAAGCCCAGCACTTTGCTCTCAGGTGCAATGAGCCCTCGGTTGTATCCATCTTTGGGGGACTCTTTCATAACAAGGCAGCTGTTTCAGCCTCCTTCGGTTTCCGATGCTCATTTGGCACATAAAGCAAATGAGAGGAGGGGAAGAGAAACGAAGGAGAAGAGGGGAGGAGAAATGAAAGCCTGAATGGTACCCTGTGATAACCTTGCGGTAGAAGCTCCTAGATTTCTGAAGATTCCAGAAGAGGACACAGCAAGCAAATCCATCTGCTCACTAGAAAACCAAAGCCCTGCCGTAGGTAGCGGTGGGGAGGGCAGACGTGGGAAAAGCGGACAGTACGCCTTCTGAAAAGTCAAAAGATTTCCTTTGCGTTAAGGCACAGCAGCTCAGATTAAGGACAGAAGAGAAGCTGCCTCCCATAGCTCAACGTGTGCTCTTCAGTTCTATCGACCTGAAGAACCTCAGCTCCCCAGAGAGTCCTTCTGCCTGTTTCTTTTGGGGGTGCCAAACAGAAAGCAAGCCCCCAGCTGCCTCGTACCCTGCAGTCGAGCCAGTTCCCCGCTGGCAGAGGGCTGGCAGTTCACGGCATCTCTCCCTCGTGGGCGCCAGGGCTCTTCGATTTCATTTTCAGTCTTTCTAGCGAGCAAGAAAACAAGGGAGGCTCCAGAAAACAAATACACTTGGAAATGCCCAGATGATTAAAAGCTCAACTCCTACAGCAACCAGCTGGTGACCAGCTCAGCCCCTGCACCGGGGACGCGTCAATTATAAATAATTAAAAGGTAATAGGAAGGAGACACTGAAGTATTAAGCAGATTTCTCTCCAGGTATCTGGAGGTTTCTATTGCTGCCAATCACACCCTTCAGATTATTGTCTTGTCTGTCAGCCATCCCAGCCCTTCCATTAACGCGCGAGCTCAGGTTAACATCTGCAAGTCAACTAATTAAGCCCAGTTATGCCTCTGCACACGAAAGCCAAAAATATCAGCAAAACCCAGCTCTAATTTTCTAACCGACTTGGAAGCATAACCTCAAACTGCCGGTGAGTGAAAATTCCCACCGGTCAGCTGTCAGCTCAAGCCACGCCAGGAAAAACGGACACAAAGCGCAATTGGAATAGCCGCATTTTGGAGAGCCTTTCCTCCGCTTGTCATCCGCAGTGGGGGATGCACCTGAAGCTGCAGCGTTCAAAAGACCACTGGAAATAAGGCTCTCGCTCCAAGGCAGCAAACATTTAATTTTTAAATGGATGAGGCTGAGCTGTTGCGTCTTTATACTTTATTAGACTCTCTGGGCACAATATCGGCGACTCTAAGGCAGCCCCACTTCCAAGTACACACAACCTGGCTTGTTTGGTCCGGCACGCTCAGATCGTTATGCCACGAGGGAGCAAAAGGTCCTTTTTATGCCTGTTCTTCACACCTACCTTCAGCAGACTCTTTGGAAACAATGAAAAGATCTCTAGCGCAATTTAACACTTTTTGGCAGAAGTTTTTGTCGGAAGTCTGTCTGGGCTGGCATGCTTGGAGGGGTAAAGGAAGAGAGTGGCACAAAGGATTTACCGCAAGTCTTCAGACAGGTGTTTCATGCCACGTACATGTACTTTTTTATTATTAATAGTTTGCAACGAGGGAACTGAACTTTGATAACCCCGGGAGAGAAAGAGACTTTTGTGACATCCCAGCTGAGCTACTTCACACGCGCATCACCACCCCCGTAGCAAGGAGAGACACAAGTTGTGACACCACAGGGAGGAACATGAGAAGCCGCGCGCTTCTGCACTCAGTTACACAAAATTACTAACGGGAAAGCCGACACATTGCGAGAATCCACAGGAAAACGTGGCTCGGGGTCTATTTTCCCAGTGCCCAGGTCGTGTGCCACTACTCTGAAGGCATTCACACTCAGCTTCCACGTGCCATTGATATAAAAACACGAGAAGATGTGGGCTCGTGCCACCTGAAGAGACCAGAGAATCCCTGGTGGTACTCAGCCTTGGCTCAAAAATCCATGGGGATCCAGGCTTCTTGGGCTCTTCAGTGCATGGACAACAGCAGTATTAGGTATGAGGGTAAAGAAATAGCATCTGAAATTAAGCTATAGGGCAGAAGAGTTCTTTCCTACTGGGCTCCTTATCTCCCGAGGCAAATATCTCAAGTCTCACCACTGCTCTTCCACCTGATCTGCCAGTTCAAGGGCTGGATTTGTTCCTTCAAACTCAGGAGGGAAGAATTCCAATGGCAGCAGCACCCTGCTGCCCCATTTTTACCCTACGGAGTCCAAACAAGCGCTCACTCACCCCTCTTCTGCATGAAGATGAAGAGGTCGTCCAGGAACTCTTTCCGTTCGGGGTCACTATCCAGTTCATAGAGCTGGGGGAAAAAAAATAAAAAAGGAAGGCACAATTCACAACGAGACGGAAAATAAATAATAGTAGCTTCTTCCGGTGGGTGACCTGGGGTTTGTACTGGGGGGGGTGAAAGGCAGCCACAGGCCGAGAGGCAAAAGAGGGAAGGATTCACGAGCAATTTTGGCGGACAAGGCTGCGGTGACAGTTTGAGGGCCCTTGTTCTGGCTTGCCTTGCTCAGCCCCTCAGAAACTCATCCAAGGCACTGGGGAGACCGGCGCCCTGAAGGGAACGGGACCCAACCCCGTTAACAGCGCTGCTACAGAGCAGGGCTCGAAACCCCCTGGAAGCAAAGGGGAGAGAAACTATTAAAGACAAGCTGGAAAGAAAGATGAGACAACCAAAAGGAAGGTCCCAGCGGTTCAGGGCAGATTAGCCGTCTGCAGCTTTGAGGCAACCAGGGAGGTAAACTTCTCCGCGGCTTCTCCTAGCCTCACGATTCCCTCCTTCAGGGATTGTCACCTAAGTGACAAACGCCAAGTCCCTTGAAGGACGAGATGAAAGGACAGAGCTTTCCCGTAGCTACTAATGCCTGGCAGGAAAGGCCACTCCAAATTAAGCCAAAAAGCCTTCAAAAACATCAGAAACCAGCCTGGAACCAATTTGCTGCAGAGATAGTTTTACTAAAAGGCTTAACCCCCCCCCAAGAATTTAAAATAAAGTTCCACAGGCAGCTTATTCCAAAGGAGAGGCACTATATGGGAGCGTTACCCCCTGATTTTTCAGAAGGGACAGGCATGAGTGTCATCTTACAACTACCTCCTGAACAGAAAAATCTAATTTTCACCTCTCAAGAACCCTGCGAGGCCACAAAGTGACAGGCTGAAAGGGCTGAAGCCGAGATACAGGAGGATACAGAACATGACAGAAGACAACACCGTACAGGAAGAATTCGATTCCTTCTCCTGTTTGCACTGGAGGAAGAATCCTGCATCACTCCAGGGAATTTTTTTTGCTGGCTGTAGCTACTCTTGTGGAGCAGCTCAACGGAAAAGCAAAGAGTCCCTGGGAAATAGGTATTTCAGGCTCTCCGTAGGTGCTGCTAGCTACTTGTTATTCATCCGGTCCCAAAAAAGAGGGGCTTTTTGGGGCTGTTTCCCGTGAAGCTCTGTGCTTTCTCACACCCTGAGCTCTGGGAAGAAAACGCGCCGGTGTATTTGCAGAGCAATTAACTGCAGCCTTTCAGAAAGGGCCAGCTGACTTTGAAATTAATTCCCCCAGCTGATGTGACACGCAGCCGCCACACTCAAATCCACGACCACAACGCAAATCAGGTTCAAGAAACAAAATACTCTTCTCCCAGCCGGAGAAACCATTGACTAAGATTTTAAATGTTAAAAGTCTGGTTGTTGAGTCTTAGTTCAAACTATATTCCAGTGACCAAAAGCAACAAAATAGTCCCCAACAGCTCGACAAAATAACAGGTTTGCAGGCAGAGGGCTGCAGGACAAAGCAGTTTTCTTACAAATTCACTACAGAAGAATAGCCAGGGGTCCATAGTCACCCCCGTCACAGAACAGGGCAAGAATTCCCCAAAGTTACCCCTTCCCCGAAATCCCCATGATCGGACTGACCTTGGCAAAGTCTCGTGAAATTTCTCTTCCTCGGCACCCGTCACCTTCATCGCTCCAGGTCACGTTGCCGTTCTAGGGAGAGAGAAACGAAAGGGTGAAAGGATTGCCAGGGAAAGGGCTTTGCAGATGATTCCGGAAAGCTTGCACATGTGCATTTTTGGGCACAAACACGTGCAAAAGCAGCTGCTGGCGTAGACCAAGAAGCCTTGAAAAATGGGGGACACCGGTGCGTTTGTCACGGCACGCTTTTCCTGCAGTCTCTGACAAAACGGGACGTGGCATTTCACCTTCCAGGCAACTTACTGAAGGTAGGGGAAGTTTTTCCAGCTCTAAGATTTTTCTCGCAGAAATGTATATCAAAAAAAGTTGGGAAAACCATTCTAGAGGAAAGTCCTCAAAACCTTCAACTGCTGCCTGCCTTCACCTGCTGAAGAGAGGTATGCTAACCTCCCCGTGGCCGGTGCTTTGCTGTAATGAGGTCCAACACCTGAATAGAGGGGTCTCCATGTCCATCTTTTTCCCAAGTGCACATCTTGGAGCCCCCGGTGAAAGGTGCAGGTGTTACCCAGGCATCCTTCCTTTCTGTTTGCCTGGTGACGCCAAACACACTTGGAAACGCCCTTCCATCCTCCCCCCGCCTGTCTACAAAACCCAAACCAGAGCACACCGAAGAAAGAGGGAAATAATCCCACTGGAAAGCTTCTCGCCAACCCAGGACCCTTATTCCTGGAAGCTCCCAGATCTGGATTTTCCTCGCAGAAATGGAAAGCTCAGCTTTGCTGGATTAAGGTTCATTCTTCTTAGGCATTAAAAGGATTACTCTAGTTAGGACTATTCTGCTACTTGGTAAATCATCACTCTGAAATGACCACCAGGGCTGGAAACCAGCAGAGGCAGCCTCCGGCTGTACAGCATGACCAAGACCAGAAGAATGATTTTGAAAAACTGAATCTTTAAATCATAAACTTCCCAAAGCTCCGGTAGAGCAAGTGCTCCAGAGCTACTCAAGGAAAAAGAACAGCCAAACCCACACGGCGACGTGGCTTGGACGACCCTGTCCCGATAAACACGCAGCATCCTAATGCAGCTAGAAAAGCACTGAAGGTAACAAGAGGTTTTAGCACACACACACAAAAAAAAAGCATGCGAATTAGAGAGGCGGTCCAATATCTGAAATCTTGGTGGCATCTGGTTGTGACACATACATTGAATTAGAAAGACGAATAGCTCTTGTCAAGGCCAGGCAAAGCTACATTTCCCCCTTTAAAAAACACTGCAGTGAGCTGCCCTAATGCCTGCTGATTTAGTTTGAGCCAGTAATTCCTGCTGGAAAGTCAATTATCCAGTGAGTCCCATCAACTGAAAGATATTTAATGGGGGATTATTGCCACTTCTGTTATGTCAGCTGTTTATTACAGCAGATCAATTCCCAGGCCTCTCTAGGAAGAGATCTGAAGACCGGTTTTGTTCACAGGAGGATTCATCTGGGTGTCCTTTGCTAGCAGAGACTAAAAACAGAGGTTTTTTGCTAATTATGGTAAGATCCAGCTGCTCCTAAAACCCCGCTGATGGTTAACTCAGATCAACAAACCCATGCGAACAGTCAGGACGAGGGACAGACCAGCTCTCCAGAAGGCAGCAGCTATTTCCCATCCACAACTTCACACGTTCCAAGGCTGAGCCGCTTTGTTCCCGAGTTTGTACTTGGTTACAAACCCAGAGAGCAAAACCGCTCATGGTGTTAAACTGGGCACTCCGAGAAGCAAAACACTTGCTTTCATGGGGAACTTTGGTCATGCTGAGAGCTTATTCCGCTACATTTGAGGACAGGGACAGGAAAGAGAAGAGGGCTTAAAGGAGATACAACGCTGTACTGCCCGTGGGTTTGAACTTGATAAAATTTCCAGAAGCAAAACTTTCCATGGGATTAAATTAAAGATGCTTTCGAAGTCATTTTACTTGTTTGCTTTGAAGAAACAGAGGAATTGGGAAAAATAAATAAGATTAAGGTTTGATACAGAGAAAAACCAGAATAGATGCACCCTGCTTTCCTCTCTCGCATCCCAAGACGCTGGAGAGCACAGAAGCAATGGTCCCCCACACCTTGGTAGTGAAAAGGAGCTTACAGCCGGCTGAAGCCATCAGTGTTTTGCCATATGTCCAGAAAATTGGCAGAGCTGGCTATCACCTGGCGTGACACGGAGTGATCCGAGGTGAGAGACAGCGGACAGCATTAGCATTTCCTCCTGCGATAGCTGGAAAGGTTTAAAGGCAGTTACCCCTCCCCACATTAAGCTATCAGAAGAGATAAGGAGAGTGGTTCTCGCCCATCCCCTGGTGCAAGCAGCAGCCGCCGTGGTGTAAATCAGCAAGGATTTACATGAGGACAGAGCACAGGTTTGTTTTGGGTAGCGGAGTTAGCAAAGACTCGGAGTTAGCCTGAAATGTCAGCTCAGCAGCCGGGGAATAAAGCCCTATTTATTCAGAGACCCGAGCGCAGACACTTTCCCAGGCCTCAGCTTTGATCTTGAGGGACTTATTCTGCCCACCGAAAACCTTTGGGACCGTGCCAAGGCTACAACCAAAGACACCAAACGTCGGCAGAGCAGCTGCTCGAGCACAAGCGGACCAGGCAAATCAGGTACCCGAGCAAGAGGCGCTCCATACGCAGAATAAACTACATTTTGCACAGCCAGAGCGCTCAGCGGGAGCTTTGGTATCGAGCTTCCTTCCCATTCCTCCTAGCAAAACAAAGTCACCCTCTGCTGAGAAGCCCTCCTCCGTATGAACGGCAGGAACCTGAGAAATCAATATATCCTCACGAGTCATTAAAAAGACCTTTGTATAAGTCGGGCAATAGTAGCAGGAAGGAAAAAACACTGTTCAGAAGAGGCAGGTCGTTCTCTGGGGAGAGTCCTGCCTCTCCCTCCACCCCTTCGTACCAAGGGGATTTGCTGATGCTTGACAAACGGCCCAGGCGTTACCACGGGCAAGAATTTATCTGGTTTCTGGCACGAAAAGGTAGTAAAAGTGCTACTTTTAAGTGCTCGAGCCCCTGATGCTTCCCTGAGCGGAAAGGCAGAGGTGTTGGGAAGGGCTGGCCGCCTCCAGGAGCTGCTGGCGGAGCCAAGGGCGCCTTCAGACACCTCGGAGGCCACCAGAGCCCCCCCACCCCGGATCGCCCCCTCCCCGAGAGGCTGCCGCCCTGGCTTCAGAAGCAATTATATCTGGAGCTATTTTAGGATTACTCCCTAACCACCTGGAATATCTTATTAGAGGGAAGCTCAGATGTCTAGAGCAATTTTGGTTTCCAATCCCGCATTCAAAAGCCAGAGTTAACCCTGAGTTGCCAAGCAGACAGAAAAAGGAGATGACAAATGCTTTCCTGCTCCGTCCAGACCATTCTTTTGAGGACAAAATCCTCACAAACAAGCAGCCTCAGCCCCTCCCTGCAGGACACCTACAACTACTGCCGTCTCACATGTCTGTCCCTCCCAGAGACTAGAGACCTAACCAAAACTCTTGTGCTCAATAAAAAAAAGTGAAGCCTTACCGCAAAGAGAACATCGTCTCCTTCTCCAGTTTTGCCTGCACAGATTGCAGTTACTGCGCAAAGAGGGACACTGAAGAGAGACGGGAAATGCTCCTTTTCCAGATCTTCCCCTTCTCCCCCAACCCAGTTTCACACCGCCGTTCCAGAAGGGCTCAGGGGTTTTACTGGACTAGAAAGTCATGTTCAAATGGCAAACTTTGGACTGGAGTGAACCCAGGAAGGCTTTAATATGCGAAAGAAAAGAGAAAAAACAACCCTCTGCAGTAAGGAAGCGCAGAACGATTTGGGGTTTCATGCCAGAGCTGCAGTTTTGACAGAGGTTTTAGGCCAGAAATCTGAAATCTCCTCTTAGGGAGTAGGTTAAATGTTGCAGTGAAAAAGGTGGCCCCTCCCCTACCCCATGGGTTAACTGAAAGCACCGAGTCAATGAAAAGGTACAGGGGCAGCAATTTCAGGATTATCAGAGAATCCCCAGAAATTCCTTTTGTGGGTAGAGTTAAGCCTTAGGAAGTGAAACAGATGCTATTATAAAGAAAACTGTTGTACTACAAACCGCTGATAAGATCAGGCTACTGCCCTGAGCTGCAAGTTCTCAAGCACGGAGAACCAAGTTATAATTATGGCGTGCACAAGCTGCCTGGTAAAGCTCCGCTGAAATTGGAATAAACCCTTCCCGGCCTTACTAATAACAGAGCTCAATTCAATATCTACAAGCTTCAAAGACGGGTTTTGAAAACATTTTGGTGATTTCAGGAATGGCAGGGAGGATGGGGAAGGAAAGAAAAAGAATGGACTGCAGTTAACAGATTAATTACCTTTTTTCATTAAGTTTCTTTTATGTGCTCCCATGACCTAGTGACTGCAGCACTAACACAATTCTTTGCCAAACAGGAATCTGCTTCCTTATCCTTAAGGAAAAGTTGCAGTCTTTGTGAATGACTCCTATTCACAAATGCTCAGAGGAATTAACTCAAACGTAAGTGACAAGAAGATTTGTTCAGTGCTACATGGCTGTGGGAAGAGGAATTCTCACTGCCCCACGAGAGCCTCCGATTTACCCTGAAGTGTGAAAAACAGAAGTGTAAGGATACAACACATCCAAGCTCTTTCACCCACCCTTCTCCAGCGTTAGCTACGACTTCTATAAATCGGCACCGAGAGAGACAAGCTGCAACTATTCCTAACGATAAATTTAGCGCCCGCGCGAATCCTAAAATGAGCCGTATCTTGCCCGGGATATAAATGAGCTCCTCGCTCTGCTCCTTTGCTCTGCGCCTCCAGATATAGCGCAGTCGCTGCGATGCAGAACAGCCTTGAGGAACTGCCCCTCGAGATGAAGAGCGGGGGGAATTCTCTGCTGCCTGTTACGAGTTGTTTGCAGGCTGCTGACTACAGTCATTATCACAAGCGGCTTCTGGCTTCTCTTCTCGCATACACGATTTGTTATATTAAACAACAAGGAGATTTTGTTACCCAGATCCCGCTCTCCTCCAGCCACTGATGCCATACTTTAAGTTACATAGCGGCATGAACTCCCAGTTAGGCGTTAGAGCGGCAGCAGACTGTCACAGGGATGAAGACTTCATCAAAAAAACCCCAAACCATGAAATCAGGAGAAGCGGCAACTGGCAAATGGAAAACAGCTTTCAGGAAGAGAGAAACCAAATATCTAACATCGGCTATTGAAGAAGAACTCTCCTCCCACTACATCATCAAAAGAAAAATAGCCTATGACCTGCAAAAGGAATTAAAAATCCTTGAACTGGGCCCTGGATTTCTGAAATAACTAGTAGGCAAAAGGCGCACTGTGTGAAATGCAACTTTTTTATTCCTGGGACCTTCACCCCCCTCTGGATTAATGAGTGTCTCCTGAGCAATACCTCGATACACGCGCCACTTGAGGCACATACTTAAGGTTATGGAATTTCAGCCACTCATTCCTAGACCCTAGAGCAAAAGCAAAGTAATTATTTTAAGCTGACTTATCTTAATAAACACCATGACCTTTGTAAAAGTTTAGGTCAGGATTTTCAGGAGTGACTGGTGATTTCTGAGAATCCAACATGAGACATCCCCCAAAAACCGGACCACAAGCCACTCTCTGCAAGTCAGACAGCTGCTTGACGGAGACTTACCTTGCCGCGTTTAAGAAGGCATTAAGTATCAGCTGATGCCTGAAAACCTGGGCTTTATTTTTACATTCCACGTAGGAATGCACGTCCTAATGTGCGTGCTGTAGTAACAGCCTGACAAAATCGCTCACGCTAGCGCTGTGCACCAGCCTGGAGTGGAAAAGGAGCCAGCCACACCAGTAAGATAGCGGCTGTGGTCCTGCCTTTCCTACATGGCTCTCCCGGGTAACCAGAGCCACCGCCGAGCAATGCGAGAACCCATGGGATAAGGACCCACACCCCCAACAGCTGCTAAAAGCAACATTTTTCACCCGCGGAATTAAAAACTCATTTTTCTTCAAAAGACAGGCAAAGCTCACAACACCCTTTTTTCGAGGATGGCTGCGGGAGCCTTCGGCTGTTGGGAGCCGTGATGGATTTTGCAGGGGATTTGAGCGAGTCCGAGGAGCGAGTGGAGCACGCACACCCCCCCCCCCAGCTCTTCTTTTGGGATTGCAACTAACTCCCCGACAAGCAACTCCACTCCCTTGTTGTTTTGTGCTGACAGGATTCCCACCGCCCCTGTGTCATAAGCTGAGCCAGCTCTTTTGTCTGCCGGCTTGTTCTACAATTATTTACTTGGCCGTCCAGGGACGGAACAGAAAGGGGCTTCATCTTGCTGGTAGTTTCCATCTTTCTGCCATCTTCACGCCACATACCTTCCAGGCAAACTGAGCCTTACGCTTGCAAGATACATTTTTCTCCAAGGGCATCACTTTCAGAAGAACAATCCACACTTGAAAGAAGAAATAGAAGTGATTTCCCCCCCCCCCTCCCTCTTCCGCAAGCAACAGCCATTACGCATACCACAAATACTCCCAGAGCAGAGCTAGCTGGAAGCAGCAAATTCTGACTGGTTATTAACCTCCATCTCAACAGAAGCTAAAAAAAAAAAAAGACAAGTTCAGGAATCATTTCGAAAACAAACTGGAGAACGCAGGCACTTCTGCATTTCATCCTGGTTTTTCTGCTGAACGCAACCATTTTAGACAAAGACAAAAGAAAAAGCCCAGCATCTTTAAAGCATGCCTTTGTAGTGAAACATTTCCAGCAAGGCAGCGTGCTACCATTTAGCATACGTGGACAATCCACAGCTGCACACATGTTTCTCCCCCTTCGCTGTCATGCCAGCTAAATGATCTTGTCTGTGTCCGTGTCCTGTCCCCCTGCCCCCCCTCCGGTTTATTCCTACCTCCACGCAGCCCCCCGCTCACCAGCTCTGAACCGCTCCGCCGCAGTTAAATTTTTACTCCCTGGTATGCAGACTCCACCGGTGAATGCAAACAAGTTGCTCTGCAATATTTACCCTCCTCAAGGTGAATATACTGCACCACCATCCCTAATACCGGGCACTTCGCTACGGCCTTTTGAGCACATCGCAGCACCTTCCTAACGCCGTTGACCAGCGTGGTTCGGAAGATAAGCCATGCCTTGCTGGGGCAGACCACCTAGCCCAGTACTCCATCTTCTCTAACAGTAGTTTGGGACAACACATGAACCCACCCACTTTCTGCCACACTTTCCCACCATCCAGAAGCGTTGTCGCACGGCACAGCCCCGATATCCCTTCAGAATACCCATTCCTTAACTTGTTGTCCATTAATTTCTCCAATCCCTCTCCGTTTTTTCACCGTCTGCCTCCCCAGAAGCGAAACAGATTATTTTAACACAGCAACAAGAGAGTTTTTCTTTTAGTTTTGCTCCCCGGTGAAGCTTTGTGCGCTTTGGCTTCCAGAATAAGTTGGCCTGAAATCAGATTAAGCTGCAACCTACTACCAAAATACTTGATTACTGCTGAAATGGGCCAAAGTAACTAGATCAGTATTAGTGCACAGTACGCCAATTGTAAAACAGAATTTTTTTTTTTTTTTTTGTTATTCGACATCAGCTAAGACCAGATCTGGCATGCCTGCAGTCATTTGTCTTCCCAGAACAGGGCAAATGACCTAGGAATCAAGCCTATTAATTCAGTAAGATTCGTAGGGCTCTCACAAGATAAAAAAAGTATTGCAACGAAGCACAATGACGTACTTGTTAGCACCGGCTGAGCTAGAAATAAAAACAGCCACAAAGCCAATGCTAAGTTTATGTTTTTTGTTTTTTTTTTTTAAAAGAGAGCGATCCCCCCAACACCA
The DNA here is from genome assembly GCA_009819605.1 of Sterna hirundo. Classification (NCBI taxonomy): domain Eukaryota; kingdom Metazoa; phylum Chordata; class Aves; order Charadriiformes; family Laridae; genus Sterna; species Sterna hirundo. The sequence goes on from CM020445.1 coordinate 22,408,000, forward strand.
GAGTCCTGCCTGCTATTCTCCACCCAGAGATCTGAAAGAGGAAGTTTTCGCCAGTTGCTCCAATCCAGTAAATTCTGAAGCAATTTCTCGAGCGCCTGGCCCCTGACCGACATACCCACCTCATTTCCCTGCAACAGCTTGAGTAGCTAGTTTCCCCCCCCCCCCGCCCCACCCCAACACTTCTGGAGAAGCAAGCACAGAGAAAACACAGAGGCAACTAGTTGCCCGCTGCATCCCGTGCACCAGCGCCACTTCGCCGGCGTGTTTCACAGTACTAACGCCATTCACCTGGCAACTTAGAGGAGCTCCTGCCACATGCACTGGGTGTAGCAAACACCAAACTGGGATGGGTTTGCAGAAGCAGCTGGGCCGGGAGCCCAATTAATGGGACAAGAAAGCAAGCTTGCTGAGATTTACCAGTGAAAGCATAAAATGAATTATCTCCCGCATGCAACCAACAGCTAAGGGGAGAGCCTGCCCTGAGCGCCCACAACAAGCCTTCAAACACCTCTGCTTCACCGGGCACCGCCAGGCAGCTCCAGCTTTTTCACTTTATAGGGTTTGCAGGAGGGAAGGAAAAACCAGCTGGTTTTGTCCATACAAGGTTTCTTAGCTCAAATAACTACCAGAAGCAAAACCTAACCCTCTTCACACTCAGGCTAACATCTGTAGAAACGGACAACTAAGTCCACCTTTTTTTCTTCTTTATTTAAACCATGCAGTCCTTTGGCTCAACTTCAATACACATAAATACTGTAAACGTCTCTGAAAGTCAGCTCTAACAAACCAGCACACAAGTGCTGTATTAACTGAAATACCCACTTCCAACAAAGAAAAGAATCCTTGATCCTCTGGCATTTATCTACAAGGAGTAGTAATTCTCCACTCAAACAGAGAATTAACCTCCTACCAAAACCAGGCAGTAGCAAGTTAGGTCTTTCCTTCCCACACATGAAATACAAAGTGGCTCTGCTGACTCACAGGATCAGTGGCAGGACACACACTCTTCCCTATCCATGCCACCGACCAGAAATCCAGCCACAGTTGCTGCATCCTCTTGGAGGCCTTACACAAAGGGGTTATAGATGCTGTAGGTGAAATAACTCGAGTGAGACGTTAGCAGGCAAGTGTCTGCACCAAAAATAAATATAACACCAGCCTGTTCCATTCTGAGTGGCACAGCAGCAGTGAAATAGAAGACAAACGAGCCAAAGATCAAACCTCTACCTCCCCACAAGGGTCTTACAGATTGGGGTTTCTACATCAGCTGGAAATCAGTATCTGTAAAGCAAATCTCTTTATAAAAGAATAAACTTGGGAAGAGCAAAGCAGGGAAGCATTGCTCTGCACATGCCCGGTTCTGGCACTCTTTCCAAAGCACTTGCAAACAGCCAAGGCTTGTAAGAGGACACAGGGCTAAAGAAATCCTGGGTCTGACTGAATATGGGCATTCTTATGCAGAAGGAAGGGACGTTAACACTGACCTGTTTGAGCTGCTCGTCCAACCGCCAGTTCTGGCGTCCAGACGGGGAACCGGAATATGGTTGCTTAGTAGTGTCTTTACCCTGTTCTTCTTTGCCCTGCTGTCCCCGCTGGTGCCCTGAAGCTGGCAGAGGATTAGAGGTAGAGGCCACTCTTTGGTTGTGATGGGCAACTTTGGGAGCATGAAAATATTTCAGAGCAGAGCAGCTTTCTTTTCCAGTCACATCAGCGCCATCCTCAAGATCACCACCTTCCAAACCCCCTTCTTCCTCCTCTTCCTCTTCGTCCTCCTCTTCTTCATCCTCCTCTTCCTCTTCCGGCTCGGAATTCATGCTGCTCTGATCAAAAGCCCGAGTAGCTCCGGCTGCAGGTGGGCCTCTGGCCAAGGGACCAACAGCGGAGCCACCCGAAGCCCTGCCAGATGTGGCTGCTAGGACGGCCTGCTGCACGGCCAGCTGCTGAGTGTAGAGCAGCTGGGCTTCTCTCATCTGCCTCTGCTGTCTCTCCCTGGAATCCATCTGCAGAGGCGGTTGCTGCTTCTGCTGCTGCTTCTGCAGCTGCTCGACCACAGCTTCCAGCTTCATCCCGCCGTTTGCATGGCTGGGAAAAAGAGGGGGGCGGTTTTTGACTTTATCTGGCAGGGTTCAAGCCCCGACCTTGGGAGATTGGCAGAATCTGAAAGATAGACAAATATTTGTCTGTATGAATATAAAATGCTTTCATCTTTTCCCCAGGAAGAGGATAAATAGAGTGCAAAGCCAATACTCTTTCCTGTGCAGGAGACCGTGAAACAATCAGCTTCATGTTTAACAGCCTCAGGCTCAAACTTGCATTCAATTTTCAGACTGTTTAATTGTATTTTCAAGCTGAACACATTTGCTATAACCTCAGTTTCGTATACCCCAAAGACAGCATCTGAAATGCCTTTGTCCACTGTCCCAGCAGTTTTGGTGTTTTGTTTTTTTTGGTTTTTTTTTTTTTTTTGTCAGAATCCTTCCACACTTCCTAAATAATTACTTTTGAAATGTTAGGTTTAACATCTAGGGGTTTGGTGCTTCTGAAACCGCTACCTTAAAAGGAAACAGCCGGGATGATAAGCTTGACCATATTTCTATTAAAAAAAGGGCAGGAATTTATTGCACGTCAGTTATGTCTCAATTCTTTTTTGCTTTCATTACGTTACTAAATTCTTTACACTTTATATTTAGCCGTTATTTTCCCAAAGAGAGCGAGACGAGAGTAAGGCAAAGGCTACTCTAGCCTGGAAAGGGACTGCTGAACACCGAACAACTCCTGCCTCTGCCTCCCAGAGCCACCAGCCCATCTCCAGCCCCGGTGGTGGCCTCCCTGCGAGTTTCCCAGCCCAAGGACCCGAGAGCTTTCACGGCTCTCTGTTCTGACCCACAGCAAGCCCACCCTGAGCCAGCACTAGCCTCCTCTTGAGCAAAGACCACCGGAACAGAGCACAGTCGGAAACACCGCTCGGATCCACAGTAAACCCTAGAAAGACGACTCTGCCTGTGATCCCCAACCATTAAAAGCACCATTTGCCTTTTAGACTGTGTCACAAACTGGACCTGCTGACAAAGCCGGTCCTTCTCAGCTTTTTTTTTTTAATGTGAAAAGATGCTTAAACCAATCTCACTTGCTGCCCTTCAAGGTTCATTGATATCAAACTACAGAGAAACAAAGGAAAGGCCAACTACAAACAAGCCACAGAGTCTTCTGGCCACCTCCCACCACCCTGTTTACAACCAGCACTGTGCTATTTGAGCCACAGACCTGAAAAAGAGAGACTATTTTGCTAACACGCGTTTTCAAAGCAGACACAGTTCTGTTCGGAAACAACAAATAACCTACCAGATACCGGCTTTGAAAGCGGAAAGACAACCTCCAGTGTCCCTAGTGCAACTCCGAGTCTTCCTCTAAGGTGGTCAGAGCGCGTGTCTCGTACCAAGTGCCTGCCAGCTACGATGCCCAACTCATTTTTCCTCTGCAAACTCTTCCCCGCACTAAATAACAGCCCATCACCAAAATGAAAAGCCGGGCTGGCGCATTTGCATTTTTATCTAGCCGGCAGTGGCATAGCTTTAGCTTGCAAATGAAACGATATAAAGTGGATTACCGGTTTGAATGTCAGGAGCAATAATGCATTACCTGCCAGCTGAAAAGAGTCTTAGGCTCGTTGGGAAGGCACAATACACCATCTGGCCCAGCTCCACACACACACACACAGAGTAAAGCGCCCAGTAAAGCGCCAATGAACTGGTGCGGGTGCTGCACACACAGAGAGAGAACCTCCAGCCCACACCTGGCTGAATATTGTCGCACCTGAGGCGGGGCGAGGTGTCACCTCTCCCGCCTGGGGGATATGCAGCAGGGCGTGCAGTGAATACACGCCTCAGGTAGGGTAACGAGAAGAAATAAATGACCTGATACTCGGTTACCAACGCCGAGCAAACACACCTCGGGCGCAGCAACACCCTGGTATGCGAGCGCCCGCCTATTTCCCAGAGTTCAGGTACAAAAAGCGTGTGACAGGTTACAGCAGGATTTATGCGAGGCTTGCGGAGGGAGGGCAGCAAAGCCCGGCACAAACCTCCCCAACCCTCCAAAAACGCGGATTTTTGGAGACAGCAAACACGCCCTCACGTTATCACAGACGGAGAGGCAGCCAACTTTACAGTGAGCTTTAAGTCAATGACGAGACGCGTTGCAAAAAATTAAGTCGCAGTATCACGACAGATTTTGAGAACTGCAACTAGACCGATACCATGAAACTATTCCAGGTTTTAACATCCATTTTGCCCTCAGCATGGATACTTCCTTGATTTTTGTATGTCTCCCGACCAAGGCAGTGGAAGGATTCGGTTTAACCTTCGGTTCCTCCCGCACCAGCCTTTGTGTGGCTTTTAATCCCTGGGAGAGCAGTTTAATTAACACACACACCCCCCCCCCCCCCGCCCAGTTTGAATTTTTAACTAGCTCTGTGTGCAGCTTAATAGGGCAAACGCCTGCCTGTGCTCCAACGCCACTTGGAAAGAGGTTTTTTCCAAGTGAAAATTACCTGAAAGACTTAAAGTGTAAGGGAAAAAGCCCTGAGGAGGGGAGAGGTCTCCCAGAGTGGTAAACACCGCCCCCGCCCCCCACCCCGGTTTTACCGGAGCCCTCCCGTGCCCCACAACCGCCCCATAACCACCCACCCTCCCCACGAGGGGACCTCCCGGGAGAAGGGCGGCTGTTCCCGGCGGCCAGCCCCGCTCCCCCCGGCCCCCAAACCGGGTCCCACCCGCTGAAGCAGCCGGTGAGCTCCGGCCCACCCCCTCCCCGCTTCGGTACCGGCTGCCGGTGCAGGCCTGGGCCCAGCACCGGTCCCCCCCCCTCTCTCCTCAGTCCCCCCGGTCCCCTCCCCCTCTCTCAGAGCCACTACCCCCCCGTCCCCCCCCAACGGAGCCGTTACCTCCCACAGGTCCCGGGAGCGGGTCGCTGCCGGCCCGTGCGCGGCCTCCTCGGCTCCGCCCGTAGCGCAGCCTCTTCCCTTTTTACCCCCCCACCCTCCTCCCTCAACTCTTTCCCCGCGCCGCCCCTCCTCAGCCCGGAAACGGGGCGGCGGAGGCGGTGCCCAGCACCGGAAGCGCCCGCCCCGCTTCTGGGTACAGCCCCGGCAACGGAAGCATGACCGCCCCGCACCCCGGAAATAGCTACCGGGAGAGAAAAGGGGCGGGGAGGAGGCGGCCGGCAGCCAATGAAACAGCGGAACGATCGGGGGCGGCTTCCGGTTCCGGGGGGCATAAAAGGCGCCGCGCCGGGCCAGGGACGGCAGTCGCTGAGGAGGTGCGGGTTAGAGGCGGAGGGAGTGCGCGCAGGTAAGGGCTGGGGTGGCGTTGGGGGCTTCCCGTTATCCCCCCGGGCCTCCCGAGGGAAGGGTGGAATGATTTATGGCTGGGACCTTCTTTGTTCCCTCAGGTCTGTGGTGGAGGGGTATGTGGGGGGGCGTCCTCTCTCAGGTCCCTGGGGAGGGGTCTGTGCTTGTCTCCTCGGGGGCCGCATATATGAGGACAGGCTGGGGGAGTTGGGGGGGCTCAGCCTGGAGAAGAGAAGGCTCCGGGGAGACCTTCCAGTCCCTAAAGGGGCTCCAGGAAAGCTGGGGAGGGACTCTGGAGCAGGGAGGGGAGCCGTGGGATAAGGGGGAACAGCTTTAAACTAAAAGAGGGGAGATTTAGATGAGATGTGAGGAAGAAATCCTTTGCTGTGAGGGTGGTGAGCCCCTGGCCCAGGTTGCCCAGGGAAGCTGTGGCTGCCCCATCCCTGGAGGGGTTCAAGGCCAGGTTGGACGGGGCTTGGAGGAACCTGGGCTGGTGGGGGGTGTCCCTGCCCAGGGCAGGGGGCTTGGGATTGGATGCTCTTTAAGGTCCCTTCTGACCTAAACTATTCTATTACATATGTGTGGTTGGGGCAGGGATAAATAAGTATTAAGCCTCCCCCATGTCTCCTCCTCAATATCCTTTCTCACTCAGATCCCTTAGTGCTGCTGTTGGGTATTGCTAGTGTATTAATTCCTTCCAGTTCTATAGTGCATGGGAGTAAGTGTCAGGGCTCCTTGATGTTCCTGCTGTGCTCCCTCTGGGAAGGTACTTTCTGACATGTCTGTGTCCCTGCTCACCTCAGGCCCGATCAGCATGGCTGATGAGGAGATTGCTGCCCTTGTGGTGGACAATGGCTCTGGCATGTGCAAGGCAGGGCTTTGCAGGGGACTGATGCCCCCGTGCTGTGTTCCCCTCCATTGTGGGACGCCCCCGGCATCAGGGTGTCATGGTGGGCATGGGGCAGAAGGACAGCTATGTGGGGGATGAAGCCCAGAGCAAGAGAGGCATCCTCACCCTGAAGTACCCCATCGAGCACGGCATCGTCACCAACTGGGATGACATGGAGAAGATATGGCACCACACCTTCTACAATGAGCTGCGTGTTGCCCCAGAGGAGCACCCTGTCCTGCTCACCGAGGCCCCCCTGAACCCCAAGGCCAACCGGGAGAAGATGACCCAGATCATGTTTGAGACCTTCAACACCCCAGCTATGTACGTTGCCATCCAGGCAGTGCTGTCCCTCTATGCCTCTGGCCGTACCACTGGCATAGTCATGGACTCTGGGGATGGCGTCACCCACACCGTGCCCATCTATGAAGGCTACGCGCTGCCCCATGCCATCCTGCGTCTAGACTTGGCTGGCCGTGACCTGACTGACTACCTCATGAAGATCCTCACAGAGCGGGGCTACAGCTTCACCACCACGGCCGAGAGAGAGATTGTGCGGGACATCAAGGAGAAGCTCTGCTATGTTGCTCTGGACTTTGAGCAGGAGATGGCCACAGCTGCCTCATCTTCCTCCCTGGAGAAGAGCTATGAGCTGCCAGATGGGCAGGTGATCACCATTGGGAATGAGCGTTTCCGATGCCCTGAGGCAATCTTCCAGCCTTCCTTCCTGGGCATGGAGTCCTGCGGCATCCACGAGACCACCTTCAACTCCATCATGAAGTGTGACGTGGACATCAGGAAGGACCTGTACGCCAATACTGTGCTCTCTGGTGGTACCACCATGTACCCTGGCATCGCTGACAGGATGCAGAAGGAAATCACCGCCCTGGCACCCAGCACCATGAAGATCAAGATCATCGCCCCACCGGAGCGTAAATACTCTGTCTGGATTGGGGGGTCCATCTTGGCCTCTCTCTCCACCTTCCAGCAGATGTGGATCAGCAAGCAGGAATATGATGAGTCCGGCCCCTCCATTGTCCATCGCAAATGCTTCTAGAGGGACTGCTGGCAGTCACCCGAGGAGTCAACCTCCTGCTACGTTGGACCAGAATTGTTTGACTGTTACTTACTTCATGTTTTAACTGATGTGTTGAGGTACCAAGTAGTGACCTGTGTAGGCTGTAGTTCTCCTGGGGCTGGCTAGCTGCTCCTCCTCCGGAGGGCTGTTTGCTTCTCCTATGTAACACTGGTAGGATGACACTAAAGTTAGACTTGTCACCTTTAGGTTTGTCACAACTGACTCCTTTGTAGGAAAACAAATAAACTTCTTAGGCTTAAAAATGACAAGAGGCTATTTTGCTTTCTTTCAGGGTGGGCTCAGTCTCCTTGCTGCAAGGAGTTATTGTGCAATACATGGTGTTGGACTCCAACCTGGCCTACTTTAGACTTAGCAGAGCGTTTACCCCAAATTTTGTTTTCTAAACCATGTAAGGGCACCTTTTGAAGCTGCAGACCATTTTCAGTGCTGTCAGGGAGGAAAGCGTGGCTGGTATGTGGCCGGCACAGGCTTCCTGGACTTTCATGGTAAGGTGGCTTTTTTTAGAACGCAAACAGCTCTTCTTGTCACAAAAAGCCGGGGCCTTGGCAGATGTTTTGGTGACCGGGGGAGCAGCGGCCTCTCCTTTTTTGGGATGGGGTTGGGCGGGGAGAGGGGGGCGTGAGACGATGCTGCTACCGACCGCCCTCACGGCGGGGGAGCGCCGCGGTGACTGCGCCACCGCCGCCGCTCTCCCCCTTTTAAACCCACAGCCGCCTCTCTATTGGCTGGGCCTGGTTGGGCCAGCCAATCGGCGGCTTCCTCGCCTTACGGGACCGCCTTCTCCGGCGGACTCCGTTTCCCAGCCTGCACCGGTGCGGCCGGGCAGCACTTCCGCTTCCGGTGCGACATCAGGGTGCGAGTGGAAGGGAGCTGAGTGGCGGCTGGTGGGGGGGTTCGGGCAGCGGCGGGTCGGGGGGGGCAGCCACATTCCCCCTCATCTCCACCGTCTCTGTGCCGGGAAACGGGGGTTTCAGGGGCTGGGGCCTGGCCTGGGGGCTGTGCGCGTCGGGAGAACCGGGCTGCGCCTTGCTCTTGGCTTCTCTTCTCCCTCGGCTGAGCGGTGAGGCCGGGAGAGGTGTTCCTGCCTTCCCAGGTACGGCTCCAGGCTGAGGTAGGAACCCAAAAAGCATGGCTGTGCGTTGGTCACGCCTCCTGTGAGTTTCCTGCGCGCTTCCCAGCAAATTTATAAGGTTTTATTCTCTGCTTTGGGGAGAATCTCACTTTGGTTTGTTTTCCTCTATTTCCAGGGTCTTAGGCCGGGTCTTAGGCCGCGTTCAGTGCGAAGGCTGCATGTCCCTGCCGGAGTGGCACATCGCGGTGAAGCTGGCGGATCAGCCGCTGGCTCCCAAATCCATTTTACGGTTGCCGGAGACGGAGCTGGGAGAATGCCCGCTCGGTGGGTGCAGCATCTCCTACCTCAAGCAGCTCATCACCGGCAAACTGCAGGAGTCCGTCCCAGACCCTGAGCTCATCGGTAGGTGCCTTGCGTGGGTCGTGTCAAAGTCCTGCCGCTTGGGGCCACCCTCTTCCTCTCCTCGCTGCGGCTGGGATACAAACATCCTACTGTTAGTGGTGCTGGGCTGGTGGGGAGACTTGCTGCAACCAGACAGCACAGTGTGGACGTTCAGAGCCTGCTCCAGAGACTCTGCTGTGCTGCGGCAGTCTGAGTACCTTGTGATTTGTATAGTTTGTTCTGCATTTCCTTGGAATCACAGTGCTTCTGCAGTGTCGGTGCCCTTGTTAAGAAATTTTTTGACTTGCCAACGCCAGCATGTCCTTGTGTGATCTCTTATGAGAACCATGAGAGATGTCAGCCCTTCTTGTCTGCTGGGGTGCATTAAAACGAGCGTGGCCAGCAGGTGGAGGGAGGTCATCCTCCCCTGCAACTCTGCCCTGGTGAGGCCACATCTGGAGCAATGTGTCCAGTTCTGGGCTTCCCAGTTCAAGAAAGACAGGGAACTGCTGGAGATAGTCCAGAGGAGGCTACGAAGATGATCAGGGGACTGGAGCACCTCTCTGCTGAGGAAAGGCTGAGAGCCCTGGGGCTGTCTAGCCTGGAGAAGACTGAGAGGGGATCTCATTAATGCTGATCAGTATCTAAAGGGTGGGTGGCAAGAGCATGGGGCCAGGCTCTTTTCAGTGGTGCCCAGTGATAGGACAAGGGGCAACGGGCACAAACTGGAACACGGGAAATTCCATCTCAACATGAGGAAAAACATCTTTCCTTTGAGGGTGGCAGAGCCCTGGCACAGGCTGCCCAGGGAGGTGGTGGAGTCTCCGTCTCTGGAGACATTCCAAACCTGCCTGGATGCGTTCCTGTGCCACCTGCTCTGGGTGAGCCTGCTTTGGCAGGGGGTTGGACTAGATGATCTCCAGAGGTCCCTTCCAACCCCAACCACTCTGTGGTTCTAAAGGAGGTGGCAAAGTCATGTTCTGTGAGTCTCAACTCTGTGATTTCCTCCCTGAATCTCAGCTTCACGATTTCCCTGTGTTAAAGCTTCCCTGTGCTGCTGACCAGAAGAAGCAGCTACACAGGCAGAGCAATAACCCCCAGTCCGCCCTCAGTTCTTAAAGACCCCCGGCCCTTTCTGGGTATGTAGTAGATGCGTATCTTCAGATGTTTCTCTCTCCTAGATCTGATCTACTGTGGCCGTAAGCTGAGGGATGACCAGACGCTTGATTTTTATGGCATCCAGTCTGGCTCCACTGTTCATGTCCTACGCAAGTCCTGGCCTGAGCCTGATCAGAAACCAGGTGAGGAGGAGACAGTGTGGGTTACCACTTAGGTCTCCTCAGGGTGTATTTGGTCTGGGTGGCTGGTGACTGAGGAACAGCTGCTGTCGTGATTTGTTTCTGGGAGGCTGATGTGGGGTTTGGAGGAAGAATTGACCCATAGGTTTGTGTGGGAACTCTCCACCTCTAAGAGCAGCAAACGGGCATTCCATTTTCTTGCTGCTGGAAGAGTTAAGGAATGAGCTACATAATGTGGAGAGTGAATATCCCTTAATTGACTGTAACCAATTTTAGGGTCTTGCCAGAGAATTGGGAACAACACGACTGGTTACTCAGCTCGAGGGATGAGCAGGCTTGTGTGTGTTCCTAGTCTGTCTGAGTTAGTTTAGAGTTGCTACTTTTAATACAGCTGCTTTTGTATGTGTAGGAGGGTATATCTATATACTTCTATATGTCTGGAAGTGCAGTTCCCTGTTACACTGTGGTAAATATACTGAGACATTTGCAGTCGTTAGCCTGTGCCCTTCCTCTCTCGGTCAGTCAAATCCAGGGGAATGAAAGAATCACCACTGCTATTGCAGCGTGGAAGTCCCAGTGGCCTGTAAAATGGCTAGTAAAGCTGACAGAGGGAGAACCGTGTTTTGTTCTGTTATTTTTCCTCCCTCAGAGCCTGTGGATAAGGTGGCAGCAGTACGAGAGTTCCGGGTCCTTCACACTGCGCTGCACAGCAGTCCTGCCTACAGAGATGCAGTGAGTGGGGCTTCATACTTTGCCGTCTGGGGGTCTTTTGGTCTGTCCCCTCTCTGTGAAGAGAGTCCCGGAGTGGAGCCTTGTTGTGCGATGCTGCTGATCTGCTCCGATTTCTCTCGCAGGTCTTCAAAATGCTGGGGAACAAGGAGTCACTGGATCAGATCATCGTAGCTACTCCCGGCCTCAGCAGTGACCCTATTGCTTTGGGTGAGTGCAGATGTGATCCAGAGGATCTGAGGAAAGCCAAATAAAGACAGTCAGTGTTTATTTAATTCCTGACATGGGGAAAGGAGTTCTCCTTCTCTGGAGAAAGTGTCTTTTTTGGTTCCATTGCGGAGCATAAGAGGAAGCGTCAGAGTTGTGCTCTGTTGGTAATGTTTGGGGATGAACGCTGCCTTCAAAAGGATAAGGGAACATGGAGCCCAGAGGAGAGCAATGGGGATGGATGCTTTTTCCCTGCTGTATTACAAAAATGTTCACTAAATCTAGCTTGCTGCTTCTGTCCCGGGATGTTACCAGCTCTTTTGGCATGTTGCTATGAGGCAGGTGGAATGTGGGATGCAGCTGCAACCTCTTACAGTGAGCAGCTCGCTGGGTTTAGTTGGATGCCAGATTCGATCCTGCCCTGAGGGTGGAGCTGTTGGAGCTGGAGCACAGTCTGTGCTGGGAAAGTCCCATCCCTTGGGTGTGCGTGGCCGTGATTGAGTCGCTCCAGGAAGACGTAAAAGGCTTCAGAGAGAACAATAATAGAGTATTTATGGTGACTCAGTTCCTGAAAAACAATTAATTCTTTTGGTTTTTCCCTTGGGTTTTGTTTGACCGGCTCCTGTTTCTGATATCCTGTCTTTTACTCGTTGTGTTTCCTGGTCCCTCCCAGGAGTCCTACAGGACAAGGATCTCTTTTCAGTGTTTGCAGACCCCAACATGCTGGACACGTAAGTTCACACAAGCTGGGCAGTGACTAAGCAATGCCGTTGTCGCACTATTGTATAAGACCACTTCTCTCTGGGTGGGAGAGAGAGTTCTGCTCCTGCCAGTACAGATACACCAGGCCAGACATTCAGGATGGGACTTTTTATTCCTCGGTGGCAGGAAAGAGGGAACAGATACTTTGATACACACCTGCCTCCACTGCTGGATTAGACCAGAGGATATTTAGTGGGAGACAGGGCCATAATCGCAGCCAGATTGCGGGTTCAAATTCCAATCTGGTTGCTCGCAGCAGGGAGTTGCTCCTGTGAGAGCATATGGCAGATGGACACAATGGGATCACGAAGGAGCCCCAGTTTCTCTGCCTGTGTGGAGCACAGCGGGGAGATGTTTGTTGCTGGACAGCCAAAGGCAGTGTCCAAGGTGGTGCTGGCGCAACCAGCGAGGATGGTTCTGCCATTCCTGACATAAGTTCTTTGCCGTTATTGAGCTGCTGATTTCTTAGTTTCAGTGTGTACGTGGTTTATTCTTCCACTCTTTCTCTCCAGGCTGATCCCAGCCCACCCCGCGCTTGTGAATGCCATTGTCCTTGTTCTGCACTCAGTGGCTGGCAGCACCCCGCTCCCAGCCCCAGAGACGTCCTCCCGAGGCATGTCCTCTGGCTCCTACCGGGACATGCCAGGTATGTTCAGACACATGGATGAGTGGGGAGCCCTGCAGAGATGATGTGCTGCGGGATTTGCAGACAAATGTGTGCTGTACTGACACAGTCTCATCAGGCTGGAAGGAAAAGAAGTTTGGGTTTTTGAGCTAGGAACAGGCACTGTGGTTTGGTAGATTTTTTTGTGCTGTGTGAGACTCGTCTGGGGCACTTCAGCCTCCGGGCCTCTCCCAGCCAGGCGTGTATAATGACTGTCGGTAGCAGAGGGCTGTGGCCTCTGTTTTGTGCGAACGATGAGTCTGACCTGTCTTCCACTGACCTGCTGCACATGGACTTGTTGGTGCTGAGGCCTCTGTCCTAACCGGGGTGCTCGCTGGGGCTGAGCCTGGTGGCTGGGCAATCCAAGACTCCACAGGATTCTTGTGTGGTGCCTAACTCCTGCCAGCACCCGGTTTTCTGCAACTGTTGATTCCCCTTTCTGTTGCAGGTGGCTTTCTCTTTGAAGGTCTCTCTGATGATGAAGATGACTTCCACCAGGTAAGCGGACAGGTTGGGTGGAATGGCTGTTCTGCACTGGCAATATTAACTTGTAGCCCTTAAAGACTCCAAAGGTTTTCTCTCTTCCTGTCTCGTGAACAGCATGAGCTACTCTGGCTCCTAGGGATATTGTGGAGACAGACGTCTTGATTGTGATGTCCTTGCGTTCTGCTCATGTTAGGATTTTCTTGAGTGCTGAGGTAGGGTAACAACAGAAGAATGCAGAAGGACAACTCGCAACGGCACTTGTCCTCAGGGTAAACACCTTCGTAATCAAATTGACGCAGAGCCAGAGTTGTGTGCAGACGAGCATGGCTGAGAAGCATGGGAGTGTTGGTCCCTGTCCTTCTTCTATAACGTAAAAACATTTTCCTCTCCAAAGGACAAAGTATTTTGTAAAGAGAAATTACATGCTTAGGCCAAAAGAAAAAGCCTGTCAATGGTTAATTGCTTTTTTTATAGGCTAATAACACTTTGTTTTTAAGCTGATAGATGATACATTAAAAGGTTTACTGCAAATTCCTGCAGCTTTGTAATAGCTAAGTTTTTGGGGAAGAAAAAGCAGATCCCATTCTGTCATGTTTATTTTTTTTAAAAGTGCCGCACTTGTGAGTTTCAACGAAAGGCATCCCTGGGAATGGGCACATGAGCCAGCTCACACCAACATCAGAGGTGGCATTTTTTTGTTCCCTCCACGCAGAGCACAAGATCTACACCATCCAGCAGCACTTCTGGTTCCCGCCCAGCTTCCCTTGGCTACGCCGGGGCTGCTGGACCCCGTCCCATCACCCAGAGTGAGCTGGCGACCGCGCTGGCACTGGCGAGCACCCCAGAGAGCAGCTCCCACACGCCCACCCCTGGCACCCAGGTACAATGGCAGCGCAGCAGCCAGGGGCATCCTCTGGGCCGTAAAACCAGCGCTTGGCCGAGCACAAGCCCTGCTGAGGTCTGGAAGTCCTCGCTGGTTTGTTTTCTTGTGATTGGGGTCTTCATACAGGCGCGGGGAGGCGTAGTGGGGATGCAGCAAACGTTGCCCTGTGCTGGCTCTGGTTCCTCTGACAAGTGTTCTCCTGATCCATACGCTACTTAATTCCTCCTTAGGGTCATTCCTCTGGGACCTCCCCAATGTCCTCCAGTGTCCAGTCAGGAACACCCATCACCAACGACCTCTTCAGCCAGGCCTTACAGCATGCCCTGCAGGCCTCAGGGCAGCCCAGCCTGCAGGTCAGTGTTGCAGCCTCTTCCTTTGGGAGCCCGTGAAAGCCCCATATCGCATCAAGTGTTGCAGGGTGGAGGTGGTTCTTCCAGCTGCCTCCTGTGGCAGGACATTAAGCTGAAAGGGGCATGGCTGGAGAAGTGATGCTTGCGGGAGGCATGGTAGACCGATGCAAAAGTACTGGGTGGAAGCGGGAGGAGTGGGCTGTGGTGGATCGGGGGAGTTTGCAGCAAGACTTGAAGCTTTCAAGATCTGTTTGTGCACTTAGCATTGTACTTGTGAGCTAGAGAGCGGTGGGAGAATCCATCATGGAAGAGCGAGCTGTGGAGAAGGCTGTTTTGTTTCTGCTTGGTCTCTCGCACCTACCCTCAGCTTCTTTTGGTTTCTGTCTGTAGAGCCAGTGGCAACCACAGCTTCAGCAGCTGCGAGACATGGGCATACACGATGATGAGCTGAGTCTCCGGGCCCTGCAAGCCACTGGAGGGGACATTCAGGCTGCCCTGGAGCTCATCTTTGCTGGTGGGGCTCCCTAGCTTTTTGGACAGGAGAAGCTGGACTGGTGAGTTGCACTGAGGCAGCTGTGACGTTCCTCGGTCTGGCACTTGGCCCTGAAACTCTTCTCTGCATTGGGGTTCTTCTCTCCAGCACGGAGCCGTTGGAGCGGCTGCTCCTTTCCTTGCAGGTGGGCAGCGTGCTCCTGTTTGAGAGCCCTGCCCATGCTGAGGGCAGCTCCTCCAGCTCCAGATTCCTCTCTCCAGCCTCCTCCTCCTGGCCACCGGTGACGAGACCTCAGAACTTTGTCCAGCATGGAAAAAGAGGTGGCTGTGTGTGTTGGGGAGATGTGGCACCTGCGGTTCCGCAGTCTTAGATCTGTCAACACGTTCTCCTGCCTGTTGTTTCATTCCTGCCCACCTGACATGTCTCAGTCTAGTTTGCTTTCCTGTTGTGGTCCCTCTGTGTTTGACTGTATTAAATGGACTGTATTCACTTGCCTGTTGTTTGGGTTGTGATCTCTCCCGGGTTGTGTTCCAGATCTGCAGTGGAACATGCTCATTGCATGAAAGAAACTGGAGAAAGTGCTTTGCCTGTTGTAGGACTGTTATTACTCAGCAGATGGCACTCCTCATACAGAGCAAAGCTGTATGTGTTGGGAGAGCGATGTTTGGGGTGTAGCTGACCTGCGAAGCCATCCTGCCTGGAGTTAGGCCAATACAAAAGAACTATTTGTGCTGCAGAGAAGCATCATGGCTCCTTTTGAGCAGAAGCCTGTTCTCAGTTGTGTCGGCTGAAGCTGGTAGAGTCCTGCAAGCTGACCAGAACAAGGGTACAGGTGCAGGAGTTCATGGCCACCACAGGGTGACAGTCAGTAAAATGACAAGCACAAGGGTTGAGGCAGTTGCCAGAGGGTGTGAGGTGCTGCCAAATGACTTGGGAGAAACACCTTTTTCTCTGATGTAGGTTAACCTGGCTGCAGCCAGAGTTTTGCAAAGCGTCTTCTAATCCTGGGTGCCACGTTTGAGATGCCTAAGACCTGAGCTGCAAAGGCAAATCAAAGGCATTTACCTGTAATTACTGTCACTGGGAGCTGCGAGAAGCAAGAACTGGAACTGGGCTTGGCTTCACTCTGATTGTACCACTGAGATCAAACAGGCATGAAAATGGGAGCCGGTTTGCCTGAAATGCCGCCATGCGTTAGTAGGGAAGCTAAAAGCAGAAAATGCTTTCCTACCTTTAGGCTGCCTGTGCTCCCCTCTAATTCCTCTCCAAGGGCTAGGATCATTTTCTGATACGATCTCAGCTATCACGCAGCAAATGCTGGATTGTTCTCTCCGGGGTAGCCCATTGACTGATAGACTTTAATCCTGTCTAGAGGATTAAGTCTCTCAGGAGGGGAGGGTCTGTTTTTGTTTTTCAATATGTAGGAGATAAGATGTGATGGACATAACCAGCTTTCATGACTTGATACACCCTTCCGGGTTACTGCCCTATCATTACCTGCTTTGGAAACCGAGTCCAGATGATAGCTGTGATTTTATGTGGATGACAACTGATTTATTTGTTCCTGTTCCTTGTGCCTTCACTCTTCGCTTCGCTGGGGGAGCGGATAGCATATGCACAGCATCCTCCCTCCCTTCCCCACCGTGGAGACAAGCCCTGCTGTCAGCCCTCAATCCTCCCCGGGCTAACCGAGGATTAGCTGTATCGCAGATGCTGCTGCCCAAAGCTGGAAAGCATTTGCAAGTGCTCGCAGACCTGCTCGGGGCTAGCAGGACTTGCTTTGGGACCAGGGTCACTAGTGTGCTTTGCTGTACCATGCCAGTTCTCAGCTTAGGCCGGCTTGGGGTTTTTGGTGTCCCAAAATGGTATTTCTTTCCTGTCCTGACCTTACTCTTAGATTTCATCGCTTTGTTGACCCACGTTTTGTATTAAGTAATTTCTTCTGTTCTAATGGCTATTTCTGCTTCTCCCTGGGTCCCCAGATAATTGAGAACTGCCTGGGTGTTTTGTACGGAAATAATTTTTTTCTGATTTCTTTCACAAACTGTGTTACTTGGCTTGGAGTACAGCATCAGACACGTTCTCTCTCGCTGAACTGGCTCTAACGGAGAAGAACTTGGTGCCGATGTTCACGACGCAACTGATGCATTCACTTCGCTTCCCTCAGCTCGCCTGCCTTTGGCTGCCTAGAATAGACGTGCTCAGCAACCAGACAAATTTAGAGCTGCAGGGATGGGAAGAGAGGCTCTGCCTGGCACCTGCAGGGCTGGTGATGGAGGAGGAGGAGGAAGGAAAACTTTGATGCAGGAGCTCTTGTAGGAAGGAGGGAAGCTCAGAGTTCCTCAGAAGTGGCTCTGCAGCAGCCAGAGCATCGCCTGCTCTAATGGCAGTGCCTCCCGGCTCTGAGATGGAAGTGCTGCTGGCAGCCACCTCTGCCTGCAGAGAAAGCTGAGCCAGCACAGCCTCTGCCCAGGGGGAGAAACTGGCCAGGGGAGGCTGCAGGAGGCACACTCTCCTTTGGAGAGGCCCTTTGCCTGGGGTTAGCAGCGTAAATGTGGCTTGTGGGGGTGGTGTAGCGTGAGGACACTTATCCAAGCCAGTTGTCCTGACTTCCACTGTCATTGGAGCCTAAATTCCAAGAGAGATATCGAACAAAACCGGAATGACTCGTGGAGATGCTGGTAGCCGTTGCTCGCTGAGAAAGCAGCTAAGTCAGGCACTAACTTGTTCAGTGGCTGAATGCAACAGATTCTGCTCTTTGAGAGCACATTGCAACGCGCTGTCTCCAACCTGCCTGTTCCCTGTGGTCCTTCCTTGGTGCCTCTGCCCTGACACCTTCCCCTCCTCCTTGTGACTTCCATGCCTGGGGTTACAGATGCATCCTCTAACAGAGGATGATCCTGGCTCCGTTCGCCAGCATCTGCGGGCCTGATGCGCCTCACTGGCGCTGCTGCAGACTGGGAGGTGCTTGGCTGACCTTTTGGAAGAGGTGGAGGTCAAAGCATGGTTCCCCAACGTAAGCGCTTTCAGCAGGGACTTTCTGGTTCTGACATCAAAGAGAAATGTTTGGTTCAGTTCCTTCTTTGCCTGTAGTGGAGCTGACAAGGGAAGCAGCAACAGCGGGTGTTTTCAGCAGTAATGGGAGCAGCTGTTTGTACTCCTGTGTTTTCAGTAATCTTGTTATTTGTTCTGGTGCTTGACCGTCAATGCTGGCGCGTTGTGGACACCTGCAGAGGGCTGGTAATTTGGCTGGGATCTAGGCTCCTTGCCATATGGGCCCTGCTTTTCTACTTTGGCCGCTTTGATGGCTTTTTCACCGTGTCCGCCTCATCTCTTTTTCCCTGAGACAGTCCTGAGCTGACTGTCTCCATGAGGAGCAAAGCGGTTTTGTGGGGGTGTGGTTTTCCAGCAAAACAGTGAAATGGAGACGGAGCAGAATCTCCCAGGCTTCGCATCCCTGATGGCTTTTGCAGTACCGCAGCCCGTGTGACTGCCCGCCTCCGTCTTCGTCTGCTTTCACAATGATGCTGGAGCTTCCCCACGTGTGAAGTGAACGCAACCGGCAAGATCTATCCCAGGAGGAGACGTTGATGTTTGAGGTATTAGCTGTTTATGGGCAGGCACGGTCTCTCTGGTGTGGGCATGCTTGTGTGATTTTTTGGAGCAGATCGTAAACCACCGTCCTGCCCCTCATCCTCCCACCCGTCTCCCATATTTCAGAATAAATCTTTGTTCCTTGCTCCCCCCAGCCAAACAAAGGCTCTGAGTGTCCCCTGCTTGCAGGACCCTGGCACAGGAGCTGGTTCCCTGTCTGGACAAGGCAGCAAAGCACCTTAAACCGGCGTTGCTGTTTTGCCCAGCTCCATCCGCAAACAAAAACGTGCAGGAGCCAGAGGACTGACCATCGCGATGGCCCCGCTCATCATGGGCGTCTGTACTGAGCTGGGGGAACATCGTTCCCTTCTCCCCGGCGCAGTGTGGGGATACACGCCTTGGCCCCCCAGCTCCTCTCTGCAACGTTAATTCAGAAGACTGGTGGAAGGTGACTTTCTCCAGTGTTCCGGGATGCTCAGCATCTCCCTTGGGATTTGGTAGGGCAGGAGTAAGCTTGGGCAGCCTGGAAGGATAAATCCCTGTCATGAACAGGAGCAGGGAAATGGTCTGGCAGACCCCTTGTCCGTCGGTTTGCTTTGTTCACAAAGGACTCGGTGGTTTCCTGGCTGCTTTCAGCTTTGTCCTTGTGGGGAATGCCAAAGTATCAGGAAACAGCATCACTTTTAGTTTCTTTTCTTAAATGAGCTTTGTGCTGGTTCAGTGAGCTGAACGCTCACGCCGTGGGGGACAGGCCGGTGCCAGGGCAAAGGGAAGAAGGGGCAGCGGGGCCTGGTGGGGTTTCCTTGTCAATAATGCAATCCTGGTCTTACTCTTTCTCAGGCAAACTTTCTAGGAAGGAGGAAGGAGTTTTACCGAAGCTGGGACGACTGATCAGGAATAAGGTGAGAGCCCCAGGATCGGGGCAGGTGGTACGGCGCAGCTTCCCAGCAGCCCGTGTCCTGTGGGACCCAGGCCCTTTCCTAGCATGAATCAACGTTTTTCTTTAGAAGTGACGAAAAGGGAGCTCTGACTTTAGTCATCAAAGCGGCCTTTTAAGGAGCTGTGCTTTGCACAGCTAAGAGTCCGTGTGATGCGAACTGGAGAGCAGCACGATAAACCCATGCAGTTTTAAGGCAACTGACTGTATTTGAACTTGGTGAAAGCAGAGATGGACTGAAAATGTCGCACCATGAAAATATTTCTATTTCCTAATACTTTCTTCTGTATTTATAGTATTCTAATATTTATAAATCGCAGTGTTTAATAATCCTTTGATTTATAGTAGTGCATGTAGTTCTGCCTTACAAGGATGCTTGTTTAAGAGTACAGTAAGCAAAAGGAAAGTTCAGAGGGAAGAAGATAAACATCCCCTGAAGTCAAGACAATGGCTGAGCCGTTAGCTTTGAACACGAAGCTTCCTGGCTCTAGTCCCCTTGAACCGAATCTGGAAACTTTAAATAAAATAAAACAAAAAACCCCAAACAACAACCCAACCAATGCTCTTAAGGTGAAATCGGGGATTTTGGGGAGCATTTCTGACCACGCAGTCTCTCCCTAGCTGACTTCTGGGTGTTCCAGGCTGCTAGCAAGCAGAAGGGTTGTCCCAAAATCACTTTGAGACTTTTCTTTTTTTTTTTTTTTTTTTTTTTTTTTATTCCCCTACCACTGAAATAAATACCGTGCTGCTTTAGGAACATGGGCCGCTTGTTCAGAAAGGTGCATTGGTTTTGGTGTTTGAGGGAGAAGCTGGAGAGCTGTGGGTTTCTACTCCAGGGGTGATAAAAGCATGGAATGGGTTACGTAGAATCAGAGCCAGAGTCCCCTGTCATCCTGCAGCGGCCAATAATAGACACTGCAGAAAAACCTCAAGAAAAAGAGAAAGATCCATCTCTAATAGTTGGTTTTTTTTTTTTCTTCCCCAGCATCCAACGGTGTGAGGTTTAGGGACTTCTAGAGCTAGAAATTGGGTGTTAATAGTTAATGGTCCCCACAGAATTTTTTTTTTTCTCCTTTGAACGCAGATAAACTTGTGGCCTCGATGCCACCCCGCAGCAAGGAGTCCCGCAGTTTAGCCACGGGTTCAAAGTCCGTGACCCACAAGAGCGCGTGGCAGCTGGAAGGAGGGGACGAGGCGCAGCCTTGGGACTGTGGCACAGGTAACTTCTGGGGTGTCACGCTCTGAAAGGCCGGTGGTGTTCCCGGTAAAGCTCTGAGGTTTCATTTTTGGGTGCTGGGATTGCTGTGGCCACTGAAGGCAGCCACAGTTGACAAAGACAGCTAGGGGAGTTGGGCAGTCAGGTAGAAAATTGTCACTTAATCTCGCTAAAGCAGAAGAGGTTGTTAATGACGGCAGAGCTCCGTAATCCCCCAGCAATGCTCAGCACGCTGCCCTGACATTCCACACAGCGGACTCCAAACTACTTACCTTTGTCTGCATTGCTTTGCGACGTACGGCCCCGTTCCCGGGAAGGGAAGGAGTGCTGGCTGTCCTGAGCATTCCTTTCCAAGGTGTAGCTCCCTGGAATTAAATGCTTTGATCCCAAAGGATCCTCTGTTACGCATAATTAAACCATCTCATGGATCCTGCCAGATGGTGTCTGGTCACACAAGTTCACGTCCATTTATTTTTCCTTCACCTCATTTTTTATTCCTCTTTTCCTCCCCTCCCAAGAGCCTGTGACCTGGTTGCTTATGGCTTCCTGCAGTCACTGTCCCAAAGGAGCCATGTGGGAGCTATCTGGACACTTGATGACCAGGAAGCAGGTGACAGGCATGAAGCCTGCATAAAGGAAGGGCAGATGGGAGGCAGGAAGAAAGGGAAGAGCTCTTCCCTGCCCAGGCTGGTGGCCCTTTGAAGCGTTTTGACAGGTCACAGAGAAAAATAAGTCAAATGGGTCCAGCACATGGTGAGATCCTGAGCTGTTCCCACTCTCCTGCTGGAAGAGATGGCGGGCTTCCCATGTCTGATGGAAAGAGAAACCGGTGCATCTGTGGTGCCGAGCCTCCGTGTCGCCAGGCGGGCTCTGAATTTAGAGCCAAGGACAGCGCTGAACTGCAGATACTTACCTTCTGCGTCATTTGGCCCAGGGTTGGCTAGCAGGGGCCAAAATAGGAAGGAGGAGCAGGAGATAGACCATTTCTTAAATGTCTCTCCCTTCCTGGCGAGACACATATCGCTGCTGGAAGTACTCGAACACTACAAGGTCAACTTAGTATCTTTAAATTAGTTTACTTTCCTGAGCAGCTACCACTTAACCTCGTGTGCCTGTCCAGCTTGGAGGAGACTGTCTTGGCTTTTTTCCCCAGCAGCTGTTTGAAGTGGCTTCTGGGGCACCGGGTGACTCGCTTTGATTCCCCAGAGGACAAAGTGGACTGAAATTTCAACCCACGCTATGGCAGGAATGGGAGAACAGATTGCAGAGAGCGAACCTTAATTTGTGTATTACCGGGAGGACCTGTGGGTTTAACGGAGCTGATAAAGGGGGTTTATAAGCTCGTGTGTGGGATGGTGGGTGCTGGACCTTTCTGAGTACCATTCAAAGATGTGGGAATCGGTAGTGCTGAGGAGGCTTCGCCCACTGCTGAAATGTTGCCATTCCCGCAGGAGAGCGTGGTAGCTGCTTGGCGATGCTGCTCTGAAATCCAGGCCCTTCCCGGAAGCGGAGGAGCACAGTGGTCGAGAAAAGAAACACCAGGAATTTCAGGTAAGCAAAACCCAGCGTGGCCTGCTGGGCCCTCCTGGGAAGAGGGAGCTGATGTGCTGTGCAGCATTAATATATCAATACGCAGCTCTCGTGGTGGGAGTGTGGCAGATCAGTCTCAACAAAGCACCTTATTTCTGTCCTTTTTTTGGTTTTGTTTTAACTTTCTTTTAATTGGGTGCGACCCTGGGTTTTATTTACTCTACCTAAAGCCTTTGGCACCCGTGTCTGGGGGGCGCACGCGCTCTTGACAGTCTGTCACCGATGTGTGTCTGTTTTACCTCCTTCCCTGCTCTTGCCAGTGAGTTCTTGCTGAAGTCGCTCTTGGCAGGGTTGCTTGTTAATGTGACGGGCATTCGGGTGAAGCTCATTTGCCAACCAAATGGATGTTTGCAATGGAAAGGGTGAGGTGTGGTTTGGGGTCATCTAGATGAGCTGAGTTTGTTTGGGGCTAGTCCTCGGGCAGGACCTCTGGAAGCCACTGGGACCAGGGAATAGCATCGTGAAGCTCTGGTCTGGGAGGTCCTACCTGAGGGCTGAGCCCCCGGGGTTTCCTCAGCAGCAGAGGGGAAAGCACTGAAGAGGAGTCGTCCCAGCTCGGGGTTTTGTGCTGCTCTCCAAGGAGTTGAGCGCGAGACGGCTCTGGCACAGGCCTCCTTTGGCAAGTCAAAGGGGTTGACCTACTAGAAAAAGATGTTCTGGGGAACGTCGTTCCTTCTTCCCTTCCCTGATTCATTTTTAAAGCCCTGGGAGTGGCATTTAGCACACGGGGGCGTCTGACCCCTTTGGTTGACTCTTCTTGGGGTAGTCGATTTGCTGTGCTTCAGCATCAGGGAAGAACTGGGAGGGGGGGACTCGTACCGACTGATCAGCCTCCCCCAGGTTCAGTCCAGCTTAAAACAGCTGTTGGAGATGGACTTGCACAAAAACAATGTGCCTGGAGAGGCCGAAGGGGTGACAGCCAGGGCTGCGGCTTTAGGAGGGGATGGCTGTGGTTGCGGTACCTGTCTGTGAGGAATGTGAGTTTTGGGGGAGGATTAGTGTGTTGAAAGCAGAATGCAGCAATTTGCTGATAAAAGATCCATTTTGCTTCCCTCCCGCCTCGTTTTGTCATCCGAGGACTGAATGACCTGTTGGTCAGTGCCAAAAGAAATGCTGAGTGGAATTTCAGGTTTTTCCTCCCACAGTCCATGCTTACGAGCCTGCTTGCTGCCAAAGGCAAAACGCAAGGGGTAAGAAATAGCATCTCCGGTCTTCCAAAGCTCTCTCATGGTTGTTTATACCCGTGTCCCAGCCTCACCGAGACATCAGTCCGCCCTGCAGCAGGGTTCCCCGCCCAGGCAGGGTTTAACAGAGGATTTCCCATGCTCTGTGGCAAAACACCCAGGCTCTTGGTCTCGTACTGTGGCAACACGCGCATACGTGCGGCATGACAGACCCGGGGAGCATCCACAGCCCTCTGCGCTGTGTTCAAAAAGGTCCCTCTTTGTACTGTTCCAAACCTGCTATGGCTGATAACAGCCAGAGATCGAGACGTGCTTGTCAGGTTTCTGGAAGAGACGGCGCAACAGGGAAAAGATCTTGCCTGGCTTTCGTCAGGGATAGGCATGTTTGTGGTGTTAACTTTTTCCGTGGAATGTTTGCCTGGCTTCAAACCCATCACACCTACTGTATGTTTCCCAGGGTCGCGTTCCTGGCCCTGGGGTTACGAGAAGTTAAACCGTTGTTCACCAGAACATGTGAATTAACGCACCTGCTCTTCTCCTGTGAAGAGAGACCGGCTAGAACAGGAGGCTTTGTAACAGTTAGACTGCCTGGCCGCAAACACCCGAGCAGTCTGTCTCCTCTGCAACGGTGAATAAAACCGTTCCTCTTAAGGAAAATATGTGCTTGGTTTTGATTTTTTTTTTTTTATTTATTTTTTACAAGATAGGGGGAAGCTGCCTTCTGATCCGCGTTGGAACCGAGCAGCGTGATCTGGAAAGAAAACAGCACATAATTTGCGCCGGGGAAGTTTTGATACTTCAGGGAAGCAGACGGAAAGTTTTGCAGGAGGGGGCTGAGCAGGGGCCGTGCCTGGAATCTGATGGCTTGTGTACAAATTTCTTATGGGTTGAGGAGGACATGGCATGTGGCTGAGCAGGTCCTGAGCAAACTCTCACAGAAGAGCTTGCCTGCTTCGGGATGGGGGGGGGGGTGTGTGTGTCTGTACTTAATGCCCAGCGGGTTTTCTGGCTGTATTCAGGCCACTGTTCTGTGTTCAGTGCCGCCTGCAAACTGGTACAGGGTTGGAGCAACCTTGAAATCAGCTCTGCGCTCCTCCCAAGAGTCCAAACTGGGCTGCTCCTTGATCAAATGTGTCCGGCATTGCTCTGTGCTGCTTTGTTGTGTCTCCGTGGGACGGCCCTGCCCTTGGTGGGATTATTTCCCTCGTTGCGCAGAGTGCGTCATGCCGCTCCCTTGACCCTCCAGATCTTGCCCGTGTGTCGAAGTCACCTTCACAATGTTGTCCTGCGCAACGATCCGATGTTTCTGCGTCGGAGGGCGTCAGGCTCGCCCCGGCTGATCAGTCGCGCGGCTGCCCCGAAGGAGCTTGTGGAGAGGAGAAAGGACGCCAAGGGGAGCTGTAGCTTCTGGAGGGAGCAGAGGCATTTGGGTGCAAGCTCTGTTTTAATGAAGACTATTCATTCGGAGAGTTGTGACCAGCATTTTGGTGTCATGCTCGTGTACCCTTGCCCGTTCTGCCGCTCTCACTTTCTTCTCCTCTGCTGCAGGCTTCTTTGCTGGTGAGCTGGCACGCAGAGCTCTCACACAGCTTTCCATTTAACTGACACACACCAAGCGGTCTGCTGAGTCTCTCGCTCAGCAAAAAGCAAAACACGCTACAGCATCGTTCTGAATCAAGGACCACAATCCAGTCATGTTCGTGGGGTGGCTCAGCCCGTGGTCTACGAGATGGAGTGGGATCATGTGTTGAGGCAGAAAGAGCCAGAGCTGAATGCTTCCGAAGTCTTGGGGGAGTTTAGAGCTGAATTTTGTACACGGGAGCACTGTATTTAGCTGTAGGTGGAAAAAGACCCGGAAGCTAACCATGCAGAGTCCCCAGCTGTGTGTGTTAGGGGCCGGGAAAAGGGAAAAGCAAAGGATTTACTGTTCTAAGAAGGCACAAACTCTCCTCGTTCATCTCTGATCAGAACCCTTCTGTGTTTCTAGTTGGCAGCTCCGTCAAGAGTAGGAGTTGAAAGCCAGTTGCCCAGACCACTAGCTGCGTCGTGTCATAAAAGGCAAAGCAGATAATAACGTGTGCAGCCCAAATTTGGGGTGGATGCAAAACGCCAAGTCCCTGTGTTTATTCAGGAACCAGCACGGATCGTATAGCTTAGGCTGTTGATTTACAAATGACGTTTCTCTTTCGCTCCTGACTGCGTGAAAGAACCTTAATGAATTAGACGGTTTTTCGGGAAGCTTTCTCTGCAAGAAAACAACTGATAACGGGGTTTAGCACCTCCGGGAGCAATGGGGTGGGTAGAGAAATACGTCTGCCTCTAGGGCAGAATGGCCAGTTGTTTCGAGGCCGGCAGCGGTGCAAAATGCTTCAAGGCTGGGAATCACCATGTGCAAAAGTGAAAAACCAGAATGATCTGTATGTTATCACACTGTAATTACCCAAGCAGCTATTTGGTTAACGAGAAAGATGAACCTCCATGCTTAGAGCTGGTGGGAAAGTCCTGTGGGGCCTTAAAATTCACCATTAGCTGTCTCATTAATTTTTTTTTTTTTTTTTTGCTTCCTCCAAAATGCCCCTCCTCGCCCCGCCACTGTTCCATCTCCTGCAGGAGCAGAGCAGTCCTGGCTCTAGCTTCAATACCAACTTTAAAGAGCGCAGCTGCGTCTCTCATCCTCGTGAGTTCCCCGTGGGGCTCTCCTATTCTGGTCACGTCCGACCTCGCTTTCCTCGCACGTAACGCCCTGCTCTTCTCATTAACAAACCTCACAGCGCTTCACAAAGAGCCGTCAGCCTTTCCTGGCCTCCCGGTGGGAAACTGGGAGGATGGAGTGGTTTGGTAAAGCAAAGTGACTTTCCAAAGGTTTGTGGCGCAGCTCCCGTGGCAGGGTGTGCTCAGCATCCCCGTCCTTTCGGAGGACGTTAGTGTCGCAAAAGTTAGGGCAGGATCTTAGGGCATCTTAGGTATTTCTTCACCCCAGCTCCCAGTGGGTTTTCCACATACGCTCCCACACTCGCACCATGATGTGGGTTCGACTGGTCTGACGGAGGGGTGTGTGACACGGGAGAAGGGACGCCGCTGAGTCGTCATCGTGTCTGTGGCATTTGTCTCGTAGTCTTCCTGACTTGTAACAAAGAATGAATTTTTGGGCGGTCTTCTATTTTTATTTTTTTTAGGAGCAGCCCTTTTATTATGCAACTGTGGGAAGCGGGCTGGCACGGGAGAGATGCTGCAGCCTTGCCGCATCCTCCTGAGGGTAGAGCCGGGGTCTTCTGCCCTGCTGCCGCGATATCCCAGCATGGCTTTCTGGCCTCCACGCATCCCTCTATTTACCCAACTGGGAGCAGCATCCTTTGTTACCGGTCTCTGCGCCCTTGGTCTGCCGTTGCTTCATGTCTGCCCTCACGCAGACGTAGTTCCGTTCTTATTTTATTCCTGTCAACCTTAGTATTCCTCGTACGAGCCTCTGTGATAAGTTGATCGCAAGGCTCGGGTCGGCTGCAGCTTTGAAGGTGAACAAAGCCGCCAGATTCCCACCTTCCAGAAAAAGGCGGGGGGGGGGGGTGGGGTTGGGTGAAAAAAGAAAGGAGGCCCAAAAACGCCCAGCAAAGCCTGCAGGTACCAAATGAAGTGCTAAATAGAGTCGGGTTTGACTTTTTATTATTATTTTTTCTTAATAAGGTTTGCTTCGCAGGGAGTTAAAACGTTGTCCCACCCTCCGTTTCAGTCATTGGCTGCCCTGGATGCGCCCTCTTTTGTATAAGGCAAGCGATGCAGCGGGCGGCCTCACAGGCTCCCGATCCCCGCTCCATAAAGAAGTCGAAATGGGCAGGAGGTCGCCCCTTGCCCTCTTCGTGGCCCTGTGGGCCAGCCAGCTGGGCGTGTGGGCGGCGGGGCGCTCCAAGGTGAACCCCAGGATCATCACGGCTCCCCAAGGTAAGCCCCGGGGCTGCGGGGGGGCTGCAGCCTTGCGATGCAGCAGTGCCTGCAGCTGACAGCTACTCCCCGCGCCGGGTGTTCTCTGCCTATGCCTTGTCTTTTGAGAAGAGTTGGTCTTTTTTTTTTTTTTTTTTTTTTCCTTTCTTTCCTTCTGTTGTCTCTTTGGGGAGACTTTTGGCTCTCATTAAAATGCCTGTGATCTCAGGAAAGGGCTCCTGGCTTCCTTGATTGCTTTTAATTGAATTTTTAGATCCCTGTTCTTGCCGAGTCCTTTCTTCTATGTATTCTAAAACCATTTTCCTCCAAGCTGGGTATATTAAAGCCTGTCAAAAAGCCCTGAAACAGACACAGTAACCATTTCCCTAACTTGCAGGGGGAAATGGAGAAGTGTGTTTGCATAATACAGTTAATTTTCTTATTCAGCTGATGTACTTGCCCTGTTAGCTGGAAATGAGGTCTGGGAGTAAATATTTGCAGAGGATCTCTGAGAAAATAGACGCATCTGAAATGACACACAAGGACTTATAATCAGACCCAATCTTAGCAGAAACTGAACAAAGAAATGTTTTCAAGGAGCAAGCTTAGAGCACAGCCCGGGCTTCATGCGTTGAAAAGAGCAGACTAACGTTTACTGGGTTTTATCATGTGTCTTCCAAGCTTTTTTGATTAATACCCTCCAGGGAGGCTTTAACAAAAGACCCCGTCTTGTCCCCGGTGGTTCTGGTGTTTGGCTGAGCCGGCGGGTTCAGCCGAGCTGCGGATCTCATGCTGCTCTGCAGCACAACAGCTCCTCTGTCTTCCCCGTTCGCCGACAACTTCAGAGGACGCGAATTTCCCCTGGTTTATTCTGCGCCATCTGTTATTCTTCTGCTGTTAATTTATGATGCCCTTCTCCTGCCCGGGGATGAAGGGCCCAGGAGTGGAGGGAAGGGGGCGGTGGGTGGGTGGGTGGCTCGGGGGTGGCCTCTGCCTGCCACCTCCGTGGCACAAAGGGGAGAGACACCGGCAGGGAGGGCAGCCAAAGGTTGTTCCCAGCATTGCGTCGTTTATTTTATTCCCTGAGAAATGAAGTGGCTGAGAAAAACGGGATGCAAGAGGGGTGGAAGAGCCCGAGAATGAGCAGAGGATGGGAGTCACGTATTCTCCACCGATATTTCCCCTGTGCCGCTTGAGGGGGGTGGCAGTTGAGTTACAGGGCTCTGGTGTGTTTGGAAATGCCTCTTCTGGAGTAAAACTGTGCTGAGAGGGAGAAAGAACAAGCCTGGGTGGTTGGTTTCCACCTGTCTCTGTGGGCTGTGCTTGGCGTGCACACGCGGTACGGTCACCCGGCTTTTGCCTGCATCTGTGTCAGACAGCGGCTTTCCCGGCATTGGGCACAGCAAGATCTGTCACCGAGAAACACCAAAGCCAATTAGTGTTGGGACACTTCCCTGTAAGGGGATCGGCTTATGCTTAACTGTTTTTTTCTCTCTCTCTCTTTTTTTTTTTTTTTTTTTTTTTTGGGCGAGAGCTTAGCTGGGACGCAGGCCGGGAGGGATTTCAATCAGGGAGGTACCAGAGGTGTGGAACACTCATTAAGAGTCACTCGTGTGTCCTATTTAACAAATTGCATTCTGTAACCTCTCCCCTTTAGGAAGTGGGTCTGTGGGCGAGGAGGAGGATGGAGGAGGAGGCTCTGGAGGCGGATGAAGAAATGGGACAGGGGCAAAAGGGACGTGCGGTGGGTGGCAGGGAGCTCCCGAAGTTCCCCAACGCCCCGGGCGCGGTGAAAAGCAAGCGCAGCATCGTCGGTAAAACCTGCAGCTCAGCACGCTGCTGCTGTTCTGCATCCACCTGCAGAGACCTCTCCCTCGCCGGGGGGGTGACGGTGCCGCAGTTTTGTGGCTCGAGCCCTGGTCCTGGAGGCTGGGAGCGGGATGAGGAGCAGCCAAGTGGGACATTTTCACGGGTATTTGTGCCGGGGCCGGGCCTGGTGCGCTGCCTTTGCCACGGCGCAGCGCTGGCCTCAGCCCTGGGCTCTGTGGGAGCTGGCAGCTCTCCACGTAATTAAATTTCTTACACGCCACAGCCCATCACTAGCACCAGGTACGGCAGCCTCAGCAAAAATACCTAGAGGCATTGCAGCCCTGCGGGTGAAGGGAGATATTCCTGGCGGTGGGCCAGAGCCCAGGTGTCTCCAGGAGGGAAGGGTACGTGTGTGGGATCCCTCCCTGGGCTGCGGCGCTGGGGGAGAGGAAGAAACTGGTGTTGGGCAAAGCTGCAGCTGCCCTTCCAGCTCTCAGTCTTGCTCCCCTCACCACGCCGGACGCATGGAGAGAGCCCTGGCCTCGCGGAACTGTTGCGCTGTTGCGCCCCGTGGTCCCTCGTGGTCCGGTTTCATAGCAAGAAATAGGCGAGGGGATGTTGTGAGCTGGGAAAAAAAAATAACCAACCGTAGCTGGGCTTAGGTGGCACGATCCCCGAGCTCAGACCTGAAGACAAAGAAACCAAGTTGGCCGGCCTTGGTGCTTGGAGCTGCTTGGCTTGAAGTTATTTCCCAGTCCTGGGGACTTGCGGCGGTGGGTGGCTGGAGCACCAGGCTCTGCAGATCCGCCTTTCTCCGCGCGCCGTGTGTATAAAGCCAGCCCCGGGGCATCGGCCGCGGATCCTTGTTCTGCCTGTATTTTGCCTCCCTGATGCCGCAGTGCAGGAGAGGGTAAGGAAAGGGGATGATTTTCCCCAACATCAACGCGGGCTTGGGAACGTTTGCCACCGGAGGCGTGGTGAGGGACCCCTTGGAGCTCTCCCAGCAGCTGGCACAGGTGGCTGGTCTCGGGTCCGGCTGGGTAAGCAGTTATTTGAAAGCACGTCTGACTCTGCAGGATTTCTTCCTCTTCGGGGAGAGAGAGACGGAGCAAAGGGCTGAGGTCAGCGCTGGACCACTGGTCATATCTAAAGTGTTTAAGATCCTTTTTACTGACGAGGACTTTACCCCCCTTCCCTTTTGCAGCTGACCCAGCACACAGATGAATCAAGGTCTCTTTTGACCGTTACCCTTCCCGGTGTCCTAACGAAGGAAGATTGTATAAGTGGCAAGTTCCCTATCTGTTGAGATTTGCAGAGTGGGAGTGAGTTCAGCCTTAGCAGCCCGGGCTGGGGCAGAAGCAAGTGCCTCAACCTCGCACGCTGCGTTCTCGCTTATCTTCCCTTTCAGTTCCATCCTCCCCCTGCCTCTGTGTATTTTTCTAACCAAACGCTGACCAGCTGGGCTTTCCTTTGAAAAAGGTGCGTTCCCATCCCACACTGAGCTTTTTGCTTGTCAGCACAGATATTGCGTTTACCCTTCTGATCCGTCGGCGGAGACGGAACCCGCTGTGTCCCGGGGCTGGGCAGAGCTGTCCGGGTGACAGAGCGGGCAGATACAGCCCCTCTCCATGGAGCGGGAAGGGTGGCATCCCGGGCTGACCGTCTCATGACCGGAAAGTCACCGAGCATTGGCAGAGCAGAGTGCAGCGAGGACAAGGAGCCCCAAGGGCTGGCTCCGGCTCCTATAGCCTGGGGCCTTTGGTGCAGGATTGGAATAATTTTTAGCTGCTGCCGTGCTTAAAATGGTCTTATCCCCACATAGGTCTGAGACAAACGTGCATTCACACCTTGGGGTGGGATATGGGGTCTGACGGTTTAATTATTCCCCTCTTTCTCATTAACAGAGGAGGCTGGAAGCTGGAAGGGGCTGGTTCTGAGTTGGCGTGTAGTTTTCTGCAGGGGAAAGGAAAGACGATACGCTTGACCCTTGTCTGCCTCGACTGGATGATCTGGCTGTCGCCTGGCCCGGATCGCGGGGGGAAAATTGAAAGGGCAGTTCCTGGAAATTGCCCATAGCAGCTCTGGGGCTTTTCCAAGCTCAGCTGCCTCTCCTTTGCCATGGGAAAACGGTGCCAGCAAGCACAGCCAGTGCTGTAAGAGCTCTTCTGGGAGCCCCTCGTGCAACGGGGCTGCATTCAGCTATAGCAAAGGAAGAGGAGAGCTGACCAGAGGCGAGGCCAAACTCGCACTGGTGGGGAGCGGTGGCAAAACAAGAGGTCGTGCTGCTCTGATACCGGTTTTTACTCCTCAGTGACAGTGGCACTATTTCCTTGGGAGCCACGGCCCCCTGAGCGTGAAACATCTTTGTAGGACGGTTTCGCATGAAGCTCTGGGAGCATCAACGTTTCCAGGAGAAAGCTTCTCGCTTTCCCAGCAAGTCTATTTTCTGCCGACGGCTCATTTTCACAGGGTGGGTGATGCTGGTATCATAAAACGTTGGTTGAAAATATTTTTTTGCTCTGCGCAGATTGAAAAAGAAAAACAAACCAAACAAACCAAGGGAGTGAATCACAACCACCTCCTGTCGCAAGAGCGTGACACAAAAACAACAGGCATGGGCAAACTAATAAAAGTTGTGGCTGCTTCATTGAAATGCTCGGGGCTGGGGAAGGGAGCCAGATGCAAATTGCTGACCCGCTGCCCAGCTCTGTGCCAGCCCTCGGGCTGAATCGGGGTCAGAATTGCAGAAAACTGGCCTGGGAAGGTTTTCTGTAGTTGCTGTAGCCCGGCTCGGTGCCTTAAAGCAGCATAAACTAAATCTAAGCCTGAGTACTTGAGTACAAACTAAATCTGAGTACAAGATGCTTTTTAAAGACGCTTGTATCCAGAAAAAGAGCTGGAAGGTGAGTTGGAGAGAGGAAATTGCGTGTTTTGAAGCCAGCTCTCTCCTGTTGAGCTACATCCTATGGTGTGCGGCTATTCCTGGTTGCTCCAAGAATAGGACTTGTTCCTCCTGTTGGGCGCTGTTTTCTTTTCAATCCCAACTCCACCCGGTGTTAGTAGGCTGTGTCTCACTGCGTCCGGTGCCTGGTACGACAGAGAAATGCCGTAAGAGTGCCACAGGAGCTGGATGCGGAAGCATTTCCTACTACCTCTACTAATTTCAGAGCAGCTTAAGTCTGGAGCAACAGGTTTTGCGTAATAAACCCGATGTTGCCCTTAATGACAGCTCTGGTTCTGGACTGCTATAAATATCCAGTCCCCAGTTTGAACCCTGTTCGCTGGTGTCAGCACCCTCCTGCAGCAGTGACTCCACATCCAAGCGTGCACTCGGGTTAAATCATTCTCCTTTATCGGGCGTGCGTGTACTGGGAGGGACAGGGCAGCGCAAGTTTGAGGAGCTGGTGGAGTTGCCTTGGGGAACGCGTGGGCAGTCCTAGCCAGACGCTCGGGCCGCTCACAACAACTGTGGCCGTGGGTTCGCTCGTATCTTGGATAATGGGAGTTTTGGAAAGTCTTGATCGGAGCGTCTGGTTTCGAATGACTGACTGGAACGCGGCGGTTTGGCTTTCCAAGTCTGAGTAATGCGGCACTGCAGCCAAAGATGGATGTGAGAAGGATGGATATTACATGTTCCTTGCCGGTGGGGGCCAAGCAGGCAGAAAGGGGACGCTCTGCACAGCCTTCCCCGGCACAAACCCCGGAGGCTGCAGGGCTGAGGCCTAGCTGATACTCACTACAGGCGTGGGAAGCCTATAGGAACAGGTATGAGGGCTGCAAAGAGCATGACGGAGACCTTCCCAATTTAGCGAGAAAGTCCCTTTGCTACGTGCATTATCTCATCTGTTTGCTGTAGGGAACTGAAACTTCGTCGTCACTCCAAGAACCACGCGTCTTTCTTCCCACCTTTAACTTCTGCAGAGGCCGGAGGCTCCACAGGGGACTGGGCAGGTCCCCTTAGCCCGTGTCCTGGCTGTTCCCCCCTGGGCTGGGAGAAGAGAGCATGTGCCCCGGGAAGGGTTTCTCGGCTGCCCTGCCCTCCCCAGCAGCGGGGAGGCGGGAGGAGATGGTTGCCAATTAAGCTAAAAGCTAAAGTGGCTGTTTTGCCAGTGGATGCTTATAGAGGGTGCTGGGGGCAATTTTTATTCTGGAAGGCTTTTTAAGATAAATCAGTCTCTGGAAAGCGATCTTCCATAGTGGGAGGGGTAGCCGTGCTCTCCAGATAGCAGCTCTCCTGCTAAAAGCATCCTTTTGTTGTTCTGCCGTTGTTCCAGTGACCGTACAGTAAAATACCATAATCACAGGCCAAAGTTCCCCAGCCTCTAGCAGGAACACGGCACAGCTCGGAACTGTCATTAAAAAGAACTCTTTTTTTTTTTTTTTTTTTTTTTTTTGGAAAGTAACAAAACCTGGCTCTAAATTTAGCGCCCGCAAATCCGTAGGGTGCAGCCAGCAGCTCGGCTTTGGGGCTGGAAGGGGGGGGGAGAACGTAGCTGCTGGATGACAAGCTGCACGTGAAATCAAAGCTCCGGACTCATCTTGCAGCGGTACAGGCCTTCCATGCTGCATAATTTTGGGCGGGGGGCGGAGGGGGGAGCATGCAGGGGTGGGCAGGGGATAGCAGTAACGCAGCAGCACGCGTAGCAAACGCTGCCGTGCCTATCTAATAGTCATTCCACCTTTAAAAAGGAGAAACCTCTCTTTCCTGGAGCGCGAAGCGCTTCGGGTTCAAGCCTTCAGAGGGTGAAGCGGAGCCCTGCAGCGCTGCCCGTGCTCGTGAAGCCCGGCTTAGTGGCAGAGGCTTTGAATTCAAGGCTTGTTCCTTCCCGCCTGCAGGTTAGGGGGGCTCTTTTGTTGCTTGCTGAGTGGGCGTTTGGGATGGCTGCCGGCTCTGGCTCCGGCTTGGAGGCCCTTTGCGAAGGGGTACGGGCCGCATAGCTCTCAGAAGAGCTTTTGAGCAGGCGTGCCCGTGCCCAGCAGCCGGGTTACTAAGCCCAGAGGGTTGGCTGGGGTTTTTTTCCCCCCCCCCTCTTTCTTCCTGCTCTTGCTCACCCCTGCGCTGAATGCTGCTGCCAAGACGCTCCAGAGCCTACCAGAAATAGAGTAGAAATCATTAACGCGCCAGAATATTTGCCTTCTGTAGTGTAAGTCTAAAAAAACCATATTTATCTAGTTCGAGTGTACTCTGCAAGCTCGAGCCTTTCCTCTGCGCTAGCGCAGCCCTTCCGGGCATTTGGATTGCACGCAGGCTGAGAGCTTTTGTAGGATACATCCCCGATAACGCAGGCTGAATTGTTTCCTCTGCTCTGGAGCATTTTGCTGTTGATGGCAGGGATGTCTCGAGGGCAGGGTCTTTGGAAGCAATTGGGGAAGAAGCCAAAGAAAAGGCAAGCAGCATCGTATGGTGGCAGCCAGGAATGAAGCTTG
The DNA here is from genome assembly GCA_009819605.1 of Sterna hirundo. Classification (NCBI taxonomy): domain Eukaryota; kingdom Metazoa; phylum Chordata; class Aves; order Charadriiformes; family Laridae; genus Sterna; species Sterna hirundo. Next base: position 22,442,332 of record CM020445.1, read on the forward strand.
GCCAAGGGTGGAAAAGTCCGGCTGCGGGGAAGATGTAGGTGTTACTAATATATCCCTGGCCTTGCTCTTTCCTTTGGAGGGGTGCTCCAAGGGAGTCGAAAGCAGTCAGGGAGGGGTGCGAGAAGAGATAGCGGGAGGTTTCTTGGCAGATGATCAAACGCTGCTCGTCTCCCAACTGTCTTGGGGGGGGAGAGACAGGATGAGAAATACCAAGCAAATTAAAGCCGTCGCTCTGACTTGCTGCAAACTTAAAATAAGAAAGAGGAGTGAAGTGCGTGAGGCGATCAGGTCTGGGTTTGAGTAACGCGGGCTTCCCAGTCGCACGTCACCCCTCCGTGCTTTCACACCTCTTTCGTCTGGGTTTCCCGCAAGTGCACAGCCACCTTTGCAAGGGCTCGGGGTTACGCGTCCCCCCGATGCTCTCCGGCCTCCTGTGGGTGGCCTGCGCTGCTCAGTACTGGGCTTACCGGTTCTCTGCATGGAGGGTGGTGGTCACAGATAAAGGAAAATGAAAGCAGCGCGCAGCCCGAGCCCTCACTCTCAGCTGCGCTGCTTTCGGGAGCCGAACTGCAATGGTTTAGGGCATGGGAAGATTGCGGTCAGGGCTTTCGCCTGCCCTGGGCTGATGGAAAAGCGCTTTGCCTTCTCGTGGGAAACCATTTTACTTGCTCTCTCCTTTCTGGGCACGCACCCACTCTTGGGATCTGTCGGTGGAATTGCGCGGCTAAAGCAAAGGCGGCCGCGCTGACCACAGTGTTGCTGCCCTACCTGGCCAGTGCCCGTCCCTGCCCCGGCAGGAGAGACCGGTCTGTCGGTTACGGAATACGTAGGAAGTGACTGATGCCTGCAATAGGGCTCGTTCGATGCCTTTCACGGACCCGGCCCTTTCCGGAGCTGCTGCTCACAGCCAGTGACTGCTCTGGGATTCCGGCAGTCGGTACTGGAAATGAGCGTACCTGTGTTTCGCGGGTGGTTTTCCTGCTCAGGGCAGGGAGAGGAGACATTTAAACAGCCTGGCTGCGGTGTAAGGCTCTCGGGGTGGGCACGGGCTTGCGCTGGGGGTCTCTGCGTGGGCCCTAGGAGAGCATGGAGGGCTTTAAGGAGCAGGAAACGCGTGTGTCTGTGTCTGGTCCCGCTTCAGCAAGAGTCATTTTTAGCGCTCTTTCTCGTTGTCTGGTTTCCGCTGCTACTCCCCAGTGCCTTTGTGGCCCGCGGCAGACTAAATACTGCAGAGGGGTCTTGTGGGGGGGTCCCTGCAAGCACCCTGAAAAGAAGGCAGGGTAGCGGGGAGACCAGGAGGGGGAAGGCACAGGCTCCTCCTGAGATGTGCCGGGCACCGGGCTCATGGCCACGCTCCCAGTCTGCTACGTCGTGCCAAGCTGGATATGTAGGGGATGGGGAGGGAGCGAAAGGGGGACAAGGATGATATTTGGGCCTGGGAGGGCTCTGGAGGGAGCTCTTAGGGATCCGGGATAGAAATCTATAGGGGATGGGGCTGTATTGGTTCTGCTCTCTTTCATTTTGCTTTCTTTGAGAAATGACTGATGTTGGAGCGTAGGTTGAGCCGAAACGGTGCGGAGCTGCCCCGCGCACGGAGGGATGTTCCCCGAGGGGTGATCCTTCAGCCTGTGCCTCTTGCTTCCGCAGCCCCCAGAGGATCCCAGCTCCCAGGATCCTCCCGGAGGATCCCAGCTAAATCCCTGGGCAGCGTGCCGGTGGCGTAAGCTGGGGAGAGGGGGGGCATGACGGGCCAGGTTTTTTTCGTGAGCCATGAGAGGGAAGTGGTTTCCCACATCGTATCGCCTCTTCACCCTTCTCAGAAACCCTCCCACAAAAGCGTATCATTTTTGCCGAGGCGTGTTGGAGACCTTGCAATTCCCAGCCCTTTGATGACTCCGAGGCAGGTCAGAGCAAACCTTCTCAGAGTGTCCCTCTTGGGTCCTCTCATTTAGAGGGCAAATTGTTCGTGTAAAAAAAATACAACTCCGTTTCTGCAGGATCTGCTGGGTCCCAGGAGCCCGTCAGACCGCTCGAGGCGTCCATCCCCTGGGAAGGGGGTGGCTAGTGGGTGAACGGGGCTCTGGCAAACGCCTCCCCGGCCTGACTGTGGTTTCCTTGTGTCACATTGCTGCCTTGGGGCAAAGTCACGGGGGAAGGAAAACCTAGCCGCTCGGGGAGCTCAGCTGCTCCCCGGAGGCATACTTCCTCCTTCTGAAATGTCTCAGCTTGGGAATTTATAGATCATCTAAAATAAAACGCAACTTGGCTTCTTGCCGGCATCCGTGGTGGAGCCGGGGAGACAGAACGGCGTGTGGCTCTTGGATGGGAGCAGTGTGGTTTGGTCCAGTCCTTCTCCCTGGGATGGAGGGGACATGGCGCAGCCCCGTGGGGTGTCTCCAATCCCTCTGGAGTGGGTGCTGTGACTTCCCCGTGGTCTCCTTAGAGGGGACCATCTGCTGGTGGGGCTCCCGAGGCTGGTATGTGGGCAAGCAGGTAGGAAACCCAAGGGCTCTTCTCCTTGGCTCACCGGGGAGGGGAATCGTGAAACTGGAACCGCGCTGCGAAGCGATGACTAAGCTGGGACCGGGAGTTCTGACCCGAAAGTTGTCCCCTTAAGGCCGTGGACCTGAATCATGTCCCCAGCCCTTATAGGAAAGCAGTCCCTCTGCCCGCGCTGGGCTGCCTCGTCATGCATCCGGGTGTGCTGGGGAAGCAGGAGTGGAAGGGGGATTGACGTAATGGAGCTTTCGTGTTCCCAAAAGCGGGGTGATGATGGGCAGGAGCCTGGAGCACATCAATCAGCCCTGACTCACGACCGGGCCCGCATTGCTGGGAGGTGAGGGTGCAGCACTAGCACAGGTGTAGAGGACAAGACCGGGGGGGACCCCCCTTGCGTGTCTGTGAGTCAGCACTGGGTAAGGCAGCTTTTCCTTTTGCTGTCGGAGCCAATCCCAGTCGGATTGCAGCAGAGGATGTGCCGCTATCAAGGTCGTAATCAGTTCAGTCTGTTAAAAAAGGAAGGAAGAAATAATAAACCTGGGAAATGACAAATTTTTGGAAAAGGAGGGAACCAGGGAAGGATCCGACCAGTGCTGTGATTCAGGCAGGAGCGTGCTCGCTGTCAGACCTACAGGCAGCAGAGCAGGTGGCGGTGTCATCGGCGTCGTGCCGGGGAGGGTAGGGACGTGTGACGGTGCCGACTGCCAGCGCTGTAACGTGTTACAGCGAGAAGAGTTCCCAGGGCTGCCGGGTGGATTTGCCTGGGCGTCGGGGAGCGCGGCGGTCCCGGAGACTTGGCTGCGTTCGTGGTGAGCTTCGGCACTGTACCAGCCGAAATCCCATTTTGTCACTTTGCGATCCTGGCAGGTGGCCCCAGCCCCGCGTCCCCGTCCCATGGCAGCAGCGGGAGAGGTTTGCGAGGGTGCAGGCAGCTTAGCAAAGCTGAGCTTCCCCAGCTCAGGGCAGCACAGCGTGAAAGGGGGTAACGCCAGGGAGCAGGTAAACCCCATACCCTGCCTGGTTTCCCTTCGTAATTCCAAGGGGTGTCTCACTTCACATGGGTTCTATGAGCAGCGAGTCAAGGACTTGCATCAGCACCGCTCCAAGACCCAGCAGGTTCTTATCTCATCCTCCTTCCCTTATTTTTTTTCCAAGCCTTATTTCAGTTCCTTACTTTAAAATCCTGCACCGGAGCGGATTCGAACCATCACCCCTCCCATTTTTTGGGAGAACGCAGTCCTCCCCCAGCGCCAGTAAATCGTCGACCCACAAAGACTCGCCCGCTGCCGGTGCTGGGAGTCGTGCAAGCCGGTGACTAAGCCGAGCGTCTGGGATGGCAGAGCTGGCTGCCAGATCGGGGGGCGATGGAGCGCGGAGGGGAGAAGGACTGCCGTAGCTGAGGCGGCCCTCCAGCCGGGATGAGAAACCGGGCGGTTGAGTTTGCCTGCGAGGCGGCGGCATGCCCATGCCGCTTCTCTGTAGTTGGGCATCTGTTCTGGAGGTGGGGGGGGAACGCTTCCCCTCTGCGCAAAGCTCTGGGATGTTCTGGGAATCCAACCTTGCCGTGACGCTGGGGAGGGCCAGGCTCTGCCCAGGCTCTTTCTGAAGGGAGTTCCTGGACCCAAAGGGAGCCAGAAAGCCTTTCAGCATGTCGTTAAAGCCGGATTGCCTAGGGATGTGGCCCATTTCATCCTCTGCCCAGCTCAGGACGGGAAGCAGGATTGCTCCGTCTGTTGTCCGTGTTGCTCTGTGTGTTTAGGATGGGCCTCCCTGCCCTCATCTTATCCAGAGCATCTCCCTCTTCCTTTCCCTCCTCCTCCTCCATTACCTCACCCTACAGGCATCCTTCCGAGATGCACCGGACTCCCTCCTTCTCCCGCATTTAATATGGTTCTTCTTCAATCTGGTGTGCATCTCGCCCGCAAAGCACAAAGCCGCTCTTTCTCCCATTCATTCCTCCGAACCCGGGGTTAGCATTTCAATTGACAATTGCGCCATTGATTTGCGCGCTGACGGTGGGGTTTGCAGTAAATGCCAGGCAAAGGGACTCTGCGGGGCTAGCCAGGCGCTGGAAATGAGCCCAGTGTTTTCTGAAGCTCCAGACTCGATTTCAGAGGTAGGGTGGTGGCAGAGTCATGCCTTCCCCCTTCCGAGGGGGCGAGCCCTTTCTTTGCAGTGTCAAAAGCAGCCTGGGGCTCGCTAGGAGAGGCATGTCCCCTCCTTCGAGGACATCGTGTGGGCCGTTAGGTGCCCTCTGCCCCATCATCCCCGGCTCTTGAAGCCATTTATAAGCCAGGCTCCCAGTTTGGGGGTGCAGGGCTGCTCCCCCCTGTTCCTGCCAGGTGAGAAGCAGAGGCGAAGGGGATCAAACAGCTTCCCTAAGCCGAGCTGTTTGAGGCAGAGCTTCAGGGGCTGAAGGCCAGCTTTGCGGGTCAACCAGAGGGCTGACTGGGGGGGCAGAGGGTCCTCAGCACCTGCTCACGGAAACAACTTTAAAAGGCTCCCTTCCGGATCGAGTTAAATCAGGGCTGGAGCCGTAAACACGCTTCTGGGCCCTGGCTAGCAGAGCTGTTTACTCTCAGCTTAGTGATTCAGTGCGGTCCCCGGGGAGCAGTAGGATAAATAATACGTTGGCGCCAACCAAATTATTGTTTTGGGCTTGTTTGTTTCTGGCTGTTGGGGGAGAAGTGTGTCCTTGCAGGTTGGCACAGCTCTCACAGCTGAGCTGAAGAAAGAGGTGGCGTTGTGCAAAAGCCTCAAAACGAAAGCAAAGGTAACAGGAGCTCGGGGGCCAAAGTGTGCAACAGGGTGAGGACGGAGGAAGAGGAATGGGGGAATCATAGAATCATCGTAGAATGGTTTTGGTGTGAAGGGACCTTAAAGCCCACCCAGTGCCACCCCCTGCCCTGGGCAGGGACACCTGCCACCAGCCCAGGTTGCTCCAAGCCCCATCCAACCTGGCCTTGAACCCCTCCAGGGATGGGGCAGCCACAGCTTCTCTGGGCAACCTGGGCCAGGGGCTCACCCCCCTCACAGCCAAGAATTTCTTCCTAATATCCAACCTAAATCTCCTCTCTTTCAGATTAAAACCGTTCCCCCTCGTCCCATGGCTCCCTTCCCTGATCCAGAGTCCCTCCCCAGCTTTCCTGGAGCCCCTTTAGGGACTGGGAGGGGCTGGAAGGTCTCCCCGGAGCCTTCTCTTCTCCAGGCTGAACCCCCCCAGCTCTCTCCTCCCAGCAGAGGGGCTCCAGCCCTCGCAGCATCTTTGTGGCCTCCTCTGGCCCCGCTCCAACAGCTCCGTGTCCTTGTGCTGTTGGTGCCCCAGCACTGGAGGCAGCACTGCAGGGGGGTCTCCCAGAGCGGAGCAGAGGGGCAGAATCCCCCCCCCTCGCCCTGCTGCCCACGCTGCTGGGGATGCAGCCCGGGGGGGTTTCCGGGCTGCCAGCGCACATTGCCAGCTCCTCTTGAGCTCCTCGTCCACCGACACCCCCAAGTCCTCCTCAGGGCTGCTCTCCGGCCGTTCTCTCCGAATGGCTGCAAGGTGTATGTTTTCCTGGACCAGCAGCAGATTTTAGAGGCTGGGCTGGAGGTTTGAAAACAAGAGCAAAGGTTGCTGAAGTCTGGCCAGACCTGCTTGCGGGGGCTTGGCGATGATGGGTGTGCTGGCAGTGGTAGCCGGAGCGGGGAGAAGGGCTTTCATGGCTCCGGTGTGCATTGCCTGCCGGCTCTGCAGGTTGGGACAAGAGGGGGATTTTGAGGACTGCTGGGAAGAGGGGTGGCGAAAAGGGGGTATAGTCCTCTCCTCCTCGGCAAGCATAAACTGAGTCTTGTGGCATCTGAGATTCCTCGGGCTAGTTGGCACGCCCGGCTGGTCTTCCCGCTTGTCGGGCCACTTAGGCAAATGAATTGCGCAGTCACTCCGAAAAGACTCGACGCCAGGTTCTCCAGCAGGCAAAGCACATGCTCGGGAGTTTCTCCAAGTCCTTGGACAGAGGAGAAAGACTGTCGGGCTGGGGAGAGGACAGGGAGAGGACCGTGGCCCCTGTCCCACGGTGCAGGGGAAGGAGAGCCCCGGAGCTGTTGGCGTTAGCGAGGAGCTGTGATGGTTTCTGTGCCGTGACACACCTCCACCCTCTCTCTTTGCGGCTGAAGTGCCCTTGTGAAAGAAAGAGCAGCCTGCGGGTCTGGCAGGGTTTCCCATCACGAGGTGGTGGCTGGCGGCATCCCGTTAGCCAAACTGGCGATGGGAAAAGCCTTGCTGGCTGGGTGCCGCAGGGATTAGAGACCCCGAGAAGGTGCGACCGGCGGAGCGAAGTGGAGAAAAAAAAGCCGCAAATCAAGCAGATCTCTATTAAGTCCTTTTTACTTTTGGCTCTGCGGAGCCTTGGCAAGACCCCTGCGCAGTGTGCTCCGGGCAAGGGGGGGTGGTGGGCCGTGCAAAGGTTGTCCTTTGTCTGTCCTGCCAAGTGCCCCTATAAATAGAGAGGGCCACGTGCCACTGATTAATTGCCTGTCTGTGCAGGCAGCCAGCTCCTGAGGCAGACGCAGCCTTTGTCTGCTGGGAGCAGCAGCACTTGCCAGGAGAGAAGTCCCCCCCTTCTTTGGAAAAGGGAGAAAGAGGGAGAGATGAAAATGGAATGCCCTGTCGTGCGGAGGTCAGTCCTGATGGGAGATTTTCCCCCCCCCCCCGCCCCCCGCCTTGGAGGAGCAATCTCTCTCGTGTTATTGCCGCGAGCTATGGTAGGGGACAGGGTGGTCTATGGTAGCGCACGTGGCACGTGCATTGCGCCATGCCGTGGAGCCGGGACCCGGCACGGCGGCGCAAAGCTGCCCAGGTGGGGCTGCACCGTCCCAGCGAGGGATGCAGGACCCGCGGACCCCATGGAGGGCCAGCAAAAGCCCCAGGGGAGGGCCAGCCTCCCACACCTGAGCTGGTGGAAACACAGAGAGGAAGGAAGGATACTTTTAGAAAAGAGGAGCTGGAAAAGCCAGAAGGTGAAAGAGGAAGGAAAGAGGGGAGGATGGGCGGTTCTTCCTCCCAGCTGGGCCTCGAAAACTTCCCGTCTGCAGCAACTACTTCTGACGTGGGTCCTGGGTCTTGCAAGCTCACGTCTTGTGCACGTCTGGGGCGTGGAGCCCATGGGTCGCGGCTTTACCTGCACCCTTCCCCTGTCACCTGTGGGGAAGCCCCAGAGCTCCAGGCTCTGGCCTGGAGGGGGGGCGTTCCAAACCCAGTCCATCCCTCCTGGCCCTTGGAGGGAGGATGCGGATGGTGCACCTGGAGGCTGGTGAGGAGAGGTGTGATGCTGGGCTGTGCCTGGTAGGAGATGATCCACCCCATGGGCATGGGGGCAGGGGGGAGGTTGACCTCCCCCCCCAGCTGCAAGGCAGTGCAGCAGCTCCTCTCCCATTCAGCTGGATGAGAACTCCCGGCTCCGACTGAGCATGGAAGAGGTCTCAAGGCACAAAAAGCTGCAGGCACGTCAAGGGCAAGAGGGTGCAGGAGCCAAATCTACGAGGCAGTTGCCTGGAGTGGTCGTCGGAGGATGGTCAGAGGGGAGAAGGAGCCCTTCATCTGAAACCTGGGAGGCACTCGGCCATTGCAGCAGGCGGGCAGCGCTCACCTGGCTGCTGCGGAGCCACTTCTAAGTTGCTTGGAGCTCCTGCTCTCCTACAAAAGCTCCTGCGACAAAGTTTCCCTTCCTCCTCCTCCTCCTCCTCCTCCATCACCAGCCCTGCAGGGGCCAGGCGGGGCCGCTGCATTGTGCGTCTCTCCCATCCCCTGGGGCCAAGGGGACAATAGCTCAGCTCTGAGCCTGGGAGCAGCCTTTTCCTGCCTGCCTGCCGCTGGGCCAGCCGTCCCGGAGGGCCCCCAAGCCCCCCTCTCTTTGTTTTTTCTCGTCGCTGGAACGAAGGACACGTGGAAGGGAGTTGTTCGGCCTGAGCCGGCTGCAGGTGCTCTCCGCAGTCCGCTGCGGTTCCCCCGACGAGCGTCTCCTCTTTGCTGTTCCTAGGTGCGAAAGAGTATGTGTTTCCCAGGAGCGAGAAGTACCCGGTCTTCTATCATAAAGAGAACAGCTCGGCCATCTTCGTCGGGGGAGAGGGAAAGCTTTATTACTACGACTTTGCAACCTCTGAGAACTACACGGTAAGGATGCTCTGCTAACAAGTTCGGCCCCGGAGCCTTACAAGAAGGTGACCAGCATCCCTCTCGCAGCCCAGACGCTAGGTACCTCGCTCAGTGTCTTTGCCAGCAGCAAAGACAGGCCTGGAAGGGTTTGGTCTCTGCCCAGCCTGCCCCCATCCCTCTGGGGAGCTGGAACATCGGTGTGGATGGCTGCAGCAAGGGGGGAAGTCTCCTACGCTAGTTGTGGGTGGGTTCTTCCCAGGCCGTGGTCCTCTGGGACCTCCTTGCTGCCCCAGAGGAAGGAATTTTCCAGTGGAGGACCCTTTTTTTTAGCGTGAGAAGGGATGCTCGGAAGCTATGTTCCCATCCCTTTCCATTGTCGGAGCCCAAGGCTGCTTTTCCTCAAAGTTCTGGGTCGGCTGGGCACTGAGTTAATACAGCAGGAAAACCTCCAGGACACTCGACTTCCTTGTGACCCCTTCTTGTCCTTCTCAGACAAGTCGGTTGCTGAAATTTGGGCCCAGAAAATTCCCCTCTTGTTGCCAGGAATAGCGTAGTTCACGCGTTCCAATCCTTGAACACCACCACCCACTATTGAACACCCATTCCCCACAATGACGGATCCTTTCCCGAAATCCTTTGGAGAGCAGCCCAAGCTGGCTGCCAGTCATGCCTGCTGCTTTGGCCCTGCGTCCCCGCTTCCCCTCATCATCTCGAGGGCCTGAGAGATCCAGCCCAGCTTCCCCAAAGGTTTTCGAATGCTGAGGTGGGGAAAAGGGCTGCGTTCCAGTGTGGAATGACCTTCTCGACGATGTTCTTGCTTTGCTCCTTGTGAAGAGTGACTAGCATGTAGGGCATGGGGCCGAGCCCCTATCAGTTGGATTTTAGAGGGAAGGAATTAAAGCATCTCTCTCTCTCTTTTATCCTAGGAAGACTTCCCGGTGAAAAGTGAAGGACAGTGCATGACGCCTGGGAGTTTGGTAGGTCCTAGCTATGGTGGAAAAGCTGGATGGTTGAGGGTTGGAGGAGGAGTTGGGTTGGAGGGCTGCTGGGGGTGGAACTGTGTATGCTCTTCACATGCTTTCCCTGGGTGAAGACCTCCAGTGCCTGTGGAGCAGGAGATCCTATGGGATATGATCCTGGTTTCCTCCTCTGGCTTTAAGACCCACGAAAAAGTCTGGAAGCTGTATAGCAACGTGCTTGGTAGCCCTGTGGGCTTGGACCTGCGGGGCTGTGCTCTGCCGCTCACGGCTGCTCACGCTCCTCTTCTTTCTCTCGCAGGAGGACAACAAAAATTACCTCACGTTAGTGGAGAAGTACGGAGACGGGATGTTAGTGTGTGGGACCGGCGCCTGCGCTCCCACCTGCTGGAACTTGGTACGTTACGGCCACCAGAGCAAAGCACTGTGCTGTTTTGTTTCGTGCTATCTCCATCTGTAAAATGGTACCTCACATTTGTACCTCACTCTTTCTCAGAGTGCACGGAAATGCCCGAATTGGGCTGCTTATCGTGACAGCAGGGGGCAGCCCCCAGGAGCCCCCACGTGCCACCTAGAATCATAGAATCATAGGGTTGGAAGGGACCTCTGGAGATCACCCAGTCCAACCCCCTGCCAGAGCAGGGTCACCTTAGAGCAGGTGGCACAGGAACGCCTCCAGGCGGGTTTGGGATGTCTCCAGAGACGGAGCCTCCACCACCTCTCTGGGCAGCCTGTGCCAGGGCTCTGCCACCCTCACAGCAGAGAAGTTCCTCCTCATGTTTAGGTGGAACTTCCCATGCTCAAGTTTGTGCCCGTTACCTCTTGTCCTGTCACTGGGCACCACTGAGAAAGAGCCTGGCCCCATCCTCCTGACACCCACCCTTTACGTATTTATAAGTGTTGATAAGGTCCCCCCTCAGCCATCTTTTTTCCAGACTAAAAAGACCCAAATCCCTCAGCCTTTGTTCATAGGAGAGATGTTCCAATCCCCTCATCATCTTGGTAGCCCTTTGCTGTCCCCTCTCCAGCAGTTCCCTGTCCCTCTTGAGCCGGGGAGCCCAGAACTGGTTCAAGAGGGACAGGGAACTGCTGGAGAACGTCTGTGCTCAGTTCTCATAGCCCGGCTTTCCTCACCTCCTACCTCCAGGAGTGGCTCTGGAGGTAGAAGGTGGGCTGTGTCCTTCCCTCCTTTGGGCTGTGCTAGCCAAGGAGAGCTGCTTCCCTGCTACCCTGGGGGTGGATGTGGGCACCTGGCTCCCTTGCGCTTACGGCATTTCTATGGGGCCACTTCTGTCCTTCCCCAGACGCAGAGGAAGGAGAGCGTTTCGTGGGACGGGAGAGGCATTGCTCCTTTCACCCCTGACTCGAATGCCCTCGTCGTCGTTGACGGTAAGTCCGACTGCCTCGCGTATTTTCAGTCGTAGCGCCGTGCGACTCTCTCACAAAAAGAGGCACCTTGAGGCTGCTCCGAGGGCTTCGTCTGCTCTAGCTGGCGATTTGCCTTAGCGCTTCTTGCTTTTGCCTCATTGAAATGCTCATTGTTCTGGGACAGAGCATGGCACAAGTTTGTTTATTCCCGTCCGGGGCATGGGGGTTGTATCTTTGTGTGGGAGGATGGAGTGCAGTGGAAACAGCGGGGAAGGTGGGTCCTGCAGTAAATCCGCTGCTCTGGGCCTGGCAGAGGGACAGATGAGGATCCTTCCCAGAGATAGAGCCAGAATCTGCCCCTGCCACTCTTTAAGGAAAAGGACTGGGGGAGTCCTGCCAGGCCTGCTCAGTCCTAGGCAGTGAGGACTGGAGTTCTTGACCTACGTCCACCATCTCTGTGAGTTCACGTGCCCAGAGACTTCTTGGTTCTTTGTTTTCTTCTCCCCTCCGGAAACAGCCTGTTGCAAATGAACCTTCTTGTCCCACAGGTCATGACATCTACTCCACCATCAAGAAGAGCCAGCAGAATGGCAAGATACCCCGTTTCCGACGAGTGAGAGGTGGTGGAGAGCTCTACACAAGCGACACAGTGATGCAGAGTGAGTACAGGGCTGATTCTGAAGGCGTGGAACGCACCAGGTAGATAAAATGGACTCTTTGTCAATCCACAACCGTGGGCCATAAGTACACAGGACAACGTGGAGGGCTGCATCCTCTCTGCCCAGCTGGGGTGCAGCTCCAGAGCTTCTTGCTTGGGTTTGGTCAGCCCAGAGCTTTGGAGAGGACCGATCTGGTCCCTATCTGCAATCACAGAATCAGAGAATGGTTTGGATCGGAAGGGACCTTCAAAGATCATGTAGTTCCAACCCACCTTCCACTAGACCTCACCAGTGCTTGTGAGGAGGGACTCAGCAGCTCCCTGCAGCTCTCTTGCTGCCAGCTGGGGGAATTTCACCTCTTTGCTTCTGGGACAAACCAACTGAACGAGTGAGTTCCTCTTGCTCGGGGGGAGGAGATGGGGAAATGGAGAGAAATGGGTGGCAAGTCCCCTGTCAGATGCTGGAAGGAAATATGGTTGTGTAAAGGTGCCCATCAGCTGCCATGTGGTAGAAACGGGAAGAACAACTTCCACTCCGGGCGGTGACTCTTTCCAAATCCCCAGCCAGGGTGGAGACACTGGGGCAGGAAGACCTTGGGCTGTGCATGGGACAGGGTGGGGAATAGAAAGGACCCTCCTCAATTTCCGTGAGCTTATTATGTTGCCTTCCCCCGAGCCTCCCCAGTGACGCTGGGCAACGGGAGGTTGTTGAAACCCTGGCCAACGAAAAAATCAAATCAAAATGACACCCGGAAGAACCAGGACTCGTTCATGCAGGGCAATGGATGGGGGGCAGCCGGGGCACCGGCAAAGAAACCTGATAGACCCAGCTCCACGAGGCCAGTCCCCCACTTACACAGAACTCCCCGCCTCGGGGACACCAGCTAGCGATGCTCAGAGGGACCCTGCTGCTGCTGGGGATGCCCTTTGTGGCAGCGGTGTATTAATAGGAAGAGCATCATTGGGTTTTCCACAGTGAACACAAACAACGGTGCAGCTTGTTTCCACGGAGGGAGCCTTCCAGTATGATTACAGCTCCGCTGCGTGAGAGGGGAGAATGGGTTTCCTTTGCTGCTAAGCAACCGCGGCTTCACCCGAGGCTTCACCGGGCTCTCGGGACTTGGCCTTCAAGGGGACGGGCGCGTGGAATTGGGCGGGAGGGAGAGGAAGGGGAACCCCCTGGGAAGGTGGCACGTGAAGAGCGGTCGTTAGTGCGATGCACCGGTCAGGTGTGGAGGATGGGCTCAGACCTGTCCTTCACCCGGAGCACAGACGGTGTTTGCATTCTCTCTTGTCGGAGAGTGAGTGGTTTGGTCCCCACCGGTGGCTTTTCGGATGAAATGTGTGTGTTCAGGCCAAGGTTTTCTGACGGCTCACTTCCCCTTTTCAGACCCTCAGTTTGTCAAAGCCACCACGTTAAGGCATGAAGAGCCTCACCAGGACAAGATTTACTACTTCTTCCGTGAAGACAACCCAGACAAGAGTCCCGAGGCCCCCAGAAACATCTCCCGAGTGGCCCAGCTGTGTAAGGTACCATGGGAACAGTGTATGGTGGGGAGGCAAGAGTGTTACGGGGGTGGCAAACGGACGTGGTAGCTGACCTGGCGTAATCAGCACGTGATTTGCCCCCTCTGGGTCAATTGTTTCCTCTGCCACGGAGTTCGTGTGGGCTAAGGCCCCATCCTTTGGCCTTCCCAACCTCTGGCTCCCAACTTGCCTGTAGGGCAGAGAAAGCCCTGTTCTGTCTTGCTGCGATGTTAGAGAGGGTACATCATTGTTGCAGTGACCAGCATCAAATATGTCTCCAAAGCATCCCCCAGTTATCCATCCAAGATACTGGACAGGGTGGGACTGTGTGTTCTTCTCTGCCAAACCCTGACTCCCTGCCTTCCCTCTCCCCCAGGAAGATAAAGGGGGAACCAGTTCACTCTCTGCTTCCAAGTGGACCACCTTCCTGAAGGCCAGCTTGATTTGTGTCGACCCGGTCACCAAGGGCAACTTCAACTGGTTGCAAGATGTCTTCTTTGTCCCTGCGAGTAACTGGCGGCACTCCAAAGTCTACGGGCTCTTCACAAACACCTGGTGAGGATCTTCGCAAAACCGGGGGGAGTGTCCTGTCCCATGGGCCAAATCCTTTCTTTCAGCCCTTTATTCTCTCTGGCAGGCCCGTGGGTGGAAAACAGCCAGAGTGGAGATGGTCAGCAAAGGCACGATGCACACAGGTGTAGAGGTGGTGGCCGATGTCTCCCTGACCCTCTCTTTGTCTTGTTGTCTGCAGGGGAAGCTCTGCCGTTTGCGTCTATTCCTTTGGAGACATCGACAATGTGTTTCGGACATCCAAACTCAAAGGCTATAACGGTCCCAACCCGGAGATCAAGCCTGGGCAGGTGAGTGAGGGATAGAAGATGCCCACGTGAAGTGGAGAGGCCTCCTGAGGCCAGGAGAGCTGGTCCCTGCTCTGCCACTGCCGTTCTCAGAGTAGCTGGGTGAGGTGAGGGGACGGTCCCACCACTGAGCAGCCAGGTGAGGGCTTGGGGCAGCGAGGAAGGCTGTAGGTGCTGCAGGAAGGATCTGAGCTTTGTCGCTGGAAACAAAAGGAGGCTGGATGAGGTCCAACACCTTCACAGAAAGCAAGGGGAGACGGGCTTTTACGTGCCTGGGCAAATGGATCTGTGAGCTCTCGTGCGTGAAGCTGGAGGAACAATGTCTTGCCTTGTGTTTGCTCACCCCGCGGGTTTCACCGAGCCCACCCGCAGCCCAGCCCTGCGGTTCGGGGTGCACCGCTGACCTGGGAGCGCAGACGGCGGGGTGGGGAGAGAGGGTCCCCTAAGCCTCTGCGGGGGCGACAGGGCGGGAGTCTCCTCGACTGCGGCTTCTGCAGGGGACATCGCTGGTAGGAGCTGGCTTCGGCACAATCACAGCAGCCCCAGGGCTTGTGTTCTTACCCCCAAGGGTTTGTGTTCTTACCCCCAGGGCAGGCTTGTGCACCATGCCTGGTGGGCATCCTCCTCCGGGATAGGGTATCCGAGCTGAGGTCTGTCTTGTTCTCCCACCCTCAAGCCTCATCCCTGGGGACCTGTCTGACTCTGATGGTGGCTTTTGTCGCTTCTCGCTGCAGTGCGTTTCCTCCGGACAGCACACCCCAAGTGAGACCTTCAAGATAGCCGACAGCCACCCAGAGGTGGAGGACCGGGTGGAGCCCCTCTCCCCCGCCAAGAGCCCCTTATTCCACAACAAGCACCGCTACCAGAAGATCGGGGTGCACGAGGTCTCTGCGGGTGACGGCCGCCGCTACAACGTGCTTTACCTGGCGACAGGTACTGGGAGCCATTCCCTTGGGAGCTCCCCAGAGTTTGCTGTTCCCCTCAAGGGCAGGGAACCCAGGGGAAGCAGACGAGACCCCCCCGCCCCCCGCCACCAGTGCAGAGCGAAGTGTTCCCAGCTTGGCGTATGTTTGTCAAGCAGGAAAGAGCTGCCAAGTCCCGGTACAGCTAAATACACCCAGTCTGGCTGCATAGGCAAAGACAGGCTGAAAGCAGGATCCCAGCACCTGGAATTTGCCCGGTTGGGCAGCTTCAGCCTGTGGTAGGTCTCAGGTTTTTAGGGCAGGGGAGGGGGTAGTGCAGCTCTCCCCAGGTGCAGCTTTACCAAGCAGAAATCCTTTGCAAAGGGACCCGCTCTGTCATCTCCTGTCCCTGCTTGCTCTAGTGCAAGCAGCCCAGGCTTCCTGGGAGGCCGGTGCCTCTGGCTGGAGGTGCAGCCGGCTGATCGCAGCCCGGAGATGCTGCAGCGCTGAGCCGGCGCCGGCAGAGAAGACGGCAGAGCAAAAAGTTGGCGTGCTCCGTCAGGCAGCCGCCCAGAAGGCGCAAAGGTCCCTAGCCCCGGCGCTTCCCTCCCTGGCCTGCCTACCTCCCCGGGCTCGCTCCCTATAGCCGGGCTCAACCCTTTTCCTGCGCTGCGCTGGGATTTATTCACTGGCTTTTCATTCTGGAGGGACTTCCTGGGGCTTTTATTTCCTCATCCGTGATTAAAAAGATGCACGCGGCTCTCGGTAGGTGGCCTGGCTTGGATTAGGGCCCACGCACGCCGAAAATCTTAGCTTAAATGCAGCTAACGCCTTGCGGAGTCCCGCCAGGGAGCTTGCTCCAAGATGCAGGGCTTGGCAAGGCAGCTGCCCACCCTCGCTGAGGCGGGCACGGAGGCAAGAGCCAGCACCTGGTGGGTCCTAATCCCTGCCTGGCCCGGGGTCACATCTTTCGCCTCCCCCTGGGTGATGGCGGAGAAGGGAGCGACTATTTGGGAAGGGGAAACCGTGCGAGTACTAAAAAAAAGGCTAACGATGAGCATTCCTGAGCCGTGTTCCCTCAGGAGCTGTCTTTCCACCCCTCCACCGAACTGACTCATTTTCTTAAATCACCAGTTTGGAGCCATTTAAGTGGGGAGGGGAGTCGGTTTAATTAGAAAAACGGAAAGGCAAAAAGCCCCAAGTTTCAGCCTCGGGTGAGCGGTGAGATGAGGCTCGCGCAAGGCCGGACCAGCGATGGAAGCAGAGCGGAGCCCGAGAGCCGTTGTTTTTTCTTGCTGGGGCCGCTATGGCGCGGCTGATCAAAGCGGGCACAGCCAGGTCCCGAAGGGCGATGGGGAAACGGCTTCCTCGGGGCTCTTGGCCGGGAGGATGACGAGGCTCTGCTGTGGGAAATGCTGCTGTCTGGGGGACGATTTCCTAACAGAGCAAGCAGGCTGCTTCTGGGAAAGATCCTGTCCGCTCCGGATGGCTGGTTTCAGGAATCTGGTCCAGCCTGGCTCTGCAGAGCGGGTACTGTCTGCCGCAGCAAGGGCTGGAGGCAGAGCTGGTTCTCTGCCTGCCTTCCCCTCCCCTGCCCGCAGCCCCTCTGCCCGGCCTTCCCGCTCTCAGTGTTGCTTCATCGGGGCTCTCCCCTCTTTCTTTCCAGACAAGGGATCCATCCACAAGATCGTGGAGCTGCCGGATGGGGTGCAGAACATCATGGAGCTCCAGGTCTTCCCAAAGAAGGACCCCATCCAGTCCATGATCGTGGACCACAAGAGGGTGGGTCTCTGCCTGCTTCGTCGGGCTGCAGCATTAAAAGCAGACAGCGGGGGTTGGCAGGGGCCAATGAGTTAACGACAGCCCCTGGCCATGGAAGTGGCCTCTTGGGTGGGCTTGTGGGTGGTCCCGCGGCGTCCTGTGCTTAAATCCTAACAGCTGGGCTGATGTCCCCGGTCCTGGGTAGCTCTGTGGCTGTTCAGGCCAGCGGGCAAAGGAGCTTTTCCGATACCACCTCTCCTGGAGGCGAGGGAAGAACGTGGCTGTTTCCTCCCTGGGTGAAATCTACCCCAGGATCACAGTGACGCTGCAGGAGAAGCCCTGGGCGCTCGTAAGGCGGCGCTGGGACGACCGACCCCTCTGCTTTCCTCCTGCAGGCCGTGCTGTACGTTGGCTCAACGGAGAGGGTCGTGGAGATACCCATGGACATGTGCAGGCTGTATCGCAACAACTGTGACAGCTGCTTGCTGGCAAGGGACCCGTACTGCGGGTGGTCCAACGGGAGTTGTCAGTCAGTTTATCTAAACCGGTACGTGGCACCCACAGCTTGCTGTTTCTCCATCACCTTCAGCCGGTTGCTTTGGTGTTCAGAAATACCCAGAGCCTTGGTGTTCCCCTTCCTGGCCAGGGCCTCCCGCGCTTTTGAGGCCGTCTGCCCGTCGCAGATGAGATGAGCCCGTTGTGTCCGGGCAGTAACGGCGCAGATGTCTGCGCTATCCCCCCAAAAACTGTGCCCCTGCAGGGAATTGTCCCTCCCACAGCCCCCCTGCTCCGGGGAGGGTGAGGTCAATGGGTTTTGAGCACCCAGCCCCTCTTTTGCTATTGGGAGTGGGTGTAACTCCGCTCTTTGGATGCTGTTTAAAGCAGTTGGTTGTGGTGAGCTGCGGCGTGAGACGGATGTTTGTCATCCGCCAGCCTCCTCGGTGTGGGGGGGGGGGGGGGCGTGGGGTGTGTTTTTTCCCTACCCACGTAATAGCAGGTGTTTAAACTTTCTTCCTTATCTGATCCACTGAAGCGCTGCTTCCCTCCCTAACTTGGTTGACGCTTGTTCCCACCTGCTAGGGAGGTGCATCAGAACCTGAACCTGGACCCGTGGCGAGGAAGGTGCCAGAAGGGGGATATTAAGGAAGGTATGTAAAGGTTTTGAGCTGTAGGCCGTCTGTCCCGGGGGTGTTTTGGGGCAGGGTGACGGATTCTCAGGTCTTTGTACGGGCCGTGCCAGGTGTTGCGACTCATTGCTGGGGAACTGGGAATGATCACGCCGAAACCAAGACACCACGCAAGTCTCAGCTGGGAGTTACTCGCTAGATAAATGTATTTGGGCTGGGCGAGAGGGCATTAACTCGGTATTTGCTGATGTCCTGGGAGAAGAGTCCCCTGGACTTGGCCAGGCGTGGGTCAGGCCCTACCGTTAAATGGCGGTGTAACATGCCCCCATCGACCCGACTGTTCTTCCCTCCAGACTTGGCGGGGGGAAATCCGTAGTTCCTGGACAGTCCTGTCTCATCCCTGCTTTCTCAATCTCTTCCGGTAGATGACTATCAGAACATCACAGTCGTCCCTTTCTCCCGCTACTACCTCAACTGTCCCATCGAGTCCCACTACGCCACCTACAACTGGTACCACAACAACAGCCTCATCAAGACCTGCAACACCACCCACCCGCAGCAGCACTGCTTGCACTTCATCCAGAACGTCAGCCACGTTCACTATGGCCACTACGTCTGCATCTCGGAGGAGGATGGCTTCAGGCAAGCTCTGGTGAAGGAGCGCCTGGTCAATCAGCTCAGGTTCATGTCCCAGAAGGGCCAGGCCACTGTGACGTTTGGCTCTTGGCTGCAGCTGCTCCTGATGGTGGTGTTGGTGGAGCTCTTCCACTGAACACGACAAGAGTGTGTTCCCACCGTCCTGGCTGCCGCAACTCTTCCTGCACTTGCTCCTGAGGCGAGATCCCCGTTCTCTTAACCGCTCCTTGGACATTAATCTTTGACTGTCCCAAAAGGGATCCTGGGCGGCGGCCCCTTTGTCTTTGGCCTTGGTGGAAGAGTCATGGCGAGGAAGACGCCACGGCAGGGCCAGATGGAGCAGGGTCCGGGGACGGGGAGGAAGGAGGTGGTTTGCTGTACCCAGCAGCGTGTCACCTCCTCCCCGAGCCTGCGCTGGTAGCTCTGTGCTGGTTGTCATCCTCAGCCTCCCCAGGGTGGGGACATTCAGGGGACTTCTGCCGACGTGCATGCACTGATCCTCAGGGCACGGTGGCTCCTCTCTTTGGGAACGTGCATGCGATGAAGAGGAGCTGCCAGCCCTTGGCCTTTTCTAACTGGTTGATCTGTGCTTCGCTCCAAGCGGGGACCGATGCCTCCCAAGTTTTTTAGTGGCTAGTGTCTGTCTGGGTTGGCAAGCGGCTGGAACACTCCCGGTGTCACATGTGAGTCCCCTTCAGGTCAGGAGAATTGGGCTCTGGAAGGGTTTTAGGGTTTGGTTTATTTATTATGTTATTTTTACAGCTGGCTTTGATGTGGGAGGGAGATTGGGAACGAGCGCTGGAAAACCTGCAAGGCAAGGGCAGGTACAAAGGTAGCGTTTTGCATGGAAAAGCCTCGGAAGGTGACTAGATTTGGGGTGTGGGGAAGGACAGACGGAAGGGGACGTGGAGGGAAAGTGGAAGCAGAGCCCAAACCCAACCCAGGAGGACCCCTAGAAGGAAGTTTTTAAACGCACAAATCCTCTGCAGGCAGCTAAGGGCATTTATTCGTGGGGAGCAGGCAGCTCCTGCTTCCCAGCACCTCTCCTCCGGGAGAGGGACCGGGCTTCCTCAGGGAAAGAGGCTGCCGATCTCAGGGCGATGCCCACGGGCTCGGAGGGGGGGTGGGGGGGGCTGCGGCTGTCACCCCACCGCCCGGAGCAGACCTGCCCCTCTCCCTCGCAGTGAGGGGACAGGGGTGGACCAGGGTTTGCTTCCCTTGGGCTTTGAGGTCCCCGCGCAAGACTAAACTGTGAAAAAACCGGGATGGTCTCCCTGCGCTTGTGTGCCAGGAGCGATCCCGCACCTTCTCCAAACCTTTCCCAGCCCTCGCGACGGCCGGAACGCTCCAGCCTCGGGCCGTGGAACGCGACGGGCGTTGTTATCTCATGCTTCCAATAACCTGGCGCAGCTCCCGCTTGGTGCCCGCTTGGAGACACTCGGGAGTGCCCGAGGGGTCCTTTTCGGCAAGGGGGAGAGGTGCCACGTGCCTCTTGTGACCACAGACTAGGGACAACAGGCCAGAGCTTCCTACTGCACTACATTTCCAAGAACATCCCCCCCCTCCAAATCTAGGATAGAGCTTCTTACATCCCTTCTTCAAAGCACTTTAACTTTGTGAACTAACAAATACCTATTTATTATTGACTGGCGATTACTGTACTTGTATAATTTTATAATATTATAGAAAGTGGGTTCAAATTAGAGAAGAGAGAAAACAACAGCTACCAAAAAAAAAAAAAAACAAACAAAAAAAACCCCAAACCTTTCAGAGGTTGTGACCAAAGTGAGAATGTGGAATAAAGAACGGAAAAGAGCAGGCGAGTGCCGTGGTTCTCACCAGGAGCTGAGGGGATGCCGCTGCCACACTGGCCGGGGTCTCCTCTGTCCCTTGTCACCTGCACGACCGTGGGCTCCCCCCACCCTCTTCCATGTCTTCCCTGCCTCCGGCAGCAGCCCCCAGCCCAATGCCGGTGTTGGGGGGGAGGGAGGGAAGGGAAGGGCTGGGCTTGGGATGGAGGGAAGCAGGGAATAGGAAAAGCTTTTAAAACATGCCAACAGAAGCGGGAGAGAACAATATCTTCCCCCCCCCCGCCCCTCTCTCTCTCTCAAAGCCTCCATCAAAGCACCTTGGCACAAAGGCAGAGCCCAGCGGACCCGGAGCAGCGCTCGGCCCCCTTTTTGCAGGGTTTTCAAAGGGTCGCAGCTTCATCTAAACCCCTGCCCGGCTGCCTTTTTTCTGCGATATTTTTAGTCGTCGCTGCTGGGCCTGTTGCCCGCAGGTGTAACGCCGGAAAATAGTTCATTATTGGCCGTTGGGTAGGAGCCCCCCCTGAGCTCCAGCCCCGATTTGCAGCCGCGCGCTGGCGATGCTCCTTGTAAAGCATCGGAGGTGATGGGGGAGCGGGGCCGGTGATGGTGGGCATCTTCGTCCCCCGGGACCCCGTGCTAGAGGTCCCGACCCAGGATTTGCAGGTCCCAGATCTGCAGAGGGGAATTGGCAGCGGAAAGCGAAAGCCCTCCCCTGCCTCATTCCTTTCTTAGCCCCGGGTTTGGCAGAAAACTTCCCGCCGGCAGCATATGCGGCAGCGGCATCTTGACGTAAAGAGGGAGAAAACGGGCCCGAAAGGCAGGCGGGTTTCAGCGGAGCTAAAACAAGAAGTGTGACTTCTGGCAGCCGTCCTTCCACTCCCCCACCCCCCCCCCAAACTTAGCGGTGGGAGGAGGCGAGGAGCTCTCCCAAGGACGGGAAGGGAGAGAAACCCGGCACCCGGGCGTTATCGCCCGCCTGCTGCGTGCGGAGGCCGAGATCTTCGCGTTTCCCACCTCTGTCGCTGCCAAGCTTTACCCCAAAGCTCTTAAAAACCCCAAACCCCAAGTTTTCGGGGGTGGCCCGGGGCAGAGGCGGGTGAGAGGGCTGGGAAAGGCGATGCTGAAACCCCCCCCCCCCCCCCCCCCCCACCCCCGGAGGGGGGGGTCGGATGCCGTGAGCTGGGGCACAGGGCTGCGATCGCAGCGTTTTGGCCGCCTGGGTGGGTTTTCTTGCCCCAGCATCAGGCTGAGAGCAGCGGAGCGAGCACCGCGGGGACAGCCCTGGGTAGCACGGAGACCCCCCCACCCCGAGCAGCGTCCCCCCCCTCTCCCTGCGGACATCCAGGACGAAAAAACACGGAGCTTTTTGCTAAATTTCCTGAGAAAAGCAGCAAGGACCGAACGTTTCGGGCTGCGTTTTATTCTGAGCCGTGTTCCCCCCCCACCCGACCCCGGCCACCGGCTGTTTCCGATGGATACAACGAACCGAAAACCACGGGGCCGCTGAGCAAATAACGCGGCGCTGAGGGTTTTTATCGCGGGCTTTGCAGGAAAAGCCGACACCTCGCCGCCCTCGCCCCCGCTACGGCCACATTGTTCGAGCGAGTTATTTTGGGGACCCTTCATTCGATGGGAGGGGGCACGCACAGGAAGGCCGAGTACCGGCTTCTCCAGGCTTCCTCCATCCCAGGCGGAGGGGGGAGGCGGCCACACGTCTGAAACAAAAGCCTCGAGAGGGTTTGAGCTTTTTCCCAGCACTGTTTTTGGGGGCTATTTCTGCCTCCGACCTCACTGGCAGCCTTGGAGGCTGCTGTGGGAGCAGGGTTTGCTGGGCAGGACAATAGACCCAGGAAATCCTGTATCCGCCTGCACCAGAGGCAGAAGCTGGTGAGGAGCCCCGCAGCGGCTGCCTGCTTAGAATCATGGAATGGTTTGGGTTGGAAGGGACCTCAAAGATCATCCAGTGGCACCCCCTGCCCTGGGCAGGGACACCTCCCACCAGCCCAGGTTGCTCCAAGCCCCGTCCAACCTGGCCTTGAACCCCTCCAGGGATGGGGCGGCCACAGCTTCTCTGGGCAACCTGGGCCAGGGGCTCACCACCCTCACAGCAAAGGATTTCTTCCTCACATCTCATCTAAATCTCCCCTCTTTCAGATTAAAACCATTCCCCCTCATCCCATGGCTCCCCTCCCTGATCCAGAGTCCCTCCCCAGCTTTCCTGGAGCCCCTTTAGGGACTGGGAGGGGCTGGAAGGTCTCCCCGGAGCCTTCTCTTCTCCAGGCTGAACCCCCCCCAGCTCTCTCCTCCCAGCAGAGGGGCTCCAGCCCTCCCAGCATCTCCGGGGCCTCCTCCAGCCCCGCTCCAACAGCTCCGTGTCCTTGTGCTGTTGGTGCCCCAGCGCTGGAGGCAGCACTGCAGGGGGGTCTCCCAGAGCGGAGCAGAGGGGCAGAATCCCCCCCCCTCGCCCTGCTGCCCACGCTGCTGGGATTGCAGCCCGGGGTGCGGGGGGGTTTCTGGGCTGCTCCTTACTCCACACAAGCGTCTGGAGCACGCATCGCCCGTAGGCTCATCCGAGATGCTGTCTCCAAGCCACGGCATCCCCCCGGGGAAGCCTTTCCTGGCAGGGTGGGGGTACAGAGCAGCTCCCAAAGGAGCCGGCTGGAGCCTGGAATCGCCACCCGCTGGCCACCCCTGGGAGCCAGGGATCACAGGAGCTGGGATCCCAGGGACGGAGAGATGCTGCCACACCAAGGTAACGTCTTCCATCCTCCTCGTCGACCAGCCTTAGTCCTCTCTTGGCGTTTTTCTTAGCTTGGGCTCAGCCCGTCCGGCACACGCTGGCGCATCCGAGCCGCTGTTAGAGCTGGAGCTGGCCCAGTGGCATTCCCATGTGCCGTCACGCCCGTGCCACCCCCCTGTGTCCTGCCCAACCTGCCTGATGCCGCTGGTGTCACCGCCTGCTTCCCCTGGGACATGAGCTCATGCGTCTGCCACCCGTCCCTCTGGCTCCTGGCTGCCTTCACCCCCTCCCTTTCCTCTTTGTCCAACCAGTTTTTCCCGTCCCTGATGCAGCAGCTGAGTTCACAGGGGTTGTTTGCTGCCCGGCAGCTTTTTTCCCCCCTCCTTTTCCCTGAGGATTTGGGGATTTAACCAGCCCTGGGCAGGTGTCTGTCTGTCTGTCCGCGCAGGGCGCTGGCCTCCTCTTCCCCGCGGTCCATGCCGGGGCACAGGGACCGTGACGTGGTGGATGCTACGACACCACCAAGGCAGGCGGGGGCCAGCCGGGGCGAGAGACGGGAGTGGGAAATCCAGCCACTTACTGGAAATGACATGACCCAGGAGATGCCGGAGGAAGTTAAACCCGGGATAAACCCGCCTGCCTTCCTCCCACATGGCCACACTCCTCCTCGCAGCTACACCCCCGAAAGCTCTTCCCCTCCAGCCCTCAGCTTCCACCCTGAGATCCCCGAGGGGACATCGCGGCCAAAGGATGTGTCCCATCAGGGCGAGACACCCCATACCAGCTCCAGGGAGATCCCGAAATCCGGGCATCAGGCCGGCAATTTTTAAGTCGAGGACCGCGCGCACTACATTAGTGAGAGGCGATTCAGTTTAACGGAGCGGGATAATAAAAATGAGCTGGAATCGCCCCGATTTCAGACTAAAGCTTGTCCTGGCTGGGTCCGTCCTCTCCGGGAGCTGCTCCGGGTGTCCCCAGCATCCGCAGGGATGCTGCCCAACACACACCGGGTCGTCCCCTTCTCTCTGCTCCCGGGGGGAAAACCCTCCAGCAGAAGCTGTCTGATCACGGCTAGGGTCTGTTTCCGACTGCAAGTTTTCTCCTTTTCAACATAATATTACGAAAATGAGTTTTCCCCCCCGTCCCCTCCGGCCCTGAACTGAATCACAGGGGGTTTCTGGGCAGGAGTTTTACCACTGAAATTTTTCCTACTGAAATTTCCCCGACTACCTGCTCATGGGCAGGAGCTGAAAGCTCGCAATGAATGGATTCGCTTGCGGGGAGAGCGGGAAAGACCCCGGGATGAAATCACTGCCGAAAAGAGAAGGGCTTGTCAAAAAAAAAAATACCTGAAAACCACCGTTTTCCCCCAAAGGACGAGCGCGATCGGCGGGGGAAGCCAGGCAGCGTGTGCCCCGCACATGGATGTGGGCTGTATTTTTAAGGCACGAAAGCGATGCCGTCAGCTCCGTGCCCTTTACTCCAGCCACGGATTTCGTGCGAGAGCATCCCAGCGATGTGATGCTGTCCCTTTGTTCTCCCCTTGCCCCCCAAACCAGATCCGCTTCCAGCATCACCCTGGCTGAAGTCAGCCCCATCCCGGCCGGTTCCCAGCTCCCAGCTCCCAGCTCCGCCAAAGCACTTTTCCTCCGCTGTGGTCTTGGCATTCCCAGCCCCAAGTGCCCGAGGGATGCGGGCGAGGAGGGGGATTTTCCAGGGACGTTGGGGTTTCGCTGGGGCTGGGGGTGTCCCCGGAGCAGAAAGCTGAGGGGTATCTCAGCAGCTTCTGGGAGATGTGATTTACTGGGCGGGGGGGGTGGGGGGGGGGAAGGTGTGAAGGGACGGCACCATTAGTCACCCCGCTCGCTCGGGAGGTGACAGGCGCCAGGAAAGTCCCGCAGGTAGGAAAGCGAGTGTGTGACGCCCACGGATGCCACCTCTCAGTCGGAGGAAACCCTGCCGGAGGGACTCCTCGTCCCCAGCGCGGGTGACGTGGGGGAAAAGGCCCCCAGGGAGGGGAGAAACTCTTCCGTTTCGGCTCCCAAAATACGAGGGGGATCCACCCGAGTCAGGCGGGCTCCGTGGGCGAGCTGCTGCCTGCGGAGGTGTGTGTGTGTGTGTGTGGGGTAAAACGCCTCCTCCCACCCCCCTGCCACCCGCTTCGCTCCTCACGGGTGGGCCCATCAGCATCAAAACCCCCGTCCCCGCCGCAATTCCGGCTGGCTGGGGAAAGAGTGACGCTGAAGAGTTTCTGAGCAACACCCCCTCCCCCCCGCCCCGAGCTATTTCCTGCCCCCCCAGTTTCCATGGGAGCCCCCCCAGCCGCCCCGGTTCCTCCGCAGCAGCAGCCGGCAGTTTCCTCCGCGAGCATCGGCCTTGGGGGCTGTCGGAGAGGGGACAAACCGTCGTGTTTCCTTCACGGTGGCAACGCCATTGGGGAGGTGCCCCCGACAATGTGGAGACCTGCTGGGGTGGGGGGGGCACGGAGGGAGGAGACGCAGAGCCCCCGCGGAGGGTGTGCGTGGGTCCCCTTGGAGATGCGGGGAAGAGGCCCGGGGTGACGGAGCCCATGAGCTGGCTCCCCCTGCTTTGGGGAGAGGGTGGGAAGAGGGGGTGCAGGGGTGACACCGCGTGGGACGGGTGGCTGTCCCCTCCTGGGGACAGAGATCAGCCACAGGGCCATGTGTCCCCCTGTGTCCCCTGGGCCGCCACCTTTGGTTTTATGAGCACCGAAGTGGCCAAACTGCTCCAAAATGCCCCCATTCCCACGGCCAGAAGGGAGGCAGCAGGTCCCACCCGGGACAGTGACAGCGCAGGGGTGAGGGACAGTGGGGTGGCACTGTGCCACCATGTCCCCAGGGTGTGGGGCTGCAGCTGGGTGGGCGTCTTCCTGCTGACGATGGCAGCTGGGACAAACGACGGGTGGCTGGGGCAGGAGAGGACAGAGCCCCTGCCCCGGGAGGGGACAGGGACTTCGGGACGGGAGGGGACAGACCAGGTGCCCGGGGAGGGGACAGGGACTGTGGGACAGGAGGGGACAGGGACTTCGGGACGGGAGGGGACAGACCCTGTGCCCTGGGAGGGGACAGGGACTGTGGGACAGGAGGAGACAGGCTCCTTGCCTGGGAGGGGACAGAGTCCATGGGCAGGAGGGGAGGGATCATGGCTCAGGAGGGGACATACCCCTTCCCTTGGGAGGGGACGGTGACCACGGGGGTAGGAGGGGACAGACAAGGTGCCCTGGGAGGGGACGGAGACCCTGGCTCAGGAGGGGACAGGGACCGTGGGACAGGAGGGGACAGATTCCTTGCCTGGGAGGGGACGATGACCATGGGGTGGGAGGGGACGGAGACCCTGGCTCAGGAGGCGACATAACCCTTCCCCTGGGAGGGGACGGTGACCACGGGGGCAGGAGGGGACAGACTCCTTGGCTGGGAGGGGACGATGACCATGGGGCGGGAGGGGACGGAGACCCTGGCTCAGGAGGGGACAGGGACCGTGGGACAGGAGGGGACAGACTCCTTGCCTGGGAAGGGACAGTGACCATGGGGCGGGAGGGGACGGAGACCCTGGCTCAGGAGGGGACGGTGACCACGGGGACAGTCAGGGACAGGCTGCGCGCGGAGGTGGCAGCAGGCGGGGCAAGGCCGCCCCCCAGTGGCCGTTGTGGCAACCGCCGCGGAGCCCGGCTCGGCAGCGGCCACGACACCCCAAAAAGCCTCTCCCTCCTGGCGGGGGGCGGGCGGGGGGGTGTTTGGGGATCCTGTACTACACGGCAGCGGATGCTCTGGGGCAGGAGACCCCAGGAAGCGGGGGGGGGGCGGGGACCCGCGACCCCCAGCACCCCCTGCCCTGGGGAGGGTGGAGGTGAGACACCCCCGGCGATGGCCGGGCAAGTCCCCCAGGCTGTCCCCTCCTGCGGCGACCCATCAGGCCTGAGCTTTATTAAACCTAACCCCCGCCATTTTTGTCCCCTGGGTCGTTTTTGCCATTTATTCCGCGGACCGAGCAGCCGGGTTTTCATTTTCCGCGCTTGCAAGAGCACCCGCTTCCACCCGGGCGGCACGGGCAACCCGCCAGCGTCCCCCCCCTTGTCACCCCACGCCACGTGAGACCCCGTGCGTCACCCATAACCCCCTCTTCGGCGAGGCTGGGAGAGGGGGATGCTCCTCAAACCCCTTTTGCCTGCCCCATGCCCCGATGTCTGCCGCCTTCGCCGGGGTGAAAGCGCCTTGTCCCTGTCCCTGGGGTGGCCGTGACTCAGCGGGAGGCGGGTGAGAGCATCTCGCCTTGAGCAAGGCCATCGGCGGCGGCGGCGGTGGGGGGGGATAAGAGCGAGGCCACCCTCGCCTCCATCCCCGCCACCCGCTCCCATGCTCGCCCGGGCTGCGTCCAAGCCGGGCGCTTTGCAGGGATGTCCCCTTGCCCGAGCCGGGGGCTGCCGTCGGGCTGGGGGGGGTCGTCACCTCCATCCCTCCGGCAACTCCTCGACCCTTCAACCAGTTGCCCGGTGACTGGCGAGCCGGCTGGCTCAACCTCTACCGCTTCTGGCAGGAGGGCGGCTTCCACAACGTCCATCACATCATGGCTCGCAAGTTCCAGAAATTCGGGCCCATTTACAGGTGAGGCGGCATCTGACCCCGGTTTCTCCCCTCTGCTCCCCACCTCCGGCAGCCTTTCCAGTCCGGGATGCTGCTATTCCCAGCCCTGATCCAGGTGCAGGTAGGGGGGGTCGGAAATAACTGGGGGGGTGTTGAGCTGCTGGAGCACCTCATCTCGCCGTGATGCCACGGTGAGGGGCGAGAGGGGAGACCTGCTTGTACCTTGCAGATGTTGGGAGGAGGGGGTGGCAGGGGGCTGGAGAGGGGCTATTCTCCAACACCCCCCCCCCGCCCCCCATCACACCCCCATTGTACCTGCCTGAGCCCTGGGGGCCTGATCCTGCCCGGTGCTGAGCCGCTGCATCCCCTGGGATGGGTAAAGATTTTGGGGTGGTTGAATTTAAGGGTTGTAGTTCATCTGGGGAGGTGGAGGGGGCCGGGGGGGGGGTGGGGGGGGTCAGGGTGCTGGACTGAGCCCCCCTCCGCACCGCGGCAGGGAGAAGCTGGGTGTCTACGAGAGCGTGAACATCATCAGCCCCCGGGACGCCGCCACCCTCTTCCAGGCGGAGGGGACACTGCCGGAGCGCTTCAGCGTGCCCCCCTGGGTGGCTTACCGCGACTACCGCAACAAGCCCTACGGCGTGCTCCTCAAGTGAGTCGGGGGGGGGGGGTGAAGGGGGGTGGTCCCCTAAAAATGGGGCCCCCCCAGGTCCTATCACGGTAGCCCCAGCACATGGGGAAGTTGGGGCATCAAGAGGGTGACGGGGACTTGTGCTCTGGAGGGTGGCATCCCGCGGGTTGGGGGGGGGGGGTGGATGGGGAGGGTCACCCACCCCACCCCCCCCCCATTTTGGTGTCCCGCAGGACGGGGGAGGCCTGGCGCTCGGACCGCCTGATGCTGAACAAGGAAGTGCTGTCGCCAGAGGTGGTGGAGGGTTTTGTGCCCCTGCTGAGCGAGGTGGGCGAGGACTTTGTCCGGCGGGCGCGAGCCCAGGTGTGGAAGAGCGGCCGGGAGCGCTGGACGGCCGACTTCACCCACGAGCTCTTCCGCTTCGCCCTGGAGTGTGAGTGTCAGGGGACTGGGCCCCCCCCCCCACCCCCTCCCCTCCCGCCCACCCAAACCTGGGCTGAGTCCCTCTGAGACGTGTCCCTCCCCCCCCCCAAAAAAACCCGCCTCTTTGCAGGATGCCCCAGATGGGCCACACGCTGCGTTTCCCCCAGCTTCATCCTCAGAGATGGGCAAAGCAGCTTCTCCCCCAAAGGTGTAGGGTCTAGGGGGGTGTCCTCTCTCCAGACAAGTAGAGAACAAGTCAACGCTTCTGATAAAGCAGCGTTTTATCATCAGCTGGTCATCAACTGGTAGACAACTCTACCCAACAAGGGGTGCCTCCATGGCCCCGTGATGCTCAGAGCCAGCAGGAGGCCAATCCAGGTCCCCACAGCCATGGAAAGGCTGAAGTTGGCCACGGGAGGGTGGAGGGGATGGGGACATGGAGCGCCCTGGCCCGGTACCCTAATGGGTGCTGTGCTTGCAGCCGTGTGCCACGTGCTGTACGGGGAGCGGTTAGGGCTCCTCCAGGACTTTGTGGACCCCGAGGCGCAGCGCTTCATCGACGCCGTCACCCTGATGTTCCACACCACCTCGCCCATGCTCTACCTGCCGCCTGCCCTCCTCCGCCACCTCAACGCCAAGACGTGGCGGGACCACGTCTGGGCCTGGGATGCCATCTTCACCCAGGGTGAGTGCTCCTCCTGCCCCACACCTCCCTGTGTCACCCAAGGTCCCTTCAAGGACTTGGCTTCATGGTGCAGCCTCATCTCACCAGCGTGGAGACCTTCTCCTGGGTCCAATCACCCAGCGCAGGGCCACCAAGGCCAGGAAGGCTTTCCACATCTGCAGCTTGTGAGATGGAGCGGTGGGGAACCATCCAGGAGCAATGAAGGGCAACTGGTGGGCATCACGTTGAGGGGAGTGGCTCCCCCAGAGGGGCTGTGGGCTTGGAGAGCTTTTGGCACCTGGGACAACCCTCCTGCAGGCACCCTGACCCCCCCACCCTCTACGCCCGCCCAACCATTCCTGGGTCCCGCAGCGGGGACCGCAGTCCCAGGCTGCTGCAGGGACAACTGTGATGGAAAAGCCACCGACGTGGGGCAGCGATGTCCTAAGGTGCCACGTCTGGTGCCTCCCTCCTCCACCTGGGGGAGGAAGGCCATGCCCACCGTGTCTCCTCAGCGGACAAATGCATACAAAACGTCTACCGGGACCTGCGGCTGCAACGCAAGAGCACCAAGGAGTACATGGGCATCCTCTGCAGCCTCATCATGCAGGACAAGCTGCCCTTGGATGACATCAAGGCCAGCGTCACCGAGATGATGGCGGGGGGGGTGGACACGGTAAGGAGCAGACAGGGTTGTTGGGCAGGGAGAAGGTCCTGGCTGGTGTTGAGCCTTTGCTCCTGCGCTCCCCCTGCTCCAGACCTCCATGACACTGCAGTGGGCCATGTTTGAGCTGGCGCGGTCCCCGGGGGTCCAGGAGCAGCTGCGGGCAGAGGTCCTGGCCGCCAAGCGAGAAGCAGCGGGGGACAGGGTGAAGATGCTGAAAACCATCCGGCTGCTCAAAGCTGCCATCAAGGAGACGCTCAGGTGAGGAGGAGCCCCCCCTGCCCCCCGAAAAACACCCCCAGCCCCTTCCTTCCCCGAATCGCCGGAGCTGCTGGGACGTCGTGCATCGAGGTGGGACGTGGGTGGGCCACGCTGTCCCCAAAATCAGGTGCGAGGGACCTGTCCTCCCCCCAGGCTGCACCCGGTGGCAGTGACCCTGCAGAGGTACACCACGCAAGAGGTCATCCTCCAGGACTACTGCATCCCCCCCAAGGTGAGCGCGGCCCCCGGGTCCGTCCTCACCCTGACCCACTACACACGGGGCTCTGGGCAGAGGTGGGACCTGGAGGTGGGGGGGGGGTGACATGGAGGGAGCATCCGTGGGGCTCACCCGGGGCTGGACCTGCACGGCGAACCGCTGGCGGGGAGCCCAGCCCCACGGGACCGATCCTTCCCCCGCAGACGCTGGTGCAGGTCGGTCTGTACGCCATGGGCCGGGACGCAGAGGTCTTCCCCAAGCCGGAGCAGTTCAGCCCCCAGCGCTGGCTGGCAGCCGGCCCCAAGCACTTCAAGGGGTTAGGTTTCGGTTTCGGCCCCCGCCAGTGCCTGGGACGCCGGATCGCCGAGCTGGAGATGCAGCTCTTCCTCATGCACGTGAGCATCCCGCTGCTGGGGACACGGGGGACTGGAAGGGACCGGGGAGGTGGTGGCACGTGGGTGTTGGTACCTCTGGCGTTTTCCAGCCGCTTTTTTTCCTCCTCCATCCCAGATCCTGGAGAACTTCAAGATCGAAACCATGAGAGCGGTGGAAGTCGGGACCAAGTTCGATCTCATCCTTATCCCGGACAAACCCATCTACCTGACCTTACGGCCGCTCGAGTCCCAGGCGTGAAAAGCCCCCTCTTGGGCGACACCCAGCCCGGTCCCAGTTTCGGGGGGACATTCCCGACAGCCCGGCAGGCCGCTTGCTGCTCCTCACAGCCAGATTCCATCCCGGAGGATGGGATGTGGGGGGATGGCTGGGAAGTTTTCACGGCCACAGCCTTGCCTTGGCACATCTCTGCCTTCGCTCCAGCCCGCTCAAGGCTGCGCTTACGCCACGGGGGAGATAAACCCGAGCAACCCCATCTCTGTGATCCCCCCCTCCCCGCCGTGGGGCGGGTGGGTGCTGCTGCACCCCTCTGGCTTCTCAAGGGGTCGCCAGGTCACCCCCAAAAAGGGGGACGCCGGGGACGGCGGCCGCACTCCCCCGACACCCTCCAGCGTTTTGCTTTGCCTCCAATTTACTCTTGTCGTTTCGTCACGCGAAAAAAGCACCAGCTCCTTTTTGCCAGCGTTCGGTTTCTTCGTCTCTCTCGCTGCGGGGGGGGGTGGGTGGTTCAGGGCAGGGGGGCCGGGGGCTGGGGTCTTCTCGAGGGGGCCATGGAGACGGCCGGCGGGTTCTGGTGGGGAACGGGAAAAGGTCTCGGGGAGCTGCAAATCCACCCCCCCCACACCTTGGGGGTATCCCCCGTGGATGAGAGCGCGGGGCGGCGGGGGTATTGTGTCATCCTGGGGATGTTTGGGGAGAGGGGGTCCTGCCCACCTAGGGACCACCCTCCCACCTTGCCCGTTGTCCTGTGGGGAAACTGAGGCAAATCCCCCTTGATGGGGCATGGAGATCCCACCACCCCCCTCTCCACCAGCTGCCCGGGGGCAGTGGGACGGCTCTGAGCACCCCCTCCATCCCCCTGGCAGCGAACACCGGCTACTGACCCCCGCGTGGGGTGGCCCTGGTCCCCGGGTGCTCACCGAGGCGGGGGCATGGGGGAATCCGTGCTCCCACTCTAGCAGGCGAGTGCCGAGATCCTGCTTCTCCCGTCCCCACCTCCTCGCCACCTCTTCCAGCTGGGACAGACCCAAACCAGGCTGGTTTCTCTCCACGACGTGGGGGCCGGAGGTGTCCCCCACCCTGGCCCGACACCCCAGGCCCCCCCCCCACCAAGTGGGGTGCTGGAAGGTTGATGCCCACCTGCCTCTCCAGCACCCTCCCACGGGCTTGTGCCTCCTCCAGCTTGGCCAGCAGAGACAGCTTCTCCGCGCCCCCAAAAACACCCTGTGGGCCACGAGACAAGCAGGAGAGGGGAAAAACACCACCAGATAACCCCCCCCCCCTTCCCACCCCCGGCTCATGGAGGGAGCGAGCCACGGGGCTGGCTGTCACCCCACAGTGCTGGAGATGCCACCGGGGTGATGCCCCCCACCATGCCTGGTTATCCCCCAAGCGTTGCTTTCTGGGGGTTCCACGGCTCTGCCCCCCATCCCAGCCCCATGTTCCCTTCCCGAGTCTCACCGGCAAGGCTGGGGGCTGTGGGGCGATGGGGGGCAAGGGCAGGCGGGCCCTCGCCAGCTCATCCCGCAGCCTGTGGTTCTCGTCCAGCAGTGCAGCATACACCTTCCCGGAGAGGGCTTCGCCTGTGGGATGGGGTGGGGTGGCCACTGGAACGTGTCCTACACCCCCTCTGCGCAGAGATGGGGGCTAAGAGCAAGCTCCCACCTCCCTCATGCCCAGGGATGGGTAACGGGGGGCTCTGGACCTCCTCTGATCCCCCCAGCGCAAACCATCCCACGGTGCAAACCATCAGAAGGGGATGGCCACCAGCAGAGCCCAGCAGCTGTGTATGTCTCCACCCTGAGGGTCCCTGTCACCACTTGCACCCACCCGCCGGCTTCTCAGGGCTCCTGCCTGTCCCGCTGAGCTTCTCCTGCAGCACCCGCTCCATCGCCTCGATCACCTGCGGGGAGAGAGCAGAACCATCCCCACGTCACCAGCTCAACGCAAGGCTGCGGTGACCATCACATCTCGCCAGTCACCGTGGCCCTGGGACCAGGTGATGCTCACGGAGGGGTGAGACGGGCCAGAGGGTCTCATCTGCTCCGCAGACATGCCCCCAACCTGCCTTTCGCACCCCAGCCTCATGCCCCCCAAATCACCTTCTCCTGCTGCCGCACTGTCTCCTCCAAGCCCTTCGTCTTGGCCACCTTCTCCTGGCACCTCCTCAGCGTGGCTTGCTGCTGCCGGTGGGCTCGCTGGAGCAGCACCAGGTCCTTCTCCCGGTCATTTTTCTGGAGGGGGGGATGGTGGAAGGGGAAAAACCCCCAGGGACCTCTGTGCTGACCCTCAAGCCTTGGGGCATTGCTTGTAGGGCTGGGGTAGCCTCATGGTGGGGGTTTTGGGGCTCTCAGGCACTTGCTTGGCTATGGGGCTGTAGTGATGCTCTCCCTGCTCCCCCACTGCTCCCCCATTCCCACCGCATCCCTTGGGCAGCCCCTGCCCGCTCCTGCCGGTGTCCGTACCCGGATCAGCTCGTTCTGCAGCTGTTGGACGCGGTCCTTCAGCCTCCTCATCTCCGCCGTGCTGGCCACAAGCTTGCGCTTGAGGGTGGCTGCAACAGCCAGTGCCACATGCTCGTCACCTGGCCAGGGGATGGCACGGTCGCCCCCGCTGCGCCAGGGAGAGGGGTGTCCCCCAGTTTCCACCTCCCCCTTCCCCATCACGCACTGAGCCTATCCAGCAGCTCCTCCCGGGTCATGACGTCCAGGTCCGCGTCGGCGAGCAGAGTGTGGCCCAGCTCCTCCTGCGAGGCCAGGCTGCGCCGCAGGTGCCCGTTCTCCACCTCTAGGCTGGTGACATGCTGGCGCAGGGACAGGAGGTCCCCCGCCATCCGCTTCAGCGCCAGGCGGTAGCTGCCTACTTCCTGCCAGCCCAAAGCAGAGCTGCTGGCACCCCGCTGCCAGCCAGGGCTCCCTCCAGCACCAAGAGCTCAGCTGAGGATATTTGTCTTAAGAGTCAGACCCACCATGGAGGAGCCAAGAAACAGCCAGGTTTCCCCTCCTCTTGCAACCTCCATCCTTCTCTTCCCCATCCATCCATCCATCCATCCATCATTCTCTTCTCCATCCATCCTTCTCCAACTATTCTCCAGCCATCTATCCTTCTCTTCTCTAGCCATCCATCCTTCCATTCTCCATCCATCCATCCATCCATCCGTCCGTCCAGTCCATCCATTTATCCTTCTCTTCTCCAACCATCCATCCTTCTGCTCTCCAACCATCCATCCATCCATCCATCCATCCATCCATCCATCCATCCTTCTGCAATCATCCATCCTTCTCTCCTGTCCCTCCAAACCTTCTTTCCACCTGCCCACCTCTCCCTCCAACCCGCATTTCCCCCTCTCTTCCTACCGCCCCCTTGATGGAAAAACAACTCTCCCAAGGACGTGGTGTGGAGCAGGGTCGGAGAGGGCGGTCACCCTCAAGCTCCGAGCCTTACGGGGCTTTGCAGGTCTTTAGAAGAAGGGAGGTGGTGAAGAATAATGGAGGGATGAATGTTTTATACAGATGAGCCTGGGGTTATTTTAGCACCCGTGTGGCTGGGGTGATGCTGGGGGGAAATAATTCCCCAAGGGTTTGCATCTTCCCAGGCTGAGCCTCCTGAATCCTTCCCTGACACGCTGAGCTGCAGAAAGGATCCTGGCAGCGGGGACCTTGGCCGGGGAGAGCCACGTGCCTCCAGCTCCCCCGGCCCCCCACTCCCAGCCTTGGGGATGGCCTTGGCGGCGGGCGGGGCGGAGGGCAGGGCACGGGGAGGGGGTGCAGCAGCATCACGCAGCCTTGGGGAAGGGGGTGAAGGGGAGGGGGCAGGTGCAGCTAGAGGCTCAGCTCCTTCCTCCCCATCTGCTGTTTCGGTTTCTGCCCAAGATAAAGCCCCTCCAGCCAAACTCGAGGGCTGAGCTTGCCCAAGACCTTCACTCACTGGCAGTGTAGAGCTGACGGCAGCCTGGCTTCCGTCCCCAAGGGAGCCAGGACCCGCCTCGGGGACACTGCTGTCCCCCCGGTGCCCCCCGTGCCCCCCGCGCCTCCTGTCTCCCCAGAACTCACTGGCTCCTGCTGGCGCCCGATGATCTCCTGGGACCTGCGGAGCAGAGAGCAGGGGACACCCTTGGCCAACTGCTCCTGACAGGGTGAACCACCGGCAAAGCCTCGGCCGGGCAACCCTCCGCAGGAGACGGGAGCCTGCTTGGGGTGCTGGGGGGCAAGGCACGTGCTGGCGGAGATGGGGGTGCAGGGAGGGCGGGAGCCTGGAGGAGATGGGAAGGAAGATTGGCAGCGATGGGGGCAGGAGGAGAAGCTGCTGGGGAAAACGTGGGGAGAATGGAGAAAGGAGGAAACCGCCCCGAGGAGGATGAGAAGAAGGAGCGAAGAGGGGTGCTGCAAAATTGGCATGGCCCCGGTACCTCCGCTCCTCTGACGGTGTTCCCGACCCACGTGGGAATGGCTGCTTTCCGGGCAGGATGCTGGCCACAGCGTCAGCCGCTGGGAGGGACACATCCTCTCGATGGAGCTGGCAGAAGACATCAGAGCAGAGGGTGAGGATGAGGAGCAGGCCGGGGAAAGCCCTCAGAGAGGAGCAGCAAGCTCCTTCAGCCCCTTCCTTATGGCCAGGAGCAGCTCTCCTGGCTTTCACCTGGGGCAAAACACCGTGCTTTGTGGTCACGATCCACCCTTGCCCCCAAAACCTCTGGCATCGCTGGCTGTGATGCTTCAAGCAACAGCCTTTGGGGCTCGGATGCAACACGGTGTGGCCACAGGGATTGGGAGACCTTCTGTTGAGGGTGGGGACACTTGGAAACACCTGGCTTTGGTTGCCCAGAGAAGTTGTGGGTGTCCCTTCCCTGAAGGTGTTCAAGGCCAGGTTGGACGGGGCTTGGAGCAACCTGGGCTGGTGGGAGGTGTCCCTGCCCAGGGCAGGGGTTGGAACTAGATGAGCTTTAAGGTCCCTTCCAACCCAAACCATTCCATGATTCTATAATTCTATGGTCATCTCATGACTGGACCATGAGAGGGGTGGGGGGAAATCTGGCTACGACCAAAAGCAACCCCAATCACGCGCTTGTCCCTGAAATGGGGACCTCTGGCTCCTCAGCTCCCGTTGGTGACACCAGCAAGGCGGGGACGTCCCCCTCCCCACCCGCCGCCCCCCCCCAGCACTCACGGTGGAGGAGAAGGGTCTGTAGTACAGCATCATCCCCACTCCTGGTGCCCCCAGCACCCCCTCCCGGCAGCCAGCCCTGCCCGCCGGCAGGTTGCCAGGCTCTGGTGCCCCAAACAAACTCGGTCACCCGCGGGTAAACATCCCGTCCCCACGTCTCCGCCCGGCCAGTGGACTTACAGCGATGCCGGGGGGTTGTATCATGAGGAAAAGCTGGGTTTTTTTCCCAGGCCTTTTCTGCTGGCAAAGGGATTTAGGTGGCGTGTGGGCTCCCGGCAGCCTGGCCCGCCGGCGGTTGTTGCTACAACACAACCCTCCTCTTAGCAACTCCTCCCCGCAGCGGCTCAGCACCTAAAATCACCCGGCTGCACCCAAAACGGGTGTGTTCCTGGGGCAGGCGGCTGGCTCTGCTGCTCCCCACCCCGGGGCGTCTGCATCTCTTCCCCTTCGGCATCCCCCCCCCGGACCACGGCGCGTCCCATTGCCGCTTCCAAAGGCCGTCGGGGACAACAGCAGTGCCGCCTGCCTGCACTGCCCTCGGAGACACCAGCCCCCCGCTGTCCCCAGCCCTCCCTCCCCAGCCCCACTTTCAGCCACCGTGGCTTTATCTCCTGCTCTCCGCAGCGCAGACCCCAAGGAGGGGATGCGGTGGCAGCCGCCGCCGGGTCCCAGCAGGGCTGGGTGGCTCTGGCGGTGACAGCAGCTCATTTCCATGCCTTGGATGAGGGCACGGAAACGCTCTCCCTTCCCAGCACGCTCCTCTGATGTTTCAAACGCTCAATTAACTTCTGAGGACCCAACACCTTGGAGATGCCGGGTGGCATCGGGCTTCAGCTCTGCCTTGGGGTTTGGCCTGATCCCGCACGGAGAACAATCTACCGATCAAACCCTGCTTTCATCCCAAGACTGAATTTGTAGGTTAAGGGCAAGGGGTGCTCAGCTCCAACCGGTCCCGTCCCCTTTTTGGGGTACCCACACCCGAGAGACCCAAGAGGCTCCCGTGCCTCCCACCCGCTGCGGCATCCCGCGTCCGCCTCTCCATCGGTGTTTGTTAAGAAACAAAGGGGCCGGTGTCGGTCGATGGAGCCCCTCGATTCCTCGTCTCGTGCCATCAATTTTTCATCAAAGAGCCGGTGGGAAGCAACGCAATTATCTGCTCCATCAATAATGCACGGGACCGCGCTCGGCTCGCCCGGGCTGGGCAGCTGCTTTCCCTGCCTGCCCTGGAAGACGCTGGGTTCGAACGGGGCTTTTCTAAGCTGAGACACCACCTGCAGAGGCTGGAAAAGCATTCCCAGCCTTTAGTCCCAACCCAAGGCTGATCAGATTGTCCCATGTTTCTGCCCGCACGTGTCCCAGCTCCCGCTCCCTGCGGGCAGCATCACCCCGGCGCTGCCTCTGGGGACGGGGGCAGAGTTAAGGGTATTTGAAAACATTTTCCCCTGCACCTCCTTTCTCGAATCCACCGGGGGATAGCTGCGGCTCTCCTTCCTGCAGGGGTCCGGGATGAAAGGCTGGGAATCCATGTCTGAAACGATGGAAGCTTTGAAACTCCTGGCACTCACTATTTATTTTTTAATTTTTTTTTTTTTTCCCCATCATTTCCAAGCCTCTGAAGCTTCCCCTGCCTTTAGAGCCTTTCATCCCCTCCCCGACAAGTCGCCCCCCTCCTTCCCGTATTTGCTTAGGCCAAGTTTTTTTGTTTTTTTTTTTTTTTTTTTATTTACTTAACAAATTGCTCCGAGGTGCTTTGATGTCTCCCATTAGCTTGAATTGATTCATCTCCAGACGGGCGAAGGAGCAACGCGAGGAGGGGGAAGGTGGCAATAAACCTCTGCGGGAGGCAGGCGGGCAGCCCATGGGGCCAAAAATGGCCCAAAATAGGGTGTGCCAGAGGATGCTGCACCCACACGGCACGGCCTGACCCCGGTCCTGGCCAGGGAGGGGACGGCAACACACCCCGGAGAGAGGCTGAGGACGGGACTACTCGTTTCACTTGTGAGCACGGAAGCATTGGAGACCCTGGCAGCGCAACCGCCTCTTCTGCAGCACAGTCTCCCTCCAGCCCGACAAGTGACACGGCCCTGGATGAGTATTAAGCCCCATTCCTTAATTGTTACGAAGACGGGATAAGCTCAGATTTACATATCTGAGGAAAAAAAAAATAAAAAAATCGCTGCAGCAGTTTAAGAAGATCAGAGGGAAAAAAAAAAAATCCCATTCCCCCTTCTTTTCTGTAACAAAAGCTCATGAAACCATCAGGAGATAATGACGCCTTCATTTGCTTTGCCCAATTCCCCTCATCAACCTTACCCGCCCCCTTGGGACGTGGGTAGCGGGATTCGGGGGGGGGGGGGCGGGGGGGTGTCAGGTCAGGTACCCGGGACCCAAACCCACCCTCAGCCCAACACCTGGGTGGGCAGATCAGTGGGTCAGCTGGGTTGCGGTTTTTTTTT
The DNA here is from genome assembly GCA_009819605.1 of Sterna hirundo. Classification (NCBI taxonomy): domain Eukaryota; kingdom Metazoa; phylum Chordata; class Aves; order Charadriiformes; family Laridae; genus Sterna; species Sterna hirundo. The sequence continues at coordinate 22,481,017 of CM020445.1, forward strand.
TTTTCCCCCTCACCTTCCAAAATCAAAGCATTTCCCTGGGGAAACCCAACCCCTGGGGGATTTACAGGTTCCCCCCACCGAGGGAAATAAGGAGATTTGTAGCCCAGCCCCTCTCCATGCACACCTTGGCCGGCTAAAGGCAGCAAATAAACGGGGTTTTATCTGATTAAACCCGGGCTGAACTCCCTTCCCGTGCATCGGGGCTGGGGAAGGGGGGGGGAGCCGTGCTGGGGTGGGGGCGTATATTAGCCAAAGCATTACAATTCAATTTAAGAGTTAATTGGATTGCATTGAGAAGCGCTTCATCTGAGCCGAGTTCGATTTAATAGAGACACCGCGTCTTCCGCTCCCTTCCCAGCCGGGATGATGATTTTAGGGCGGGCGATTACCATCGCTATCCGGCTCCGGGCCCAGCTGCCGGCTGCTGATACCGTGTCGGACAAGGAAATAAAAGCCTCTGGATTACACTGGATAACTCGGGGAGGCAAGAGGCCGGGTGGAGAGACGGCCGCTCCTCGGGCTCCCACCCGCCCGCCTGCTTCTTCAAGATAAGGCTCAAGGAAGCAGGCGTGCCACCAGCAGCAGGGACCGCGATTCCTCTGCGAGTCGCTGCTGGTTTATTTTGCTCAAAGAAAAAGGAGGGGGGAAAAAAAAAAAAAAATAGGGAAAAAAAGAGAAGGGAAAAAAGAAAACAGAAATAAAAGAAAGAAAAAAGAGACAATAAAAAGAAAAAAGAAACAAAAGAAAGAAAAAAGAGAAAATAAAAAAAAAGGAAAAAGAAACAAAAGAAAGAAAAAGAGAAAAAAGAAATAAGAAAAAAGCAAAAAGAAAGAAGAGAAAAAGGAAAAAGAAAAGAAAGGAAAAAAGGAAAAAGAAAAAAGAAAAGAAAGGAAAAGAAAAGAAAAAAGAAACAAAAGAAAGAAAAAGAAAAAAGAAAGAAGAAAAAAGGAAAAAAAGGAAAAAGAAAAATGAGAAAAAAGGAAAAAGAACAGAAACAACAAAGGCACCACGAAAAATAAAAAGAAAAGAAAGGAAAACAACAAAAAAAAGAAAATCACCATCGAGGAAGAGGTGGGATGACTTTTGAGAGCCAACTCCTGCTGAGTCAGCACCTGGCTCCTGCAAAAACCAATTTTTCTCCCCTCTCGCGGCACGGGGCTGCTTTTGGGCGGGATGGGGACAGCCGGAGAGATGTCCCCAAGTGATGTCCTGCTGCTCGTGGTGAGCAGGGGGCAGGGGGGCTCAGCAGAGCCCCCCAGGAGGGGTCTCTCCTCCCAGCATGGGGCAGAGCACCCCCCAGCGCCGCTGCCCTCGCCTGGCCACAAACTGGGGCCAGAGCTAAAAAAAAAACCAAAAACCCTCCTGAGATCAAAAAATGAGGGAAACAGGTTACGATCGTTACCCCCCGGGGTTCCCCGCTGGGTCTTTGCCGTTTGGTTTTTTTTTTTTTTTTTTTTTCCACTCCTAGGAAAACATCCTCATCTGTGTTTTAAGATAAACACGTTTCCAGCAGCTGGGGATGTGAAGAAGTGGAGAAATACCACCAAAAAAAAAAAAACCCCAGTACCAGCAGGAGACGTGGCAGCACTTGGCAGCTCCCCCAAGGGTCTGTTTTCCAAGCGTATCTTTTGAAAAAAGTGAAATGCCGAGTTAAATACCTTAGCCCTACGCTCTCGAAGCGTTTTCATCCCCTGGCTTGGAAAAAGCATCGGCTGCAGAGGGATAAAACCCTGGTGTTCCCATCGCCTCCGGTGACCGGCGCTGCCGTGACTTGCCCTTGGCCTGGCAGGCGGTTTATTGCCGGCGCTGGGGCCGTCCATTTTCCTGTTTGCTTATTTATCGACTCGCTTTGCTGATAAAAACACCAGCAGCGAGCGTAGATCCATCGCCACCCCCAAACCGCTTGCCCCGAGAGCGCCCAGTGCCGTGCGGCACCCACCACCCTCAGCATCTTCCTCCCCCCCGCCGGCCATCGGGCCCCATCCTTCATTAATTAGCGCCAGGAAAGTCACCAAACGAGGACGGATGAGCCACGTTCACCAAGGGTTTGGTAACGCTGCCGGGGCTGGGTTGGAGTAAGACACACAAGGGCACGCGCGTGCCAGAGCACACACCCCCGAACACACAAAAAACGGTATTTTGGAGCCGGTTTTCTCTTTTTTTTTTTTTTCCGGACCCGGCTCACTGCCCCAGTCCACACTCCCCGCGGCCACCCGGTCCTGAGCAGAACCACACGCGAAACCCGCCAAACCCAATCCCCTTCCCACCCCTGCCTGGAGCCTGGAATCCCCCCCCCCCAAAAAAACCCTCATGCAAAGTAACCGTGACCCTCAGGCCATTTGCAACCCCCCCCAAATCCAGCCTCCCCCAACCCTCCGCCATCAGGTCCCTGCCCCTCCAGCACCCTCCGGTGCCCTGCAAAAGCCACCTCCCTCTGTCCCCCCCCTCACCATCCCACCTCACCCCGTCTTGTCCCCAAGAAAACAGCGTTTTCGGCTGGTTTTACTCTTCCCCCAGCCCAGTCAGGATGGAAGCAGGGACCGGGGATATTGCAGGCAGATTTGGGGTGGCTGGGAGCCTTCTGCCATGCCATAAATCCCATCAAGAGCCTCTGCCCACAGGTGCCCCCACCCGTGCCCCGGTGTCACGCAGAAGGGGGACCCACCCTTGGCATCTTTGCGCCCCAGGTTCATCGTCACCGAGGGGGAAAAGCTAATTAAATAACAGGTGGAGCCAATGGCTGGATCCTTAATCTCCTTGGGAAGTAAGACAGGCGTAAATATCGTCTGGGGTCACGTTAGCTGATTTAGGGGCCTCTTTTATTAATTGGCTTCATCCTGCGTAACGTCCGTGCTGGGGACACCCACCCAGCCCTGAGCCTGGTGCCTGTGGGTGCTCGGGCACCCATGGGTGCCTAGCCCACCGGCAAACCTAACCGAGCCTCACCAGGGGCCAGGGCATCGAGCATCCTCATCCCAGCCTTGCCACCGCTCCTGCCTTCATCCCTCCCGGCCCCGGGGAAGAGGAGCAGCCACCCTGGGTACCAAACTGGAGCCCGGCTGGACCTGCTGCTGGATTTCGGCTGGCGTTTAAGCTTCCACTTCAAAAATATAACCTCTAGACTAAATCCCTTCCCGTGGGGAGTGTGTTTCGGGAGCCGTGCGGAGCTGCTCCTGCGGAGGCCGGGCGCCGGCAGGGCGGCGGGACCGGCGCTAGATGGGGCTGCAGCCGCGCCGGGGGCCGGCCGGCAGCCGGGGGGAGCCGGGGAGCGGGACCGCAGCCTCCCCGTCCCTTGCGGCAGCCTTCTGCCCTGCCGCACCCTCGGTCCCTGCAGCATCTTCACCCCTTGCTGCAGCACCTTCGTCCTCTTGCAGCGCCTTCACCCCCTGCAGCATCCTTTTCCCTTGCAGCATCCTCAACCTCCATGTCTCCCTCTCCCTTCACATCCCCGTCTGCCCCTGCAGCATCCTCATCCTTCGTATCCCCCTCTCCCCTCGCAGCACCCTCAGCCCTTGTAGCACCTTCACCTCTCTCAGCACCTTCTCCTTTTGCCCCACGCTTGTTCCTTGCAGCACCTTCAGCCCTTGCAGCGTCATCACCTCTTGCAGCACCCTTGTTCCTTGCAGCATCGTCACCTCCTGCAGCACCTTCGGCCCTTGTAGCACCTTCTCCCCATGCACCATCCTTTTTCCTTGCAGCATCCTCATCCTTCACATCCCCCTTTCCCCTCACAGCACACTCTCCCCTCGCAGCACCCTCGGCCCTTGTCACATCTTCACCCCTTGCAGCACCCTCTCCCCTCGCAGCACCTTTGTTCCTTGCAGCACTGTCACCCATTGCAGCATTGTCACCTCTTGCAGCACCTTCAGCCCTTGTAGCACCTTCTCCCCATGCACCATCCTTTTCCCTTGCAGCATCCTCATCTGTGCAACCCCCTCTGCCCTCACAGCACCCTTTTCCCTTGCAGCACCCTCAGCCCTTGTAGCACCTTCACCTCTTGCAGCACCTTTCCCCCATGCACCATCCTTTTCCCTTGCAGCACCCTCATCCTCCACATTCCCGTCTCCCCTCCCAGCACCCTCTCCCCTTGCAGAATCTTCGCCCTTCACAGCAGCCTCTCTCCTCACAGCACCCTCATCCTTTGCATCCCCCTCACATTCCCCTCTCCCCTTGCCAGGCACAAGCCCAGAGGAGCTGCTGGGGGGGGGGGGCCGTGCCGTGCTGGGGGTCCCCTCCCAGTTTGCTGAGGCAGAAGGCCTCACTCAGACTGACTCAGGGGGTGCAGAACCCCCCGTCTTCCTCAGAGGTCACCCAGCAGCTGGAAATGGGTCCAGCAAGAGGGTCCCGATGCTGCTGGCAAGCAAAACTTCCACACCCCCCCAGTGCTCTACCACCCCACAGTGCATTTTGGGGGGACAATCTGCACCTCTGGGCTCTCATCTTACGCGGTGGAGCTGATGGCGCACGTGCAGCACGGGAACAAAATGCCAACAGGGGAACCAAAAATGACATTTACTTCTCCCAGCCCCACGAGAGGCCCTTTGGCTTGTAAATCGCCCCCCCCCCAACACACACACACCGGCGCCGACAAGGTCAGGGAAATACGGGTGATGAGAGAGAGGGGAGAGAAAGGCTTGAAGAAGAAGTAAATGTTTGAAGAGGTTGGAGAAAACGCCCCCCCCCCCCCCGCCCAATCGTTAAGTGCTGCTTGTAAATTATTCATCGACTGGTAAGAGAGGCTCAAATCTATTCAGCGAGGGGGCAGAAGGGTGGGAAAACACGGCGGGGCCGAGCCCGGCGTAAACCCCGGCCGAAGGGCAGAGCAAAAACCAGCCCCAAACCTCCGCAAACCCAAGGCGGGGGTCCAACATCCCGGCACCAACCTTCCCGGAGGCTTTTCTCCTCCGCGGGGCCGGGGCAGGGAAGGGTTACCCCGTCTCTGGTAATATTCCTCATTGCTTTGTTTTCCTCGCCACAACACCCCCCCCCCCCCCCCAACTTTTTAATGAAGTCGTTAACGAGCAGATCCCGAGCGGGACCTCCAAAGCCGCAGGGTGAGGATGGGGATCCGGGTTTGATCAGCCAGAGCGGAGTGGGAAGAAGTGACAGGGCTGTGATCAGCCCAGTGCTTCCCCCCCCGCATCCCCGTAAGACACACACCCCACACCCCTCCCCCGGCTCAGACCCCGCTGTCATGTCCCGGCTCCCTCCCGCACACACGCTCCATTAGTAGGGTGTCAGCCCCGATTCCCGGCGCTGTCAGGAGATAGGCTTTCCAGGGCTTTCTGAACAAATCCCCCCCCCCCCCCCCGCCGCCCCACGTTGCGATGCAAGCGGAGTGAAAATAATTTGCGCTTTAGGGGGAAAAGAAAAAAAAAAAAAAAAAAAGCAAAAGAAAGAAAACGGCTGTCAAAGGTTGAGGAGTTAAAAAAAAATAATAATCCTACCAGCAACGCTTTTTAGGCAGAAAAAGAGAAGCTGCCTGAGCAGGGCAGGGGCGCCCAGGGCTTGGGCAAAGCCTTTCTGGCCTCCCGTTGCTTCTCTTAGGCTTTAAAATTGGATGCTGGAAGCATCTTTTGGACCACTTCCTACCCTCCCTGGCTTTATCGACACAGGACACAGCGAGCTGGATTCCAGGCTGCTGGGGGCGTCGGAACAAGCGAAAGGCAAAGCCGGGGGTGAAAAAAGCAGCGCACGGACCACGCGGACATGGCAGGGCCAGATCCTGTGCAGCTCCGAAGGGTGTTGGGGGCTTCTCTAGAGCCCCCGGGGCAATTCGGTCCATCAATTTTGAACCTGGCGTCCTCATCGCACTGAAGCTGTGCCGTGGTACCCGCCTCCACACGCCCCATTACGGGTTTCTATTAGGCTGGGCATAAAGCAGCCACCGTGGCCGCGGAAAAGGAAGCAATAAAGCTCAGTGGATTGGAGGAATTAAAACAGCTGGAGGAAAAAAAAAAAAATAAAATAGCTCTTCTGTATTTTTATGGTGGGGTTTTTTTTGGTTGGGTTTTTTTTTTTTTTTTTTATATTGCTAATTTTCTACCCTGCTTTTGCAGCCTGAACGGCAGGGAAGAGGGATTGGGTGGAAGGTGGGGGTTTGGGCAGCCGCCGGTGGGGAAAGAGCCGGGTGTTTGGGCAGCCCAGGGCCCCTCCGCCTCCTCCCTCCCAGCCATTTAATAAGCAGAATTTAGGTTTAACGACCTGTTATTTTTAAAGCCAGATGGCTTAAAGCACAGGAAGATATTAGGACCGCGAGGGCCAGGTTTGAATTCATCCAAGGGCTCCATTTATAAATACAAAGGGCTGGAGGAGGAGAGCAGCTGCTGTATTTATTTTTTTTTCCCAGAGCCGAAAGGTATGAGCTGGAGGTGCCGGGGGTCTCCAGCGTAACGCAGTGGTAATAGGAGAGAATTTGCTAAATGGATTTGGGATGGAGCAGGCAAATGGAAGCTGGTGCATCCAGGCTACTCCGGCGAGCGCTGCCCCCAGCCGGATGACGGGATGCCATCCCCTCTCCAGCCCCGAAACAGCCGGGGACCGGGGATGCGACCACCCATGGAAAGTCTCCTCCGTGGTCACGACACGAGAAATTATTGGTACAACCAGGCTACAGAAAAAACCCCACCGCTCCCAGCAAGGCGTGCATTGGAAGAGAGGTTACAATTTGGGATTTATGCCAGCTTTTCGCCATTACGACGCAGGGCGCACGCCTTCACGGCGGCTGGCAGGGTGATGCCATGGGTAGGGTGTTGGCACGGCATCACCAGCTGCTCTCGTGGGTTCTTACCTGGTGATAAAATGGGCGCAAGGGGGCTGCCCGCTGCTCTTCGTCCCTCTCGGTCATGCCGACGGTGGTGACATCCAGGCTGGGAAGGGCATCGCTGCCCGACGGGGTCAGGAAGGCTGCCGGTCTCTGGGGAGGGAGAGGCAACGGTCTGTGGGATGGATGGATGCGGGAACAGGGGCAAGGAGGGGCCACCCGCACTGAGCTGCCCCCCCGGCACGTCCCCTGGCCCACCATCCACGTCCCCAGTATGCCACCAGGACTGCAGTGAGCGTGCGTTGGCCACACTCATCTTTGCAAGGGGAGCTTTGGGCTGAGAGGGAATCCCCGGACCCACAAGGCGAGGAGGAAGAGGAGGAGGAGGAGGCAGTCCTTCACCCTCAAGCCTGTGTTGGTGGAAAAAGGAGGTCTGTGCCCAGCTCGGCCAATCTCTCCCTTCCCCAGGTGGGCAGGAGGTGGGTACCCAGGTCCTTCGGGGGCAAAGGGATGTTAAAAGCCACTTTGCTGCCTGGTGCCTGGTGGATGAGGCATCTCCGGCACCCCGGCACCCCCCACCAGACCCCCTGCCAGACGCTGCCGGCAGCAGTAATGTGATTTCCCTGCCCCTCATTTCCCGCGCCCCGTTCTGCGCTCCCCGCTCTCCTCCCGCCAGCCTGGCTTTTATAGACTCCCCTCTAATCCGGTTAGAAGGGGAAGTCAGAGATAATGGAATAAACGATGGAGTCTGCGTGCTCCTCGCTGCCGCCTGCGATGGCGAGGTCACGGACGGGGACCCTCGCCCTGGCCTGGCCATCCCGGTTCCCAGTATCCGGGTAGATTTGGGTGATGGGGACCTGCCGTGCCGCTGGGATCCTTGCATCAAGGCATGGCACCCTGGCACCCACCTATTTCACCTCCTGAGAGCCGGTGACCGTGACCCGGTAAATATTTGGCTCCCCCCCTGCCCTCCCCAACCTCGCAGGTGCTCTTTTTGCTTCGCCAGCCGAGCAATCAGGCCAAATTAGCTGTGGGCATGGGCAGCGGCGAAATGGCCCTCGCCGGGTATTGCTCCGTGCCTGCGCTTGGCCTCGCCTCGTTAGTGTGGCTAACTAACGAGGGCGGTGAGCATCCCCCCTCTCTCCTGCAGCAGGGAGGATGAGGAGGTGTCCAGAGGCGTCCCCGTGCCCTTCCCCGTCGCTGCCTCATTAACACCATCAGCAGCACCGTCCCTTGTGCCGCCGCTTTTCATTACGCCGCTGGCCCCGACCTCAACCGAGCTCCTCCAGCATCAAAGCCCAGCTGAAGATGCCGCCCCCCCGTCAACTTCCCCGGCCCCTCCACTCTGTCCCCCCTCCACCTCCACCTCCCCGGGGACCTCCATCATGCAAAATGCAACAGTTTAGGATCTGCTTGCAATTACGGGGGGCCGGCGTACAGCTGCTGCCCGCCGCCCCGCAGCCGTGGCCAGGCCGGCCCCGTCGCCATTGCCCACTGGAGAGCTGCTCGCCGGAGTGCACGTGCTCTTAATTCAATTAGCGCTGCCCTGAACGCTCCCCTGGGACACCGGCGGGTGGAAACCAACAAATTCTCTTTAACGAAGACATTCCCTGCCTTTTCTTTTTTTTTTTTTTTTGGTTCCTCCTTGATTTGGCTCTTCCCCGATGCTCCCGGCCGGCAGCGATGCCATAAAGCCTCTTGCAATCTTGCCACGCAAGAAGAGGGATAAGAGGGTGACGTGGTTGATTGACAGGTGTCAATCAAGAGCTGGCAAGAAGGAGCTGTGCCAAAAGCCTCCGGAGGCTTTGCCGACTCACCGGGACAAGACGCTCATCTTGGGCGATCCTCCCCCAAAAACAAGCCTTTCACCCCCTGCCATGTGTTTTGGGGATAAAACCCCCCCGTTTCGATGGTCGTGGAGGACAAACCTGGCCAGACAGGCTGAGATAACCGACGCTGTGATTCCTCCCTTCCCAACCAATTGTAAACCCTTTTTTTTTTTTTTTTTTTTTTTTTTTTTTGCCAGCCCAAAAGGGGTTTGATGGCCGGGCTGGCACGGTGACAATTTACACCCCGGCGCTGTGACAATTTCTGCCAGGCGCCGATCTGCTTCTGCTTTTAAATGGCAGCAATTACATAAATTAAGGCTGTTTAAGCAACGATATAGCCAGCCTGTTGATTTTTCTTTTTTTTTTCCCCCCCTTGCCTGGAAAAAACCAGCACTAGCTTTTCCCTTTTTTGTCAGAGGCTGTCACCGACGTGCCGGCACGTCCCCAGATCCCATCTCGGGTGACACGACCAAGGGCCCTCAGCAAAGCGGGTGGCAGAGGCATGAGGTGACTCCGAAGGTCCAAAGCGCCGAGTTAATGGGCCGAGCAAGGTGGGGTCATGCCAAAACGAAGCGTAAACCAGGACTGGTTAATAAACAGGGCATGGTGAATAAATCCCTTGGGAATAAGGATGCCTCCAGTGTGTATTTTCCAGCCCCTGGCCGCATCCTGCTGACCCCGCACACAGCTGGCTGCTGCGTGATCAAACTGAGCTTTTCCAGGCCAGACACCGAATTTTGGGGTGGAAAAAGAAGAAGAAAGGGAAGACGGGAGCCCTGCTTTGAGCCGCAAGCCCGTACGGAGGAGGATGAAGCCGGCTGCAGGTTTTCCTCCTGCAACAGTTTTTTCAGCGACAGCCGTTAATTTGCTAAAACGCCAGCGTTTTGCTGAAGTCTTTGATTTCTTTGTCTCCCTGAGACGATCAAAGTCTTTTGTTCTCCTTTGGGCTCCAAAGAGGGAGCGCAGGGGGGTGGAGGCAGGGGGGAAATCGGCTGGGTGGGGGCAAACCCGGGGGGGGTCGGTGCCTTTACTGGGAGGAGGGGGGTGTGTGGGGGGGTACTGCATCCCAGCGCTGCCCTTTCGGACCTTTCCCTGGGATAACACCGCTCCCGTTTGCTCATCCCTGGCGTCAGGGCTCTTGGCTTTTAATAAAGCAGCCGCTCCGAACCCTTTCCCTGCGGCTGTTACAAACGCAGCAGGGTTTTGAGACCCTGCAGAAATACCGGGGGGTGAGTCCCATTTAACGGGGAGCCCCTTTATCCCGAGAAAAACCCTGCTGCTGAGGACATTTTGCCAGCACGGAGGGTGGATGTGAGCATCCGAAGCCAAACTGGGGAGCATCCAGACCCCAGGTAGGAACTGATGAAATCCCCGCAGAGGCCATGGAGCAGCCGGGATTTACACCCGGCTCCGAGCGTGCCGGGGAGTACAGATGGCCCAGGGTTTATTTAGCTGTTGTTTGTTATAAAAAGCCCAGCCAATCTAGGTTATGCATTTTCAGCTCCCTACATTAAAAGAAGTAAAAAAGAAGAAAAGAAATGAGACGAGCTCGGTGGCTCTGTTCTCCTTTGCCATCTGGCTGGGGAGAGCTGTGGGGCGAGGGAGCATGGGGCAGGATGGGCAGGGATGGATGGGCAGGGATGCTGGGGCTCCTCGCACCCCAGGGATGGGCAGGGATGGATGGGCAGGGATGCTGGGGCTCCTTGCGTTCCAGGGACGGGCAGGGATGCTGGGGCTCCTCGCACCCCAGGGATGGGCAGGGATGGATGGGCAGGGATGCTGGGGCTCCTTGCATTCCAGGGACAGGCAGGGATGCTAGGGTTCCTTGCCCCCCAAGGACAACCCTGGTACAAAGGCTGCCCCAATGTCTTGCCATTCAGGTCCCCTATTGACTTCCTTTGCCTTTTGACCCCCATTTGGCCACTTCTTGCTGTCTCGAAGCTGAGCTCAGGACTGATCCAGGAGCTGAGGACTTGGAAATCCAGCCTTCAAGCATCCTTGGAGCCTGTGGCTGCCTAGAGCAGGAGAGGCTCTGCCCCTGCAACAGCAGCAGCATCTCCCCTGCTCACCGGGCTGTGGTTTCGGGATGCTGGGGATCACAGCCAGCTGGCTGGGGTATCTTCCTCAGAAAATCCTGACCTCCAGCAAAAAAAAAAAAAAGGGCCTCAGCAAAAACCGGGAGGAGCCGAACCTGCCCTCACCCTGCTCGGTAGCGGCTTGCTCCGTGATTTGCATCGCTCCGGGTCCGTCTGCCCCGGCTGCCACCGGATGAATTAACCAGACGCAGAGCCCAGGGCCGGCTCTGGCTCTTCTGGTTTTTGTTTCCGCTCCCAGCTCTTACATACATTAAGGAAGGCAGGGTTGGAGGCGGGGGGAAAGGGAGAGGTTGGGGAAGAGGAGAAAAAAAAAATATTACAGCTCCCAGATCAAAACAATAATCAGCTAAATGAATTCCGCAGCATTTTCCCGCATGACTGCGAGTGATAATTTAGTGCAGCAGCCAGCTGGAAGCAAAAGGATTAATTCTGCACTTAGTGACACCCATGTGAATAATTCATCACACGCAGACCCCTTTTCGCTGACCCCCCTGGGCAATCACTCCAAAGCCCCCCGCCAGCCGGCCCCCGGCCCGCTGCGGCTCCTCGGGGATGGGGGGGGAACGCAGTCGCCAGCGCAGCATCCAGACCTGTCCCAAATTCGCTTTATGGATAGGGTTATTTTTTTACAGATGGGAGCGGAGGCTGGTGGCTGCAGTAATTAGACCGATCGGGCTCACGGCCGCATCCTGACCTGCCCAAGGGCCGGTCCTGGAGCCAAGGGCAAGCGAGGTTTCCCCTCCCTGCGATGAAAAGCAGCCAAATTCCCTCCCTGCTGCGACATCCCCAGGGACCACGAAGGCTGAAGGATGAAGACAGCTGGACATTTGTCACCGTGGTTAACCAGCCTGGCCCTTCTCCATACGGAGACGGTGAACAGCCTCTCCCAAATACCCTGTCCGTGCCCTGCCTGACCCACTGCCTTCAGCTGGGATTTCCCGGGAATACGAGCACATGCCAAAAGCCCTGGGAAAACAATGGATGCGTGAGGGCATGAACAACGCTGTTCTTTCCAGCTGCCCGGTGGCGTGATTCAGAGCCCTGAGACAACAGGCACAAGGGGTAAAACCCGGATCCAGCCCAGCTGATCCCCACCTGAGAGGTCTGGAGAGAGGATGGCGGCTCTAAGGAGCTATCGCCTGCCCTGTCCCCGTCCCCGTCCCTCCGTGCCTTGGGGTTTGCCATCCCCAGCGTCTCACCTCCGATTGAAGGAGCTGCAGGCAGAGCCCCACGGTCGGGATGGCCCCAGACGTGGTTCTGAGGTCCGTGCCCTGGGGAGGCAGAGGAAGGGTCACAGCCAGCGCTGGCCTCGGCGTTTCTACCAGGGCTCTGGTGGCTTTGCCATCACCCAAGATGCCACCCAGGGATGCAGGGCTGCAGTTCGGAGCAGGGACCCTGGCTTCCTGCAGGATGCTCTGCGCCAGGCAGCCCACCCAGACATGGACATCCCTCCCACCGTGGCAGCGGCTATATCCATCACCTGTAGGTACCGTCACCCATAGGTACCACCACCTACAAGTAGCATCACTCCGCAGCCCTCAGGCTCACCTGCACAGCAAGGCCATCCACACGCATCCCATCGCTCCGCGCTGCCAGCTCCCGGAAAACGCTGCTGGTGAGGGGCAGCACCGAGTATCCCGTGGGAATGAGGGTGCCTGGAGCGTCCCACACTGGGGAAGGAGGGAAAGGCTGGGGGCATGGCAGCCCAGGACCTGCCCCCAGCCAAACCCGGGGGTGAGGGCGAGGATCCTCGGTGGGGTCCCCAGACTCACTGGCTTTGTACGGATAATATTCGATCACCAGGGCGGTGTCTTTGGAGAAGATGGTGGCCACGTCTTGGCCTTGGAATAGGAAAGAGGTGTCCCAAGTTGGCTGCTCTGGGGGCCCGGCTGGTCGGGACATCTGAGGAGACAACAGAAAAGTTATCATCCAGATATTTTCTCTCCATAGAGATAATTAAGCAGACAGATAGGAGGGAGAGGAGAGGTGGAGGTAAAGAAAAAGCACAACCTGTGCAGCTGCATGGCGTCCCCAGCTCAAAAGCAACGACAAATCCCAGTTGCTTGAACTGGTTTTCACTGGGCTTTCAAGCTTGGCTGCTTCTCTCCACCTAATCCCTGCCAGCATCTTTCCCCCTCGCAGAGCCAGAGGAGGAAAAGAGCACATGGAACAGCTACGCCATGCTTAAAAACGTGATGGGAAGAGCCTGGAGGATGAGCTGCGCTCATCCAGGGTGAGCCTTTTGATAAATCTGTTGGGCAACCCAACGCTTGCGCTTGGGAAACAGGTTTTACGATGATATATGGATCATTGCAAAACCCTTTCCCAAGCGCAAGCATTGGCTTTCAGGATCCATACATCGTCGCAAAACCCTTTCCCAAGCACAAGCGTTGGCTTTCAGGATTCATACAGTGTCGCAAAACCCTTTCCCAAGCACAAGCATTGGCTTTCAGGATCCATACATCGTCGCAAAACCCTTTCCCAAGCACAAGCGTTGGCTTTCAGGATTCATACAGTGTCGCAAAACCCTTTCCCAAGCACAAGCATTGGCTTTCGGGATCCATACAGTGTCGCAAAACCCTTTCCCAAGCACAAGCGTTGGCTTTCGGGTCCATACATCATCGCAAAACCCTTTCCCAAGCACAAGCGTTGGCTTTTGGGATCCATACATCATCGCAAAACCCTTTCCAAAGCACAAGCGTTGGCTTTTGGGATCCATACATCATCGCAAAACCCTTTCCAAAGCACAAGCGTTGGCTTTCAGGATCCATACATTGTCGCAAAACCCTTTCCCAAGCGTAGGTGTTGGGTTGCCCAACAGATATTGGACAGCAGGCAACATGTTTATCCCCGGAGCCTGGAGCTGTCGTTGGAAATGGCATCAGTCCATCCCCGCCAGCAGCTGCTCCCCTTCGCCTTCGGAGAGCCCCGTCGTCTCTCCAAAGGTCAGCCTTAACACCGGCTGCCCAGCGCCAAGAAATTATTGATGACGGCTCCTTTTTTTTTTTTTTTTTTTTTTTTTTTTTTTTTTTTTTTTTTAATGCTGTTACTCCATCCCCCTTCGGCCGAGCATGGAGATGCCGATCGGCTTTTCTGCATCAGCACATTTCTGCTTCACCGGGGAGGGGGAGTAAGGGAGGGGGGGGGGTGTGTGTCTCCCTCTGCTCACGTTTGGGGATGCTAATGGGCATAACGCACCTCGGAGACCCGCAGCGGTGCATTACCCGGTCCCCGGGGCTGTTAGCAAAGGGAGAGCGGGGCTGGGATGCTTCAGAACCCAAACCCACCTCCACGATGGGGTGAATCGGGCAGCGCTGTTAGTGCTGGCTCAGCACCAGGCTGGATCTCTCGCCTGGGAATTCGTCAGGGTCTCCCCAGCATCAGCTGGGATTTTTAGCTGGGATGAAGCTTGTTTTGACTAGAGGGAGCCTGTAAATCCTTAGGGAAAACCTGCACAGATTGGGGCAGTCGGATCCGTCTCAGCACCCGCCTTTCCCAGCCTGCACCCCAGCCCACGGGGCTGTTTCATCAGGCTCAGAAAGCCCAATCTGGGGGGGAAATCTCCTAAAAACCACCAAACGCCGCCTCCGGTTACTTTTCCTGTCATCCACCTGTACAAGGCGCTGAGAGATGGTGCCGTTTTAGACTCAGCGGGGAAGGGAAAAGTCAAACGCAGGAGCAGATTGTTAATTTGACCCCAATTGCCGGAGGTCCCAAGCCCACATGGCTCCTCTCACTGGGATAGGGATGGGTGATGACGTTCCCAAATTCCCCCCACCCTGATTTTGGGGGTTGGAGGGGGAGCAGAAGCGCTTGCCAGGGCTGGGCTGCCTCCCACTGGCTCGGCGGGACAGATGGATGCTCTGTGCCGGGGCGTCAGAGCCGATGCACTGATTTGGGCAGACGTCTTGGCACAAACAACCGCCTCTGCCAAGGGCCACCTGGAGAACACAACAAAGGGGATGGGGAGGAGGAGGAGGAGGAAGGAGACGCCTTCATCCTCCTTGGCTACCCTAGCTCATCTCCCAAAGGCTGGTTCAAAGGCAGCATCATTGGCACGAGCAGAGGTAAAGGTGGCCAAGCCCACAACATCTCTCCTGCCTTCCCAAGGGATGGGGCCAACCCCTGGCCCTCACGGCTGCCTGTCTGGCGGTTGCAGACCCCCAAAAAAGAACGAGGAGCTCCAGACAAGTGGGTTAAACTGGAGGGTCCCCAAGGGAAAGAGTCCAAAAGGAGATTTATCTCAGAGGGGACAAACATCACGAAGGCTTGAGATTGGTGCCAGGAGGGCAGACACGATGTGGCTTTCTGTAGGAGGCACGGCCCGGTGCCCATCCACCCCATGGGTTCGCCATTGCCACCAGCATGTCCAAACCCATCCCTTTGGGTGAGAAAGGGGCTGTTGGCCCAAGGAGAGCACCCAAGGAAAGCATCCAAGGAGAGCACCCAAAGAGAGGACCCAGCGCTCTTGCAGGTGGCTCTGTGCAGGTCTCAGCGAACTCCCGGCCAGGGAGACCTGGTCTCCAGGAGCCCTGGTGTGGCACGGAAGGGTTAACCGCCTGGCAACCCAAAAACCCCCCAAGTAAGGGGGTGCCCTGCTGAAGGTGAACCCAAGCGCCATTGTCTGCAGATGCTGATGGGAACTGACAGGCGAGAGGACACGCTGGGCTGGCAGAATTATCGAATCCGATTAGCCTGCCTTGGAGTTCGCTCGGGGAAAGCCATTAACCTCTGGAACTGGAGCAGCAACCCTCCCTCCTCCTCTTCTTCCCAGCCTTCCCGTAACCTTTCCTCCCGGGAGTTCATCCTCCCTGGGCATAAACCATGACCTACAGGTGGGGAAACTGAGGCAGGAGATGGGGTGGCGGGGGGGGAGGGAGAGCGGATGGGGGTTATGCAGCTCCCCGGGGCACCCTGTCCGTGCATCCCCGGGGAGAGCGTCCTCTGTGATGTGCAAAGACAGGCAGAGCCACGAGGGCATGGAGAGGAGGAGGAGGAGGAGGAGGAGGAGGAGGAGGAGGAGGAGGCAGCGTGCACGCAGGCCAGATGGCCGGGTTTAATCACTCGTCCTCCCGCGCTGGGCTCCCACGGCTCCGCTCTGGCACACCACCGCCTGTGCCGGGGCTGTGGGGCTCGGCTTGGGCTAGCCAAGCGGCCGGGTGCCGCGCGTTCACAAGGTTTTTGCGTGTGCATTTATCCATATAAATCCCCCAAAAAAGGGATTTTGACTGCCTTTAGAAGAGCTAAAGGCTCCGGCTGGGAAACTGCAGCCTCGGGGTGCTGCATCCTGGAGCAAAGAGACAGAGCGGGGGGACGATAACGCGGGGGGGCAAGTGCATGGGGATTTCTTTCCTAAAGTCTGCTCTGGAGCATGGAGCAGCCCAAACCCCTTGTCACGGTGGGGCTGGGGGTGCCGGGGAGTCCCAAAGCGCTCACAGACCTAAAGAAGAGGGTCCCCAGAGCTCCCCCCGCCTCTCACCTGCAAAGAGCAACGCCGGGAGGCGGGGGGGGGGCCAATAAAACAGCAATTATTGTAATGAATGAAATGCGCTAGCGATTTTTATGATAATTCACCGCCTCGTGGGCGACTTGGCATTTGGCTGGCCTCCTCTAAGTTATATTTTATTTATGGGCTCCCCGAACGTGTTGATACAAGGCGTTTCGCTCCAGGGCGATCAAAATTCAACGCATGCCGGGGAGGGGGGGGTGGAGGGGGGGAAGGACTGAGACGGAGAAACTTGTGCTCTTGCCGGCCTTTGGGACCAGCTGGATCCATCTTTTTCGGGGAAGCCGGACATCTGTCCTCGCCATGCTTTCGGCTGGCACTTTTCAGAGGCGAAGGGATGGAGAAGCTCTGGTTTTGAGGGGGTGGCAGCTTCCCTGCTGGCTTCTGGCCAGGATGCCCCATCGCACCTCCTCCCTGCCCCAGCATCCCTCCAGTCCCCTGCCTCTCCCTCCCTGCCAATTTTTGGCAGGGCTCGGGAACAAAAGCGGGGCTCTCCTCCCGCTCGCCGACGATGCCGCGTGCCGAAAGCATATGTTTCCCTGGCAACAGCTATTTTGAAGACGTGCGGAGCTCTCCCGAGACGAGCACTTGAGGCCTGGGGAGGAGAAGGTCTCTGCCTTCGAGAGGCGGCACTCAAGGCGCGAGCGGAGCAGGGGGAAAAATGAAGGACAAAAGCACAAACGAGGAGCTGCCGGGGGATTTCTTTAGGCAGGGCGAGGCAGATGTGGGGACCGTGTCTTTGATGCTCAGAGCATTGCTTTGCCCCTAAAGCTTTTCCCCGTGCAGGGTGTTCAGGTGCCCTGCCGGAGGAGGGATGCTCATTGGTACCCAAGCGGGATGGACGCCGCTGGAGCCGTGCATCCCTGTGGATGCGCTCGGCCTCCTACCTGCGGGCAGCCGTGGTTGGCAGCTCGGGCGATGCTGAAGGCTGCTGCCGGAGGGTCCGGGAACGTGATGGTGGTGGGGCTGATGCCGGGAGAGGAGGTGGGCTGCTTCTCCATGCGGTGCCTGAGAAGTTATTGACGGAAAGGGGGAGAGTCAGCGGGTGTGGGGCTGCATCCGCTCCCAGCAAGCCAAGCACCGTGGGAGGGGGTGATGGCACCAGGGATGCTCAGGTTGTGTGTCCCCCCCCTTCCATGTCGCCGGCGGCTGTCACTCACTCGTACTCCCGAACGTTGGTCACAACTCTGGCCACGGCGACGAGGGCCCCAGGGGGGTTGGCCAGGGGGGCTGACAGCCCCTGCAGCAGCACCTGGGGAGGTGGGGAGCCCACGGTGAGGGGGGAAAACCATCGCCAGCCGTCGGAGCAGGAGGCAAGGTGCAGCAGCATCCTCCCCGAGGCGAGAAGCTCTGGTCCATCCCAGCCCCGGCCACCTCCTGTCCCCAGGGCCACCTCTCACCTCCAAGGCCACGTAGCTGAATCCATCGCGGCGAGGGATGGAGCTCCCTTTGCGGACGAAGGTGACGCGCAGGACTGTCCCGGCGGGGTCCCGGGTCCTCGGCTGGTGGCGGAGGAGAGCGAACCGTGGGAGGAGGAAGGGTCAAGGCCACCAAACGCAGGCACTGGGCGCGCAGACAGCCCGTGGCTGACGGTAAAGCACCGACTCATAATTAAAGCTCACTGTCCCCCGGAGCCTTCCCGGAAAAGATCAATATAATAAATCCTTCTGCATTTAAATATTTAATCGCTCCCAATCCCTGCGCAGGGAAGAGAAAACTCGTTTCTGCCAGCCAGAGCATAGGGGAGGCTGATTTGGGGGAAGTATTGTGGTGAGTTTGCCAGGTCTCAGCTGTACAGGGAGCTGTCAGCCAAGTCCCCGGGACCGTTAACATGTTGGGATGGAGAAATCTCCACCAAGGGGCTGAAGAAGCTTCTCTCTGGGGCTGGGTACATGCCTGCGTTAATTAATGCACAGTGGCCCCTGTTTAACGAGCCCTCTGATTTATGGCCCAGGCCCGCAACTCCCTCCCCAGGATGCTGAGGGCAAAAGCGCTTCCCAGCTTGCAATCCCGTCGCTTTTCCAACACGTTTTCCCACCAGGGAGAGGTGAAAAAAGCCCAGCACAACGCCTGCCTTGTTCCCACCTCACGGGAAGCTCACGAGCCTCTTTGAGCACCTTCCCCGACTTGCCAAATTCAGGTTTCCCACCGGGATTACACCGTTACACAAGGCTCCCTTCGCCCGCAACCCGCAGCTACAGTCGGGGTGAAAAATCAGAGTTATAAGCAGGAATAAGAAGCGTGATGGAGGGGCAGGAGCTGTACCTACCAGCACCAGCCTGCAGCGGTGGGGTTGGAAGGGCTGGAGGTGCCGCACTGGCAGCTGGAAGGTCCCCAGCGCCTCCTTGGTGGCTTTGTCTGCCACGGTGAGAGTCAGGGCTGGAAGGGAGAGGGTCGGGATCAGGATTTGGGGAAGAGGAGGGCAGGGGAAGCGATGGGGAGAGGTTTGGGTGAAGAAGGGATGGAGGCGACGGGGTTATTGATTCATTTCCAGCGGCCCCCTTCCCCTGGCAGGTCATGGTGGGGTGGGCAGGGGCAGGATTTAACCAGTCCTGGGTTTATATCCCCCCCCCGGCACACACAGGTGCATCCCAATTAGCCAGCGAGAACGTGTCCCAGGCATCCTCAAGAAAGCGAAGCCCGTGAGCAACCGGCACCAACGCAGCTCAGATTCCCATGTAAGAAGCCGGGATTTCCCCATCCAATCCGCCTCCCTGGCTCCAGCCCACCCCGGCTCAGCTGCCAGGCTTTTGCGGACACTTGCCACCACGGGCATCTGCCCTCTCGGGGGTGCCAGGTCCCCACCTGTCCCCCGCCACAGCAGCATCACCTCCACAGGTGCCGGCACCCCCGGCTCTTCCCTTCATTTGAAGCAAAGCCGCAATTTAGTTGACAAGCACCAAGCAGGAGCCTTTTATCACAAAAAAAAAAAAAAAGGAAAAAAAAAGGAGCTGATGGAAGGGAAAACCGCCCTCTCTTTATGCTGCCATCAAGACTTGGGCTTCCCTTCCCCCAGCTTAATGACTGTGCCGAGGCACCCGCCTTAACTCCTGCTTGGCCAACCCGGTGGTGCCACAGGTCACGCGTGTCCCCAAAAGGCAGACGATGGACCCAGCAAGCGCGTGGCCCACGCCTTCCCCAGCGCCTGCTTTTCAGCAAGTGCTTGATTCACATGGAGATTTTTTCCTTTTCTCCCAAGCCCTTGTGGAAAGAGCACCAGGGGAAAGGTTCGAGCGAGAGACGAGTGGCTTTTCTGCTAGTCGTCACCAATGATAGATCACGCTTGGCAGCCCCACCGATGGAAACCATGTTCCCGGACAAGAAAAGCCTGGAAACCATATTTCTGGGCAAGAAAAGGTGTGAGCTGCACCTGTCACTGACAGCTTCGGTTTGAACATCTGGGGGATGAATGTCTCTGAACATCTGGGGGATGCTGGATGGTGGACAAGCGGGGCCGGAGGTCCCATCGGGTCTCCCCATATCTCTCCCGGTACCGCATGGGGCAGGTCCAAAGTACATCAGAAACTACTCGATTTCATCGAGGTCAGGGCCTCAGGGGATTAGGCACGATGTGAAGATTGGCTCCCACAGTTTGTTTTGCAAGGGTCTGATTAGAATCAAATCCCAGCCCCTAATGCCAGGAGTTTTATTACAATTACGGAATCAGCAGGCAGGGAGTAACAGCGTCGTGATGTGGGTCCAACCCGTACAAGGTGTCGGGGTCGGGATGGCAGCTGGGAAAGATTTGGGGTGCTCCCCCCCCATTGGTGATTCCCATGGCATGCTTTGGAGGACACCCAGAGCTTGGCACTGTCACCTGCCCCATCCCGCAGCGCCGTATCTGGGGGCTGGTCCTACCCTGAAGCCACCGCAGCCACGAGGGGCTCTGGGCATGGCTTGTCCCCATCACGGCCACCCTCTGCCTCGGGGTCCTTCAGAGCACGGGCTCCCTAATGTCCCTGAGTTCTTCCTTTTAGGAAACGAGAGCCATGTCCCGGTCCCCGGCGTCCCTGTCCCCATGGTCCTCTGATGCTCTCACCTGCCCAGCCTGCGTTTTCGGCATCCATTTCCACCGTCACCTCCTCCTCCCATGTGGGCGCGTGGGTGGGCACCGAGGATGCGTGGGTGGCCTGTGCCTCTGGCTTCTGCTCGTCCCCTCTGCTGGTCTCACTGGGAGGATAAGGGAGGTAAAACGGGCTGGTTACTGGGTGAGGAAGGGGAATGCGTCAGCAGGGAACTTGGCATGGGAGAGGGATGAGCACCGACCCCGCTCGGTGCGTCTAACAGCGGCCACTCTCCCAGCACCCTTAGCCAAGCTCTGCCCCTGCGCCGGGGTGGGGGCTGCGCTGGGGGTCCAGGGCTGGTTTTGCTCCTGGCTGCCGGCTCCTGCTGAGCCCCCAGTGCTGAGGTTTGCAGCCTCTTTTGTCCAAAAAGGCTATTTCAGACCCCGGAGGCTAATTATCCGGCTGTATTGATGAAGGGACAGGGAGGAGGCTGCTGGGAAAGGAGAGAGAAGATTGAATGTTAATGACTGCTGTCATTAAACACGACACATAATGAGGCTGAGCAATAATGACGGTGGCGTTAGTGGCTACGGGCCCCAGGTATTTCTTCACCCGTGTCGGTGCAGGACCATCACCATCAAGGCTGTTTTGGGGTTGTTCCTCCCACTTTTATCAATTGATCATCAATTACTTGTGAGCTTGGCTAATGATAATAACGTCCCCATCATTAAGGGGGGGCTGGCAGACCTTTTAGGGGGTCTCCGCTGCCCAGTGAGACACTTGGTGTTATCCTGGGAGTCCCAAGGCCACGGCAGAGTCCCACCACCTGGTGACACACTCACCCGGTGACATCCCCAACCACGGGGTGAAGGGGGACGGGGATGTGGCATCGGGCCAACGTGACGCAGATGCCCCAGCCCTGTCAATGGGTTGCTTTGGATATTAAGGTGATAAAGTGTCCGAGGCACTGGCTCCTCCAGGAAAGCTCTTGCCGGAGCAGAGCCAACGTGGGCTCTTGGGGAGAGGTTACCAGTGCGCTGTGGTGACTGAGAGCAGGTGGTGGCACATTGCCACCTCCTGGGAGCTGGAGACCCCGGCTCTGCGGGAAAGCAGATGATGAAGGTCCTTCCAGCTGTAGGGTGAGCTCCAGGTAGCGGTGGGACCAAGCAGGTTCATCCCAGCCAGATGGGAGGGTGCTCTGTTCTTGCAAGACCCCCATCCCCTCTCGTTGGTGAAGAGACTGGTCTAACGGACCCTCAGCCATGCTGCATCCACGTCCCGTGCTCCGCACCCGTCTCCCACGTGTCCTCTTCCCCACCGGAGAATCCCACCTTCACCCCGCAGGGATGGAGCGAGCTGGCCAGCTCTGGCAGGTGGGAATTAACATTGGGCTGGCACCGTTGTGGAGGGGCTGGAAGAAAATCGGCTCTCCAGTAATGAGCTCTGTGGGGGATTGCTCTCCCAGCAACGTGCTCGGAGTCCGAATGAAGCCAGACCTGGGCAGGGGGGTGGGGTGGGGGGGGGTGGGGGGAGAAGGAGGAGGAGGAGGGTGAGAACCGCCTGCTCTGGGCCCCCTTCATTATAGACTTGCCTAAGGACAGGAGAACATTCAAAAAGGGCTGTGAAGTGGGGAGGGGAAGGGGGGGGAAACAACTCACAACAGCACAACACACGGGGATGCGCTTCAAAATCAAATGAATAGGCCGGGGGCAGCAGGAATGGTGGAGAGCGGAGACGGTTTGATGTCTCCTCCTCATCCCAGCCAGCTCCAGACCCGCCGGTGGGGCAGGAGATGGGGTCTCCAGTGAGCAGGAGCCCATGGGATGCCATGCCTTGGGGCAGGACACGGCTGGGATGGACCAAGCGATGCTCCTCTGCATCCCTCCCCGCCTGCTCCGGGGCAGGCACGTCGCTCTGCTGTGCGGGGGGGGATGCACCAGCCACCCACCACTGCGATAAAAGATAAAGATAAAAGATAAAAAAGCCCCCCGGGGAGTTATTATACATCAACGTCTCGGCTACGGCACTTGGGGACAGCATCGCGCAGCCACCCCGCTGCATGTGACACCCGGGCGGCCAGCAAAGGGCTTGGCAGGGCTGCGCCCAGCCCTCGTAAATATTTATTTGCCCGCCGTAAGAAGTTATTATCTCTACAGGGCGAGTTATTTCTCGGGGCCGCCGTCCCCGCAGAGGCAATGTGGTGGTGCGGGTGCATCGGCCGTTCTCGGGGAAGAAAAAAAAAAAAAAAACCCCGTGCGGCACAGCCACGGTTCGCAGGACCGAAATGGCGGGGTGTTATCCATGGGGCGGTTGCGGCTCTGGCCCTGGGGAAGGCAATGGTGCCCCCCACCACGCAGCCCCACTGCGCTGGGCGCTGAGCCTGGGGGGCTCAGGCGTGGTCTGGGTAAATAAATACGGATAAATAAACCACAGAGGTGTAAGGGCAATTTGGGAAAAGATTCAGAATGAGGAAGGGAGAATTATCATTTCCCCTCTCCTATGAGAAACCCAATTTTCACATTGCTCCTGACCCTCTGACCCTGGGCTGGGCCGTCTTCATCCCACCATGACCTAAGCCGGCTGCTGGGGCCCGGAGGGGACCCCCAAAAACCCTGCTCAGTCCTGCTTCCCACCCCCACTTCGGTCTGGGGTTATCAGCTGAGCCCCTGCTTTATTTGGGGGAATATTGCAGAGCCAAAAGGCTTTGCTTGCAGGAACGCCCTTCCCAAGTGGAGCATCCCATCCCCACCACGACCGGGAGCCCAAGGCAGGGGGACACGGGAGCCACCCTCCCCCAGGCTGGGAGCAGCCGGCGCATTCAGCGGCGACCTTGAGTTTCTTCTCTCGGCGCCGAAGAGCAGAAAGGAAGAAGCGAGGGGGTGCTTTCACCCGCCCGCGGTACTCAATGGAGAGGAGAAGGCGGCCGGAGCCAGGCGCTTTGTGCCGTTAATTGCAAAACACACCTGGCTCCGGCAGGCCAAGGTCATCCCTGCATCACGCTGGTCCAGGAGCGATTTATCCGTGCGGGCGAGGGAGTGAAAGGAAGCTGCAAAGCAAACCCACGGGCACCCCTGAAATCAGGGAGGGGGGATTTGCTCAGCGTTCAGAGGATGAGGAGCAGAGCCGAGCCCCCGCCAGGTCCCCGGAACATCCCCAGAGGAGGAGCTCCGTCCTCCCCCAGGGCAGGCATCCCAAGTCCATCGGGACGCCTGTGCGGGCTCTCCTGCTGCTCGAGGTCTTTCAGATTGACTCTGCTAAGCCTTTCCGTCCCCAGAACTCCACACCGAGAGCTGGAAGGGATGCACGCAGCTACGGAGCGCCGTGGGATGCCGAGTCCGGGCAGGAGCGGCTGGGCACAGCCACAAAGGGCTGGCGGGGAGTGATATAGCTCCTTTCCTCCCTTCCCGCTCCTGATTTTGGGGGGGGATGCTCTGGGTGCCGGCAGTTTGAGCTCGGGCTGGCTCTGCTGGTGGTACCCAGCCTCTTCGGCTGGGGGGGGGGATCAGCTACCACCAGGTCCCCACCGGCACATCCACCCACCGCTTTCTCCTTCCCGTCCGTAAAAACCCACCTTTTAACTGCAACATGCTACTCTCCTTCAATAGCAAGTGCCCTGAAAAACAATAACTGGTTCCTTTCTGCCTTGGCTCCCTCACTATGGTTACTAAAAGGCCCCTCATGTGTCCTGCATCCCTAATACCACCCTCCCCTCCCCTCCATCACTCCCCCATTACCATGGCAATGCGGTGATGGAGCAGCACCAGAATGTAAAGAGAGATGCAACGATCACACGCCACCCTCGTGCTATCATTTAGGATATTGATGTTTAAATCTCCTGAGATTATCTGGGTATAATTGGTTTATGGAAATAGAGACAACTCCTGCCGTGGAGTTACTCAGGCTGTCGGGGCGGAGAGCGGGTCCTTGGCATGGGGAGGCTGGTGATGGAGGGGAAGGGGTGATGGAGGGGCAGCAGTGGGGGCCGCCAGCCCGTGTGCCAGCCAGTTCCCACTGGGCTGCAGGTGCCAGCCAGCCCCGAAAACCCAACGGACACTGACCCAGGATGGAGAGTCGCATTCCTCCTGCCCGGGGAGCCCCCGGGATGTCTGACGAGGCTGGCGCCAGGCACAGGGGAGAAAAGGCACGTTGTGCCACACCGACAGACCTTGGGACCCTCTTCCCCACAGAGCTCGGGGTTTCTACAATGGAGAACACCCAGCGAGCAACAGTTTGCTCTACGCGCTTGCGGCGATGTTTCCAGGCTTTCACAGCCCCGGCTGCTGATGGTGCCTCAACAGATGAGTCCCATCCCCCAGCATCGATGCACCCACTTGGGTACCAGCCTGCCAGGCTCTGCTCTGGGGAGACGCCCCGGAGAAACCAAACTCGGCAGCCAAGCGATTCTCTGAAGGCACCGACAACTGCTTTCTTCCCCCTTTTCCAGATGCTGAAGCCTCTCTGCCTGCTGGAAGGGCTCTTTGGGATCGCCGGCTCACCCCGCAGCAGCGCCGAGCGGAGCGGCCTCCCTCTTAACACAGACCAAAGCATGACCGGCTAATTGAGTCCCCTGGCACATGCATAATGCATGAGGAGCCAAGTTCTCCTTACCCAAGCATGCTGTTTTATTTATTAAAACACTCTTTTATTTATCGTGATATCATCTCGAAAGCCAGGCAGCATTACCCTGTGGATTCTTTGACATCATTTTATACTTTCAATATTAGGAATGCTTTCTTCTCGACGCCCCCGTGAGCCAAAGCACCCCGTCCCCTGCCTTCTCCCGTCTCAGTGAGGAGTCCTGGCTCCTCTCCCCGCGCCGAGCATCCCATGGAGGCGATGCTTGTGCGTGTTGCCGCTAAAGAGGTTCCCCCCTTCCTGGGGCTTGCAAAGAGTTAATAACAGAGTGACAACTGCTAAACCCTTTCACCGTGTCCCCACCATCTCTGTTGTCCCCCTTCGTGGCTGCTGGGTACTCACATGACAACGTACGGCCATGGCACCTGGCCCTCACGCGTGGCTGGCAGGTTGCTGGCGCTATGGATGGTGACGGTGACAGCTTCCTTCCCCACACGGGCCACGTGTCCCTCACCAGCCACTGGTTCCTGCCTGAGCTCCTCCATCTCGGCGGGGGACTTGGATACCTGCCGCGAGCAAACGGGAGAGACGTCAAGGTGGGGAGCGGCTGGCTGCTCCTGCAAAGCTGCAGGCACATCCCCATCACCTAACCTCATCCCCACGGCCCCAGCTCAGTGCTGAGGGCCCAGATGGGGGAGGTGACATCCCCAGCACATCCCCATGACCCAAACCTGTCCCCACAACTCTTGTTTAATGCTGAAAGCCTGGATGGAGGAGAACAAGCTGGGGAGATGGTGTCCCCAGCACATCTCCATGACCCAGGCTGGCCCCCAAGACCTTTGCTCCATGCTGAGAGTCCATATGAGGGAGAACAAGCTGGGGAGATGGTGTCCCCAGCACATCTCCATCGCCCAAGCCGGTCCCTGAGACCTTTGCTCCATGCTGAGAGCCTGAATGGGGGAGAACAAGCTGGGGAGATGGTGTCCCCAACACATCTCCATGACCCAGGCTGGTCCCTGAGACCTTTGCTCCATGCTGAGAGCCTGGATGGGGGAGAACAAGCTGGGGAGATGATGTCCCCGGCACGTGACTATCACAGTTGCCTCTTCTCTGTCCCCAGTGCCCAGCTGCAGCTCCTCACCATGAATGTCACCACACCATGGCAAGGCCACAAAGGGTGCCAGGGTCTCCGGGAGGACGCCCAGCAGCGTGAGAGCATCCTGCACAGGGTGTAAACCTGCCCAGCATCCCTGCTCAGCGTGGTCCCATGGTGGCCAGCTACACCATGCTCCAACCACAGACCCCAAGCCAGGTCACCAAAACAGGGATTAACCATCTAAAGCACCTCCGTTGCCCCTGTAGCCCTCTGACCTGCCAACAAGCCCCCCCTCCCCGTCCCCAGCACCCTCTTGCTTCCCCTTCTCGCCAGCCCAGGCATCTCTGCAATTTATAGGGACTCCGCAGGCATCGGGATCTCAGCCCGCTCCAAGAGGGGGAAAGGGGA
Organism: Sterna hirundo; assembly: GCA_009819605.1. Lineage (NCBI taxonomy): Eukaryota > Metazoa > Chordata > Aves > Charadriiformes > Laridae > Sterna > Sterna hirundo. Next base: position 22,507,294 of record CM020445.1, read on the forward strand.
GAACACAGCAGCTCCCCCCTCCCCAGCTCATTAATTCCCACCAGCTGATGTGATAAGGAGCAGCAGGGCCACAAGCTGCTGCTCCTCACCCACGGCGGAGGGGGGGGGGGGGACGACGGGACCGTCCCCAAGCCCATCACACCCCGTCCAAGTGAGAGACGGCGCCATCCCCCACCGGCTGCGCCCTCGCCGTGCCACCATCCCGGGCAGCATTAATACAACTCATATTGCACCGTGCCGCGGCTACGAGGGGTTAAACCCCACCCTGTACCACTTCAGACCCTGGAAAAGCAAACCCTTCGTGCCCTCCTTCTGCCCTCCCCGCGGGCTTCTCAAAGCCGCTGCCTGCAAATCCCCTCCGACGCGCGGCTTTGCCTCCAAACTCTCTAACGAGGGGCTGGTTCGTCCTAAACCCTCACCCTTGTCTCTCCCGAGGCCGCCCGGCCGCAGCGGTGACGGGCTTGGCAGCGGGGAGGCGACCCACCACCTTGGGGGAGAGCAAGCCCAAACCTAAGGAGTGCTTCTGGGATGGAAACCTGGGTGCCCTGACCACCAACAGCCCAGAAAAAAAATATTTAAATCAGCTTTCCCCCCCGCTTTATTTTTTTTGTTGTCAGCTCAGAAACCAGGTGGAGCCCAGGGCTGGGTGCTGGGGACAGGCTCAGCATCCCTGACGGCCAGAAAGCGGCACCGAAGGTGCAGAAATAAGGAAGGAGGGTGAGGAAGGATCCCTCAACCTGCAGAGCGGAGGGTGGGGGATGGATCCCACCCACCCCCCACTCCCCCCCCCCACTCCCCCCCCCCCCCCCCAGCTCCAGCTCCGTGGCAATTATCCCCCCCTTCTCGGTGACGTTGATGGAGTGGGGAAATTACAGGGTTTCTGGACCTGATGTGAGATGACACCCATCAAGTCACCCCCCCCCACAGATGCGGGCTCTCCCCGCTGGCAGCCAGAGCTGCTCCGCGCCCTGCCCGAGCACCCCAGCTCTCCCCTACACCCCAAAAAACCACAGCACGGCAAGCCCTGACACCTCCCCGAGGCTTTTCCAGAGAGGAAGGGAAAACGGGAGGGATGTGGAAGAGCATGAACGCTACCCTATAAAAAAAAAAAAGGCATGATTTTGCCCCATCCCAGCATCAGCGAAGGCAGGGATGCTCTCCCTGGAGACCCCTCTCCTTTCAAGAAAGCATCTGTCCAGGCTTCAGTTCTGGCGTTTTTGTGAGTATTTGCACCCCAAAATGCTCCCTAAAAACCCCATCCAGAGGAATTCCAGCTGGTGGAGGTGGGAAACAGCCTTGCTTTGACTTGCACCGGCGCCTCTGAGCTCGCTGACGGAGCCCCGCGCTGGGGGACTCCGGGCTCTGTGCTGAGACGCTGCATCGCTGTCCCACACCCCGCCCTTGCTTACAGCTCCAGGTGACTATTTGGGGACCACTTCCCTACATTTTCCTTGTTTTCTTTCGCATTTCAGATAACAGAAGCAGGTTTCTTAGCGCGCATCTTCATACCCACCCTTTGTATTTACACAGCTCTGAAAAAACACGTGGGTTTTACCGCTAAGCAACGGTTCCCGCACGATAATTAGCGAGGGGTTTTAATAGAAAATTCACGAGGGGTGAAGCTAAGTAAAACTCAGCAGGAGAACAAAACGTTTTAAAAATAGCAGGCGTGAACGATGCCAGGCTTCGCAGGCAACCAGTACCTGAAGCCCTCAGCAAGGCTGTGATTAACTACAGGAAAAAAACCAAAAAAAAAAACCAAAAAACCCCCCAAAACCCCTACAGTCGCTATTCAAAGCCAGGAGGAAATTCAGTATTTCTTCCAGAAAGGAGGGTGCCTGCGGTGCCAGGTAGAGCCCCCGCTTGTTTTGCAGCTCTCTTACTCAGTGGGAAGCAAAACTTCCCCGTCCCTGCCAAGCCAAGTGCTCTCCCCCAGGGGTTTGCAACCTGTCGCTGGCGGAGGCAGAGGAACAACCAAGTCCCCATGTCCCCACGCCGGGGACACCGCATGTTAAAACCCGTTTGAGGTCCCTGGGAGCACCTCCGACTCCTGCGGAACGTCTCGAGCACCTCACGCCATCCGCTGCCCCCATCCCACGCGGCACCGTAACCCCAAGCCGCCCTTAAAGCGCGCCCGACGACCGTCGCTAATTATTCACACTGCGATGTGGCGGGGAGGTTGATTAACGGTGCCTGAGCTGCCGTCGTCATAATTTGTTTTTCTATCAACTCTTTATCATCTCGAAAGAAGCGTGGGGGCCCAGACAAGCTCCTCAACAGCAGCGTTCCGGCCAAGATTAAATTGCTCCTGGCTGCGGGCTGACAAGACATAAATACCCTCCAGAGCCCGGCGTTTAGCTGGGGGGGGACAGCCCGGGCTGGGAGCCAGCGGGGACCTCCAGGCATGGCACTGCGACGGGACGGGGGGGCCTCCTCCATCCCCTGCCCCGCAGCCGGCGACTGCGTTTTCCACCCCTCGCAGAAGGTCGGTGCTGGCAGGGATTGGCTCCTCGAATGTCGATTTCTCCGGTGGGGTGGAAGAGCAGAAGACCAGACGGGGAGCGCTTGGCGTTGTCCCCCCGCCAGCGTTCTTCACCTCCGCCGCACCAAACGCAGCCCTCCTCGGGTCGATGCGCCGCTGCTCTGCAGGAGAAGACACCTCTGCCCTACTAGGGAAGGACTTGGACCCTCCTGGTCCTCCGTAGGGAGCCCCCCAAGCCCCCGCTAAAGCCAGGAGCGATGCTGCCACGGGAGTGGGGATCCGCTACCTCTACGGCAGGAGCATCCGCAGCCCCGAGCTCCTCCCGGCCCCTCGCAATTTATGACCGGCTGTTGGGAATGTGTCAGCTTTATCCTCCTCCTGAGACTCCATAAAATAATAGTAGGCTCCGTGAGCGAAGATGGACTGGGGCTGGTGTGAGTTTTCCGATGTGATGTCTCCCCAGGCTCCTTTCAAGCTTCCTTACGGCAGCTAAACACCGGCAAGCCGCTTCCCCTCCCCTGGCAGCCAAGAGGACGGGAAATAAAGCGCCACTTGGCTTTAAACAAGCAGCAGGATCAGGCCACAGGTTACACCTCCAGCGTCGTGCCACCGAGGGGCTGAACACGGGGTAGGGCTGAAGCATGGCCAGGACACCCCGGGGCCAGGCCAGCCTGAGGATGCTGGTCCCCAGATGTCCCCTGGGATAGCCTAACGGATCCAGCCGCCTCTCAGGGCTGGACCTCTGGGATGGAGGAGCACACCAAGCCCGGAGCATCTCCCAGTAACGGGGCTGAGCATCCAGCTAACAGCCCATCGGCTTCCTCATAGGCAGCGAGCAAGCACGCACCTCCGGGCGCGGGGGAACTGGGACGGAGAAGGGGATTTTACACATCATCAGGCAGCAAAATGGGGTGAAAGGCGAGTTTACAGACCACGAAGAGCCCACAAGGACCCAGCGGCTGATGGGCGAGTGGATGCAGCTGCTTCACCCGGACCGGCCTTCTCCCAACACGCTGCGCAAGGGACAGCTTAGCACCCTGGATTCAGGGTTTTCCGGGGGTGGGAGATGCATTACATCCCAGCTGCGCCGTGCCCTGCTGTGTCCCCATGTCCCCAAGCTCCGCGTCGGTCCCTGCAAACCCGGGCTGTTAGGGCACGGCGTGACATCCCACATCCGGATGGATTTGCACCCGCCCTCCCCCCCTCTAACCCCAAGCATCACGGCTCCTCGTCTGCCTGCCCCCACTCTCCGAAGCAACCGGAGCCTCGGCGCTAATCAGATTGGAGGCTGTGAAATCTCATTTGAGGCTCTATTAATGCATAGCTGGCACGACACAGGCCCCGGCCTGTCTCCAATGAGCAAAACAAGGAAAGCAATCTAGCCAGGGGAAAAAAAAAAAATAATAAAAAAAAAAATAAAATGCATCGCCCGGAACAAGCTCATGGGAGCCGGCCAAACGCAATTACAGTTAAAAGGAAGGTTAAAACAGTCTCAGCGCTCTTCTTCCTCCGACCCCGGCTCCCACCGGGGGGGGAGAGGAGCACCGAGCTGCACCCGTGGCCATCCCCGGCACCGTGGTCCTTCAAGCAGGGATGCAGCCCCTTCAAAGCAAAGGGCTTTGGCACGATGCCACGATCTCCCTGCATCCGTGGAAGACGCGTGGGCTCATCTGTGGGTTGCTGATGCAGCACTGGGGGGGTGTGTGTCTGTGTGTGGGTGGGGGGGGGCGTTATCCTGCTGAGTCCAAGCCCTGGGTGCTTTTTCTTTGCTCAGACACTGCCGAGGTTTTGCTCCCTGATGCCTCGGAGCTGCTTGGCATGGGATGGGAGGAGAAAACCAGCCCCTTCATAACGACACCTCCCGTTAGCATCCGACAGAGAAGCCCTTGCCCTTGCAAAAATAGCCTTTGGGGCGACACAGAGAGCACAAAGCAAGGAAGAGCCACCAGCTTCCCAAATGAAAGGGGCCGGCGCGCGCCTGGTTTCCATTTCGAGGCGTTTGCAAGTGGATCCTCCCCTCCCCGCCCCAGCAAAGGCTCTAGACTCTGGCAAGCGCAGCTCCAAAGGCGGCCCGAAGATAAACAGCCATATGGTTCGGAGAACTTCAGCACCGCCGGCGGCCCCAGGCAGCCCGAGCTCGTTTTCCAAGCAAACCCAACCGTATTCCGGAGGGTATTTCCCAACACCTTCACCCAGCCGGTTCACCCCACCCTCCGAGGGAAAAAAAAGGCGCCCGTCAAAACAAAAGCGAGAGGAAGAAAAGCGATGCGGGGGGGAAGCCAACGCTGTTTTATTCATCGTTTCATCCCGCCAGCCCCCCCCCCCCACCACCCCCCCAGCTGCTCCAGTAACCCCCATCGCTGCGGGCGGACACCGCTGCTCCACTCCCGTTTCCCAGTCAGCAGCAGGGACGGCGGGGAGGCTGGATTTTTACCTTGGATTCGGGCTGAGCTTGATCTATTCTTCCTATTATTATTATTATTATTTTTAAGCAAGTTGTTTCCTCGAGGGGACCCTGCGGGAGCTCATTAGAGATCAGAGGGCGGTTTCGGGGTGCCGGGAGGGAGGATGCTCTCCCTGCCATCGGCATGCAGGGATGCCGACTCCAAGCCGATTTCCCCGGGGAGCCCCATTGCCGCCGGGCGGGAATCCCTTTGGGCTAAAAAAATGCCAAATTCATTTTCCTTCCATTTATGTAGAAAACTCCCAATTCACCTGTCAAATAATTAAATGGGCCGGCAGCCCAGCGCCGCCTCATCTGCTCCATTAGGAGAGTTTTACACTTTCTATATTTATCAGTGGCACCAGTGCAATTTCCACCCCCCCCCCCGCCCCCCCCCGCACCTCTTAAAATGGAGCAATTTTCTCTTTTTAACCCCATTTGCTTTTCCCATCAAGGCAGTTATCTGACACTTAAAGGCACATGCTGACTTAAATTGCAGGAATTACAGCCAGCAGCCGCTCCTCCTGCCTGCGTCTCCTCCAAGCATCCAAAGAGTTGGTGCTTCGCAGGGCGAGCAAATCAAGAAGCAGCTCGGAAAACCTCTCGAGGATCCGTCTTCTCCACCCGAGAAGATTTTTCTCCATTTTAGCTAAGAAAAGGCGGAGTTGCCACTCTGCGCTGGCCTGTTTCCATGCCAGATCTGCACCAGGGCAGGGAGAAGCATTAACCGAAGACCTTCGGATCAAGCCGGGCGGCCTCAGCTCCCTAATATTATGATAGGGAATATCATTTCCTTGCAACACGCGTTTTCACACCCCAAAAAAATCACCTTTCAGTAAAGCTGAGCTGTGCAAGCAACACCCCAAAGCTATTTGCCTCAGGTTCCCGTTTGCTGGCGGTTCCCTCCGGCACGGAGCGGGGATGATCAAGGGATGCTGAGAGAAAGGCAAAGTCCCCGATGAACCCGTCAAGGTTTGCTCCTCCCCGGGCTGACAGCTTTTCAAAGCCCTACAAATTGCTCGCCGGAGCGGCGTGATTCATCTCGCCCGCGTCCCCGGAGCGAGCCCCGCCGGCAAAGTTTGTTTTTCAGCCTCATTGGGCTTTCGAGCGAGCGGAGGCGGCTTCAGCCCCTCACCCCGGTGTCGGGGCGGCAGGCTGGGGAGAAGGGCTGGACCCCTGCCACCCTCCCTGTGACGCTGTCATCGGGATGAGTGATGGATAAGCCGGCGGGGGGGGGGGCGACAGACAGGAGACACGCGCCATCCGTCACCCGCTAACAGAGACCTCTGCCCCAGCCCTGCCGCTCCGGTGATGGGAAGACAGAAAGCTTTTATCCGCCATCATCGCTCGGCGAGATGGGGCACGTGGCGAGGGCATCTGCATCCCGGCGTGAGCGTCCGCATCCTGGCGCGAGCATCCTACCGCTGCAGCCGGCCAAAAATGCCACGTCTCAGCCCAAAACCAGCCCCTGGCCCCGCCGCACGGTTGAGCCGGGCTCTCAATGGGATCTGGGCTTGGATGGGAAGTGTTCAGGAGAGACCAGGCCTGGACTCTGCAAGCCAAAGCCGTTCACAGCCCCTCATCCGCATCTGACCGGTGGGGAATGGACTCCTGAGGCCCCCTCTGCATGCATTAAGGAAGCCCCAGCCTGAGACGCCCCCAAAAAAGGGGCCAAAATTAGCCCAGCTGTGCTCAGACTCCCCCAGGTCCCCGTGCCTGGAATACGCTCCATGCTTGAGGAGTTACTGCTTTACTTTCTGTACCCTTCCTTATAAAATAAAGGTGAGCCTAATTCCCCGGGGAGCTGCTTTGCTCGTCCCTGTGATTTATCTTACACCAAGTCGCTTTGCACCCCCGCGCGCTCCGCTAGGGAAGCCGTTTCGCTCCGTGGGGAATCCAAAGGGATGAAGCACCGCGTAAGCGGAGCGGGGAGGGGGTTTGCTCCCAGTTTTTTCAGCCCTGTTGAAGCTCCACGAGCCCGGCACGGAGTTGGGGTCGGGGCGGGGGGTCGCTTAGCACGGGAAGCGCTGGCTGCGTCTCACCCAGCTGCCCGGTCCCCCTGCGCTCGCGAGACAAGCAGAGACCGAGCGGGAACACAAGCCGGCGCCAGCCCATTTGTTTGCTGCCGAAAGGGCTGCGATTCCTTGTACCCCGACAGCAACAGATTGGTGTTTTGGGCCGGGCGCCTCGCTGCCAGCTGGTCCAGGGAAACTGGAAACGAACCATCTCCCGCGGGCTGGCAACCAAGTCCCACTGCCAAGGAGATCTCCGAAAGCTGGCTCCTGCTCCCCCAGCACCACGTAGACCTGCTGGAAGTGAAATGGGAATGGTTCCCAGAGGAAGGGACTGTCTTCCGCTGACCTGAGGGCTGATTCCCCTTAACCGAGCCCTGTGCTCTGCTGCAAAGTCACCCGGGGAGGAATAACCCCCCGCGCCAGGACAGGTTGGGGGTGACCTGCTGGAGAGCAGCTCTGTGGAAAGAGACCTGGGAGTCCTGGGGGACAACGGGATGACCATGAGCCAGCAATGGGCCCTGGTGGCCAAGAAAGCCAGTGGCATCCTGGGGGGCATCAAGAAGAGCGTGGCCAGCAGGTGGAGGGAGGTCATCCTCCCCCTCTGCTCTGCCCTGGGGAGGCCACAGCTGAAGCACTGGGTCCAGTTCTGGGCTCCCCGGTTCAAGAGGGACAGGGAACTGCTGGAGAGGGGACAGCAAAGGGCTACCAAGATGCTGAGGGGACTGGAACACCTCTCTGATGAAGAAAGGCTGAGGGATTTGGGTCTCTTCAGTCTGGAAAAGAGACGACTGAGGGGGGATCTCATCAACGCTTATAAACACTTAAAGGGTGGGTGTCAGGAGGATGGGGCCAGGCTCTTCTCAGTGGTGCCCAGCGACAGGACAAGAGGTAACGGGCACAAACTTGACCATGGGAAGTTCCACATAAACACGAGGAGGAACTTCTTTGCTGTGAGGGTGGCAGAGCCCTGGCACAGGCTGCCCAGAGAGGTGGTGGAGGCTCCGTCTCTGGAGACATTCCAAACCCGCCTGGACACGTTCCTGTGCAACCTGCTCTGGGTGACCCTGCTCTGGCAGGGGGTTGGACTAGATGATCTCCAGAGGGCCCTTCCAACCCTATGATTCTACAATTCTATGAAAGTCCCCGGGGGTCCTGATGAACCCAGCCCCCTCTCCTCCATCCCTGCCAGGAGGTGTCCCTGGAGGTTGGTGTCCCTCCCTGGCTCACCTCCAAGGCTCAACCTCAGCCATCCTGGCAACTGAGATCCCGTCCACGGCATGTTATCGACCTGCGCAGTGCCGTGCCCAGGTCCTGGGACAATTAGGGAACCGTCTGGCCCTGCAACACGTGTGAGGCATTTGAACAGCCAGCAGAGCCTCCCGCTTCGTGCCTAGGAATACATTATCCGCAGGTTGCGGTGAGATGAGAAAAATCATTATCCCCCGTGCCTTGGCCTTTCGGGCAGAGCTCAGCGCCCATCCATCACCCCCCACCCTCCCGCAGATGAGATGCGCGGCACGGAGGCAGTGTCAAGGAGCTGGTCCCCCGCCGGGATGCGCCTGCATGTCTTTGCCATTTGGGAAAGCAAAACAGATGGATGTGTTATTCTGGAGTCCGGAATTCCCAGGACACCGTTCCAAGCAGCAGCCCTGCGATGGGACCCCTCACCCCTCTGAAGTCGCCCCCTCCGTGCCCCAGCGTTACTGACTCCCCAAACTAACAATCACCCGGGTCCTGCCTGAATTTAGGAAGGTATTTAGTCTCTCAAACTTTGGTTTAGGGTTCACCTTCACCGTGCACTGCCGGATCAACATGTGATGCTTTGAGACGCTCAGGTTCGGACCGCCAAGAACCGAAACTGCTCCAGACTGGCAAGCAACTCCCGTAGCTTCAGCCTGCTCCGGAGTGCAGCATCCCAGGAGAGCTTTTGGAGATCAAAACTTCCTCCCAGCTCCACCTGGTCCGTCCCCCTTCCCCATAACCCAGCCAAGCTCAGCCACCCTCCAACAGCATTTTCCATCACTCCAGCCCTCTCCCAGGAGGGCGGGGAGCCAACATCCCCCCCTTCCCACCTCTCAGCTTTTGATTTTTAAATAAAAACCATCCTGGCAAATACTTGCCGGGTGACATCAGCAGCAGGTGATTTATGGCATTCCCTCTGGGGGCCCAGCAGCAAAATTGCATTTGCTAATGCCTCGCCTTACGCCCCCGGCCCAGCTCCGCATCCCGCGCGGCATCCCAGCTGATTGCTATCGATTTCCGCAGCTCGGAAGAGTTTACGTCTAGACATTTGCTGAGCAAACTCAATCAGGCCTCGCTAATAAGTGTTTCTGGCCAGTAAATTTTCGGCCAACGTAGTCACCAGGACCGAGAAGCGTGCGGCCAGCATTTAGGACACGCTGGTGACAGCACCGCAGGCACAAGCCACCACCTGCAGAGTCCCTTGTCACCTCCCCGCCGCAGCAAGGTGGCGAAGGGCTGCCAGCTCCATCCCTGAGCCCAGAGGCCGCAGAAGGCTTTGCCGTCAAGCCCACCGTGCCCAGTTCTCCCAGCCGAAGGGCACGGGGGACTGCCTGGAAGGAGAAGAGAGCCCAGAGGATCCCTGGGGAGGGTTCGCGAGATCAACCAGGTCTCCGGGGCTGTAATCCAGCTTTCTCCGGCAATGTTTTCACAGGCGTATGAGACACCTCCGAGAGCAGCATAGACAACATCTTCATCCACAGACGTGTTATTCTCACAGCAAGATGCAGGAAAGGGAGCCCCTGGGGTAAGGGCTGGCTTTTTCTTTTTTTCCCCCCTTTATTTAGACAGCTTTTAACTTAACTAAGAAAAGAGAAACGCAGCCTCTCTGCCTGCGTGAGCCCTGCCCTCGGGTTTCTGCAGTTTTCAGGAGTCCAGATTCGAGCTACAAGATGAACTGTTTAAGAGGTGCCAGCCTCGGATGCCCGCAGTCCGCATTTTAAGGAGCTTCGAGGTGACACCGTCCACCGCCCAGGGACGGCCTGCGTGCAGGGCTGCCTTTTGGTCCTAGAACTGCAAAGTTTGATGGCTCATTCCCCCATCCCCGCCACCAGGCTGGGGACGCAATGGCCTAGGGGAGCAGGAGCAGCGCTGGTACCCAAGCTGAGCCGGGGACGGGCCGGAGGTGGCCATGTCCCCTTGCACCCCCTCCGGCTCCTCTCCAGCACCGCAAAGCTCTAACAGGAAGCTACTACGAATAATAACACTTCGTTATTAATTTAGGATGGTGTCTTCTCCACCTGCTGCACTCACCTGCGCCGGCGAGGAGGCCAGATCCGGGCTGTAGCCTGGCGAGGAGAGGTGGAAGCTGCTGCAGCTCAGCGGTCGCCTTGGGGCAGGCACCGAAGAAGAGGAGGAGGAGGAGGAGGAGGAAGAGGAGGAGGAGGAGGAAGGATGCTCGTCTGCTGAGTCACCCCGGAGCTCCGGGGAGGAGCTGAGAGCAGGGTCAGCCCGCAGCCTCTGGGAGTAAGAGAAGGGGTTTGAAAGCCCAGCTTTGGGTTCCAGCATCCCTTTCCCTGTCCACCCAGGGTCCCCCATACCATCTCCTCCCCACATCCCCGGGAGACCCCCCTGCATCCCAGATCCATCCTCTAACACTTGGGCTCAGGACCTCACCCCTCCAGGGCAGAACTTTTGCAAGAAATTAATTAAAAAAAGTAATAAACAAAAACCTCACCCTAAACCAGCCATAACCACACCAACGGCATTGATTGTAGACTTAGAGACTCCCCCACCCATCCCTAAGGACTGCGCCTCCGCAGCCCCCGCTGCCTCAGGAAAAAAAAAAAGGAAAGCACAAACCTATTCTAATTTTTAAAATTATCTTATTAATAAGCTTTTTAGCAGCCCAGCCCTCCCTCCATCCTTTATAGGGAGCACTTGCCCAGCTCCCAGCTGCCTCTGATGGGGACTGGCTGATCCCAGCCCTTAAAAGAGTGGGGCAGAGAAGGGCAGGGTGATGCTGGGGAACTTCATCCTTCTTGGGTGGGGGGTCTCCGTTGGAGGGGCTGCCCTGCACCAGCCAGGAAGGTGAGGCGTGTTTGGGTGGGTTAGGCAGGTAGGTTGGAGGTCCTGGTCCTGCTGCAAGTTCTATGGGCAAGGCCCGGGGCAAGGTGCAGGTCTGGTACTTGGTAAGGGGTGGTTAATGTTGCGTTGGACCATGCTGGGGTGGGCAGAGCCAGGGGAATAGCCCGTAAAGGACATTTTCCTACAGCTCGGAGTGTGGTTTGGCTGTGGGACCATCTTTACTGGCTTTGCTTGGGCGGTTGCTGTCTCACCAAGACTCACCTGCATCCTAAGCTTGTCCCAGCTTGCTCCTGCCCTGGACAAAGAGAGTCCCTTACTTTGGTGGCAGGCAGGGGATGGGTACCAGGCTTCTACCCAGCAACGCTGGGGAATGAGGGAGGGGAAACTGAGGCAGGGCTGTGCTGTTTACCAAAGACAGCCCCAAAAGCCATAGAGACCTCTCCCTTTCGGCTTTTACTCCAGCTGGTGGCTATGTGGGGCCATCAAGCTACCCTTGGGACAAACCCTCTCCTAAGCAGACTGGTCTGCTCTTGTTTTGCTGGAGCACGGGGACCCCTGATGCCCAAATATGAGCTCTCTGTCCTCCAAATTTGGAGGGTCTCCTACCTCAGGGGAGCGGGCATGGCCCTCGGTGGGCAGCGAGTGGTACGCAGACTCGGGTGTACGGAGCAAGCGGCTGGGGACAGGGATGTCCAGGGCTGGGGATGCCGGGGCTGTGCCTGCTGCTTGCTGGTCCTCTTCCCGGGTGCTGGGGGAGGGTGGTGGGGGTGAAGCCGGCGTGGTGGGTGGCCGGTGCTCATGTAGGGATGCGGTGAAGGCCAGCCGGCCGCAGTGCATCGCTGGCTGCTCACTGCCCACCCGCAGCAAAGCCATCACGGCACTGTAGCGGTACCAGTCCTCATCCCTCCCGGCGGAGAGCTTCATCCGGGGCTGGTTGGTGCGAGGGTAGATGGCGAAGAAGGCTTCGCCCACCAGCCTGCTCCTCCCCATCCTCCCTGTCCTCCCAGGGAAGTACAAGGCCTCAATATGAAGCCGTACGTCGTGGTTCTTGTCATTCTTGCAGAAACCTGCCAGGAGTGAATCACAGAGTGGTTGAGGTTAGAAGGGACCTCTGGAGATCATTTGGTCCAACCTCCCCCCACCAAAGCAGGGGCACCCAGAGCAGGATGCACAGGAACGTATCCAGGCGGGTTTGGAATGTCTCCAGAGAAGGAGACTTCTCTGGGCAGCCTGTGCCTGGGCTCTCAAAGTAAAGAAGTTTTTTCCTCATGTTGAGATGGAACTTCCCCAGGAGACCATTGGCCTTCTTGGCCACAAGGGCACATTGCTGCCTCGTGGGCACCTTGTTGTCCAAGTCTTGCTTAAGAGGGCTGGTGGTCCCAGGAGCATCTTGCTGGGCTCATCCATCAGCAGCCCCGGTTAGCTCTGCTCTGTGAACACTAGAAAATGGCTTATACATCTAGATCCTGGGGGGGGTTGCATCATTGGCGGTGTTGGCCCTGCTCCAAGCTAGACCTGCCCCATCCATCCCACTAAGCTCAAACAGCTTAGACTCCAGCTTGGGGGGGTTGCATCGTTGGTGGTGTTGGCTCCTACTCCAAGCTAGACCTGCCCCATCCATCCCACTAAGCTCAAACAGCTTAGACTCCAGCTTGGGGGGGTTGCATCGTTGGTGGTGTTGGCTCCTACTCCAAGCTAGACCTGCCCCATCCATCCCACTAAGCTCAAACAGCTTGGACGCCAGCTCAGGGGGTTGCTGTAGGGGCCTCTGCCATCAGCCCATCCCTGTGGCATCCAGCCTCTTACCTCTGGGCAGGGTAAAGGTGAATTTCTTCCGCTGGAAGGAGTAGATCTGGTTGAGGTCGCTCTGCTCGATGGTGTCGGTGGTGCCAGCGCTGCTCTGGGTGACCTCCCCGTTGTTGATGCAGAGCCGGATGCAGGCGCTGGAGCCCTGCAGCAGCGGGTTCTCTACGGTGAGCCGCAGGGCGTAGCGGCCCTGCCGGTTAAACTGGGCACTGACCACCTCAAACTCAAAATCCAGGGTCTTCTCCTCAGCCTTCAGCCGGGAACGCTGCAGGGCCAGGGGGATGCGAGGTTCCCCTGCCTTGCCCGCCATGGGGAGAGAGGTGGGGGTTCATCTGGAGACGAACCCTCCTTGACAGCAGGGACCTTGAGGATCTCTGCCCTGGAGCAAGCCCTCCTGGCAGCCTGGGGCAGGTTTCTGAGCCAGGAAATCCTGCTGCCACTCTTCTCTTCCCCTCTCCAGCGGGTAAAGCGCCTGGGGGTGCCCCTGGGTATGTGTCGGCTTCACATCTCCGCAGGCAGCTTTCAAAAGCGGCAAAAAAAAAAAAAAAAAAAAAAAAAAAAAGGAAAAGAAATCCCCGACCCTAAAAAAAACACGCAGGGAGACGCTGAGAGCTTTTTCTGCCCTGGTGCACGGGCAAGGACGGGGGCTTTGAGCTCCAGTTTGTTTGCTGGGAAACCAGGTAACTAGATGCAGAGTGGTGGCTGCCTTCCAGCAAACAGCCCGGGATATCCGGGGTGATGCCGAGCGATGCAACACAGACGCATTGTGTGCGGGCAGGGTGTGCTGGGGGGTGCGTGCATTCCTGCACCGGGGAGTCGGCGGCTCCTCGAGCCCTTTTCCTTGGGAGATTCGCCACCAAGGGGTTTGCGGGATGTTGCAGAGCCACCAGAGATGTTGGTGTTGAGGATGGGGCAATCCATGCCAGTTGCTCCCACGCGTTGCTGACCCCCGTGGGGACAATCCCGCTCCTCCTGCACCCGTGGGACATTCGCTGGATCTCCTGCTGATGGGACCGGGCAGCCAAGCCTGCGGCCATGTTTTGGTTTGTCTCTAAGGCAAGTTTTGAGATGGGTTTGCTGGTGGAAGTGGCTCCCCATAGGGTTCGGGAAAGGGATGAGCCTGGGGAGCAGTGCTTGGCTGTTGGATCAGCTCCCAAAAGGGATAAGGGACACTCGCCCACCTAATCCTAATGCCTGGTGACTTGGCAGGCGAGTCCAAGGCAGGAACTGTTCCAGTAGTGTCTCTACAAAACATGCAGTTGAAATGGTTCTTTGCGTTGCCTGGCTTGGAGATGTGCATCTGCTGCTGGGGGGCTTGCTGGGCTCTGGGGACCAAAGGGTTGACCCCCAGCTGGGATTTCACCACGGCAGTGAGGGCTGGAGATGCCCTGAGAGTCGTGGCCAGGCTGCAGAAGGGAAATCAGAGCTGGTGGGACGCCTGTGTGTGGGTTGGGAGACTTTCAAGGGTGATGTCTTGAGTCAAAGCTGGCTGCAAAGGGCTTTTGGTCCAGGTCTGCTCTCCTCCAGCTCGGTGTTACGTGGGCTGCTCTTTCCCCGCACAAGGAGCGCGTGTTTTCTGACTGGTGCAACTGGAGCTGAGCTCCCTGCCTGCTAAACCTGCCGCCGAGCCAGCTGAGCATCCGGAGGTTACTCCCACCGCGGATATTTTGGGACTGACCCCAAGGGGTTTGGTGGTCCGGGGTGGGCAGGGAACTGGAATGGCACCGTCCGATGCTCGCCTGGAGCCCCCCTGTCATATCTCATTCCCCCATCGCCGCTGAGAAGAGCGCGTTCCCGCAGCTTTCGGGATGTTTCCAGTGAAACGTGAGCCGGAGCTGGGCTAGCAGATGGCCCTTCTCTAAGACAGCTCCCCACTCCGTGTAAAACGCCACATACCAGTCTCTTCACACTGGTGCAAGCTTGAAACAACAACGTTATCCTGGGCGGGGGGGGGGGGGGGGGGGGGGGGGGGGCGGGTTGGGGGGATAAAACAGCATCTGAGACCCTGGGGCATAAGATTTTTTGCTCTTTTTGTTTCCAGTCTGGGGGCAGCCCAGGGATCCTCCAGGCAGCCAGCCCAGACGTGTATCGAAATCCCTGCCTCCAAAAATCCCCTTTGGAAGGGTGCGTGAGCCATGGGTGGATTCACTAAAAATAACTCCTGGTCTCCCACCCCTCCCTGATTCTTCCAGGGAGGCTGGTTGTACGTCCTGTTCCTTCCTCAGGCAGGTTGGAGTCCCGGACACAACCTTGGCTGATGCATCCAACCTCCTGCCGTGGTGAGGACGCTGCAGAGGTCAGGATGAGGACAGGAGGCAAATGGGCCACAATTCAGAGGTTTCAGGGCCCCAAGTTGGGTTTAAAGTGGAAAAGGGTGGTCCGCGTGGCGCTAAGCTTGAGCTGGTGAAATGGAGCGGGTGGCGGGGGGGTCGTTCCCTTGCCAGTCAAGCCTGTCGGGAAGAGTGCTAAATGTCTCCGGGGTGCTCAGATATGCTGATGGCTGGATCGCTTCCTTGAGAGGGCTGAGAGCACAAATGCTTTTAACGCTCATGAAGGGCTTGGTGGTTCCTTCCCCTGACGGCTGGGGATCGCTCAGTGCTCCCAAAGCAGAGATGCCTGTGAACAAGGTGGTTTCTCCCAGCCGAGAAGCCAGGGATGGCTGGAACCGAGTGTGTGGTGCTGCTCTCAGCTGTTTCACCTACGAAATCGCGGCAATTTGAGCTGCTAGTGCCCATGGAGATCACCGAATGGTAGGGGTTAGAAGGGCCCTCTGGAGATCATCCCGTCCCACCCCCTGCCAGAGCAGGGTCACCCAGAGCAGGTGGCACAGGAACGCGTCCAGGCGGGTTTGGAATGTCTCCAGAGACGGAGACTCCACCACCTCTCTGGGCAGCCTGTGCCAGGGCTCTGCCACCCTCACAGCAGAGAAGTTTTTCCTCATGTTGAGATGGAATTTCCCGTGTTCCAGTTTGTGCCCGTTACCTCTTGTCCTGTCCCTGGGCACCACTGAGAAGAGCCTGGCCCCATCCTCCCGACACCCACCCTTTACGTATTTATAAGTGTTGATAAGGTCCCCCCTCAGCCGTCTTTTTTCCAGACTAAAAAGACCCAAATCCCTCAGCCTTTCTTCATCAGAGAGGTGTTCCAGTCCCCTCATCATCTTCATAGCCCTTTGCTGTCCCCTCTCCAGCAGTTCCCTGTCCCTCTTGAACCGGGGAGCCCAGAACTGGACCCAGTGCTCCAGCTGTGGCCTCCCCAGGGCAGAGCAGAGGGGGAGGATGACCTCCCTCCACCTGCTGGCCACGCTCTTCTTGATGCCCCCCAGGATGCCATTGGCCTTCTTGGCCACCAGGGCCCATTGCTGGCTCATGGTCATCCCGTTGTCCACCAGGACTCCCAGGTCTCTTTCCACCCAGCTGCTCTCCAGCAGGTCACCCCCCAACCTGTCCTGGCGCGGGGGGTTATTCCTTGCCAGGCGCAGCACCCTACGCTTGCCCTGTCGCCACCGTGCTTATCTGTGGAGCCGGGACTTGCTCTTGCACCCCCCGTACCACGGTGGGAACCCTGTGCCGCCGGGTTGGGCTCTGCTTTCCTGGGGCACGGCAGCAGGAGGAATCGCGGTGATCAAATCGGCGTCTGTGTGAAGGATCACGCCCTGGCCTTCACCTCCCAAACGCATCTGAAAGTTTCCTCTGCCTCAATTAAAACCCATCAGGCTCTAATGCGGAGAAATGGGACCTATTTCATCCTTAACTAGCCCGCTTAATTTCCTTCCCGCCCTTGTGCAAACACATTACGGAGCCACCGCTAATGACAGCATCATCAAAGGCTAATTTTCGCATCATCTAATCTAAGGCGCAGTTCATTCATGCAGCCTTTTCCCAGCCGTGGCAGAGCCGCGCGCGCAGCGGGTCCGGAGGTGCCACCTCCGTCGTGGTAGCGTGGCACCAAAACTGGGGCTGAGACCCTCCCCTGCCCCCCTGTTCTCCACCCCCAAATTAAATACTAATTTCCACGGCGCTCTCTCGGGAGCGAGCCTGATTCATAGGGCAGCGTGAGGTCTATTCGTTTTGGCAGCCGGCGGGTTTTTTGTTCCGCAAAAATGAAAGGTGGCCTTTGATGGCTGGAGCTCTGCCCGTGTAACGAGCTCAGGGGCTGGGCCCGGCAAGCTGTGTCGGAGTGATGGGAGAGGGGTGGTTTGGGCCAAAGGTGGGTTCCTGTTGTCCTGAGCTCTCTTCTTCCATGCGAAAGTCCTTTCCCTTAGCGAAATGTCCCCGTGGGTGCAGTGAAAGGCAGTGATTTGCTCGTGGCTGCTGGGTTGCCGAATCTCCTCTCCGGCCTCTTATCCGATGGCACAAGATAAAACAGGCTCAACGCATGCAAAGAGAGGACGTTTCATCTCCAGGAGCAGAAAAAAATATTTGGGAGAGACTTTATAGCGCGGGGCAGAGGCCAAGGACGCACCTAGCAAGGCGTCGGAGGGTCTCTGCGCCCTGCAGCTGCCACTCAGGACTGGGAGAGGGGTAAGGAGCAGGGAAAGCGGCCCATTTCCATGCTCATCGAGCAGGAGCGGCAGCATCTGGGGCTGCCACCGAGCTCCTGGTTCACCCACACCTCGCAGGGCTCTTCCCAGCCTGGTCCCTGCTGCCTGGGGAGGGGGCAGCAGACCTTGGCAGGCGAGGTGGGTCATCACAGCCTGAGCGGCAACCTATGAGCCTATGAGGCCTGTGGCTGGTTTCCCAACGGCCGTTTTTGGGTTGAAAATCCCGAACGGCTGGAATGCCAACTTTTTGCAGGGAATTAAAGGGCCTTGAGAAGTTTCGGTAGAGCCAAAGCCCTTCCAGGGCCGGTGTGCGTCTGTAGGGTGATCACTCCGCTAAGATCAGGATGGACGTCGCTGGGATATTTTTGTCTGGGGCCAGAAACCCCATGACTCTGAATTTCAGCCCCATCCCTCTCCGCCAGCCCTTTCCCCAGCCCCTCAGCTTTCCCAGGAAGCACCTTCGGGATCCAAGAGCAGCATTTCTCATTTAAAAACAAGCCCAGGGAAGGGTGGGGGGGGGTGGGTGAAAAAAAACAAACCTGTGGGCCACTTTGTTCAGCGTTGCCACGAGGTTTTTGGCTAAAAATTAAGCTAAATCTTCAACCTCGATTAATTTTTCCTTCGCTTCGCTTGCTGTCACGTGTGGAGTGTGTGTCTTTTTCTGGCTTATATTCTTATATTCTTTTTTTTTTTCTTTTTTTTTTTTTTTTTTTTTTGTAAGCTGCTCTCTCCTGAGCGAAGCGTAGCCGGCGGGTCGAAGGACGTGTTGGCCAAGGGGACTGGTTACTCCTGGGGTAAAGCATCCCCCAGTTCACACCCCCAAGACGTTTTCCACCCCGAGGTGTTTTGCATCCCTTTCCTGCTCCCGTGGGACAGTCACTTGCTGTGTGAGCCCTGGGCGGGATCCGGCCACCTCCCATGGGCGGCGGGGAAGATGCTCTGGCGGTGGTGTCCCCGGACCAAGGACACACATCCCCAAGCTTGCACCAACCCCAAACTTTCCTTCCCTGTTCCCACCCCTCTCGAGTCGCACTGGGGCTGGGGGCGGGGGGGGGAAGGCGGCGTGGAAAGCAAATAAATCTGCGAGATTTGAGCGAAGGATTGGGCTCAACCAGTAAGGAGCTGGCGGTTTAATTTACCCCAGGAGGAAGCAGAGATGTTTGCACCCCGTGGAGGGGGACACGGCAGCATCGCGCTCCCTGGAAAACTTAGCGCGGGGTGTAGGGAGCAGCTAAAACCCAGCTGAGCCGGGGAGAGCCGGGGAAGAAGGGGGTTGGGTCGAGCTGCCTCCTCTCCCGAAAAGCTCTGCCTAATCAAAGGGAGAGCGGAGCACGGGGTTGGTTGTTTTTAATTTTCTAAACCCCCGGGGTGGCCCCCAGCCAAGGCCTTCCTGGCGATGGAGGGGATAAAGTTCCCCGAGCCACCGCGAGCCTCCGCTCGCTCGCCGGTGCCCTGAACTTTGCCTCGAAGCTCGCATGGCCGCATCCTGCGCCGGGCTCCCGCAAGCGGATGCTCTAGACCCGGCTTAGTGAGGCCGCGCGTCTCTCCCGAGACCCCCCCCATCGAGCCAAGGCGCCGGGTGCCCTTTCGAGGAGGTCGCTGGTTGGAAGAAGAAGGTAACTTTTTTACTTTTTTTTTTTTTTTTTCCCCGCCTGGTCGTCTTTCTTCCCCCCCACCCCCCCCCCACCCCCTTTTGGTCGTTGCTTCTTGCAAACTTGGCGTGGCGGGGGGGGGGGACGCTGGGCTTAACGGACCCTTTCAAGCTTCAATCTGCAGCTTCTTTGCTTACGGTGGGGTAAACCCTGCTCTGGGGGTGCAGGAGAAGCCACCCCCCCCCCCCAAAAAAAAAAAAAAATCCCATCTCTGCCCTTAAGTAGGGATTTCACCTCCCTCTTGGGAAGGAATCCTGGGGTGGGGGTGGGGGGGGGGATGTTCCTGGGGGATGCTCGCTCCCCTCCAGTGTCGCAGGAGCTGAGGTTATGGGGTGCTCTGCCCTGACCACCACCTCCCCCCCCCCGCCCCCCAGCGCTGCTTTCCATGCTGATCTATAACTTTATCGGCAGGTTTTGGTGCAATCCTGCAAACTCCTGACTTTTTCCCTTCACTGATTTGGAGGCGGGAGGGGGGTTCATTGTGCAGCAGGTGCTGCTGTCTTTGCTTTGAAATGAGGGAGCCGGGGTGGCGGGGGGGGGCCGGGGCGTCAGGAGCCTAAAAATAACCTTAAAACAGTTTCCTTGGCTTAAATGTTTAAGCTGCCTTTGCTTTTAAAATGCAAAAGGAGCTTCTTCCTCCGGCTTGCTGGCGTGTTTGTGATCTCCGCGGTGGATTTATTATCTGCAGGCTCCAGCTTTGCAGAGGGAAGGGGGGGTTGTGAAGAGCCGGAGCGGCTCCCCGGCTCTCCCCAGGGTGGGGGGAGATGGGGGTGCAGGAGGGATTTTGGGGGAGAAGGTGGTGGTGGTGGTGGGGGGGGGATTTGGATCGGATGAGAACTGGCCTCGCCATGGCTGAGCTGGGAGGAAAAGCCCGTCGGAGCGGGATGGTTGGGTGGGATGAAAAACTTCCTCCGGACCTTTCCCTGCCCTGGGCAGGGGCTTTCCCGAGGGGATGGGGGAAAAACGTGGGCTGGGGTGCAGCGAGTCCACCAGCCCCCACCGGGCTTCCCGCATGGGCTCATCGGTGCAATGAGTTCAGCGTCCTCAGTCCCCTGGGGCTGAGCCTGCCTCGGGGAAAGGGTGGGCAGCGACTTCCCGGCCACCTCCGGCTGGATGGTCCTGGGTGTGTGTGGGCTCCTTGGCACTTGTGTTCGGGGAACTTGAGGGACAGCATGACCTTCATGCTGGAAAAAGCTCTGCTTTTCCAGAAAGGTGATCAAAGTCTTCAAAAAGCTCTAGGCAACGGCTGGCCGGGGGAGCTTTAGTGCTTGGAGGGCTCCAGCGTCACTGGCGGTGGGAAGGGATGGGACCGACTGTCCTCTTGCCCCTCCCAGCTGAGCACGAGCGGCTTCAAGCCAACTTTTCTCATCTCATTTTGGGGCTGGGGCACTGCGTTTGGTGGATTTGGGGGCTGAAGTTGGCTGGCTTGGCTTGTCCTGATGCGAGACCAGGCTTTGCCTCTCCAAGCGCCAGTGGAAGCTGCTAAATCCGCCTTTGGGAATGAGCATCTCATGAGCTGGGTCACCAGCTCCTGGACTTTGACGTGTCCGTCGCCGTGCCACCTGGCTTTGCAGGGACCAGCCCGGCAACCACCCGTGCAGCTCCCGAATGGCAATTGAATTAGAGGAGATCTCACTTAAACAACTCTTCCCACCCACCTCCCCCCCCCCGCCCCCCGCCCCCCGGCCTCGGCCCAAGGGCTCCCTGAACAATTGTGAAATGAGATCTTTATCATTTTTATTAAAAGCTGTACACGAGGCATCACCATTAGGCTAGATGGGAGGAGGCGGGGGGGTGGGGGGGGGGTTGGAAGGGGGGTAATTCCCTTATGGCTCCCCTCTTTCCCCCCTCCAGTTTAATTCATAGTGGTGGGATGCAAAAGCTCCCCGGAGAGTGATGGATAGTGGGAAATGAAGAATATGAAGGAGCTTTATTGAACCCATCAATCTCGGGCGAGGCTGCCGCGATCAAAGGCCCAGCCTGTTTCGGCGGAGGTTATGCAGAGGAGCAAAGAGATCAGGTTTCGGGGAAAAGCAGGGCACGGAGGGACTGTGAAGCTCCTGGCTTGGCTCCGGCCAAAAGAACCAGCACCCGTGGAGCAGGGTGGAGAGCGGTGGCTTTGTCCTGGCCAGGGATGCCGATCCCGCTGTGGTTTTGGCGTACCTGTCCCTCTTCTTCCTCCGGGACGCCAGGATTTGCAGCCCGGGCAGTAATAGGAAGGGTTAACTGCCACGTTGAGGCTGAAGAGCCTCATCGCATCCCTCTCCCCAGCTGAAATGCCCATCCCCAGTGAGGTGTCTCCTCCGGCACAGCACCAGGGCGTCCACCGGGCTCCAGGCTTGGCTGTGGCTGTGTCAACGCCGCCACTCATTCAGCCTTGGGCTGCCGTGGCTTGCCTGATAATGTCCAGCAGATGGGTTGGAGACTCTGAAGCACCTCCTGATTTCTCCAGACACCCGGTTTTTGTGGATGATGACCAAGACGTTGCCGCCCTGCGCGGTGGACCACGAGAGGGGACCTTCCCCTGGAGTGGGCCAGCATCTATCTCCTGAAGATGAGCAGGCTGGGCTGGAGGATTTGAAGATCACCTGGTGCTGGGAAGAGTGTTGACCCACCTTGGTCCCATACCCAGACAGAGCCAGGCACAGGCAATACTCCGAGCAAGGACGTGCTGGAAGGGGAGCAGACACGCCACCCCGGGAGCTTGTCAGCTTGGTCTCGTGATGTTGCTGCCCGGCACAGATTCAGGCTGCAGCTTGCCCCACGGGGCTCCCCGAGGGCGGCGAGCACCGTTCCTCTCGCTGAGCCTTTCTCTCCTTTCCTTCCCGCTTTTCCGTGGCCGCCGCGTCCCCGAGCGGCTGCGAATCAGGGCATCGGCAAGGTGGCATCTGCTGGCTCGTTCAGAGGTGGGTCATATGGGGCAATGCTGCCTGGCTGGGCTGGTGGGTAGGAAGATCTTGCTTTCTGCTGGTTGTCCTCCTTTGGGTGACCCCCAAGGGGAAGGTGAGAGGGGCACAGGCAATCCCACAGTAGCTTTTGGAGACCGTCCTTCGTCCAAATGCTGCTTGGCAGGGGAAACAGCATCCCAGGAGAGATGCTGCCCTATGCCGCTGCCTTGCTTTACCTGCATAAACCCCAGCCCCAACTTCCAAGCTCTGCCGCCCTTCGGTGACCCTTCGGGAGGGGAAAGAAGCTTGCAGACATGTGTGCTGCCATGAACTCTGCAGGCTCCTTCTACCTTTTTACGTTTACAGAGTGCTACATTCCTGGGAGGTGAGGTCAGAGCCGCTTCCCTGTGCAGGCAAAACCAAGGGATGGCTGGAGAGTCGATGCCTTGAGGCCGGGACACAGTGCTGGGTGGGTTGAGGGCAGGGTCTGGGGTCCATCTGAGCGTGGTGCTCACCCAGGGGTGGTGGTGTCCATCCTTCCTCTGTTGGAGCCTGTGCTGGTGGGGAGCAGGATGGTGGTGGCACCCTGATGTGGACCGAATGCTGGGGGGGACCTGCTTTCTCGCTGAGTTTTGTCCCTCTGGGAAGGGAGGCGAAGGTCCCAGGTCTTACGTCCTCATCTAGAGGGAGTCCCTGGAGAGGACCCAAAAATCTGGCTGGGCTTGTGACACCCAGCAGAGCATCAGGCCATGGGGCAGTGTGGCTTGTCTGTCCAGACACAGGGCTGCCTGTGGGGCCGCAGCCCCGATGCGGGGAATTTCTTTGAAGCTGGCAAGCTATATCCATCACGGTCCCCGGTGAACACCAGCTGTACAAACAGCAGCCCAGAGCAAAGCTGCTGGCTCAGTCATCCATCTCCTGCCTGTCCGCTTGGAGCCACCGAGCAGCCCTGGGTGGTTTGGGATGTCCCCAGGCTGTGGGATGAGGTGTCCCCAGGTCGTGGACCGGGGCTTGGGGGGCTGCGCTGAGCATCACTGTCCGGCATTCGGGGACGTCTTTGGGCACTGCCTTTCCGATAGCGGGGTAGCTGAGGCACGTGGCGGCTTGTGCGACGTAGCTCTGGGACAGCAGCGGAGGGTGTGGGGCTGTCTGGACCAAAGTCATCCAAAAATAACGGGGAGAAGGAGAAACGAGAGCGTGTTGGGTCTGGCACCACGACAAATCCTTCTTCCTTTTTATTGCTACAAAAGGAGAGGGGCTGAGGTGCCCTCCCCGGGGCTGGGGGAGGCTGGATGCTGTGTGGGGCATCCGGTGGCACAGAGGGACATTGGGGACACGGGTCATGAGCTCCCCAACTGTGGTGAGATCTCATCCCCGCTTTCCCAGCCAGCCCGTGCCACCCAGCCCCAAACTTGACCCTTGTGCTGGTTTTCGAGCCGTTGGCGTAAAAGCTGTTAAACAACCCAAACAAAAAGGCTCCGAGTCTATCAGCATCCCGTGGCGGGCAGGGAGCGGCTGGGGGATGATTAGGTGTGCCCCAAGCACTCATGTTGTGTGGGGGTGGGATTCATCCCTTGTCCCTCCCTTTGAGTCCAGATAAAAGCTGGATCCTTGGAGGCCCGGCTGGATTTTGAAAGCTCCTGGTCCCCTCCAGCTGCAGGAGTGACCCGAGAAGATAAAGCCTCTTGGCTCAGCGCCTCCATCCCTGCATTTCCAAGAACCCAGGAGGACGCACCTTGGGAAAACCAAGTTGGTTTCTACCTCTCGCCATCTCTCTCCAGCCCACAGGGGGAAGGAGGAGATGGCCATGGCAGCCAACGGCTCCGGTGGGACGCACGATGCTCCGCTGGACATCGGCTTTGCTGGCACCGAAGACCTCGTTTCTGACTGGTACATCTATGAAACCGTGGAGCCAGCCGTGCCACAGGATGAGTAAGTGTCCAGCCTCGCCGGCGGCTGCCACATGTCCCCCTGTCCCTGCTGGGGTCACCCTGGGCATCTACCAGCCTCCTGCCAGGCTGCTCTATCCCCTTTCTGTAGAGTGAGGTGTCCTGAGCAGCAGAGCCAGGATTTAATTGCCTGGTGAGTGGGAGGTGATTAAAAAGGCTTGTTTTGCCCCTTTAAAAATGTTTAGTTTCTCTAGGGTGCTTCTGCCAAGAGCCGGAGTAAATCCTGCAGCAGGCATCTCCGCTACTTACTCTGCCTTTCCCTTAGCCTTCCCCAAAATGCAAAGTCAAGTTGACGGCGTCAACTTGCTGCCCTGACCCCCCTGGAACCCCCGGGAGGGCTGCTCTGGCTCCGTGCTTCTGGGTTTGAAGCCATCCTCACAACACGGCCCCGTCCCCCGCCTTGATCCCAGCCCAGCTCCCGCGAGCAGCCTTTCGGCGAGGGACGAAGCCATTTGGCGGCACAGCCCGATCTACGGGTGGGGAGGCAGGGCTGAAGGGGGGGCTCGGCCGGGTCCCTGCCTGGCACGGTGATGCTGAGGCAGGTTTCCCACCTGCAAAATAGGGCTGAGCACCCCCGGGGTTACGCGGATGCCCCAGCCGTGGCATCACCTACTCAGCCTTTTCCCCCAGCTGGCGTATCAATGGGCCTTGTAAAGCCTATTCCCTCTCCATCCGTAAAGGTCCGCTCTTTACCGGGGCGTACTCCCAAAAACAGCGCTGCATGGGCTGCGTTTGCCCTGGGGATGGGACCCCAGAGCCCAACCTCGCAGCAAGGACCCGGCATTTCATGCCCTCCTGGCTGAGTGCCCTTCCCAAGGACAAGAGAAGTGCTATAGAGAAGGGAAACTGAGGCACGGAGCGGTGGGGCAATTATCCGAGGTGCCCTACAAGGCTCGGAGCTGAGCGTCCCAAGGCCCATCTATCAGCACCTATTGTCCCTCTGTTGACTTAACCCTCTGCGGGTGGGTTTTACACCGCTCAGTTGACTGATACCTGATCCTGAGGACAAGCAGGAGGAGATCCCAGCGGTGACCAGCCCAAAGGGTTCCTCCTCATCCTTAATCTTCCGCCTTGCGAAATGGCCTTTGAAATCTCCTTGCCCAGCCCTGGTTTCCCCAGACAAAGCCCCGCCTGCATGACCCACACTTCTTCGAGAAACCTTTTTGGGGTATTTCTGGGTGTCCGTTGCAGCAAGCCCTGGTTGGTGAAGGGATGGAGGCAGCATCGGGGGGTGGTTTGCTCGTCTGGTGGCTCCTGGCTGCTCTGGATTTAGATGCTGACGCCCTGGTGACACCAGAAAGAGTTTTGATGTCCCTGTGCTCTTAATCGTGTGGGCGGGTGCCCTGGCTTTCCAGAGCCTGGATATTTTGGGACAGCGGGAACTTTCTGGTCTATCCAAGGCCAGCCGTTGGCAGTGGCAAAAAAGGCAGAAATCAGAGCTTTGCCGATGGCAGCTGGTCCTCTAAAGCCTTTTCTGGGCAGGTTGGTGACAGCCTTGGGCATACGATGCCTGAGAAATCCGAATTTCGCTATCAGACCCTTCGGAGAATGACGGTTCCCTGCAGCCTTGCTCCTGGGCTCTGCTCTGGGGCTGGTGTCCCGTCTCTGCCCACCCCACGGGCTTCGCCCCCAGCTGCGAGTTATGGGGCTCAGGGGGTTCCACTCCCCCGGGACGGGGATTTGCTGCCCGGCGTTGGGCGAAGGTGGCTGGGCACGATGGCGCTTGGCCTTGGGGAGAGGAGGAGGGCTGCGGCGAAGCGGAGATTAAGGGATATGATGGAGGCCAGAGCGTGAATAAATAAAGCGAAGCCTGGCACGTCGGCTCGGCTGGCCTTGGCTGGCCAGGGGACGTGGCAGCCAGCGCCTCCGCCATCCTCCCGGCTCTGGGGCTGGTCCCTCTCCGGTGGGAAAAGGCATCGAAACACCCTGCAAGTGGTCTTCAGCTGGTCTTCAGCCTCCCGGCGGGCGTTTGATAAGCGCGGTGCCTTAGGCAGCGAGGAGAAGTGATGCTTTGCGGGCTGGGTCCCTCAAAAAGGCAGAGCGAGAATAGATTCGGGTGTCAAAGAGGTAAACGGGGGGCTTCATCCCTTGTTGCTGATCTCTTCTTCATCCTTGTACGTGCGGGGAGGTGGCCCGGGCGCTGCGGGGATCCGTTCAGGGCCCCTCCCGGGTGTTATCTCTCTTGCTTGATCATAAAAATAATCTCGTGAGGGTGACTTCATCCCTGGTTACTGGCAGTTGTGCAACCCAGCTCTTCAGAGGTTTACCCCTTCTCAGCACCAGGCTGAAACCTCCGCTGCCGCCGCGCGCGTGGGCCATGCCCTGGGATCTTTGCTTTGCCCTTTTTGGGACTAAATACAACCCAACACATCATTTTATTTACTATTTCCCCCCCCACCACCACCCTTTTTCTAGCATGTTTCCCAGCGCAATCCCAGACTGCGACCCCACCGTTTCTCCCAGACTGTATCACGTCTGCATGGCACCCGTCTCTGTAAGTACCCGCCGAGTCCCGCGTGGTGGGTTGTCTGCCCCCGCGTCGTGTTTTCTGTCCCCCAGCTCAGGTCATCTACCCCCAGTTAGCGGGTCTGGGCCCTGCAGCTTGAGCTGGAGCGAAGGTTGAGCTGGGATGCTCTAACAAGGGACTCGCGCAGCTCCAGACTTTGTTTCGTGCCCGTAGTTAATGGAAAGCTTTGATTTATTTTTATTTTTTCCCAGCGCGGTCCCTCTGAGGCGTTTAGAGCCTGTAACTCATCAGAGTAGGTTGAGAAGTGCCTGTCCCCGCTTCAGCCATGGCGGGATTTAGGGGGTTGGATGGAGGTGGAGTCTCCGCAGAGGCTCCCATCACAGAGCAGCATGTCCAAGCCCCCCACCCAGACCCCCCCCGCCCCTCCTCGTGTATTTATTGCTCCCTCAATTGGGTTTCTGGCAGCTGGCTGTGCTCATGGGCCTGTCCTTGCTGGTGAAACGCAGGCGTCTCCACCGGAGCTGCTGGAACGGGGTCCCAGGACTGCTCAGGTACCCTGACCCGTCCCCAGGGTCCCTGTCACCCCGTGGGGGGAGGGATGCTGAGGTGCAGCATGGGATAAACCAGCTTCGGAGCAGAGGATGGTGGGGACAGGGTGGCCACGATCTGATGGCAGGCTCATCCCTTCCTTGGCTTGCAGCCCGGCCAACTTTCTGGAGGAGGAAGGCAACCGAGGGCTGGTGGCTGCGGTGTTTGGCATCTTGTTCTCCTCCCTGTGCGTGCTGGTCTTGGACAGGGACCCTCTGCCGCTCATCACCTACTCTTCCCAGAGCACCCGGGGTAAGGCGAGCACCCTCCTGGCCCGCGGACACCCAAATCCTCCCCACCCAGGAGGCATGCAGCTTTGGGTGGCATCCCCCGAGCAGCCTGTTCACTCTGGTCCATACTGAGGGCACTGCCTTTTCTTCCCCGTTTTCCTCGCCCTCCTCTCTTCCCACCATCCCATCTAGAGTACTGGAAGATCCTGGCTTTGCTCTACTACCCTGCCTTCTACTACCCCCTGATCGCCTGTGCCACCGTCCGGCACAGGGTCAGCTACCTCATGGGCTGCCTGCTCTCCTGGTGTCACTGCGTGGTCCACATCTGGCAGAAGGTGGATTGTCCCCAGTCACCGAAGGTACGCGTCCCACCGCCCGGGGAAGGAGCGAGGAGGCTGGTGTGGCCCAGGGTTGGAGGTGGCTTTCTCACCACATCCCTGAAGTGACACGAAGATGTCACCTGCCCGGGCTGGGGTGGTCCCACGTGTGACAGTTCTGCTTCTTCCCAGATATACAGGTACTACTCCACTCTCTCTTACGTCCCCATCATCCTCTGCCTTGTGCTCTTAAGCCTTTGGTATCCAGCCCTGCTCATCAGGAGCTTCACTGAGCAGGAGGAGACCTTGGATAAGGAGGTAATGAAGATCCACGGGGTGACGCGGGGAGTGGTAGCGTGGGAGAACCCCTTGATGGACCTGCGTGGTTTTGGGACCTCTCCTGCCCTTGCAGCCCCTCTGTCTGCCTTGGGGACTGGGAGAACTGGGGTGCTCCCCGGAGCACGTGTTCCCCACTTTGTTCCGGCACTGGGAGCTGCCTTCCCTCCATCCATCTCACGGCACGGATCACGGCTCTGTTTATCTCGCTGGATTTGGAGAGGGAGTGAAAAATCCATCTTTGGAGTAAACTCCTTAGTACAAGAGGCTTAAGGCATCAATGCATCCCATTCAGGCCGGGACTGGGGTCGCCTTGTTTTCCCAGCAGGCTGGATAATCCCCGGCCCTTTGGGAAATGCCGGGCTTTGTTGGGAAGAGAGGAGGAAAAACCTACTTAAAAAAAAAAAAAAAAAAAGAAAAAAAGTGCCGTCAGCCCAAGCGTGGACTGAAGTGACCCCCGGGCTCTTGCTGGGAGCCGGCTGGTTGGAATGGGAGTTTTCGGCCGTCTTACCGGTGTGCCTGGTTTTGGGCTGCTTTGTTGATGGAACAAGGCGGATTTATTTATTTCTACCTTTGCTGTGCCGGCAGATTTGATGCCAGCATTGCTCCAGCGCTTTTGTTATCTGAATGAGGGCTGGGAGCCCATCGCCCGCGTCCCATACGGAGGGTGCTGTGGGTGGCAATGGGTGGGTGGCCGAGCAAGGAGATGCCTGCTGGGTGGGATGGAGGAGATGCTCCGTTGAAAGCCTCCCCAAAAGGGTCACCTCCCCCTGTCCCGAGCGCCTGAGCGTGTCCCTGTGCTCAAATCGGGCAATTTATTGCTGTTTTCCTTAAGGTTACAGGGAGGGGTTATTACAAGAAGTACCTAAAGGCTGTCCTGTCCAAACGCCCTCGGAAGGGGAGGTAAGGACGGCACCTTCCCGAGACCAGCGAGCGCCTGTGCCAGCCCTGCCCGGCTGCAATGGGGGCAGAGACAGTCCCTGCTACCGAAGAACGTGCGTTTCACCCTCTTCTTCCCCCTCCAGCTCTGCCAAGATAGAAGAAAACCTCCTGTCGAGGGTCCGGACCTATTTACGCTCCTACATCTACGCTCCCGAGGAAGGTGGGCCGTGGGTTGTGCTCTCGGCTGCGGCAGCGGCTGGGCGAAAGGGGCTGCCTCCCCCTCCCCGGGGAGAGCAAATGCCTTTCTTGGCTCCTTCCCCAAAGCATCTGTGCCGCAGCAGCTGCTGCCCGCCGCACGTGCGACGCCTCGGCTTCCCACAAACTGTTGCGGTTTGGGGTGGGGAGCTGGATCCCCCCCCCCCCAACACCCCCCCCTCCCCACACACACACACCCGCCATGGTGGGCTGCGGCTGTGAGGCTCCAGCACGGTTTGTGCTGATATTGCCGCCCGATTGCTTGATACGGCTACGGTGAGGGAATAAAAATCTCCGCCAAGGGGATAAAAATCCCTAACGGCGCAGGAACGGGGAGCCGCTCCTCGCCCCCTCCGCCCATGGGAGAAGCAGGGGCCGTCCCCGGGGGGGTGGCCACCCCAAGGGACGTGGCTGCTGGGACTCAGTGCTGTGGGTGCACGAGGTTCCGTGGGCTTGCGGGAAAGGAGGATCGAAGGACGGAGAAAACTCTCCCGGCTATACATCCCTTTTCCCTGGGGACATCCCAATTAATATTTGGCCGCCCCGCTCCAGCGCTCTCCCCCAGGGCGTTTGCTTTGGCTGCTGGCTTGGGTGGACCTCCATCCTCCTCTTCTCTTCCCCCACGATCCCACATCCCAACTCCTCCCCGGTAACACCCCTCCCCTTCTGCATTCCAGGTTTCCGCATCCCCCTGAAGCTCGTCCTGTCCATAACCACGGCCGTGATCGCTGTCTACCAGGTGATGCCGATGGTTAAATGCCGAGCAGAGTCCCCTCCCTGCCTTCTCGCCTTCATCCTCTGGAGGCAGAGGAGCCCAGAGGTCATTGCCATGCCACGATTTTGGCTACGGGGATGGTATTAACGTGCCTCGAGGTATTACCATCCCTCGGCTGAGCCGCGGTAACTGGCCATGTGCTTCCAGGGCTCAGCCGGCCTTAAGTCTTTAAGCCAAGGCGATGGCTCAGCGGTGGGATGCCGTGACCCTGGGGGGCTCACATGGCACCGCTCCCTCGCAGGTGGCCCTGCTGCTCCTGGTGGCCGTCGTCCCCACCATCCAGATCGTGCGGGCGGGGATGACGAAGGACATCGTGGTGTTGTTGGTCCAGTTTGGCTTGGTGCCCTCGGAGAGCCCAGCCGTCCCGGGTGACATGGAGAAAGAGCTCAACACCGTCAAATATTACCTGTGGTCGCTGGAAGGTGGGTTTCCCAGCCAGCTCCTGCATCCATAGGTGATTTTGGGAGGATTTCAGAACTTAATCAGAGAGATTTCTAACCCAGAGGACGGTCTGGGAAACTGGTCGGGAATGGGAGCAGCTTCCAGGGAGGCTTAAAAACCAGCTGCCGAAGCCGCGCAGACATGAAAGGTGGCCGTGGGAGGCCGGTGCCGTGCCAGGCATCTCCGAGCAGCCGAGATGCTGCCCTTCAGCTGCGGGCTTTGATATGTGCTGGAATTGAGCAGATGGCCACCGCCTTCCCCCCAACCCGGATAATTAAAAGCCCAGGATTGGGGGGGGTGTGGGTGTGTGTGTGGGGATAGCAGGGGTGTCCCACTCCCTCCACAGCATTACCTTAGGGTACCACCAACCTTGGGGGGAGGAATTTTGTGGCTTTTGTTGAGTCACCGAGCCTCTTTCATCCTCTTTGTTTCCCTGACATCTCCATCCTTCCTACCAGACCTCCTTCCCCACTCTTTCTTCCCCCCCCTCTCCCCTCTCTTTCTTCCCCCCCCATCCATTTTTCCGAGAGCGTCTTCCCAGGCTCTCTCCATCACACTGCCTGCTCATCGCGGCTTGCTCCATGATTTTTCCAGCGCTGAGCTAACCGAACCGCTGGTATTTCCCCCGGTGGCTTGTCTTTCCCCTTCCCTTTCACCGTCTCACCAGCTCGTGCCCACCTGGGAGATGGAGATCCCTGTATCACACAGGGGGATAGGGAGGGAAACTGAGGCACGGTGCCCCGTAACTCAGCCCGTTGCAAGGCTCCTGGGGTATTTTACAATCAAATGCCTGACCCGGCCGTTCTCCCCGCTGCTCCTCCCCAGTCTGCTACATCTGCTCGCTGGTGCTGTGCTGCCTGCTGACCTGCGCCATGCTCCTGAGGACGCTGGTGATGCACAGGTACGCAGGGTGCTCCCCGCTCCTCTGGCCTCCGCCGCGTCGCCGAGCCGGGATGCAGCTGGTCTCTCTTCCCCAGGAACAACCTGAAGGCGCTTTACCAAGGGGCCGTGCTGGATGTTTTCTACAAAGCCCACATCCTCCGCCCATCCCGACAAGCCATCGTCTGCTGGATGAGCTTTGCCAGCTTCCAGACGGCTTTCGCCTGCCTGGGTAAAGCGTGGTGGGCGGGCGGGAGGGGGTGGGTGGGTGACAGACCCCCCTGCCTTGCACAGCCTACCCCAGGTTTAAGCATCTCTTCCCCCTTTCCTGCCCCGTTTTGCAAAGGGATGGCTGCGGGGACATCATTCCTCTTTTCCCTCAACGCAATCTGTCCTTCTGCGGGGAGGACCAAGCTGAACACCAAATGGTCGGGAAGAAAAAAAAAGGAGGTAGCGAGGGGGAAACAATGACTCCTTTTGGCTCAAGCCCGAATATTTTGATTTGAGAAGCTGTCGCGGCATCTCGTGCAAGCGACTGTCTGTCTCCTTCGGTCCCGGTCTTCGCATCCCGAGTCCTCCTTGCTGCGCGTCTTCCCCAGCGCAGCCTGGGTCTCCCCAGCGGGGGGAAGGCTGGCCGTCCCACAGATGGTTGGGGGACATCAAAGGGGTTAGAAATCCTCGCCCCGCCATGGGTCGGAGACGTTTTAAGGCCTCTCTGCCCCACGGCAGGTGACTCTGGGCAGCGTCTGCGGTGATGCACGTGTCACACCCAACCGTATCAGCACCTCAAGGCCGCACGGGAGAGTCCAGATGAAGATCCGGGGGGGTGATGGAAGGGCCAGGGGGTACCGCCAGTTCTGTTGGTGACCGCTCCTCAGGAAAGTGGACCTATTTTGCAGGCAGGTTGCAGAGATCAGTGTGGAGGTAGGAGCTGGGGAGCTCCTTGCAGCCCTTTGCCAGCAAGGAGCAGCTTTCCTTTGGCCACCCAGTGCTTGGAGCATCTCTGGCAGAGCTGGCCGCGTCTCACCGTGCTGCCGTGACTCTACCTCCTGCTTTAATCTCTTGGTTTTCAAGTCATTAAAGCAAAGCAGCGGAGGTGACACACGAGCTCAAGCACAGGAAACCGCAGCCGCTGCTGATCTTGGTGTGATTTATGATTAGAAATCAGAGCTCGGGCTGATTTTTATGATGAGGCCTCGCAGTTGCAGCCCCGAGTGATGGCTCTTCTTGGCAGGGATAGTGTGGGGAGCGATAAGAAAGGCTGAACTTGTAATTAAATCCCGCGCAGAGCATTGTGTTTGGAGCGGGGGAGGCAGGTAAGGATCGCGCAGTCTTTTCGTGGGATTAAAATGAAAGACGTGTTCAGCAATGAGTAGGAGTCTGGGGAGAAAACTAAGAACACGAACCGCTTCTCCATCCTCCCCTGACATGGCTTGTCTCCCCGCGTCTCCCTCCCAGGTCTCCTCATCCAGCAAGTGATTTTCTTCATCTGCTCGGTGGGGTTTACCTTCCTCTTCGTCATCCCGCTCCAGTCCGGCACAAACATGTACCTCTTCAAAATGATGCAGAACATGTGGTGAGCGCTCGCAGCCCCTGGGGAGGGATGGGAGACCCCAGTGGATACCATGGCCATGGCATGCTTCGGGCTGTTGCGTCAAGGGGAGGCTCTATTTTGGCCTCTGTCAACTTTGCTGGAGGCTGCGGCTGCCTGGGATGGTGTCTCATGCTTGGGACCCTCCTGGTGTCCAACCTGACCCTTCTCTCCCACCCAGGCCCTTCTGGTTGACCCTGGTCATCGCCGTCATCGTGCAAAATTTGGCAGCTCACTACCAATTCCTGGAGCAGCATCCCCTCCGGAAGGAGCTCACCAACAGGTATGGGGATGTGGGGAGCCTCTGGGGCAGAGCTGTACCTCCCGAGGTCCGAGACCCCAGGCTGTGTTGGGTTGACACGTGCCCCTCCCCTGACGTCATGGCGTCCCCTGTGCTGTGAGCTCAAGGGGGAAATCCTGTGGGTTTGAGGGGTTTAAGTGGCTCCATGCACCAAGAGAGGTTTCTTTAGGTGCTTTGGAGGGTTGTGGGTCATTTACAGCCTTGATTTCAGTGGGGTGAAGCTGGTGAGGTCTGTGCCCTGCTCCACCACCCCATTTGCAAGCCTCGTATCCCTCAGGATCCGGTGGACGGGTTCAGATGCTGCCAGCCGATGTGCCTCCTCGCTCATGCATGGAGACAGTCTAAGCTGTTTCCTTATGCTGAAAACCAGGGTGACAGCTGGATCTGGGTGTCCCGTTCTGTCCAGCCATGGCACTTCCATCACCTCCATCACTTGCCCAGTGTTGCAGGGAGGCTGCTGTAGGCTCTTCTGGCCTCCACAGGAGCTGATGTCCTCCATCCCAGACCTCCCTACTCATGATTTATCTGATTTCTGAGCCTTCAAGGAGAAATGGAGGCCAAGCTTTGAAGGCCTGATGGTGCACCAGGCTGTCTCCTCTCCAAGAGCCCTAAAGGGTGTTTGCTTCTCTCCATGGGATGGAGACACCTCAAACAGGGACCATGTCTGCCGAGGAGAGAGGGAAGGGTGGGAGGCTTATTTTGGCAGGAGGTTTCTCTGGCAGGGAAGGGCTGCGCTTCCCGTCCTGTGGTGTTTGTGTTCCTTACTCCTCCTCCTCCACCCACAGGCGAGCTCTCTACATAGTCACCTACCTGCTCTTCCCCATCAACGTCTTGGTGGGTGTCCTGGCTGGGGTGTGGAGGATGGTCATTTCTGGCCTTTATAACTCCATCCACTTCGGCCAGCTGGACATCAGCCTGCTGAACCGCAGCGTGGAGACCTTCGACCCAGGTAGGACATGGGGGGGTGGGTCCCTCTGCAACACCCCTGTGAGCATAGGGGCCCTTCTCCCGCCATCAAGCTCCCAAGGGACACAGCCAGGGGCTCCTGCATCACCTGGAGCTGCTGGGACCGAGGGTGGCTTCAGGTCCTCATGCTCTGTGTTCAGAAACGGGCAGATGGGACAGCTGGAGCAAGCGGCTCCTCATGGTGGTCCTGCTTTTCCATCCATCCCCAAGGGTGGGGGATGCCCTGCTGGGGTCCCCTGGGCTTCACCAGTGGCCAGACTGTTCTCACAGGCAGCAGACCCTCGTCTCTCCCGCACTAAGAGCAGGAGGGCAGAAAGCTCAGCCCTTCCTTGGCTTTTCCTTCTGGGATTTTGGGAGCGGAGCTCATCTCCGGCTCCGGAGGCCAAGCAGTTCTGGCAGGGCGGAGACGGAGCCTGGCAAACAACCTTCCCCTCTGCTCTAGGGCAGAAGAGAGAGGGGGGGGATCATGAAGTCTGCCCCCTCCGCCCGCCCCATATGTGTTTACTGTGGGCTGTGTTCCCCCAGGCTACCACACGTACTGCCACTATCTGAAAATCGAGGTCAGCCAGTCCCACCCCATGATGAAAGCTTTTTGCTTGCTGCTTCTCCAGCCAGCCCGGTCGGAGGGGCCGCCGGGGCTCCGGGCCAGCAACCTGGAAGAAGGTAAGACCTTCCCACCGCCAACGGGTGGGATGCACGGCCAATCACCATGGGGTGGCATCGGCATCTCCTCCGTGGGTTTGCTGCTCCTCTGGGGATGCTGTTGGGGCCTTGGGGTAAAGGCACCGTTGAGGGTTGTGGTTCTGCCGCTCCCTCGGCTTTTACGCCACCTCCTGTTCGGTGTGTGACCGTCTCCACCTCAGGGGCCCCCCCCAGTTCCTCGGCCCTTGCAAGGGCAGGATGGGGCTCATCTGCTTTCAACCCAGGTGGCCTCTGGGCACCCCCAGCGAGGGGCAGCTGGGGCTGAAATCATTCCCCCCCCGCTCCCGTCTCCTTTCAGGCATCCAGCTGATGCAGCCCAAGAAGGCACCACTGAGCAGAGCCAGGTTCAAGCAGAGCCGAGCCCGGTGGTGGCTGGCCTACACTCTCCTCAACAACCCCTCGCTGACAGCTTGTCGGAAAACTGCCCTCTCCGACCCCACAGCCAACGGCACCCAGCTCAGCCCCCCCAAGCCCTGACCTCCAGAGAAGCCTCCCCACCTCTCTCTGCCTCCCTCCTCCTGCACACTCCTGTCCCGTCCCACCCGTCTCCCGTTGACTCTCCTCCTGCACTGGCAGGAGTTTTGGGCACCTCTTGCCCCTCTCCAGCCTCCGGTCCCTCTCCAGTGGTGATGGGGGCTGGCTTTTAGCTCTACCAAGGTCCAGAGGCGAAGACAGAGCCAAGGCCAATGGGTGACCTCCAAGCCCGACCTAGACGGAGAGGCCTTGATGAGCCAAGCTAAACCCTTCAGGCATCTCAGAAACACCTTCTGAAGAGTCACTCCTGCAATGAGTCTGCCAGCTCTCAACGGTTGTCTTTCTGACGTGTGGCAAGGCAGGCACGAGTCCCCAGCACCAGGGCAGTAAGGAAAGGGGGAGAAGGTGTGTGTTGTGTGTTGTGTGTGTGTGTGTGTGTGTGTAGGGATCCTCAGCCAGACTGAGCACGAGATGCTACCTGTGTCCTGGCGTGGTCTTCCTGCACAGAAGGTCCCTGCTGCCAACCCCATCCCCAGCTTCTCCCTTTCAGGGCTGATCCTGGCTCTCCTCGAGTCCCATACCTAACCCCGGGACTCTTATTCCCCCCGTACCCCCCCAGTATCGTGAAGGCTGAAATCCCCATCTGCTCTGTCCTGGGCCATGAGGCTGCAGAGCCATTCGTTTTCTGCTCCCTGTAACTCTTGTCCCCTCGGTGCCCCTTACTGCCACTCCGTTGTTTTTTTTTTTAAAGCCAGCGGTTGCCCAGGGTCAGTGACCCTCCGAGCGAGCTGGGCTTGAATCCATAGAAAGCAGTTTTACACCTCGCTTGGACGTGCCGGGTTGGGGAAGGTTAATAAATCACATACCTCATTCCTACACTCGGGCTGTGCTTTATTGGCCATTGCCAAACGTCAACGCTGCCGACCCGGCAGAAGGGACATGAGGATCATCGTAGACACGTCTCGGGGTGATGGCTGGGACCAACCTTGCTCAGCAGAGGCTTTGTGGTAGGTCTGCTTGACCTGGGGGGAAGGGGTGATGGGACCAAATCTGTGATTCCCCCTCCCCACCTTAGGGAAATTTGAACGCAAAGCGGATCGATTTGCTTTCCCATCGAAAAGTTTGGCCTCTAAACCACAGCTCCCACAAAGAATGGGAACGGAAACAGGACATTTTGTGGCAAAAGCAGCAAAGGTCGGCGTCCAAGGTGTTGCTGGGTCACCTCTTCCCATGATGTGTCCCTGGAAAATCCTGTCTTTGGTGGCTGGAAGGATGCCTGGCGTCAGCCTGCTGTTGCAGGGAGGGCTCGTGGCAAGTCGTACTGGTGGCTCCTTATTCTTCCATCTCAACACCTTCTCAACCTCCTCAGCCTCGCTAAAGCCGGCGCCTTTGGGACTTTGCAGTCCAGCCCGCATGGAACAGGGCAGCCAGGCCCTCCCCTCTGCTCAACAGGGTGATCGATCGATGACGATCCGAGGGCTGGAGCCCCTCTGCTGTGAGGACAGGCTGAGAGAGTTGGGGGGGTTCAACCTGGAGAAGAGAAGGCTCCGGGGAGACTTTATAACGACCTCCCAGTCCCTGAAGGGGCTACAGGAGAGCTGGGGAGAGACCCTTGATCAGGGAATGGAGCCATAGGATGAGGGGGAACAGTTTCAAACTGGAAGAGGGGAGATTTAGATCAGATATTAGGAAGAAATTCTTGGCTGTGAGGGTGGTGAGCCCCTGGCCCAGGTTGCCCAGAGAAGCTGTGGCTGCCCCATCCCTGGAGGGGTTCAAGGCCAGGTTGGACGGGGCTTGGAGCAGCCTGGGCTGGTGGGAGGTGTCCCTGCCCAGGGCAGGGGGGTTGGAACGAGATGAGCTTTAAGGTCCCTTCCAACTGAAACCATTCTACGAGCCCCTCACCCCGGGGATCTCCTTGGAGTTGGGCAAACCCGCCCTTCACAGGCTTCCAAGGACCCCGTGCCCTCTCGCAAGCGCTGTTGGTGTGGTTTGGAGGTGAGGGAGGCTGAGCCCTGCGCTTCGGGGTTTGCCTGGAGGGTCCTTGCATCTCCCCACGACGTTGAAGCTCCCCGGGTGGGAGCCATCCCTTTCCCGGGAGCCTGACCCCCCCCGGCTCCTCCCGGCATTTCCATCCCAGCGAAGAGAGGGGGGGGTCCCAACCTTCATCCGCTGCCCCAACAGCCACCCGCTGCGCTTGGATGCTCAAAGCCCTGTCGCATCTGCTGCCCTGGCCAACACCGGTTTAATCTCGTTTGATTACTGTCTGGCACATAGCACGATGTCACCAAGCTGGGTGACAGCGGTGGCACCTCCGGAGGCAGATCTGGGTCGTTTTCCTTTTAAGACAGCGGGAGCCTGAGGTGCGATTCCTGCTGTTTTCCCAGCTCGTGCTGGCCTCCGCCTGTCTGAGCGCAGGAGAGGTGCCGCCCTGATGGGTGCCGGGTGCCCGGCGTGCGTCCGGCGAAGGGATGCCCTAAGGCGAAGACTTCGCCTTACCCTTGCAGCCCATCCCAAACCACCTCCAGTCTCAGAGGCACTGGGGCTTTGAAGGCAGCTTCCGTAATCCCTGAAATCTTGTACAGCTCTGGGCCACGGGTGGAGCTGGATTTCAGCATCTGTTTACACAGCCCTGCCTGAGGCTTCCTGGAGATGTCTTGGCAGGCGGCGGGCTGGGACCGAGGTGAGAGATGACAGCCCTGGCAGCAAGACGGGAGGTTTGCTTGTTTTCTTTCCCTCCTCTGACATAAGCCTGGTGTCCTGGGGCTGAACTGAGCTCTTCTTCTTCATGGTGGCTTCCCACCTCCTCTCCAAACCCCCAATATTGGCCCAGCCACGGGATAGCTCTGCCCCAGCGCACCCCCCCCAAGTCCTCTCCGCCCAGCCTTGAGGTGGTTCAGAGAGCTGATCCGACTCACAACCACCGTTAACAAAAAAAAAAAACAGGGAACGGAAATTCGGGTCTGGGCCGTGCTGTGGCTTTGCAAACGCGAGGGACGGAGAGGAGCTGACGGGGGGTTTGTGGCGTCCCCGACTTCGCGCCAGCTGGCGGCTGTGCCGAGCGGGGATGGTGACGCCAGGTGTGGCGTCACCTGCTGCATCCCACCCAGGAGCTGTGTGGCGGGGTGCCCTGTTTGTTATGAACGAGAGATGCTTAATATCGCTAATAATTTGCCGTAAAAGCTCCGAGTAAACTTGGCAAACACGGAGCAAGTCACCTTCCCGGTGACAAAACAGCAGAGCCGGGGGCAGCAGCAGCTCTGCAAGGCAGGCAGAGACTTCCAGGCATGGCTTATGGCTGCTGGGACCCTAAATCTTATTGTTTTTTATCCTTATCCCAGGTTTCAAGCCCTGTTCCCAGCCAAAGTCGCAAGAAAAAGCTCCCATACCTCGATATTCCTGGCCAGGCAGGGAGGGGAGGACCCTGACTGGGATAAAACTGATGTTAAAAGCGGTATCCTATAAAATGAAACCAAAACTCTCGTTAGGGCCATGATGTTTTTCATCCTTTCTGCCCGTAATGGGAAAAATATGCGCCTGCCTGTTACGTATCAAAGGCCGTTCGTGCAAGAAGCCGCTTTCTGTTTCTGGGCTGTTTCTGCCTTGGGACCCCCACGGAGAGCTCGGCGCCGTACCCGGACGGTGTTGGCATGTGGCAGCTCCTTCGCCTGCCCCCGGCCTTACCCTGTGAGCTGGCTGGACACCGGGATGCGGGGCCGGAGAGCTGGTGTGGAGGCTTGAGGCTCCGGGACGGCTGCTTTGCAGCTGGTTTTGGCGCCGCTGCCTTCCCCTGCCCGCTGCCAGCAGCGATGTGGGGGGGGGGGGGGGTGTGGGGGGGTGGATTTCGGGGTACCCTATAAATACATCCGCCCTCCGGCGTCATCGTGGGGGGATGCTATGGAGCTGGGAGGGCTTTAGGGGAGCTTGGGGGGGGATGCTAAAAGACAGGGAGGGATTTGGGGGAGCAGAGTGGGGAAAGGGAGTGGCGACGAGCCGTGGTACCCCAGACGATTCTGGGTCTGGGGGATTCGGGGGTGCACAGAGGCCGCACACACCAGCTTGTTTAAAAAAAACAAAAAACAAACCAAAAGATATTTATTGCTGTCCGTACGGCTTTGGTTATAAGGCGAGGTGGCTGCAGGGGTCCACCCGGATCCCCCAGGTGAGCACTAGCAGAAGGCACGAGAGCTGGAACCCCCCCCTGTGCCTCGGGGTGGGGAGACGGAGATGCTCAGCCCGCCCCACCATGAGACAAGGGGTTCCCCCCAGCACCCCAGGGCAGCCGGGTATGGCGTATATGTCCCGCGTGGGAATGCTAAAGCACTTAAGGAATGTGTTTATAGGTCAGCTCAGCTTCTCCCTGTCACCTGGGGTTTTTCCCAATCTTTCTTCCTACCACTCCATCATGCAGTCCCCGCTTGGTTTCCCGTCGGAGAGGAGCGCTGGGGAATTATTTTGGTCTTTTTTTGGGCCCAATCCCTCCCCTCCGGGGTCGGAGCCGGAGCAGCGTGGCTCGGTGGGTCCAGCCCAGCCCGAGTGTTTTGGACTGCAGGCTTCAGCGGTGAAAGGGAAGGGGAGGAAAAAAAAAAAAAAATAAAAATCTGCATCGCATCTGGGAGAGGTACCGAGGGTGGCAGGGCCTGATCCTGCAACATGCAGGGAGGGTGCAGGCACCCTGGGTGCTCCCAGCACCCAGCCAGCAGGAGCCCTTTGCGCTCCTGCAGGGATGAAGCCTGTGGGAAAGCTTCTCCTGCTCCACAAAAGGGCCTGGTCCAAGCCCATGGCCCCATCCAATGCGTCCTACCATACCTATCCTGCTTAAAAAGCACCTTCATATCTCTGTCCCCCAGAGCCACGTGCCCTGGGACCCCTCTCTGACTGGTCCTTCTGCTCCTGCCACTCCACGCGAGTTCGGTGGTAGGAAGGATGCACCCGGCCAAGGGCCCGGGCGCTGGTCGCAGCGGGGACGTCATCTTTGGTGCCACTGGACTGATGGGATCCTCTTTGCGAGAGATCCCCTGGCTGGTCACAGCTTGCGGCTGTGGGTGGAGGAGGGCTCATGGTGGTGGGCTCCGAGGATG
Organism: Sterna hirundo; assembly: GCA_009819605.1. NCBI lineage: Eukaryota > Metazoa > Chordata > Aves > Charadriiformes > Laridae > Sterna > Sterna hirundo. The sequence goes on from CM020445.1 coordinate 22,547,401, forward strand.
GGTGACGGCCGCCCTGTTGAGAGCGGCCTTTAATCCTGCAGCCGCACTTTGGTCTTAGGAGGGAGATAAGTCAGGACCTGGTGGATTTGGATGCCTGGAAAGCGGCAGCACAGTGAGGATCTGCTCTACATCACCCGAGCTTGTTTGAAGCTCTCACCTAATGGAGCCCAGCCCTGACCCCCATCTAAGGAGGGGTTGAACAACCAGCCCTGGACCTGAGTCTTGGTCCCCTTTGACTCCTGACCGCCCACAGTTCCCAGAAGCTCAGCAAAGGCATGGCACTACGTGAAGATAAATGCTACGGAAAGAGGGGGAACCCCGAGGCACCGTTTCCTTCTCCCCCCTTTAATAGCAGAGCACGATGCCCAAAGCCAGCAGGAGGGTCCCCAGGTGGACCTGGGGCACCACTCCTCCGGACCTGCTCTTCGACTCCCTTGGCATGTGGTAAACGATCACCAGCTTTTCCCCAGCACCAGAGGGATCCATTTCGTCCCCCTTGTAGCAGCTCCGACCCCCGAGGTGGCTGGCTTGGGGGTCATCTTGGAGCAGGTCTTCGGCTGGATTCGCCGACCCAGCCAAGGCCACATTGACCGAGACATCCCGCATGCCCACGTCATTAACAGCGAGGCAGGTGTAGATGCCTTCATCCTCCTTGCGGAAGTTGGGGATGGCCATGGTGCCGTTCTTGAAGACCAAGAAGCGCTCTTGGCTCTGCTTGACGTTTCCATCCCGTGCCACATTGGGCCCGTTGATCTCGACGCGGCGGCTGGAGGTCTGGATCTTCCACCTGATCTCCGGCGGTGGGCTACCTGCCACACTGCAGTGCAGGGTCAGGGTGAGGCCATCGTACATGACGGTGTTGTCCAAGTTGGAGAGGTAGGTGAGCTGCACAGAGGGGGCAACGCAGTGGTGGTCAGGGATGTCTGTCACCGCCCTGCCCTTCAGCCTACTGGGAGCCACACACAGGGTAGACCCCCCCTTTGTGATGGAGACAGAGGTCTTCTCAGTCCACTTCTTCAGCCAGAAGACTTTGCAGGAGCAGTTGAAGGGGTTGTTGAAGATCTGCAGCTGGGACAGGGAGGGCAGGTTGTCAAAGGTGCCCTCGGCCAGGGTGGTCAACTCGTTGTCGTTAAGCCAGAGGGAGCGCAGGTCCTTCAAGAAGCGGAAAGCGTCCCAGGGCAGCCCCGCCAGGCGGTTGTTGTTCATCTTCAGGATCTGCAGCCCGCTGAGGTTACGGAGGTCCTGCCAGGGGAAATCCGCTATCTTGTTGTGGCTCAGGTCCAGGTTCTTCAGGTGCACCAACAAGGCAAAAGCCCCCGGTTCCACCACCCCGATCTGGTTGTAGCCCAACCACAGTGACTGCACTTCGGGAACCTCGGTGAAGGAGCCCTGCCCCAACCAGCCGATCCTGTTGGCTGACAAGGTGAGGATGGTCACGTTGGGGGACAACCCCTCGGGGACTTCCTGCAGATCCTTGTAGGCGCACTCAGCCAACAGCCGCCCATTCTTCTTGGTGGAGCAGGAGCAGGCGCTGGGACAGGCCAGGCAGGGCCCCAGCAGCGCAGCCAGCCCCAGGCAGCAGAGCAGGGGCCTCATCCTTCCTCCTGGGAACAGAGACAGAAGGGGAATGAACCGGATGGGTCCAGCCGAGATGGGGATCTGCTTTTTCTTGCCAAGTATTAAGAGGAAGCAGCAGAAGGGCGAAGCATCCCCGTGATTATCCCCAGCACTTCATCTGGAAAAGGCTATTTGAAATAGCCCCTAATCTGCAGAAGGCATTTTCTTGCCAAAAGCAGAGCCTTCGACTACCTACGTGAGCGGGGGAACTTGCCCCTAAACCCTTTCCTTCCCCTACTAGAAAAATGCCTCTTTTTGATCTCTGATGAAATACCGACCCCTCGGGATGCTGTTTCCCCGGCTTTTGGGATGCGAAGCGGGAGCTGGGGGTTCAGGGTTCACTCCGTTTCTCCAACCGCAGCTCTTTCACAACCAGCCTCAGCTGCAGTTCCCCTGAACCGTCGAGTTGTTGGGATTTTCAGCACGCTTTCAGACCTCAAACCAACCCCCATCTCCATATTTTTTCCATGTCGTGGAAAAAACCCAGCCTCTCAAAGCGCTTTTTCTCAGCAAGAGAGTGTGGGGTCCCTGGCTGCTGGAAGTCTTTAAAGTGAAATATTTCTGAGCTAACTCCTTCTTGCCTTGCAAAGGGGACTGTGCCTGCGCGGTTCCCAGCGTCTGGAAGCTGTGTCCCACCGGGGAAGAGGTTAACTGCGGCTCCGCGAGGAGCTGGCACCGAGACCCCTTTGTCTCTGCCTTGTAGGCAAGTTTTGCTTCTCCTTCCAGTCCCCAAACCCTGTCATTTAAAGCAGGAGGGGGGAGACGGTTTATTGGCAACGGGAGACTCTGAATAAGCCCTGCACGACAACTCGTGGGCTGGAGGGGGGGGGGCGGGGGGGGGGAGGCAAAAGGGGACACAAAGGCTCCTGTCCTGCAGGGATAGACCACCCTAGAGCTGGGGTTCAAGGGATGGGGAGGGAGTTCTGAGGGTTGTGGGGGTGATGGAGGGGTGGGGGGGCAGTGTGGGGGTGGGGGGAATACTCCTCAGCTGATGCATTTAAAGCCCCCGGCTGCTGTATTTTTGGGGTGTCCCCTATTTGTCCCGGCCCAACCTGCTCAGCCAGGCGGGACAGATCCCCATCATCCCGACCGAGCTGCGGGATGCCGGGGCGGGGGGGGGCGGGGAGGGGGGAGCCGGACTTCGGGGTGGCAACAACGGGGTGAGGGTTGTCCCGCCGGGACAGGGGGGGTCTTGAGCCGCTTGAGCTCCCCGAGCACCCCTCTACCGCCGCTCCCTCCCCTCCCAGACCCACCCCACATCCCCAGCATCCCCCCGCCCCCCGGGGGGCACAGTTACCTCTCCCCGCCGCCTCTCTCGCTGCCCCCCGGCCGGGGCGGGCGGAGGCAGCCCGGGGGCGGCGTGAGCAGGGCCCGCACGCCGCATACCAGAGCCGTGAATAACCCTCCCTCCCTCCCTCCCCGGCCCTGCCAGCCCGCTCCCCCCCCGGCCTCCCCGGACCCGGCTCTCCCCGCCGCTCCCCGGCCCCCCGTTCCCCTCCCCGGCCCCTCCTGCCCCTTCACCGGCAGCTTCAGGGGGACGGAGCCCGCTCGCCCTGGGTCCTCTGGAAGGGTGGAAACCGGGACCGCCGGTTCCCTCGGCCCTTGTCGGGTTTCTCCTTCCCCTCCCCGTCCCCCGGGCCTTTTTGTTTTCCATGGCACCGACCCACTCCCGCTGTCGGAAAACGGCTGCGGGGGCCCTTCCTCCGCCCGTTCGCCCGCCTCCCCCCCGGAGCTGCTGCCGGAGCCCAGCCGCGCCCGGACCCCCCCGCTCTGCCCCCCGGAGCTGGGGGAGCAGCCAAACCTCTGCCCCACAGCCCCGCAGTTCATCCGTACCCATCCAAACCTCTGCCCCCCATCTCATCCGCACCCATCCAAACCTCTGCCCCCCATCTCATCCGTACCCATCCAAACCTCTGCCCCCCATCTCATCCGTACCCATCCAACCTCTGCCCCCCATCTCATCCGCACCCATCCAACCTCTGCCCCCCATCTCATCTGTACTCATCCAAACCTCTGCCCCCTCAGCCCCCCATCTCATCCGTACCCATCCAAACCTCTGGCCCCTCAGCCCCCCATCTCATCTGTACCCATCCAAACCTCTGCCCCCCATCTCATCTGCACCCATCCAAACCTCTGTCCCCCATCTCATCTGTACCCATCCAAACCTCTGCCCCCTCAGCCCCCCCATCTCATCCGCACCCACCCAACCTCTGCTCCCCATCTCATCCGTACTCATCCAACCTCTGCCCCTCCAGCCCCCCCATCTCATCCGTACCCATCCAAACCTCTGCCTCCCGGCCCCGCATCTCAACCATACTCATCCGCCCTCGCCCCCCCCAGCCCCCCCATCTCATCCATACTCATCCACTGGCCGAACTGGGGCAACTCTGGGCAGGGTCCATCCCATCACGCCCTTTGCAGGGGACATCTGGGGGACAGGGCGGAGGGTGATCGGCTTCTGGAGGACGTGGGCAGGCTGCTGGCCCACAAGTTGCCTCTAGGAGGGGGTGAAAGGCTTCAGGGTGTCGGGGGGCTGCAGGGCTGTCTGGGGCTGGGGCAGGGTGGGAAGGAAGGTGGGTGGGTGCCCAGAGGCCGGTGAGGGTCACGGGAGGAAAGAGGACAAGCCGTCAGGGTACAGGGATGTCACCCAGAGCCGTCTCCTCTGCCTTGCAATAAACTGCTGATAAAAGCTTTTAAAAATAGGTCACGGGGCACTCATCCTGCAGCCACTGTCCTCCAGCCCGGCAGGACCATTCAGGCAGAGGCGGGCATCCAAGCGGGTTCCTTGCTCTTTTCCCTCCCGTACTCATCCGCTGGCCAAACTGGGGCAGCTCTGGTAGGAAACTCTCTTGCTGCGGGGGGCTGGGGGGGGGGGGCTGGCGTTGGAGCAAATCACAGCGTGCATCGCCCCCAGCACCCGCAGCCGTGCAAGGACCTCCAGCCCAGAGGAAGCCAGCTTCCCTGCTTGGAAAAGACCCTGAGCAAGATGAAGGTGGAGCGGGGGGGGTGTGGGGGGGGGCGGGAGCTAGAGCACTCCCCCCAGGAGAGCTTCAACTCTGGTGTGTCCCAGCCCCAGCTCCCTGTCTTCACGCTCGTGCTGACGCCGCCGCCATCGCTGAGGCCAGGCTGTGAACAGGATTGGGGTTAAAAATAGCGCCGGGCAAGGGAGAAAAGGGGGATTATTTTGAACCCAGAGCAGTGCGTCGGGCGGACTCGCAGCCTGGCTGCTGCGGGATGTGCTGGTGTGCCAGGTGAGCTAGGGGTTTTCACCGGGGGGGGGTCAGGACCCACTTTGCAAGGCATTGGTGGGGGCTGTCACTGCCCCTCTCGGGTGTGATGCTGTCAATGGCAGGGGGGGTGCTTCCTAACACACACACACACACACACACCCCCGCCATGGGTTGATATTGCTGGTGCCCATCGTCCTGGAGCAGGGCAGGCTGACGTCTGGCTGGAGGCGGATGGTCCATCAGCGCCCTGTGCTGAGAAGCACGTCCTGAACGTCTTCAGAGCCCATCCTGGGGGGGAAGGTTTGGGGGCTCTGAACCAGTGGAGGACGCGGAGCAGGGGTGAGCGCAGAGGACCAAGCCTGGTTCTGCGCTCTTGCATCCACGGAGCAGATGAAAGATGCTGTTCTGACCACCTCCATGGGGACCCCAGACTCCATCTGGGACCCCACCGGGCACAACCCCTCCAGTGGGTGACAGCTATAGTGCTGCCGCTGACCATTCCGCGGGGGACACGGCGATGCTCTTTTCCCTTTGTTTTTTTTTGATCTGGGATATAGAGCTAATTTGGGGCTGGAAGGATGAAAGCCGGGGCTGTCCCGGGCAGAGGGTGCCAGACGCCTTCCCACAGTTTAGGTGACGCCATCAGCATGTGACAGCCCGGGCTGCGTGGGCGCAAGCATGTCACCATCACGCGTGGGCACGTCCCACTCAACTGCCGGGCTGGTGACAGGCTCCGCAGAAGGGTTAATGAGCCATCCTGCCGGGATGCTTTAACCCTTTCCAGGAGAAAGCCTTTCCAGCCCCTCCTGGGCATGGGGTGAGGGGTGGGAGGATGCAGGGCTCCATCCCTGACCCCTTCTCCTGCCTTTGGGCACCGGGTGCTAATTAGTGCCCTCCTGAAAAGGAGCAAATCTCCGAGTAATCCAGCGTCAGTAGGTAGCTCATCACAGCAAGATTCCCTGTAGATACGTTAGGCGGGGAAATCTATTACTCTCTAATTAAACGAAGGCAGAAATGATTGTTCTTTTTCTATGCCTTACGTGTTTCTAAGTGTGAAACTCAATTATAAGTGTATCCGCAGAAGGGGATTTGTCTACAAGGGGGAGTCTTTGCTCAGCACGGGGTTTTAAAAGCTGGAGCGAACGCCTGGGCTGCTGCGGAACGGCCTCAAATTCCCAGGATTTGGGGGATTTGGGTGGGCACCCCCCTGCCCGCCTCTTCTTTGCTTGCTGACCTGCTTTGTTTGTCTCCCTCACACCCCCTGCAGCAGGAGAAAGATGCAAAGGCAGGATTTAAAATGGAAAGCCATCCTCTGGAGGATGGAGAAACGAGTGTTTGCTCGGGGTGGGGGGGGGCTCTGCTGGGACGCGGAGGCTGTGTTTGGGGAGGTGAGGGGCTTCAGTGGGGCCTCAGGGACCGCCCGTGGGTGCTGGTGAGTGGGTGACCGTCACCCACGCGACGGCGGGACGCCGCCTCGCAAGCAGGGACACGAGGAGGGCATGTGGCTTCGTGGCTCCAGATAAGAAAAGCAATCAAAGGCAGCCTTAAATCTTCGCCCTGTAATTGTGTGCTTAAATCATCAGCGGGACGAGCGGGGAGCGCTGCCGGCTGGGCAGGGGAGGGGGCGTAAATCCACCGAGCACCTTCTTAGCACCCCCGGCCTCGGGATTGGGAGCGCTTGGGGGAGCGGGGTGGCGCTAACCCCGTGCCCAGGCAGCCCCGTCCTGTCCCTGGCACAGCTCCGCAGGGTGGCACGGTGCGGGGAATCTCGTTGCGTACGTACGTGCACACAGGGTGTGTATTTGTATGTGCGCATGGAAAAAGAACGTGTGTACACGCGGGTAGCGTGGGCCGTCAGCATGTATTTGGACGTACGTTGAGCATACATCAGGTGTCTGCCTAGATATACAGAAAGATCTATATAGAAATATAAAAATTGGACGGATATATTGTATGTATTCTTGCCGCATACGTGGATCTACAGCGTACGGGTATTGGTACGTGTGTAGCGAGTGTGCGCGCGCATGTGCCGGGGGAATAGATTGTTTGCGGTTTTCTATATGGTGAGTTCACAGCGAGCGTCTCTCCAGGGTGTCTATTTGTTTTGTTACATTTCCACGCACACGCCGCATTTACGTATATTTATATTGTGTGCATAGACTGAGTACCTACGAAACGCATGTGCACAGGACAATTATTTGTGCGTATACGTGGTGACTATCTACGGATATGAAAAATCACATACAGCATAGATGTGTATATATAGTGTGCTTCTATCTATATATATAGTATGAGTGTGAATTATATATAATATTCATATACATAAATACAGAAATATAACATCTATATGGTATGTGCGTGTGGCGTAAGGGTAGAAATAAATATATATGTATTTATAGCATGTATGTGCGTGCTTTGCCTGTAGCTGGGGCGATGCATCTCCGCGCCGTCTCCCACCTCCTCGGGGTCCCCTCGGCCGTGCCGGGCTGTACCGGGGGCTCTACCGGGCAGAGCCAGCAGGGAGCAGAGCGGGGGGACCGGGTGCAACCTCCCCCTCACCCCCATCAAGCACGGACCCGGTTCCAACTTTCAATCCCTTTTATTGACTCTTTCACAGACAGAAGCTCGCAGAAAGGCGCCCGCGGCTCTCACCGATCTCGGGGCTCCCGGGGACCGGAGCGGGGAAGGGGAGGCGGCGGTGGCGACCTCTCGCCTCCCGGTTCCCCCTCCCCGCCACCGCCCGCCCGCCAGCAGCACGGGCGCGTCTACGGCACAGACACTTGGCTACAAGGCTACTCTACCCAACACACATCGAGGGGCCCCGCCGGGCCGGGGGGGTCGGGACGGGACCGGGAGCTGGGGGCGGGGGGGTGGGATCGGGCCGCCCCCGCCATCCCGGGGAGCGGGCGGGGGGCGCGGAGCTGTCCAGCCCCGCAGGGTGCTGAACGGAGCGGCGGGGAGCGCACCGGGGGACCCCCGGCACCCACCGGGCAGCGGGGAGGGGGTGGCACCGGGGAGCCCCCACACCCACCGGCGAACGGAGAGCACCGCCGGGGAGCGGGGAGCCCCCGTACCCACCGGGGAAAGTTAGGATGCGCCGGAGAGCGATGGGCACCCACCGAGGAGCGGGGAGGCGGGAGGATAACGCCGAGGAACGGTGGGGACCGCACCGGGCTGCGGTGGGGTTCGCAGCGGGGCTCGGCGGGGCCACACCAGGGAGCGGCAGAACCGGAGACCGGGGAGCGGAGAGAGGACTCACCAGGGACCGAGGGAGCGGCGAGACCGGACCGAGGAGCGGCAGGGACCCGCCGGGGGCTGAACCGTTTCCAGGGAAAAAAAAAAAAAAAAAAGGTTCTGGGATATCGGGGTAAAAAAAAAATAAATAAATTATCCATTTTTTTCTCTTTTTTTCGTTTTTTTCCTTTCAGGGGAAAGAAAATACGGGGAGAGCGGAGGGCAGAGGCGGGCAGGGCACCGGGAATCGTTGCGGTGTTGTCGCCGAGCCGGGAGCGAGGACCGCCGGTAACGCAAAATGGAAACGAAATCGTGGGAGAAACGTCCCGCCCGCATCGAGCATCCCCGCGGACGAAGTACCTTCCCCGGGGACCTGCCGCCTGCGGGAGGAGGAAGAGGAGGAGGAGGAGGACGAAGGTCCAGCGGGCGTCGCTGAGGGTGCTGCGGTCTTTCCTCGGAGGAGAAGCAGCGGCGGTGCCCCGGGAGGCGGGGAGGGGGGGCCGGGGGGAGGTGGGGACCGGGGTGGGGTGTGGGGAGGCTCAGCGGGGACGCTGCCGGTAGTTGCCGTTGATCTCCTGGGAGATGGTGACGGCCTCGGCACCCAGCGGCAGCTTGTCACTGTACTCGGAGCGGACCTCGAACTCCTCACCATTGGCTTTGGATTGTGACTCCGCCATGGAGCTGGCTGCCACGCTCTCCTCTCGCTCCATCTCTGGAGCCCCTTCGGCTTCTCTCCTCCTCCTCCGCCTGCCTCCTTCATCATCCTCCTCCTCCTCGTCATCTTCTTCCTCCACATCCACTTCCCCCACCTCGCTAGGATTGTAGTTCTTCTCAGACTCCAGGTAGGAGGCGCGGGGGTCGAAGTCGGTGGCCATGTGCTTCTCCATCTGATCTGGGTTCTGGGCCTTCATGATGAGCTTGTAGGTCTTCCCATGGTACTTGGAGAGGAGGTGGCACCATGTGGCCCCCATCAGGGGTAAGGTGGCCAGCACCAGCAAGAAGATGCTCACGACCACGATGATGATGAGTGAGGGGATCTCTTTTTTGGTGGTGAAGACCACTTGGACCTGGCAGTCCTCCCCCAGGTAGGTGAGACATACAGAGTAGTTGGTGCCGGGATTCAAGCCCTGGAACCAGTACGAGTTCACCCCTTCCTCGATCTTGGACCACTGGACCAAGGCGTGGCCCTGGGTGCTCTCCTGGCACAGATAGAGCATCCTGAGATGGACCTTCTCGGGCTGCATGTAGGTGGGTGTGAGCTGTACCCGGGCATCACGCTCCGACACATCTAAAGCAATCACCCCCAGGTCAAACGTGTGCTGCTTGAAGTCACCACTCTGGTTGAAGGCGTGGTTGGAGATGTACTTGCTGGTTTGTGTGGAGCCACACTTCTTCTCAAAGGGTGGAAGCTGGAAAGGGACTTGCCCATCTCCCATGGACTCTGTCCCAGATGCCAAGGATGGTTGGCTCTGCCGGGTGGGACCGAGGGGTTTGTTCCTCTCATCTGGCATGAGCACACTGTTCTTTCCTCCTTTGGCCCCAGGCTTCTTCTCACCTGCCTGTGCTTTACCCCCCAGCGGGTCCCTCCCAGGCTGCAGCGGGTATTTCTGGGTGCCTGCCACAGCCACGTTGACTGAGGTCTGGTTGCTCCCCATTTCATTGGTGGCCAGGCAGGTGTAGGTGCCCTCTTCCCGCTTGCTCAGGTGTGGAATCAGCAACGTGCCGTTCTTGAAGACCAAGAAGCGCTCGGGGTCCTGTTTGGGGAGGTCCTTCCCAGCGCTCTCCTTTGGGTTCCCATTGAGCTCCAGGGTTTGGCTGGAGGTGCGGATCTTCCAGCTCACTTCGGGTGGTGGGGTGCCTGTCACAGCACAGTGCAGCGTCAGGGTGAAGCCATCAAAGAGCTCCGTGGTGTCCAGGTTGGGGTAATAGGTGAGCTGCACGGTAGGCGAGGTGCACTGCATGTCCGGGATCTTCCCCACCGGCACTCCTCGGAGCTGCTCTGGGAGGGCACAAGTGATGGAGTCCTTCTCAGGGATGGAGATAAGCGTGCTGTCCATCCACTTCTTCAACCACTGGAGCTTGCAGGAGCACTCGAAGGGGTTGTTGTAGATCTGCAGGTGGGAGAGGGAACTAAGCGAGTCAAAGATCCCCTCTGCAAGGCTGGTGAACTTGTTGTTGTTGATGCGTAGGGACCGGAGGTCCTTCAGGGTGTGGAAAGCCCCCTGAGGCACCAGAGCCATGTGGTTATTGTTCATCTTGAGCAGCTGGAGAGCGCTGAGGTTGTACAGGTCCTGCCAGGGGAAGTCCACGATCTGGTTGTGGCTGATGTCGAGGTTTTTCAGCTGCACCAGGATGGCGAAGGTGCCGGGCTCAATGGAGCGGATCTCGTTGTGCGCCAACCAGAGGGAGGTGACCTGGGTCACCTCCACGAAGGAACGCCGCTGCAGCGAGGTAATCTTGTTGGCCGAGAGGCTGAGGGTGGTCACGTTGGAGGGTAGCCCAGTGGGCACCACTTGAAGATCCTTGTAGGCGCAGTCGGCGAATTGGTGGGCGTACTTGTCCACACAGGCGCAGGGCTCGGGGCACGCCCGGGCCAGGCTGAGCAGGGCCACCAGCCACAGGGACAGCAGCGGGGCCATCTCCCCCTGCCAAGGGACACAGGGGGCTCTCAGGGCTCCCGCCCCCTCTCCCCGCCCCGCTCCCGGTCCCGGTCCCCGCCCGGCGAGAGGCGGCGGCAGGGCCGCGCCCCATTGTCTGTGCCCGGCTCCCCCCGGCTGCCGCCCCTCGCCCCTCGCTCCTTCTCCTCCCCTCGTCCCCCGTCCCCTCCTCTCCCCCGTTTTCCTCCCTTTCCCCTCCGCTCTTCCCACCTTTCTCACTCTCTTTTCTTGTCTTGTTCGCGCTTTTCCTTCACCACCCCTCCCAAAAAAAAAAAAAAAAAAAAAAATTAAATCTCGTTTTCTTTCTTCTCTGCTTTAATTTCTCCTTTTTCTATTATTTCTTCCTCTTTTCTTTTTCTTTCTCCTTCCAGCCTTTTCTCTCTTCCTCTCCCTACTTTTCTCCATCCCTTCTCCGTCTCTCCCTAGTTTTCTCCTTCCCTATTTTCCTCTTTCCCTTGACCCCCCCCATTCGCCCCTGTCCCCCCGTCCCCCCGTCCCCGCCTCGCCACACCGGGGGTGACCCCGCACCTTACCCGCTCCTAAGTGGCGTTAAGCAACACGCAGCCCTTCTCCTCGCCGTTACCGGTCCTCCGCATCCTCCTCCCGATCCCCGTCCCTGTGGCACGGAGGAGCCTCCGCCAGCCCGGACACGAGGGTGAGGGGCGCGGTGAGGAACGGGGGGGACCCCACCCGTAGCCCCGCACCTCTTCGGGCTGAGCTGCGAGCCGGAGCGGGGCCGTACGGGCACTGGGCTGCCGAGGCGAGGAGGGAAGGGAGGAATTAGCATTTCTGCCAGCCTCCCCCTCCGCACGGCTGCCCCCTCCCTCCTCGCCACCCCTTTCCCATCCCACCACCCACCCACCGCCGCCGCCGCTCGCCAGCCTCCGGCGAGGGACGGAGCCGGTTGCTACCCAGGGCGGGCGCGGCACCCCCCCCCCCAACACACACACCCCCAAAATAAAAATAATACCCATAATAAACGCCCTCCCCTCAGAGCAGCGAGCACAACTCACACGCACTTGGCAGCAGCCATAATCCACCCCCCCACACACTGCTCCCCGCTTTCCCTCCGGGTCGCCTCCCCCTGTCCCCGTCCCCCCCCCCGCCCCGGCCCCGTGAGGGACAGGGATGCCGTCGGGGCGGATGCGGGACACGGCTGTCCCCGTCCTCCCGGGACATGGCGGGGTCGCAGCCCTTTGGGAAGGGCTTGTGGACGGGGAAACGGGGCTCGGGACCCAGCCCAGCCCTCCCGGTCGCCGTCGCGCCCCCCACCCCCACCCCCAACCCGGCCCCGGTGCTGCTGCCCCCCCGCCTTGCCCGGGCGATGCGGTATTTCTGCGGGGCGATGTGCGGCGTGTGCCGCCGCCCCAGCCCGTCCCGTCGCGGCTGCTTCCCTCCTTCATTGAATGCAAAGAGCTTTTGAGCGTTCGAGGGGAGGGGGAAGGAGATGCGGAGCGGGGGGGGAGACGGACGGGATGGGAGGGGGGGGGACGGGGGTTCCCGGCACGGCACCGTTCTCCCTCATCTTCCTCCTGAAGGTTTCAACCCCTCGGAAAGGCGCGGTGGCGGCGAGCCCCCCTCTCCCCTCCGCAGTTTCGCCTGGACGTGGGGGTCTGTTCTTCCCCCCCCCCCCCCCCCTCCCCGGCCCTGCCTCTCGCCTCTCCCCCCACCATGAGAAACCCGAGAAAACATTGATTTTGTCAGCGGGATCGATTCCTGCCTCCCGCCACCACCCCCACCAGCCCCCCCCATCCCTCCATCTCCCCCCCAGCGGGAGCTCTGCCGGGGGCGGGACGGGCTCCGCATGGGTCAGCCCGGTGTCCCCGGTGTCCCCGACGCGGCTCTGTCGCGACAGTCAGCGGCCCCGCCTCGAGCTGCGGCCCGGCCCTGCGGCTACCTCCCCCCCCGACCCCCACCCGCGCGGGGGCTGGGCACGTCCTGGGGGGCTCCGGGGTTGGGAAGCCCCGGCGTTCTTGGGGGGGGATCGCCGCCCCCCGTTTGCTCTCGGGCAGAATAAAAGCCCCAAACCCTTCCTCGGGGAGGCGGGGGGGGCGGCTCCGCATCCCCGCCCCAAGGCCACGGGGATGGGCATGTTCTCCCACGGGCGAGGAGAGGAGGTGGGGGGCGGTGGCTGGAGGGGCAGAGAGGGGAAAATGCCAGCAAAATGACAAGTCTGATCCTCGATGACGACTCCAGAAACCTCTGCCCTCCGAGGAGCCGTGTCCTAACCCCCCCCCCACCCCGCCCCAGCCTGACGCCTGGTGCCCCTGGACCACCTCGGCCGAAGTGGGCAGCCTCAGACGTGCCTCAGTTTCCCTTCGGCCCTGCGATCTGAGGGCTGGCGGGTGGCTGACACCCATGGGGTGGATGCTTGGGTGACGTGCGACCGCCAAAAATGCCTTGTTTCCATGCAGGTGAACCAACACTGTACGAGTGTCGCACTGTGGCCACCTACACCACGGCTGTCACCGCCTCCCCAGCACAGTTTTGGCCCAGCCCAACTGACATCCCCCAGAAAAGCCCTGGGCATGGTCCGGGGGACTGTCCCGAGTGGATGGACAAGGCCACCTTGCCTCGGGGGGGGCTGCGAATGGGTCAAGCAGGAGGGAGGCATCGCTTCAAATCCAGCCCAGACATCTGCAGGGCAGCGCTTCCACGTCTCCCTTCCCGCTGGAGCGGAGGTTGAGCTGCCGCGATGCTCTCAGCGTCTTCAGGGCTGAGCCATGACTCACTCCCTTCCCATCCCCGCGGCTGGCTGGTCGCCCAAGCATGCCCTCACCCCTACCGTGACACCCTCCCAAGCACTACTAATTTGCAGCTCGGGGAATTACGGCATCAGACATTTGGAGTTGCGGTTTATAGGCATTTTCCTCCCCCCACAACACGCCCCATTCTGCTCACTTTCTGAACGCCCGCGGGCTGTCAGCCTCTCCCGAAGCCCCACGGCAAGGAGTCCCGCGGTCAGCGGGGCAGCACCTGGGGGCTCAGCACCTCCAAGCAGGCCAGATGCGCACCCACGCTGCTCCTCACCCCTCCCTGCCATGTTATGGCGTGCCCCAAACTCTCCACGCCACTGTGGGGCTGCGGGACCGTGGGTCAGCTCTTGAAGGTATCGACCCACGGCTGGGACTTGCGCTGCAGAACTCTGGTGGGGGACACAGGGCTGCAAGACCGCCAAGTTGCTTTAAGGCCCATGGAACTAGGTTAAAACGCCCCAAGGACGCGGCCAACACAGACGAGATGCTTTCTTGGCTTGGCTGCTATCCACCGCACTACGCTGAGCTCTTCCCAAGATGCCTTCATTCATCATGCAAGAGGAAGAAACCCAAGTGTCCTAGATACGGTGGCAGCATTTCAGGAGGTTTGGAGGCAGCGTGTTGTACCAGAAATGGGTCAGGGGATGAGGCACGTGTGACGGGATGGATAATGCATCCCTCCTCCTCCTCCTGAGGGCCATACCCTAACCTACACACGCTGGAGGGCATCGTAGCACGAAGCTGCATGGTGTGGGTTACATCATCCACCCCAGCACACACGACGTGTGGGGTTTGTGTCACCACTTGTGCCTCAGTTTCCCATGGGCTGAGCCCAGGGAATAACAACAATGCTCTGTGGTGGCTTTTCAACACCCTCAGATGAGAGCTCCAAGAGAGGATGGTGGAGGATGGAGATGTGGATGGATGGATGGATGGATAGATGGGTGGGTGGGTGGGTGGACAGATGGATGGATGGATGGATGGATGAATGGATGGACGGACGGACGTATGAAAGAGCAGGATCTGGGGCTGCCAACCTCTCCTTCTCACACCACATCTGCCTCAGCCCCAGGCACCCTAAATTTCAGCACGTTCCTGAACAAGTGACGAGCAGAAGCTGGGCTGGGGGCCAGGTCCACAGCTGTTGACCACCACAGCTCTGGGGACACGTCTCCCACTGGTATAAACGAGGGCAGACTCTCAGCTGGAGGAATCACCTGGATCACTGCTGGGGTCAAGGAGGGTTTGCTGATTGACACCATCAATCTCCAACTGGTCCTTGAGGGAGGAGCCCTCCACACCATGCTGGTCAGGGGCGTTGCCTATTTAAGGAGGAGAAGGCCAAGCCTGCAGTTTGGGCTCTCCTGGCTTCTTGACCTTCTAGTCCTGAATCGCTCCTCCCAAATCAGGTGAGTGCATGAACCACCGCCCTGGGATCCTCCTGCCTGCGGGACCTGGCTGTCCAGGGGTGGTGTGGCTTCTCCTTCCATCTAGATAAGGTTTCCCTCAGCTTTGCTTCAACCACTTCTCCAAATA
This sequence comes from Sterna hirundo, assembly GCA_009819605.1. NCBI lineage: Eukaryota > Metazoa > Chordata > Aves > Charadriiformes > Laridae > Sterna > Sterna hirundo. The sequence goes on from CM020445.1 coordinate 22,562,431, forward strand.
TTTAAGCCTACCCTTGCTTTTGATGTTCTGTGGGATGCAAGCCTGGTCAGCTGTTAACAGGCTGATGTTTTTATTAGAAATATAGAAATATAACGTATGCCATGCAGCTTTCTCAGGGCAGATCCTCCCCTGTCTTAGCCATCCATCCCCCCCCCCCCCCCCCAACCAACCTGAGTGATCTTGCAGGGTGTAATCAAATGCGAGAGGAACAACTGGCCCTTTGGCTCTAATTAGTTTTGCATGATTGTTGGGGGAAGAAATCCATTTTCATAAACAGAAAGGATTTATGCTGCTCCCTCTTGCCTTTTCTTCCCCCCCCCCCCGGCCGCCCCGAGTCCCAAAGCGCTTTGCTCAGGGCTAGCAGGGACTCGTTTTATGAATGGGTTAGATTGAGCGACGCATTATTAATAACAGCCAATCAAGCAAGCAGCATATTATATATCATTTCAGGAGATTCGCTTAATTCAGTAAAGTTATTTATTGCCCTAAAAAAAAAAAAAAAATCGGAGACACTCCAGTTCTTCCTTACATCTCTGGCACGGAGGGGGGTTTCCATCGGGTGGCTGTGGGTGGAAGGGAGGCCCAAGCAGGGCCGTACCAACCTGTGGGGGCGTAGAAGTCGCCTGTTGGAGGTGGAAGCTGGTGGGACCTTTGGGGAGCCCTCACCCCGCAGGGATACCCCAGCTGCAGCCCTTTCCTCCAGGGCTGGGGCTTGTTGGATGCCGCTCTGCTCACCCCGCGGTGAGAAACCCTTTCCCAGCCGGATGAATGAGCTTTATGGCAGCTCAGGGCAAAGAAACGGCTAATCTGGCTCCCGCAGCCCATTGACTTCGCTATTGTTTTACAAGACTTTGATGAGGCCAGTGACAGCAGACAGATGGGGTCTGCTCTCCTCCGGCCGTGCCCCTCGTAGAGGCTGCTCCCCGCGCACAGCCCCGCATCGGACAGCAGAGAGTCCCCAGGGTGGGATGGCGCCGTCTGAGTTTGGCGCCGAGCCCTGCGTGCCACCAGGCAGTCGTGGGAGCTCCTTTGGGATTGCTCCTTGTAAACTGGTGCTGGCTCTGTCCCGGTGGCAGCAGGACTTTGATACCCCGGGAAGGAAGCCCCTGCCTCGCTGGCCGAGACCCAGCTCCAGTAGACCAGTTGTCCGGGCTACCGCTTCTTCCTGGGGGGCTCCCAGAAGACGGGGGGTGACACTTCCTCCCTCTCTCCCCCCAAATTTTCCACGCCTGGCAGCTCCCGCTGCACCCTCTCGGAGAGGAGACCTTCACCGCGTCCCTTTTCCTGCCCATCTTCACCCACCTCCAGCCACCCAGAGGACCTGTTCGTCGTTCCCACCCCGTGCCCGACGCAGCAGACAAGACGCCCCGGTGATGGTCGCAGCACCTCCCAGGTACGGGAGGGACCCACCGGTGGGCTCCGAGGATGCGCCGCCAGCCCCGGCCCTGTGCGGCTGTACGAAGGGGACACCTGGCGGTGTGTCCCCCGCATTGCCTTGTCGCACACAGCCCCGGCTGGGGACATCGCTGGCAGCCCCTGCCAGTCACCGGGGGCCGCATCCAGGCTGCAGGGTATTGGGGTAGGGGGGGTGGGCAAGGTACCTGCTGCTGCCTGGGCAGGGCGACCAGCGTTCCCAGTATCTCCCCTCCCATCCGACTGGGAAAAGGAAGGGTGGAGACGCCCCAATAAATTACACTGGGCTGCGCTGTGTAATTAATTTTATAAAGATATTCATTTGATTGGGTGTTTGTTTGTTTGTTGGGGTTTTTTTTTTCCCCCCATAGCCCTGACTCCTGAACCTTTTAAGCCCCATGCCGGGAGCGGAGAAGGTCTGTGAGTCCTGCTTGGTGCTGCCGAGAGCATCCCTGGTAAGCATCCCTGCCGTGCTTAGTCTGAGACCTGGCCAGCTCAGCTCATGCCTCCTCCAGCTCCCAGAGGATGAGGTTGCGCCGGGCCAGGATCTTGGCCGCCCTCCTGGTGAGCAGCTTCTCCCGCACCAGGGACTGCAGGATGGTGTAGCTCTGCAGGTTGCAGTGGGTGAGCATCATCCCCGTGTCGGGTTGAACAGGGAACGCCAGGGCTCCCCAAAGGTCCTGCAAAGCCTTGGCCATGGCCACCGCGCTGCCCTCATTGAGTTGCTGCTGCAGGTGCCTTCTCAGCAGGTTCTTCAGCCTGTAGGAAGGGGCCTTGGGCAGCTTTTCCTTGATCAAGGCCAACATATCCACATAACCGCCCACAACCTGGCAGAAGTTCACTTTCCTGCCTGTGGCATCCAGGGCTTTAAAGAGAGCGGGCAGCTCCAGCGTCCAGAAGTTATAGACGATGAGGATGGGCCTGGGGATCAGGGAGAGGTACCAGAGTAGGTTCTGCATCCCCACCTCCATGGAGTCCCCTTGGGAGAGCAGCGCCAGCACCGAGTCTGGTGTCTGAATCAATGCCTTGAAGGTCTGCTCTCCGCTGGTTGCTGCCACCTCGGTGATGTTCTGGGCTGCGGAGGGGAAAGGATGGGGGTGGAGTAAGTATTTGGGGGTGCCCCTCTCTGCCCCCCGGCCCCTTGTGCCCCTATGCTCACTTTTCTGGTCAACCTTCAAGCTGAGGAACACCAAGGTGCTTGGCTCCAGCCTGTTGTCCCAGGGGCTGGTGGGGCCAGTGCTGCAGTGGGGTGAGGTGCCGCTCCCAGACCACGTTGGGCTGGAGGGCTTTTTGCAATCCTTGGGCTTGCTGGCGGCCTGCAAGAGATTTGAGAAGAGGGACAAGTCCCATCTGCCTGCTTAAACCTGGCTGTGAAGGCATGAGGAGCACCCCTGGGTGCACCATTGACCACGGGCCAGGACCTGGTTGCGTGCAACATCGCGAAACCCCCAGGGTGTGATGTCCTGGCGCTGCCAGGGATGGGTTGGCTGTGTGTTGTGTCTCAGGAGCGGGCTGGCCATGGGGAGCCCCACTGAGAGCCCAAAACCAGGGTCTGGGCCAAGTGAGCAAGAGCAGAGCTCTGCATGCAGCTCCTCCTAAGCAGGTCTTGGGATGCAGGCAGTGGCCAGAGGGTCGCAACACGCAGGTCTGGGGACTTGCTTCACGTCTCAGGAGGACGCAGCTCATGCAAGGACGTAAACCTGGCTGAGCAACCACATCGCACGAGACACCACTAGACTTAAAAGATGTGGTTGGTGTCTAGAGGAAAAGTGGGCTGAATCGGGCCAGGAGGAGGTCCGGTGCCTCTCCAGGCTCAGCAGATCCAGGTTCTACAGCGGTGAGTGAAAAGAGCCATACCAACCGTCCCCTGCCTGGCCTTGGCAGGGGTGGATATCCATGGTGAATATCTCCCTAGGGTAAGAGCAGGACAGCAATACATTCAAGAGGTTCCAACCTTGGCTTTCCCTCCCTCTTTGCCCCAGGGACAAACCTGCACCCCTGGCATGGGCACCCTGGGGTGACGGGGCATCCCTGTCCCTCTGCGCCGGTTCTCTGCATCTTCACCTGCAGCCCAGGAGTGGTGGAAACGCGGTTGGACCGATGCCCGCAGGCGTGTGAGCGAAACCAAGCGCCCCCCAGCTCTGCGGGGGCGGGATGGCTTAAATGCCGGGTTAAAATGGCGTGTTCGAAGGGCACAGGGGGCTGCCCTGTCTGGGAAGGGACAGGAGAAGGCTGGGGGCAGTGGTGGCAGTGTCCTGTCCCCCTCGCCTGGCTGTGCCCAGGGTGACCCGGGTGGCCTGAAGGGAGTTAGATGAACCAAACTCAGTGACCAAATGCCATCGCAGATGCTCTTGTTACCCAAACCAGCAACAGGCAAATTGAATTTATATGCAAAAAAAAAAAAAAAAAGGTTTATTAAAGGGGTGAGGCAGAGAGGGGAAAGTGCGTGGGATTTGGGGGGGGAGGAAAATCACCCAGATGGAGACACGCGTTCGTAGCACCATGGCGGCCGTGGGCGATGGGTCCGGGCAGAGCCGGGCGCTGGCGATGCTCTTGCGGCTTCAGCTCCAGGTGACAGTCCCCACGTGACCCCACAAAGGTCCCTCCCCAGCCCCTAAATCTCCTTCTCGAAGATGCCTGAGCTCCTAGGTAGGTCCCCAGCCCTTGCCCCCCCCACTCCCTGAGGGCTGCAGCATCCCTGGGCTGCATCCCACTGCCTCATCCCACTTTTTTTCCTCCCTCAGCTGCTATATAAACCCTTTTCCAGGCTTTAAACTGAATTTTCCCAGCTCTCGGGGTTGCACTTCTCTAGCACCCAGATGTTCATATCCCCGGGACCTCTTTTTTTCTTTTTTTTTTTGGTTTTTTTTGGCATGCACCTTTGCTACACCCTTAAATCCACGTTGTACCAAAGGACGCCTGATTCACGCAGAGATTTCTCGCAGCAAGCAGCTAACATCCCCAAAAACCCCAGACTCGAGGTTTTTTTGGCACTAGCAGGGAGCGGGGACAGGGTTTTAGTCCCACAACTCTCTTTCCCCCTCTCCCCCCCACCCCGGTTAGAGATGAATCAGGAAAGCAAGGAAAAACAGCAAAGGAAAAAAATGAATAAGGAAGCCAGCAGCAGGCTGAGATTTAATCTGGAAACAGCTTTATTAAAGAGTAAGAAGAGCTTCTGCATTAGTTTATACAAAAAAAAAAAAATAATAATCGGGGCTGTTAACCTCTCATTGAACCAGCGCTGGGAAACCAATCCCTCCTCTCCCTGGTTCACAAATCGGCTGCGCTGGCCTCCGTTTCCAAAGGGATCTCAGCAGGGATCCCGCGCCCTTGGTTCATCTAACCCCCTCGGCCCGGGCCATTTGGTTGCAACGCACCGGTCTGTGGCAGCAGAGCCGCCAAACGCCACCGCAGGCGGCTTGGGAATGTCACTTTGGGGATGCTCAGACGGTCCCTACCTGCTCCGGTGGCTCCTGGGTCACCTTAGGGGATTGGCGCGGGGTGGGGGATCCCACCCCAGAGCAAATCAAAGAGGGGTTTGCTTGCCCGTAAGCGAGGACCCTGGCTGCTCCAGAATACCGGGAGATACCAGCAAAGGTCTTAGCCCAGGAGCACTAGATTTGGGAGGGCCCGGATGCTCTGCCACCTGGGAGTGACCCTAAAGGAAGAGAAAAGCTGCAAGCAAGCTTCCGGCTGATGCTGGGAAGGGAGAAGGCTGGAGGACAGGGAATGGCATCCCAGAGATGATGGGCGGGGAGGGGGGGTGGGCAGCTGCCTCTTCTGCCCGCGGCGTGGGGCTCAGCAAGGAGGGAGGCCTGGCGTTAGACTCACCGCCATGTCTTCCTCGCTGTCCTCCGAGCTGCTGATGACGATGCTGATGTCTTCTGCGGAAGGAACGGGAGGACGCTGAGGCTTCAAGACCCTTTATTTTGGATCGCACCCGTTTTCCCATGGGAGGACTGCTCTTATCTCCCCATTTTTGCAGCAGAGGGCCAACGCTTCTACCAGGACCACGAGCCACCCAGCCCTGGGGGGGCTCCCAGATGAACCTCAAGGTGGGGGGTAACCTCTCCACTGCTGCTCCACCCCATGGACCCCGCACCAACCACTCCAGAAGATGCATTTCGTCCTCCCTCCTGTTTGCGGAGCTGAGCCCGGGACCCCTCGCTGCGGGATGCTGGAGCGGGGCCGGGTGAGCTTGGGGAAGAAAAAGGTGGTTTGCTAAAAATGGTAGTGTTTTTCGTTCCGGGAAAATCCAGAGCTCCTGGAGCGGGAGGTCACGGACTCTCTCTGCACGCTTACCCTGCTGCTACGCTCATCCCTAGGCTTGGGTTTCTGGCTACCTCGGAGGTAGGACATGGAAATGGATGGAGCATCCGCATTCACCCCACTCCTATTTACCCCCCGGGTACCAGCTCCCACCCTCTGCTGCTCTGACCCCCGGGGGTTGGCCAAGGCTCTGAGTGCATGGGGGTGCAGCCAGGCTGGGAAAGATGGGGGACCCCCATAAAGGTAACAAGGAGGGGCATGTCCCCCGTCCCCACCTGCATCATCAGCGTGGCTGTTGGCGGCAGGGATGCTGCTGCGGTTCTGCTCTGGCGTGGAGGTGCCGGGCCCCCTTCTGCCATCCCACTGGTTTGAACTGGGATCGCTGGAGACCGGCACGTTGTCACACTCCAGCTTCAGCAGCTTGGGTGACACCTGGCTGCCCCTTTCCATGCCGTGTGACGTCCGCTTGGGCCATATGGTGGTGGGGAGAGCCTGGAGAGAGGAGAACATAGGGATGCAAGGGGGCAGGGTGACATCTCCTGGTCCCCAAAGGTTCCTGCCTGGCCGGGGTGGTTCTTACCGAGTCTTTGTGCATCTCCTCAAGGCTGATGGTGAAGGTGGGCAAGATGCTCTGGCTCTGGGGCTCGACTGGCTCTTGCTGCAGAAAGAGCGCGGAGCGGCGTTAGGGTGAACCTCAAGGCCACCCATCCCTCTGCAGGGCTGGAGCGTCCCCAAGCAGCGGGCAGAGCCGGGAGGGGGCAGAAACATCCTCAGCAGGGGGGAAAGTGAGGCACAGCCCAGCCCTCCGGCTTGGCTCAAGGCTCGTGCTTGAGCTGTGGGTGTTTGGCAGCGCGGCGGCCCGGGAAAGGCTATGGATTTCCCTGCCGAAAACGAGGGATGAAGCAGGAGGGGGTGGGAGCGTGCCCGGGGAGCAGGCAATGATGGCTCCAAAGCAGGTCCTTCTCTGCCCAGGCAGAAACTGCCCCCGGGGGTTTGTTGTTGAGGAGGAAAGGGGAGCGATGGGCCGGGGAGGGGAAGGCAGAGCCCTGGGGGAGGCCTGCAAAGGTCAGAGGAAAGTGGCGGGGGGTGGATCCATGTTTCGGCTGACACAGGAGCCCTCCCTGCACGGCAGCGCACCGGGATGAAACACGGACATCTCACCAGGTTGTTCTCCGGGGCCACCTCGACCATGGGGACAGCTTGGGAATTAGTACCTGCAATAGAGAGAGGAGGGTTGCAATCCCAAATCAGAACCTCCGGAGCTCCCACTCAGCCCCGGCAGCAGCCAAGCGGGGGAAAAACCTGCCCGGCGGCTGCAGGAAGGAAAGGGCAGCTCTGGTCTCCTTCCCATTTCCCAGCCCTTTGGCTTGGGATGGCCCGAGGGGGTTTTAGGAGCTGGGGAAGCAGAAACCAGTATCACCAGAGCCTGCCAGACTGGTGGGAGACCAAAAAGGGGCTCTGGCCATATAAACGAAGGAGCAAAACTTGGTCCCAGTGGAAACAAGCACCCTACGAGAGTGAATCTCGGCTCATTTTGCTGCAGGGAGGTGGCTCTGAACCCCGCGGGAGCAAGAGATGGGCGACGGATTTCTCGGCTGGCCCACGGGGTGGCTGGATCCCTCCCCACGGCAGGTCCTCACCTGGGTGCCCCATGACGCGCTCCACCAGCGCCTGCAGCCTGGCTCTGCACTCAGTCAAGTCCCCGGGCTGCGTTCGGTCCCCGGTCACCGGCGGCTGCAGCTGCTGCAGCTCCTCCAGGGAGTCCTTGATGAAGGGCTGCATGTCCATCACCTCCTGCTCCGTGGCGTAGAGGTTCATCTTCTCCACCAGCCGCTCACCCGCCTCCATCCGCCGCAGCACCCCCTCCACCCACTCCAGCTCCCTCGACAGCTCCCGACGGCCCTGCTCCTGCCCCGCTTCCACCAGCCCCAGCAGCTCCTCTTCCTCCCGACGGATCAGCCCCACCAGCTGCTCCACGCGCTGACGGATCAGCTCCCGCATCTCCCGCTGCGCCCGCTCCAGCCGGGCGGCCTCATCCTTCAGCCCCGCGTAGGTGGCCTCGAAGCCGCTTCTCTTCTGCTTCAGCTCCCGGCTGAGGGTGCCCAGCTCCTCCTGCCTGCGCTGGGTCTCGCTGCGGATGTCGCAGAAGGGGGCGTGATGGCTGTCCAGCAGGGCGCAGGAGCAGCACAGAGCCCTCTTGCACTTCTTGCAGTAGATGCTGGAAGGAAACGGGAGCATCCTTCAAAGCCGGTAGGTGAGCAGGGAGAGGAGAGCCCGGGCGTGATTCCCCATCCCCAATGGGCAGCTTAACCAGAGGGGAAACTGAGGCACGGGGCAGGAAAGGGCTTTACTTCACATCACCAGCCGCAGATTTGGGTGTGAAGGTGGGTGTTCAACCCGCCTTTGCTCCCCTCCCTCCCACGCCAGCCCGTATCACTCCTGCCTGGTCTCCCCAAGGTTGCAGCAGTCCCTCTCCAAAGAAAACCCCTTGGCTCTTGGTCCTGGAGCAGCAGCCCCAACACCCTTCGTGCAGGATGGGAACCCCCAGGGACACGGCACCACTCTCACCTGGAGATATGGCCCTGGTTGGCGTGACCAGGACTGGAGCAAAAGAGGTTGCAGGACTTTCTGGTGTCTTCCAGGAACCGATGGGCTGAGTCGGCACGAAGCTCCTCCACCTTCTTGGCCTCGTGGCTCCTCTTCTTGAAGAACCACTGGTGGTCCTCGAAGCACTTGGTGCAGAGGAATTCCTCGCACTCCGAGCACCACACCGCCGCCACTTGCCCCTGGCACCGGCTGCAGCTCGGGCTACCGCTGTCACTGATCTTCTTGTAGATGCTGAGCCTGGCTTGCAGGTTGGTGAAGAGCAGGTTGTCCATGTTGGGGATGCCGCTGGCCTGCGGGATGGCCGTCCGGCACAGGGGGCACCGCCCAACGGGCTTGTTCTCGCTCAGGCAATGGAGGCACAAAGTGTGGAGGCAGGTGAGGAGCTTGAGGTTGGGCGATTCCTTCCGGCAGCGCTCGCAGGAGATGAACTGGAAGTCATCCTCCACGGCGGGCTGCTGGGACGGAGGGGAGCACGGGGGTGTCCCCGGCTGGGGTCCCACGTCCGTCGGGGGGGCAGCGGTGTCGCTGCCATCTAGGTGGGATGCGGGGGAAAGCGTGTGAGCTGGGGGGAGGACGGGAGGCTCAGTCCCACCCGTGGGGGCCGTGCAGGTCACCCGTGGGCAGCCCGCTTTACCCACCCCGCTGCAGGGAAGGGCTAACGGAGCCGCGAGGCGGGCAAGCAGCCCTTCTCCACCTCTCCTTGTCAAAGGCGAGTGGGCGACAGCACCCCGGCAAGGGGAAGGCTGCTCTCCCAGGGGAGATTCTCTGCTGGCTGCAAAGGGTTGTGCTCCCTTGGAGTGTGGGAACCCTTGGAGGCTCTTCTTCCCCCCTCTTCCCTCTCGGGGAATTGTGGATTTCAAAGCTGGGGGGAAGGAACGAAGGCTGCGAAGTTGTTTTTCCTTTCGATTTGCTGCCTCTGCCTCTTCCCGCCCCGCCAGCGGGGAGGCCAAGGGGGGGCGCTGGCAGCGGTTCCTTCCCCCCCCCCCCTCCGGGGGGGTTCCTGCAAAACCTCCCGGGCAGCACCGGGATGCTGCCACCAGCCCTGTCCCCCCCAACACCCCTATTCCCCCCCCCCCCCCCCCCCCGGACCCTCTCCAGCCCAGCAGCGCAGGCAGGACACCCCACCACCACACAGGCAGAATGAAGTAGCCCCCCCCGCCCCCTTCCCCTCCATGCAATATTTTTGCACCCTAAAAAAAAAAAAATTAAAAAAAAAAAAATGCCATCCCCCCCTTTTGGGGGGGGGGGTGTGTCTGGGCCAGGCTCTGCTCCCCACCCCCTCCGTCTCACCTCCTCCCCCTCCAGAAAAGCGGGGGGACACCCCCTCCCCCCCGATTCTTACCTGCTGGGGGGCCGGGGCCGGGCGGCCGGGGGGCGGCGGGGCTGTCGGGCATGGCAGCGGCGAGCGGCTTTCCACGGGGACTTTCGTTTCCCCGACCTGGCTAGCAGGGGGGGAGGAAGAGGAGGAGCTGGCGGGAGGAAGGCGGGGAAGGCAGGGGTGTTCCTGGGGGTGGGAAGGGAGCGAGCCGGGATTCCCCGCTCCTACCCGGGCAGCGCCCTCCTCCCTCCCTGCCTGCTCCTGCCTTCCCTCTGCCCTGGGGGGCCGCGGGGAGATCGGACACTGTGGGGGGTCGCTGGCCACCGGGGGCGGGGGGGTCGGGATGCAGGCATCGGAGGGATGTCGGCGGTGGGGGGAGTGTACAGGCGTTGGGATGGGGATGCTGGTATCGGCGGGGGGGATCCAGGCATCGGAAGGATGCTGGCACCGGGAGGAGGGGGGGAATGCAGGCAGCGGGATGGGGATGCAGGCACCGGAGCTGTGGGGGTGGTGGTGGGGGGGGGAGCGGGGATGCTTGTATCCGAGTGGAGGGGATGCAGGAGTCAGAGGGATGCTGGCACCAGGGGAGCCGGGGGGTGGGGGGGGCAGGATACAGGCACTGGGATGGGGATGCTGGTACCAGGGTGGGCATGCAGGCACCAGGGCAGGGAGGGAGATGGTGGCACCGGGGGGGGGCTGGAGGGCACAGCTCTGCTTCAACGTCTAGATAGGACCCCCCCCCCCTCCCCAAGCAGTCCTGGGGTGCATGTCTGGGTGCTGGCTCGGTTGTAAAGGCTGTGCCTGGGGCAGCGTCTCAGGCCCCCGCTTCAGCCAAAGGAGGCTTTAAACCTGCCCTATTTCCCCCCCCCACCACCACGTCCCCAGCAGTGACGCTCTGGGCTGCTCAGTGGTCTTTGCTGCCATTTGAAAGGTGGTGAGATGGGGGGGGGAGCGGGGGCTTTGGCATGGTGAGAAGGCCCCACCGGAACAGGAATTGCTGGGAAAAATACCTCTCCCGGTTCCCTGTGGGGGCTGGAGGACCCTCTGGAGCCAGCCCCCCCCCTCCAAGGTGAATGCGTGATGGAGGACCCGGTTCTCCCCATATGGTTGGTGGAGCAGTTCCCGGGCAGGGCCTTTCCGGAAAAACTCACCCAGCCATGAACCGTGAGCCGTTTCGTGCCTGTGCCGTCAGCAGCCACATGACGGGCGGACCAGGAAGCACCAGCGGCTCCCTCCTTCCCACCGCAGCATCCTCCCCACGGCCTCCGGTCCCCACGGCCACGGCGGGGGCTGGTGGCCGAGGACACCCCGGGGTTATCTCCCGGCTCCCAAGGGGGTGCGATGCCGAGGGCGCCTGCGGGGCCACGGCTTTTGTCTCCCGGCTCGGCTTCTGCCCGGAGGCTCTCCGGGAGGATGTGAAGCACCCCCCAGCTCCCCAACCTGGGTGAGACCCCAGCGAGGTAAAACCCCCGAAGGATTTGATTTCCTCTCGCGAGCGTCCTCTGTGGAAAAAAGCGGGGCTTGTCAGCTCTTCTCTGGCGTCTCTCCGGTTGCACGTCAGGGCAAGGAGGTTGGATCTGGCTGGGGACAGGCAGAAGCCGTGCCAGCCGCAGAGCTGGCGGCGATGGCAGGGGAAAGCCGGGCTTAGAGGGCTCCGAGCACTGGGAGCGGGTTCCCGTGCAAGGCACCGGCACCATGTTCAGCCGGTCGGGATACCAGGCCCTTCCCTTGGGAGACTTTGACCGCTTCCAGCAGTCCAGCATCGGGCTCTATGGTGCCCAGAAGGGCTTCTTCTCCTTCGGATCCAAGCAAGATCCTATGGGGCCAGCTGGGAATACCACAGGTGAGTCCCACACTTAGAGGGGAGATGCTGCTTTCCCCCCCTATTCCCAATTTTGCAATCGTGCTGGCTGGGTGCCCCCCCATGCTGCTGGCTCCCCTGGGGTGCAGGGTGCATGGGGGGGAAGAGGTTTGGATGGAGGTTCAGAGACAGGGAAGGGGTCTTTGGAGCAGGTTCATCCCCTGTTTCATCCTCCCTGCAGACTCCTCCCAGGGCTGGTTGTCCTGGATCTGCCATGGGATTATCACTTCCTTGGTCTTCTTGCTGATGGTTGTCACCTTCCCCATCTCAGGATGGTTTGCCTTGAAGGTAAGGGAGGAAAGCAGGCAAGGGGTAGGATGCAATCCATCCTCCGTGGTGGGGAACCGTTCCCAGCTGCCCCTGGTCCCATTGCTCCTGGCACCCGCAAGACCCAGGGTTTTGCTTCCGCCCTGGTCTAAACTTTCCCCTTCCAGATCGTGCCCACCTACGAGCGAATGGTCATCTTCCGCCTGGGCCGCATCCGGGCACCGCAAGGACCCGGCATGGTCCTGCTGCTGCCCTTCATTGATCACTGGCAGCGCGTGGATCTGAGGACGAGGGCCTTCAATGTGCCCCCCTGCAAGGTGAGTTGTCTTGGATGAAGAGACATCTCTCAAATACCCAGAGCAGGTGGATTTGGGGCTGGTCTGACCCTTGGTGCCGTGTATGGACCCAACTTTCCGTTCCTCCATCCTCATGGCGAGGCGAGGGGGGTTGTGGCTGGTGCTGTGAACCTGGAGTCCTCACCTGCCTGCGGCTGAAAAGCTCCTCTTGACTTTGCACGCCTTGTTCAATGCGCGTTCCTGGCTGGAGACATCTCAAACCCATCAATCCCTGCCCTTCCCAGATGACTTTCAATAACAGCCCTGTGCTGGAAACTGGCCTCACGATCCAGACAACCCCAAAATTAATAATTTGCGCTGGTTTTGTTTCTAATAACCCTCTTAATAAAGAGATCCAGAGCTGTTTGACAGCTGGGAAAGAAGGGAATGCCTTTGCTCCCAGGCTCTGTGCAGAAGGGTTGGGCCGTGGGGCAGAGAGGGAGAGAGATCCTGACTCCCCTCTGCCCCAGCTGACCTCCAAGGACGGGGCGGTCATCTCCATGGGTGCCGATGTCCAATTCCGGGTGTGGGATCCTGTGTTGTCCGTCATGATGGTAAAGGACCTCATCGCGGCCACCCGGATGACGGCACAGAACGCTATGACCAAGACCTTGGTGAAGAAGAGCCTCCGCGAGATCCAGGTGGAGAAGCTGAGGATTGGAGAGCAGATGCTGGTGAGAACTCTCTCAGCCCTGCACAGAGCCCCCCTCACCCTCCAAACCCTCAGGTTCTTGGTGTGGAAGGGGATAAGGGATGAGGGAAAGCTGGAGCTGCAGAAATTCCATCTGGCCATGGACTTGGCCAAGGAGGGGAGCTGGGAAGATGTGGTAAGTGGGGAGTAGATACCTTCAGCCTGTGGGTTTCTGGAGCTCTGTGGCTGATCTCAAAGTGCTTTTGGCCACACAGAAAAGCCCACATGTTGTCGGCAGACTTAAATTCGACCTCCATATCTCCACCAGGAAAACATCTGGAGGGGGCTGCAATCTGGAAAAGGGTTTTTGGGGAGAGAAGCAGGACAGGGTGGTGGCACAGGAGCAATAACTAGTGCCCACAGCTGATGTGGGCCAGGCCAAGAGTTTGTGGGTTGAATGTCTACAAGGGGGGGATATGAAAGGATGCTGGGGGGATATACTGGTATCTCTGGGGTGGTTTGGAGGCCAGAGGTGCTGCCTGGTGGAGCACCATGCCAGGACATGGCACCAAGGGGAGAGCAAGGAAAGGGGCCAGCCTGGAGGAAGCCATGGAAAGGGCAACAAAGCAGAGCTGTCCTCCCTGTCCCAGCCTCCTCCAAGCTGGAAGAGCAACTGGGGGAGCTGGGTTGAGCAAGAGCGTGGACACCTTGGAGGAGACAGCCTATGGAGCCTGGTGCAACGCTCCACATCTAAAGGTGGTGGGTAGCAGAAATATAAGCTATGGGATGCCCACGGATGGGAGGGCTAGGGTGAGGGGTCCCATGAGGATGGAAGGTCACCATGGCCATACGTGGCTCTGCCTGGGGCTGCCAACACCTCTCTCTTTCTTTCTGGCTCTGCAGCTGGAGATTAATGACATGACCAAGTCCTGGGGCCTGGAGGTGGACAGGGTGGAGCTGAGCATGGAGGCTGTGCTGCAGCCACCCCGGGAGAACCTGGTGGGCCCTCTGGCCACCGTGCCACCCATCGCTGGGCTGGAGGGACTGGATGGCACCATTCAGCAGCTGGCTGCCCACTTCTTCAGCAGCACCCGGGCTCTGGCGGGGAGCAAGACCGGCGCTCCAGAGGCAGGTAATCAACCCAGGGCCACCACTTCTCTGCTGGGGGGACGTCCCTCCTGCCCGATGACCTTTACGTTCGTTGGCTGTTTGACGGAGGAGTCAAAGCCTGGGAGATAGCACGCTCCTACGAGCACAGCGCAAATAGGCTGGCAGGGAGGAGGAGAAAGGACCGCTTCAGGCACAGCTCCATACAGCACGTGGCACAACACAACCTTTCCAACAAGACGTTGGAGATGGGACTGGGGAGGGTAGGAGCGGATCTCGGGGAGCCTGGGATGAAGACCAACTCAGATCTCAGCATTCCCATCAGCCAAACATCTGAAAGGGCCTGAGCTTGCCGTGAGTGTCACATCTGAGGGCAACATGGATTTTTTTTTTTTTTTCCCCAGAAACCCTGCACCAGTTTGTGCCTCACTGTTTCTTTCAAGGATAATTTTCTGCCCTCTGGTAGCAGGGGAAGAGTAACCCACGGCAAACAGAGGAGCAGGCAGTAGGAACTGGCAAAACCATGTTGTCCTCCGCTTGCTTAACTGGAAACTTGCTGGATAAGTGGGTTTCTCTGCTCCAGAGACCTTTGCTGGTGGGTTCATGCAGACCAGCAAAGTTCACCACTCAAAGGTGTCCCCTCAACACACTTCTGTCCCTTTGTCCCCAGCAGACAGTGTGGAGACAGTGAACGAGGTGGAGCCTCCCACCGCCCCCCTCCTCCCCGCCGCTGGCAGCACCGGGAGAAAGCCCAGTGTAGACGAACTGCTCTCGGCAGTGGAGCCCGTCCTCTCCGAGGCCCTGGTCGGCCAGGTGGGAGCATCCTACCAGTTCAACATTGCCCTGCCCAGTGGCGCCCGGAGCACCTACTTCATAGACCTCTCCTCAGGTCACTGCTCTTTGGCATTGTTGTGTTAGAAGCGGGAGGGCGTTTTGTACCCGTGACCCCTTTGCATGCTTCAAACCCCGCCAAGCTTGGTGGTAGGTGGCCCCAAACCAACCCTGTTTGGTGGCTCTGTGAAAGGCACCCCAGGGTCTGTCAGCTAAGCGCTGCAGTTTGGTGACTGTGGCTCCCTGGAAGTCCAAAGTAGAATTTGGTTTGGGTTAAAACCATGAATTTTCCTTCAGAAAGAGAGCGTTGATAGAAAATTGCCAGCCAGGTCTCCTCGTGGCCGACCAAGTGGGATGGATGGCTCGGAGACCTCAGAGTTTGTCGTCTCTTCTGTGCCACCAGTCCAAGGGGGTAGTGATGGAGGGACATGCACGGGCAGCACCTTGGGCCACTGCCATGGTGGAAGATGTCCTCCCAGCACCCAATTCCATTCCCCTGTGGGTGCTGATGGTTTTCCTGGTGGCCATGTGTGCTCGTTTTGTCTGGGATGGCATTAATTTCCTTCACAGTAGCTGGTCTGGGCTGCGTTTTGGTTTTGCGCTGGAAACAGTGTTGGTAACACAGGGATGTTTTCCTTATTGCCGAGTCAAGGCCTTTTCTGCTCCTCGCACCACCTACCAGCGGGTAGGCTGGGGGTGCCCAAGGAGCTGTGAGGGGACACAGTTGGGACAGCTGACCCCAACCGACCAAAGGGACATTCCATACCATATGATGTCGTGCTCAGCAATAAAAAGCTGGGGGAAGAAGAAGGAAGGGGGGGGACATTTGGAGTGGTGGCCCCATACTAGCAACTATGGAGAAAATCAATTATCCCAGCCAAAACCAACACGCCAGGGAAAAAGTTCCTACAGGCCTTGGAGGTGGACCACTGTAACGGGACATTGGTGGAGCAACACAAGAGAAATTTATTTCCATAAGGAATAAAGACTCCAGTCTCCAAAATCCCCCCGCCAGGCCCTTGTCTGTCATTTGACCCAACTCAATCCTTACAAAATGGTGGGGAGAAACGCCAGCAGGCGAGGCTGCATCCTGAAGCCGGTTGTTTCTCCCTCTCCCACCCATTGTGTCCTACAGGCAGCGGGCGAGCTGGGCGAGGTCTGCCCGAGGGCAACCCTGATGTCGTTCTGGAAGTGGCGGAGAAAGACCTGCAGGACCTCTTCTTGGGTGACCTGCGCCCCTTGAGTGCCTACATGAGCGGGAAGCTGCAGGTGAAAGGCGACCTGCACCTTGCCCTGAAGCTGGAGGATCTCGTCAAGGCGATGAAACAACGTAGATAGAGCATGCATGTGGGTGTGTGTCTGTGTGCAGGTGTCTTTGTAGGTGTGCGAAAGGGGGGGACGTATAGGGGTGCTGCATAGCGGGGGGCCTTGCCCTCCTGGAGCTCCTGCTGCCTTCCCCGTGGAGGTTGTAGGAGTTGGGTGAAGACCTGAGCAGAGAAACTGAGGCTGAGCTTCATTGCCTGTCCTTGTCTTTATCCACCCTGCCCATCCTTTCCCTACAACGCTACGGGATGGGAACCTGTTGGCACACCAGCAGGTGCCAGTTTGCTTCCGGATCCCTTGGCCAATATGCCACCAGGGCACAGACCCATGTCCTGCTGCCCCCACAACGGGCTGCATGGCCGGGCGTCTCAGACTGGAAGGGGCATG
This sequence comes from Sterna hirundo, assembly GCA_009819605.1. NCBI lineage: Eukaryota > Metazoa > Chordata > Aves > Charadriiformes > Laridae > Sterna > Sterna hirundo. The sequence goes on from CM020445.1 coordinate 22,578,780, forward strand.
ACCTGAGTAGATAGGACTGGGAAGATCTTGGGGACACAGTGGCCAAGGACAAGTAGTTGTGGGGTGGGCAGCCAAAGCGGGGCACGAGGGCTGGCTGGACCAGGCTGGGATGCCACTGGCGGGATGGGGTTGGAGTCTAGTGTGGCACTGCTGAGGGGATGCTGGCATGGATGGGGAAGGGGCAGAGGTGGCGATTTGGGGAACGACCTTCCTGGAGCTACCTGGAGCTTTCCCCCCAGAGTGGTTTGTCATAAGTCATTGCGCTAATTTGTGCTTCAAAGTGCTTTTGCATGCGTGCTGCGAGGTCTGTCCGTGCGGGGGCGGGGGGGGGGGGGGGGGGGGGGGCGGCGTGTGGACTGTATATAGGCGTATATAGATATTTATTTATTTTGTAAGCTTCCTTTCTACCCACTCTCCACGGACAATAAACTGGCCTGCAGCCTTGTGCTTGGGCGGTGGTGGGCTGATGACTTCTGCAGGCAGACGGGGCTGCACCCCTCGGTGCCTCAGTTTCCCCAAGGCACCCCAGGGTGCTGCGTAAAGAGGCCATGTGCTGGCCGGGGCGTGGGAGCTGCTGCCAGTCAAGGAGGTGGCGTGGTGTGACTCCGGCTCACCCTATGATCGTGATGAACGCGTGCCACGGTGAGAAAAGAGTTGTCGGGATGCAAGCACAGCTTCTCCGGGGGCGCTCAGCTCCCCTACAGCACCCAGCACCCCAGGGCTTGAAACGTCTTGGAGCTCCAGGCAGCTTTTACCAGCCCCCAGGATGTTTTGTTGGACCAGTGGGACATCTTGCTGGCCTGGCCTGGCCGGTGCAAGGGGCTGCTTGTTGGAAGCCGGGGGGAGGGGGGGGAGACGAGGATGGGGGGGGGGGGGGGCAAGGAGAATGTTTCCAGAATGTAAATGTTTCACGGATCCATTCAGGTCAAACCACCTCCTAAATGTCTTCTTCAAGGCCTTGGGGCTGGGTGGTACCAGCCTGGCTCAAGCTTTGGAGATCCTACAGACATCAAAAGTCCCCGGGGGGGGGGGGGTGGGGAGGATGGTGACTTACCATCCCCCTTCTCCTTTTGGGGCTACCAGGCTGGGTGAACCCCAAGTGTTCGCGGTGCTCCCCCTTTTTCGTGGTGCTCCCCCTTTCACGGTGGTCTCCCATGGTGCAGATGGCCGGGGGGGGCGGGGGGGGGGGGGTACCGATGCCCTGCAGGAAAGGGGTAAAGGAGAGTGAGAACGCAACCAGCTCCCCCCGCCACAGGCCAAACAGGGATGTGGAAATACTCTCTAAGGTCGGGGGCGGGGACACACACAGTCCCCGAGTCCCCCCACAGCAGGACACTGGGGTCCTGCAATACATTTCCCGGGGGATGCTGTTCCTTGCGGTGGGCTCTCCGGGGGTGGGGGGGATGTGGGGTGCCGGAGCTGGGAGAGGGTTCTGCGCAGCTCCCCCCCCCCCCGCAACCCCCCCACCCCGCCCCGACACCACCCCGCCCCGACACGAAGGAGGAGTTACTCGGAGCGCCGAAGAAACCGAAAGTGCGGGCAGCGCAGGCAGGAGGCGGCAGGTCCGGACGGGGAGGAGGCGGGGTGGGGGGGGCGGGGGGGGGCAGCTACCGGCCCTGCCCGCCCCACCATGGCCGGCCCCGACCCCGTTCCCGGTCCCCAGGTGAGCGGCTGCTGGTCCGGGGATGGATGTCGGGGGGGATGCGGTGCGGGCGGTGGGCTCCGGCGGGGGCAGGGGGCGGGGGTCCAGGCCAGCAGGGAGTCCCCAGCCTCAAGGCCTGGCGTGGCGTGGGGGGGGGGGTGATGGGGATAAGAGGTTTGGGGTGTTTCCCCCCCTCCAACCCCCTCCCCGACCCAGCCCTGCAAAAGCAGAGGGAGGGAGGCAGGAGGCAGGAGGGATGGGCTGAGCGAGGGAGGTGGTGGGGAGGGTGGTCCCCACCCCACCGGGGTGTCATCCAGGGGTCTTTAGATGCTTTCTCCATGCCCCAGCTCTGCCCCTCTGCACCCCCCTCACCCCCCCCCCCGCCCCAGCCCCATAGCCAGGGGGACCATCCCAGGCAATCTCTGGCCTGTTTACAGGACCTGGGCATCACTGGTGGGAAGCGGTTGCTCACTGGTTGCTCCAAGTAGGGTTTGCAAGTCACTTCTTCCCCCCAAGATGTGGCAGGGGAAGCTCATAAAAACCCACCCCAGTGCTCATTCCTCTTCCTCCCTCCCTCCCCAAGCTCCTAGAAGATGACTTCCAGTTCATCCTTTGCGAGGGCTGCCGGAAGGAATTGCCCAACCTCAAGCTCCTCACCTGCCTCCACACCTTGTGCCTCCATTGCCTGAGGAAGAACAAGCCCGTTGGGCGGTGCCCCGTGTGCCAGACGGCCATCCCGCAGGCCAGCAGCATTCCCAACATGGACAACCTGCTCTTCACCAACCTGCAAGCCAGGCTCAAGATCTACAAGAAGATCGTTGGTAGAGTTGACTTGTTCTGCGACAACTGCAAGAAGGCCGGTGAGTTCTGGTGCTCCGAGTGCAAGGAGTTTCTCTGCACCAGGTGCTTTGAGGCCCACCAGCGCTACCTGAAGACAGAGAGTCACAAAGCCATGAGGGTGATAGACATCAGGGCAGGATCTTTTAAGGACTTCCTCAAGGGCACCGGGAAGACCAGTAACTTGTCCTGTTCCAACCCAACCCACAAGAGCCAGATTGTAAGGTAGGTCTAAGGAGGTCTGTCCCCACCTTGTCATAAATCTCTTTGGACTACTCCACGATGGGACTGAGTAGGGCGTCCATGTCCCTCTGTTGTCCTGATTGCCACCTTGTCGTGGACAAGATGGGTGGGAAGTAGTAACCAGTGGTCTGTAGGGCATGGAGGGAGGGTTTGGTGCAAGCTGATGATGGGGACGAGGGAGGGGAGTGTGGGGGGTGTTCCTTGCTAGGGTAAGGAGGGTGAGGTTGATGGAGCCCAGCAAGAAGAAGGCCTCTTGCTTCAGCTACCGTGATGGACAGCAGGGAAGGGTGTGTTTTGCTGATGGTGCTAGACCAGCTTGGAGAGGGTCTGGGGAACAGCATGGGTGCTGTCGTGGTTTAGCCCCAGCCGGCAATGAAGTACCATGAGGCTGCTCACTCATTTCTCCCCCCTTCAGTGGGATGGGGAGGAGAATCGGAAGAAAGAGGTAAAACTCGTGGTGCATGAAAGGGTTATCAAGCATTGGAACGAGCCGCCCAGGGAGGTGATGGAGTCACCATCCCTGGAGGTATTTAAAAGCCGGGTAGACGGGGCGCTGAGGGACATGGTTTAGTGTGGTTTTTGTCAATGTGAGGTTGACGGTTGGACTCGATGATCTTCAAGATCCCTTCCAACCTAGACAATTCTATGATTTTCTGAACGTCTACCGTAGCGCTTGCACAGTCACCACAGTGACGTTAGCCAGCCCAGCAGAGGAGCAGAAACCCTGTGGAGATAGTGAACCAATGTATTTTTTTTTTTTTGTGATTGGGAGAGTATAAAACCAAATGCCTGGCCCAAAGCGGGCGGTACCTTAAATTCAACGAGTGCATGACTTAGCAGTTTGATAAATGAATGAATTGCGAAGCGCGCGGCCCGAATTACTGCTCTGCTTGTGCTCGGCCTCGCAGCATCTACTGCAAGAAGTGCAAGAGGGCTCTGTGCTGCATCTGCGCCCTGCTGGACAGCCATCACGCCCCCTTCTGCGACATCCGCAGCGAGACCCAGCGCAGGCAGGAGGAGCTGGGCACCCTCAGCCGGGAGCTGAAGCAGAAGAGAAGCGGCTTCGAGGCCACCTACGCGGGGCTGAAGGATGAGGCCGCCCGGCTGGAGCGGGCGCAGCGGGAGACGCGGGAGCTGATCCATCAGCGCGTGGAGCAGCTGGTGGGGCTGATCCATCGGGAGGAAGAGGAGCTGCTGGGGCTGGTGGAAGCGGGGCAGGAGCAGAGCCGTCGGGAGCTGGAGCGGGTGGAGGGGGTGCTGCGGCGGATGGAGGCGAGCGAGCGGCTGGTGGAGAAGATGAACCTCTACGCCACGGAGCAGGAGGTGATGGACATGCAGCCTTTCATCAAGGATTCTCTGGAGGAGCTGCTGCAGCTGCCAGTGGCCGGTGACCGAGCGCAGCCCGGGGACTTTGTTGAGTGCAGAGCCAGGCTGCGGGCACTGGCGGAGCGCGTCATGGGGCACCCAGGTGAGGAGGCACTTGGCCAGGCACGCTGGGGAGGAGGGGACCAAGAGCAGAGCTGAAGGTTATAATCCCTGGTTAGACCATATTCTCCATGGGTTTCAAGTCTCCTTCCATGTGGTGACTTGATGGACCTGTGCCTCCAGCCTTTGCTCATGAGGTGGGCACGCTGCAGCCTCCTCTAGGGATGGGATGCAGTTGTTGCATCCATCGCTTCCAAAGCAACGCTTGTCTCTTGCTCTCACGGAGTACGGTGGTCCCACAAATGCGGTGGTACTGGGAGGGAACATGGATGGAGCCATGCCGTGTGGGTTGAAGCACAGGGGAGGTGAGCAGCACTTGGAGATGAGGCACATGGAGCATGGGCTCACAGAGGCTGGTGTTGGCAAGGAGGAAGCAGGTTGAAGGGTTGGATCAACTCCACATCCTCTCTCAAAAACGTTTGTGCTGGTGACACGTGCAGGTCCCTCAGGGGTCATAACCATTCTCTCTCTAGGCCTTAGTGTCCTGCCACCCACTGACCACTTCTGGTCCTCAGATCTCCAGCCAGTTTGTCTTTGCTCAGCCTTTGTCCACAGCCACCTGGGGCAAGTTCCCTTTTGGGTTGCTTTGGGATGGCATATCCAACCGGGAAGACAAAGTGTTCCCTGGGAGCACTCCCTGCCAGGGGTGATCAGAGGTCCATGATGGGAATGATGAAGGCCTTGGCATCTGTGGTGCGTGCAGGGATGGCATGCTGGAGGATCTGGGTTTGGTCAGAAGGTGGTAGCATCCTTCCAGAAAATGGGGGGCAAAAGCAGTGGGAGGAAGAGACTTTGCAGGGTCTTCTGCTCAGTCCCCCTGCTGCTGTCTTTGGACCTGGGCTATGACCAGTGTCCTCCTTGGCCCTCTGTGGGCTTCCACTCCTGAGCTCACACCGGGGTAAGCTCATGGGCTATGGACGGCCCATAGAAGAGCCCGGGGTGATGTCTTGGATGGAGCTTGGGGTTTCCTGGGGACAGGCTGCCTCCCACCCCACTCCTTGCATCTCCATCACACGGTAGGTATCCAGTGAGGCAGGCTGGGAGGACTCTCTGATCCCTGAGTCTCCCTTCCTGCTCCCTTCAGCCTCCCTCCCTATGACAGGTACCGCTCATCCCCAGCATGACTCCCTCTCCGAAGATGATTCCACCGTGATCCTCGACTTGGAGCCTCCCAGGGAGCATTGCCAACCACATGGAGGTCTCCCCACGGGGCTGTCTGCCCACCACCGGCCCTGTGCCCCCGTGCTGGACCCCTCCGGCAGCAGAGGACGTGTGTGTCCAGACCAAGGAGGGGATATGTCCCCCACCCAATCCATGCCTCCAGTCTTTCTGACGCAGAGGGATGAAGAAGCAGAGAAAGACTCGGGGTCATTCCATGGGGACGCTGTGCCTCTTCCCAGGAGCATCCAGGACTCTCTGGCCACCCTGCAGCAAGATTTTGGTGGCTGGGCCAGGTCCAACATGCAACAAGCGGACGAGCTCCTGAAGATCAGCAATCGCCTGCTGAAAGCTCAGCTCAGGGCAAATGGGCACCTGGTGTCCGTGATCCGGGAGATCCGGGCCATGTCCCGCTCCCTGGCCGCTGTCACCTCTTCTATGGGACCCTTGCTGCAGCCTGTGGCCAGCCCACAGGAGCCCCTTGCCACAGACATGGACTGGCCATCGCTGCCCTCCGACATCCTGGAGTTATTCCCTTCCAGCACCCCGCAGGAGCATGCACCGCCGATCCCAGGGGCTGCCATGGCCCCTTCCCCCAGCAGACCCTCTTCTGCCGCCCCCCCTGCCAGCCCAGCACGTTCAGAGACCCATACCACAGTCACCGAGGGGAAATGCCCCAAATCGGGACACCCCACCAAGGACAAGCGTGGTGGGAAGCCCAGCACCAGACTTCGGAAGCGGAGGAAGAGGTGAGAGTCTGCAAACCAGAACGTTTGCTATGGACTGCAGCTGCTTGGAAGACCCTTTAAACGTCCCTGTGGAGACCAGGCTCTCCGTCCCACCTTGCCATGCCAATAAATCCTTCTGGGATGAACAGTGCATCGGTCTTTTGCTGGGTTTGGGAAGGCAGCATCTCCCCCACCAATGAGCCCTCACCACTGCATGCCAATAACTTGCTTGGGAACAGCACAATCCTACTAATTATCTTTTTTCTTTCCTTCCCAGCACCTGCAACCTCCCGGCTTACGGGTCTGGGATGGGTGGGAGGGCAGCAAACCCGCATGGGAGAGCTGGAGGAAAGGCTTCAGTGCCAGGATGGGTGAATGGGTGGGTGGCCGGGCAGAGCGGGCACCTCTCCAGCCCAGCCTGCAAGCTCACTGCTGGATTCCGGCCTCAGCGGCACGTCCAAGTGGTGACCCTCCAAGGAGGTGGCCCCAGAGCCACCTGTACCTCCTGCTCTCTCCTTTCTTGCTTCTCTCAGATGTCCCCAGCGCTTCTCGCCCTCCTCTCAGATCGCTGTGTTTTCCTGCTTTCAGAACCGCCCCCAGCTCCAGCATGGGAAACTCCCACCAGGACTTTGCTCTGGGATTTTTGCCTCACGGTGTTACCCAGCAGGAATTTGGGGCTACCCCCAACCCTTGCATGGTTGCATGAGCTTTGGCATTTGGTTGCTGCTTTCCAAGTTCTCTTTTGAAAGAGGAGAATCAGCCAAGCTGGTTTGGGGTAGGGCTGCAGAGCCCAGGCAGATTTTGTCCCTTGAAGGCACCTTTCTGGCCAAGGTGCAAACACCTCCTGGTGAGACATGCCGCTGCACGCGCCGTAAAAGCTCTCGTTGGCGCGGTGGCTTGCAGGTCTTTTCCTGCCTGCACCCTGCCCTCCCCTGCCCACGTCCAGGGCTGGCGGGGGAGAGATGCTGCGGCTGGTTCGCGATGGATTTGGGGCCCCTAAACGCATCTCCCGCAAGAAAGGCGGAGCCCCACTCAAGCAGCAGTGGCCTTCAACAACGTTGAAGGTGAGTTCTCGTCTGGTTTCCAATCCCATAGTGCACGAAGGACTTGCCTAGCATCAGACCTGTCTGCTTTTGCCTGGAATAAAACAGCCCTCAAAGGACCGGGGCTGAGGGACCCCCAGGGTGCCCCTCTGCAGAGCGTGTCCCCACCACCCCAGCCTGGGATCAGAAGGGTTTAGCCCTGCCTGTGAGCCCCGCAGAGCCTGGGAGCCTCGGGACTCAAACAAGAAGGCAGATGATTTATTACCGAAGCTTGGGAAGGGAAGGTTCCTCTGTTCTCCTTTGCAAAGCAGAAAGTTTTCCTGACCCTTGTCAGCAGAGAGGGAACCTTGACCAGGGCAGTTGGAGTGGCCGCGTCCCAAGGAGAGCCAGGGACATCATGCCAGAAATGAGGACGTGTTGCCAGCTGACCCCAGAGCAGCAGAGACCATCTGGGCAAGCAGAGCATTTGCTTTGGGCAGGGACAAACCCATGTGGTCAAGCTCATTTGGCTGTGCTCCGGGGGCAAAGGACATCTCCATCCCTGACCGCGCAGGGCCGCTCTCACTGGGCTCCTCTTTGCACGCTTGGATCTCCACCTCCACCCCTGCAAAGAGGAAGAAAGTCCAAAATGCAAATATCCTGATGTCGCTGGTGAAGGTGACGAAGGTTGAAGACAACAACAAGGGGTGGAACCAGGTGGTGCCGCAGCAGCCAAGCTGCTCGGACCAGCCTGGGACCGGCTGTCTGGTGTCCCCCATCGCTCTCCACGAGGAGGACAGCCTGCTGGAAGACATGCCAGGTGGCAACGGTGGGCTGCACAACTCAGGTAAGCGGTGTCTAGAGCGGCGAAGCCACAGGTAGACTTTACGGGGTGTAAGCATCGAGGCAGGGCAGTTTGCAGTGTCTCCGTATACCTTCCAGGTGGATAGTTACGTCCCAGTGCTTTGTCTTGTTCAAAGACAAGGTATTTGTTGGAGATTGATGGAGAACCAGACTTTGTTCCTTCAACTGCTTGCAAACTCTTGGGCTACGTGATGCTGCATTTTGGTCCTCTCGTAGGATCTTGCCCAGTGTGTGCACTCTGCGTCTGTGGCTTGAGGGGAAATCAGTCCTTTTTCAGGTGGACGCTGAGGGCAGGCTTTTCTCCTTGCCTTCTTCCCCACCCACCTTGCTGGTTGTCCAGGGCCACCTCTCAGCACGGTTGGTGATGCTGATCTGGGAACCGCTGGTCCTGGCCCTCAGTGCAGGGGTGGACAGCCCCACATCCGAAAGGTGATGCATCTTCCCTACCTTGGCAGATAGCGATGTCTGCTCGGACAGCTTTGAGGAGGGCAGCACTAAATGAGGAGTTGATGGTGAGTGCAGCTAAAGGCATTCAGTTCTTGGCTCTGCATTGCTCAGTGTTTAAGGCTGGACCACTTGGTGGTTCCAGACCTTCAGGACCATCCCAAAATCCCCCGTAGAGCCTGGCAAGGAACTTGTGAAATCCTTCCTGAGTGCCAACAAAAATCCCCTCTACCTCTCCTCCACTTCTGGGGGAAGTGGGCTGCCCAGCAGCTTGGAGACCTTGGTAGATACCATCTTGGTGATGCCAAGGTGTTGGACAGCCAAAATGAAGGCCAGCAAGAAGAGGCAGTCCAAAATCTCACCCCCTCTTTGGGGGTATGGATGGATGGGGTTTAGTTGTTTCTTTGCATCACCGAGCAGTTCCCATGACAGTCTGCATGGCCAAAAGCTGGTGACCAGCTCTTTAGAAGAGGTTTTAGAAATGGGCACCTTCCCTTCCCTTCCCTTCCCTTCCCTTCCCTTCCCTTCCCTTCCCTTCCCTTCCCTTCCCTTCCCTTCCCTTCCCTTCCCTTCCCTTCCCTTCCCTGCCCTTCCCTTCCCTTCCCTTCCCTTCCCTTCCCTTCCCTTCCCTTCCCTTCCCTTCCCTTCCCTTCCCTTCCCTTCCCTTCCCTTCCCTTCCCGCTGCTTTCTGGCTTAGGCCCTTAGCCCACAGCCAGAGGGGAGATGTTGGGTAGCCCCTACTTTTCTGTCACTTTTGAGCAGAAAGCCAGTCGGGAAGGATCCAAGCGAGCCATCCTGTGTGGACGTGCATGGAGTAAGCATGTGACTTTGCTTTGCAGTGCTGGAGGAGGCAAGTCTTTATGACCAACCGGAGGGGCTTAGTACACCCTAAGTCCTCTAGCAGGCAGTTTGAGTAGATCCCTGAGCTTTGGTAGACCCAAGACACATGAGTGCCCATAGCTGCTGCCCTGGTTCTTCCTGTGACATTTATTAAAAGCGAATTGTGTGCTCTTCCAGGACTCCAGTCTGCTAGATGACCTCAGCAACATCCTCAACGAGAGCACTGGTGAAGACTATCAGGGCCTTCCCATAAGCAGCCAGAACACACTGGACATGAGACAAGGATCCCTGGTCATCTTTGACATGAAGATTTGGAGTAAGTGGGGAGGTCCCATGTTGCAGCCAGCTCAGATCCCCACATCTGTCAGTGTCTTTTTTTTTTTGCAGGGGAGAAGTTCAGGCATCTCCACCATGGCCTTGGCTGTGTAATGGAGAGAACAATGTCTTGAGCTCCCAAGAGGTCTTGCCTTTGAGTTTCAGGACATCTGGAGGAACGTGGAGCTTGTAGGGCCACGGGGAGATTTCTCTGAGATTGCTCAACCAGTTAACCAGCCCTTGCGCCGTTGTGTCAACACGGGCTCCTCTGCTTCTCCTTCCCATGGGCCAGTCTCTTGGGCGAGGTGGATTTTACTTTTCAAGCCCTTCTCCTTAGTCCACCCTCAAAAAACTGTAAAAGCCTTCATGTTCCTCGTGGAAGGAATGATCCCACTGCAAGAGGATTAGTATTGATGGGAAGGACGTTCCAGAAGGACGTTGGAGTGCTGGAAGCTTGGAAGCTGAGGAGGGTGTGACTAAATGGTAGAGATAAGTGAAATGATGGGTCAGTTCCCCCACTGCTATCGATGGTGGAAGCTGTTGGAAACTCAGCAACTCAATCAATGTTTTATTTTCCTACTGAATAAGAGACTAATTCTGCCTTTCCTCCACCCCCCTCTTCTCTGGAAAATGACAGCATCCGGATGTCAGCGGTAGATGGAGAGAAAATACTCCCAGTCCCGATTCAGCCAGTGAAATATTTGTCCAGCTTGATGGCCAAAAATAGAGTCTGCGAAATCAGTCTGAGGAATCTCAGGAATTATTAGGGGACTGGAATTATGGCCTCTAAGCAGGCACGAGGAAGCTTGCCGGGTGATTCTGCCCAGGGATGGACTGTCCAGACACCACGGGGACTGTTTTGCTCCAGGTCTAATAATTCTAATAATTATTAGTAATAATTATTGTTTCGAATGCCGAACAGCTCTAATAGGATTCCTGATAAGGATTATTCTGTTCATTATTTTAGTACCAGTCGTTTCAACACCCGTCGTGCCCAGGAAGCTGGTGGCTCCAGGGGACAAGTCTGTTCAGGAAACAGTTAAACAACCACGTGCGCACAAGCGTTTTCCTCCCTTTTGCTAAAATCCCGAGAAGCAGGAGGAAACACAAGGAAATACTGGTGGCTGCGTTGGTGTGGACGCCACCGTGTGGAATCTGGTCCCACAGGAGCAGGGATGTGGTTCAGGGCAACCGATGGGGATCTCCTCCACTACCCGCCCCCCGTCGCCTTTTCCTTTTGTTCTTCCACTTGATTCAAGTTTAAATTTCCCCTTCTTCCTCCAAAAAATCAACCTTTGCTCGGTAGTGAAGAGTCAGCCATGAGTCACTCATGTCTTGGAAATCCCCAATTGCCCATGACGTGAGCAGCTGCTCCATGAGGATCACCACCACCTTGAAGGAGCTGGGGACAGGGACAAGTGTGGACACCTGAAGAGGGGGTTTGCTTTGGGAAAGTGTCACACCCCAGCGGCCCCGCTGCAGAAGGACCCCATGATCTGGAGGTGGGACATAGGGTTTGGAGGTAGGACACATGGTTTGGAAGCGGGACGCATCTCTGTGGATCTTACAGAGCTGGTTGTTACCAAAAAAAGGGGGGGGGGAAAAACTGCAGTTGGCTGCACAGCAAACTCGACATCTCTCCTGTGGGCAAGGGACCTAATCCAGCACTTCATTAACTCTTTAGAGCTCACCACAGTGGCTTCCCCAGGAAACTGGGTGCCCTCAGCTGTGTGAGTGGCCGGCATCACCTGGGGTGGGGGTGGCTGTGGGAGATGTGGGCTATAAAAGGTCCCTGGGCGGCAGTTGTTCCTTGTACTGGACCCTGGTAGACAAGAGGGGGCCTGGAAGCAGCCTGGGGTTGGTTCTTTTCGGCTGTTTTTTTGGGAAGGTGGTTACTTACAACCACTGGGGCTTCCTTAGAGGGGAGGCAGAGCTATGAAGGGGATCCTTCCTTGGGGAAGCCGTGTGCCTTCCTTCTCCGGGCCCTCTCCCTGGGCATGGGTGGATGTCTCCCAGCTGCAGGCTGCAGCCCCGCGGCACCCTGTGGCTGTTCAGTGCCAGGAGGCGCAGGTGGTGGTCGCGGTGCACAGGGACCTCTTTGGCACGGGACACCTGGTCAAGCTTGTGGACCAGACCGTGGGCTCAGCTGCCTGCTTGCCTGCAAGCCGGATTGCTTCTGAGACCATGGTGACCTTCATGGTTGGACTGCATGAGCGTGGCAGCACCCTCAGGGTAAGGCTGTGGAGGGGCTGGAGGCCTGGGGTGGGGTGTCTGCCTCTTGGCTTGCACCTTGGTGGCTTGGGCTGGGTTGTGTGAGTAGGGAAGGGCGTGCAAGAGGCAGAGAAACTAGGCTTTTCCTGATGAAGACAGAGGTATCTACATCTCCCAGGGCTATTTAGGCTATTGCTGCCACCTCCAGGGTGGAGCCCAGATAACCTGGTGCTGGGAGCCACTGCAGCAAGCCAGCAGTGGCTGCTTACCTCAGGAGGCATCATCAGTAGCTTGAAGCTACTTCACAGAAAACTTAAATTTGAAGTGGTCTCACTCCCCTGGGAGAGGTTTGGGGCCACCAGGGTGGGCAGGTACCCCCCCATACTCCACCTAGCAGACACCTTCGTTAAATCTGCCCTGAGCAGAAGTCGTCCTCCGCTATCCTAGGGGACAGACCTTCCTTACTGTTGTTCTGGGGCGTGGAAACTAGGGGAAAAAGAATAGTTTAAGAATCAGTTTGAGGACCTCTGCATTCAGCTCTGCTGCCGAGCAGAGGCTTTCCTGGGACAGGCTGGAGCAGCTTCCCAGCCCAGAGCATCCCCGCAGCAGGATGAGTGCCACTTATCTGCCTCCAGCACAAAGGCTACTGGCGGCTGACCAAAAGAAACATCTCGGCACTGAGTCTCCAGGCTTAAATGTGTTGCTCTGCGCATGTGGCCAAGGAACAGGGCTCTTAATAGACTCGATAATGTGTTTTGTCTTTTCCCCAGGTGACCCCTGATGCTCAAGTCTACGACGCGAGCTTAAATTACAACCCAGTTCTTACTGGCAATGCTGTCGTGGGCTGCACCAGCCCTGCTGTGGTTCCTATGGACTGCCACTACCCCAGGTGAGCACCGAGCAAGCCCTTGCGCTGCCACAGAGCCTTTGACCATGAGCATGCCTTCCCCAGGAGGGACAACGTGAGTCAAGCCTATGTGGGTGCCTTTCTGTTCCACCCTGTCCTCTGAGGAGGAGCTGCCCTTCTACCGTCCGTGAGGCACAGGGAGGTTTTGGGTGAGGGTCTCCTCTGGTGCTGGGCACCCTGAGACCGCCGTGCTTCCACTAGATGGCACAGCTGGTGCTGGTATCACCCCAGTGCTCCGGGGGTCTGGCGCAGTTTTGGCACGTACCCAGGGCCTTGTGCCCGTTGGGGTTTCCTTGGGTGGAAGCAGTGAACCACAAGCTGGCTTCCCGTTCGTGTCGCCTGGTGACCTCTCCTTCCAGGTGACTGGAGCGCTGAGAGAGTCTCCACCATACTTCAACTGGGAGAGGAGGCCCTCCGCTTCCAAGCTGGTGTCGACACAGAGAACCGTGCACCTCTGAGGACAACTGCGTGGCCACCCAAACCCCAGTTTGAGCTCTTCTCCCCAGCACGCTTTCGTTGACTTCAGTGGGTAAGAGCTGGCTGTGCCCTTATTTAGAGGTGCCTTTCTGCAGGTTATGGATGTCTGATGGTGGGATCCTGCTGGCCTTTGCTTTTGTGCTGAGGTCCCCGGTGGATGGGCCACTGGATGAAGCCAGATGTGTTTCAGTTTGCAAGTAGATGTATTCAAGTTTTGCAGGAGGCTCCAGGAGCTCCTCGACGGGGCTACAGCCTCGGTCCATTAAGAAAGTTAATGTGGTTTGCCTAGAATTACATTCCCAAGGCAACTGCCTCATAGCAACATATGACTGACGTCACCCTGTAATCTGGATCACGGCCCTCTGAGCCAAGGATCTTCCTTGGAGACCAGTTCTGATGCCGTCAAGACAAGCTCTTCTGATGGGCTTCAATAGCTGAACCCTGAAGTGGGCTTGAAGGAAGGAGGGTGGGGTTGAGCTGCCCTGGGGAGATGGTGGTCCCATTGGCGACCAACTTCATGGCGCATGGGAAAGCTGTAAAGGCAAATGACAGCCTAACCCCTCTTCTCTGTCTGGTGTCCCCAGATCTACATCACCTGCCACCTGAAGGTCACCCCAGCTGACCAAGCTCCTGACCCTCTGAACAAGGCTTGCTCCTTCAACAAAGCCAGCAACCTGCAAGTAGCTGGAACAGCAGCTTGCCCAAAGGTGAAGAATTTGGGTTTCTCATCTGGTGTGTCACCTTCCAGGAAAGTGGGGTTGGCCACCTGGCCGGGAGGGTTTGGCCTCTCCTAGGAGACACCAAAAGCATGTGAGGAACTCCTACCATAGGGTGGGCTGCTCACCAGGCTCTCTTCTAGATGTGTTCCTGTGGAAGCCACCTGGGATGTCTGCTCCTGCTGTGAGATGAGGAGCTGTGGCTTAGCCAGGCACTCCAGGAGGCTCCACACTCCCTTACAATGGCAAGGAGGACATGTCCGGAGAGAAGTGGCCTCCCAGCACGATAGGTCTCAGCATGCCTCTTGGGCTTTGTCACCATGGTGGCAACTTGCTCAGAGCTGGGTGGCTGGACCTGCCTCCCTACCTGTTGGCTCCTCGGTGCTGGTCCAAGGCTGGGGAGAGTTAGGTGTTCAAACAAGCTTGTGAGTGCTCAAGGGTCCTCCCTTTCAGATCTCTTGGTGAGAGAAGCAGCTGATGTGGTTGGACTCTCCTTACCCACAGCTGGCAGGATCACCAAGTCAGGAGGATGCAAACCCAGGGAAGGGGGATGGTTTTGGGTGGCTCTGGCCGTAACCACCTCCTTACTGCTACCTTCCTAGATGCAGGTCTCTTGTGGATGGTATCGGGGCTGCCTGTAGTTGCTGGTTTTAGGTCCTCCTAATCCTTGCTGCTCTAGGAGCTCTGACTGTTTGCTGGAAACCCGGCAACCCCATTTAAGTCACTCGTTTCAACTTTTATAGTCTGTCTGATTAGAAAAAATATAATAAACTTAAGGACTGAGAGGCTTGGTGGGGAGAGTGGAGAAATCTTCCTGGAGCCTGAGCTGATTAAACCCTCATGCTAACTTGAACTGTGCTTCTTTGCCTCCCTAAACCAAATCCAAGTATCGCGGTTCTCCTGGAAGCCCTGTCCTCGGCAGAGCTTTGTACAGCCTTACACCCCCACGAACTTCTCCCAGAGCACCCAGTTGAGAACTGGTGCAAAAAAGACTCTCCAGCCGGATGGAGAACTTGTCCATCTTGTCTGTAGAAGCATGGAGTTGCGTTTAGCCTCGAAGCGCTTTACATTCTGTGGAGCTCCTGGGTCAGCTCCCGTACCACTAACTCCTCCCTCAGTAAGTCAAGGGTTTAATAAAACTTGGACCGCTTTCCTCCTGGCTGAAGTTGTTTCTGGGGGAGAAATCGAGCTTTGCTGGATGAGGAAGGGAGCGCAACTCGAGGGTCGGTGGGTTGGGCTCTTCCTGGACAGACAGAGGCAGGAATTCCAGTCCCTGCCTCAAGGACTGTTTACGCATAGTTATATGTAAGAAGCCTTGGCTGAAACGTATAACAGTCCTTGGGCAGGGACTGGAATTTCTGCCCCAACTTCCCCCCCCTCCTGGAATGGGCTTTCTGACATGCCTGAGTCACACTTGCTTTTTTTTCTTTTTTTTTTCATCCCATCGCTATGAAACCTTGGGCTCTTCTGCTCAGCAGAGCAGCCGTAACGGCAGGAGGTTCCTGCCCCAAACCCGAGACCTGCTGCTCCCCACCAGCTGGGAGAGGTTCCCGCTTCAGCAGATGGTGGGAACTGGACCAGCTGAACGTCTTGGGATGCGGTGTTTGTTGTCGGAGCAAATTGAGGTGGCTGGGTTCAGGGGGAAAACCAAGACCTGCGAGGAGCTGGGGCTCGCTCGCAGCACGGCCGCTTCTTGAGCTGGTTTTTCAGGGGCCCGGAGGAGTTCTGCAACTTCTTAGCCTGCTCCAGAGGAGCTTGGGGACCTCTCTTGGCCGTGAGGGACAGAAGACAGTGGCGTCTTGCACAGCCTGCCGTGTCGTTGGGTGTCATCTAGCACCCCGGAGACCCCTAACTGGGTGCCCCTTGATAGATGTCATCTCGTCCTGGGCTCTCATTGGCACAAGGTGCATACCTGGAGTTTGGGTCTCTTCAACCGCAGTCCCATCCGTTCCCTCCACTGCTCGTGGGTTCAAAAAGCAAATTATCCCGCTTCCAAAATTACAAGATTAATTGCGGGTTGGATCAGGGAGCTGCACTGACTTTGGGTGGTGTTGTCAGCATAACGTCTTTCCTCATCCATCTAATTCGACCCTCGCTGGAGGGGTTTTGGTCCTTGTCTTGCAGCAAAGTGGGAGTTAGAAGCTTTTAGGGGGGTATACTGGGAGAAGTCTTCGCCATCCCCTGTGAGCTGGCAGCTTTTGGGGCAGAAAGGAGAGCAGGTGGGCATGGGAACATGGGTGGAAGGGATCTCGGAAGGTCTCCAGTACACCACCAGATGTATCAGCCTTGTGTTGGCCTGGCTGAGGCTGGCAACATCCATGGATGGAGGTCCCTCACCTCTGCGTGCCCAGCCCAGGGGTGCACAACCCTCCTGGCGAAGAAATATTTCCTCACCTGAACCTCCCAGACCACAGGTTGTGGCTGCTGACGTGTTAAATCTTCACGTAATTGTTTCCTTCACGTAACTGTTTCCTTCTTGGTCAGCATCTTCTCCGGGAGTCCAATGCCCCAGCCATCCCTTGGCACAAGTGCTTGGAGCAGGGACTCTCTCTCTGGTTTGCTGAGACGTGCAGAGGAGAGTTTTAAACGAAACCCTCATTCTGCATCACTCAGCACAGCTGCCCTTCGGCCGTTCAACCAAAATACTGTCTCCAGGAAGGAAGACAAATATCAGATAAATCTGGTCTACAAAGAACTTGGGGATGGGGAAAAGCTCTCTGGCTTTCCAGAGCAGCTGTCCCCCTCCAGCTCCTGCCCCGTCCTGGGCAGGATCCCCAGCTCTGGTGATGCTCAACAGCCGCACTGACCTTGGTGTGCGATGAGAGGTTTGGTTTTTTACTTAAAACTTTATGTTACAAGGAAATACGAGCCGTGCTTAAAAGTCTCCTTTATGCAATGGGGGAAAACCACTGGGCTTGTGCTTGTCCAGCGCCCTGGGACTTTCTGGTCTCTGCCTCCCTTAAGGAAATAAGCTCTTGCTCTTTCCCAACTGTGCTG
Source organism: Sterna hirundo (assembly GCA_009819605.1). NCBI lineage: Eukaryota > Metazoa > Chordata > Aves > Charadriiformes > Laridae > Sterna > Sterna hirundo. The sequence continues at coordinate 22,595,666 of CM020445.1, forward strand.
GCCCATGGCCAACGTTGTGTTGTGCTTGGAGTTAAGATGCTGGTCCTGGCCAAGGCTAACCTGGGAGCAGAAATCCCCTTTTTCATAGAGAAACCCGTGAGTCTGGGCGTGTTTCTCCACCTGGGATAAACCTCTGCTAATTTGAGCCGCGTAAGCACGAGGTGACCCGTCAGAGGGATTTATTCTCCCACTGGGATCCAGCCCCGATACCCGAAGACCTACAGGTTAACTCCAGAGCTGGCCCCTGAGCTGTGGCTCTCCGGGATGCGATGGGGCGAGACCAGGCATCTCCCGTGGTCCTTGCAGCCAAGGACCCGGCAGAGCATAGATGCTCTCCCCCAGGAAGGGGGGGCAGCCGCTTATTTACTGATTCAGCATCGCCTGCTGCAGTTATCTCCCTGACGCACGGGGCTCAGCCTGCTGGAATCCCTGGCATTTCTACGCCAGTGCCAGTCTCAAGGTATTTTAAACACGAAGGAGAAGTCCTGGATCCGCCGGCGGCAGCAGAGAGACGGGGCATCAGCTCCTGGGGGAGGATGGGCGGGAGGTTTTACGCTGGTTCCTAAAGCTTCACGCGGGTGGATTTGGGGGATGTTGAGTCAGGCACAAGCTGGTCCCAGCTCCGAACACGGTGGGATTTCCACTAGGAGCGGGCTGGGTGATATCTGCCCCTAAAGCTTTCTGTTTCTTTTTCATTTTCCCAGAAACAGCTCAGCCACTCCAGCTTAAACGTCCAAATCTACTGTCCCTAAGGCTTTCCAGGGGCATCCCAAAAGATGGAGCAGGATTTGGGGTGTGAAACGCAGCATCCTTCGTACAGAGCCAACAGGATGCTTGCAGAGCCCTGGCAGGGGAAAAGAGTTAAAGGCGCTCAAAAGAAGGGACAGAAACTCCAATAATGAGGCTTGGAACAATTATAGGGTTTGTTTTTAAGCAGCTTTCCCCGTTTCCCGGCTGTGAGGAGCTGGGCAATGCCCAGCCCTGCTTGCGGGGGGGGGGGGGGGGGGGTGGGATACAACGCGGGGTGCTGCGGCATGGGGAAGGGAGCGATGGGTGCAGCGAGGCTCGCCGCGGGCTGCTCCTGCCCTGGTCCCTCGAAGGCAACAACACAAACCCAAGCCAAAGAGCTGGGGAAGGGCAGCGGCGATAAAAAGGGAAGGTTGCGGCTCTGCAGGCAGTGACCTCACTGCTGAGGCTGGAACAGGGTGGGGGGAGTGTTCAGCCCCCGGCTGAGAACGGCCGCACTTGTGTCAGTGGTGAGGAGGGCGCTCCGTCAGCCGTGGCGGGGTCGGCGCTGAGTGAACATCTGGATCCCAGCCCCGCTGGGGAGCGGGGAGATGCTGAAAGCTCCTACTGGGGGGTTGCAGCCGGGAGCACGTGGGTTCCCGGCCCCCAAAACGCATCAGCATCTGAGCGGAAAACCAAAATCCCAGGGGACCCCGTGGCGCCGGGCAGGGATGGTCCCCGCCGAGGGGACGGGAAGCACCCGGATTGGGATCCTGGACCCCGCTCCTGTCACCCCCCCAAGCAGCCTTGAAAAGCCCCTTATCACCTTATAACCTAAACAAGCCACTTTGTACCAGTCTCCCCGTCTCCGGCTTCTGCTGAGTTTTATAAACATCTTGCCCAAAGAGGCTGACGAGGATGTTTTCCCTCGCCTTGGGCAGCCCGGGAACGGGGGGGTCCCGGCACCCCGGAAACAACTCGGTCGTGCCTCCCCTCACCCCGCACCCACGAGGGCTGGCCTTTGGGTGCCATTGGTCCCCAAACGGGAGCCCAGGGGCGGACGGCTCCTGCTGCTGGGGGGATATAAAGGCTGGAGGAGCAGCCCTGGCGCTCCGTGCCGGGGTTTGCTGGAAGAAAGAGGGATGGGACCCGAAAGCGGCTTGATCCTTGCTCTTCTCTGCTGGGCGGGCGGGCAAGGTGGCTGCCTACCCACCCTGGGATTTCTCCTGGGGGGCACGGGCAGAACCCCACGCCTGGTCCTGGGTGGAGGACCCCCAGTCTCGAGCCATCACCAGCCAGCGGCCGGTGGTGGTGCAGTGCCAGGAGGCTCAGCTGGTGGTGACGGTGCACAGGACCTCTTCGGCACCGGCCGCTTGGTCAACGTAGCCGACCTGACGCTGGGGCCGGCGGCATGCAAGCATTCCTCGTTGAACCCTGCCCACAACACCGTCACCTTCACCGCCGGGCTCCACGAGTGCGGCAGCATCGTGCAGGTAAGACCTTCTCCCTGCCTCGGTCCTTCCCCCAGCCCCGGGATCCCGCCCGGCATCCCCTTCACCCACCGGAGCAGCTCCAGGCTGCGGGACAGGCACCGGGCATCCCTCTGGCAACATCCCAGGGGAAGGATGAGCATGTATTTCCCCCAAACCAGAGCATTTTTCCGCAAAGCTGCTTTGCCCTTTTGGCTGGAGACACGCCAATGGTGCAAAACCCCGACGTCGGACCCATTTTGCTCGTGTTTCCAGCCCATTAGGAAGTTTAGCTTGCTGAAAACGGAGCAGGGCTCCTTCTCCATCCCCTTTCCCCTGGCTTTTCCCCCCTTTCTTTGGATTTCCCCAGCATTTCCCAGTTGGGAAAGGCTGGATACGCAGCTCGGTGGTGGCGGGAGGTGGGGCGGCCTCTTGTCGCGGATGAAAATATTTGACGCGGTTATGATTTCGCAGCTATTCAAAAATGTATAAACCCGGATTTTCGATGCTTTTCTGCCCAGATCACGCCGGATTCCCTCATTTACCGCACGCTCCTCAACTACGACCCCAGCCCCGCCAGCAACCCCGTCATCATCCGCAGCAACCCCGCGTCATCCCCATCGAGTGCCACTACCCCAGGTAAGGTCTCTCCATCCTCGGTACCCCCCGCCCTGGTCCCCGGGGACCAGCACGGGGCCAGATCCTGATGCAGGGTGGTCCTTGCCCAGGAGGGAGAACGTGAGCAGCAGTGCCATCCGACCCACCTGGGCTCCCTTCAGCTCCACGCTCTCGGCGGAGGAGAGGCTGGTGTTCTCCTTGCGCCTCATGAACGGTAGGTGGGAAGCCATCCCGACCTGCAAACAGGGCTTTTTCCGCCCTCTCCCAGTGTGGACGAGCTCGGGGACTCAGGACTGGGAAGCCAACCCACCCCATGGCAAACACCAGCGCTCCTGCTTTTGGGCTGAGCTTTGGCTGTGGTCCTACGGGAGCTTGGGGACAGCCAGAGCCACCCCCCTTTGTCACCTCGGCACTGTCTTGCAGAGGACTGGACTGCCGAGAGACCTTTCACCGGTTTCCAACTGGGTGACGTCCTCAACATCCAAGCAGAGGTGGCCACCGAGAGCCACGTGCCGCTGCGGCTGTTTGTGGACAGTTGTGTGGCCGCCCTGAGCCCCGGCACGGACTCCTCACCCCACTACGCCATCATTGACTTCAACGGGTGAGCCCTGGGGACCTGCCGGTGGCAGCGCTGGGGGGGCACCCACTGGGATGCCGACCCCTCCATCGTCCCCTTGCCCACCCCAGGTGCCTGGTTGATGGGAGGTCAGATGACACCAGCTCTGCCTTCATCACCCCCCCGGCCCCGGGAGGACATGCTGCGCTTCAGGATCGACGTCTTCAGGTTCGCGGGGGACACTAGGAAACCTGGTAAGGCTGTGGTGTCCCCCCCCCGCCCCAGCTCCAAATCAAGCCGGTGTCCCCCATGAGCGTGTCCCCACCTCTCTCCTCTGCCCTCCCCGCAGATCTACATCACCTGCCACCTGAAGGTGACCCCAGCGGACCAAGCCCCGGACCCCCTGAACAAGGCTTGTTCCTTCAACAAAGCCAGAAACACGTGAGTAGCCACCACGCTGGGGTGGGGCTGGTACCCACCAGCATCCCGCATCCCCGGCATGGCACAGGGATGCATCACGGACCCAGACTTTGGGGGGGAGGGGGGGGCACAAGTGCTCCGTGGGGTGATGATGCTCCCACCCTGCTACAGCTGGGCACCCGTGGAAGGCACCCGGGACATCTGCAGCTGCTGCGAGATGTGCAACTGCGAGGCCTCCACCTTCTCCGTAGGCTCAACCCCTGGAACCGATGGCCCAGCCGCCGCTTCCGCGCCATGATGCAACGGTAAGGTCCCCATGGGGACATGGGGGACACTCTGGGTGGTGGGAGAGCCCACTTCATCACTTCTCTTCCTCCCCAGGGAAAGAGGCTGAAGCCGATGTAGTCATCGGCCCCGTGCTCCTCTCGAGGGATGCAGGTCGCCGTGGGAGAGCAGCAGGAGGGAGGTCAGGGTGAGTCCCCACCGGCTGCGGCCATGTGACATGGCCCTGGTGACAAGCTCTAACAGCCCACCTTGTTTTTGCAGGTGGAGCGACGGCGGTGGCCAGCGTGGGGATGGGGCTGATGTACGTGGCGGTCGTGTGGGGCTGGCCGGGGCTATGCTGGCCGTCGGCGTGGGGTACAGGAGGTGCACCCGTGCCTCGGCGTGAGCGTGGGGTGAGAAACCAATAAAGCCTGGGAAGGACAAACCGTGTCCGTGCTGCGATGGCACCTTGGGGACATCCATACCTGGGCTGGGTGGCCTGCCAGGGAGGGAGCACCCATCCCCAGTATGTTGGCCGTAGGGGTGCTGGAGCCTCCCAGTTCCCGGGTGAGGGTGGGGGGGTCCTCCCACATCTCCACCCTGGTGTCAGCCCTTCCCTGGGGCTCAGTTTTGGGAGCTGCCTTGCTCATGGGCGACACCGGGGAACAGTCCCCCAGAGGAATCCTGGCTGTGTCCTCCCGGCCACCGCTCCTGGGGAGGGCGGGGGGAGCGGAGAAGGGGGCGAGGGGGGGGCTCTGGCTCAGCCAGGGAAGGCCCCCAACTCCTTCGGGAAGAGCGCGTTCGTGGTGGGGGGGACCCTGCTGGAAGGGGACAAGTGACAGCCCCGCAGCCCCCTGGGCCCCGCGGGAGGGGCTCCCTCGCCGTGCCACGCCCCTCCATCTTCGCCCCGCCCACAGACACGCCCATTTAAGCCCCGCCCACCCCCCTTCCTGCTGTCGTGGCGGTTCCTGGCGCTGCCCCGACTGCCTTCGGTCCGGTCCTTCTCCCGGTCGGCTGCGGGCCCGTCTCTACGTCCCGCCCCGGGGCAGTGGACGCGCTCCCCTCAGTGTCCCAGCTCCCCTCGGGGCCACCACCCCCAACTCCAACTCCGTCCCCGAAGTAGCCCGGCACCTGCGGCGGAGGGTCCCGGCGAAGGGGGCCGGGGGATGGAGCGGGGGGAAAACCGGCCTGGAGGATCTCGGCGGCGACGGTGAGCGGAAGGGTCCCGGTAGACCCTGCCTCCTTCCCGGGCACGGAGCCGGGACCCGAGTGGGGGTCCCGACCCGGGGGAGGCTCCCCGGACCGGCGGCGCTAGTCCTACGCCTCCCCCCGCTCCGGGCACAGCTCCGGTTCGCCCACGGGCTAGTGCAGCTCCCGCTGTCCCAGCCCCGCCGATGGACGCTCCAGCCCGGCATCGCCTCGCCCCGGCCCCGTCGCCGGTGGGTCAGCCCCGGCCCCAGGGTCTGTATTTCCCCCTCCGTCACCGATTTCAGCTCCAGCTCCGGGTCGCGTCAGCCCCAGGAGCTCTAGTTCAGCTCCAGCCCCTACGTTACGAACCAGCGGTAGAATGAGAGGGAAACAGCCTCAAGCTGCGTAGGGGGAGGTTTAGATTCGATTTAGGAAATATTTCTTCGCTTAAAAGGTTGTCCGGCATTGGAACAGGCTGCCCGGGACGTGGTGGAGTCACCATCTCTGGGGGTATTTAAAAGACACGTAGGCGTCAATGTCTCCGTGATCTTAAAGGTCTTCTCCAGCCTGAACGATTCCGTGATTATTTTATTTCAGCCTCTGCCCCAGGCTCTTTATTTCAGCCCCAGCGTGTGCGGTATTTCGGCTCCAGGCTCTACCCCACAATTCTCTATCTCAGCCCAGCTGTGTTTGTTTTTACCTCTAGCCCGCAGTCTTTATTTCAGCCCCACAACCTTTATTTCAGCCCCGCAGTCTTTATTGGGCTCCAGCTCTGTACTGTTTTAGCTCCAGCCCTAAAATCTTTATTTCAGCTCCAGCCTCAGCCTACAGTCATTATTTCAGCTCCAGCCCACGGTTGGTATTTTCGCCCCCGTCCCCGGGTATTTATTTCACCTCCAAACCCCCACTAGATATTTCAGCCTGCCTCCAGAGTCTTTCTTTCGGCCGCAGGGTCTCTATTTCAGCTCTAGCCCCGCGCTCTGTATTTCGGACCCAGCCCGACGTTATTTATTTCAGCTCCGGCTCTGCGTCGTCCTCCCCTCCCGTCCCGCAGCCTGTGCGTCAGCCCCGGCCCCTCCAGCCTTTATATGGCTCAGCTCTCCAGCGTTTCAGCCCCGGCTCAGCATCTTCCCGCACCACTCCGCTGCCGGTTGGGGGGTGCCCAACCCGGCAGGAGCCGCCTCCGTCGGCCCCAGCCCAGCTCCCAGACCAACCTCCCCCCCCCCCGGGGGCGGGCAGCCCCGGACGGGAGCGCTGGCAACGGGGGGACCCTCCAGCCGGGGGAAACCGGCCCCGGGGAGGCGTTACTGCTTTAATAAAATAATAATATTTTATTATCTTTAATTAAATTACTATTGTTTTTTATTATTCTCTTTAATTATATTACTACATTACTATCCCAGGCCCGCAGCGCTGCCGCCGACGCCCCGCGGGAGACGGGACCGACCCTCCCCGGCTCCCGCCCCGCTCGGTTCACCACCCCCCGCGCAGCGGCCGGTGCCTTCTCCGCCCCTGCGGGCTCCGGGCCCCGCGCGCGCCGCACGAACCTCCGGGGGCCGCCGCTGCCCCGACCCCGCCGGGGAGCAGCCGGCGGGACCAGGCCCCGCTCTCCCAGCGGCACCGGCCCGGCCAGAGGCAGGGACCCGTGGCCGCCGGCGCCGCCCGGTCCCGCTCCCGGTACCCCCCGGCCCGCGGGGCGGCATCACCGGCAGCACTCTCCGCTCCAGCGGCTGCCGAGACACACCGCGCATGCGCCGTACAGGCCCCGCCCCGCCCGGCCCAGTCCAGCCAATCCCGGCCCACGGCAGCGCACAGCCCCGCCAATCCCGGCCCGTTCCTTCAATCCGGCCCCGCCCCGCCCTTCTCCGCTCCGCCCCTTCTGGCGGCCCTGACCGGGGGCCGGGAGCGGCCTCGCTGCGAAGCGCCCGCCCGCCATCCCCGGGGCCCAACAGCGCCTGCCGGGGCCGCGGCAGCGGGGCCGGGACCCTTCGAGTCTACTGGAGCGGCGGCGGCATCGGGGCCTCGGCGGGGCCCTGGGAGGGCGGTGTCGATTTGAAGGGACGGGCCGTGATTGGGGCGGAAAGGGGTGGTCGGGGCTTCGGGATGAGAGTCGGGCCGGGATTGGGCGGAAACATGACGGGGGGCGGGGTCGGGATGAAGGAGCGGACCGGGATTGGGTGGAGCGGGGGCGAGGGGGCGGGATGAAGGGACGGGCCAGGATTGGGGGGAGGAGAGATGGGCGGGGCGGGAAGGGGTGGGCCGGGATTGGCGGGGCTGTGCGCTGCCGTGGGCCGGGATTGGCTGGACTGGGCCGGGCGGGGCGGGGCCTGTGCGGCGCATGCGCGTTGTGTCCCGGCGGTCGCTGGAGCGGAGAGGTGCTGCCGGTGATGCCGCCCCGCGGGCCGGGGGGTGCCGGGAGCGGGGGCCGGGCGGCGCCGGTGGGCCGCGGGTCCCTGCCTCTGGCCGGGCCGGTGCCGCTGGGAGAGCGGGGCCTGGTCCCGCCGGCTGCTCCCCGGCGGGGTCGGGGCAGCGGCGGCCCCCGGAGGTTCGTGCGGCGCCGCGCGGGGGCCCGGAGCCCGCAGGGGCGGAGAAGGCACCGGCCGCTGCGCCGGGGGTGGTGAACCGAGCGGGGCGGGAGCCGGGGAGGGGTCGTCCGTCTCCCGCGGGGGCGTCGGCGGCAGCGCTGCGGGCCTGGGATAGTAATGTAGTAATATAAATTAAAGAGATAATAAAAGCAATAGTAATTTAATAAAGATAATAAAAATATTATTATTTTATTAAAGCAGTAAGGCTTCCCGGGGCCGGTTCCCCGCGCTGGAGGGTCCCCCCGTTGCCAGCGCTCCCGTCCGGGTCTGCGGGGGGGTGCCCGACCCCGGGGGCAAGGGTGGGGGTTGGTCTGGGAGCCCGGGCTGGGGCCGACGGAGGCGGCTTTCTGCCGGGTTGGGCCCACCCCGAACCAGCCCCGGGGGCGGGGCGGGGCCGAGCAGGGCCGGGGGGGTGCTGGGTCTCCTTTGGGACAGGGAACCGGGGGCCGAGGAGCCATTCCCAGTCCCCGAACGCTGCTTGGGGAGGAGGATGGGGTGGGGGGGGTGAGAGCGGGGCCGTGCGACCCTCTCCGGAGGTGGGGTCTGGTCGCGTTTGTCCCCAAGGATGAGAAGCCGGCATGGAGCAGGCCGGACACAACGTCTGAGCTGGGCTGGGGGGGGACAACACCGCGTTCAGTGCCGGGATGCGCCGCTCAAGGTGACAGTGGGACGGCGACAGCAGCTCCTAGTGATCCTGGAGTGACGGCGGGGATGGATTTATGGCCACGGGAACAAGCAGGAGCGTCTTGTGAGCTCAAGCACCTCTGAGTCAGAGCTTAACGAGCCCGGGAGGCCGTTAGCAGTAGAGGGAAGAAGCAGCAGGAGCAGAGTCGAGGTGATGCAGAGCCGGGGTGTCCGTCGGCAGGAGAGGGAACAAGGTGAGCGTCCCTCGGCTGGAGCTGGGCAAAGCAGGAGTGTCCGGTGTCTCAGGTGTCACCAAAATGACGCCGAGCTGTAAGGAGCTGGAGTGCAGGAGCTGGCGTTGAGATGTAGAGGTGGGACATTCATCGCCTGGAGCTGCAAGAAGCAGGAGCATCTCTGTCCTGGAGTGTCCGGTGTCTCAGCCGTCCCCAAAATGAGTGTCCTTCAGTTGGAGGTGCAACTCCAAGCACGTGTGAAAGGGAAGCTGGTACCTGCAACCCAACTCCCTCAGCAGAACGAACGCTGCCTGAGACTCGGGAGTTTCTCCCTCGGGGACGATGTGACCCACAAATCCAACCCCAGGCAGCTCTTGGGGGCTGAGAACACCCCACGCTACCGACACCACCAGAGATTTACCTTTCCGTGAAACCAGGCACAAAACCACGGCCAGAACCCGGCGTAAGCCGGGTTGAGAGCGGTGAGGATGGACACCCCCCCCCGCAGGGGACAGGCACGGGTGACATCAGCAAGTGACTGATGAGCCCAGCGCTTAACGTGGGCGATTTCATCGGTCTACGCAACTGTATTTCGCATCCATAAACGTGCTGGATCGGGCATCAGGCTGGGACACCGCTAAAATAAAGACATGAAAATAAAGAAATAAATACAAATAAAACAGGACAATAAATCCCCTTGGTAATGCCATGCTGAGCAGCCTCGGCTCCCGCCCCGGCTGGGGAAGAACGGACCTTTACACCAGAAAGAAGAAGGAGCTAGCGAGCTCATCCATCAGCTGGAGCATCCCTGACCTCGAGAGTGAGGAGCTGGGAGCCGAGGTGATGCCGAGCCGGAGGTGGAGCATCCCTGACCTGGAGAATGCGGAGTTGGGAGCTGAGGTGATGCCGAGCCTGAGCATTCCGTCAGCCGGAGGGGGGAACAAGAGGAGCTGTAAGAAGCCGGAGCATCTCTGTCGTGCAGTGTCCGGCGTCTCGGCTGTCCCTTGCAATGCCGCAGGGCTGGACCGTCCATCAGCATCCTGGGAGAGCCAGGAGCTGGACAAAAAACCCGACTTGCTGCAATTAGCCGGAGCTTGAAACGAGCTGGAGCATCTCCTCCCCGGCGTCGGGAGCTGGGGCTGAAATGAGCCGGGGTGTTCATAGGCCAGTGTTTGCCCGGGAGGGAGGGAGGGACAGGGCTACCGGGACACCCCCCTCCACTCACCGGCACCGCTGAGGTCCTCCAGGCCGGGACCGGGGCCACCGAGCCCCTTCCTTGTCCCGGCAGTGGCCCACAGCTGACTGGGGAAGGACCAGGCAGGAGGGAGTGGGGGCAGCGCTGGGAACAGGAGAAGGGGGGGGACAGGAGTTGGGGGGAGGACGGGACAGGAGCTGGGAATGGGGACAGGAGAAGGGGGGCACAGGGTGGCGGGGGGAAAGGAGCTGGCAATGGGGGACAAGAGAAGGGGGGACAGGGGTGGGGGGAACAGGACATGGGAGGAAGGGACAGGAGAAGAGGGGGAAAGGGTTTGGGGGTGCAGGAGAAGGGGGGACAGGGGTGTGGGGACAGGAGAAGGGTGGGCACGGGTGGGGGGGGACAGGAGCTGGCAATGGGGAACAAGAGAAGGGGGGGACAGGAGTGGGGGGGGACAGGAGAAGGGGGAACTGAGGGGTGGGGGGGCACAGGAGCTGGCAATAGGGGACAGGAGAAGGGGGGACAGGAGTGGGGGCGGACAGGAGCTGGGAATGGGGAACAGGAGAAGGGGGGACTGGGGCGGGGACAGGAGAAGGGGGAACTGGGGGTGGGGGGGGATAGGAGCTGGCAATGGGGGACAAGAGAAGGGGGGGACAGGGGTGGGGGGGACAGGACATGGGAGGACGGGACAGGAGAAGAGGGGGAAAGGGTTTGGGGGTGCAGGAGAAGGGGGGGACAGGGGGTGGGGGGGACAGGAGAAGGGTGGGCACAGGGGTGGGGACATGAGGTGGTGGGTGGGGGGTGGGGGGGGCAGAGGACTTAGCAGGGGGTGCCAGGAGCTGATGGCAGGGCCGTGGCTCTCGCAGCACAAAGGATGTCCCCAAAGGGGTGGCCGTGTCCCGCACCCCCTCCCCAGCCTGGTGGCACTTGGGCTTGTCTTGGGGGTGCGCATCCTTCCCCCCCACACCCCCACCCCCCCCCCGCCATGTGTTGTGCCCTTTGCTCCCCGGCGTTCAGGACCAAGGGACAAGGTGAAAAAGCCATCGGCTTTCCCCTAGGTCACCTCTCGGGAGACCTCCCCGTCCCCTTCTCGGCTTGGGGACATCCCGGGGGCATCCCTCAGTGGCGGCGGTAGCACAATGCCCACCGTGACCTCAGTTAAACACCGAACCCTCAAAAGCAACGTGTTTTAATGATTTCTGGTTTTAAAGCTTGTGAAAATAATAATAAAAATATTAATAATAATATTAATAATAATAATAATAATACAAGACTTCCAGTCATCTCAAGGGCTCCCTTCCTATTTTTAAAAGCCAAACGGAGGGATCAAGGTCCCCATTAAGGTGACGGGTTTTGCAGCACCTTTGGTCTTAAAAAGAACCAGAGCATCCCGGCATGGCAGCCCCCCCCACCTCCTTGAGAAGGGGGGTCCAGCATCCCTGCCGGGGCAAGCACCCCCAAATCCGGGCTGGCTTCTTCTCCCCCCGCGCCCCCCGACCCTACGGAGGCGGCATCACCGGAGAGCCAATCCCTCCCTCCACCCACCCCCCCCCCCCCAAAAAAAAAAAGGGGGTTAAAAACTACATATTGCTAATACGTGATTTACAGCATTTATACAGCATTTACCGGCCCCTGCCTTTATTCCAGCTAAAACTCGGCATCGGTTTCCCTTAGGAAATTGGGGGGAAAAAACCCAAAACCCAACAAAACAAAGGTTAAAAGAAACGTTAAGTATAAAAAATATTTCAAAGAGTCATTCTCGCTTCCCCTCCTTTTAACGTGAAGAAATGAGGGTGGTTTTGGTTTTGGTTTGGTTTTTTTTGGGGGGGGTGGGGGTGGGGGTGGGGGGGGGAGTTTCTTGAGGAGCTGCTGATGGGCTCCGGGGTCTCTGGTGGGACAGAGGAACCAGCTCAGGCACTTTGTCAAGAAGGGGACAGAGGCTGGGGCAGGTGACGTCCCTCCGGCCCTGCTCCCATCAAGATCTGCAAGACAAAAAACCACAAAGATTTGGGGAATGCGCTTAGGAAGACGTTAAAAATGTTATTTCAAAGGCCGAGGGCGGGGGGGGGGGGTGGGTTTCTTTTGCAACTGCTTTGTTCTTCCCCGGAATAACAGCGAAATTCAATATAAACACCCGAAGGGAGTGAGATGTCAACCCCCCCCCCAGCTCCACACTGGCTAAATCCAGCTGGTTTTTTGGATGCTCAGCAGAAAACCCGGATGAAAGGGAGGAGAAAAGGGATTGAACCGCTCAGGTCCTGACCCCCATCTCTGTTTTGTTTGGTTTTGGTTTTTTTTTTGGTTTTTTTGTTGCCAAGGGAGGACAGAGGGACGACAACTTACTGGGAAATCTTGCAGTTTGTCGTGGCCACGTAGCGCCCGGTGTAATGGATGTTGCACCTCACCACGTTGTTGTGAAGTCCGACTCCAGGACGATGTATTTGGGGTTCACTTGAACCTAAAAAGGGAGGAAAGGGGAAGGAAAAACACCCTTAAAAACTAGTAAGTGTGTGTGGGGGGGGGACGAGCAGTGCCTAAAGCTAAAGTGAAAGGGATCGCACCCAAAAAAAAGGCGCGTGGTCCTAAACCCAAAGGTTGAGAAGACCCCAAGCTGCCCCCAAACTGGTGATGTTTGCCCCTAAAAAAATCTCTCCCGAAGACCCCGGCCACCTTTAGACGTAATTCCCCGGCTGCACGTCCGTGATATCGATCCACTGCAGTCGATGTCGGCGTTGTAGTGTCGTAGCAGCCCGGGCTCAAGCCCTGCGGGGAGAAAAAGGGGGGGGGAGGGGGTCAGGGTGCACTTGGAGTGGGTGGTGAACCCCAAGGAGCCCTTTGAGCATCCCCCCCCCCGCCGCCGCCAACCTGGGTATGGGCCGTGCAGGCGTAACGCTTCAGGTTGCCGAAATCGCAGGTGGTGTCCTCCAGGCAGAAGCTGGCCTTGTGGCCCTCGGCCACCTTCCTCCCCAGTGGTGGCATCCAGCAGGTCGTAGTGGCTGAACTCGTCCATGCTGTGGTAGTGCCTGGGGGTGGGGGCGGGATGACACACACAATCGCGGTGATCACCCCCCCAAAAACGGCGTCATCCCCTCCCCAGATGTGGTTTTTATGGGGCTCCCCATCAACCCTGGGTCCACACCAGCTTGCCTGCTCCCTCCTTGGGGACATTTATTGCTTGGTGGCTTTAGGGACATAGGCGTGAAGCAAGGTGACACCCCCCCCCATCCCCCAAAGATCTCAAGCAAAGCCCCGCAAAAAGGAGAAGCGCCATTAAAAAAAAAAGCCTTAAACCGCCATGAAAAGGAAGGGTGACGGAGGGGAGGTGGCAGGGGGGGGACACACTCACTGGTGGCAGCTGTGCCACTCCAGCTGTGCCGGGGCCGGCTGGGCAGAAAGTCGGCCGTGCCCTGGTTTCTTCACCCGCTGGGGAAACCGCAGCAGCACCCGCACGTCGTAGTCGGTGGTTTCGGGGGTGTAGGCAGTGCTGGGGACATCGGGGAGGGTCAACGTCAATGTTCCCCCCCCCTCCCCTGCCCTCGGCCCCAGCCTCCCCTCGGCTCAGCCCTGGCCACCCCCCGCCCCCCAGGAGGAAAATCCCCAGCGAGCGCCTCTGCTGGGAGAGGTTCCTCCGCAGAAAAGGAGACGATGGAAAAAGACGAAGGAGGGAGAGAAGGTCCCCTGCCCTGCAACACCCACCGGACACCTCCCTTGGTGCTTTTGCTTAGCTCTTTGCTTTGCTGTTTTCCCTTCCCTTCCCTTCCCTTCCCTTCCCTTCCCTTCCCTTCCCTTCCCTTCCCTTCCCTTCCCTTCCCTTCCCTTCCCTTCCCTTCCCTTCCCTTCTCCTTCCCCTTCCCTTCCCTTCCCTTCCCTTCCCTTCCCTTCCCTTCCCTTCCCCTTATCCTTCCCTTTCCCTTCCCTTCCCTTCCCTTCCCTTCCCTTCCCTTCCCTTCCCTTCCCTTCCCTTCCCTTCCCTTCCCTTCCCTTCCCTTCCCTTCCCTTCCCTTCCCTTCCCTTCCCTTCCCTTCCCTTCCCTTCCCTTCCCTTCCCTTCCCTTCCCTCCTCCATCCTTCTCATCCTTCCCCTCCTCTCCCATCCCTCTTCCCTTTGCTCTTCCCTTCCCTTTCCCCTTTTCCTTCCCCCTCATCCCCCTTCCCCCTCGGCACATCCCCATTCTCCCCCCCCCCACCACGCCCCCCTCCACACCTGCTCATCATCTCCCCAGGGCCCCTCTCTTACCCCCCCCCCCATCTCCCCTTGCCCCCGATCCCCCCCTCTCTCCCCTCCCCGGTCCCCCTGTCCCGTCCCCTCGCCCCAGGACCCCATTCTCTCCCCCAATGTCCCCCTGTCCCCTCTCCCCAAGAACCCCCTCTCACCCCCAATGTTCCCATCTCCCCTCGCCCCAGGACCCCCCGCTCTTCCTCCATGTCCCCTGTCCCCTCTCCCCAAGAACCCCCCTCTCTCCCCCAACGTCCCCATCTCCCCTCGCCCCAAGACCCCCCCTTCTGTCCCCCCGCGTCCCCCCGTCCCCTCTCCCCAGGACAGACCCTACACCCCACGGCTGCTCCCACCTGGCCAGACACTTCTCCTCGGCGGCGCAGCGCAGCGAGTACAGGTGAGCTCGCTGCACGTAGGTGGACGCTTGCACGTAGTTGGGGTCCGGCACCAAGTCGGGGAGACCTGCCAGGAGGACGGGGACAGCCCTCAGGGCCTGGGGACAGGGCCTGGGGACAGGGCTCGGCTTGGGGAGGCAGCCAGCCCCGACCTCGTGGGGAAGGTTCGCTTTCGGGGACCACTACGTTGTTTTAATTTTAAGCTGCAGACGGAAAAAAATCCTCCCTTCCCCTCCCCTTCCTCCCCCCCCCGGCTCCTGCTGGCAAATCCCAATCCTCCATTTTCCTACAGCCGGATCGCTCAACCCGTCCTCCTGGAAGCAATTACACCCAGCCCTATGAGGGGTTATTGGGGTCCCCCTGAGCCCCCCCAGCTCCCCGCCCCCTGCAGGGATGGGGCGGGGGGGAAGGGGGGGAACACGACCCCCCAAAAAGGGGAGTCCCTATCTCCTGCCCTGTTTCCTGATTTTCACCCCAAAACCTGGGTGGAAGTGGGGGCTCTGCTAACCCTAAGGCCCCCCGTGCCATTATCCCTTCTCCCCTTTAATTCCTGCTGTTGCCCCACGCCTGGGGCTGAGCCGAAGCGAGCTGCAGACGGACCGACGGACGGACGGACAGACGGACAGACAGCCGCAGGGACGGGTGGGGGCTGCCTCGCTTTCCAAAAGCATTACGGAGCTCAGCTGGAGCCACCGGTCGTCCCCCCCCCCGAAGCAACGCCCTTTCACACCTCCCTTTCCAAAAGGCTCCTCCAGGATCACCACCCCAGAAAGCATCCTTACATCTGCCCCTCAAGAAGGACCAGGATGGAGGGGGGGACGCTCCCCAGGTGCTCCGTGCCTCAGTTTCCCTTTTCACAGCCCTCTGCAAAGCCAAACCCTGCCCTGCAGCAACCTCTGCTCAGCATCTCTCCTTCCTGCGAGCTCACCAGCCTGTCCCCATCCTCATCCCCATCCTCATCCTCATCCCTGTCCCCATCATCATGCTTATCCCCATCCCATCTTCATCTGCAACGCTGTCCCGATGCTTGTCCCCATTCCCCTCCCCATCCCCATGTTCATTCCTACCTTCATCCCCATCCTTATGTCCATCCTCACCCCCCTCCCTGTCCTCATCCTCACCCCGTCCCCATCCCCTTCTCTCTTCTCATCCCCATCCCTGTCCCTGTCCTCATCCCCATCCTCATCCCCGTCCTCATCCTCATCCCTATCCTCATCCTCATTCCCATCCCCATCATCATCCTCATCCCATCTTCATCTGCAACGCTGTCCCGATCCTTGTCCCTATTCCCTTCCCCATCCCCATCCCCATGTTCATTCCTACCTTCATCCCCATCCTTATGTCCATCCTCATCCCCTCCCTGTCCTCATCCCCACCTTCATCCCCATCCCCATCCCCATCCCTGTCCTCATCCCCACCCTTATCCCTGTCCTCATTTTCATCCCCATCATCATCCTCACCCCTCATCCCCATCATCATCCTCACCCCTCATCCCCATCCCCATCCCCATCCTCATCCCCATCCCCTCCCCATCCCCATCCCCACCGTCAGCCCCATCTACATCCCCGTCCCCGTCCCCATCTTCATTCCCATCCCCATCCCTACCCCCTTCCCCGTCCCCATCCCCCCTGTCATTCCCATCTCCATCTTCATCCCCGTCCCTGTCCCCATCCCCATCCCCTTTCGAGGGACCGGGGGGGCTCCAGCCCCATCCTTTCGCAGGGGCAGCCGGTGAGACCCTCCCGGCGGCGGCGCCGCCAGCTCCTCCCTTTGCACCCCGACAGTTTCCAACACGTTTCCTTTGGGGTTTTGGCGGATTATTTTTTTGGTTTTTTGTTTTTTTTCCTTCCCCCCCCCCCCCCTTTTTTTTTTTTCCCCTCTTTCCGCGGGCAAATAGAACAATGCCTTCTTGTTTCTTGGCCTGCCTTCCCTCGAGGGATCACGTCACTCCATTGGAGTTCGTTTCCTGCCCTGCTTGCTTGGTCATCGCTGCTGATGTAATACCCGGGGGAAAGTCGGGGGGGGGGGGGGGGGGGGGCGGGGGGGAGCCGCACACGCCGGGGGGAAAATCAGGAGAGCTTGGAAGGACTTCCCCCCCCGCCCTCCCCCCCGCCTCCCCTTAAAAAAATTAATAATAAAAATATCGACGGAGAGGGACCCCCTTGGGCCCCCTCCTGCTTGCGCGAGGAACATTTGTCATCATTTAGAAAACAGCTTTTCCTCCCCGCTGTTGTTTATAATAAATTCTTGGAAGCTCCGGAGAGAAACCCGACTCCTTTAACCAACGGGGAGTTTTATTTTCCCCCCACGACGGGGCTCGCCCTGGACGGTCCCCTTTGTTATTGTAGGGTCTCGCGCTTGGTTTTTCGGCTCCGGTCCGGCAGAGAAGGGTCAAACCGCAAGCGCCGGCACCGCTGGGGTTAATGGGATGGCGGGATCCGGCTCTAAATGTCCCCTTATCACAGCAGGGCACCGAACTGTCCCCGAACTGTCCCCATCCGGGGCTGGCCAAATCCTGCTCTTTTTTTTTTTTTTTCTTTTTTCTTTTTTTTTTTTTTTTTTTGCTGAGCCAGCACTTTTCCACCTCCTGCAAGTCAAGGGGCCTGGCAGTCCCGGCCCCCCCCCCGGCTATCGCCTCCGAAAAGGGACAAGCGCAGCAAGAAAATGTTTGTTTTTCCTCCTCCGCCCCTTGGCCTGCCCCGGGGAGCTGCCAGAGAAGATTTCCTTCTTATTCACCGTGAAAATTAGAATAATAAAAAAAGGCAGGCCCGCTCCCCGCCGCGCTGTTTGTGCAGGTGTGCGGGACTTAGCCGAAAAATCCTGGCTCCAGCAGTTTTCCGAGGGGGCGGCTGCTTTGCCTCCCTGTGCCCGGTCCTGCAGGGACCACCAAAGAGGGTGGTTGTGAGCAGCGGGGATGGGGATGTGGGGACATCCCCGAGCGACTGAGACAGACCCCTTCATCCCCCCATCCCATCCCTGCAGCATCCCTCCTCCAGCACCTCCTGGTGCACCCCTTCATCCCGTCCCGTCCCATCCCATCCCATCCCATCCCATCCCGTCCCGTCCCGTCCCATCCCATCCCTGCAGTGTCCCTCCTCCACCACCTCCTGGTGCACCCCTCCATCCCATCCCATCCCTGCAGCATCCCTCCTCCAGCACCTCCTGGTGCACCCTCCCATCCCATCACAGCCCAGCCCAGCCCAGCCCCACTGAATCTTCTGGGGATCCCCAGTTGGTTGTTAGATACCTGAAGATAGCAACAACATCAACCCAAACCCATCCCTGAGCCCTCAAAAGGAAGACTTTCCCAGCAAGATTGTCATCTCCTGGCCCAGGTGCCCCAGCCACGGGTGACAGTATCCTCAGCTGTCACCACAGCCACCATAACTCAAGCTTAGTGGGTAGCAACATCCTCATCACCCCATGGGATTTCCAAAACCCATTCCCATTCAAAACCCAACCCCGGACAACCTGTTGGCACAAGGGCAAGGTGAAAAATCCCACTGGAGATGGAGGAAAACTGAGGGGAGGGAGGTCAGGGTGAGGAAGACCCTCGGAGATCCTGGGGATCAGCCAAGAGTGGGGAGCACTGGTAAGAACCTGTACCTTGGTTGAACCCCGTGAGGAGGGGTGGGCTTAGATGCCACGTGGGCTTGGCTTTCACCAGCCAAGGCCTCCTTTGCATGAGATGATTTGGCCCCTGGGCAAGACTTGGGTGACACTTGGGCCCTCTGCAGTGGTTACGAGCAGGAGACCTGAAGGCTTTTGGTGTCTCCTTCCCATGTCCTTGCCAAAGCCTGGTCTCCTGCATTTATCCCCGTCTCCTGACCAAGCCACGCGTGATGCTCCTCTCCAACGGCCTGGCCCCCTATAGATTTAGGGCTGGAAGCTATTTCAACTCTCATCTTCCAAGGTATCTACATCATCTGGTTTGGATGGAGGGAGGTGGACGACCCACGATGCTCACGCAAGCCCCACTAAACCCCCTCTTAAAAGAAAGACGGTGGGATCTAATTGCTTAATTAACCCCCCAGGTGCCCCAGCGAGGGGCCAGGAATGCCGCACATTCCTGGTGGAGCCGGGTGGGATTAGGAGGCCCTTAAAGAGCTTAGCCGCATAATTAACATCTGATTCGGCTTTATAAAGTGTTTTGATCAATTAAGAAACCTGCCCGGAGGGTGGCCCTGCAGGTGACAGGCTTGGGGGGTTGTTTTTTTTTTTTGGTGACCGCCAAGGAGGTGACAGCTTTCCCCAAACAAAGCTTGGCTGGAGAGAGCAGCAGGTGACCCAGAGGAGAAGCCAGGCAGTGTGGTGACCGCAGAGAGCTGGGGCCGGTCGGACGATCTGTATTCCCTTCTTTAGGTTTATTAAGGAAAAACGTGAAGAAAGAGGCTGGGGGCTCCTGCACCAGGAGGCGGGTGTCCCACTGATGGGCTTGTTGGCCAACGGGGACTGTCAACCCCCCAATGAATACCCCGTTCCCCCCGTCAGAGCCACAGCACTGCAGGACCACCACCTCCCGGCCCAGCTTCCAGGGATCCTTGAAGGACACAGCCTTTGCCAACAGGGAGGAGATAATCTTGGCAGGCGTCTTCCCATTTCCCTCTGCTGCCTTGGGTCATCCGCAGGGCAGCCGTCCCCGGGCGTCCCTCCCTGGAGACACGGGACCGCCAGCATCCTTCATCCCTGCATCCCTTGCCCCTCCATCCCTCATCCCTGCACCCCTCATCCCTAAATCCCTTGCCCCTCCATCCCTCATCCCTGCATCCCTGCACCCCTCATCCCTAAATCCCTTGCTCCTCCATCCCTCATCCCTGCATCCCTCATCCCTCCATCCCTTACCCCTCCATCCCTCATCCCTGCATCCCTCATCCCTGCATCCCTCATCCCTCCATCCCTTGCCCCTCTATCCCTCATCCCTGCACCCCTCATCCCTAAATCCCTTGCTCCTCCATCCCTCATCCCTGCACCCCTCATCCCTCCATCCCTTGCCCCTCCATCCCTCATCCCTGCACCCCTCATCCCTAAATCCCTTGCTCCTCCATCCCTCATCCCTGCACCCCTCATCCCTCCATCCCTTGCCCCTGCACCTCTCGTCCCTGCATCCCTCACCCCTCCCATCCCTCGCACGGCAGAGGTGGCTGCTCCCGGCGAGGCGGGCAGAGATCCGGAGGAAGATCCTCTCCGCAAAAAACCCAGTCCCCAAGCTCTTTCCCACACATCCTCGGCGGGGCCGGCCGGACCTTGGGCTGACCCGGCCCGGCTGCTCTCGCTGTGTTTACTCGCTCGCACGCAACGGGGCAGGGCTGGGATGAGCGCTTCCCCCAGTACGAACCCTCCGGGATGGGCTTTTCTCAGAAAACCAGGGATGGGGCTGGATGGGTTCTGGGGTCAGACGGATCAGAGGCTCCAGCTGAGATGGGTTTCCCAAGGGACAGGCAGGGAACACCACCCCCCAGGCTGCCGCTCCTCCTCACGCCCTCCAGCCTTGCTTCCAATTTCACCACGGAGAAAAAACACTCTGGGCCGGCCTCAGCCAAAAGCCACAGGATTTCGTCAGGATCGGGGTCAGTAGGACGCGAAGTGACGGCGTCTCCGCTGCGACCTTGGTCCCCTGCTGCGGCCCCGATGGGGGCGATCAGCCCAAGCGAGGCAGCACCGATCCGCCCCCCTGCCCCCCCCCCCTCCCCGTGAATCGAGTCTGCCCCAGCACAGGGCACATGGCCAGGAAGACCCGGGACACAGCACGGTCCTACCCCAGGAGCACGTCGTGTCCCCAACCCACAGCACGCAGCCACCACATGGATGCAGGATGGCCTGGGATGTGGCATCCAGCCACCCCACGCAGGCAGAACAACCTGGGAGACGGCACAGAGCCACCCCACGCAGGCAGGACGGCCTGGGACATGGCACGGACCCATCCCACCAATGTGGGATGACCTAGGACACGGGGCGTAACCCCCCTCCACACCTGTGTGCCCCCATCCCACAGCACAGACCCACCTCACAAGCATGGGATGACCTGGGACATGGCACAGACCCACGCCATGAGTGCAAGATGACCTGGGATATGGCACGTAACCCCCCATCCAGCACAGTCTTCCCCCCCCCATCTCACAGCCCAGACACAAGCCACAAGTGTGGGATGATCTGGGAGATGGCACAGATCCACCCCACAAGCGTGGGATGACCTGGGATGCAGCACAGACCCACCTCGTGAGCATGGGACGACAGGGATGCAGCGCAGACCCACCCCACAAGTGTGGGATGACCTGGGACATGGCACGGGCCCACCCCACGAGCATGGGATGACCTGGGACATGGCATGGGCCCATCCCATGAGCGTGGGATGACCTGCGACATGGCACAGACCCACCCCAAGCCCAGACCCTGCTGGGAGTTGCCCCTGCGCACCCTTTCCCTTTCCCTCCCCGTTTTTCACCGCCTCAAACATCATTCCCAAAACACGTAGGGTCTCCAGCAGCCCCAGCCCCTCAGACATTTGTCCCCATATCACCAGGGCAGCATCCTTGGAGAGCGACTGGTTCTCCAGAGGGGCTCTGCCCTCGGAGACGCCTTCTCCCAGGGCACCGTCCCACCTGAGGGAGCTGCCACCCGCCCCAAGGTGCCCCCAAAACTTACCCCGTCCGCCGTGGCTGGGCCTGTAGACGCTGCCTACGCTGACCCGGGCTTGGTTATCGGGGACGGCTTGCGGCATTTCGGGGCTCCTGGCGGGCAGGTAGGACTCGGAGCGAGGAACCCCGTAAGGCTCCAGCGCCCGAAAAGGCGGCTGCGGCTCGTAGGGTGGGTACTGGCCCCCATACCCCGTCCCGGCGGGAGCTTGAAGGTTATCGGCTGATGCGATACCGTGGCCGGCGGGTTGCTGGTTGGGGTAGGAGTCCAGGCCGCCTTGCTCTGGTGAACCCCCGGCATCGTGATACAAGCTATGGGAGTACCGGCGGTCCAGCCCATCAACCGGTTGAGGGGCGGCGGGCACGTAGGGGCGTTCGGCCGCCGGGTAGTAACCCTGGGCTCTATAGGGGTTCTGCTCCTCCCCGTAGTCCTCGTAGCGTGCCCGGGGTTGGAAGGGGTACACCACGCTGGCACCCGCCGCCGCCGAAGCCACGGCCGCCCCGCCGGTGCCGGTGCTACGGTAATAGGTGAACGCCTCGTCGTACGCCCGGGGTGCCTCGTAGGGCTCGTACTGGGGGGCGAAAGGGAACTGGGGGTACGCCGGCTGCCCGACGGAGGCGTAGGCGAAGGATGAGGATGAGGCGGAGGAGGAAGGTTGGCGGGAACGGCCGGCGGGCCGTACCCGTTGCGACGCCGTACTATCGCCCACCGGTCCTTCACGCCAATTTTCGGGCACCTGCCCGAAACCGAAGGGATGCCGCGTTTGTCCCCGCACCGTCTCGGAACCCGGCCGCGGCGGGAGGGCCGGTGCCTGTCGCCGGACGCTGCCCGTTCCTCCGGTCACCGCTCCCGCCAACAACAACCGGTTGCCTCCGGGTCTCTCTTGCCCCGCCGGGACGTACTCGGCGCCGGTATTAAGCAAGCTGTAAACGCGGCCGTTGTTCTCCCACTGGATCAGCTGCCTCCAGGGCTGCCCGCCGCCTGCCTGCTCCTGCCCGCTGGCCAGCAGGCAGAGCCCGCAGCCCAGCGCTGCCCACAGCCCCCAAGTTCCCCGCCGCTCCATCCCGCTAAGCCGCCAGCCCCGGCGGAGCGGCTCCCGGGCCGGGCGGAGCGGCCGCGCTCCCCCGGCGGCGGCGGCGGCGGCGGCGGCGGGGAGGGAAGCGGAGCCGGGGCGGGGGGGACGGAGTTGGGGGGGGGCGGGGGGGTGGGGTGGGGGGAGAACAGCGCTGCCGGGTCCTAGGAGCCGCCTCCAGCACGGATCCTGCCCACCGGGAACCGGGAGGAAGGGCTTCGGGGTGCTGGCTGCACGCACGATGCATCCGCTCGGGATAAAACAAAACAAACCAAGCCGCCAAGCCTGAAATTTCGGCTTTTTTTTTTTTTTTTTTACACTTTTTTATATCCCTGGCGCAACGCACGTATCCGAAATTTGGGTGGAATTCTGCGGGTTTTGGTGCCAGGAACAGCCTCCGGCACGCAGCCTGCCCACCGGCAGCCGGGAGGAAGGGCTTCGGGGTGCTCTCGGGCTAAAAGAACCCGAATTTTCGGCTTTTTTTACACTTTTTTATAACCCTGGCGCAACACACACTTTCAAGATTTTGGGTCGAATTCTGCGGGTTTGGGTCCCAGGACCCGCCTCCGGCACGCACCCTGCCTGCCAGGACTCGGGCTGCAGGGTGCTGGCTGCACGCACAGTGCATCCACTCAGGATAAAAGAACCTGAAATTTGGGCTTTTTACACTTTTTAACCCTGGCACAATGCACACCTTCGATATTTGGGTCGAATTCTGCGGGTTTTGGTCCCAGGAGCAGCCTCCAGCACAGATCCTGCCCACCGGGAACAGGGAGGAAGGGCTGCAGGGTGCTGTCTGCAAGCACAATGCATCCACTTGGGATTAAAAAAAAAAAAAAAAAACAAACCCAAAATTTCAGCTTTTTACACCTTTTTAACACTGAAATGATTGACGCCTTCAAAATTTGGGGGGAATTCTGTGGGTTTTGGTCCTAGGAACCACCTCAGCACAGATCCTGCCCACCAGGAGCTGGGAGGAAGGGCTTCAGAGTGCTCTCAGAACAAAAAAACCCTGAAATTTCGGCTTTTTTACTTTTTTTTTTTTTAACCCTGGCACAATGCACACCTTCAAGATTTGGGTCGAATTCTGCGGGTTTTGGTCCCAGGAACCGCCTCCGGCACGCATCCTGCCTGTCAGGACTCGGGCTGCAGGGTGCTGCCTGCACGCACAGTGCATCCACTCGGGATAAAAAAAACCCTGAAATTTTGGCTTTTTACATATTTTTTTTTTTAACCCTGCCACGAAGCACACCTTCAAGATTTGGGTCAAATTCTGCGGGTTTTGGTGTTATACGATGGCCTCAAAATAAGAGTTGGGTTTGTGGAAAGCATTGGTGGGGCAACGCGCTGCAATCCTGCCCCGCGCCACTGCTGGAAGGATCCCTTTTTGCCCCAAAGGGACCCAAATTCACACCAGTCATTGCCCCACGCAGAGGCTTGACACCGGGGTGAGGGCCTGGGACAAGCTCCTTCACTCCCTCACAAAAACTTTTCATAGGTCTCAAAGAGGAAACTGCCAAAAAAAATGGGGCTTTCCCCCCCCAAATTTATGTCTCTGTGACAATGTGGGTTTCTCTCCCTCAATATTGTGTCCCAAATGAGGACAGACCCTGCACAAAATGTTTTTAACAAACTCCAAGGAGGAATAAAACCGGAGACCAGTTCCTAACTCAAGGCTGGAAATATTAAACAAAAAGGGGCGATTTGAGGAGCGAATCTGGGGGGGGGTCCCCGAGCCCGCTGCCAGCTGGACCCGGCCCCTGCCAACCCCACATCCACCACTGGAGCCATCGCCCCGGCTCGCTCCTCCCGGCATCACCTGTGCAAACAGAGCATCGGGGCCTCGTCACCTCGTACTCCCCGGGGACCCCCTGAACCCCACCCCCAGCCCCCCCCGCCTTTTTCCAGCCCCACGACCCCAGCCTGGCATCCCCAGGGGGATAATTCGGGGCAGAAATGAGTCTGGGAAAACGGGCTGCGGCATCTTTCCCTCCCTCTTCCACCCTGGGGAAACTGAGGCAGCACCCCAAAAGGCGGAGTGCCGCCCCCTCAACACCCCCCCCCCCCCACCCCCCCAAATCCCTGCCACCCCCCCTTTCCCTGGAGCTGCCCTTTTGCTGCCCCGGCGCTTTCCTGTTGCTTTAAGTCCCGGCTGTAGGGACGTGTGTTTTCCACGTGTAGATTTTTCCTTTTTCCCCTTTCCCCCCCCCCTCCCTCAAACTCCTGCCGCTTTCCTTCCCAGCCCCGAAGCCGGCGGAGGGGGGGGATGGAGCCAGGATGGAGGCCAGGGCCCACAGCCAACCTGACCGCGGTGGGGATCCCGACACCGCACCTTCCCGGAGGGCCTGAATCCCCTCTGTGGGGGGACACCACCCCCCCCCCCATCCCCCCACCTCCAAATCCTTGCATCCCCCAATATTTTCTTGGCTTTTCCTCGCTCCCGCCCGCGCTCCTCCCTTCTCCCCGCAGGGACTGGAAATACCAGAGTTGATGTAATAGGCAGCGCGGCGTTGGCCGGGAAGGAAAGCCTGGCCTAACCTCCTCCTCCCACGGCCCCACGGCCATCAGTGGGGACGGGGACACCGGAGGGGGGGGGACGCTGGCTGTGGGTCTCTCCCCTCCGCATGTGTCGTCCGTCCCGTCCCCCCCCCCCCCAAGCCCTGCGCCCGGCCACGATTTTTTTGTGGGGTGGGGGGAAGACACGACACACAGGACTTGGCGGGACTGCGGGGACGCGACGCACACGCAATAGGGACGGGGTTCCCCCCACCCCGCTGTGGGGTGGAGGGATGATGATGATGATGGTGGGGGGGGGGGGGTGGGGTAGGGGTGGGCTCCCTATAGGTTTGGTTTAAGGGTGGGGGGGGTGTCCCAGGTGGCTCCACACCCCGTGTCCCGCTCCCCAGGCCGTGAGATGCCACCAGGATGCGGTGGCCGAGGGGGACAGGCTACCGGTCCCCCTTAATGGGGGGGGGGGGTGTTAAGGACGTGCAGGGTCCCACCCCACATCCCCACGGTCCCCACCCGGGTTCAGCATCCCCAGGGAGGATGCAGGAAGGGGGTGGCATCTGTCCCAAAGAGGGACCCTGGGCCACCAAGATGTGACACGGGGAGGGAGGGGGGGGGGGGGGCCGTGTCTCGCTGTAGGGGGGGTTCCCACCCCCACTAGATGGTGCCAGCAGCCCACGCTTGCGGTGCCACCGCACCTGGAGTGACAGCGGCGGGGACAGCCACCCCTGCCGTGGCTTCTCCCACCCCAGCCCCACTGAAATCCCTTCCCCAGGTGGGGTGGGACAAGGGGGCAAAGGGGCTGGACACCCCCCACCCCCCCTTCCCCCGAAACATTTTCTTACCCCCTGTTTTTAGAAGGCGGGGGGGTGGATGTGGGTGCCCATACCCAGCACCGGAGCTGGGGATGTCGCAGGGTCGGCTCCCTAAAAAGTGGGTGAGGGGAAGGTGGGGAAACTGAGGCAGCGCTGGCCGGGGGCAGGTCCCCCGGATTCGGTGCCTCCATTTGGGCTCAACCCCCAAATGTCAAGCTGGGGTTAACCCCTCTAACCCGGCCGTTCTGCTTTCCCTTTGCAGAAATAATTACCGGTACAGTGAATTTGGGTTTATTCCCCAGTGATTAAATTACTTAGCAACTTAATTACCGAAAAACTGGTTTTCTATTATTGTTACTTTTCGGCAGTTTGGGCCAACCAGCCATGTGAGTCATTGGGTGTCACCCTGCCGAACCGACGGGGACACGTGGTCACCATGGGGCACGGTGGCATGAAGGCTCCCCTGCCTCCGTCCGCGATGAACTCACCCAAAAACGCGCCCCCAGGATTTTCCTACCTCCTTTTTAATCCTTTTTAACACGGATCTCCCGGGATCGACTTGATTTTTTTTAAGTCGGCCAGCCGAGGGAAAACACGGGGGAGGAAAGGGGGAATTGAACTGATCTTGAATCTCCACTTTCCTGCCCCAAAACGGGCTGTTTCGGGGAACGGGCAGACTTTTCCCACAAGCAATTTTGAACAGTTTAGGGCAGAAATTCCGCCCCCCCCCCACCTTTTCACCAGTTCCCACCCTACCGAGCCCCAGGAGCGAGGTCAGCATCCCCCATCTCCTCAACCGCTGTGCTGCGGGGAGGAGTGGATGGGACCAAGGCCTCCCAGTCAACCCGGTGACGGAGGACAAGGACAGACACATTTCCCTGCCGGAGCCAGTCTCTTGGCGTTAATTCCCCCCCCCCCCAAAATCAGCTGAGCATAGAGAAGCTGCGGCCTCACCAGGCAAGGAAACCTGCTCGCGCCGTCGCCGCAAGAGGAATCGCCTCTTTCCCTCGTGTTCCAACAGCTCTGCTCTCCGAAGCCAAAAAAAAAAAAAAAAAAAAAAAGGCGAAAAAATACTAAAAAAAAATAATAAAAAAAAATATCAAGATTTAAAAGAAATAATCAAAATGAATGCCCTCCGCCTCCGTCCGATCGTTGGGAAAGCTGCAGCTGAGAGACCCTTCTTAGGTGCTATGAGCGCGCCAGGTCTCCGCTGTCCTTTGGAACGGAGCCCAGGGGAGATGGGGTGTCCCCCTTCCCGGTCCCGTCCCCCCTGTGCCTGGGAGGGTGGGTGGGGGGGTGGGGGGGGTTGGCCCCACATTTACCTCCCTCCTGCGCTGGGCAGCTGGGAAGGGAAACTGAGGCAGGGGGGACTTTCCCCTGGCTGGCGCGGGGAAGGTTCCCACTGATCCCTGAGCAAATCCCACCCGGCGTTTTTGGCATCCAGCAGGCAGAGGAGCTGGCGGTCGAGGAAACCTGCTGAGCATCCCCCTCCACCTAACTCATCCCAACTCTCCAGCCGGAGCCGGTAAGTGCTTTCAGCAGGGAAATGCATTTGAAAACTTCATTTAACCTAAATGGAAGACACTTTATTACTTTTATCTCCGTGTCTCCATCGAAATACTCACCGGCCGGGTGGAAACGAGCCCTGAACTACTTCTCTGCCAGCTGCCGATGGCGGGGGGGGCGGTCAGCAGGTACAAATTGGCGCCTTCGGAATCCCCTGTTCAACCATCCACTTCTGGATTTGAAGCACGGGGTAATTTCTAAGGCAGGGAAAGACGGATTTGTCATCCCAGCCACAGAAACCCGCCAAAGCCTGCTGCCCCACAAAAATCCACACACACACACACACACACACCCCCACTCCAAGCTTTACATTCCTGGTTTTCCAGGGCGGGAATAGGAGAAGGGAGAGTGTGAAGGCATGCTAGATATCCTCCAGAAGTTAGTGGCAGAGGGACTTTTTCGGATCGTCTTGTCCCTAAACGTCTTTTTCCTCCGTGAATTTGTCATCCCGTGGGAAGGAGCTCCGAAGCCAAACGAGGGTTGTGCAAGTTCTTTGCATCCTGGCGCTGGTCTTGAGGCAGGAAGGCAAGAAAAGAGGTGTGTGGGGGGGCGGGAAATTACGATCTGGGGTAACAAAACTAAAAATCAAGTTTGGGGTGAGGTGGCTCCTCCTCCTCCTTTCTCCCCGACCTGGGCAACACCGCAAATAGTGGAAAATTCAAGAGCAAATAACGTGGAGAAACCTACGGGACGGAGCGGGGAGGTCCCAGCTCCACCACCAGCTCCTTCCCCACCCCACGCTTGACCCAGAGATGGCTGGGGAGGGTCTGCGAGGGATGGGGGGTCCTTCTCCAAGCACGCGCTCCCCTCGCTCCCTTCTTCCCAGTGTTTCTGAACCCTCGCAGCTCTCCTTACTTTCCACGCTGACGTTCCCCTATCACATTTAGCAATTAAAGGTGATTTTCTCCCCCCCCCCACCCCCCCGCACCGGGTTCTTAACGGAGCTTATAATTAACTGGCTTCTGTTTCGCATCCCTTTTTGCGTGCTGGCCTCGTCAGCGACGTCACCAAAGCTCCTCAATAACGTCGCCTCCGGGTTTTTTATAGCCAGGCACAGCTTGGGATGCGGAGCCAGGGGGTTTCTTTTCCCAAAGGATGAGAACCCCAGCGTCCCCAGGAGACGCTGCCCCTCGGCACCCAGCCCCCAGGGACATCCACGGGCAGATGACGCTGGCAGGACCCACGGCTTCGCCCAAATTCCTGACTCTTGGTCCCAGCCCACGCCGAGCATCCCATCCAGAGCAGCAGGGGTTTAGCCAAAGCCAGCAGAGGAGAAGAGAGCCAGCCTGGAGGAGAGAAGGCTCCGGGGAGACCTTACAGCGGTCTTCCAGTCCCTAAAGGGGGCCTACAGGAAGGATGGGGAGGGACTCTGGATCCCGGAGTGTAACGATAGGATGCGGGGTAATGGCTTCAAAGTGAAAGAGGGGAGATTTATGTTGGATATTAGGAAGAAATTTTTTACCGTGAGGGTGGTGAGGCGCTGGAACGGGTTGCCCAGAGAAGCTGTGGCCGCCCCATCCCTGGAGGGGTTCAAGGCCAGGTTGGACGGGGCTTGGAGCAGCCTGGGTTGGTGGGAGGTGTCCCTGCCCAGGGCAGGGGGTGGCACTGGATGAGCTTTAAGGTCCCTTCCAACCCAAACCATCCTGTGATTCTATGAAATACAGCCTCTGAGACCTGCCTTGGTAGCTCAAATTAGCCTTCAATGTAGGGCCAGCCATCAGGGACATTAGAGGTGACCAGGAGAAGCATCCTTTTAAGCTGCGTGGCTGGCTGCTCCCAGCACGCGTGCAGGAGGGCCTGTGTCCCCCCGGAGGTTTCTCTTACCTCTTGTAATTTGCATAAAGTCGTCGTCACCCTAATCTCAGCGGTTCTGCATGAGGAATGTACCCTCCCTTATCCCCCCCAAACTCCTGCCTCGGGTTGCCAGCCTCTTTGGATTGCCTTAATGCTTTGCAACCCAACCTGGCTCTCAGCTAAGATGGGAAAATCCATCACGTTCCTCGAGGTGAGAGTAAAGCCCATGAAGCTTCTCGCCTACGCAAGCCTTCCCAAAGGGCATCGTCCTCTGATCTCCTGAGCCTGGCCACCATCATGGTCCCCAAGTGCAAGCCAGCCCTTGCTGGGGGACAACGCTTAGCCCAGACAGGGAAGGTGGGGTGGACATCACAAGGGATGTCGCTCTCAGCAGCTCTGGACTCCTCACCTTCCAGCCTTCCTATGCTTCCACGGTTGGATTCATGGGCAGAGGGGATCTTCACCAGCAGTCCCAGGGAGAGACGTGCCCTGCACAAGGTGGGCAGAGGCTCAGCACCATCCATCTGCTGCCGGGAAAAAAAAAAAAAAAAAAAAAAAAGAGGCATTAAAGCTTCATTTAGGAAGTCAGGGTGGAGGTTTTCTCCAGCACCTTCCCACCCAGAGGCACCGACGCAGCTATGGGTGCACCACTGGGTCTGGCCGGGCTGCCTGCACCCAGCCGTGGAGGGGAAGCACCCCAACGACAGCGGAACCCCAGCGGAGCCCCAGGCGGGGTTTTCCACCTTCACAACACCCCTCTGTTGATTCCCACCAGGTAAAACCAAACCACCCCATTGCCAAACCCTGGCAATGTGCCCCCACAGCCCAGAAACCCCCCCCGGGCTGCATCCCCAGCAGCGTGGGCAGCAGGGCGAGGGGGGGGGGATTCTGCCCCTCTGCTCCGCTCTGGGAGACCCTCCTGCAGTGCTGCCTCCAGCGCTGGGGCACCAACAGCACAAGGACACGGAGCTGTTGGAGCGGGGCCAGAGGAGGCCACGGAGATGCTGGGAGGGCTGGAGCCCCTCTGCTGGGAGGAGAGAGGTGGGGGGGTTCAGCCTGGAGAAGAGAAGGCTCCGGGGAGACCTTCCAGCCCCTCCCAGTCCCTAAAGGGGCTCCAGGAAAGCTGGGGAGGGACTCTGGAGCAGGGAGGGGAGCCATGGGACGAGGGGGAACGGTTTTAAACTGGAAGAGGGGAGATTTAGATGAAGTATTAGGAAGAAATTGTTTGCTGTGAGGGCGGTGAGCCCCTGGCCCAGGTTGGCCAGAGAAGCTGTGGCTGCCCCATCCCTGGAGGGGTTCAAGGCCAGGTTGGACGGGGCTTGGAGCAACCTGGGCTGGTGGGAGGTGTCCCTGCCCAGGGCAGGGGGTGGCACTGGGTGGGCTTTGAGGTCCCTTCCAATCCAAACCGTCCTGTGATTCTATGATTTCCCCCGCCTCCCACCCATTCCCCTCCACCAAGGCACCGCAGTTATCGATCGCATCCAACGCGGCAGCACCCAGGAGGGACGGAAAAACCCAAACGCCAGCCCTCCCTGGCTCTACCCGTTACCCCCAACCACCAAATAACACCCTAAAATAACACAAACCCACTATTCCCTGGGGCAAATTCGGTTTTGTTTTTGGTTTGGTTTTTTTTTGTTTGTTTTTTTTTTTGTTATGTTTTGTTTTGTTTTGTTTTTTTTTTTAAAATCAATGCAAGCATCAAGGGTTTCCCTGCCTGGAAGGGGTGACCCGAGGTGACTCAGCTGTCCCAACATCGGCAGATGGCAGCCTCGGCAGCCTAAAAACCGCCCACCTCCGTCTCACCCATCCCTGCAGCATCGGCCGGGGGTCTTGGCATCCCTCCGGGGGTCTCAGCATCCCTCCGGGGGTCTCAGCAACCTCCTGGGGGGCTCGGCCACCCCCACCCAGGGGTCCCAGCCCCCCCCGGGGGGGTCCCAGCCGAGCGCCCTGTGGGCTTCGCTCACGGATGGCAGGAGATGGAATTAATTAGGGAAGCAGAGTGGATAATAACATGTTTTTTAAAGCGGGTTGTTTGCAGCAGACTTCTCTGGAGTGGGTTATTTATAGGATGTGTCTATAACCCAAATAAAGCAACCGAATTTTGCCGTGTTGCTCCGGGTGGGTGACGCTGGCCAGGTTGCGGTGGGGTGCAGATCCACCCCCCCCCACCCCCACCCCGATGCTCCTCAGGCACCCCCAGCCCCTCCGGGGGCGCAGCAGCCGTTAGAAGCAAGTCACCCACTTGAGGACCCTGATCATCTCGTTCTCAGCAGTAACCCTGGTTAACGGAGCTGGTTTAATGAGCAGACCCTTGTTAGGGTACTGCAGCCCCCCCCCACATCCACCCCGTGCCTGATCCCTCCGATGGGACCCCCGAGGAGGAGGATGCGATGCTCACTGCGAGCTGGACCAGATGCTCCCTCACGGCTTCATCCCAGCCCTGGGCTGCTGCAAACAGGCAGCGGGAGCCAGGGCCGTATCCTGAGCAGGGCAGAGACGGGGCAAAGCTGTCTCCCAGCCCCAGCTGGCCCAGCCCCAGCTCAGTTGGGAACTGGGAGGGGGGGGGGGGGGTGTCTCAGACCCCCCAGCCCCTGCTCATCCCAAGGGAGCTTCGCATCAGCTGGCAGGGATGCTACGGCCACCTCCCCACACCAGGAGCAATGAACCTCCTCCCGCCACTCTCTCCTTCTTCTTCCTCCTCCTCCTTTATTCCCTCTGGGTCTCAGGTCTTTAATATTTACCCCAGGTTTAACCCATCTCCGCCCTCCTGCCTCTCCTGGGCGGGCTGGGACGGCGGTGGCGGTTGCCACCAGCAGAGGATTGTCCCCAAGCCTTGCCAGGATGGCACACGCCTTCACTGCGCCCCCCCCCGCCCCCAAACCCCTCATTTAATTCACCAGACATCGTCAACGACGGAGTTGTAGCCATGCTTCCCCCCCACACACCCCCGGTGCCTCAGTTTCCCCCCTCCCCCCCCCCCCTTGCCTGGGAGAGGCTCCGAAACCGGCAGCGGGAAGCTGAGCTGCTGGCAGGGAGGATAAATAAACCCCAACACGTCCCCTGTCTTTCCCACAGCCGCTTTAAAAGGAGAAACACCACCCACAGCCGTGACAAATGTCTTTGTCTGGCTCACAAGTGGAATCGCTGACACCCAGAGAGCGGTGGCTGCTTACGCTCTGGAGTGGTAGGTGTATAAATATACAGTGAATAAAATGAATAGTTTTGTTTGTTCTGCTCTTATCTAATTTAATAGCTTCTGGGGTGAGCAATTACTCTCTGTAACAAGAGCAAATAAGCAGCATTAGTGTAATTGGTTGAGTATTACTCTGCTGTATGCTATATAATGCAACATTAGGACCTCAGCACTTACTCTTAAAAGAAGGTTTTCTGCTCTGGTCAAGGCTGGAGCGATGCTCGGTGTGGGTTAGCCCTGGTTTTACCAGCAAAACCCCAAATCCAGGTCCTTTTTGCCATTGCCGGCTGGGAAGAACTGCTTTTCTTTCCTTAATGTTTGCTGCCGAAGTTCCGCGGGATGAAACGTCTCCTGGAGGAAGGGGTGGGAGGTCTCCCTATGGGTCTGGAGGCATCTCACCGTGATGCTCATCCTCTCCCCCAGCTCAAACAAGGCTGGAGCTGGCCTGGGCAGCCCGAAAAACCTCCGCCCTGCACACGGCTGGGTTTAAAAGAGAGAAGGAAAAAAATTCACCTGTCAAGAAAGCAAGAGAAATCAGCCCATCATCTTCGGCCAGAGCGGCTATGTACACAGGTTTAAATGGTCATTAATGCATCCCTTCCTGCTTGGAATCATATCTGGGTTAATGTCCTCGCCGACGTGCTCCGTGATGGACATCTCCATTAGGAGCAATTGAAAAAGCGACAAGAACTGTCTGGGAAAAGAAAAAAAAAAAAAAAGAAAAAAAAAAGAGAGAAATTGGCTTTGGGGTTGGGGAGAGGTGGAAATTTCGTATAAATCTGCTTATTTGCTTTGTTGCTGGCGAGGAAATGGAAGCAGCAGCTCCGGATCCCGGTGTGTGTGGAGAAGGAATTGGGAAACGGGAGCTAGAAAAGCCCAAATCACAACGGTTATGGGGTTTTGCACCCATAAAAAAGCACCTTTTTTTCTCCAGCAACCCCAAATCCTTCTCCCCGCACCTCTTGGGAGCTGCCACGTTTTAGCCCCGTGGAGAAGACCTTTCCTCCAGCCGTTCATCCCTGGGGAGCAGAAGTAAAACCCAGTTCTTCCAGATGTTCCCTGTTGCCCTTTGAAAAAGTCCCAGCAGCTCCCAGTCTTTCCAGCTTACCTCACTGGTCTTGTAGGAACGAACTGGAAAGCTGGAGGGCACTTAATCCAGCTGTGCCTCAGTTTCCCTCTCTGTGGAAAAGAGAGGCGGGGGGAAAAAGGGGACTTGTGGACACCTTGAGCTGGCCCAGAGGGAATGGGATGTAGCGTCCATCAAGTCCCTTTGACCACATCCCCTCTTCTGGGTGCTGAGCATCCTCAGCCACTCCCATCCCATCCCATCCATCCCATCCCAGGGACCCTCTTCTGGGCGCGGGGGTGGGCTGAGCCCTGACCATAGACGTGATGTCGCCCCTGGAGAGAAGGAACCATGCCCCCTAAGCTCCCCCCGAGACAACCCTGCCCCTCATTATGGAGGGCAAAATAAAATCATGGGTGATGAGGAGCCGGGAAGGATGGTTTCACCCCGTTGCAGTGTCCTTCTACAAGAGCGGTGGCTTGTCCCCAGCTCCTGTGGCAAGAGAAAGGCGGCTTGTAAGCAGATGCGCCGCTCTGCAAAGGGCTGCATGGAGCAAACTGGTCCCCAGCGGCGTCCCCCACAGCCCCGAAGATGCAGAGGTCAGGCACGAGCGAGTGCTGGACCGAGGTGTTTTGGCACCACCGCAAAGGGTAAGGCTGAGGTGCAGTGAGACGTGAATTCGTGGCTCCTGCTCCCTGTCGGGGAGAGGGGTGGGAAGAGAGAAAGCCACCTCCTCCCTCAAAACAAGGAGGCCTTTTGCAAGGAAAACACTCGTCCCCTTTAAACCTTTGAGCCGGGTTAGCCCCCAGCTGGTACAAGGCTGATTATCAACATGCTCTCATTTATCCTGCAAAAGCCGCCTGATGCCGCGAAGCCACGCGTCTGCCCGTGCCGCCGCATCTAAACCCAGCCCGGAATAGCATCAACCCCGAATCGGCTCACGCTCGTTGACTAACCGTGTTAATCCTACTGAGAGAGGGAAAAAAAAAAACCCACAAAACAAAAAAACCCCAAAAGACAAAGAACAAACCACAACCCAGGAGGTTGGGGAATTTCTGCTCCAAGCCCCAAAGCCGGCTTCATTTCGCTAAAAGCAATTTATACTCGGCTAAATGCCCAAGAAGCACGGGATGGGGCTGGCGGAAAGAGGTTCGAAACAGCTGGAAAGATGAGCCAGGGTTTGCCGGGTGGGATGCTGCGGGCAGCCAGGAGAGTGTGGGTTCCTCACGGACCAGATGGATGCGGAAAGCACTCTGTTCGGGTTAAGAAAGGCAAGTTTTGCAGGGAGAGGGGCGGGGAGAGCCAGGTAACCGATACAACGGGGGAAAAACATATAAACCAGAGCAAGAAAATAAGGTTTCAGCTACGGAGCCTGGTGTTTCAGCAGCAAACGTCTGGCAAGGAGAGGGGTTGTGAGCATCCCAGACCTGGGATAACGCTTCTATCAGCTGAAAACTCCTGCTTTGGTGCTTTGTACGGATGCTGAACTGCCCTCAACGATGGCAAGTCACCCCAAAACGCGGCTGGCGTCTCATTAGCCGTGCTGCCGGGCCCACTGGGTCTCCAGGCTTTCCTGGAGCAACCTCTTCTGTCCCTTCTTGTGCTGGAGGAAAACACCATCACGCCCTTCTCCAACCCCGAAGCCCATCCATGCCATCCCGCTCCTTCCCTTCCATCCCTCCCCGGCTGCGGGTAACCCCCCCCCCAACCATGGCACGTGGCCTCCTCGCCGCTGCGGCCCCCAAGGGAAATCAAGGCAGTTATTCCTCCATCGCTGCGCGAACGCCGTCAATCACTTGCAGCGCGTGAACACTTAAATGCCTCTCAGGGCTGGAGAAAAACCTGCTGCTGAGATGGTTTTGATCTCCCACCCCACCCCGAATCCCCAGCTCCAGCGCGGGCTTTGCTGCCTCCTCTCCAGGCACGACGACGACGTCTCCCCTTGTGTCTGCCAACGCCCAAGAGGCCACACGGGGATGGGGACAGCAAGCACAGACACAGGGACAACCCGAAACAACCCAGGGCCGCCCTGGAGAGTCTCATCTCAGGGCCAGGGCCATGGGGAGAGGACCAGCATCCATCTCAGGGATCAGATGGGAGAGGACCAGCCACATCCTCCCCTCCCGCCCAGCGTAGAGGGGATTTGCTCCTGCAGCAGCAAAGGAGCCACCGAACACCAGCCCCACCTCCACGCACCGGGTCCCACCACCATCTCCAGTGGGTTCCACCTTCCCACCG
This sequence comes from Sterna hirundo, assembly GCA_009819605.1. Classification (NCBI taxonomy): domain Eukaryota; kingdom Metazoa; phylum Chordata; class Aves; order Charadriiformes; family Laridae; genus Sterna; species Sterna hirundo. The sequence goes on from CM020445.1 coordinate 22,631,042, forward strand.
TCCCAGCGAAACCAGAGGCAGCGCTGCCCATGGAAAAGCAACCTCTTGAACCCAGTGCGGGAGGTGAAGCGTCGCCCGGGGACTCGTTCCCCAAGCCCCTGCTTGGGATGACATCCCCCATGATGGAGCTGCTGCCGCTGCTCGTTCCTCCTCACCAGCACCCCAGGAGGGGGGGGGGGGGGAAACCAACCCCCAAAACGAGTCCTGCTGCACGCCACGTACTTTGAAACGGAAAGGAAAGAGGAGGAGGAAAAAGCGAAGCAGCGAGGCTCGGGAAGCATAATCTTGTTAAAAATCTCAGCAGGGACGCAGTGTAATTAATCCTAAGTAATTCATCGTGGAACAATCCCTCCATCAGTTCAGGATAAATCAGGAGCTGGTGCTCATGGCATCGTCACGAGGATTTAGCAGGTACCTCCAGGTACCTCATGGCAAGTGAAGCAGGAAGAATCCTCCCCTTTCTGCTGCTGCTGGGGCTGCCGTGGCCACCGAGAAGGCGGCTGCTTGCAAAGCAGAAGGGGTTTTGGCAGGTGACAAAGGGGACAGGGACCCCGCAGGCTCCTGGGTACCCAACTTCCCCCCCCAAACTGAGACGGGGAGCGGGATGGGGATGCTCAGATGGGCTGAGTTCTTCCCAGATTTTAGCTACGGGGTGACGTGTCTTGAGTAAGTAAATACGGGTCGATTTGCTCTGAATTTTTGCAGGGGTGGCCTTTTGTCCCCCGTTTTGCAGAAGCGCCATCGCAGGCTAAGCCAGCGCTGATGTGACAGCGTTGCTCGGCCTTCCCCATCTCTCCTCACCCCCACCACAAGCAACGAATCCCCTCTACAAGACACTTTTTGCACTGATGAATGTCCCGTCCACCTAATAGGAAGCATTAGAAACCTCTCCTGTTTCAGTTGGGGGACAACGTTGGGCTTCCATGTCTCATGAGGATGGAGAGGGAAGCCTATGCTTCGTCATCACGCTCTGCCTTTTAACATGTCCCAGACCAAGAAAATAATAATGGAACACCCTCAGCTCTGCCAGCTCTTCCTTGCCACAGCCTGGGAACCGCTACTTTTAGCATCCTGGTCGGCCCTGGACCGGCTTTGGGTACCACCAGCATCCCAACGCCTTCGCGCTGCCCTTCCCAGCACAGGAGGGCTTTCCTCCCTGGAGGTTTTCCCAACGTTCCTCTCCTCCTCCCCGCCCCATCTTATCTCCTAAACGAAGTACGTCAGGCAGCATTAGCTCAGCCTTCCCCTGCTCCCTGCTCAGGGAGCATCCCTTGCAAAACAAATCGCTCCGTGTCAGCAGAAGTGTCTGGAGTGATAAAAGCCGTTCAGCGGCGGCGGCTCCGTATGACCAGCCACTGGACGCTCCCAAACTTATTAGGGCCTTGACTATATCGGCAGATTTTCTGCTACACCTGCCAGCCTGGCTGAGGATGAATGAATTCCTCCTGCTAGCCGGAGTCTTTTGCTTCTCCTTCTTCAGCCCTCATGGAGATTTATGGCCCTTTGATGGCCTGTGCCTTTCTGAGAAGATGACAAAGTCCAACCCTTCCTTGGTCCACAGAAAGGTGCATGGTGGCTGCTTGCCCGGAAAAAAAAAAAAAAGGGTGATAATTCTTAGCAGTTTGGGATCTATTTATCCTTCCCCACATCCTTGGTGCTGCTCCCGTGCTCAAAGGAGCCCCCCGGGTGGGGGTTTCCATACCCACAGCCAAACACTAGTGCCTCCTCCATCACAGCTGGTACCTCCAACCAGGGGCCATGGAGTCCCTCTATGCTGAATGGTGAGACATCTGACGTTGGGGTGGCATGAAGATGGGCCCCATGGATGATGGGGCATTGGGATGGTGGGAGCAAAATGCAGCCATGACTGGAGATTGAATGAAATCCCATCATTTGCTCCCCATGGGGACGCCCAGTACCCTCTTCCTCCATCCCACTTTGTGATGCTCTGGTTGGTGGAGGCTGGACCAGGAGAGCAGGGTCAAAGTCGGTGCATCAGGGCGCCCCATTTCAGCCTTGTCCGCACCAATCCCTCCGTGCCATGAGGTCGGATCCAGTCTCCCAACCAAAAGACTTCAACAGCTGAGTGTGGCAACTCAAGTGTGTATCTTTACTGCAAGACACCAAGCTGCCTTCTAGTGCTTTTGCCAGGGTGAAGTCATCCATCAGCACGGCCAGCACCTGGAGGAGAGCAGAAGAAAGGGTGACGGGATGGACTTTCCCCCTGATCCCCCCCAAGAGCTCACTTTGTCTGCCTGTTCTACCGGGAGCTGGTGGGCAGCGCAGGCTTCAGAGATCAGCTCCTCTGCACCCAGGTCAACCAGGTTCCCGCAGACCTGGCTGGAACAGGAGAATCACACAGAATCACAGAATCAATCTTCAGAGCTGGAAGGGACCTCTAGAGATCATGTAGTCCTAAAGCAGGATTGCCCAGAGCACATCCCTCAGGACTGCATCCAGGCGAGCCTTGAAAATCTCCAGAGAAGGGGACTCCACAACCTCCCTGGGCAGCCTGTTCCAGTGCTCTGTCGCCCTCACCGTAAAGAAGTTTTTCGTGTATTTGAATGTAACTTCCTACGTTCCAACTTGTGCCCGTTGCCCCTTGTCCTGTCACTGGGAACCATTAGAAAAGAGCCTGGCTCCATCCTCCTTCGATCCACCCTTTAGATACTTGTATGCCATAATAAGGTCTCCCCTTGGCCCTCTCTTCTCCAGGCTAAAGAGTCCCAGATCTTTCAGCCTTTCCTCATAAGGGAGATGCTCCAATCCCATAATCATCTTAGGTGCCCTTCGCTGGACTCGCTCCAGCAGTTCCCTGTCCCTCTTGAACTGGGGAGCCCAAAACTGGACGCAGTATTCCAGTTGTGGCCTCACCAGTGCCGAGTAGAGGGGGAGAATGACCTCCTTTGACCTACTGGCCACACTCTTCCCTATGCAGCCCAGGATTCCGTTGGCCTTTTTGGCAACAAGGGCACACTGCTGGCTCATGGATAATCTACTGTCCACCAGGACCCCCAGATCCGTCTCCTCGGAACTACTTCCCAGCAGGTCCACCCCTAACCTATACTAGTGCCTGACATTCTTCCTCCCCAGGTGCAGGACCTTGCACTTGCTTTTGTTGAGCCTCATGAGGTTCTTCTCTACCCAGCTCTCCAGCCTGTCCAGGTCACGCTGGATGGCAGCACGGCCCTCTGGGGTGTCAGCCACCCCTCCCAGTTTGGTATCATCAGCGAACTTGCTGAGGATACACTCTGTCCCATCATCCAGGTCACTAATGAATATACTGAACAAATGAGAAAGGGAAGAGAAAAAGAAAGCGAGGAATCAGAGACAACCCATCCCCTTCTGCTCTGACCCCAGCTCAGTCCTCGCTTGCCTTTGCAATTCAGCAAAGGAGGGCTTTTTTTCCTTCGTTTTTCCTTTTCCTTCCTCCCCCGCCCCCCCGGCTTTTTTACCCTGGAGGTTTGGGGTCCCCACATTTTGTTTTTGATGCTTTTCTTCCAAAAAAAAAATGCAATTTACCGTTCAGGGACCTCCTGAGCCGCAGATGCCTCTGAAGAGGTGATCCCCCATCAGCCGGAGGATAATGAGAACAAACGCTTGCGACACGGGCTTCATTGCAACGGGCGAGTGCCGGGGAGAGTCTGTGTAAATATTAATTGAGATAATCAGAGCCATCAGGGAGCAGGGTTGAGGGATGAGCTGCAAGGAGGAGGACCTCTCTCCTTCCTGTGGACCAGGAGCTGGGATGGATGGGGCTGGCTGGAGGGATGCAGGATGCTCGGGGTAGCTGGGTAGAGGGATGCAGGATGCTCGGGGTGACCAGACAGAGGGATGCAGGATGCTCGGAGTGCCCGGGCAGAGGGATGCAGGATAGGTAGGGCCGATGAAGGACGGGGCATTAGCACGCATTCACCTCCCACAGCCTTTCAGACATTGTCAAAGGACTTGAACACTCGCTGGAAAGAGAAGCAAAACCGGGGGACCAGTGAGTGAATAACTTGCAGGCCTTTTCCTTCTGAAAGATGAAGAAAGCAAACCCCAGGTCACAGAAGGTGCTGTAGTTTAAAGACAAACAGGAGCAGTTGCAAGCCATGGGGAAGGGAGGTAAAAGCCAACCTACCCAGAGAAAATCAGGCTGTTAAATCTGGAGGAGAGGGAATATGCTCTGCCCAAACAGCATCAGCAGGACATGAGAATGGAAGGACAGCTCGGGAGAGCTTAATGGCTGCAGCTTCAGCTCCTTCTTCATGCAACTCACAGACTAAAGGGGATAAATTCAGAAGAGCAAGTGCAAAGTGCTAAGGTCTTCTAGAGTCTCGGCACAGAGCCACCTCAGGAGAGCCAAGTTGCATAACCTCTGCTCAGCGGCCCTGACCAGGTCCTCAACATATTTAGCACGTTTAGGTGACGTCAATCGCTGTGCAAATATTTACTCTCCTTTGCTGGCATCCTCTCAAAATGATGCTGCTGGATCTATGGGGGTGCTTTGTGCTGGATCTGTGGAGGTGCTGGGGAGGCTTCGGACTCACCCAGGCGTTTTGCAAAGGTGGGATCCATAAATGCAACTGAGGTCTTCAGCATGAGGAAGTTTTTCCCCACACCTATGTTCATCACACAGCTGCGCTCCTGGGGGACAAGGAAAGCAGGAACCCAGGGCAGGGAAAGATGCCATGGCCCAGCTTGTCCATAGCCACAAAGCCCAAAGCCCTGGTAATAGAGGATTCGACTCCTTTACTACAACTCCATCCCCTGCAGGGATCAGCATTGCCCAGGCAAGTTGGACCAGGGCCACCCAAACTGATGCTCATGGCCAGGTGGCCAGGAGAAGGGACCATGCCTGGTGGGGGGCAGCGGGCAGCCAAAGACTGCAGGTGGCTGTTTTCCTCAGGGTGGGAGGACATCAGGCCAGGAACAATTATGGACTTTAACCACCTGGACTGTTTGACCCAAGGAAGAAGCACCCAGAAACTTACTGTTTTCTGGAGGAAGAACTGGAAGAGCCAATAGACCTCATGTTCCCTCTTGACCAGGAGATGGAAGAGCATCTCACGAAAGCCTTGCTGGTAGTCTGCCAAGAGAGAGCCCATCCAGACCTGTTTGTTATACCGGAGGGCAGAGATGAGATCAGCAGTGCTGGAAGCCAGTGGGAAAAGCCCTCCCTGGAGAAGTTCCTTGGGGCCATGCAGGACCTGCTGCCCCCCTGCCCGCTCTCCAGCCTCTGCATTGCACACATCGCTCAGCAGAAGGATCTTCTCCAGATTCTTCTTGTTCACCACTCTTCGGTCTCATCTCATGTGCAGTCTCTGCAGGTCCAAGCCTGGAGGGAGAGTCATCCACCCACATTGGACGCTTGGAGCAGGGTGTTTATACCAGGCTGCTTCGCACCATCACATCCTGCACGCACAAATACCTTTGGGAAAAAACGTCATGGGCAAAACAAGCTTGAGACGGGGCAAAGCTGATTTCCTTACCTGGAGGACTCAAAGGGGCTCCAAGGCAGCTCTTCTACTCTGATTTTGACGACAGATTTCCCCCTGGTCCAAGAGTCCCACCATCCCTGCTGCCCCAAGTTTTGCCTGCGCTCTTACCCACGTCTACAAGAAGTTTTAGCTCTGGCCAATGTGTGTAACCCCCCCACCCCAGCTCTCTAAGCAGTTCACTTCAGGCAGACAGTCGGAGAGTGATTCCTTCTTCACCCACTCAGGGGAAAAAAAGGGAGCAAGGAGATGTTTCTGGCTAAAGGCATTGACATTTTTCTAAGGTCTTCTCCTGCTGGATGCTGCATCTTTCATTTCTAAAGCAGTGACTTTGTCACAGCAAGGCACTTGATAAAAAGAAAAACCCCAAACCTTACCTTCTTGCTTCGTCTGGGTTGATTTATGCAGGTTACATTGATTTGTAACATAAATTTTGCAAGATCATTTAATATTCCTTTTGTTGTACGACTTGGAGAAGCCTAAATGGGAATCTGAATATAATAACCCTCTTCACTGAAGTAAGCTCCTTTCATCCACGCAAAAAAACGGGCCCAGAGGTTCTCTCCTGGCTCCCAGCTTCTCTCTAATGACATCTCTATCTCCTGTCTTTCTATATATAATTCCCCCTCTCTGGGTCACTTGACCCATCGCTGCAAAGCTGATGGCTCCAGGCAATGCTGTAGCAGGTGCCAGATCTGGCAGTCAAACGCTGAGAAAAACGGTGAGAAAAAAAGAGGTAGAAAAATGCCGTAAGTTGGAGCGGCTGTGGGGATTTTAAGGTGTTCAAAAATATAATGACACGTGCTGGGGCTGGGCCAGACAGGGTGGCTGCCGGTGGCTTGCCATCCCTCACCCCGCCGTTGCCACGGGGCAAAGACACCCCTTCCAGTGTCTCAACTGGGTAAAAATCCAGCACTGATAGCCCCGGTCCTGCTGCAGCTGATGGAGAGGAGGGAGGATTTCATTGCAGCCTCCCTCCTCGGTCCCAGCACACCATTTCAAAAGCAGCTTAAGGTGATGCAGGACCTTCATATGGTCTTTGGTGGCGTCGACCCCATCCTTCCTGCAAGGACCAAGTCGCCAGCCAGGTTAGGGAGCAGATCAGGCTTGCAGGTAGATCCGTGCACATCCACAGAGTTAGTTACCCTGCAGGCGGCTGGACATTGAAACTCAAGTCGCTGTAACCCCACCGGGAGCCCCTCCTCGCTGCCATGGGCACTCACTGGTGACGCTGCAGTTGTAGGAGAAACCCCTGTGCTGCGTCTCCACCAGCAGCTGGACGTTGTCGTACACCTTGCACAGCCCAGCCTAATTCTGCCTGCGTGGCTCAAAAACTACCCCAAGCCTTGGACCAAAATAGGAATTTTTATTGATATATTTTTTTTCACCCTGCTTCAGACCCAGAGGGGTGTGCAGGATCGGGGGGGGGACACGGGACGGGCTGGCAGACAGACATACCTCCAAGTGGTGTTGACCGTGAGCATCTCATCCCGGGAGCAGCTCAATGAGGAAGCCTGCAGCTGCACGCAGGACGCCAGGCCCTGGGGATGACAACCTCGGGCACCCCATCCATGCCCCCGGGGACGGCTTTGGGGCTGTCATCTGCTCTTGTGGCCCAACAAACTCTCATGGAAGTGCCAACGTCCCAAACCGTACTACTTGGACAAGCACTTTCAGGGTTTCCTGCTAAAGCAGCTGCAATTTACAAGTTTGTTCAAACCGAAACAGCCCAGCCGAGGAGTTTTCAGCCTGGATTTTCCCATTCCCAGATGCACTGGGGCTCCCCGACGTCAGGCGAAGGGAGGGGGCTCACGGGGTGCTGCGGGGGCATGGACGGCAGCTGCACCCCCTTGCACAGGGCAGGGGAAGCTCAGCACTTCTGCAAGATCAACCCCATGTCGTGGCTCCTCTTGGACAACACAACTTCATTTCCAAGGGGGCAGGAGCATCCTCTCCCCCGTCTCCCCATCCCCTGGGTCCCAGAGCTGTGGCTCCGTACACCAGCTGGCCAGCGTCAAAGAAGTCACCCTGCCAAAAAGCACCGTCCCCAGCCTCCATGCCACTAGCAACCCAGCCCTGACCTCCCCAGATGCTTTCCGGACGCTGCCTTGAAGCCCAGAAAGGAAAATTTCTCACTACCAGCCCGGCAAGGGGGAAGCAGACTGTTTTCACAGCTCTCTGCAAGTGTGACAAGGTGTCTGGCTTCGTCTCAGAGCTCTCCCGGCTGCTTTCAGGGGAATGAAAAGCTGTTTTTAGAGGCTTATAAAAAGGACGGAATAAAAAAAAAAAAAGAAAAGAAAAAAAAGAAAAAAAAAAAGTGTTTCGCCATAAGAATCAATTCTCCCTCACCGGGCAAAGCTGACTAATTTGTAAACTGCGAGAAAAGAATAAAAAGAAGCGAGCGAGCGAGAAATGCCAGATGAGGATAAGCACAGAGCATCACTAGGCAAAGGGATGCTACTTCCTCAAGGACTTATCTATTCTAGAAAAACGGAGAGGAAAAAGTAAACTTTCTGAAGGTGGTTTCCTCTTCCCATGCCACCCAGGTAGACCTCCCCTGAGGCTGGGGACCCACCGGAGCCACCTGCTCTGCCGCTGAGCCTGCTCACCCTGTTGATGGGCATTTTCTTGGCTCTCTACAAGCAAGAGGAGAGTGGGGTCGGACAGGCAAGGGTAGCAAAAGCTCCCCTGGGTTAACACCATCCCAAGGCTCATAAACCACATCCGCAACCTACTTGGCTTCCACACAGCTACTACTGACCCCGTACCCCCACTCCCTCAGTGGAAAAAAGCAGCATCGAGCCTACATCGCTCCATCTAATTCCAGCCCAAGCCTGCTTTTAGCAGGGGATAAAAGGCAAGTGCAGCATGGGTTAGCATTGCTAATTAGAAACGACCGGAGAAGAAGAATTAAGGGGATGAAAACCAGGAGAGGAAACGGTATCAGAATATGAAATTTCTGCATCCAGCAGAAGGAACACCTGAAGGGTAACGCAACTCCTGAAGGGCTGTGCAGGCAGCAGGGCACGGGAACACCACCGATGTTGCTGCCCGGCTCTTTGAAGGGAGGGGGAGCCAGGCAAATCCCTTTTTTTTTTTTTTTTAAAACCCAGCACCAAACCGAAGGGAAACAAGAGTTAATTTGTGCTTCTTCGCAAAGGGGTGGGCGTCAACAGAAGTTTGGCCGTCCTGGGAGCAAACAGGCCATGGTCCCCATCGCTGGCACCCATGTGGCAGTTCTGCCACCCTGGGGCTATGAGACTGGAGAAACACGGTGCAGGAAACCCGGGCTGGGTGAGCCAGGTCAAGGTGTATTCCCAATCCAGGAGCCCTAAACTAGAACATGCCCGAGACCCTGAGCGATGCCAGCGTGGCCGTTTGTTGAGGCACAACTCAGAGACGTCCGACCTTTCAGATCGTGTCTCCAAAACACCTTTATGGCTTGTTTCAATCACCCTGTGTACATACAGTTGGGCTTTCATCTCCCAAGGAAATCCCCTGGGTCGGAAATAGCATCTGGGGGAGTGTTATGAAGAGGTATTGCCCAGTTTTTACTCCTCTCCAATAATAAAAAGGCAGGGACCAGGAGGGCTGCCCAGACCTGGGGAGCCCCATGTACCAACAGGGAGGAGGAGGAGGGATGAGCTGAGAGATGGTGGTTTGGGAGGAGGTACTCACCATCTCCCAGCTCTGCAGTGATGCTAATGCTTCACCCACTCGTAAGAGGAGAAGATGGGAGAGAATCACATGCCTACGGGGCAGAGATGTGCTGATGGATGCTGTGAGGTCCCGGGGACAGGAATTCACTGAGATATGAGGTCATGCGGCGCTCTCAGCCAGCATCTCCTCTCCAACCCCAACCCGAGCCCCTCGGCAAGGAGCTAAAGGTACCCAAGTCATTTGCCATCTCTTGGGTTCGCTGATGACCCATTTACAATGGCTTTGGTAGATCTCAGTCTATATCCCATGTATAATGTGATTACAAGGCTGTGTAATTGCTGCATAATTGTCCTTCTTCCTGAGGCTGGTGCACCCTGGGGTTCCAGCTTCTCAATCTTAATTAAAAAGAATAAATCTTAATCAATCTCAACAGTACTTTCAGAGCCGGGGGAGGGGGGTGTGGTGTGTGCAGGGGGAGGGTCCCTCAGCACACAGCCAACCTTTGGGGCGTACAGAGAACACGAACCCATGTAGGAAAATCAGCCTGGCAAAGGGTCTCAGAGGTGACATGCCCCATCATTAGGGGTCTAACTGAGGACTCTCTTAAACAGTACTTTAACTCTTCAGAAGCTGATCATTTGGCAGAGCAAAGCCATCCACCTGCCCGCTACAGAGCATCTCCAAGCAGCCAGGCATCCTCTTCCTTGCATTTTACAGAGGAGGAAAACAAGGTAGGGCTGGCTTGCCGTCCTCCGACTGCTGGAAGGTAGGAGCCAACCAGGCTTCTCTCGCCCTCGAACCAAAGGGAGTAATGCCACGTCTCATTTTTCTCAGCAAAAGTTTGCAGCAGGAGTTTGAGATCTCCAATTCTCCTTTCGCCCGCCCACTCGCAGCCCTTTTGGTTGCAGAAATGCCCTGACCCATGGGACTAGGTAGCGGGATGCAAAGCAGCTCCTGCCTGGAAAGCAAGAAGCCGTGTTAGTGATGGGGCAGAGATAAGAAAGCCTTGCCAGGATCTGGCCACCAAGATGACGTTACCCAGGGAATCCGAGGATGAGGGGAAAGGGCTTTCCAAGAGAAGGGTTTTCCAATGTAGGGATCTGGAAAGGACTGCTGAAGGCAAAGCTAGGAGCAAAGGCAGGACTTAAGGACACTGTGAAGGAGAGGAAGCTGCCCCAAGGACTTTGCAGATGCCTGCTGAATATGAGCTGCCCCACGTGGAGAGCCTGCTCCTGGAAATAAAGTCTGTGCCTTGGCCTCATACCTGCTGAGGTGGTGGGTCAGATATCCAGGCGATGGCTGGGGTGGCTGAATGAAAAAAGCAGGGAGAAAACAAACAGGAACTAGGGCAGGAGGGGCAAAAAAAGAAAAGATGAAGAACAAAAAAGGCAGAGAGACGTAGTTGGGAAGAGTATGTCTCACTTCCCCGGTGTGGAGCCTGGGTACGTGGTGGGAACCTACAAAGCCTGGCTGGTTTGGCTGCAGGAAGCTGTAAATCAATGTCAGCCCTCATTATTGCCAACCAACCACCGGTCATCTGAGATACACAGCTGCTCACACCCACCATGGCATGAGAGAGATGCTCAGACAAGCACCGCTCAAGGGAAGGTCTGCCCACAGCCCTCATCTCCCTCCTGCACGCTCCCGTCTAGGACCAGATGAGTTGCCCCACTAGCCCCGGTACTACTGGAGAAAAGCCACCCAGAGAGCAGGGTTTGCACTTGGAGAGCTGAAATGGCGTTAGATGGTGCAGCACGTGAAAGAAGAAAGGTCTAGATCCAAAGAAATGCTCTTTCAGAGCTGCCTTGTTGAGGAGTAATGGGGCCAGTCCTCACCTCCTGCATTAACTACTTTGTCTTCACTTCTGTCTGAGACTGGCAAGGATCTGCCCCACTCAGTGTCCAGGCAAACCTAAGCAAGTTGCCAACGGGCTAAGAAAGAGTGAAATGAGGAGGAAAAGAGAAAAAGAGTGATCCCAAGAAGCTTTGGAGAGAGCTGACAGAGGAGGAGAACTCAGCTAATTACATCCTCAGAAACCTCACCACTTCGGAATGAATTTTTAATGAAAAAAAATAATGTTCTTTTCCAGTTATTTAACATGGAAAGGAAAAGCTCTGGAGATTGCCAGACCATGCCCCAATATCTAGTGTGTCTGGGCATCTGAAGACTACACGGAGAGGTAAACTAGAGCCTTTTCCAGACAGGTCCTGACCTTGGGAGGCGGGACGAGAAATTAATTCAGTCCCACATAGACTGAGAAAACGCTCTTTAAAGTGAAGGCAGGAGATAGGAACTCGTAGGGGTCAAGTGGTGGTGACACCCCTGGGAGGAGACTTGCTACGGAGGCCCCAGTTGGAGGCTGAGGTAGAGTTTTCTGTTTAACACAAGGATGAGCCTTGATTCTCCAGGGCTCTGAAAGCAGTGAGAAAGCCTTGCCTAGCACAGGACTGTGGGAAGGCAGATGGTGCCACAAATCAAGAGCAGCCAGTACCCCCAGCCGCCACCTCCGTCAGCCGGGGGAACCCTCAGGGTGGACTTCGCCTCCGCACCCATGTCATCTCCTGGCACAACATGGAGACGGGCATCATAAAATATGAATTCTACCTCCCTGCAACATGCCCTCATGGTCTAACCACCCTCTCTGAACCGTTCCTTCACCCAGAGGACCACGGGGTACTGCAGATCGGGTCTCAGCATTGCAACCCAGCTCCTTTCCAAGGAGCTCCTCTGAGCAAAGTCTGCCTGGAGCCAGAGGAGCAGGTAATCCCTCATGAGCCATATGCCGTGAAAAACTTCACTCACCCCTGAAGGTAAAGCAAAAACTGAGCGTAGATACAGGGAGAAAAACCCGCCACGATTGGTTCAAAAAGATGGAGAGAAATTCTGAAACTCCAGCTTCAAGATGAGAGGGAATCAATCCACACGACTTCAAAATAGCCAGACCCAGCCCCACCAGGTCCCGCCTGGGATGTTGCACCTCTTAACACAACGGAGCAACAAGCCCTGTCTTTGTTTTAAAACTTCTTTCAGGTGATGCCTTCTGGTTCTCGCCTCCAGAAGAGCAATCGTTCCCTCCTCGCCCTTCCCTGCCGCTCAGGTGTTTATAGATCTTTGTCACCAACCCCATCCGTCATCCCTTCCCTATGCTGATGAGAGACGCGTTATTCAAGCTTTCCTCTTACACAAGCCGTTCCCACCCCTCTGATCTCCCTCAACACCCCTCTAAATTGTCGCCCAGCGAGCTCTGATTCCCAGCACAGCAGCTAGGAGCCACGTGCTACATCTGGCTGAAACCTCTGAAAGTGAAAATGTGATTATTTCCACCTTTAACCATCTCACATCCACCCAAGGCTACTTTCAGGCAGCATCCAGACCCATGATCTGGAAGCCTGACATCCTAAGATTTTGCGTCTGCGATTGCTGGGCAACTCTTGACTACTCTGCCTGGCGAGTTCAGCTCAGCTGTTGTGCTCTCCTGCCTTCTGGTTCCCAGACACCATGAAATATTAAGGGGAAAAAAAAAAACCCCAAACCCACCCATAAATAAGAATTTCTAAGGGACTTCCAAGGAGCTTTTGTCTCCTGCTTGAGTGGGCCAAAGTTGGACCACAGAAAAGCAGAGAAAAAAAGGAGGTGAGTTCTTCGACACAGCCAAGATCTTGCTTAAAATAAATCAAAGGCAGGAATACTTTGTGAGGCAGGAAAGGGTGTTGGGATGGAGGAGCCCCTTTGGGCATCAAACCCACCATTGTCCAAATAGCTGTTTAGCTTCTCTGACAGCATCTTCCAGCGACCCATTCATCTTTTATGGATGGAGGGCCGCAAACTCTCCCTCCCTGTCCCCAGTTTTCTTCTTAAAAACTGTTCCATCAAAGAGATCTATGAAAGGCTCCGTTCCCAGCTGACAAGCTATCTATTTAAAGTTTATATGCCTGGGAACGTTCACAAAGACTTATTAATGGGAAACCGCTGAAGGGAGCAAGCCCATAGGCAGCCGCTACACAAACACATCTCCATTATCGTTTAATGACCCCCAGCTTGGCAAAACAGCACGTTCTCGCTCCTCATCCCATCTTCTCCCCGCTTCAGTGCTCGGGACTCACTTATTCCCCACCAGCAGGAGCAGGTAGGTCCGAAGATCTGGCAGAAAGGGGCAAGATGTCCACCTCACCAAGAGGGTGAAGCTGGATGCACAACCTGCCCCAGCGCGCCGGGTCTCCGGTTGCAATAGCGTGAAGGAGCATCCCCTAGGAGATGCCTGCAGCGGATGGCTCTCGTTGAGGAGCTGCGCCTCCAGCATGGACCACAATGCTGCAGTCTGCACAGAGTGAGAAAGTCCCCCACCACAATGAGGTGGACACGGCAGATTCACGTCTCCTGGGGATCAAAGGAAGACACAAGTTTAAGATGGAGCAAGGTGAAACCATCTCCAAAGCATGTTGACAACTTGGAGTCTTTTAACCCTCTCTGCAGAAGTCCCAGAAGACAAAGAGAGGGCCGTGTATGGGTGCTCTGGGTGGAAAAAGAGGGGTTGGGGGCAGGTAGAGCCCAAGACCCCCCTTGCCCTGGGGCATCCTGCACCCCAAGGTTGGGGTGCCCAGTCGTGTTGCTGCTATTGCATGGCAGGAAGAAGAATAACTTGTGGCCCGGGCCTCCTCTCAGGGCCGCCTGCTGAGCTAGCCACAAGGAAATGCCCTCACTCTGGCAGCTCCACAAACCTAGAGAGGGTTCTTCCACCCCTTCCTGAGCACTTGCTGCTCAGGGAAAACCACTTTCTCCAACACTGGTTTCATTCAAACTGCGAAAATAAAGAAATGAAATAAAAATGTCCTTCCTAAGCCATATCAGCTGAGAAATGTAAGCGATGGCATTCACGTATGTGTGCCCTGGGTGATGTTTTACTCTTCGCTGAGAAGCAGACCATGACCTTGGATCCTTGAAATCAAAGATTTATCAGCGAACGAATGCCCGCAAAGCTCATCAAACCAGGCGAGGAGCAGAGCCGAGATGAATGGACAATAAGGGCATCACTCTTTCCTCTTCCCAACGCACGTGTAAACAAGTGCGGAGTTTCCAGCCAGGCGATGACATAGCAAATGTGGCCGATCCAAGGTAATCGTGCTTTTTCTGACTTAAGGTTTCCAGCCTTGGGGTTTTCCGCCTGGAAGAAAAGCCCTGCTCCTCTGATAAATACCTCTGGCCGCGCAGCTCGTGTTTAGTTTGACAAGAGGACAGACCAATAAAAGCCTTGAAACAAGAGACTTTAAAAGCCGTATATCAAGCATGAGAAGACCTTCTCTGGGATGCGGGATGGAAAATCCTGGGACTGTGAAGCCCGAAATTGCAATCCAGCTCCTTTCCAAGCCCTCTGAGCAAAGTCTGCCTGGCTGAGGTGGATGGAGATAAGCAATGCTGGAGAGGGTCAGTGGGGAGCTGCCGGTCCCTCCACGCCTGACCACAACATCACGCTGAGCTCCCTCCACAGCCCAGCATCATCAAAAAAAAGTTCATCCCGACACCTCCATCACCCCCACTTTCTGCAGGCTCTGAGTTCCTGCATCATCCACGACCATTCCCAAGATGGTCCAAACGCCCCCATGCCCACCTCCCAAACAGCTGGCAGATGTTTAGGAGAGGTGAGGCAGCAGGGACCAGGATTTTTTGCTCTTATCCTTACTCAGCCTTACACCACTGCCGGCGCTGAGCACCTCCATCTCAGGGGATGGAGTCACACACCTCTCCTGGCAGCAAGAGAGCTGCTTCCATCGGCAGGTGAGAGCTCTGCTGATGGCAGACGGTGCCCAAGGTGGTGCTTAAACCCATTTCTGAGTCCGTAGAGAGGCTGTCTAAATAGACAGCAATGCCAAGCCTCATTCTTCACCCGCAGCCAGGTGGGAAAGGCCATCAGCAGTAGAAAAAGGCATTCCCCAAACACCCACAAATCCATCTAATGTAAGAGCCTCACATATTGATTACCTGGTGGGGCCCAATGAAGCAGCTGCTGGGAATTCCCACCAAGATTTACAGATGCTGTTTTGCGGAACATGGGTTTTTGCGAGGACACAAAGGATGTCATTTTTGGTATCATTCCATTCGTTCACGATATTACTTCCTTTTATAGCTCCAATAAATTTTTAAAAAAGCACTTTCATTGAGCCATTTCCTAATGAACAACCCTGCCAATTGGCTTCTTGAAAGAAGTCAAGGTAATATTGACACTTTATGTCAATGCAGTAAAAAGCAAAATAATGTTGTTAACTCCTCAAAGTTCACAGGTCCTCGGCTGCGTGGAAGTGCCTTGGGATGCAAAGAACAGATCCACCATAAATGTGGTACCGTGAACCCCTTAACGCCCCACACCAGCACCTTCTATGGAGCCCAGGCTTGGATTTCAGTGGGAAATACATAAGCTCAGGCAATGTTTACTGGGAGGAAAATTCCCCCATCTATGGGGAAAGGTTTTCTTTGGCTCAGGCTCTATGGACTGGTTGGATGTTGTGTTAGGGCATCCCAGCACGGAGGTCACTCCAGGGAGATGGGACCAGTGCTGCATCGCACCCAGAAGCAACCTGAAGACGCAAGGAGGACCAGATTTCACAAGGACCAAAGGAAGAGATGTAAAATGGGGTCAGACATAGCAAGCGCAGACCAAAAACCAGCAGGAGAGAGTGGAAAAGGGGAATCAGAGACCCAGACAGCCTTCCAAGTTCATTGCCTCACCTTGCAGCATCGCCGACAGACAGCCCATCTGGCTCAGCCCCCAGCAGCGGGGATGGGAGAAGATGCTCCGGTCCAGAAAAGCAGTCGGGGACTGAGCATAGAGAAGAACAACTGCCCTCAGCTTGGCTTACGAGCTCAAAAATAGCCACCCACGGCAATTAAATCACTGGCAGGTTATTCACCGATGCTGTCAGCCCGGCGCAAACTCCTCATTTGGAGGCTTCAGTCATTGGAAATAAGGTTTATTCGGGGTGAGCTGGAAAATTACAAGGGGCAAGGAGACAAATCACACTGAGATCACCTATCCCGTTGTTCGCTCCGAGTGAATTACACTGGTTTAAATTCAGACATGAGGTTATACCCAGGACATATTTCCTAGATAAATAAGCCACTAGCCTTTTCTACTTGTAACCAGGCAACATGCAGACATGTGGGTGTAGGACGCCAATGAATGTTTATATTGGGTATTATAACCTTTATTTACTGTTGGACCGGCACTGTTCTCTCATTCTGAAGAAGAAAAGAAGGTTCATTGCCAAGCTGAGTGAATACAGACTCTTGCCTTATAGCCAAGCCCCACATGAAAAAAAAAAAAAAAAAAAAAAAAAAGAGAGGTATTAGATCTCCATCCTCCCCAAGCATCAGATCAAGGGTCCCCACCGCAGCTCCTGGCGTGGGGAGCAGCACTTTAAACATTTAAAATGCTAAAATCAGCGGTGTACAAGACGGAAAAATAAAAAACACCCGGAGCAGCCTGGTTTCCAGCCTTTGGAGATACAGAGCCATTAAATTTTCATGTCCACCCTTCGCCTCTTCGCTGCCCGGCTCTGATCTGATTTAGCAAACACGTGGTCCCAAGGACCGGGATCTGCTGCAGGAGAGGTAGGGAAGACAAAAAAAAACAAAAGGCACCAGCGCCTGGGCACGGGATGCCGAGACACAACATCCTAAGAAAAAGGTGGTTTCTTGGGGGTTAGTCTTTTCGGGATGACTTCCTTTCTGTGCCGGGAGATCTCCCTTCCACCAGCCTTGCAAGGCTGCCAGGGATAAAAGGGGCATCGCTGGGGCTAACGGAAAGGTAACCAGTATGGGCATATATAAAAAAAATAAATATATGTATAAAAATAAAAACACGTACAAGATATATAAATAATACATATGAATATATTTAATAATATATATTTCTATTTTAGAGACACTTTATCAAAAGGATCTCGGGGGAACGATTGAAAATAAACTTCTTGGTAAGCTAGCCACTTCAATAATACAAAACGCATCACGGGGGGAAAAAAAAAATAAAAATAAATCTCCAGAATGGTTCAAATAAAGTTCCTGTGTTTTCTTTCCTCCCCCCCATGCCTCGTGTTCTGCAGAAGCTGGCCCAAAAACTTGAAACCCAGGTTTCCAAGACAGGGCAGCAGATTTGGGTTTTCCCTTTGGTGGGCTAAAAGCGCATGTGATGAACTTGTACATTTTTCTGGAGGTTTCCATCAGCCAGGAGCGTGAGCAAGTCACCCACATCCAAAAAGAACCCCTAAACCCCACATTTTCTGGCTGTCCTCCCTGCCCTGCACCCCGTTGATGCACGGGAGCCTTGGACACGGCTGCTGTGCAACCGCTCGCACAGCAAAACCAAAGTCATTTCAGCCCTCAACAAGGTGGGGGGGGGGGGTCTTCTGCCCCCAGCACCCATGGGCGTCCCGCCCCCGGACACAGAGCCTGCGAGGTGCAGGATGGTGCCCGAGGGGGAACGCACCCTGGATGGAGACCTTCAACCTGCTGAGGTCCACCTGCACGCTCTCCCCCCACCGATGCCGTCCCTCTCTTTTACTCCATCTTAGTTAAAAAAACCTCCTTTGGGATTTCTTTCTCCACTCCAAAAAAAAAAAAAAAAAATATTTCCCAAACGAGCGGCTCCAAGCAAAACACAGCCAAACCGTCCGGCAAAACGCATTTATGGCAAGCAAGGTGCCTCCAGCCCCTGGCACAGCCTGATCTCCAGGTCCCACCACCCAGAAGGATGCTCCCCCATCAGATCCCCCTTGCTTGGTGGCTGCAGGTGTGACCCCCAGGCTCCGCAGCAGGTACCAGCACTCCCACCTCCGCACAGCATCGCTGCGAAGCCCGGATGTCAGCCAAGCTGGGACCCATGAGGAGATACTCCCGGTCCACCAGAGTGTTTGCCACCCTCAGAAAGTGACACCACTGCTCCTCCTGACCCAGCTGAGCCACGAAGCAGGTATTGACCACCGGTCTCAAGCTGCTGATCACCCACTATGGCATCCACGCAACAAATCCAGGGGTATGGTTATATACTGAAGCATCACAGTGAAGTCCTGGGGCTGCCCAGCTAGTGGGGATAGCGGGTACCATCTCACTCATGGTTCTCCTTCCACACCAGCACAGCTGCTCCGTGCCCTGGTGACACCACACCAGGATGACCACGGCATTGGGCTCCACGCTCGGACACTGCTGTCACACATGGGCTGCCCCCATCTCACACTTGATGGATTTGTGCAATATAGCAAGCCCGTAAATACAGAAATCCTTCCAAAGCAAAAAAGAGGCAGGAGATGGAGAGGTTGGTGCCACCAGGGGAGGTTTCAGGATCTCGCAGTCAGATGGATACAGCCATAGGATGCCCTTTTAGCACGATGCCCTTAAAACAGAAGGTCCTCATGAACACCAACCAAGCATCCTCGCGTGCTGATGGGGAAAACCTGCCAGCCCAGGGGGGACGTTTGGAGGAGGGATGGGGATAGAGCCACGCTCAGAGGATCTGCTGGAGCCCTCCGCCTCTGCAGGCGGGCTGGGGGCAGTTAGGGTGGAGATCACGTACCTGATGCATCTGCTGCAGCTTTAAAGGGTTTAATTTCGTACCACCTTGACTCAAAATTTTGGAGCAATTCTTCGCCTGCTGTTTATCCACTTTAAATACATTTGGCCTGCTTCTGCAGAGACCTTTCTGGGACACTTTCCAACCTTCTGTCTCTGTTTATCTTGCACCCTTGATAGAGAAAGGGAAAAGAAACCACAACCCAACCTCCAGGCAGGCAATCTGGTCTCTTCGCTGCACGTCGCATCTTCCTTCCCCTTCTTGCTGACCTGTTCTTGTCTCTATTATTTATTTTTTTGCCCCCCTTCTCCCGATCTAATAAAGACCGGCCTTTAGGAGACCGAGGGAAGAGATGGATTCATTTTGCTGCGGCCCTGAAAGCCAATCCACGTGTCTTTAGCCCGCTTAAATGGACCGCTTCACCTCTGCGGCGTTCCAAGCCCAATTAATATCGGGCTAAAAACTGCTTTGTGTGCATATTTGGGAAAAAAATAAGTAGCATTTTTAATAGGAAGGGCTTGCTCTCAGCCAGGGATGAGAATCAGGGTGATGATGCAGGGAAGGAAGCTGCTTTTTGCTCAGACCAGTATTTTTTCCCTGCCTGTTGTTTCTGAGGGTCCAGAGACCAAAAGTCTTCCAGTTCTTACAAATTCCATGACTTTTTTGCACGTCAAAATGGGGTCACTGCAAGAAGTTGATGTTCCCTTCCAAAGCATTCAAGAATGAGAAAAAATTAAATAAAAAAAAAAAACCAGGCTTTTCCCACCCTCCCTTTTTTTTTTTTTTTGAAAAGGAAATACCAAAATAATGGACTTTGATGAGCGCAAACTGCTCTGCTCCTGGGTGTTTCCATCCAGGGATGCAGCTCACCATCCAGCTGCGAGGAACAAGGGTACCCAAGGACCCCCAAAACTCGGAGCGGAGAGCGAGGGCAGCAGACCCCAAGCCACAGCGGAGGATGACTGGGCTATTTGCCTTCCTTCAAAGGCTGCTTTCCATCCTATAGCTCTGCAGAGACGCGAAAAAAAAGGCAACTGAGTCTTGCCAAAGCCTGGCTGGGAAGGGATGGAGCCACATGCCAGGCGGTGAGGGTCTTCTGGGGACCTGCTCGCCAAGGGGAGCTCCCGTTTTGGGGATGGGGGTTATGAATAATCCCCCAAACAAGAGGGACGAAATTATTTAGCGCTGGAACATAAGACTTCAAAAGCAATCCTCCTGCAAATTTACAGGGTGGGTGCTCAAGAGGAAGGGGCTCAGGGGGCTGCAGCAAGGCACCGAGGGGTCGGGCTGAGCCAGAGAGTTGGAGCAGCTCCATCCTCAAGGGATTATTGAGAGGTAACTCACAGCGTCGCCCCAGGAGGAAGCAGCAGCTCATGGTGAAACCTCTGTTGGCCAAGAAAGGTCCCAGCAACTTGCCACCATAGGGCGTTAACAACCTCCATCCTCCTCTCCTCTCCTCTCCTCTCCTCTCCTCTCCTCTCCTCTCCCCTCCTCTCCTCTCCTCTCCCCTCCCCTCCCCTCCTCTCCTCTCCTCTCCCCTCCCCTCCCCTCCCCTCCCCTCCTCTCCCCTCCCCTCCCCTCCCCTCTCCCCTCCTCACCCCCTGCTGCCTAAGCACCTCCCTCTCTCCACCCCTTATTACCTAATTTATCAATGAAGCTCAGCTGGAAGCAATTGCTTCTGTGGTGCTGGGAGGGATCCTGGGTGACAAAACAGGGTCAGAGATAGAAAACTTATGAGATACATAGCTTGGAGCTAAATTGCCTTCTGTAGGGTTCAGAGTGAACAACTTGCTGCTGTTCCCCCCCCCAAAATATCTAGAAAAGTGGTACCGTAGCCCAAAATCAAGCACATCTCTCAGTTTAGCACTGCTGGAAGGAATTTTATGTCCCGTAGGAAATTCCAAAAGGGAATTTCATTTTGATAAGTAAGGATGTTCCAATTCGGGTAACGTTTGATAAGTGTAATGCAAAGTATGACATACGTAAGTGAGACAGTAGAAAAGTCTGGATGAAATTAAAGCGCTAATGTCTCGATGAAACATTTTGACTATCCAAATGAAATGAGATTGAAAAGATCCATTATGACACTTTTGCCATAATGAGGGGTTTGGGTGTTTTTTTGTATTAATGCACTTCTAGGAACTTTTTCAGTTCAATAAAACTGCATGTTCTGCAAGAAAACCTCAGGAGCGACATCACAAAGTTCCCCTTTGGGAGATTCCCTGAATATCCCAGAGGGTTGGGGATTATTTTCTTTCCCTCGGGGACTCCTGGCACAAACAGCCCGGCACATCCCTGACACAGACGGGGAATTCACTGGCTCATCCCAGGGCCACCATCCCAGCTCCAGGGTTCCTCGACCAGGCCGGACACACCAGGCTTCACAGCACTGGAGAAAGGAAAGCAAGAGGCGGGAACAGATAAAAAAAGCCCTCCCAGAAACAGGGAGGAAAGGGAGATTTTTCTGAAAAGAGACGAGCAATTTGCTGGGCGCAAACACGGGCGGAGGAGACGCCAGGCTGTGCTGAGCCCATGCCCGTGGCTCCCTTTTGTCCATCCCATGCCCGTGGCTCCCATTTGTCTTCACAGCCTCGTCAGCTCTGTTGTGGCAGCGGGAAACCCTCCCCAGGAGCAAACAGAGAGGAAAGAAGTACGTCCATCCCAATGCATCTGGCCAGGGGAGATGTGGCACCAGCTTCACCAAGATGCACCCCCAGCTGGTGACACTCCTCTGCCTGCCAAGCGGTCCCCACCGCTCGAGCGTGCCACGGTTTATCCAAACTCCAAGGGCACGGAGAGAAGGGGGTGTGGGGTAGGAAGAAATCCCTGGTGCATTTATTAAAGATTATTTTGGGCGCAGCAGAAAATTGCTGGCAGCTCCAGCACCACCATCTGAGCAGCTGCCATGTGGCCTCCAACCCTTCCCTGCTGGAAGCCAGCCTGGAAATGAGCTGGCCCCAGTACCAGAGTCCTACCCAAAGGATGGGAGGAGATTCGTTCCTTGAAATCAAACCCAGTGAATATCCTGCCTGATTTTCCACGGGGAAATTGATGCACACAGGGTGTCCCCGGAGGGGAGCAGAGCCCTGCAGGGCCGTCCCAGGCTGGCACGGGCACCCCCAAGGGCATCAGGGTCCTCTAGCAAGGTGAGGACATGCTGGAGGAGCAAGGAGAACTCAGGATGCCTAGTGCAATTGTACCAGCCTGGAAATATGGAGGAAGCATCATCTGGTGCACGGTCCCCAGAAACAAGCATGGCAACGAGAGCCAAAGTGGGAGGGGATTGCCTCTCCCGTCCCCACCGTCCCTCCAGCCCAGCCTCCTGCTGCAACCCCTCAGAGAAGAAACAATCAGCCAGAGCCCGAGTGATGCCCAAATGCTTCCCAGTGCTTTGAGGCGTCACACCCTTCAAAGCTAAATGTCCTGGAGGGCTGCAAAAATGCCGTGTAAATGGTCAAGCCGGAGTCACTGGCGTCCCATCATTGCCCGGGCAGAGGATTGGGCTACACCTGCCTGGGTTGAGCCCCTGGTCCCCACGGTGGCACAAAGGCTCCCCATGGGCATCGGGTACCGCCTCGCAGCCGGCTCGGCACTACCTGGCGTGTGCATCGTCATCTTCCTACTCCATCCCCAGCACCTGCCAACACTGACGTCAGCAGCGGCAATGTGGCAAGATGCCACCACCCAGGGACACCCAGAGCTGTGTCCCCTGCCGTCAAACTCTCCCTCTGCTCCCTGGCTGCATTGGCCAAGGGTGGCTCTCCGGAGAGGGCATCTTGTGGACCCACCCTGCGCTCCGGCATCCCACTCCTACCCAGAAGGTCCAAGCGGGCTGGGGCTGAGCTGGTGTCCCAGCCAGGGGACACGTTGGCCGGTGTGCAGCGGGGTGGATGCCCCAAGCCCATGGCACCGGCGCTGCCAAGGCAAGTCTCACGCAGGTGGGCAACGAACCATCCCCCAGCAGGAGATCTTCATCTTTCATCAGATCAACTCCCAGCGATGACTTTCAAAGGAAAAGCGAGTCTACGCCGGAGAATTTGAGATCCTTCTTTCATGGTAGGAGACACAACAGTCTCCCTCCCTCCCTCCCTCCCTCCCCCGACCTCCCTCCTTCACCTCCACCTCACTAAAATCAAATTCAAAAGTCACAGTGTGCCAGCCTGCTATTCCAAGGGGGGTGAGGAGCAATTTCCTCTCCTTTGCACACTTCAAAGGTGCTCGTGATCTGAGAGCGTCTCCCTCTGGTTCCCTTCCCCTGCAGCTTGTTTCCTTGTCTGGCAGCCTCTGTACCTCCAGCTTCTCTTGCTCTCTCCCTCGCCCACGTAGCTGGAAGAGAGCTGCGTGCGGATGGCAGCTCGGCTCAGCTTTCAGAGGCGCCAGGTTAGCAACCCTCAAGGTCTTTTCTTTAATTTTTCTCTGATTTTTCTCTTTTTTGGAGCTTTTTCCCTGCCTGTTAACTCATTTCATCTCCCATGTGCTGTGCTGGATGCATGCCTAGCTAATGCTTGAGAAGATGAATCCCTGTCTGATACCACATAAATGGTGGACCCTTTGTGATTTGTTGTAGGATCATGTGTGTTCAAGCTTCACCTATTTGTGCAAGGAGACCATGTCCCATTCCCAGGATCTGGGCGAGTCCCAGTGTTGAGCAGGTACATCACTGCACGCCCACCCCAAGAAGATGAACTGAAGCTGAAGATGAAGCAGAAGGTCTCACCAGGGCCTGTCCCACAACACCACAGGAGAACCAGTTCAGATCCGCCTTGCAGAGGGGATTCAATAAAAAGACAAACTTGGGTGTCCCAAACCCAGAAGGAAACTTAGACCAAGGTGCCCCTCAAGGGAAGTTTGGTCTGAAGACAACTCATTGCTTCTCAAACTGCTTTCATGCCCTGGAGCTCATCCACCAGGAAACTTTGCTTGTATGTTTGTCGTCCTTTTTCCATCCAAATCGGATGGAAACAGTGAAAAAACACTGGTCCGCAATCTGACACAGCTGCTTCTCCTGCTTCTGTTGGCGGGGGAATAATGGGTGCAGGCAAAGCCCGAGGAGAGCATCCCGAACAACCCCGACATGGGCAGCCCATGGCTTTCCTACCAGAGTGCCCTCCTTGCAGGTACAGGTTTCTGCCAGAGGGATGAAATGATTGACAAAAGGTGCATTGCAACGTCAACGGGGCTATTAATCAGCTTGCAGAGAAACTCAATCTTTTCCCGGCGACAGGAGGGGGACACGTGTCCTACCACACTGGTGAAGGCTGACAGGAGAGGAAACCACCCAGAACCGGTGGGATCGGAATAAGCTTGCTTCCTCAGCACATCCTGGGATTACCTTCTGCGCCAGGACCGAACAACTTGTTCTACCGGTGTGTTTCATCCCTCCAGGCTGTGTCAACCAACACTCTAGGTTAAATCTAGTGTGTTAACTGAAAAGGGTAGGAATCAAAAAAGCCAAATAAATCATAGACGCGGATTGATTCATATGGTTTAAATAAAGCCTTTCAAATGGAGACATTATCCACTGGAAACTCTTAATGAAAAGTTAGCAATGTTCTCAGAAGCAGAAATATTCTCAGCATGAAGGCAGGACATCTATTAAAGCCAGTAAAATTAGATGAATGGGGCTCAAAGCTAGTGATTTTTAATACACCAGTTGGACATTGCGAATTTAAGCTAATGCCATTTGGAATTAGTTCTGCTCCCAAGGTATTTCAAAGAGTAATTTAGCAGATATTTGAGAGATTAGGAGGTGCTGAAGTTATAGCAGATGATATTTTAATTTGGACTCTGGAACCTCAAGCAACATCATGAAAGACAGAGGCACCTTCTGCAGACAAGCGAGAGGAAGAAAGGCCTATCTGCATATTTAAGAAGTTCAAATGCCACGGGTATAATTGGCCTCAGGTGAATCATGTTAGCAGTGGTGTTCTCCAGAACAAACGTCAACCGGCCGATGAAACAACCTTCAAAACTATTTTGATGCCAAGGCCAAGATGCTTTAAGTCAGCAGTCAGCAAGTCGGGCACTGAAGGCTTCTGGAAAGGTGCCCTTCACTCGCTGCCCAAGTAGAGTTTGGAGATTCAGCTGCTGGAAACTCTGTGCCAAGGATGCTTCAGACTCTCTTCCCGAGATCTCCTCAACCCTGATGGACGCATTGAGCCGTGACATGATTGCTAAACCCAAACATATCTCTTAGAGGAGTTAGGATTAAAAAATGATGAAGAAATGAAAACGGTCTATGGGAAGATGCTGGGGAAACCGCTTGCAATGAGACGGTGCCCGCACTGGTGTCCCCACAGAGCGGCCTTTCAGCATCCCCCAAAACACAAATGAGCTGAACGTCACCGGAGGGCTCTCAGCTGCTTTGAAAGGACTCCATACTATTATATGTGAGTTTTCCATTAAAAGAAGAGCTTTAAAAAGTCTAAACTTTAAAACTGCCAGATAGCGTTCACCCTCCACGGAGCCGCTGAGCCATGCCACCTACCCAAGGGCCCAGGGCTGGAGACAGCCATGGCCATCTCCAACCCACCTGACCACAGGGATGGAGAGGGCCTCTCAACAAGGAGGAGGGTAAAAACCCCGCAGGAAGACTGAAAAGACCCTACTGCGCTGTGAGCTGCTGTTTTTCTTTTGCTGTTTACCAAAAAAAAAAAAGAAAAAAAGAAAAAAAGGGGAGGGGAAAAAAAAAAAGTATTTACCCTGTTTATAATATCACTCTGGATCAACATATTAATTATTGATACAACCAGAGACGAAAGCAGTCTCCAAACACCTCCCATTGCATCAAACTCGTGCGAGAGGTTTCCATCCATCAAACCCCCAGGAAGGAAACAGCCTGAGAGCGAGTCTCCAGGTGGAGGAGAAAGCAAAGTGAAGAGGGAAGACCAGGAGAGAGGTCCCAGTGTCCAAATCAACTCCAGGAGCAGCAGAGCAAAGAGTCGGTTCTCCTAGACTCACTGCTGGACACACCTTGGAGCAAAGGGCGAAATGGACCCCCGCCACGGGCACATGCACATGAATTTTGGGGGGATGACGGTGACAATATAAACACAAGCTCCTGCCGGCTGCAATAAATCTGCTCTGCAGTGGGTGCTCCAGAATTAGGCAGAGTGCTGCTCCGAGAAAGGCTGGCTCTGAATTAATAATTTACGCTAAAAAGCTCAGCCAAACTCCTTGATGTGAGTTTGCAACCTCCCTCCCAGAGCCGGGCAGGAGGGGCAAGCTAGTGCCACCTCGGCCACCGCGCCTCCTCCTTGAAGAGGTGCCTGGGCTGGAAAAAGAAGGAAAACCTCCCATGGCAAGTGGGGAAAAAAAAAAAATCTCATCTCTAAGCCAGACAGGCAGCGTGGTGGCAATCTGGTCTTGTCCCCCTCCCAGAGTCACTCGGAGAAGGAGGGGAAGCAAGAAACAACGATGCTGATTGAAACTCCAGGGAAGGACCGGGGAGACATTGCTCCGCAGCGTAATTACCCGCGCTGGATTGCGGCCAGGACGCAGCCCGATGGCAGGTCTGGGTCCAGCTGTGCAGCTTCATTACAGCTGAAGAACAGCCGTGGCGTTTAGCAGATTCCTTCCTTCGGGGGCAATGAAAGGCCAATTTGAGCAGCGGGGCGAGAAAGGGCTGGAGCAATTCCCGCGCTTGCGGGCAGCCGCGTCATGGTGGTCCCAAGGGAAGGGACCAAGGCATCCAGTCCATTTTGGTAGTTATTTCCCAGCGTTTGAGAGGGGCATTTTTTAGTGCTTGAGGTAGTCAGACTTTCTTGTTTGCCTCCAGCTGCAGAACTTTGGACAAAAACCATCCAAACCTTTCTGATGGATGTTGGTGAAGTCCTTCTAACCATTGAAGCAATGAAGGGCTTCTTGTGGTTATCCAAGAGACTATTTGAGTCTGGGGTACGTGTGCTCGCTCCAGAGAGGGGTTGGCTCTCAGCTGCATGGGGCTGGCCAGGAGATGTCACCACTTTCTCGAAGAGGAGGTGGCATCTGCCTGTGGGTGTCAGACCGGTGGGTTCATCAGCTGTGAAAGGATCTGTCATCACCAAACCACCGAGCGCCAGGGGAGGGAACCAGAAGCAAAAGGGGGATTTAAAAAGGGAAAAAAGGCAATGGTGTCTTCCCCATGGTGGGAAGCTTTTCAGTTGAGATTTTCATTAGAAAGGGCTCCTGCACCCCAAGGACCTCCAAGCAGATGTCCCATGTCAGGAGGATCTCCATGAGATTGAGGGAATGCTTCCTCCTGCGAATGACCGTCCCATGCACAAGCAAAGAGCCTCATGGGGAGGAGCTGTACGGTGGTGGGGGAAGCTCCTGAGGAAGGACATGCCATGAGGGGAGATGTCCTCCTGCGAGGGTCCCCTCTTGCTGCAAGCAAGGCTGCCAGGCGCGCCCTTGCACATAGCAGGAGCAACCAGCTTGGCCGGCTCCTCCCAGGTTGTAGCCTTGATCATGAGAACATGGGGACCCTCCTTTTCCTTCCAACCAACTCTATGAAAGACACGATTACCCACCCCACCCCCAAAGAAACCCCTATAAGGCCTGAATTCATACAGACATCCAGGTTCCCCGAGACCTCATCCAGTCGCCATGGTCAAAGAGATACAGGCAGGTTTGGATGGACAGGTGCTCGGTGAAGTGACTATTTTTATCTGCTGTTATTGAGGGTGACCGTAGGACATCTCTAGTGACAGAAGAGGGGTTTAATCAGCCTCGTTCCACCAAAAAGCCTGGGTCCCATGCTAATTCACAGGGGACTCTCTACCTTCGGGACTTGTACAATCGCTGAATCTTTAATAGCTTGTCCTCATGCAACCCACCTGTTTTTTTCCTGAGTCTGGAAGCTTCCTCTCCTGCTCATCAGCAAATCAAATTTCTTAATAGCGAAGTGAAATAACCTGAGAAGTAATGGAAAAAAGGGAAGGATTAAGTTTTCCCAGGGACCTTGATCTCTTTTATCATCTCATTGTCTTCAGAGGGGTGGTTTTCTTTCAATCTAATTATCTAGAGGATATGTGTTGCCGGCTCTCTTACGCATCCCGGCTTCCATCAAAACAAAAAAAAAGAAGATAAATCCTCTGTTATTGTTTTTTGATGAGAAAATCATGCTAATAACTTACATTTGGGAAATTATTTCAGCAAGTTTACCTTGTTTTCCTGAGAAGTGTCCCACGGGAGCTCTGCAGTGGAAGAAATGGCCACGAGGAAGACAGCTGTTGCTAAAAAGAAGAAAGGGATATGTATGCCCGATGTGCCTCCTGAAGGACTTGACCCAGGTGTTCAAAAACTGTAATCCACGTGAGGTTTTTCCATGGCTGGTGACCACTTTTGGGAAGGGCTTCCAGCAAGCAGGGTCCAGCCAAGTTCCCTGGTCGGAGAGGAGACAACTGTAAAGAGGAGGGGAGGATTGCTGAAGGTACCAGGATTGTATTAGGGAAGAGTTTCCTGGATCGGTGGATGGAGCAGCAGTCCAAGAAGAAGATCCTGCAGCAAGATGTGATGGGAGCAAGGCAGGAGGTATCTACCCCTGAGAAAGGAGATGGAGACAGCAACACAGGAGATGAGGGTGTGCCTAGGGAGAGATGGGGCAGGCCAAGAAGGTGGTCCTGCTGGAGAAGGTGGAAAGCAATGGGAAGGGGCAGCCATAGGGATCAGGACAGTAGGCAGCACTTCCCTGCCCGGGGATTTAGAGGCAGCAACATCTGGTAATGCATATAATTACACGGCTGAGTTCCCCTCTCCGGAAACAGCTCAACCTCTCTCTCTCCTCAAGCCTGGCAACGTCAGGGTCACGCATGTAAACCAGGGATGTATTCGGTTGCCTGTAGGAAACGCTGAGCTTCTCTCTCAGACAGTGGCATGATTCAGGCAACCGGGGATTTCAGGAAAAAAACCCACCAAGAACGTGAAAATACAGGAGGAGGGGAAATCTCCAGACACACCTCGCAATCGAGCTCCTCTACCGTCCCAGCGCAGCACGTGTAAGAGCATCCATATCACGAGAACTTCAAGGTACCTCCCAGGGGGTTAATTTGCGCTCACCTCACGCTGATCAAGTGAAGGGGAATGAAGCCCTTTTTTGGTTTTCTGTCTCTCAAAAGGCTCGAATAATTGCCGTCAGTGCCAGTCATCTTCCAACATGGCCAGCACATTACCGGCAGCATACCCAAGAGGCACTCCATCACTGAACTTATTGCATGAGAAAGGGCTGTCTTCTCTTCTTGATGGCTACTCCTTGCTAATTTAATACAATAACTAGACATTACTATATTAAAGGAAACATGTCGCCCAAGGAATCTGTCAATGCCCCATCCCTGGAAGTGGTCATGACCAGGCTGGATGAGGCTTTGAGCAGCCTGGTCTAGTGGGAGGTGTCCCTGCCCAGGGC
Source organism: Sterna hirundo (assembly GCA_009819605.1). Lineage (NCBI taxonomy): Eukaryota > Metazoa > Chordata > Aves > Charadriiformes > Laridae > Sterna > Sterna hirundo. Next base: position 22,660,122 of record CM020445.1, read on the forward strand.
AGGGGGGCTGGAACTAGATGATCTTTAAGGTCCCTTCCAAACTGAACCATTCTGTGATTCCATGTTAGTGACCCTCGACAATACCCGTGACTTTTGGAGATGTGCTGGGGTCACTCGAGCCCTCCCTCCCTGCCGTGAGAAGCAGGCTTCTTGGAGAACTGCGTTTAAGCAACGTCACCTTGCAAAGGTGGAAAGGGCATTGAGCGTCTGTGTCCAAAGAAAGCATCTGGGGCTTAAAATGGGCTGATTCACCCTCCCCAGGAGGAAGGAGCACTGAGCTGGGCTAGCAGAGGAGACAACGTCCTGCTCTGGGCTGACCACGCTGGCGTCAAGAAGGTTAAACATCAGCAGGATGGTGGGGACAAGACCTCAGCACAAAATCAAGATACGCTGAGAACAAAATTAATCAAGGGCACCAGGGGATGTGGCGTGAAGAAATTATTTAACTGCCTGCCCACCAATCCCTGCAGCCTGGTGATGCACAAACAGCATAAATGAGTGTTTGACCCGGTCGGTGCTGCTGAGAGCTGGTGGGAAGCGATACCTGCCAGGAATGCCGAGATGGCTCTGAGTCACGCTGGCAGGAGTGAGAGGTGGAGGAGGGACACGGCCTGAAAGCAACACAACTTGATGTTTGCAACCCCAGTGAGAGCTTGGGGAGAAGGGCTTATTCCTGCCCCAAGACCCTGAAGACCTGGTGACATCTGCCCAGGGCTTCACGCACCTCCTTGTCACCGATGTTCTTCCATCGCAGTCCATCACAGGGATGTGCCCCCAGCTCCACATCACATCCCCAAATGCATTACATACGTAATCAATCAAATTCCTCGCCAGTGACGCATTTTCTTAGAATATTGTGTTCAAGAGGAATGGTGGCTATGGTTAGGAAAAGCTGCAGCGTGCAACAGGTGGGGCGAGAAAGAGAAACGGTCCAAAAGCCAAATTTTATTCAAAGAAGATGGAGAGAAAGGGAGAGATTTTCTAGTTAGATTGGTGGTGATGCATAAGGGCAAGAGAGATAATGCAGGAAGGAACAGGCATAGACGTATATTGAGAGATATTCCACGTAAACAGGAGAGAGATAGATGAATAGATATAAATGGATTAGATAAATAGACTGCAGGAAGGCAAGGGGAAAAAAAAACAACAAAAACAATGAATGAATATATAGAGAAAGAGCTTTATTTCCCAAATAAACCCCAATCTCTCATTTCAGTCTTCGGTTTGCAGACATAAAACTCACCTCCTTTGATGAGAGAAATGATAAAAAAAACCCCAAAAACCTTCCTCACCTGTTTTCCAGCCTCCGATAATCACGCTGCCCAGGCAGCTTTCTCTCCTGGCCCACAGGGAGCTCAGAGCGCGGCTGTACCACCAAAGCCGCCCCCCCCCAAAACACAGGCAAAGGCTGCCGCGTCACCCCGATACGCGCCCCTGCGAGGGGAGGCGTTGGTGCACCGGGCTGCGCAGGGGAAGGGCTCTCTCCGTCCTCTCATCTCCCTGTGACTTGGGCGAGGAACCGCACGCACGCGTGCCTACCCAACGTCATCTCGGCCGAACACCCGTAACGCCGCGGGTGGTGGGCCTCCCATCCACTGCTGCTTTATTTCTAGGCCACGGGGAAAAGAAAAAAAAAAAGGAAGGTAATTTCCTAGTAAAAAGTGGAAACTTCGCATGAAGACGAAAATCTTATCTGCTGTCACGATTTACCCTATTTTCTTGCCGGTGTGTTCCGTCCACCATGTTCACAGCTCCCAGGAAGAAGAGATGGTGCTCGAGAGACCTGTGAGATGCCTTCAACCTTTGCTGGCACCGTTTCTGTGCTCGCCAGGAGTGGAAATCTCACCGGACACCCAGAAGCTGCTCCAGTTGTGGCTCAACCCTTGATGAAGCCGAGGGTAAGCGCTTGCTGTGTGCAGGGCTGGGCCCAGCCCAGCAGAGCCCTGGGTGATGGGGAGACTGAGGAAATGCCACAGGTGCATTGCAGACCTGCTCAACGCGTGTGTAAGAGGCAACATTATACATCCACAAAGGAGAAAACACCTTGCTTAAACAGATGGAGGGGGATAAAAGCCAGGAAGGGATGGATGGATGGATGGATGGATGGATGGATGGATGGATGGATGGATGGAGGGAGAGCAGGAGTTGGGGACCATATGCCCAGTGGGAGCCGTCAACCTTCCGTGAGCTGGGTTTGCAGCAGAAAAGCATGCGTCTTTTGGGATCAGCTCAAGCAAAACCACCTCGAGTCATGCCGCATTTGCCAGAGGGTTGGAGCGTGCACACGTACCTCAAGGGGGGGAAGAAAAAAGATCCCTTTTTTCCTAACACAAGCCCTCAGAGAAAGAAAGCGAGCACAGGCTGCTTTGCACGGGGTACAACGCAGAGATCAAGGGGTCTACAAAGAAAGAGTTATTGAAAAAAAAAAAACCCTGCAACAAAATCTATGAGGAGTGATAGATAGACAGTCTGGGGAGGGTTCAGATGGTGCTGCGGGGTTTCTGATCTGCGTGGGAGATGTGAGATTCGGTGGGAGGGGGGTTGTCCCCCAAAGCACTTACTACCTTGGGGGCTTTGCTGGCACTGCTGGGATGGGAGCACAGCTTCTGAAAGAGACCTGGAGGCTAAACCATCGCAGTGAAAAATTAAACCCTGCCTCCCCCCCCGCACCCCCCCCCCCTTCCCCAAATCACCTGCGAGGGATTTAGTCTAAATATATCTCCTCCATCACAGCTTGTATTTTGAGCGGTGCATTAATACGAATGGCGGGACGCTGGTGGAGGCGGGTGGCGGGGGGAGAAATGGGTTGGAGCTTCCCGGGCAGGCGCGGGCTGTCCCTGGCGTCCCCGCGGGACCCTTCTCTATGGGAGAGACGGGGTGCAGGGGGGGGGCGACAGCGCGGGAGGGAGGGGGAGCATGGGAGAGAGCAGGCGGGGGGTTTGGGGAGGGCAGGAGGGGGTGTCAGTGCAGAGCTGGAGGTATATTTAGGTGCTCGGGGGTGGGAAGGAAGAGAGGTGTGCGGCGGGGGTGGCTGCGTGCATGAGTCATGGCCCATGACTACCTATGCGAGCTGTGGTGGGGGGATGCTGGGGATGTCCCCGAGGATGGACGATCCCTGGGCAAGGGGGTGCGAGGGGAGGCGGATGCACCCGGGCATCCCTCCAGGACAGGATTTGTCCTGGTGAACCAGAGACACCACCACCACCACCCATGGTCCCTCTCTGCCAGAAGGGGTCGTCAGGGGCTGGAGTATCTGCGGTCTGTGCTTCTCACAGACGACGATTTCCATTTATTCTCTCCCATAGAGCATCACCAGGCCATGGCACAGGTGAGACGATGCACCCCAAAGTGGTCCTGGCTTGCCCTGCTGGCATCACATCGAGGACCTCCAGAGATGCAAGCTTGCCCCTGCAAAGCCTGGGGCCAATGTGGTGGCCGTCACTGCTGTCGGGGTACAGCAGCCAGGCTCTGCTCCCACCACCCCATCCCAAGTGCAAAACAACCTCCTGTACCCTTCAAAGGCTCATGGAGACGCCCAGGGTGGTCTTCGGTGCTCACCTTCCATCTACCCAGCAAGAAACATCTGAGAGGCGCCCAGGTGTCCCCACTGAAGGGGAAGAGCACTCAGCATCTGTCCGCAGGGTCTGCCCAAAGACAGGCAACGGCACATCGCCCCAGCCGTTCAGGAGAGACGAGCTACCTGAGCGTTTTTCCAGCAGATTTTTTGCTATTTTGCATGAAATATTTTCCAGAGCAGCCCCAGAGACCTGGGCACCCCAGAGATGGGCAAGCACCAGCCGGGCCAGAAAACCCAGAGTGGAAAAAGACAGAAGGCAGCCAGGGGAACGTGCACCAATAAATAAGTTTTATGGAAATCCCCAGCTTTTATACAGTTGCTGAGTTTCGATGAATCTCGACAGGTACTGCGGGGTGCTCGGGGCTGGGTGGGACCAGCCCACCCCCTGCACCTGTCTATCAAGTTTCCGACACGGCTTCAAAGAAATGAGGGGTTTGTGTGTTTTCTTTCCTTCCAAAGGTGTGGCAGGACACAACCGCTTCTTTGGCCAACTTTGATGAAGTCAAACATCATCGCCCCGAGCGGGATTTCAGCAGCTGCACCCGCATTTGCGTGGCGTTGGTGCTGCAGCGTCTCATGGGGGTACGACTCCCAGCTTCAAGGTGCCTGGGGCTCACCCCGCACCGCTCCATCAAGCCTGATCCTGCACAGCCAAGAAGGCCAGCGTCTCCTTTGCCCAAACTGATGTCTTCCTGGGCTTTTTCCATGTGCTGACAGAGTGATACTGAGAGACCCGCTGAGCCAAACCTCTGCAGGGAGGATCTCCGTGCCCCCACCACCAAGCACACAGCTCCTCCAGCCCAGCATCGAATTTATATCCAAAAACATATTTTCTGGAGGACACTCTAGCCTCATTGCAAGGCAAACCCTTCTTGACATTGGAGTCCTCCATCGCTAGCTCTGACCATGACAAGCACGCGACCGAGCTCCTACCAGGTTAATCCAGCATTGCTCCTATGAAGGAGCCTACAAAGAGCGTCAGCTGGGGAGGGTTTTCCACTCCCAAAAATAACAAGCAGTGGAGATGACTCCAGGGTGTCAATCCACCCTCCAAGTTCAACCCATCCTTGGGAAGGGACAGCTTGAAGCTCCCAGGGGTGCTCGCAACTACTTGCAGAAGGACACCTGCTTCCGGCCCGCTCCTCCGCACGCCCGAGCCCTTTTCCAAGGGAGAAATCCCTGGGATACCTCAGACACCAATAGCGATGCTTGAAGCAGCTCAGGAACCTTCCCCACAGCTCCAACACCCCTCAGCCAGCTGCATTTCCACATCTAATGCCGGCGGCTTGGAGCATCAGGCAGGGTAATAATGCTCTTCTCATCATTCGAAGGGCGACATAAATTTTTGAAGAGCTTCTGTTGGCGGCGACAGAGATCAAGGGCTGCGAGCAACGCCAATCCGCCACAGACAAAACCCAGTTTGTCAGCAATTTGCAAACGTTGGTTTGATGTCTCTGCACTTGCAACAATGCCAAAGGCTCCCTGGTCCCGTATTCCCCATGGTCCTGCCACCCTGCCTGCCCATGGGAATTACCCACGGGGATAGAGATATAGCTGCATCCTTTATCCACACAGATTAAAAAGAGGAGGTCCTGGGCTGCAGATGGGTATGCAGGAGGAATATATTGGCTTTTTCTAGCTCATTTTGACCCCAGCCATGCATACATCCCTGCACAGGCGTGCGCTCACGGGGGCTACCGCTTCCCACGTTTTCTGTAAGCTCCTGGAAAATTTGGAAAAATGGGGAAAAAAAAAAAATCTGATTTTTGGAAGCGTTTTAGCATTGACAGGATTTCATCTTCCCACAGGATGGTTCCACCGAAACATGCCTAACCCACCCCTGTCTATATATAGCCCCATCACCTTCGCGTCTTCAAAGGCATTGAAGGTGTTGGCGCGGTCCCGCCACGTACCCAACAGGAAGGGTACCTGGATGCGGCCCTCCTCCGAGCAGGGAGGTGCAGAAGGTTAAGGCTCAGCCCCTCCTGTGGTATCAATACTTATTTGTGCCCTTCCTGGGATAGAAACGTATGTAAAATTATACATGAAGTTATATAATTTTGTATAAACTTTATATAAATCTATAACCCTCTGGGGGTACGAGTATGTTCTGCAATGGGGCATGGTCAGGAGCATGGACCAGCAGCACCAGGCTCAGCAAATCCATCCCATGGGGACCATGGGCAGGACTAAGCTGGCGCCCCCTTAAGTGACCTGTTTGGGGTTCAGTCCGGTGGGGCGCAAAGCTTTGGGGCTATGTGCTCACGTGAGACATCGGCAGTGCTGGATGAGACCCAGGAGATGGATACCAACCTTCCTGTGCCCTCTCCTTGAGGAAGTGCTCTGTGAGCTCCGCCACAACACAAATCCATTGAACAAATTCACAAACACTTCTGGCATGACCAGAACAGCTTTTTCCCTGTAATTAGTCATTCCCCTCCCTCTCCTTCCCCCTCTAACAACTCATAATGCACAAAGCCAGGTCGCGCTTTGGGGCACCCTGAGGGATGCTCCAGACGGGTCCATGCGCCAACAGCCAGCAAGCAACGGCCAGATCCTGTCCCACCGCCACCTCTCTCACTACCCACAGCCTAATTAAATTCTAGACGGTCTCTTACTAGAGACAAAGGAGGCTGGGGTTTGGTCTGCTCCTACAGAGCCGTTGGCTTTATGAAGCTCCTCTGCAGTTTTTCAGGCATGGCCACCAAAGAGCAGAGCCGAAGGTAGATGCAAGAGTGACTGGGGACTACATCAGGGCATTTCCAATATCCCCTCTTCCCAACCCATTCCTTATGGAAAACGTTGTCTCGAAGCAACAAATGCATCTTCTATTAAGGAAGGATGGAAAAAAAAACAACTCGAAAACAACCCAAACACACTGGATGGAGTGGGAATTCGGCTTTTGGTTGCTCATGTGTGGGCCCACCATGTTGGCCTCACATACGTCGGGACCCTGGATCCACCTCCCCACCAAATTTTGATTTACTTACTTTCCTCAATTTCTCTTAAAGGTCTAATTTTAACTCGCCGTTTAATTAATGAGACTGTTCCCTCTTGCCCATTAAATACTCTGGCTTAAAAAGAAAAATTAAGCCGAAGCCACCTTCAGCGCAAAGCGAAGACTGTGGGAGCGAGGAGAACCTCAAAGCAAGTCTGAGGCCACCGTGCCCCAGCACCTGCAAGCAAATATATCACATAATCCCACTCCTAAACGGATTCAATTCCTTCTTAAAACCAGATGGCTCCTGGCTGTCCTCAAAATCCCCCCAGAAACTCTCCTGACAGACGAAAGACTTTCACTAATTTTTTTAAGCGCCTACACCTAATTGGCCGTACGACTTGTTGCTGCGACTGTGCATCTCGTTTCATCTGCAGAAACAACAAACACACGCAGAAATCCATTTCCTCCAACTTAAAAGCTGCTTTATAGCCCATAGAGGAAGCGATTATGGCTTGCATTGCAAACGCGCGACAGAGAAGCCTCAAATTTTATACTTTCGAATGCGCTCGTGTATTTTAAAACCCCCTTTTTTCCTCCGTTTTAAATCAGAGTTAAAGTTTGCCTGCGCATACTGGCTACATGTTGGTATAATTAAAAATACAGAGCCTGGGATTGTACTTACGCCAACAGCAGCTTCGCTTGAGTATCCCTTTCGCAGGGGACCGATGGCTGGAAGGATGGCCGATGGCAGCACGTCGATGAGCATCCTCTTCCTTTTTGCACCTGCCTTTCTATTTCTACACCTACCAGGGAAGAGCGCAATTACCAATAATTAAAATAATTAAGAGGGTAATCAGGGCAGGGCAATTGCCGGATCCCAAGCGGCCTCACTGAAGGCCGTGTAGCTGCAGCTACGTGCTTAGAGCGGGGCCCTTCCCTAAATGTTTGGTGCTCGCACCCCGTTTCCACGATAACTAAGGAGAAGCAAGCGAAAATCAAGCAGAGTTCAAGATTTGTGTGGTTTCTGGCTTTTTTATGCGCATTAAAACATTTGGTATGGAGCCCCAGGGTGTGGAAAGGGAACCCAAACCCATCCCAAGCCCAGAGCCATGGGGGCCCCAAACCCATACCAAGCCCCAGGGCGTGGATGGGGACCTCAAATCCATGCCAACCCCAGAGCCACGGGGCATGGATGGAGACCCCAAATCCACCCCAAGCTCCAGAGCCATGGGGCATGACCAGGAGTGATATCAGCTGTCGGGGGGTTTCCTTTTTCTGACCTGAACCTCCTTTTCTCTGCACCAGCCACGACAGCCAGCATGATACACTCTCTCCCTCCTCCTCCTCCTCCCTCCTCTCCTTCAGCTGCCTGCTGATTTCCATTTTAAGTGACAATCAAATCCCCATCAGAGCTGCCGTTTCCAGCCACGCTGAAAAACCCCTTTTTTCCCCAAGCCCTGGGTCCCACCAGGCTGGTCTGTACCCTGTGTGATACAAAATGCCCATCAAAGGGTCCGGCAGCTTGCAGGCAGCGATATCCTCCTCACCAAGCCCAGCCAGCCAGGGATGCACGGAGCATTTGGGGATCTGCAGTGACCCCATAACCTGCCTCAGCGCTTCGCCAGCTTCTCTTCCCACCCAAGGCAAGCTGCTCCACGAAGGCAGGAGGAGATGCCCGCCCACAACACAGCCAAGTTCATTTTGGTTTCAATAAGGCGCCTGTTATTCTTGCAATCTGCCCCAAGGAGTGGCACTGGTCCCACCACAGGCACTGGGAGCTAGAGGTCCCGCAAGCAGCACAGCCGGGGGAGCCCACCTGGGACCATCACGGTCTCAGAGCAGTCCCCAGGGCACCTCCACACCCCACGGCCAGGCCACCTTATTGGCTATGCCATTCCTCCACAATTTCTTTTTCCTTTAATTTAATCAGTGTTTTTCCAACAGGGAAAGAAAAGCAACCAAGTGCTTCCCCCCTGAGAAATTTTGTCCCCACCCCACAAGCCTCCGGTAGCTCCAGTTTCTCTCCTCCAGTACGAGGACCCACTCCAGCCCTCCAAGCCATCACCACTATTAAAACACAGGACCTTCTCTATCAGCCCTCTTCATCTTCCGCCTCATGACCCTACCATCCATCCCTCAAGCTGCACTTCACGTTTGCCTCAAAAGCAAAGGAAATTCGGCTTATTTGATGGGCAAACTGTTGCACTCCAATTTCTCAACAACTGGAGGCAAGGATTTATCCCTCGTCAAAGAAAGGTACAACCCCTTGTAGCAGCCCCGTCCAGCAGCAATGGATTTTTCTGAATGGTAAGGAAATAAAAACAAGCTTAAGTTATTCCTGCAAAAGGAGGGGAGAGGAATAATGCCTCTTCCTGCTGTTGACACGCTGCTTTGATCTTTACTTTGTAGTTACCATAGTGACAAATAAAAAAGGCATAGGTGGAATAAATTGCTGAAAGTTGATGATGTCCTATATATGTTTCTCCAGCGCACGCGAGTGCAGCCTGCAAACATCCCCCAGCCGACGTGTGCTCGGCTTCAGCGCACGGCTCACAGGGAGTATTTACGCTCTGCCTCACGTTAAGTGATATTTAGGCACATCTCAGGCACAAAAAGCTCCGCCACTGGCACTGCGTGATCCGGAGGAAGGAGATCGAGGAGATCTGTCTTGTCTGCAGAATGAAGTGGTAATATTGCAACTTGGTGATGGACCATCACCCTCCTCATCCCGGACTTGGGTGCTTGAGGGTAGGGGAGCAATAAATGGGATATAAATCAGCAGAGGAAGAGAGTGGGGAGGCAGCCTGCAGATGATGCTCAGTGCAAGAATATCTCCATCATCCAATAAACCCTTTCTTCCCAGCTGCTTTGAGGTCTGCATTAACACAGCAAGAGGCTAAAAGACAACTACAAAGCCATTTTTACTGAAAAATTAAGTCCCGGAATGCTTTGCTTTCCCCTGGATCCTTCACCCCAAGGATTGACCTTTAGGACAGAAAGTTGTTGCCAGCTCCAAAAAAGCCAGAAACTTCAGGGGTTTACATTTCTCCTAGAAACCACCCCAAAACGACCGCCACTTCCTACTGGTTAAACAAAATTTAGCAGTCCAGACAACCTTCATCCCAGCTACTTGCAGCTCTTAATCGAGGCAACCTCATCTGGAGGTACCTGCTTTCCCCACCCCCAGCCAACTTCCACCAATACCTTAATGCTTCTTTTTATACTCAAAAGGGAGCAAAACCCTATTAGCATCGATTCCTCTCTCATGGAGAAGTTCACTGCAGGTTTGGAGGGATGAAAGCATTCCCAGTGAGAAACTGGGACGTGCTCCTGTGCTGGGGCAGCCCCTCAGACTGGCCGGTCCCCGTCCCACGGAGCAAGGGAACGGCCGGCTGCAGGAAGCAACGAGATGCTGCCGCAGGCTCCCATCATCCTGATTCTTCCCCACACGCGGGCAACTGGAAATTGCTAATTCTTATGTTCCCATTGATGGAGCAGCCCAAATATTTGCAGGGCTCTGCGCCCGAGAGGCCACCTGACGACGCAGAGCAAACGGTGATGGTGCAGGACCCCGTTGCGCACACATGGAATGAAATATAATAAAAAGGAGAGGAGCGGGGCCCGTATCAGCGCAGCGGAGAGACTTTGAGGGCCGGAAAAGAAGCCGGGCAAAAGGAGTTACCACTTGGAGGGACAAGGCAGAAGCAGCATGGGTTATCGCACCCATCTGGCAGGCAGGGAGGTGGACAAAAACCCCAGATACCTCTTTCCAAAGTCCAAGAGAAAGACCGCAGGAGAACCCAACCTCTCCTGAGCGCCCGTCAACTCCTTTAAACCCAAGAACCCATGAGGAAAGTGCCGCGCTCAGGAGATGCGACCAGCCTGGGGCTTTGCCAACCCCAGCCTTGCTCCGATGCTGTTGACACACAGCTCTTAAGTCAATCCGGGCACAACTAATACGCTACATCTGCTGTGTATTTTGCTCGGCATTTGTTTGCCTTAGTTCTGTTGAATCTCTTCCCGTGCTCCCTGGTAAGCTCTAATGATGTGCGGCGGCTGCTGTTGTTGCGCCATTACGCTGCGATAATCTTTGGACAATTATTTGCTGGATTCACCCCGTTGCTGGATGAAACGGTGCTTTCACCGGCTGTCAGTTATCTATTTCTCGGAGCCGAAGCCAGACCACGGGGAACTATCCTGGCAGTAAATTAAGAGTTTCCAATGCCAGGAACATCCTAGGAGAAGAACATCTCTGGCTTCAGACACTCGTTAATGATTAAGCGTGGGTTGGGCCAGGTCAGGTCCTGGGATGATGCCTATGGGTGACGGAGAGTCTGTTCCCAAAGCGGAGGTAGGGATGGGTCCTGGGTGCTCACACGCTTGGTTCCCAAAGCCACCATTTCTTCTTGAAAGATCATTCCAGTTTTTATTTTTCCTTAACTCCTAGGAAACGCAAGGCTTTTCTAAGCCAGACTCATACAAGAAGAGGCAGCAAGAGGTCACAGGTTGATTCCTCACTATGATGTCTCCTTGCAAAACTCACCCTTCCCTGGCCCCCCGAGTTCATGCGCTGCCCCTCGGACTTGTGGAGCTCCCTGCATAGCCAAGACAGCCCATAAATCCAAAATAAATCGTCACAGCAGAGGGAAAACCCCACGTACCTAACTGGTAGAAGGGTCTGGGCTCCAGATTGAGCTCATGGCGGGGGAATGACCCAACAAAGCTCCAAGCAGAGCCTTGCAGGAGAGGAAGGGATGCTTCTGTACCGGGGGGTGACTGGGGAGATGGCTCAGGTCCCTGCATTTAAAGCTTTTAGTCTCAAAGACACAAAAAAAAGGATTTTATTTTTTTTTTCCCCCATGGTTATTATTTTAAAACAAATCCTCAGAAGCTAATTTGACTTGGGGGATCCTCCCAGAACATCTCGGAGGTAACTCAATTGCAGATCAAAACACCTGGTACTTTACATGGAGCTTTCATCTTTCCTCGCCGCCTCTGCTGTTCCTCTAACTAGAGACAAAGGTGCTTTGTCTCCAGCTAAACCTCCCCTTTCCTTCTCCCTTCCAGAAGATACCGACTCCATTTGATTTTTGATGACCGGCTTTTTTTTTTTTTCCTTTTCTTTCTTTTTATTTTTATTAACAAGCTTGTTCCTCCATGCCCCATTAGCCTGGTTTCCAGCCATCACAGGGTGGTTTTTTTTTTTTCAGCATCCTCTTCCCTGCATCATTAATGTTGTTATTCATCAGGTCTTAAACACCCAGCCCGTCCCCCGGCGTGCTCAGGACATGGGGGGTTTCTAACAGGCTGCTCCTGTTCAAGGGATGCCCACCCAGGCCAGGAGCAACAACAGGCAGGATTAGGTCGTGAGCTTCGCCCCCCCTGCCCTTTTAAATAGCATTTTACCTCCCACTCCTCTTCTCCAGGTCAGAAAGGAGAGAGGAGAAGCATCTCATGCAGCCCTGGAGCTATTTTGCCCTAGGACACATATTAATGGGTTACAGAGATAACCAGCTGCTTACATCTGTTCTCCCATTACCTTCCCATCAATGATGCATGAATCCATCTCCATGGGCTCAACCTGTCCTCGAAAACCCAAATTAAGATGAGGATTAACAGCCCCACCTGGATAGACCATGCCTGGCACTCACACCAATGCCGAAGATGTCGGGCGAGCCAGCAACGTAGGGGCAAAGCAGTAAAAAAAAAAAAAAAAAACACTAAAAAAAACCCCAAAAACCCCAAAAAAACCTTTTTATTTCAGCTGTGCCGCTCGCAGAAGGAATTGTTTCACTCAAATGGGCGTAACGAGCGGGGCCAGCCTGCAAAATGAGATTTCCCAAAGGCAGGAGGCAGGCGGAAAGCCGGCCGCCCGCCCGCCCCAGCGCCGCGTCCTCATGTCACCGCTTCCCATCTCGCCTTTAATCCTTTCCATTATTACAACAGGATATGAAATTGCTGGAGGGGCGAGAGAAGAGACACCACTGACGTTACACCGTTTGCTTTCATTACGCATGATTAAATGCATCGTTCCCATAACCATCTCCAAAGGGGATGGAGAGGCTGTACCGAGCACGGGTCACGATGCACTCAAAGCCCGGCAGCAAAGACAACCGGGAGAAAAGAAACCAAGCCGTGGAGAAGTATCCGACGGGATAATGAAATGGGAGTCCTGAAAGAGAAACCCGAGCTCACCTTCAACAGCGGACGCTGGCCTTCAGGCAGCCCAGCAGTTTGGGGAGATTGTCCAGAGTCCCAGGACTTTGTGGCGAACGATGAGGGACGTATGCGGTACCTGAGTCCAGTAACTGGTGTTTTCCTTGAATATCCAGCTGTGGGGCTCATGGAATTTCCAGGTTGATGCTACACCTCCATTTTGTGCTCCGTGGCTGGCGGCAAGCTCTCCCATCAAGGTTTGCACCCCACGCACCTCCTTTCCCAATAACACTCATTAGAATGAGAAAGAAAATTAAACAAGACAAGGGCTGGGTATCCTACGGCCAGCATCGGGACCTGGGTACCAAACCGGGTACTCGCGGGCAGCATTTGCTCTTTAAACGAAGGCTGAGCTGAAGCATCACCTTTATGAGTCTGAAAATAGGGCACTGCCACCGGTCCAAACCCAGGGACGCCGGGAGCTCCCTTTCCCCTGCTTAACTCTGTCCACGTTGTGGATCAAAATCCTGAAGAACCCAAAAGCTCAGGAGCTGCCGGAGCATCCTTTGCACACCCTGCAAGCGCAAGCCTTATTTGCTCCTTAAGAAAGGGCAATGGAAGAATTAGCCGGCAGAAAAGCAACCAGGCAGCAGCAGAAAATGCCCGATATATTAAAAAAAAAAAAAAAACCACCAACCAACTTCGAGAAGCCTCATTACTCTCAGAAGGCTCTGCGCCCCCTGACCTCTTGCAATGCACCAAACTGCCCCAAAATCCGCGCTGAGAGCTTCCTAGGCTTCTCGCGAACGGGGGAAAGGGGAAACAAGAGGTAGATACACCCCCCCCCGACCTGGTACAGTATAAGGGCCATGCGCAAGCCAGCTGCTTTCTGGGCGTAAATACCACTGTTTCGGTACAACGAGTATTTGCTCCTGTCCTGTCTCCACCAGGATGGGCCAAAGGCCAAAAAAAAACCCCCAGGGACCAAAGGACCTTTCGGTCGTTGACATGACTGCCTTTCTAGGACGGGAAAAAAAAAAAACCAGCGGTGAGTTTCTGGAGCAGCAGGAGTTAAAGAGTTCTCCTCATCTGTCAGCGCCATCCAGTCTCCTGTGAAGTTCAGGAAGAAAAAGAAAGGCAAAAAAAAAAAAAAAAAAAAAAAAAGAAATAGCCTGACAACATCAAATTAAAACGACAGCCGTCCTTTTCTCCCGTTCCTTTAAAACACGAGCTCACGCGGCATCCTGCTTTCGGGGAGAATCAAAGCGGTTTTATCGCCCTGCAAAACAGATGCTCAAGGGTCCGGCACATCACGGAGGGGGGGGGGGGGTGCGGTCGGGACGTGACTGCAGTGGTACCTTTTGGCCAAGGGACCCTCGCACAACACATCGCACGAGCATCACCATCGGCTGCCTCCACCCGCGGTTAAATCAAGCCCAATTATGACAGGTGCAATTTTATATCGCCGTTTGGCTTTTATTGCCGTCATAAACGGTCCAGCTGGCATCAGACTGGCGGTAGTTAATAGTGAGAGATGCGCCGAGATAAATAAAAAGCTGGAGAAGGGGGTTTTTTTTTGACTCGCGTGCTGTGCCCGAAATCCATCCCTGCGCCGCTCAGACCCACCCCGGGGCCAAGGCTGGTGAAGAGAGAAGCCAAAGCGTCTCAGGGGAAGATGCTCCCCCACGTTTGCTGTTCGACCTCCGTCAGCGACGCCGGGGAGCTCGCAGCATCCCCACGGCTGGGTTGGGAGAACGAGGATGAGCTAATTTGCCTAACGAGGGGCTGCAGCTGACGGGCTTTGCAGTTCCCCCACCAAATGGAAGCGGGTGGGATGGGAGAGCAGTCCAGAGCTTGTCACCGGGAGATGGCCAGCCAGGTATCGTGCAAAGGAATGAGCATCCTCAAAGGCAACATTTTGGGTAAATGCCGCCCCACAGAGCCCAGAGGATAAGTCCTTCCTGGGGTTAATGCTATTTTAGCATCTCCTGCTCCCCATCGCTTGATCCACACCCCCCAGGGCTTGAATCCAGGGACCCGACTCCGATCGTTGCTCATCATCCCAGGACAGAATCAAGAGCTGGTGCCCGAGCCGAGGCTCCCCCACCCCCAGGTTACCACCAAGCCTTTCAAATACATCAAATTAATCCAGATCCCACCCAGCGCATCCCAGCAACGGATGGGGATCAGCTGAGAAGGGAGCCTCAAAACCCCCTTGTCCCACCAGCCGAGTGTCGAGGAGGGACACCTTCTCCTGGAGGAGAATCACCAGGGATGGGAAAAGCAGAGTTTGAAGAGCAAACAGCGAGGGCAGCTCCATAAGCAACTCCATGACCCCCCTGCAGTGGGAAGGGACCTGGACCACCCCGCTGGGAGAAGAACGAGACTTCAGCCTGGTCTTAAATTAACACGAGAGCTTTTAAATTAACTCCGAAGGCCGGGCAAGGGGTAGATACCCCGCGCCAGCCCACTCCCTCCCCAGCTATTTAAAGCCAGTTCAAGGCAAAAAAAAAAAACAAAACCAACGCAAATAAAAAGCAAACGTAGCAGGAATCGCCCTGTTTACCCGAGCGATCGCACAGCTCCAAGTAAACCCCCGGAGGAGGATGAAGTGTCTTGGCCGCTGCAGTAGAGCATCATAGCAGCTGGTGTGTGGAAAGGAGGAAGAGATTTACTATCCCTGGTGCTTGTGTTTCTCCTTCCCCACCCCCTCTTTTTTGTAATAATAATCGTAAAAGGGGGGGGGGGGGGGGGTGTGGAAGAGAAAAAAAAAAAAAAAAATCTCCTGCACCTCCCCATGATGCTGCCTTATTAAAAAAAAGTGACAATTAGTCATTTGAAGAAGCAACAAAGAGAGCCGGCGTCGGAGAGGCGCGATTTGAATTTCAATGTGCTCTGGGAGGGATGGGGAGCTGAGGCTCTGGGAGGAGAGCTGCCAATCTCCCTGCAAAACCCACAGCCACCCCTTTCCCCCCCCCCCCGGCGCTTTCTGCTCGGGGACCCAAATATAGCTCACAACGAGCACCCTGCATCTCCCCCCAAATTCACCCCGATTTGCTCCCCAGCCAGGTTTCTCCTCGGGCGCTTTGCATGGGACACTGCGCGAGGAGGGGATCAGCTGCTTTGCTGTGAGATACCGTGTGCAGAAGGGCTGGGGGGACCCCAAAATGCCACCCCAAGGTAGCTGGAGCCCAACAAGCTTGGCCCAAGGGTCCTGAGCTGCTTTCTGGGTCCGGTGTTCAGGGATGGAGGCTGGGGTGGGAAGGATGGATGGATGGATGGATGGGGGCTAGGATGGGAAGGATGGATGGATGGATGGATGGGGGCTGGGGTGGGAAGGATGGATGGATAGAAGCATGGGGGCTGGGGTGGGAAGGATGGATGGATGGATGGATGGATGGATGGATGGATGGATGAGGGCTGGGGTGGGAAGGATGGATGGATGGAGGGATGGATGGATGGATGGAGGCTGGGGTGGGAAGGATGGAGGGATGGACGGATGGATGGAGGCTGGGGTGGGAAGGATGGAGGCTGGGGTGGGAAGGATGGACGGACGGATGGATGGATGGAGGCTGGGGTGGGAAGGATGGACGGACGGACGGATGGAGGCTGGGGTGGGAAGGATGGACAGATGGATGGATGGAGGCTGGGGTGGGAAGGACGGATGGATGGATGGAGGCTGGGGTGGGAAGGACGGACGGATGGATGGATGGGGTGGGAAGGATACAGGGCTCAGTCCAGGGCTCCCCTTCCCCACACCTCTCTGTCCCTCCCCTTGCAATCCCACTGGAGGGTTTTAAGGGGGCTGGAGATTTAATATAAAAGCTGCATCTCACCCTGTTCTTATGAATGCGTTCACAGTCTCACCCGACGTCATACACTCCCAGCTCTGGTTTGCCAGGAAAAGCTCAAAACCATGACTAAGGTCACCCTAAAGACTCAGGATCAAACCCAGGAAAACAGAAGCGAAAGACATTTCTGACCGCAGCAAAATGAGCCCAAAGGGCTATAAACGCCTCCCCCCCGCCCCCAAGCCAATACCCCCGCCACAGCTAAGACCCCAGACCCCATCCACATCCCACAGAGGGGGTTCGGGGGAGGCTGCCAGCTGCTGGCCCTTCTCTTACGGCATGTTTCACTTTTTACCCAGGACACAGCTCTGAATTCAGAGGCGGAGAGCCGCCAGCCGGAGAGAATATAAACGTAGCCCTGCAGGCCAACAAATGAACAATATCTTTATTAGCATCTTCTTCTTATTATAGGTTATACGGATTCCTCCCCCCCCCCCGCCCAACTTTCATTGCCTTTCTTATCCTTCTTTTATTCCCATGAACCATGATATTTATGGCACCAGACGGGCAGGATGCCTTTGCCCAGCATCCCCCAGGGGACATAAAGCCACTCTGGGGACACTGGTCTCCCTTCAAGGAGGGCAGCAGACAGGCACGGCAAAGGGATTGCAATGGTCAAGAAGGGCCTAGAGCATTTCCCCCCCCATCAGCAGCAAAGGCGGTGGGGGCAGTGGGGTGGGGGGTAAAAAACAGCCACCCTGTATGAGTTCCCAAAGCTTTTGCTTCCCAAGGAAAGCGCTGAGCTGGGAGCTCACCGCCCTGACGAGCCAGACATCGCAGATGGAGGGACGACAGGCAGAGCTAGACACGTTCCTCAGCGCCAAATGTAGGAGACCCAGCTTCTCCCCGCCTCGGAGCCAGCTCGTTTACGCCGCAAATCCAAACTCCCTGATTATCGAGTCGGAGCATCCCTTCGCCCCTGCGTAACAGGCACCGCATCCCCCCCCCCGCCGGGGACCTCCCATGTCCTCCAGCATCTTCAACCGCTCCGGCGAAAGCTCCCTCCCGTCCCCACGGGCTGCTCTCGGTACCCCGGCATCCCCGGGGGAGACAGAGATGCTCGGTGACGTGCTTAAAAGCAAGCTGACCTCTTTAGCCATGCATGGATGCTGCCGAACAGCCGGCAGGCCGGGAAAACATCTGCGGTTCCCCCTCCTAGGGGATGCAAACAGCCTCCAGGTGAGGTTGGGGGGCTCAGCAGTATCAGCCCCCCTGCCGGGGGGCTCCGGCAGGTGGGTCACGCACAAGAAAACAAGTGCCTCTATAATAATAAATATATCAGCAACGTGCCCAGCCTGGCAGAGCCGTAAGCTTCCCAAAAACCATCCCAACCTGCCGCTGAGCTCCCCAGGAGCAGCGCGACTTGGTTTGCAAAAAGAACCACCGTTTCCTCTCAGCCCCTCCGCACGGGGTAAAAATGGACTTTGTTTGTTTGTTTGTTTGTTTTTGTGTTAAAAAAATTATTGTTCTTTTTCTTCCCGTCCTGTAGGTGAGACTTTGCATTTAGAGGAAAGAGCGGATTGCAGCTTTTAATTAAGAGCTCTGAGCCTTTTCCTGCTTCGAGTTGCACTAGGAGCCATCTCTAAACAACGTTCAGCAGAGAGGAAACAGCCCTGACTGCTGCTCTGCTTTAAAAAAAAAAAAAAAATTAAAAAAAAAATAAAATAGCACAAGCCACGGAACAGGGAGTTCTTCCAACAATCTGTTTTCTGTACCCTGGAAAATAATAGCAACCCATATGGAAAGCCCACACAGCTATTTTCCAGGTGCCTCGCACGGCGCGAGATCCCCCGGAATAAATTACCTGGGTGACAGGGGAGGGATGCTGGGACTGTGTTTATTTGCTGCATCTCGTTCCCTCGGGATGCAAACGCGCGGCGCAGGATTTCCCCCTCCGTGGGAGACGTCACCCTAAATACCAGCGGCGGGGGGGGGGGCATGGCCACGGCAGAGCCCTGTTCCCAGCCCAGCTGGGAGCAGTCGGTGAGGGAGGGGGAAGAAAAAGGCTGCGAAATATGTTCCAGGCGCATCTGATCACCAAGGGGTGAAATTTAATGGGTTGTTTTTTTTTTTTTTTTCTGTGTTGCTTATTCAAGGTGTTTATGGGGCGCCCGGATCCTCCGGCAGAGCTGGCATCGCAGGGGCAAGCGGTGAGGGAGCAAAGCTGGCAGTAAAAGGGAAACTGAGGCACGGCGACGTGCTTCAGGATGATGCTTAAATCGAATACACAAAGGAGATCAGAGTAGCTAAAGCCATGAGAATTTTCCGGTTTTTAGAGCCGCCAGCAGGATTTTGGCTGGGCCCTGATTAAAAACCTGATTAAAAACCCTGAAGCCACTTGCAGGCACCCGGGTTTCTTTCTCAAACCCCCAAAAAAATGCCCCCCAGCACCCAACCCACCCCCCCCGGCCCCCACGCAGGCAACCGGCTCTTCTGTTCCACGAGGGGATGAAGGACATTGGGGACACGCTCCCAAAGACGATGCTGCTCTTGGTCGGCCCTTTCCCAAACGCCTTGGAAAGCTGTTTTCGCTCAGAAAACGTGGTGATCCTGTTCTCCTCCTGCCTCAGCTTTTAAACCCCGGGGGTTTATTTTATTTTATTCTCTTCCCGGCCAAAACGGCGTCGGTTCGCGTACACGCTCACGCTGCCCGAATCTCCCCTCCAAGGCAGTGCAGGAGCCACAGCGGGTCCTGGCACAGGGTCACCACCAGCTTGCAGCATCCAGCAACCCCCCCATGCCCTCAAAAATCCCCCGCAACTCCCTTTGACCCCTCTTAAAATGGCTCAGAAAGGTTTAAGCCCTTCTCCCTCCTGTTTTTAACCCAAAGCAAACAGATGTCCACAGCTAGAGCCTCCAGGCCAGGCTCTGCTCCAGGTCCTGGGATGGTTTCACCTCCTGGATGTCACACACAGGTGGCAAGGACAGAGCCAGGCTCCCGCATCCCGAAAATGTACTCCGGGTGCCCCTACAGAGCCCGCTCGGGTGGGGTGTGAAATATATTTAATTAAACTGGGAATTAAAGACTTTTCAAGCTGATGGGAAGAAAAAGAAGCCTTTTTTTCCTGGAGAGCCAGCGCCAGCATCTTCTGGGGTGAAGATAAATGGGCTGGTGTGATTTCGTCCCCCTCCTCGAGAGGGAAGCATCCAAGAGGCGGCTCGGCAAAGATCGGCACAAACTCAACGCAGAGGTTCATCTCCCGCTCTTCCTCCTCCTCCTCCTCCACCACACCGACGTGTTTTTCCCGCCTCCCCATCCTTAAGCCGCTTACTTGCGGAGACACAACGGCAAATCCAGACAGAAAATTAAAACGTTGTAAAAATAAAAAAAAAAAAGTAGAACTAATTAAAGCGACGATCATCCCGCGCTGCGAAATGATCTCAGGTTTTCCCAGCTGATAAATCAGAGGGGGAGGGCGCCGGGGATGCTCGTCCGCCTGGCTGAGCTCTTACAGCCACTGTCAACATCAGGAGGGAGTAATTAGGAAGCCGGACCATAAACTTTCATAATTGGTGGGCCCTTTCCCTCCCTCCACATCTGCTCCTACCTCGAAGGCATCGCCCAGCGCTACCTTTGATCCCCATCTCCCGAAGTCCTGGCTTTTTTCTTTTAAACTCTCCGCCTGATAATCCCCATTCCTCGCACCGTGCCAGCTCCCTTCTCACCCTCCGCTTTCCTTTCAAGCCTCCCTAAGCCGCGGGCAGGGGAGAAACACCGGCAGTTTCCTCCCTCCTTCCCGTCCCCATGGCGGGGAGGGGGGGATGGAACAGACATGGACATCGCATCCCGCTGCCGGGGCTGAAACACCGCTCGGGGAAGGACGTGCAGCTCCACCGTCTCCCCCAGGTCATGGTTTTGAGGGAGCCCTATTCCATCGCAAGGGAATTAGCAAAGCCTCCGAAGCCCGGCCAGCAAAGAAGGGTTTCTGCCTCAAAACGTGGATGACCACTGGTAGCCCAGTTTGTTACGGCAGGATGCTAATGGGGAAGCTGCCAGGCTCTGCCCCTGGCACTCACTCGGCCCCATCCAGCCTGGATCCTCATTCCAGCACTGCCTGCGAGCGGGTCCTGCCCCGTAGCCCACCCCCAAATCCCTCCAGCCACGACGACGCAGCTCCGAGCGCCATCAGGAGCATCCCTGGTGCTGGGCTGACACGGGGGGACCGTCCCCCCAGGGGCCCGCCCTGACCCCCTCAGCCCAGCAGGCACCGCTGGGGTGGGGACCCCCATCCCACAGATCCAAATTTGGGGTCCTGGCTCCCCCATCCCGGCCAGCAGAGCCGTGCCCTAGGAGCACCGAGCAGCCCCCATGCCTGGCAGCAGCCGGATTTTGGGGATGCTCAGCCCCAGCCTGCTCTAAAGTACTAAAGGGCTCCCTAAAGGGCTTCAAACCCCCCCCGCCCCCAACCCAGGCAGTGAGAAAAGCAGATTATGGTTAATCCACACTTGGGCGGTGGGGGGGTTGTCACTGGAGGGGAAGGCAGGGTGTCCCCATGCATCAGGGTTTGCCCACTCCCCCCCCCCCCCCGCAACAGAGGAAGGGACACAGAGCACCACCGGGACAAACCGCAGAGGGAAACATCCCTTCCCATGGTGAGGTTACCACTGGGGACGCCCAACAGCCCAGAACCCCCCAGCACCCCCCAATCCAACCCCCCACCCTCGCTCACACCCCACTCACCGCATGAGGCCCCAATTTAGGGAACCGGTGGCGGCACATAGCAGAGCTCCCCACAGGGACACACGCTCCTGGGGTCCATATAGCACTACAGCCACCCCCTGCCCCCCCAAAAAAACCACAGCTGCCCCCACTTCCCCCAGCCCTCTAATAAAGCCACAGCAGCCCCCCACAGGTGCCGGCAGTTGGGGTCCTGCCCCAAGCCCACCCCAGGTGCCGTAGCGGTAGCAGCAATTAGAAAACCCCGATTAGAAAGCTCAATTTCAGGACATTAAATGGACCGAGAGGGCGGGAGCGGGACGAGTCTGGGTCTGCATCCGCATCCGGAGAGACAAAGCCGAGGGATGCTCAAAGCCCTTGCACGAACCAGGGACCGGACCAGGGGATGGTCAAGCACTAATAAGTTTTTTCTCCTCTACTAAAGTGACTTTTTCTGTCCCTGATGAACCGAAAACGTGTGACCATTGGTTTTTTTTAAACGCAGGCAAGAGCCTGTAATCCCTGTTTCCCAGCCCTGGAATGATGTGGCTGGTGGAAAAGGCTCAGTCACATCGTTTTGGGCACCTCCAGACACCCCCGGTTTCCTCCTTTGGAGCCATCCTGCTGCAAGTGAGCAGCAGCGGAGACACGTTCCCCCCCACCTCCCCCAGGGTACCAACCTCTCCCCTAAATCTGATTAAAATTAGGGAATGGAATAACCTCACGGGAGGAGGACAGGACGGACAGCCGTACGCAAGGCGCTCCGCTTCCCCCAGATCTTCCCCCAAAAAAGCCACCTAGCAGCCCTTGCTTCCATCATCCCACTGGGGAGGGACCAGCACGCGTAGCCGGAATTAATATTATTCTCATTTTTGGGTGCTGCCTCCCAAAAACACATCGTTTGAGCCTGGGGGGACCTTCCAAGTGGCCCCTGGGGAAGGTGCTCGTCTCCAAGGTGCCTGTCAACCTCAGCACCCAATTTACAGCATAAAACCGGCCCAGGGTGTGAAGAATTTAATAATACAAGCTGTTGCGTGACAAAGCCCGGAGAGTAATATCCATATTACGGTTATTATTAAATCGGAGCAGCCTCCTATGTTTTGTCCTGCTTGTAATTTAAATGGATCCTTGGCTATATTTGGGTGCTTTCGCAGGGAAAATGCCGTGAGTTATACCCGAGTAACCGTTAAAAATGTCCGAGGAGCGGCATTCCTCTCTCTAAATCAAAACCTAAATATGAAAAATACATATTTTAAATATTTTATATAGGGTTTTTTTGCCACCCTCCCAGTGCTGGCAAAGACTCGGTGGGTGTCCTCGGCCCGGCGCAACAGGCGTGTCCCCACGCGACGGGATATCCCCCACGGAGAGGGGACCTTTTCACCAGCGCTTCCCCCGACACGGTTCAATCCTCATCTCAGGGAATTTCTTTCTTTTTTTTTTTTTCTTTGTTTTTTTGGCTTTTCAATCTCCCCGCTCGTTTGCACAGCCGTTGCTCCCGCATCCCACTGGCCGTGGAGCTCCTTCCTCATTAAAAACCGAAGTTCTCAATTTTAGTATCCAAGGTTGGGGGGGGGTTGGGGAGAGAAAAAGAAAGAAAGAAATATTAAAAAAAAAAAACCTCACCGATTTCCTCAGCTTCAAAGCGCTTTTGAAGATCAGTCGGGAGAGCACCGGTGGAGTTCCAGCCTCTCCCATCAACTTTTCCTCCCGGGCAATGGGCAGCCCATGGCACGGAGCCGGCGGGAGACGGAAAGGGATGGGAAGGGTTCTGCAAGCCCCAGGGGAAGGAGTTTGGGCTGGACAATGTTATCCGACAGAGCCTGGGGCCCGCAGGGTTGGGATTTGCGGCCAGGAGTGTTTCAACGTGCCTATTTCACCTTTTCTAACACCAAGGACGCTGCTCCTCACGGAGGATGCCGTTGCCAGGAGCTGGTCCGGCCCTCCGCTTTCCCCGCGCGGAAAAACCCCTCTAAAATTCGCTATTTCGCTCAAACACCGTGCAGGGAGACAGCGGGGAAAAGGGAAATTTTCCTTTTGGATGACTGGAAATAACATCGTTCGCAGGCCCGACGGGGAGGTGAGGGCCAGCGGTGGCCGTCCCACGCCGGGGACGAGCCGTGCAAATGCCGTAGGCGGGAAGCTGGGCTGGCCGGCTTTCAGAAATGAAGGATTAACGTCATTTTCCTGCGGCGCGTGAGCCGACGCGCTGAATTTAGCAAAGCCAGGCCGCGGGGCAGGGACAGGGTGGGCGGCGAGCCGGCGACAGCGCCGGGACTATTTATCGAAAGGCTGAGCTCGGCCCCGCCGCGGGCCATTTTGCAGAGGGTAAAGAACTTCCCGGCTTCGCCGCCGCGTTTTGTGATGAGGAATATCGATCGGCCACGCGACGGCGGAGTTCGGAAAGCAGGGGGCTGTTGGCGCTGCGCCGGAGCAAGCTGCCGCAGGGGACCACAAGCGAAATGAGTTGTGTCGGGTCAATGCGGTTGCCGGCGCTGGCTCGCCTGCCGCGCTGGATCCCAGGGGGATCCCTTTCGGGGGAGCGGAGCGCCGGGACCAGATCCACCCCCCTCCCTGGCGTCGGGGCTGGGGTGCTGTTTGCTCCCCCGTGGGATGCCTGAAACAAGCACAGACCAGGTGCCACCCAGCCGGGTGCTCCTGGCCTCGTGCCTCAGTTTCCCCTTCTGCTGCGTGGGCGCGAGCGACGCAGGGGGTTGTTGAGACGGGAGCTCAGCTCAGCAAGGGCCGTGCCAGAATGACACCTGCCCCCACACGCCTCAAAATAAACCCTGAAAACCAAAGAAGACCTAAATAAAATTTAATGGAGATGCCACACAAAGAGGGGAATCCCAGCGAAGGTCCACGGGCAGCCCGAGAGCTCTGGAGGCTTGGACCGGCTCCGAGACCCTCCGAAGGGACTGGAGAAAAGCAAAGAGAGACCCTGAATCCCTGAACGGCACTTTGCAGGATCAAACTACCCTCCGGAGCTGGGCCTGCCTCTCTGTAAAACGCTCGAGCTCTCTCAGCCCGCCACATTTAAAAAAGGAAAGAAAATATGTTTCCCGGTAGGTGAAAATGAGTTTGCTTCTGGGAGGTAGGAATCACCTCTTCCTGGTAATTATGAACAAAAAACATCATTTACTAAACGCCTGCAGGGTGGTTAATTAGCAGAGAAGTGAGCATCTAGCAATTAAAAGGCGTTTTTGCGACGATTCAGGGTGGCAGGGTCAGGAAACAAGAGGAACAGAGGATCAGAAGGAGGGCTCGGCTTCGGCATCCACCACTGCGCGAGGACACGGAACGGCTCAGCCCCAGGGAGAGCCCTGGATCCACACACACCCCCCCCTCAAAAAAAAAAAAAAGATAAAAAGCACAGGTATTGCACGATTTTTGGGTTGGGGAAACCATCTCCCGCATAGCCCTTACGCTGCGGGGCTGCCCCGTGCCTCAGTTTCCCCACCAGCACCACCTATGGCGACGGATCGGATGCTGGGGAGATGCTGCTGTTGGTGCTGCTCCCAGCTGAAGACCGTCTGCTTCAAGACACCCCCTTCCCCTCCCTGTGAGCGCCTCCAGCCTGGCTAATCCCCCCCGGCAAGGCTCTTCTTTGGGGACACGGACGTCACATCCCCTCCTGTTTGTCCTCAACGCCCCCAGCTCTGCCTCGGCGTTCCAACGGCAGACGGATTCCAGCAGAACCCCAGCCCTCTGCGCCACCGGGGCCGTCCCCATTTAACGGGTTATTTGCTTCCCCTTTCTGCTCCGCCGCGTTTTGGCATCTGCAAATATGTCCAGCGCTTATTTTAGATCATTTTTCAGCTCAGTGACAAATACAGCAGAGGAGCGACACCGACGATCTCTCCATTAACCGGCTTTTAATCCATTTAACGCGGGCCGCCCAGGGCTGGCGCGGTGCTGGATTTTTATCAGGCCTGGGACGCACGATTAAGTCAAATGCCTCACACGAGTCAAAGTGCGTTAAGTCAAGTTGTCTTTATCAACCGACCTTGCGGCGTAATAATAATAATAATAATAATAAAAAAAAAAAAAAAAAAATAGTCGCGAGGTTGTTCGGCAAGAGCGGGCTCCAGCATCGCTGTGGCTCTGAGGTGGCAATAACCCCCCCGTCCTGCTGCTGCGGGATGGAGAAACACCGGCCGTACCCTCGCCTTCATCCCACGACGTGCTCCTGTCGTTCAGCAGCGTCACTTGAGCACGTGGAGAGGATTTAAATACCCCTCTGAGGGGAGAAAGAGCCTTGGAAAGAGCTCTCCTCCGGCCCCGGGGACCAGGGATTGCTGAGCTGGGAGGTCCGGGATGCTGGGAGAGGGCGGCATCCTTGGGGAGCCCAGGAGGGGACCAAACCCCTCCCCGTCCTCAAAGCCCTACACATTGGGGATAAAAGCGGGCAGGAGATGGGGGCACCTTGGGCACAAGGGACGGCAGGAGCTGCTGGGGACGTCCCGCAAACCGCACGGGTCAGGATGCGGTGCTGCCCGTTGGGATCTCCGGGGATGGGTAAGGGGGGTACCGGTGAGCACACGAAGGGGGCTGTGGCTGCAATAAAGGGTGTTGGGGGGCCACTACCTTCCCTCCAGCCTCCCCATCCTCGCTGGAGGCCATTTCCTACGGAGGATCCCGCAGCATCTGCCCGCCAGTCTCCAGCTGCCTGTCCTGGTGAATCATCCCGGGAGACTCCCATCTCCAGCGATGCACGAGCATCCCAAAAAAGCGACCGTACCATCCCCTCTTCCCCCCCGCCATAAGCCTCCGGCCACGGCTCCCCAAAGGACCTCATCAGCTATAAAACCATCCCAACTGCCGTGACTTTCCCTCTCCGGGTTTCCTGAGCGCAGAGCAAGGAGAAAAGGAGGGAGGAGAGAGAGGACAGGCTGTGGAGGAGAAAGCAGACTTGTCCTGCTGGATAAAGCCAGGAATGAG
Source organism: Sterna hirundo (assembly GCA_009819605.1). Taxonomy (NCBI): domain Eukaryota; kingdom Metazoa; phylum Chordata; class Aves; order Charadriiformes; family Laridae; genus Sterna; species Sterna hirundo. The sequence continues at coordinate 22,686,245 of CM020445.1, forward strand.
GAGTATTCAGATGGGAGATGGGGACACATCCCCACCCCAGAAGGGTAAGGATTCTGCTCTGCCCTAAGAAAACACCACCAAAACGTTTTTGTTCTGTGTGGTTTGAAAGCAATAAAACGATGAATAAATCCAGGATGCACCGGGGAAGGAGGAAGGTTAAATCCCATGCTCTCCCGATCGCATCTCTCTGGCTTCATCCCATCCCTAAAGCACCGCTGATACCCCGGTGCCCCCAAATCCCCAAGGCAGAGCAAGGATTACACGCCTTCTTTGCGCTCGCTCTCTTGGCCCTGCCCTGGCCAAGCTCCCCCAGCTCCCCACAAGGATTTTTTTTTATTATTTTTTTTTTGGCTAGTTTTGACTTTTTCACTTAGTTTCTCATAAACTCGGCATGGGGTTTAAGCTCAGGCTGCCGGGAGCAGCGGGTGGAGGCAGGAATTCGGGGGGGGAGAAACACCAAAGCAGCACTGGTAGTGCTGCATTCCCTATCTGATGATGCTAATTGGAAGCAGATCAAATTTGATGCCTAGAGGCCGATGGCAACCCTCTAAATGATTCTTTCCCCCTCCCTCCCTTCTTCAATATTCCACTTTAAGGAAACGAGTGTGGACAATGAAATTAAACCGGTTCAGATTGCCCGTTGATACTGGGGTGTAGCTGTTCACCTGCGGCGGGATTTGCTCTGATTTGGGCATCTCCGTTTTGGATATCTCGGCTGCTCTGGACCCCCTTTTCTATCCGAGAAATGGAGTGAGCATCAATTTTTCACCCTGCTATAGGGGAAAAAAAAAAAAAAAAAAGGCTAGCCTGCTGTTTCCAACGCGCTCGCGTGGCTGGGTGCCTCCACGTGCTAAAGGATGCTCCATCGTTGGACCATGCAAGCAGGTGCTTTGAAGACCGTCAACGTGCAGCCAGCATCTACCTCTGGACCAGCTTTTGGTTCTTTCCTCCCTCACTGAGCACGTTTGCCCATTCTCAAGAGCTCACCACGAACCAGAGAAGGTCTCGCACTGATCCAGCACCAGCAGAGCAACCTGATTGCAACGGTTGGCAGCAAGTGGGCCGACCCTTCAACCCCAGCAACCCTGGATGAGCTTCAGGGTGGATTTTCCCTCACTTGATCCTTGCAAGAGCGTAGCATGGGGCACCGTGCAGACCTACCTCAGCAGATCTAGCTTGAAAAAGCCTCCTAGGTGCTCCCGCGGCTTGTGGTGGCTCTTCTGAGGGTGGTGGGTGGATGGTGGGAACATGAAGAGCAGGGTTATGAGCACGCAACGTGGTGGGATGCAGAGGTCCACCCAAATCAGCTCTCTGGCGCCGATGCTCTTCAGCTGGACTCTGTGTGAGGAAAGAGAGAAGGTACCAGTGAAGATCTATGTCTACCTCTACATGGAGCAAGTAACAGCATAGACAGTTAACTCAGGGAACAACCCAAAATCTTGAGAAAAAAAAAACAAAACAAACACAAAATGTTTGGGTTGATAAGAAACAGCAACTTTTGCAGAAAGCTGCAGTAAAATCAAAGAGAAAAAAATGGGTGGAGGACAAGCAGATATTTTCTTTGCCTCGGGACAACGTGTGTTTCTTTGCCCCAACGTAGCATGTGCTATTTCAGGTTTTTATATCCTCTATTTAGATCCATTTTTCTCCTTAAAAAAAAAAACAAAAAAAAAACCTAAAAAGCAAAAGTCAAACCGTTTGCTTTTTTCAAATTAGCAGTGTGCCAGGATGCCTGAAAGAAAACATTTCACTAAAAAGAAAACAAAAAGGCAAGATGAAAGATCTCGGAAGTTCCTCCTTTACTTCCCCCAAGGGCAAAGGTTGGAACGATGCTCCCCACACCCCTGAAACAGCAAAGCCCACGTAGTGCACTCACGGAATGTGCTGCCTGGGTGGCCACACACAGGCTTGTCCGAGCATCCATCCCTGGGATGTGACCTGGCTGGTGGCACCACCACCTGGACACCCAAGCGACTCCCATTGGTCTATATGGTTCTTCTACATGGCGCCACCTCCATCCAAGCGCGGGTTTGCAGGGTCCTGGTGGTAAAGTGACATCAAGGCCCCCTTAGGAAGGACCCAGAACACCATCTCTGCTTGGTTTGGGGGTAAACGTGGAGGAAGCTCTCTAGCCCAGAGCAGGGAGCAGCTCCTCCATGCATCGGGCCTGGCACCTGGGAGGGACCTCACTCCTCATGTGGATAACATCTGCATCTCGCCATCTCCCTTGTTTATCAGCGAGTTTACTCTGGGAAATCTAATCACCATTTTGGAGTTAATCCCTCTAACAAACCCTTGCAAATCCCTTCATCCAGAAGTTTATTAATATTAGCTCCTCTCGAGCAGAAGTGAATTAAGCGCCTTTACCTCCCGTTTGGCTTTTTGTTCCTCTTCTCCTCGCTGCTGTTAACAGGAGCAATTCAATTAAGGAAGAAACGACTTCCCAATAAAAATCCTTCCTCGCCGCCTCCCTCCTCCTTTCGCTCAAGTACTAATAATGTTTAATTGGGGAAATGAGCTCGGCTGGTGGTGCTGCTGGGGGCAAGGAGAAGCCCTGGTGAGCTCTGGGCATGCAGCAGAGGGGCTCGGCTCATCCCAGGGAAGGGAGATGTTTGGATGGGCGCCCCCGGAACCCCATGATTTGCTGGAGGGAGGTCTTTCAGCCCCAAAGTGGCTGTCTCAGTGCCCAGTTGATGCCATCCTGCTTGGTTCACGGAGCAGGGAACGCTTGAAGGCAGGATCAGATTGGGAGTGTGGAGGGCAAGCAATGCTCTCCAGCTGCCCACCGCCTCACTGGTGCTCAACAAAGCCCTGAGACTTCCCCCATCTTGACGCAAAATTGTATGAACCTCATCAGACACCGCTGCAGGTCCACCAGGACAGGACTCTGAACCTGGCACCGGCTGAGCTGGCTGCGGTGGAGGGATCAGGACCCACACCCAGCACCCTGCAACTGGGGAAAGGGGATAAAAACAGCAACAAGGCTTGAAAAGAGGACAACACGCTACGGGTGTAGCTTGCACCCTGCGTGCAAAAGTACAAGCCCCTTCCAAGGGAGGCTCCAAGGGGTCCAAGCCTGCCTTTACTGACACCATCTCTAAGCCCCGTGTTGCCGCAGGCGTGGTCCCCGCTGAGCAGCACTGGAAGAGGAGACTCAGCCTGCCCAGGGAGCAGCGCTGCCCGTCAGCTCAGCTCCATCGCAAAGGCCACGGCATTTCCCGGCTGTCAAAAAGGATTTGTTCGGTGCTGCGCGTTCCCTCTTCCACCTCCTCCGGTGACAGAGCTGCTCTTCTCCTAAACCTGAGGTTAGCCTGGGAAAGGAGGTTGCATCTCTCTGCCCAGCCCAGGCTCCTCCCATGCATTTGGCTCGTACCCATCTGCATCAGTGGCAGGAGGACGTGAGGGACCAAAGATGCTCAACCAGGAACTGAGGTGCCACCTGTGAGGACAAGACACATGTAAGCCAGGACAGGGAGCAGATCCAAGACACAGAAAACACATGAGCCTGGGAGAGCTGGCTCGGGGAGTCACATAGACGTGGTGCTGAGGGACATGGTTTAGTGGTGGTTTTGGCAGTGCTACGTTGATGGTTGGATTCGATGACCTTAAAGATCCCTTCCAACCTAGACAATTCGGTGATTAAACACCAGCTCCCCTGATATACGCTCGTCATCTCCCCAGACCTCCTGGTGAAGTTGGGGGGGCAGCCAGACAACAGTGACCCCCCCTCCCTTTGGGGTGTCCCACTTGCCGGCCAAGCTCTGCGTCTGCCATCCCCACTCCAACGGAGACCTGAGAGGCCATACCGCACCTCCACCAGCGCTGAAACTCTTTTAACGGGGAACTGACGTGAGAAAAAGTCATGGCATGGTCTGGGGTGACCTCTTGACATGCTCCACTTGCACGTCACCCCAGGGTCTGCCCGGCGACCATCCAACATGCATTCACCCATGTTTTCCTACGGTTTTTCCTTCCAAAATATCTCCTTTTTCCAGACCTCAGGGTCATTCCCGTAACGCCTTCCTGCCGTGCCTGGGGATGCATTGAGTGGCATCCCCCTGCCCTGATTGCCAGCAAGGGAGGACGAGGGGTGGGTACCCAGCCTCGCCGGTGGCCACGTTTCGGTGCCAGGAGAAGCAACACAGCTTGCAAGGTGCTCAGGAATCCCTTCGGGAAGAAAAGCGCTACTGAAACGTCAGTGGCAGTTATTGTAATGGGAGAGAGAGGTGTGTCCACTAAGGGACGGTTCAGATCAGGACCCATGGGTGTTTGATAAAGGTATTTCAAGCCAAGAAAAACTCTGGCCCCGGGGCTGGTGGCCCTGCACCCCTCCTGGGCGGACTTTGGGCTGGCAGAGGGACAGAGATGGTCCTGCCAGCAAGGAAAAGGGCTATGGGATGCTCTAGAAATGGTCACGTCACCTGGACTGACCTATCTTTAGGCAGGAAGGAACAGAGCGCCACACGGCTCCACCTCCAGCTTAGGCTGGTTGCCCAGGGACCGCGCCTCTGCTCAGAGCCACTGGAAAGTCTCCAAGACAGGGCTGCAGGAAGGGCAGAGCTGCTTTAAAAAGAAGATTTCCATGAAGCAAAGCGGATTGAGCGCACCAGCAGTGAAAATGCTTTCCTTTCCCCTCTCTGCTCCTTCAGATGCCCCAGGAGACACGTTCACGGCGGTCACACCATCACCAGGACTTACACCTGGGTTTCCTCCAGACCCCTGTTCCTTCCAGACCCCAGAGTTACCCGCGCGCGGCGGGGTCCCATCTTTATCATGTCAGGGTGGTCGCATCCAGCCCGTGCACTCAGCAAGTCAGGTCTCACCTTAGCATGGTCAAGGTGATGGAGCAGCAAGGGTGCTCGTCCAGGCATGCCTGTGGGGGGGTCATCACCCGAAGAACAGCAAAAGCTTGAGACTAATACATCAACAAACATATGATGGCATCCTTGAGGGGGTGGGAAAAGGATTATTCCCCCTCCTGAGGCTGAAAACAGAAAAAAAGCCCCAGGTACAAAGCTCTCTGCATCAACATTTTCTTCTCCAGGGCAAGGGGAAGACACCGAGCTGCTCCACGGGGCCAGTCGTACAACTAACAGCCCCCCTTGCCCTTCCTCGGGCTTCACTGAAGGGACGGCTGCTCATTAGCGAGTGGCGCTAATTAAGAGCAATGAACCTAATTTGCAAGAGCAGAGTGAACAGCCTCCACCTGCTCCCCTCTGCACCAGCGAGCAGCTTCGCAGGGCATTATTTGGCCACTAGACCACCTTGGGGGCAGTAAATGCTGGACACAAGCGTGTCCCATCGAGGATGAAGAAGCTCCTCTGGGACACACAGGCCTTTGCAGACGCAGATCACAGGAGTTTCAGCAGAAATCAGACTTCTTTTCTTTTTTTTTTTAAATGACACAGTCACAGAAAACCACAGTTGAAAGTATTTCCAAACCTTGACGGGCCTGCCTTTGATTTCTTCAAAACAAAATGAGGTTTCCACAAATAAATTAATTTCTTTTTAGCGAGGAGTTTCTTGTCAGGTCCTCTGACACCCGCTGACCCAAAATGGAAACTTTAAAAAAAACCTCCCCCCCCCCCCCAAAAAAAAAAAAAAAAAAAAAGATTCAGTTCATATTGACCCAAATTCAGAACTTTTTTTATTATTATCTTTCACTCCGGACAGAGAATGGAAGAAGCAGCTGCTCTCCCATCTCCAGGGGACCCCCAACTGATGCTATCAAGCATCACGAGAACAGGAACGTGATCAAACATCCAGGTGGGATCAGCAATTCCTGCCTCCGAAGGAGGCCAAGAGGAGAGGTGGGAGCTCGCAAGCAGCAAACCGAGAGCGCGGAGATGCTTTTCCTGTGTTTAAAAACTCATCTCGGGCTTTTAGTGCGTCCTAGCGCAGGGCTGCTGGAGGCTGCGTCCAGATGATGTTACTCAAAAGCCCCTCAAAAAGTCTTCTCCACAAGCTGGCGAAGCCCATTTTGTCCTCCAGAGCATCCTGCAGCAAGGAGTCCAAGGAGGGAACATCCCACCGCGATGGAATTACATGGTGGGGGGGGAGGGGAAATCAGGTGATTTGAGTTTTTTAATTGATTAAAAGACATTAACCGAGTTATATAGGACAAGCTTGGTCTTGGACCCGCCAGGGAGCTTGGTGAGACCCGGCTTGCAGATGGAAACCAGGAAGGAGAGGAGAGCTGAGCCACCAGCAGTTCCTTGAAGCTCTAGATTTCACCTTTAATGTATTTCAGCGCATGATTCAAGCACATTATCTGCATGAAATGCTGCATTAGCATCAAAATGAGGGGAGTTCTGTTCAATATATTAAAGTGTCTCTGATGGGTTTGAAGGTAGCTTAGCGCAAGAGAGGCATTAAGGAAGTAAATGCCACATTTGTATTCAAAAGAGCTTTCTTTTTTTTCATTTAAAGCCGTTGATCTAAGAAGTGGTGCTTAAGACGGGCTTATGAAAGCAAAAAGTGCATCTTTGCTATGAGACAAAAAGCTGCGTTTATGGTGAATGGTAAAGGAAAGCAAATAGCCCATTTAGAAAATATATTTCTTTGGGGTTTTGGCACATCAGCTGGAAGAGTCGAGGGCTGGCAGGGACAGGGCCTTCTGGTGGTGCCACCACAGGGAGCCGTTTTCTTCCCCGATGTCTCCCCTGATGCCTTTTTTTTTTTTGGTTCGAGGCTGGAATTAGATATGGGTTTTCCAAGCTGGCCACCCCCACCATCCTTTTTCCTGGGGGCCGAAAAAAAACCAAACCAAAACAACAAAAAAGAAAAAAAAAAGAGTTTCATTGACCCAACTGCTTGTTGGGTCAACACCAACCACCCAGTTTGCCTTTTTCCTGCTAAATTTCCAGCAAAAAACATGGCCTGTTTAAGCTTTTTTTTTTTTTTTTTTTTAAATTAGGGTGGCTTTCTGCTTGACAAAATGGCTTCAAACTTAATTTGAACACCAAAAAGTTGAAGTGCTGCCAAAGCAGGCAGCATCAGCAGTTCCTCTAGGACAATTCTGATGGTCTTGTTCACCAAGAATCTAAAAGAAACGGTAATTCTACCTCAGAATATTCCTTATCCTGAAATTACCACTTAACTAAAAAAAAAAAAAAAAGTCTATTTTTTACCCGGCTCTGAGAAAAGCAGGTTTTGCCCCAAAATCAGACTCCACACCACAGTCGTGTTTAGACCACAATGAATTTTTACTTGCTCTGTTAACGCCGGACAAGGAGCATTTTGGCTAAAAACGCCGGGATTTCTGCTGGGGGGGGGTGGGGGGGGTGGGGGGGAGGATCAAACTGGTTTCGTTTCATTATCTGAAGAAAACAGAAACTGCGCTGAAAGCTCAGGGCGAGCATTAACTGGCTTCATCCATCTTTGCCACCTCCGAGGGCAATTAATAATCCCCTTGTCTTTCCAAATGGAGAAAGCGAGGGGTTAAATTAATTGCTTCTGACCACTTAATGAGTCAGGGAGAGACCCTGGGAAGCTTGTCTCGCTGCTGCCTGCAAATCAGCCAGGGGAAAAATATACTTTTCTTGGCCGAGGTGCATCGCCTATGGAAATATTTATGGCTTGGAGCTGGCGCGGGTGTTATCACCCCCCCCCCCCGAGGGCCTCAGGGCTGTCGAAGGTTGTCACCCTGCAAAATTCAACCACGTCTGGCTTCCCCGGCTGTTGGGGTGAATTAAATAAATTGGAATATTTGTTCCAAGGGGAGCTGGGAGCAGCACAACCGGGGAGAGCTGCTTTCTCATGGGCGCTGGGAAATTTTGGGGTTGTCCAGCACAGAGCACCACCAAGGCTCGGTACACACCAGGACCTCCCACGACCATGCTGCCGACGTGTCACCGATGTCACCCCTCCCTGGGGGGCCACGCCAAGAGGAAAAACACACCAAGGAAGAGCTGGACATCTTACAAGTCTTAATAAATTAACAGCCCCTTCCTGCCAATGGCAGTAAATCACAGCCCAGAGGATGGTCGTTTTTACCTCTCAGCCTCCAGCCTTCCTCCCCTCCCTGCACCGCGCTCTTCCTCCATCACCCCACAAGGCAAAACTGGGCACCTTGGGGACATCTCAGCGCTCCCCAGCTTTCCACCCAGCTACCCCCAAACACAAGCTGTCCCAGAGGACATCCAGCCCCTGGAGCATCCCCAGCCGACCCACGAGGATGGGGCTTGTTGGCTAGGAGAACATCTCCCGGTTTGGGGGCAGACCCTTCTCCCACCCCAGTATCTCCCCCTGCCAGCTTTCTTTCCCATCACAGCTCGTTTTCTCCCTCCTCCCCACAGGGGGTTGTCATGTCAGAGAAGAAGGGAAGGAAACAATGCCGAGGAAATTGATAAGCATGGCTTGAAACCCAGAGAAAAGGAACATTTGCCTGGGAGAAGCTGTGATTAGATCCGTGTGTGTGTGTCCTTTGCCAGCGCTCCTAAAAATAGAGCTTGGCTGCACAGACTGTCACACGCATGCAGACATGCTCTCGCTGAAGCTATATTTACCAGTCTCGGAGACAGCCAGAATCCCATATATGAGCTGTACTTCCACCCCCCTAGCGCCGGCACACAAGGTTCACGGAGCAGGAAGACCTCCCCAAGCATCCCTGTGCTCTTGGGGGCACTGAGAGAAATGGGGTGGGGAGCACAGGAGTGGGGAAATTTATTTCTGGAAGGTCCTTGAGACCATCTAGAAAAGCAAAGAGCGTGATTTAGAGACACGCACATGGGACAAGCGTCACAGAGGCCATCCAGACAGCCAGCTCGCTCCTGGTCCTACTCCTCTGCGTAGCTCCCAAAGCAACAGCCGTCAAAAGAGGTACTTATCCCCCAACCCATCTTCCCACTTCTCTCCAAAAGCAAGCGCTCGTGGCCCAAAAGCAAGCGCTCGTGGCCCAAAAGCAAGCGCTCGTGGCCCAGTCCTCCAAGCCCGATATCCGGACAGCACAAACATCTGCAGCCATGCGCTGGAGAAGGTTGACAGTGAGCTCCAGTGGTTCTCCAATGCGCGAGACCTCTTCTCGCTGCCATCAGACACGATGCTGCAGTCGTGGGTCTGGATATGAATAGGTTTGGAAGGAGAAAGGTCCCACAGCTGCTTATTGGAGAAAGAAAAACTAGAGCATGACCTACATCGCCTGCTGGAAACCGGCTCCTCCGCCCCCCGCTGTGCTCATTAGCCTCGTGATAAAGCGGGCAGTGTTTAAAGGGACAAAATTGAGGCATTTTAGTCATATTCATGAGATTTCTGAAGAGGATATTTGAAAACCGAGGTATTATTATCTACATATGTCTTCACAGAGGTTGCGTGCAATTAGCATTATTCAAGAGATATGCAATTAGCATTATCCAGAGATATGTATTTCGGGTGGCAAAATAATTGTTTTTCTTGCCAGAGAAGTTGTTTTGTGCACAGTTTTCTCAGCTCTGAGCATTTGGGTCCAGTTGGAAATTGGAAGAGCGCCATTTGCCCCAGCTTGCCCCTGGAAGCAGAGCAGGCAGCAGCAAAGGATAGCTCTGCCACTGCAACTTCTGTTTAATCGGTGAATTTTGGACAAGCTCAAGGTGTCTGTAGATCCAATGGGCACCTACGCAACAAACTGGCCCAACACCACCTGCGGCATCATTCCCTGGTGGCCGATGCCATGTCCCCAGCATCTCCACTCCCTACCCTGCCTGGTGCAGAGCATCTGCCCTGATCCTCTGCCTTTCCCAGGAAAATGAGTCTCATCTCCAGACTCTAGTCATGGCTTTGGTTGCAAACCTTCCCCTCTGATACCTGGGGGTGGTGCTTGGGTTGGACCCAGGCTTCAGAGGGGTTCCCATGGGGGAAGCAGGGGACGGCAGCTCCAAGGGGGTGGCACATGGGTCTCCTCAGTCCATTTTCGTGGTCTCTTGGCAAAACAAAATCATCTTGCCTCGCACGGAGAGCAGCGGATGCCTTCTGGGACTTGTCTTCATTTTTCAACTCAAATATCCTCTGTTTAATCAGCTAGTTGTAATATCACCTTGCAAAATGTCATTAACGGAGGGCGAGAGGTGAGCTCCGTCCCATTATTGAAATGCGGAAGAGCAGGGTGCCTTGCTCCAAGCGTGCAGGTTCGGGCGTCTGGGCACACAGAGAGCACTTGTGTTCACCAACCCCAGAGCACCGCTTCGAAAGCGGCAGAAGAGACCTTCCAATGGGGAAAAAATCGATTAGGGTGACTGTACTAACAGCCGCCGGTTTTGAGAGCAAGCTGTAGCTCCCTAAATCATGCCAATAAACACTGAAGAAACAGCTTGGATTTAACTCGGTGAGGATCTGAGCTGCATGTGAAGAGGCATTTTGTAAATTAGGAATTTGAGGGTCGTTTAGTGAGGCCAGCTCCATAAATCCAGCCCTTCCCCTGGCCTCCCTCAGCTTTAAGCTTAAAAGCCCAGGCAAGGGCAAGGTCTAGACCTACCCAGACGCTCTAGGGATAACTTCACCACCTGCAGGAGTTGTCCTCAACACGAGGACTCCAGGCGATCATTCACTGGCGGTCATGCTGCAGACACCACTCGTCTGGTTCCAGGTAGGTTCTTTCTCCATTGCTGACAGTTTGGTCACCGCATCCGTAGGGTCCTTTGAACCGAATCCAACCGGTCTCTGGAGACACTGATGCTCTGAGGAGCAAACTAAACCCAGAAAGTGATATTTCACTGAGCTCTTTAGGCAAGATGAAGGCGTTGGGTGCCGTAAGGGTTACTTAAAACTGCTTGAAGGCGACAGTTGTTTGGACATAGCTGAGTACCTTGACTTCTCAGGTGACTTGACTTAAGATGGGAATGTGGACCACCGCCCTGGAACCCCCCTCCCGCATAGCCGTGCAGTGTTGTGGGAGCGCCCATTCCCAAATCCTCCCCCCATCCTCCTGGGAGGCAGGTTAACCTAACAACACAGTGCAGAGAGACCACTCTACAAGTGTAGACATGGGCTGATGGTCAAGCCAAGAGCAGAGCCCAATGCCCTGACTCCACCATGGACTCTAAGGGCAGCAGGGCACCACTGTACGTCTAACCGAGCCTCCCAGCTCAGAAGGACCACCAGGACCACCACACGGTCCTGCTGTTTCTTTCAGGAGGAGCCAAGCCCTGCAAAAACGCATCATTGTTCCACCAGCAGCACTTGCTCCAGTACTTGCACCATACCAGGTGGCTCCACACTGTGCCAGTCCCCACTGTCACTCCCCGCTCTCCCTGGCTGTAGACAAGGACTTTCACAAATAAATAATGCTCTACTCCGATCTGTTTGAACAGGCTGGCCTCCTTGATGCCACCGGGGAGGGCGACAGATGAGAAAAGGTGGAGGAGCTGCATGGAAAACACCTGCCCATTGCCCAGAAATACAGACAAGCTGCCTGGGTGCTCTAAAAATAACTGCAATGAGGAAATCTGACATTACATCTGTCAGTGGTGCAGCCAGCACCAGCTTCCAACACATCACGGCAAAGAGGCACAACGTTGAGGGAAGCTCAAAGGACCCCAAAGACTTGAGGTAGGGGCATGAAGACTTTCCAAGGGGTGGCATCCCAGATGAGGGGTTGGTTGAAGCAGATGGAGGTCAGTCAAGCACCAGGATGAGCTGCTGCAAGAGGAACCGTTCGCTCGTAGGCAGCTCCAGGCTGGGCAGGCGCTCCCTCGGCTGCACACAGATGTGTCCGCATCCATCCTCGGGGCTGTTAAACCCCTTCATTTCCCCAGCAAGAACACCACTTAAGCGCAAGCTACAGCAAAGCCACAAGTGGGCTCTGGAGCTAATGCACAAATTATATTTCAAAAACACTTCTCCCCAGCACTGGCTATGCAACGCAGGGAAATTGCGGTAATAAAAAGCCATCCTCTCCAAATGCAAAAGGCGATGATAGGGGCAGGAGGGAGAGCGGGGGCCTTGCTGCGAGGCCAGAGGCAGGGCAGCCCTTCGGGATGGGGTTGCACGGCATCCCTCACCTCCAAAGTACAAGGTGATGCTCCCCCAGGCAGCTGGCCAGGCACAGGGCTTTCCCAGCGCAACTGCTGAGACATGAAGATGCAAAACTCTGGGTAGGAAGGAGCCAAGGGTGAGGAACCCATGCTATTAAAAAAAAAAAAACAAACAAAAAACCACAAAGCAAAAAAATACCACAAACCACAGGGTGCAGGTCCTGCTTCTCCACCAAAAGCCTCTGGGGCAGCATCCCCAGGGCATAGGGATCACAGTTTCCTCTTCAGCATTTTTCTGTTGTGGGCCTTCAAAACCTAAGGGCAAGCATCTGATGATGCAGGTCATCCTTAAGGCTCTTATGCTCACAGACAGAGCACCTTCAATCAGTGGCAAATCAGCACAAAGTCCAGAATCCAAGGGGAGAATCCTACCGCTGGGCCCTTCGGGCTGAACCCAGGCACTCCAAAGCAGGGTTGCCCCAATAAGTCATTTATAAATGAGCAATCGGAAAAGGATTATTTGTGCGAATTATTAGAAGAGTGATTTCCAAGAGTAATTTCCCCTCAGCATCCACTCAGGAGCCAGCTGTTCCAGCCAGGAGCCTGAGATGAGAAGGTGCAGGGTGAGACACCTCAACCAGTTGCCCTTGCACAATGCCTCACTGTGCCCAGCGACAGGAGACGCGAAGCACCATGGACCTTCTACGTAAACATCCTAGTCTGGAGCACCACTGCCTCAGCAGAGACAGCCCCGGGGAGCACCTGGAGAGGAAAACAAGCTGGGGAACCCCTAATGCCGACATGTGCTCCAGGTTGGCACCTACAAAGGTCACTTTGCAGGCTAGGGGTAATCAAGGGGCTTCAAGAACTTGTCACCCATGCTGATAACACCCCTCTCCTTGCCAGCTGGTTACGCGCTACAGTTTGTCATCAAAAAGACAAACCAAAAAGACCCCACAACCACAACGTTGGCCAAAAAGACTCCACAAACCCAACTTTTGAAAAACTACTAGAGCTCAGGAAGGGGTCACCCTGCAGCTCCTCCCCAAGCAAGGCTGAAGCAGCATAATCTGACCCACAATTTTATAAGATCAGGCTGATTCTCATTTGGGGCATTTTCAGCCCAGAATTGGACCCGTCAATATGCGAAGTGTCAAGACAATCAGTAGCTGGGTAGAAGTGAGTGAGCAACCCCTGAAAGAAAAGCAGGTCTGGAGCTGGCTGCCAGACTGCTACAGCCATCCAACCACTCAGAGTTGGGGAGAAGGTAGAGGAGCCCCCAAACCAGCCCCAAAAGCCCCATATTTGCTTATTTTATGCCCTCGCACCATGCTCTGCTCCACACTCAGGAGCCATGGCTGAGAGGCCAAAAGCAGCTCCCTACCCTGATTGCTGCTGCTTCCAGCAAAGCGATGATGAAGGGGAGGATCAAACGGTATCATCGGTGTTAACCAGAAAGTCCTCGCTCCTCTCCACCCTGCTCTCAGCTTCCATTGCTGTGCAACCCCTCTGGTTCAGGGATTGCTCCAAAATCACAGCTGAGAGTCAGAGAGGTGTTGGAAGGGTGCAAAAGGCAGCAGCAGCAGCTCTCCTGCTCCCAGCACCTTCCCACTAGCCCAGCAAAGGAGCCCCAACCTCTTCTGCTGACCCCATAACACATGGGATCCCTCCAGTCCATCCTTGCAGCACTCGGACAGTGCTGGGATCCTCACCCTTGGGTCCAAAAAAGCCTGGAAAACGCGACATGGATGGACTCTCAGGATGCAAGACACAAACAACCCAACGCCTCAGCAAAGTCTCCAAAGACTTCAAGAGGTGGAGTAGACCAGCTCAGCCAGAGCTTCACAGACCAGAGCTGCCCAACTGCAAGAACAATCAAAGACCCCTCCAAAGGCAAATCCATCCTCCGCTCAGCCCCACAGGGTGCAGGGTCAGCCGTTTGCCCCATGGGTTAAGGCTGGGCGAGTAGGAGAACCCAGATAAATGCAGCAGGACTTGACTCATGGGGAAATCCCTGGTGAAGAGAGCCGCCATGGACCAGGGGCACACATTGACCAGCTCCTGCAAAAAGTAATGCTCACTTTTACGGCGAAAGTATCTGGGAAGTGGCTTGTCTCCCTCTGTGCCCAGGGCACAAAAAGTGACAAAGTTTTCATGGAAGGTGGGAAATTCAAAGCTGCTTTAATTTTGTGCTGGATCCTCCACCCAGCTCATGCTTCCAAACTCGTTAGCTGCCGTCCGATTCTTGCCTGACAGCAGGATCTCTAATTTTGCACATCCCAAAATAATATTTGCCGAGCAGCACTCCTCGCTGTGATTAAAACAATATCGGGCCCTAAAAATATACAGCTCCTGGGGGAATCCTGTCTGCCCAAGACAACAAACCATTTAAGACACATCAAGGAGGAGCTTCTTTCTGGTTAAAGGCAAAGCGGGTCCATGGTCTGTGTTGGGGAGCTCGGGAGGGATGAAGGCAATGAGGGTAAAATAGAGGACGAGGGAGGGACAACAAGGGGTGGAAGGGGTTGTTTCAAGCATGAGATACCTGTGATGGGAGAGCCAGAGCTGGGGAAGTGGACATCTGCCAGCAATGAAACCCAATGCCCAGAGATGAACCCAGGTGTCATCTCGATACCCTCCCACCTGCAGGAATTCCCATTGCTGGTCAAATCGTCTTCCCAAACAGGTTACACTACTAATAGCTCCTGCCGGCTAACGGACAAAATATCTGTGTGTAAGCGGTTCATTATTCAACCAGCCCCCATGGCCAGATACAATTCATCAAGGCAAATATTTGCATTTTTATTCCATCAACTAGCTAACGAATTATCAGGCAATACCCGTTCCCGGTCCTCAGCAGCAAGGAAGTGTCCCCGAGAGCATCTCTCCATGGCGGTGGCTTTACGTGTTTGCCAATCTCTCTGTCCTCTGTACATTTTCTCCCCATTTCCAACCCAAATACATTCTCCATCGGGTTTTCCCCATTTATCTTGTGCCAATATTGACATTTAGCTTAACCTCTTCCCAATCCCTAGGTCCTCTTCCCCCCTGCCCAGGGCATTGCCCAGTGCCCGTGGGCTGCTCAGCCTCCCTGGAGCCAACGTTGTGTTTCTGGGCCAGTGCAACCCAAGAGCTGCAGAGCCCCGTGCCCTTCCCCAGCTAAATAATTAATAATCACTCCTCTGATCCTATGATTAGCATGGCCGGCAGCCAAGGTCGCACCACGGAGCGCTTCCTGGTGGAGATCAGCCTCTGATGGATGCCCCATCACCTTCGACAGTCCAGAGGAGGGCAAGGACCTTCTCGGTATATCCTGGGTGAGTCCCTGCAGAGCAGCCCCCACGGTGAGCTGTGGTTTTGAACTCAGTGTGCTCGCTGCTCCCTTTGATCTCCCCTTCATTAGTCTTTCTCCTTTGCTTTCGAATGTAATTAATACTTCCCTGATCAAAAGCCCCGGCACAAGGAGAGCTTTAACAACTCTTGTTTCACCGCATGTTCCCATTAAAGGAGGGCTCGGGCAGAGGGGAAGGATGAGACCTCATTTGGTGCCTCAAAACCACAGCAGTTCCCCCTCCCTCTGCCCCATCCCCAGGTCTCACTGCCAGGACCGTCGGCAGAGCCGGAGCATGCCGCATCCCACTTCTTCCCAGCACCCAGCCACCCAAACACAGGTTCTCCGGGGGACTTGAGACGCGTGTAATGGCTGCCTGGGGTCTGCTCAAACACCCACCTAACCCATCAGCAGCACCCAGAAGAGGAAAGGACCAGGACAAGCACATGGATAATTTCCCCCGGCCCCTTCCCAGCACCCAGGTGCTGTCACCTCCCTCCTGAACCAGGAGGACCATGTCATAGAATCATAGAATCATTTAGGCTGGAAAAGACCTGTGGGATCATTGAGTCCAACCATCAGCCCCACTCTACAAAGTTCTCCCTTACAGCATATCCCCCAACACCACATCTCAACGACTCTTAAACACATTCAGGGATGGTGACTCCACCACCTCCCTGGGCAGCCTATTCCAGTGTCTAACCATCCTTTCCGTGAAGAATTTTTTCCTAATGTCCAACCTAAACCTACCGTGCTGCATCTTGAGAACCTACAGAACCCTCACCGGATTTCCTCATCCAGCCCTCTGACCTACCCCAATTCGTATCACTCAGCATCAAACTCCAGCCCAAGCTTTGAGCAACCCTGATCCCCTTCCAAAACCCTTCTAATTTAATTAACAGCCTTGCTGCTTGGTCACTCAACCCACAAACAGATAATCCAGGACCTGCATGATCACCCCCCCACCTGGTTTAACCTCCACTGCCACAACCCCCCAGCAGATATCCCATAAGGTTACTCAACCAGCTCAGGGGGCTGTGGAGAGCAGCCACAATTGCTGTGATGAGAGGGAACAGTACAGGCCAGGAGGTGGTTTCTGAGATGACTGGGAGCACTGGGCACCCAGAAAGCCCAGCTTGGTCCCTCCATCCCAGCACTGAACCCCCTACGGACCATCAGATGCCGCTTGGAAGAGCCACAAAGCATCACATCATAGAATCATAGGGTGGGAAGGGACCTCTGGAGATCACCCAGTCCCACCCGCTGCCAGAGCAGGGTCACCCACAGCAGGTGGCACAGGAACGCCTCCAGGCGGGTTTGGAATGTCTCCAGAGACGGAGACTCCACCACCTCTCTGGGCAGCCTGTGCCAGGGCTCTGCCACCCTCACAGCAAAGAAGTTCCTCCTCATGTTTAGATGGAACTTCCCATGGTCAAGTTTGTGCCCGTTACCTCTTGTCCTGTCCCTGGGCACCACTGAGAAAGAGCCTGGCCCCATCCTCCTGACACCCACCCTTTACGTATTTATAAGTGTTGATAAGGTCCCCCCTCAGTTGTCTTTTTTCCAGACTGAAGAGACCCAAATCCCTCAGCCCTTCTCCATCAGAGAGATGTTCCAATTCCCTCAGCATCTTCATAGCCCTTTGCTGTCCCCTCTCCAGCAGTTCCCTGTCCCTCTTGAACGGGGGAGCCCAGAACTGGACACATCTCTTCTGCTGGCCACATGCCTCCCACTGACCCAAAACACCCACCCAGGACAAGCCAGAGCCGAGCTGCAGCCCGGCACACCAGGAGGAAGGTGTTGATCCAACCCCCCAGCCTTTCCTGCGCACCGAGGGTCTCCAGAGCCCCGGCTCCTCCCTGCACGGGGCGAAACACCGTTTCCCCAGGCGAGCTAGGGAAGGAGATGCTGATCTTACATTTTCATCCGTCAGCGAGCAGTTTGCAATTTTGCTGAGAGGAAAAGAAAACAAAACCACCATCCAAAGCACGTTCAGCCCTGGCCAGATACATCTCCCCCCACCCCCCCCCCCCCCCCCCGAGACATCTGAATTTTGATAAAAGCACGTTGCCCGCACACAGCATCCTCTGCCGCAGCATCCTTCTCCCCTCCTGCTTCTCCTGCAACTCAAAGACAAAAGGAAACCAAAGATTTTTTTTTTTTTTTTTTTTTTTTTTTTTTTTTTTTACATCAAGGGTTGCTTTTAGGGTTCACCAGAGCTTTGCTCACCCGCTTGTCTCCCACGCAGGGACCCGCCGACACTGGAGCCAAGGTCATTACACCCAGGTGACATTACCCAGCAGGCACATCCAAGGGGTTGGCTTTGCTCCCTGGCACCGTCAGCCTGGCCAGACCTCGCAAAGTCACATAAGGTGCCATTTTCCAACGAATTTAACTCACCCTGATAAAAAGCCAGCTAAAAAAAAAATAAAAAAAGATCCTCCCATCCATATGTATCCCTGCTGGGAAATACTGTTCTGGGAGAACGGGCTGTTTTTCCTGGTATTTATTAGCGGGGAGGAAAGGGAACAAGCTCTTTCCCAAGGTAGGAACCCCACGAGAAGATTATTTCCTTTGAAGAGGCGTTTGGTTGGGCTCTATTTCTTATTTTGTGCCGCAGCAGGCACGATGACACGCATCTGTTCAAAGGCAAAAGGAGAACACAACACCCTGATCCGCTCCGACGACCCAAACTGCCCCCCCCCCCCCCCCCCCCCCCCCAGCTCCCCCCTGGCCCGGGTTATCATGGTTCAGTTTCCTCTCACGGAAAACATTGGGGTTTTATTCCACCTGCGAAGGACAGGGAAACAGAGCAGCCAAACGCCCCACCATGCCGAGCCCCGGCAGCCCTCAGGCATGTTGAGAAGCCTCTTCCCCCCCCCGCCACCCCCTGCAAAACATGGAATTTTTTTTTTCCCCCTCCTCCTGTGTGCTTCAGGGTAAAGAGCAGAGAAAAGCCCGAAGCTTCTCGGGGCAGGGAAGCTACAGAAAAATCTCATTTCAAGATGTTTTCACAACCTTCCCCTCGCCTGGAGCGGCTGTTGCTGACACGAATCACAGCCCCCGACTCGGGCAGGCCGGCAACTGGAAAACACGGCTGAGGAGCAAAGATTTTATTTGTCTCCTGAGGATAATACAAGGAGGTGGGAAGGGGGTGATCCTCCGCCTTGGGGGTGCCTCCTGGGGACCCGCCTGCCCAGCTCTGGGGGGGTCCCACGGCTGGAGAATGGGGTCGGTGGGGTTGGTCCTTATACGTAGCACAGGGGAGGAGCAAATGAGAAGAGTTAAAGGAGATGCGGCGCTCATGCTGAGGACTGGGGAAAGTCAGACATGCAAAAAAAAAAAATAAAAAAACACCCAAACAACCACCCCAAAGCATGAAAAAAACCCACCAAACCAAACCCAGAGCAGCAGAGCTGAGAGGACACTCGGTGCGTGCCGCAGCCCAGGACACTCTGGTCCTGCTCCCGCCGCCCCTCGTCCGATCTTCACCCACCAGCACCGCAAAAATCCATGGCCAGGGACCACAAACACAACCAAGCAGCCAGAACCTGCACTCAGCTCTTTTGCAAGGGCAGGGTTAGAGCAACAGGGTGGGGTTTTTTGGTTTGGTGGTTTTTTTCTCTCTTCTTTTTTTTTTTTTTTTTTTAATCTGGTTGTCTGTTCTTGCATCTCTTCAGGTGCTACACCGTAGTAAAGATCCCAGCCCCGTACCATGCTCCAGCTGCTCCCCTCCTGCCTAAACTCAAGCTGCCGGCGATAAATGCCTTCTACTACTGAAAAGCCATTCTAATATAATTTAAGAATAACTCAAAGTTGAGGCTAACTTCTTTACCAGTGAGGAAATGTGCCCTCCCAAAGCTCAGGATAGCTGTCCCCAAGCAAGGCTGCCCCAAGCAAGGCAGCCTGTTCAGCGTCTGTCCCGGGCGAATCAGAGTACACAGCAGGCTGGAAAAATTCATCCATCTCCGAACACCATCAGGAAGCATTTAAAAAAAAAAAAAAAAAAAAGAGAGACAGATTTAATGCCTCTGGACAGGGGAAAACCTGTAAAAGTTTATGTTTTTACGTAGCCAGCTGCAGAAGCTGGGAAACATTAAAAACAAGCAGACTGAGCACAGGACATTCAGAAATACTTTTTTACGGGCTCATTTTATTCCGATCCCTCCCCTTAGCAGCCCCGTACACTTATTTCTCACTGTCCCACCATGCCTTCCCGAAAGGGGGAACACGTGACCTCAGGATAAACCTCCCATAAAGGGATAGAGGCTCAGGGAATTACCATCAGAGGAGTCAGGCATGGAGGCACTGAGTTCTGGAGGTTTGGAGTTGTGGAGTTTGGGGCTTTTTTTTTTTTTTTTTTTTTTTAAATTTCCCCTCTCTCCTTGTTTTTCTCGTGGTATGACATAATCCTCTCAAAGCTATTTTTAAGCCCTCATGACTTGGTTTCACCTCAGGACAGATGCTAATCCCGGGAGCAGGGGAGTAATTCCTGCACAGTAGCGTTATTCCAGGAGAGACGGCACAGCCTTGGCTGGTCACCTTTTGTACGTGCTGAAGCAGGTTCTAAAAATACCTGCATTTTTTGTAACAGAAACAAGGGAGCTGGAGAGGGAGGAAATAAATCCCAGTTTGGTTTTCCTAATGCATTTCCTCACCCCAAGCTTGCTGGAGGACACTGCTGGGGAGAACCAGCCCAATTTCTCTTTCTCAGAGCCCACCCCAAGCACGGTCATTTTGGGATACATCACCAGAACAGAGGGTTTTGACCATTTTTTTTTTGGATAGCAGGAAAGACCAGGACTGTCCCTTTCTTGGGGGGGGGGGGGGGGGGGTGCTCTTCCCAGGACATGTCTTCCTGGAGCAGGAAAGAGCATCCCGCATCCAGAGCTATTGTAGGGGGAAGAGATGGTCGAGGACAAGGTCCAGGTGACATCTCACCCGCTTTGACCTTCAGGGTTGCAGCACTGCTGGGAAGGGCAGCATGTCCTCTGAGCTCCCATCTCTCCTCATCCCCCTCCCCACCTCTTTCCATGAAACGTGTTTGAGGGGTCTCAGCCACAAAACCCTGCAGTACGGGCTTGGGAGGTTTGGTGGGACATCTGCAAGCTGCTGGGTTTGCAAAGTAACAGTCCAGTCATGTTCCGGGGGCACCAGGGAGCACATAAAAGTTGCTGGACCAAGCCGGGTCCCAGCAGCAGGGTCCCACAAGAGGCAGTGGTGCTTTTGCTCCCACGGCCTCAGCATCCCTGGGGTTTCCCCGCTGGGGAGTTGGGATGTACCTCCGAAACAAAACCAGCCCTCCTGCCCGGTCCCAGCACCTCCTCTCCCTTCATGCAGCCAGGCTGGGGGTGTGTTCAGGTGGGAGAGCGAGGGAAGAAAAGCCTGGCGAGGTAGCAATCCACAGCCAAAGCCAGCCATGAGCACCTTCATCCCTCCCTCCACCTCCAGACAGCACCCAAGTCCCATGGGAGGATGAATGTTCCAATTTGTGTCCAGGTTGCCCCCCTTCGGGGGATGCCTTGGGAAACAAGCACCTTGGCTTTGAGGAGGGGAGATCACACCAAGAGGCAGGACCCACCCATAGCCCCCGGGGGTTTGCAGGGTGCTGTGCACCCCGCGCCCAACAGAAAGCCACCCAACCACAGCGTCAAGTCCCCAGTACAAGCTGATGAGCCCAGCCTGGAGCCCACAGGACTGTCAGAGGGCACCAGCCGGTTGCTCCACGCACAGGGGTTAATTTTCTCTGACTTTCAGCATGGGGAGAACCGGTGCTTTCCTTCTGCCGTGCAGAAGCGGAACAGACACTTTGCTGCCGGGGTGGGGAGAGCATCCCCCAGAGGAACCAGCAGCACCGAAACCCTACGGTGCACCAGCAGCTTGTCGCCCCCAGAGCCGAAACTCAGCCACAGCCCCGACTCGAGGCGACCCGAGTGCGCGCACACACACGCACGTGCAATTTTACACAACACACACACACACACACCCCAACAGGCGAGAGCTCAGACGCTCCAGCGACACGTCCCCACCTCACCCAAACACACAGCACCCTCCCTCGCTCCTGCCCACGCACCCGCAAAGCTGTTTAAACAAACCATCCTATTTCTCCTAGGAGCTTTAAGGGAAGCAAAATATATATATATATATATATATATATATTTCAGTTGCTTCTACACTTAAGCACTCGGCTCTTACCGGAGAGAGGGAGATAGCGATGGGTAATCCAAGCCTTGCAGCAAACGTCTTTGAGTCGGCAAGTTTGAACCCGCGGAACTAAAGCGATGCCTTCTGAAGTTTCAGGCACCGGCACTCGCATCTTGCCATCAGCTCTGAAGCAAAGAAGGTTTCGGGAAAATTTGTCTAATCCTTTCCAAGTTGCGAAGCTCTAAATCCTTTGCATTTTCATCAAGTGTATTCCAGCTCACGCGGAGGAGTGGATCCTCTCTAAGCACGCCGAGGAGAGCCGAGTCAAGGATGCATGGCGTTAGGAGCACTTTTTCCACGGCTTCCCATCCACATCCCATCCCTTACAGGACCTTTCAGCTAAAGAAACAAATCAGTCACAGCATTATTTATGTCTATTTTCCCAAAAGCTCAGAAGCAGCCAGCTGTATTTTGTTCAGCCTGTCCCAAAAGGCTCCTAACAAAGAAGAGACCAAAGCTGGAACGTGCGCCGGATGATTTTTGAAAGCTACGAATGACTGCGGCAAGGAAGCAGCTGGGAAGTCCCCAGGCGGACACAGCCCGTTGGCATGCCCCATGCCCTGCAGGATCCCTATTTCTTCTTGAGGGGACTCAGGATGAGGGAAGGAGAGGGAGAAGAGGCCGCTTGTTGTTCTGGTGGGATCTCAGCATCATCTAGACCTGCTCACCCGGCTCCCTGCCCCAGCCTCTCCTCCGCAGGCAGTGCTGGGGTAAGAAAGGCTTTGAGACACAATACAACCCTTGCAGGGGCCATTAAACCCTCCCAGGCTCATCAGCAGAGGAATTAAATTCCCCCCTCACACCATTCATGGAGAGAACGCATCCTCAAGCAGCTCACCTGGCCCCGGGAACACCAGCGTTTGCTTTTAAACCAACAAACAAGGGGTAGAAACTCAGGGTAACCACAGCCACATGAGGACCAAGACTCAACAGGAGATGGTAGGAAGGACCTGCTGGTGGGAAAACTGTAAACCCAGGGCAAGGAGAAGGGCAAGGGATGGACATCTAAAGCCCATTTTTCCTCATTTCCCAGTAGAGCTGGGAAATGGGGACGCCACCTCACTTGCCTTCATTTCCTAAACTCTTGAGATGATCCCCAAAAAAAGCCTGGAAATCCCAGACTCTGTAGGCTACGAAGCCCTTTCCACCAGGCTGATGGGTGGACGGTTCCTCTCCATGCCAAACCCAACACAACCCTGCCTGCAGCTCCCCATATTTCTTCATTTCCTAAACTCTTGAGATGATCCCAAAAAAAGTCTGGGAATCCCAGACCCTGTAGGCTACGAAGCCCTTTCCACCAGGCCGATGGGTGGACAGTTCCTCTCCATGCCAAACCCAACACAACCCTGCCTGCGGCTCCCCACATTTCTTAATGGCAGGAGGAAAGCAAGCATCAACCAGAGGAGGAATTGCAAAAAAGCAGCGAGATTTAAAAAAAAAATAAATAAATAAAACGGAAGCCCTTCAAAGGCAGCTCCTCAAGGTTCGAAGGAACACGGCCTTAATTTCATCAACTGTGAAAACCCATTAGCATCTTACTAAAGGCCATGCAAAATATTCATCTGGGGGATATTTTACGCGAAACTGCCGCTGTGCCTTAAAAGCTGCCGCAAAACGTTAACAGCAGCCACGTTGAAACCCCCCTCCCGGGGCGGTCACCTCCAGGTGGGTTTTAGTGAAGGTGGCAGCAGGGACAACAGCACGGGGTGACCCAAGGGAAGAATAAAGTACGGAGCAAAGTTTGGCTTCGTCAACGTTGGTTTTCCAGCCCGGCTGCGTCGGGGCAGGGTGACGTGCGGACCCTGTAAGCGTCAGAAGGTGGAGGGAAGGGGCTGGTCCTGGGTCACAACCCGAATCCAAGCGGGATTTACAAGCCCCTTCCTCCTCCCTGCCAGCTCGCGGGAGATTCTGGGGGCAATTCTTGGTTTTTTTTCTCCCCCCCTTGAAAACACCACGGTGGTTTATTTAACAAGCCCCAGCTCTGCCACGGTGGGGAATTAGAAGGCAAGCAGCTCTCTGCTGTGGCCTCTGATTAATAAAATATATTATTGGCAACCCAAAGCGAGCTTTGCCAGTGCCTACAAACACAAGCCAGCGGTGACTCAGCAAAGCTGTAGCTATTTCTCTCCCCCCACACACCCCCCTCAATATCCCAGGTAGTCGCATCTCGGGGTGTGCATGCGTGCGCGGTCCTGGCTCCCGGGATGCCGCGCAGGTCGTCATGGAAACCCAACGCTGCTGAAATCGTCCCTGCTCCGGAGAATCCTGCACTAAATTTCCCCTCCCAAGCCTGGCCAGGGATGCCCCAACCAGAAGCGAGACCAGGCTGTGGCATAAATTGGCAGCGCGGGAAGGAGGAAAGTGATGGGGTTTCCCTTTTCTTAAGCTATTCCTGGCCTTTAAACTCACCCAAACAGCAGGGAAGATTCTCTGTTGTCTCGTACGAGACTGTGCTGGGCACCCTGCCCTTGCCCAGCACCCCGGCCGCATTCTAAGCCCCAGCCAGGGCATAACGTCACGCTTTATATTTTTTAACTAGCCAAGTTATCTTGGCAAGACCAATCAAGGGATATGACACGAAAAAGCACATTATAACAAGGGTTTCCCACCACCTCGGGCAGCTCTGTCCACCCCTAGTTAGTTCCGCTGGGAAACCAAGCAGATTTTATACAGCTGCCCTGCAAAAACATCAACGTTGGTAAGATTTGGGGTTTCTAATGGCCTTTCCTACACCTCACTAGTGGACTCGCCCAGCCCCACAGCGCAAAACCCTTCGGCTGTTACTGAGCGTAAAGGATTTTCATCCGTGAATCGGCCACGCTAAGCAGGGCCCTGGAGCAGAGACAGGCAAAGTTTTCCAGGAAAAAAAAAAAAAAAGTAATAAAAAAAGCAGCCCAAAAAAACCCACAGAAATGCTTGGCAACCCCTAAATTTCCATGCCTTTGTCCGAGTTCCAAAGAGCTGTTTGTGCCTGGAGGGTGCCAGCGCTGTGTCGCTGCAGCGTTTAAACAAGCCGCCACCACAGAAAAGGAGATTTGCGTTCGGAAACTCCCCGTGATTTTGTTTTTCCAATCCTATCGCAAGAAAAAAAAAAAGGTGGCGTTTTGAAAGCAATTTTGATAGAAATTTCTATTTTGGCTAACTACAAGTGGGTCACCAAGGGATGGCTCGGACCCTCCTGGACCAGACACCACAGGGATGGGCACTGCGGGGGGAGATGGGAGCAGTAACCAACACCATCGATATTAATATTTCCAATCGGGCAGCAGGAGGTTCTGATCAGTGAAATAAGGAGGAGGTGGTGGCCCAAACGAGTAGAGTTTGTCCCCCATCCTAAGTCCTGCCCCAGAAGCAGACGCACCCTCACACCTATGGCCAGCTCTGCAGCAGCCCGTACCACCGCCCTCCGGGACCAGAGGCACCCCCTGATTAATTATTTGTCACTGCACACCATAAACCATGAAGGATTTGAAACGGAAACCTTACGGTGCAACACAGACAAGGTCACCTTTCCCCTGCCCGGGCTCAGCTCTCACATTCCCAGGTTCAACACCGAGATACCAGCCCAGCGGGAGAAGATACTGTAATTACATCCCACCCTCGTGATGGTCGCGTGCAGCAACCGGAGATTCGGCCTCCCCATCCCAGCACTGCAACGATCCAAACAAACAAAGGAAGCAAATGGGATCTGGGAGGAAAGTATCAGGGAACATCAAGAAATCCTTAAATTCAAGTCATCTCAATGAGCAACGCCGTGGCCGGGCTCTGCCAAGACGGCTGGTCCCAAGGGGCGCTCGACTGCCTGCTGCGGACTTGGCCCTACAAATCTAACTTTGCTTTTGGAGACCGCCCCCCCCCCCCTAAATAATTCGGGGTCTTCAAAGTCGACAAAGCAACACATCCCCAAACCTGCTAATTTTATCCTTCCTATTTATAGCCATGCCCACAGCCCAGCCATGCCGGAGCATCTTTGAGCCCTTGCCGGCACGGCTGGGTCCCCACAGAGCTACAAAAGACGGACGAGAGCCAGAAACTCGGATAAGGCCACGGACAAGGCTTTTAAAAATGTAAATGAAGCCCAAGGAGTTGGCCTAATCCCGCAGGCAGGCGCTCCGCAACACGCAAAAATGAGATTAGCGCAAGGTCCCCTTGGCGCAGGTCGGGCCCATCTGCTTGGTATTCTCCTTGCGGAGGGTCTCCCCGAGGACAGGACCAAGCCCAGAGCTTCCAAGGACATCTCCCACCCCAGCACCGTCCTGCTCAGGCATAATCGTCCTGGCAGGTGTCAAATGGGGGGGGGGGGGGGGGGGAAATTAAAAAAATGCAGTTTTGGGCCAAATCAGCGTTTCATTCACAGAACGTCACTGCTGATGCTGCATCCCTCAAAGGGCAAGGAAAGTGCACGGGAAGCTGGAAAACCCTCTTCCAAAGCTTTGGGGAAAGGCTTATTTTTCTTTTCAGCATTTATTTGGGTAGGGTTTGGTTGTGTTTTTGTGGGGGTTTTTTTGGTTTCATTTTTGTTTTTTTTTTTTTTTTTTGAAAAAGCAGCTGGAAAAATCCGCTTTGCCATCGAGCTCCAGCGCTGGCCCACAGCCCTTGGCCGCTGCTGGGGCTCCTCCAAGCCCAGCCTTGCTGCATCCCTGGTACCTCCCTGGTCCTCCCGGCCGGGCAAGCCCCAGAGGAGCGCAAAGCTCCCTGAGCCACGTTTCAAATCGGCCTCTTCACCAAAGATTTCCGCTTAAAATATGCCACGCTAAACTCCAAACACGGCAGTTGCGTACGAGCTGAGGACGGCAGAAGGGAGGCTTTAACCCTTGACCCCACCAGGTGCTTTCCAGAGGCTCAACTCAGCCCAAAGGACCATCCGCTTGTTGCCCGTCAGCCTCCGGACATCTTCCCTTCTCCCCCAGAGCGCTTTCAACCCAAACACAGAAACAAAAGGGAAACTGAGGCACTGGAGGGTTGATGCGACCTGCCAGTGCAGCGGGAAGCGTCATCTAGGGGTTTTCAGCCCCCTTCTCACCACTGGAGCCTCTTGCCCCCCCCCAGCAGATGCCTCCACCTCTCTAGCGAAGCCAAAACCACACGTTTGGAAGGCTGCCTGTTTAGGGCACCCCCCGGCTCTGCCAGACCCCGTGCTCGGTGCCCGCTCAAGCCCCGGCAGGGATGCTCCAAGGTCTCCCCTCTGCTCGTTTCCAGCGGTGTTTGCACGGCTAAGCCAGCCCCGAGCAGGCTCGGCTCCCCTCGCCGGGGTGATTAATAGCAGTTTCGCTAGTAAAACAAAAGGCCATTAAGAGCGCTAATATTTGCTCTCCCTCCTCCCTGCCTACTTCATTTCATACTTCAATGCAAGCCCGGCACGCTCTCCCCGACGAGGAATTAAGAAGGGCACCGAGCCATGTTGATTTCCCCCACGACAGGGGGATCCGATACGTCTGCCTGAACCCAGAGACGCCCGGACCCACTGGCTGGGAAAGCCGGGATGCTCCTGGCTCCATCCACCCAAGCAAGCGATAAATCCCGGACCAGGGTGGAGAGGATGGCCATGCCCTGTCTCCGCCTGAGACCAAGTTTTTTAACATTAAGGAGAAGAGCAGCATCTCCGCGGGGATTTTAGCTGACCTCGTGACGGGAAGAGCGGCACATCCATCCCCGGCCCAGCCCTGCAGCAGTGGGGACCCCATTAACAGCAAAAAGCTTCATTTATGGCAGCTTCGAGCAGCCCAGACCCCACAGCCTCTAAGGAGCTTGGAAATCAGGAAATAAACCCCCAGGGACCAAATCCCGAGGAGAAAAGGCCCAATTTGGGGGTCCTCGCTGCTCACCAATGCCGGGTCCTCCACAGCTCGCACGGGGACAATCTTCCCTTACCAAAAACCTCCAAGCCAGAAGAAACCTCCTTACTCCGAGACACTTCAAGAGGATGCTGAGGCTCCTTGAATCCTTTTATACGAAAGGTCCCGCCCTCCCCAGGTGGGATGTGTCTGGGCTAAAAGCCCTGGGGAGGGGGGTTGAGCGCTTTTGGGTTTATTTGGGGTATCAGCTGGGACGGTGATTTGCTCCGGTGCTTGACACAAGAGCCGGCCAAGCCAGTATAACACAGGCCAACAGCCCCATGTGATGGGATACGCGTTTTCCATTCAGGATACACAAATTCATTAAAATATAACCTTTTTTTCTCAGGGTAGGAACAGTTTCCCATTTCAAGAGCAGTCGCGGATTTTCCCATGTCCCCTTCCCAACAAAGTGGATGGTTTTAACAGGTCATACTCGTGCTGCTGCTCTATTTTAATAGGCTTTTTTTTCTTTTTTTTTGACCTGCTTAAGCGCATCGAGTCGACCTGGAACCGCCGGGCCGCAGCACGCGGCCGGAGTACGTTGGCGGAGCAAAACCACCACGGCTCAACACCAGCAGCAGTTTCGACTCCTCAGCCCCACCACGCCCAGGATGGGATTTGAAACTCGAGGGTTCTCCGCTCGCTGGGATGAGCCGGTACTGGGAATTAGGGGATTTGGACCCTCCACGATGTGGTTTTGAGTTGGAACGCGGTGTTGAGGGTGCCGACCATGACACCGACGCCAGGCAGAGCAGGCAGCGCTGGAGCTGCTGGGCTCTCCTGGTGAGCAACGGACTCAAGCCCCCCCAAAAGAGGCCATCATGGACCATCTCACCAAAAAAATCCCTGATTATCACCAAAAGCAAGGATTTGGATTTCAGCCCAGCCCTTGCCCCAGGTAGCAGAGACCCCAGAAGGCGGAGGGGAACCCCCTTCTCCCCCAAACCACGTGCTGAACGTGAAGGACTACGTTTTGGAGCATCTCAGAGATTAATTTCCACGTCCCATGTTTCAAATGATGGCCCAAGGATAAAGTCGATCCAGGAGAAGGCTGTTTCACCGTGAGCGTCCCGTGGGATTTCTCCCGGGAGTAGGCACTGTCTGCTGCCGCAGGAACGCGGCAGGATGGGACTCGCAGGTCTGCAGGCCAGGGAAGGGCGATGGAAATGGGGAAAAAACCACAGATTTTGAAATATTGCTTGAAGGAAAGGGTTCTTAAGGGATTATTTCCTTTCTCCTTGGTTTCTTAGTATATTCTCCACTGGTTTTTCCCAGGTAGCTGGGACCTGAGGTGCCCCCGGGCTCGGCGCTGCTAACAAACGTATTTCTGTATCCTCACATCTCTCCCAGCTAATCTTTAGGGAAAGGGGAATTGACAAACTGGTGAAAAACTGACTGACACTCCAATCAAAATACAAAAGAAACAGAAATAAATGGCTCTGAAAAGAATCGCTATTTAATTAGAAATTACATCTGTGCCAGTGAGTCACGGCGGGGAAGCGATACATCAGCGGGCTCCGGCAGCGAAGGGCACCTGCCAGCAGCATGACAATGGGCACCAGCTCCATCCTGGGGCCACAACGGGAGATTTTGGGATGGGGGGGGAGGGGCAGGGTGGACCCCCGGCCATGGGGAGTCCCCTGCTAAGCCTTGCCGAGCCGAGAGCCGCCCTGCAGGAACCAGCCTGGCGCCACCCCGGAAAATAAAATGCCTGCAAGCCCGAAAGCTTTGCAGAGAAATCCCCTCCCAGCAGTTTTCCTGCTGGAATGGGAAAATCCCTGGTAAATCAGATCTAAAGAAAAGCATCAATAGCGGTTGCAGAATGAGGGAGGGAGAGACATTAGGGAGGTAGGAATAAAACCACTTCTCTCTCTCCATCACTCCCTGGCCACGTCCCTCCCCCGAGGAAACCCTGACCCTCCATCAGTGGGGTACCAAAGCTGGGTGGCATCTGGGGATCCCCCCCAGCTCCTCTGGGAGACCCCGAGGAAGGCGGGATGGGGTAGGAGAGGATGTCCAGCAGGGAGATGGGGGACACGGATCAGTCACAAGGATGCCAAGAGGTGCTGAGACCGGGGTGGTCCGTGACCCGCTAGTTCTGGGCCACGCACGATGCACGGGTGGGAAGCAGCATCCTTGGGGAGGCTCCTGCCGAAAGCTGCGTCCGTCGCCAAATTCTTCGCGGGGAGGAATTGGGGCTTTGCAAAGCAGCAAATAAAAGCAGAAAATAGATTAAAAAGAAAAAAAAAAAGCAACAAAAAACAAACCCCATCCTCTCTCTATTCTTCCTCCACAAACGATGAATCCGCCAGCAGCTGGAAGCACAGCCGGAGCGAAGCAGGTCAGATGGACATCCCTCCCCACGGCCGCCGCTTTGCCCCCCCAGTGCTGGGGGTGCTCAGAGCCAGGGATGCCCTTCGGCATGGGACCAGCCGAGGGTGTACCATCCCAGGCTTCGGAGCAAAGGAAAGCAGGAGCGAAGGGTGGGGCGTGCTGCAGGCTTGGCTTCTCGGGTGTCTCGTAAAGGCTGAGCCTTTCTGTCCCCTCTCCCCCCTTTCCAAGGGTGGAGCTCGTTGGCTCAAGACACCATCCAGAGGGTTTCGGGAGGTGATAGGAAATACAGCTTGGGCCTCTGACCTCACGCTGGAGGCTTTGGACATTCCTGCAGGGCCATTTCTGCTGCCTTAGCTTCACCAGCAGGGACAGGACTTTCCAAGGTGAGTTTTGGGGCAGCACCGATGCTCGGGGTCCTGCTCTGCAGCGCTGGGTATTTTCAAGCATCTCTTATCAACCTGGCTCGGACCAAAATTCCCTGGAGCGCTGGTACCCATCACAGAGGTGATGAGCAGATGCCTACGGGAGAGAGAAAGAGCCAGTCATGGATGGAGCAGTGTTTCCTCCCCAGTCCAGGGCTCAGACACTCGTTTAATTCCCCGCTGTAGTTTATTCAGGTCCTGTTCTGGCCCAAATCATTCGATATCTTTTATCGCCTTTGCCAGATACACTGTGCATGTTCGGAGGTGAGACCTCATGCGGTCCCGCATCAGCAGTCCGATGTGGATTTCCCAGGAGCAGCACCTCCATCTCCGTTTTACCACCTCCACTCTCTCCCCAATTTACTGTCCTAATGTCCCTGCTGATTTTCGGCTCTGCCTGGTTAACGGCAGGGGCAGAGCGTGAGCTGGCATTAACCTGCTATTAGAGGAAATCGAAGCCTGGGAGCAGAGGAGAGAGTGTCATGGTTGTTGGGAGATCCGGGTGGCCACGTTGTGCCCGGCGGAGCTTCAGGTGCAAATAATTGCACGGAGGAGGTTCCTGCTGAAAACTTCCTACTGACCATGTCATTACCCTGGAAAATTTCATTACGATAGGGCTGTGCACTGAGGGATTGCTTGCCAGCATCCGCCACGCACCCGGTGCTCCTGCCATCCTGG
Source organism: Sterna hirundo (assembly GCA_009819605.1). Classification (NCBI taxonomy): domain Eukaryota; kingdom Metazoa; phylum Chordata; class Aves; order Charadriiformes; family Laridae; genus Sterna; species Sterna hirundo. Next base: position 22,716,996 of record CM020445.1, read on the forward strand.
GCATTCACCGCCCGACCCCGGTCCGAATGCCTGGTGGGAATGGGAAGAGCCCCCAAAGCATCATCTCGCGACGAGCTGCTCGCTGAAGGATGAGTCAGTTCGGGTCCACGCCAAAAAGTGTGTTCAGCACTTTTGAATATACCCGGTAGGAGGCAATAAATAACACGTATGCGCACACGCCGCCTCGCCTCTGGCAGACCTGGGATTGCCACCTATCGTCGCCGTTCAGCTCTAGGACAGGAATCTCTCCTTGTTTCCATTGCTGCTAAACTGGATGGATTTTCCCAGGCTGGATCCTTGCGTCGGGCCAATTTCCTCCCCCCGTTGGGCCCCCCCCCCCCCACCAGACCAGACCCCCCCCACACACATGCACACACAGGCCCGTGGGTGTTATTTTTCCTCCTGCCCAGGCAAGTCCTGCAGCAGGGACCTTTGCTTAGGATGACGCTCCTGCATCCTGAGAGCGCTGGGGTTTTTTTACGGATCCTGCAGAAATTGCCCCCGAACATGACCCACAGAGTGGCAGCGGGGGGGGGGGCATTTTGCATTCAGAAGGGACCAGCCTTAACGACATTATTATTTAAAGAGGGGGAATGGAGTGGGGAAACTGAGGTACAGTCCCCCTCCCCGTCAAGTAAAGGACCCCCCACCCCAGCGCTGCCTCAGTTTCCCCGGGTGCTGCCCTTCCCCCTTCCCCCCCGCCCCGCTCCGCACCGTGCAAAGGGGCTCCCGGCCCCTTTAAGCCCCCCCCGCCCGGCGGAGGCTCGGCCCCTTTCTCTGACACAGCAGCCGCCGGGGCGAGCCGAAACCGGGAGCCGCGGGGAGCGGGGAGGCTGCGGCCGGGGCCGGGGGCCGGGCGCCCACCGCCGCTCCGCCCGCCCCATGGCTCTGCCCGGGGCGCCGGGAGCAGCCCGCCCCCCTCCGCCCCCCCGGCGCCCAGGGGGCGGCCGGCCCTGAACCGGCATCGCTGCCGCCGGTCGGTCCCGGGGGCACCGGGGGAGGGTGCGGGGGTGCGGGGCAGCGGGGGCAGCGGGGAGGGAGGAGGTGGGGCGGGGGGGATGCGGGAAGCGGGGATGCAGGCAGCGGGGATGGAGGATGCGGGTACCGGGGATGGAGGATGCGGGGATGCGGGCACACGGGGGGATGGAGGATGCGAGCAGCGGAGATGGAGGATGCGGGTACCGGGGATGGAGGATGCGGGTACTGGCATCATCCGTCCCCGGTGCCTCCGAGGATGCGGGTACCGGGGATGGAGGATGAGGGTACCGGGGGTGGAGGATGGGGGTACCGGGGATGAAGATACGAGCATGCCGGGACCCCCCACCCCTCCTTCCCTGTGCGCACCCCCGGGCTGGGGGGATGTGTCCCCCCCCCCACCCCACTCCATCTCCACCCGTGCTGCTTCCCCCGCTCCCCTCGAGGGAAGGGGGGGGTGGCGTTTGGGGGCAAGGTGGGTTTCCCCCCGCCCTCGTCACCCGAGGCGGGGTTGGGGCTTGAACCGGGGAGGGAGGGTGGCGGCGGGGAGGGGGCTGCCTGACACTGCCCCCCCCCCCCGCCAAAGCAGAGGGGTCCCCTGGGACGTGTTCCTTCCCCCCCGCGGGCTGTCACCTGTGATAACGTCTCACCCCTTCCGACAGCGACAGACCGAAGGAAAGTGGCCCCCGGACTCCTCTTGTGTCACGCAAAAGCCCTGAGGGAGGAGGAAGAGGAGGAGGAGGAGGAGGGGGAGGAAGTAAGAAAAGGAGAAGGGGAAAAAAAAGAAAAAAAAAAAAAGGACCAGGAAGAGCTTGGACTGGAGCCAAGGAGGGGTTCTGGATCGCGACGGTAAGTTCCCGAGCTGCGCGCCTGTCTGGCTGTCTGGCTGTCCGTCTATCCATCCATCTGGCTCAGCGAGACCCCGATGTGCCTAACCTTGGGGTCTCAAACTGGAAGGCGGGGGGGTGCGGGGGGGGGGGAGAGAAAAGAGGACAGGAACAGTGTCAGGCTGCATCCTGCCCCCTGCCTCAATTAGGGGGGGGGCACTGTGGGGGTACGTGGGGGCTTGTCCTTATGGTGAGGCTGCGATCAAGGTAAGGCAGGAGTGGGCAGGACACCCCCCACCCCCCCCCCAGCTTTCTGGCTCTGGAAGGGATGGCTCCCTCATGTTGTTTGTCTGTCTGTCCTTGCAGGAGGGGACCCTGGGCTCCCCAGGACACCTGCGCCCAGCTGGGAGACCCCCCCCCCACCACCACCCAGCGTTGGAGCTGGAGACACAGGGAACAGCATCGGTCCCTGGGGACACCCAGCCCCGCGTCCCCATCCCCAGCATTGGGGAGCAGGCAAGGCGTGAGCCGCTGGATTTTAGCTTCCTGGGACATCCGACAGACTCTTCCTCTTCCTCCTCCTCCTCCTGCTCACCTGACCAGGCAGCGCTTGCCTCCTCCACTCACCCCATGGCCGCTCCACATCTCCCCACAGCCACCGGCTGAACTCCCTCTGCAGCGTTCCTGACTCCGCATGGTGCATCCCGACCCAGCTCCCCGCTCCAAACCGGAGCCCCCCGACCTCGCAGGGAGGCGAGCGTGCGGCTGGGACTTTCTTGGAGGCAGGGGAACGTTAAGATGTTGAAAGCTCCCCGGCCGAGAGGGGCTGCGCGGACGCCAGGCCACCCGGCTAGAGGGGAGCAGGATGGACAGAGCCGTTGGGGCCGGGAACCGAGGCCGGTAGGGAAGGATGGACTCCCGGACCTGCCAGGACAGGCAGCCCAGTGACCACCCCAGCAGCAGCAGCAGCAATTGTAGCAGCAGCAAGAGTAATTGCGAAAGGGAAAGGATCCGGAGTCGGATGAAAATGGTGATCGGGCAACTGGAAGGCATCTTACAGGAGCTCAAGGAGGTGGCCAAGGAGCTCCGGGAGGTAGGAAAACCCGCAAGATGCCATCGCATCCCTCCGCGGGGTCGCGGTAGCTGCTGGCCCCAAATGCGGGTGCCCTGTCCCCGTCCCCCTGCCTGTCCCCTGCCTCAGGGCCGGGCTGGGGGGAGCAGGGGCAACTCAGCACCCGCAACCCGTCAGCCCCAGGAGGGCCCTGGGGTGGCACGGCACGGCTGATGTGCAATAGGATTTTCAAAACGAGGGGGGAGAAAAAAAAAAAAAACAAATACGGTTTGTGTAAAACTGCCCTTGACCTTGACCCCAGGGTTTGCTCGGGGTCAGGGGGCCCAGCTGAGGCACCCACCCTGCGGGTGCTGGGGGTGGGAGAAGCACCGTGGGGTCAGACGCTGGGGCTGGGGGAGCCGGTGCTGTTGGCACCGTGTCCCGGTCAGCTCTGTTCTGCCTTGGGCAGGGGGGGCTGGGAATGCTTTCCAGGCCCCTTTCAAACCAGGGAGGTGGATGGAGAGGGGATGGTGGGTCCCTCTGGCATTGCAGAGAGCACTAAAAATACGGCATCGGCCCTGGGTGCGATGGGGGGGGGGGTGTCCACGGGCTGGGCAGGGGGCCAAAGCGACGGGCTGTCCCGTAGCCTGGCTGTCAGTGTCCCTTGCTCCTGCAAAACAAAAAATAATACGTATGTGCACACACATATAAAGTGTGGCTGGACTTTCCTCCCAGCGGCAGTGGCAGTTTGGTGGGGAATTTAATATTTTTGCGGCTCAAGGGGGAGTGTCACACATTCCCGGCAGAAGGGGACGTGGATGAGGCTGGTAATTTGGGACGTGTCTGCGGGTGACAGGGAAAGCGGTGGATGGAAAGCGTGCGGTAGCCTTGGGCACGGCGTGGCAGCTTGTTTTGCAATGGGGCAGGCGGGCGTTTGCACCCTCTTTGTGACCTGAGCCAAACGTGATGGGGTTACACCCCGGGTCGTGTGAAACCTCTTTTCCCCCCCACCAAGGAAGGGCAGAAACTGGTGGAGGTTTTGCCACGGGGCTGTGCCGGAGCAGCCCCACATGGGTCAGTGACACCGGGATGCCACCGAGAGAGCGCTGATGCAGGAGGACCAACGTCATCCTCGGTGCGGACGTGGCTGTGGTCAGGGAGGTGGCATCTTCCAGCCTGAAGCATCCTCTGGGATGCAGCGTCCTCCTTTGGGATGGCTCCGCTCAGTCCAGGAAATTTTGGGGAGGCCGTCCTGCCGGGGGAGGGGGGGGGTATGCCACATCCCATCACGCCGCCCCACTGGGTTCCCACGAGGGCTCGACCTGGTCACGGCATCCCTAGAGATTTTCCTTCCTCTCGTGGCTTCGCCAGTCCTTCCTGCAACGGAAAGCGAAAGGCAAACCCGGCCACCCAAAGCAAAAAGTGCCCTCCCCCCATTCCCCCAGCGCCAACAGGGGAGCCCAAAACCCCGCCAACAAATCCCATGCGGATTAAAAATAGTCATAATAGTAATAATCGGGAGGCAGAGCTATTTTCCGTTTAGCCCGAGCTCGCTTCATGCTCCTCCAGGAGCTTAAGGAGGCCTTTAAAGTGAGGATGACGGCAGTTCGGCCCCTTTCGTTGAGCCCGCGGATTTAAGGCCGGGTGGGACCACCACAATCATACAAGCATCCCTCTTGCCGGGGATGGGGAGGGATGAGACGGGACAAATCTCTGGCCATTTCACAGCTGAGGCTGGGTTGTTCTTCCCGCCAAGCCTCGGGTGGCTCCACGGGATCCCCAACCAGCTCTTGGGGCCAGAAGGACGTTGAGCATCCCCGCAGCGCCTTTAGTAGGCTGCCCAAGTGAGGTTGTACCCGTGCATCTCGGAACAGAGCGGGAACAGTGGCCTGAGGACACAGGGGAGGGGGAAAGGGCTTTCGGCATTCCCTGGGGACATGTTTTGGGAAGCAGGCTCAAAGGAGGAGGAATAATGCTGGAGGGTGGAAGAGCTGAGCTGGGCGCAGGCAGGTCCCCGTGCTTTGAGGAGAAGAGGGCGGCTAGAGGACACCCATCCTCTGGCCCTCACCCCAGGGAGACCCTGCTCTTGTGCCAGGGAGGGGGTCCACATCCCATGAGATGGCTTCTCCCGAGGGTACTGGAAAGCGCTGAGGCCTGGGAATGATTTTTCCATGGAGCTGGCCCATCCCTAGACACCAATGACCTCCCAGGCTGAATCCCATAACTGCCTTGGAAGAGCTCCTCACATCATGGAGCAACACGACCAGGTCAGCGTAGAACTAGCCACAAGGTGCCCACCACGAGAGGGGTCCTAAACGTCAACCTTTCTCAACAGCTCCTACCACGTACCCGTATCACTTTGCAGCGATTAGTTGAATTTATACAAAACAGCAAAAAACTCAGCACAAGAGCAGGCTCCAGAGCTAAAACACACCGGTCCGACCGAGCTAAACCGAGCTCCAGCAACTCAGAGGTCTGGTTTTCCCCAAACCAGGCAGATGTTGGGCTTTAGAGGCTTTGGAAGTTCAAGCCCTTGTCTTCTGGATCTCTCAGAGCAAGCTCAATGGAGGCACGTTACAGAGAATTCTCTTTCAAACCTGCCCGGAAAAGTATGTGGTAGACACCAGGCTGGCAAATTGTAAGCTCTAAGATATTGCTGAAAGAGAAGATGATAAAAAAAAAAAAAAAAAAAATCAGGCCCTGCAGCTGTCTGCCTTGCATGTAGTGATGTTCTTCCTCAGCTGGAGGTGGGGGCCAGGACACGGGGACAAGGCTGGGGACAGGCAGCCCTGCAGCCCCCAGCGGGGACCGATGGCCCCAAGCGTAAGTGGGCTCACGGGTGGGGGTCCCAGGAGGGGCTGCTCAGGGTCATTAAAGCCCTTTAGTGCCCACAGGGCCCTGGCACTTGGGACACTGGTGTATTCTCCGACAGAGCCACCACAGGGGCTTTGGAAACGTCCATCCCTGTGGCCATCTCCTCTGCCTGGGGCTTTGTCGGTGGGTTGGGATGCGGAGCTGGATGCGCTCGGTGAGGGCAGTGGTGGACCCCATCCTGCTGCACCCGAGGCACCTGCGGAGCCAGAAAACCTTCACGGGAACCTGCTCCTTCCCGGTTCTGGCAAGAGGAGCTGGGTACCAGGACTTTGGAGGTCTGGAAAAAGCCGCCAGGTCATAACCACCTTGACAAAAACAACCCCAAAGCCATCAAAACCCCTGTCTGGGCACGAGGGCTTTCACCCAGGGATGATTCCTGCTCTGAAACCACTCGTCAGCTCCGGGTGCAGCCAGCTCTGACTCATATGAGTCTTCTCTCCCAGGTTGTCCCTGCTTCAGCAGAGATTTTGAGTCCAGGATTGCAGGATGCTCCGGGGAAAGGTTTGAGTGGGGGACCCCAGGGCAGCCCCGCTCCACCAGCCCATCCGTGGGGATGCGATGTGGGACCAGACCCCAGTTCGGGCTCCATCCCCGGCTGCCGGGAGCGGTTCCCACCTGAAGGCTGTCATTCCAGATGTCCGTTTGATTCAGGATGCTGTTTTACCAGTTTCCCCGCTCCCACTCTCCCTCCCTCCCTCTCTCCCTTTTGTGTATATAATTATTCCCCAGCACTCCAAGACAGGGCTGTATTATGTGCGGGGAAAGTGATTATTAGAATCTTTGATTGAAATCGCACACTGGAAGTAGAAATCAGGCAGGAGGCAGGCAGGGAAGGCGCTTCCGCCGAGCGCTTGCCATGCTGCCGGCCCTCCCACGCACCTCCTGCCAGCCCCGGCCTTTTCCCGCAGGAATAAGGGTGATGCCACGGGGAAGAAGATACCCCAGGAGGTCCCAACCATCTCCACTTGCAAGGCTGAGCTCCTTGGGGCATCCCTTTGATTAGCGCTGGGGGTGGGAAACCATCCGTGGGATATATTCAGAGGTGGGAAAGAAAAACAAACAGCTGTGCACTTCTCCCTTTGTGCAACCCCCTCATCCCACCCAAAATCCCATGGGAAGGGTGCTATCACCCCTGTGCCCCCTGATGTGGGAGCAGTGGGGTCCCACCACGCAGGGAAGCAGCACCGAGGGGTCCCCTCCAAGCCTTGGGCAGGAGGAAAGTCCTCCCTGCCACCCCTTACGACAATAAATACTTTAATAATGTTGTAATCAATAAGTGATTAGCTGGGAACGCTTGGGAAAGTTCACGGTGAGGAGGCGCCTTATTATTCTAATAATAACATGTTTTAGAGAGCTGCGCGATGGTTTCAAACTATTTCGTGGCTGATGATCTAGCAAACAATCCTGAGATCCGCGGCACGCTCATTTATAAGCGTCAGCTCAGGGAAGAGAGGCCCCCCTGTAACCCAGCTTCTCTTTGTGAGCTCCAATTAATCATTTATTCCTTATTAAATATTTACTCACCTTGCCTGCGCCGGGCAACGGTTTGGGAGATGCGAGAAGGTCCCTGCTCCGGGAGAGTTTGGCTGCGGGGTTGCAGGGGCTCTGCCGGAGGCTTTGGGGTGGCTCTTTTCCCACCCCCAGCCAGGGAAGGAGGAACTGATGTTCAAGGTGACGGTGTCAAATGCCTCCAGGACGGTTTGAGGCTTTGGGAATAGGGTTGGGGATTTTTTTCACATGGGCCACGCGGTCCCGTTGCACGTCCCCTCTGGGTGCCAGCTGGCAGCCAAGGAGGGTGCGGGGCCAGTCGGGTCAGATCCAGCCTGGGAAAGCAGGTGTGTAGCGTGGAACGGTGCTTTGGACTCCAAAATGTGCTGCTGGAGGGGGGCTGGGGCTGGGGATCCAGCCGGCAGCTGAGGGAGCATGGGGTCTGGGGGGGGCACGCACAAAAAATCCCTGCTCCTCTCCCGAAAAATCCCTGCTCCTCTCCCAGCAGGACGAGATGTTTGGCTCTGGGTTGGGAAGAGAGTCGCATGGCACAGAAGGGTAGCCAAGGGGACGCGCACACAGGTCCCCTCCATATCAAAGCTAAGACACCCCCCCCCCCAAGCTTTGATCTCCCCACTCTGGACCCCCCCCCCCCCTTTTGCCCAGCGGTACCCACCGATCTGAGTGCCGATCCGCTTCGCCCACCCACTTCAAAGGCCGTGCCAGGATGAAGGGGCCATTAGACGGTACCGCTTTGATCCCAGCATCTTCCAGCTCCTTTCCCGGCCTCGGGAATATACGCATTACCAATTACCGGCCATGAAGCCTTTGAGGTCCCCTCTTGTCCCCCCACCTCATCCCTCGCCTCTCCAGCATCTTCTGGAGCTTCCAGGCGGCTTAGCTCCTCGAGAGGAAACAGCGTGGCCCACATGTGGAAGCTGGAGCCACCAAGCCAGGAACCTCCGTTGCTTGATTTGCAGCCAATAATCAAAAATCCCATTAAAAAACAACAATGCTCCAGATGTTCAACATCTGGCCTCAGCTGGGGAGGTAAACACTTGATTTGGGACACCCAGGCTTTTATCGGGAAAGCTCCTGGCTGCCAGCAGTATCCAAGGGTGTGGGGACAGTACGTGGGGTGAGGGGAGCACCCGGCACTCCCAGTTGGGCTGAATGATGGGAGGTGGGTTTTGGGGTGGGAGCGAACTGGTCGGCGCCGTGGTTTAGCGCATCCTCGCTCAGTGCCGGTCTCTACAGGGTGCCACGGGGACATGGGTCCATCCCTCTGCCGGGCTCCAGTTCATCCTCCGGCTGCTCAAAGTTCTTCCCTTTGGGCAACAGATGAGCACCTTTGGCCACCCAGCACCTACTTTCAGGGCACTTGGACACAAGAGGATGAGGCCCCTTGGTGACACCATGCACGAAGCCAAGGGGAATTATTTTTTCTCCCTGTTTTCCTGCTGCCGGGTATCCCTGGCTTGACCAGGGATGCTCTGCTGTCACCAAAAAGGTGGCTCTTTGCAACAAGGTGAAACCTAAAGGAGAGGGAAGATGGAGGCACGTCCTTGTTTAGTCACCCCCCTGACACCTCCAGCACACACCGGGGACACCCCAACCCTCCTCTACTTGCCTGTAGGGGGACCAAGCCACCCCGATTCATGGGGGGATGAGAGCGTCACCAGGGACTCACCCCAAACCACCCAACCTCGGATCTGGTCCATCCCTCCATCCATCCCTCCCCATCGCTCTCACCCCGGCTCCCTCTGCCAGCAGCGATGGCCCCGGCTAAAAATTTTTGACAACCTGCCTCGGGAAGGAGACAAGGGGGGAGAAATCCTTCTTTACGTTTAAATCCTCAGCGAGTACCAAGTGTCACATAGGTATTTAACACACACACACACACACCCACACACACACACCCCCCGCGCCGCCACCACCATCTGTTTAAAATAGAAAGCGGCCTTAAAAATAGCCCCGAGTGAGCCACCGCTGATGTGACACTAATCCCCGTGTGCCGTGGCAAGGAGCGGGATGGGGACGAGGACCAGGATCGGGACATGCCTCCTCTCCTGGCACTCACCGAGCCTGACATGCAACAGGTCCCTTTAACGAGGAGGAACAGGGACCCCGGGTGACGGGGACCCAGCTCGAAGCCCAGGGAGACGCTTACCCTGAACCCGGTATTGTGATCACCGAGCCTTTGTGAAAACAGAGGTGATCTCCTTTTAGCTGGGGGTTTCAGCAGAATCATTCGCCGCCTTATGAAAAAATAATAATAGCCAGGTGTTTCCCAGAGACAGCTCTTTTCCTGCCCTTTTTTCCTAATTCTTTCTTGTCACCGGAAAAAAGAAGAGGTCGCGGTACCTTTTTTATTCTCTTTTCCTCAAGTTTCACCCTTTCTCCTCCAAAGAAAAGAGGGAGGTGGGGGGAAAGGCGGGGGCAGGGGGAGGAATTTTGGTGGTGCATTGGGAACAGAAGCATTTGCCTTTTCTAATGTCAAGGCTTCCTTGCGGGCGCTGGTGAGGGTGCTCACAGCTTGCCCCCAGCACCCTTCAAAGCCAAAGCTTGAAGGATGGACGGGTTCCCTGCGGGTCCTCTCTGGGGGTCTTGCGTGGGCAAGGAGGCGGGAAAAAGAAGTCGGCCATCATGGGTGGGGAGCTTGGGTAGAGCCCATCGCCTGGGAGGAGAAGCCCTCAGCTCACTGTCCCCAGCACTACCCTTCTTTGGGGACCCAAAGTCCCCGCGGGTGACAGTGACATGGTGTAGGTCCAAGGTCCATCCCTGAGGCGGGACCAGGGATGGGCTTCAACATACTTTCAAGAGGTCCATCCAGGAGAGAAGCCAGTCGTGGGGGTGGGGACAGGTCAGACTGCAGCGCAGCTCAGGAGGGGACTCCTGGGCCCTGGACAGGGTGTGGTGGAGGTCCCAGGTGGGGCTGATTGAGGCTGTTGAGGTGTATTAGTGCCCGTCACCATGGGCTCAGCTATGACGTTGGGAGCGCTCCTCTCATTTCCAACTCAAACTTCATCCAGGCTCCACTGCACCCTTTTTTTCATGGAAAGATTTTTTTTTTGGCATCTCTTATTGCCAGTATGTCCAACACGCTCCCGGGCAGCAACCCCCAGCCCTTCAGCCTGCGTTTTCCCGGTGACACCAGCCGGTCCCATCTCAGAAAGGGTCTCCTCATTCCCAGATCTCCCCAGTTGCTCTTCTCCACGTTTGCAGCAGGCTGCAAACCCAGACACCCAGCCCCACCACCCTCACCCAAACCATATCAGACCCCTGTGCCCCTTGGGGCTGTGCCCTTGTGGAGGTGGCACTATTTTGTCCTCCACAGATGCTTATCCAGGTTGTCCCCAGGTTGTCACACAGCGTTTGGTGGCCCAAGAAATGGTCCTAGCTACAGCCAGAGCCTGGAGATGTCCCATAGGGACCTGCAGCTGATTTGAAGGAGGGGGTGCTGTGTGCCCACAGCTGGAACCCCCCAACAAGCGACTTGGGGGGGGTGTTGGGGTCCTCCATCTGTGGTGCCATCTCCTCGGGATCTTGGCAGAGCAGGAGAGCTGCATGGGTAGGGCTGTCGAACGAGTGCAAATTTGGAGCTCGCATATGAGAATTTTATTAAAATTAGGTCAGCAGAGTGTAACAGAGCCACTTCGGCTGCTGGCTGTGTAATCATCCCCTCGGGCGCCGGTTTCCAATGCCCAGACATATTAAATTACCCTTAACTCTGCCCACGCGTCCTCACCCACCACGAGGGCTTTGCGAGGAGCCTGTCCTGCTGAGCTCTGGTTTATGGTGCATTTCGAGTGATTTATAGTGTTGGCCCAAGCCCCTGCGTGTTGGCATCTAGCAAAGGGCTGCAGAGACGAAGGGCAACCTGGCACCGTGACATCGGCTTTGGGGTGCCCACACTTGGCCCACCCAACACAAGGGTGGGATGGGGTGTCCGAGCCCAAGGACTCAGTTTCCCCCGACAGAAGTGCTTGAAAAAATGGAGTTATGGGATAGCAGCAGCGTAAAAATGATGGAGAGATGCGCTCTGATTAATTATTCTTGGTGGATGAGGAGGTCCAACACCTGTTGATGAACCACGGCACCGGTGGAGATACAGCAGGGCTTTTCGGTGGTGTGAGAAGGAAACAAAACATGTCTGGCAAGGTATTGCCCATTGATTTGTCTTCCCTCCCTTATTTTGGGAAAATTGTGGCAGATTTCCACCAAGAAAGGTTGTGCGGAAGGGCAGGGGAAGGAAAAAGATGTGGAGAGAAAGGCAATAATGAAAAATAACCAGAAAAAAACACATTTATGCGTGGAGAAACCACCTGGAAAATACTAAGCACAGGGTTCTTCTCACTCCCAAATGCTCCGTGTGCGGGATGGGGGTGTCGGGGAGCACCGATGCCCACGGATGCCCATGATGGGGCGGGGTGGGGGGGAAGAACAAAATGCATCAACTGGGTGCACAAACGGGTATGGGGGGTGTCAAGGGGTTCCCCCCCAGCACCCCCCTGTCTGCCGCTGCCCACCTCCTGCTTGGCAGCGCTGGGACCAGCCAGGCCCTCTGCCAGCTCCCCCCGGAGAGGGGGGGAGAGGCGAGCCAGCAACCCTGCCAAAAAATACGCACTTCCAACTGCTGCCGAGTTGAATTTTCACGTTGTGCTCTGCCTCCCACACAAAATAAAGCCACACACCGCCACCACCCCCCGCCCCGCGCACATGCATACACGCAGAAACACCAGCCAAGAAACACCACAGTGCTGCCGGAGACACGGGGATGGCTCCGGCTGGATGCCATGGCAGCGGGTGCTTGGGTGGGATTGGGGACCCCCCGGCAGCATTAGTGCTGGGCAGCCCTCGAGCTGGATGGGATTAAAGACTTGAAGGTGGGCGATGAGCCTTTTGCATCCCAAACCTCATCAAGGTCATCAGACGGAGACCACGGTCCATGGGAGCCGCAGAAGGAGGTCCTTCCTCCCTTCCTTCCCCTTCCAGCCCTGCCCATGGCTTGGACATCAGCTAGGACACTACATCTATTATTTTTAATTTTTGAAGGGCTTGTTTTATTCATGCCCCATGTGAGGTCTGTCCCCTGTGGCGTGGCAGGGCCGTGACCCCATGCCCAAGCCACCACGGGTCTTGATAAACTCATCGCCTTGCAAAAGATGGAGGAATGGGGATCGAAGCCCACCAAGCGTCCCAGCCAAGGCAGGGGGTGACAGCGCTGTCCCCGCAGCCCCACTCCCCGCACCTTCCCGTGTATTTTATCCCATGGTCTTGGGACATTTTCCACTCCCTGGCTCCGTTTCCCCACCTGCAGAGCCACCTATTTCCAGGGGGAGGAGGTGGCGGTCACAGGTGGCTCCCCATGGTCAAGTGTGAGGAACCAGGGGACGCCACATGCATGGGGCTTTGGGGTGACACTCATGGTCCCAGGGGACAAGGCAGACCCCCGTCCCCCCGCTAGAGCCACCCTGAGAAGGCCCATCCTGACACACCAAGCACCCACAGTCACCCGAGGTTTCACCGCTGGCTTGGGGCCCAGGGGTGCCGTGCCACCAGGTGGGCTGTGGCTCCTGCCAAGGGGCTTCTGGAGCTGCTCCACGTGGGCTGAGACCTCCCAACTCATCACACCAGTGGTGCCGGGGGAAAGGGCAGAGGTTTAGGGATGTGGTGTTATTAAGGAGCAAAAATGGGAGGGTGTCCCGTCCGGCGGCTCCTCTCTGCCCGTCTGTCCGTCCGTCTGTCCGCAGGTGGTGAGCCAGATCGACCGACTGACGTCCGACTTCGAGTTTGAGCTGGAGCCCGACGACTGGACGACGGCGACGGCCAGCAGCACCTCCAGCAGCGAGAAGGGGGGAGGCGCCTTCGAGCTGGGACCCCTCGATTTCGCCGCCTCCGACATCCTCTCCGACAGCTGGGAATTCTGCTCCTTCCTGGATGCTTCCACCCCCTCCGACCCGGGCGACGGTCCCGAGCCCTCCCGGTCGCAGCCGCAGCCCCCGCCGGCTCGCCAGCCCGATTACCGGCTGATGAATGGGGGGATCCCCATCACCAACGGTCCCCGGGGTGGTGGGACCCCGGACTCATCCAGCGAGGAAGCCTTTGGCACAACGGCCAGCCAGAAGATCCCACATCACCGACCGGCCGGCACGAGGGAACGGGTCCGATTCAGCGACAAGGTGCTTTACCACGCTCTGTGCTGCGACGACGACCGGGACGGTGACAGCACGGCGTCCCCGGGGGATGATGGCCCTGAGGAGCCCGGCCGTAAGGTGCTGGCGGGGCCACCCTCAAAGCATCCTTCCACCGGTGGTGGTGGTGGTGTTGGTGGTGGTGGTGGTGGACCTCCGGCGCGGCGGCTGACGAGGAACAGCAGCACGCAGACCGTAGCCGACAAAAGCACCCAGACGGTGCTGCCTTACGTCCCCGCCAAGCAGAAAATTAAAAATAAAAACTGATGCCGGCTCCGCCGCACGGATTTGGGGAGGGTGGGTGGATGGGGGGGGGGGGAGAGATTCCTGGGGAGGGACAGAAAAATATATATATATATATATATAAATATATATTTAAATAAAACAATACTAATAATAAAATCAACATGAAAAGGTGGCAAAGAAGACGAATGTCCCAACTACCTACCCGTCATTTTCGAGGCTCAGGGAATTTTAAACTGTTTTTTTTGGGTTTTTTTTTTTTTTTTTGTCAGATCAATAAACCGTCCATCATGGAGAAATGATAACAATAACATATATATATATTATATGTATATATGTACCAAGAGGGAAGCCTCTATGGAGGGGAGAGCCAGAGCCTCTGAGGTCGTGGACGGGGGATGTGGGGATGCTGGGGGGGGGGCAGTGGCTGGGCTGCAAGTGGCGGGGGGGGAATATCCCTCCCCAGGGACATTTTACCCCCTTTTGGCTTAAGAAGGGCCAGTGTGATCTGCTTTGTCATAGCTGATGTCTGAGGGGAGGGGGGATGTCACCAGGGATGTCACCGGAGATGTCACACACACACCACCACCACCCCCCGCCCCGGCCGGAGGGATGGAGAGGGGTTTGCAGAGGGCAAAACTACACCAGTGCTGAAGGGTCGGGGCGGGGGGACAACTCCCCCTTCCAATTTCCTTCCTTTATATCAGATCCAGGGGAAATATTACTGACCTCCAAGTCCTGTAACCATCTTAAAATAATGTGGGAAATGTCCCCGGCTTTCCTTTAAGTACCCCCCATCTCGTTTCGCCTTTCAAAAGCCGCAGCCCCCGTGTGTGTGTGGGGGGGGGGGAAGCTGGATTTTTCTCTAAAAAATGAAGGAATCTGGACCTCCGAATCCACCCTTGGCACTTTTTTCAGCCTCCAGGTTTTGCTGAAGCCTTCAGCATCCAAAGGGGTCGGTGCAGCACCTGGTCCCGGAGAAAATCACCCCAGTGTCCTCCCCGTCGGCTCTTCTTCCCGCGGAGATGCATTTGCACCGCCAGCCCTCGAGCATCCCCGGCACGACGGTGTTTTTTTCCAAGCCTTGCAGCAAAAAAAAAAAAAAAATCACCACCTTGACTCCTTATTTTTAATCCAGGTCAGAGATGCTCCATTTCAAGCCTTTTCCCGGTGCCACCCCGATCGTTCCCCCGGAGCTGGGACCCTCGCTGCCAGCCAGCGTCGCCACCAAGGGCAAGGGATGCTCCTGCGAAATGTCCATCAAAAAGAAAGCGGCGGTGATCAAAACACGCTGGATGCAACCCAAATCATAGCAGGAGAAAAGCCTTTCACCCAAATTATGTTGAATTACTTTTTTTTTTTTTTTTTTAGTTTTTAGGACCCAATGGGTACGGCATTCCCTGGGGATCAGCATCCATTCCCATGATGCGCAGAGCCTTGGTGCCATCCAGGGAGCATCCGTCCCCACCGAGACATCCCACCTCCGGGCAAAGCTGGGAGAGGGAAGACCCCCGCAGCGGCGGGGGGGACCATGGGGGGAAGATGATGCTGGTGATGCTGATGCATCATCTTCCTCCGCATCCCCCCCTATGCCCAGGGCTGGACCCCGAGGGGAGCCTTAACCCCTTGTTTTTCACAAATAGGGCCACCGAGGGACGGGATGTTCCCATCCCACATCCCGGAGAGGGGACAGCTGGGCTCACCCGGCACCGGCACTGGAGGATGTGGGATGGGACAACTCCTCTCCACTCCCTCCGCATGTCAACAGCTGGTTACTTATTTATTTTTATGAGCTTTTTACAGCCTGGCCCCATTGTAAAAGCACGATGAATAGATGTAGCTTTGTTCTTTAATAACTCCTCCTGAAGGATACCAGGAAGAGCATGAGGGAAAAATTCGGAGCAGCCGGAGCTGCAGAAGGAGATGCTTTTCGGCTGATCCAGATTTGGGGACGCCCGCATCGCCTGCAGCCCTGGAACGAGCTGCAAAAGCAGCCAGAGGGGAAACCGAGGCACGGAGTTGGGGATGCAAAAGCTCCGGCTCCTGCACGGCTCAGGGCAACGCTGCTTACCTTGGGGCCGGGGATTTAAAGCCAATTGCTTGCAGTCGGGGCCGTACAGACAAGGGTAATGGCTTCTTCCCCCACGTTTCTATTAAGAACGAATTTACAGCCCTGCAAGCTTTATTTCATGCTCTCCGATAAATCCAAGCGACGGCGGCGGTAAGCGCTGTATTAACCTTTCGTGCCCACGGATGGAAAAAGCTCCATAAAACAGGGGTGAACGGCGGGGGGAGGGCAATTCCTCCGCTCCCGTTTGCTTGGCTTAAGGGGTAATAAAAGCCGCTGCTGATATACGGAGAACCGCGGGCGATGCCCTTGCTGCTCCTCTGCACACCCAGAGGGGTTTTGCTGTTCTTATTTAGCAGGAAAACCTACCGGTTTGGGGTTTTTTAGGGTAAAATTCAAGAGGCTGGGGGTGATTATTAACACCAATACGAAGGAACCATTCAAACTAGTAAAAATGGCTTTGTTACAGCAGTAACTGAGTTATTAACGATGTTATTAATTGCACCACCAGACCAGTTATTGATGGCGAATTAATGGGCTTTGCTCTTGCAGGGACAAGATCCAGCTCGTCAGAGCTGTCGCCCGTGGCCGCGGGGAGGGAGATGGGGGGCGAAGCTGGGCTGGGAAAACACCTTGTCTTCCTCTTGACGCTATATATTAACAAATTAACGAGCCTTTCCCCCCACAGCCTCCCAGTAATGTCCCTGTCCTCCATCCCCAACCCCTCCCTGGACCCCAAAACCTGTTCAGGAACACCCGAAACAGCAACAAAAGAGCCCCCGGAGACGGCAAAGGAAGGGGCAAAGGGCTTGTGTTTCCTCCAAGAAGCAATAAAGAACTATCCGCAAATAAAACGAGGACACGGACTGGCCAGTGACCCAGAATGGTGGGTACCTTCTGCCATGCATCCCGCTGATTTTTGGCCGGGAAGGATGCTCGGCGGCTGCTCCAGCCGGAGCCAGGTTTTGCTGGGGTTTAAAGCAGAATTTCAACTTCACATTTGAATGCCCTGGCCCCGACCCTCCCCACGGCTCCTGTTTGAGTTGACCCGAATTGCGAGAGGCTCGGCTGGGGTTTGTGTTTTGAAGAAAGTCCTCCGAGCTCACCCAATCCCTCCGGCTCATGAAATCCAGCTGGAAAGTTCCCCCCCCCCGCCCCCCGCCTAGAATTAGCCATCTCGCTACATCTCACTTCGGTGAGGGCTGAAAATAGCCCCCGACTGCCTGGAGACTTCACTTCTGAGCTTGCTGACATGAAAGGCAGCCATCAAAGTGGATAACAGGATATTTTCCAGCCTAAGGAAGAACGCCGGTTCGGTTTCGGGCTTTGGGGAGGCCAGTTCTGCAGGGGAGGGGAGCTCAAACTGCACCCGTGGGTCCCTGCGCTCATCCCGACCCCCCCCACACACACACATCGGGAAGCCAAAAACATCTACGTCCCCATACATAGATGCAGCTTTTTTCCTCAAATCTATTACGATCCGCTCTTAGGGGACTGCAGCAACCTCTCCCCCACACCCCCCCACCAGAGATGGGTTATATTTCCCATAGCCCTGGCTACAACCAGCCCCTTTTGTAGCTCATCAGCTGCTAAAGACAGCCCTGGATTTTTAGCTGCTCCCCCCCACCACCACCCCCGCCCGTCCCCGGCACCGCTCGGGGCTGGTGGCTCGCTGCGGCTGGAAGACAAATGCTTTGTTTTCCAAGGGAGAGGCTATGCCTCCTGCCTCTGCTAATGTACAGCATCTTGTCTTATTTGTTCCTCGCCGTTCCGCAGCTGAATTACTGCAAGTGATGTACCGGCGCTTTGTACGATGGTGCTTCTTTATAGCTGCAAGACGAGCGCTCCTTCAGCCTCTCCTTCCAGCTCTTGGAAGGAGGTTAAATCCATCTTGTGCCCTGCGCGGGGACCGCCAAGGCTCTTCCCTCCTCATCCTCATCCCTCCGGCCCAGGGCGCTTTGCTCCGAGGGGAGCAAAAGAGCATCGCCCCAAAAAGCTACAGTCCCCGTGGGCTGACGCGGCTCAGCTGCACCTTCCCAGCTTGATTTTGCTCCGGGGTTGCAGCGAGCCGGGGGTGGGGGGGGCGGGGGGGGTCGCATCCTCCCCAGCTCTGCTTATCTCCAGCCTCGGAGCCGGATAAGTCGCTGGCGGCGAGTTATCTCCTCGCAAGAAAAAGGCTGCACGGGGAGGAGGCGAGGAGCCCCGCGCCGCTCGCCGCACCCCGAAGCAATCCCAGCCCTCTCTCCCCGGGGAGTTCCCCTGCAGCGTCCCGCAGCATCCCGCATCCCTTCGCCTCCTCGCCCCCCAGCCCAGGGCATCCCCGTTGGAGGAGAAAGGCGGGTTCAGGGGCACCCCCGAGCCACGTATCAGGGCACTCGGTGACTCGGCGCTGGGTTGTGGAGCCACCCCAATGCAATTTGGCACTAAAGCCCCAACTGGAGCATCTCCCCTGCTCGTGCTCCTCTCTGGGCTCTGACAGCCAAGCCCTCCTGGCAGCCACGGGATGGAGATGTATAAGCCCGGCCAGACATGGGCCTGAAACAGGTACTCGTGGCCATGGCACGCTAATTAATCCTCGTTTGCTCCTGGCACTTGCCAGCCTGCAATTTCACAGCTTGCTGAAGGCCTCCGTACCGCAGGACGGCTGCCAGTCGCTCCGTGGCCGGGACAGCTTCCCTGTGCTCAGGGATGGAGCGGTGGGCTCCAACCTTCTCCGGGGTTGATAACCCAAGGATGGAGCGGTGGGCTCCAACCTTCTCCGGGGCTCATAACCCAAGGATGGAGCGGTGTTGGCTGGACACTGGAAGAAAACCTTCTGCTCTGCCAGGAGAGGGAAAGAGAGGGATGGGGAGCCTGGATGGATACTCAACAGTGGGGCAAGAGCCATCAACCCAGGGAGCAAGGCGGGATGAGGGGGACACCAATGTCAACAAGGCGCTCAGAGCATCACGCAAGGTGGTGAGGATGAGGCAGGTCCAAGGCAAGGTGGGAATAAGTTTGTGGTCAATGGGCATGGCTGGAGAGCAGCATCCTTGCAGCACAGCTCAAATAGGGACCAATAAGCCCAGGCTGAGCTTAAATGGGCTCCCGGGGCCACGAGCAGGGTGCAGGTAGGGGTCCCAGGTGGGGCTGGCCAGGCCACTTAATGCCCCCAAGGCCATGGGAGGCCAGACTCAGGGTGAGGGTCTCTGCCTGACATGCTGAGCTGAGCTGAGCTGAGCTGGCAGCTCCACCACCACCTCCAGCCCAGCGAAATCTGCTTCTCCAGTGGCCACCTCTCCTGGAGCTTGGTCCTCCGGTACCTGGATACAGCCCTTGCTACGCCAACGGGAATCGTATATTTATTTGTTAACGTTATCTCGCCTTACACAATGCATTTTGCTGGGTGATGGCTGGGTGCTCTCCCACCACTGGGTGGCAGTGGGCACACACGCACACACGCACACGCACACACACACGCACGCACACGCGTGCCCCACACAGGGCCTGCCTCCATCCTCACCTCCCCTTCCGAGACCTGTGCCAGGTGCCAAAGGTGGCCCCACGTCACATCACCTCCGTGGGTGAATTTTGTCATCACCCCACGCTTCATCCCTGGTGGGAAAATGGGGACTGGGCAGCTTCAACCTGGCCCCGTCCTGCTCTCAAGAGGAGAGCATCCCCCCCAAACTGCAGCCAAAAAGAGGGAATTTGGGATGAAAAGGGCTTCTTAACTCCATGCCCTGGAGGTAGAAGCAATCTGGGTCTTGCCTTGACCATGGGACAAGGGGTGCTTGGCTGGAGAACCCCCTGTTTGCAGGGCAGGACCCCCCAGAAGAGTCCCAGGCCCCCCGGAGCCGTCGCGTCCAGCTGAGCCTGCGGAAACGCAGCCGTGCCAGAGGAGCCCTGGAGGTACTTGTAAGACAAGGGATGACATGCTTGATGGGACTTCTTAATTAGATCTCGCTAAACCAAAATGTACCGGGGCTCCCCTGGCAGAACAACGTCAGACAAAACATTAATCACGCTCCAAATAAATAATTAAAACATCAAGGCTCTTGGAAGGAGAAAGAAAAAAAAAAAAAACCACCCAGGAAAAAATCAAAGGTGTCGGTGCCAGCCCATAATAAGGAGCACTGCCACAGGGCCCGGCAATGCCCTGTCCTTGGAGGGGAGCAGAACTGTGTTCCCAGGGCCACCTGAGCCAGGTGGAACCCAAAATGTTCAATGAAATATGTGCCAAAGGTCCCAGGAGGTGTCAGGATGAGGTCTGGGACCTTGTAACCTCGTACTTGGAGCCATGGGATTACATCCCCATCTCAGCTTTACGTTAAAATGTGTCTTTTCACAACTAGCACCTGTGGAGTCAAATGATGGATTAAAAAAAAACAACTATTTCCCCACTGGTTGGCTCATGCAGTGCCCTGGGACACCATCCATGGGTCACCTCTGGGACACCATCCATGGACACCTCTGGGACATCATCCATGGGTCACCTCTGGGACACCATCCATGGACACCTCTGGGATGCTGGGAGGGTACCCAAATCTTGGGCTCCGGCAGATGCCTGATGCAGTGTGGGAAAAAATCTCTTCACCCAGCACTTAGGAAACGCTTTTGGGAGAGAAGGCTTGGAAAAAAAGGAAGCTGTCCCTCCCCATCCCCTCTTAGCCAGAGGAGAGATGATTATTCGTTGTAAGCCTTAAATTATGCATGGAGCCATTTGCATCAAAGAACATGCTTGAGGCAGAGCTGGCCCCGTCCCTCCTGGCTCCCCAGCCACGCAGGTGGGATGGTGGAAACGGTCCTTGGGACCACGCAACCCCCAGCCCAGCATCAGCCTTGGCCAAAGCCTCTGGCACAAGTTTATGGCGGGGGGGAGATGAAAAAAGAAGTATGAGGGGCTGCAGAGGGATGTTTCCCCCCCCGTGGCCATCAGAGCCACTTGGGTACCAGTCTTCAGAAACAAACATCACCTGCGCTCTGCTTTCTTCTTCTTTACCTTTCCTACAGCACATTTATTAAAGAGCAAGCTGTAGTTACTAAAAAGCAAAGCCAAGGCTGTGGTGGGATGGGGCTGCTCCCCTGATGAGCCGACAGCCGCGGATTAATTTAATGCAACGACCACAGTTTTTAGCTTCTGGTTTTTCCTCCCCGTAAGGCTGCGATGCTGCGGGGAAACGAGGTGTTTTCTGCCAAGGGTGGAGCAACCCCGTAGCCCTTGGACGCGGCCGCCAAGAGATGATGCTGCTCGACCAGAAGCTGATGGGCGCCTACGAAGCCTCGCTGGTGGGCAGCATCCCTGACCTTCCTCCTCCTCCCAGCCCTTCCCCGGCACATCACCTGGGTACAAAGCTCACTAGGGACGAAGGACTCCACCAAACCCCACTTTATTGCATTAATATTTGCTGGTAATGAAGCTAGCTAGCACTTAGAGCTCCAATCAAATTAGGGAAGCCATAATGAACAAGAAGTGGTGCATTAATTCATTAGCAGGGAATTACGCTAAATTATCTCAGCAAATACGGCAAAACTTTAATTTACTGGCGGTGTTTTCAAATGGCTTTTGCTCCTTTGCCTCCATTTACACCGCGGCGCTTTTTTTTTTTTTTCTGGCAGCAAAAACACAAGAAGTGAATTAACTCCAGCTCCTTCGGGAAATGCTTTATTTCGTCAGGCGGGAATAAATACCCGTAAGAGATATCAGAAATTTTCCTTTTCGGCTCCTTCTCCAGGTCTACGCGGGGAAAATGGATATTATTTACAATAAACAATTTAAGTGCTCGGGAAACACCCTTCCAAAAGTCACTGCTTGGTAAAAGCTCCAGTGGCAGCATCGCAAGGCTTAGAAAAACATTCTGCTTTGCTGATCATCACAGAAAGGGAAAAAGGAGGGGAAAAAAAAAAAAAAAAAAAGGTGAAGCAATTTCCTCGAAGGTGTGGAGGTAGGGCATTAATAGCATAGATCCTGGGGAAATTAGCCGGGATACTCAGCTGCCAGTTTGTACGTGCTGAACGCGGAAACTTGGGCAATCAAAACGTAACGTCCTCTCCAACGCCCGCAGACCTGGGCGGACGCAGAGGGCTGAGAAAGGACACAACTCGTGCCACATCCTCAGTCCGACACGACTCAAGAAATAAGTCCCTGGACCCTTCTCATCACATCTAGGGGGGGAGGTGGAGGGGGGTTGTCCATGTGTTTCCCCTTGCAAGAGCCAGCCCCACATAACGTCAACGATGGAAAAGCCCCTCTTGCAGGTCCCTTCTCCCCACACCCTCTTAGCTTTAAAGAAGAAAAGGTAGAAAGATAACTTTTAAAAAACACCAGAGGGTAATTTGCCTGAGTTGGTTTTTATATTTTTTTTTTTTCCAGTAAAAGGAATATTTATCTATTTTTAAAGAGTTTCCCATACGCTCACAGGACACCGGGAGCTCCTGATGGAGGGACTCTTCTGCGGTGGGAGAGCACAGCTAAAAGCCCCTGAGCTTGGTC
The DNA here is from genome assembly GCA_009819605.1 of Sterna hirundo. Taxonomy (NCBI): domain Eukaryota; kingdom Metazoa; phylum Chordata; class Aves; order Charadriiformes; family Laridae; genus Sterna; species Sterna hirundo. The sequence goes on from CM020445.1 coordinate 22,739,188, forward strand.
GGGGGGGGGGAGGAGGGGATTAAAGCGCAGCCAAAAGAGCGGGGCAAGGTCCAGAAGACATTTGGAGCAGAAAGAGGATCTTTGAGACATCAGGGAGCTTATTTGCGGGGGTAAAACAAGGGTGGAAAGGAGCCCGTGGCACACAGGGCATGGGTACCTGCAGCCTCCTATTTAAACGACCAGGTCTGCAGCAATGCACACACACAGCGGTAAGGCAAGAGGGCTTTTGGCTTGGATTGGGGGAGAAAGAAGAAAAATTTAAAAAAAAGGCAATAAATAGGGCTGGGAAGTCCTTGGGCTGCACAGATGTACCTCCAGGCGGCCGCAGGGCTCCAGGAACCAGGTTTGATTTGCGTTTAAGTGCAAGGCAGGCAGCTCCGGGATAACAGGGGAGGCTCCTTCCTCTTGAAACTGGACAATAACCCCCCTGAAATGACACCCTGGCCTCAGCGACCTGGAGTTTCCAATCAGATTTGGCAATTCGGGTTGCTTTTTTCTTTTCTTCTTTAAGCTACCTACTTTACAGCCCAGGAATCCTTTGCAGAACGGTCCCTCCTGCGGGACGGCAGTGCCAGGAAGGGGATAGTCCCCCCCGTGGGGCTAAACTGAAGCACCTCAGGTCTTGCCGGGTCAAATATCCTCTTAAAAATTAAACTGCAACCCCCTTGAGTTGGAGGATAAGGGCGGGCCATGGTCGGAGAGAAGACTGCCTGGCAACACAAATTCTTTGGGTACTGCAACGAGACGTTTGGGAATGGTTAAAATGAACGTGTTCTCCTTTCCCTTTCCCTGGTTGCTGCTGCATGTCCAAGGAGGTCATCTCCAGCCTGCCCTTGGGTGCTACGGCAGCGCAAAAAGCTTGTGCAACCCTTCCCTGCTTGTCCAAGCACCTGCATCCAGGTTGGTCCAGGGCTGCTGCCGCCTCTCCAAGATCAACCCCACTGGGATGTGGCCAGGCCACCCACCAAGGCACAGGCAACAGGACCTCCAGGTCCACCCAGCCTCCCTCTGCTGGCTTGCAAAAGCGAGTTGCTACAAGCCCCAGCTCACTTCCTGGGGAAGTCTTCCGTTAATTCTTTTACCCTGTCATTAATTGTTCTTGTCGTCTGACAAGAGATGGGCCATGCCCAGAGACGGACGTGGAGAGAGCAGCTCCTGCTCGGAAGGGAGGTGGGCATCGACGTTCACACCGCTTCCGTGGGACAGCGTAAATCTGCAAATGAACATACCAAGCAGCTCACTTTTACCCTGAAATCCCTGTAAGAAGTACCTGAGCGTTCTTCTGCGAGGTAAATTATTTTTCTTTCAATTAATACCTTGAAGGCCGCTTATAGCCTGTCACCAACATCTCCGTGTTACTGGGCACTTACAGCAAGCCGGAGACACACGGGAATGACCGCAATGCATCCTTGTTCACATTATTAATTCCCACAAATTGATCATTCTGCCAGCATCTTACAGCTTTCTAATTAAGTCTTTACACGGATGCTCCAGCGTGCGAGGGAGATGAATGCTAACAGAGTCCAGAAGCAGCAGTTATGGGATTGGGGTTGATGGGGCTCACAGCTGGGGAAGAGCAGGTGAGTCAGGCATCACGCGCCCTGTGCTTTCGCTCTTCCCCCAGCGGGCAGTTGTGTCAAACCAGGCAGGAAAAGGGGACCAGCAACGTCACCTACTACAGCTCCAGCAGGAGGTCTCACCGCCTTTGGGGACAGGAGAGTGGCACCTGGCACCGCCCAACTTTTAAGAGCATCCCGCAGCAAATTCCTGCCTGGTCCCTTAATCAGATAAGCCAAGATCCCTCGGCTTGGGCCCTGAATCGGATCATCATCCCCCCAAGACACCTTTTTCTCCACCAAGTCCTTCTCCTCTTTGGCCCTCCTACGAGATATGTTTTCCTGGTAAATAGCATGGGGGGGAAAAAAAAAAAAGAAGTTGGTTTGGGATTAGCAGTTTATTAGAGAAGTAGTAGCTGTGTTAAATCATAATACTAAAATCTACACACATGCTGGGCACCCCAGGGGAAGCCAACAGCTTTATAAGCAGCAGGAGCTGATGTGCAGCCCCTCCTGGTCTGGGAAGGGGGATGAGCAGAAGGAAAGGACAACCTGGAGCACAACAGCTCCCAACACAAGCCTCTCCTGCTGAAGGTGGGCCTCAAAAGAGGCTCTGAGCACAGGCTGGGGGGATTAGCGCTAATAGGATCGGATCCAACAGGGCTTGGAGCCCGAAACCCAGCCAGATTTCCTCCCCATCTCCTGGGCTGGATGCTGAAGCCCTTAGAGGAGAGAGGAGGCGTCCTGCGCTGACGGTTACCTCCGTAGAGCCTGCACCAGAGGAGGTCACAAGTTCCGCAGCTTGAATTAAAAAGAAATAACCGCGAAGTCCGGCTTTTTTATTAAGCTCCTGATGGGTCTGGGAAGGGAGGTGGTGCTGGCAGCATATGTCAAGCTTTCCCAGCTGGAAGAGCTGGCAGGAGATGCGACACCCAGAGGAGCACAGTCTCGGTGGCATAGAACGACAGCGACAAGAGCAGCAGTTGGCAGATTTCTTCAGACGGGGGGAAGAAAGTAGCTTGACAGATTAATGGGGAGCCTCAAAACAGATGGTCGAGAGGACCACGCATGGGGGGACAGCCCATAAAGACAACCTGCAGCTCCCACCCCCAGCCAGGGGACGGGGCTGGGGTCTCTGTGCCCATGGGAGGAACACCAACAGCCTTTGGGAAGTACAGCATGGCAGCCCGGCCACACACTCAGCATGTGCATGGCACCCTGTCAAGGTAAAAAATTAAGAAAAAATAAAAAAAGGGCGGGGGTTTAATCTCCTGTAGCTCCTTCAGGAAGGAGCTTGTGCATTAAACGTGAAGGCTGACAGCCTGATCTGGGAAGATTTTAGCCAAAAAAGAAAAAAAAAAAGGAAAAAGGAAAGCAAGCTTACATGGCTGCCTCGTTTTTCCACCTGACTATTTCAGCCCAGCTGCTTAATTCGTTGAAAAACAGAAGCAAAAAAAAAAAAAAAGTCATTTGCCTTAAGAACATCATTCCTGGGCTTTCGAAGCCAGCTCTCCTGGGGAGGGGGTTCCTGCTCCACACCCTGCTGGGGCCACAGAGCCCAAGCGCCAAGCTGATTTCTCAGGGCTGGGGAAAGCTCGTTTGCAGAGCCGGAGCCGCGCTCCGGCTGCGTTGGAGCGTGTCGTAAGGAGAATCAGTGTCACCGGATTGCATCCTAACGGCTAGGGGATTGCAGCCCAAGAGCTTCAGGGCAGACGCGCCGTTTCCAGCCTTCAGCTGCCAGGTTTAGGTAATGCCTTTAACAGCAGCAGTTTTCAGAAGGCACCAGGCAAAAGCAAAAGGCCCAACATGTGAGAACTGGGGCTGCCGGCATTGCCCTGAGTCAACCGTGCCACTTTGCCCCTTTCTACTCTTTATCCAGGGCCAAGAGCAGTTTCCTCCACTCAGAAAAGTCTTTTTGCCTTTTCTGTTGCAAGCATCTGGTCTTTGACTTCTCTCGGGACGCTGAAAGTAAGAGCATGAGGCATACGGTCAATTCAGACCAGAAGGATGGAGGGGAGGCAACAGGTTCGGGGATTCTCCCTGCAAAGCACACGAGGGTCACCAGCACCAACCAAGGCACAGCCATGCTTCAAGGAACCTGACCCCATTGCTGTGCTCACCCAGGAGCACGGGGTTCCTGCACTCTATCCACGAAATCCATTACTTCACCTGATGCAGTGTAGATAATCCCGGATAGCACTGCCAAGCGCATGGCCCTCCAGGCACAGCCTAAGAACATCCTGCAGCCTCCAAGTTGTCCTGGAGGTGACCAGAGCTCCCAGGGCATCCTCTGGGGCCACAAGCGGCCCCCAGCCCAGGGTAAGCAAACCCCTTTTGAGAAGCATCTGTCTTACTCAAATTCTTGAGAAGTGCAACTGGTGTTAAAAACTCACCACATCAGGAACCGAGACACCAAGAGTTCATACCCAGCTTGAATCCCACCAGGCAGAAGACACCTCAAGCATAAGCCAAGAGGTCAGAATAAGGCTATGCTGTGTAGGAGGGGAAGCCAGAGAGCAAGGAGAATGATTTCACACAGCTTTGAGGCTTGTCTTATGCATATTGACTCCATTTTAGTGTGATGAGGACTCCAGGGCCCTGTGGCTCAGCTCCTCCAGCACCCCAGAGACAAGGCTCCTGCGAGGAGAGGTGATGAGAATCTGGATCATACCTCCTGACCTGCTGACTAAAGGTTTCCCCCTACCCCTAATATTTCAAAAAACCTCTGTTTAGAGAGGGTGGAGCAGTAGCTTTCTCTATTTCTCCCCTCTCTCAATTACAGAGAGAAAGTAGGAGCCATACTTTGTCTGCAGCCAACATTTAGGAGTCCATGCCATCAGGGACAGCACTGCATGCCAGGCACGCTATAAACAGGGAGCCTCAGCAGCAGCACTGGATATTTGGAAAGTCTTCCTGCAGAGACACACTTTCCACCCCCAAGTGCTGTGGCTTGGGAGATGCTTTCCGGTGAGAAGCCCCCAATGGTTTTGGTCCCACCACTGGTTCATTGGTGGCTTCCCAAGAGCTCGTGGCCAACCCAGGAGATGCCTTACCTGGAGGATGGCGCATGAGCACAACCCCAACTCCCATCTGAGCAGACCCAAGCAAAGCCTGACTGCTCTCGTCCCTCCTCCCCACTGAGGACACAAGGGGAGGACAGAAACACCTCTCTTTTATTAGGGTCGGGCATCTACAGTGACACTCCAGGGGGGCAGCTACATTTCCTGGACACAAGAAACAATCCAAGAGCAGTTAAGCTCAGCACAGCGGCCGCTGTGAGCACGGCAACTTGGACCAGCGTAGGAACTCCTTCAGCAACACCTGGAAGAGAAACAAGAAAAAAAAGAAACCAACCCACTTCCTCCACATTTCATGGCTTTCCACCATCTGTCAGTGGATGAACTTGCAGGGAGTTGTGGGAAGACAACACTGCAAATGACTTCTGGAGATCATACTGGAAAATCCCTGTCCAGGGGTGACATCAGGGGGGATTCGTGACCAGATCCACCCGGACTCCCCTTCAGCTGAGACCTGAAGGCACCTCCACTCAAACAAGAAGCACCACATACCATGTGAGGTCTTCCCTGCTGGTGCAAGACCTCCCGAGGAACTCCACAATCCCTGAGCTGGATCAAGGATTAGCAGCGGCCCAAGCGAGACTTCAGCCTCCGCTGCCCTGGAGGACCCACCTAAGAAGAGATGGAGACCAGGGAGTGCACAGGGAAGCTCATTCCTGCCTCGTCTGGGTTTCAGGGCTTACAGGAAGGTGGACCCTGCCAGAGCAGTGTTTCCAGTAGTTTTAACTGTCCTCAGAGTTCCTTGCACAAGGACACGGGAGAAGAGTGGGGTTTGTCCCGAAGAGGGGACGCACTTGCTAAAGGTCTTCCAGCATCTTGGCCGCCCCAACCCCAACCTGGAGGGTCACCCTGCCGTGGGGGTACGTTTGGGACGCGCAGAGCCCTACCTCGATTGGAAGGGATGTCTCTCTTCAGGCGCCTCCCTGGCCATCTGGAGGGGGGGTTAATTCTCCGGGAGGATCCCCCATGCAGTGGGCAGTTGCCCGTCTCACAGCAGCTGCAGATGTCTCCAGTACCCTCCACTGGAGCCCACCTGAAAGGGAACTACCTGTAAGCCCTCTTCTCCAGGCTGGTCCCCTCCCCACATGCACCAGCTACTCACAGGCTGCTGGCTTTGTTGAAGGAACAGGCCTTGTTCAATGGGTCTGGGGCTTGCTCAGCTGGGGAGACCTTCAGGTGGCAGGTGATGTAGATCTGGAAGGGCAATTGAAGCCACAGCCAAGGCTCAGGAAGGCTCTTCCTGCAGAAGAGCACAGCTGCTGGCCATGCTGGGGGAGGAGGGGCAGGCACCACAGCTCACCAGGTTCCTGTCATCTCCTGCAAACTTGAAGGCATCAACTGTGAACTGCAGCATGTCCTGCCTCAGCCTGGGGGAGATGAAGGCTGAGGTGGTGTCCTCTGATCTCCCATCCACCAAGCACCTGCACAAGGCTCACAAGTCAGGGACATCCCAGCCAGCTGCAGCAGCACCCCCAAGACACCACCGCACCCCTTACCCGCTGAGCTCGATCAAGGCATGTCGGGGAGAGGAGTTCCTGTGGGGACTCGGGGTGGCAACACAGTCCTCCACAAAGAGCCTCAGGGGTACGTGGCCCCCAGAGGCAACATCAGCCTGGAGGTGCAGCCTTTCCCCCAGCTGGAAGCCATTGGAGAGTCTCTCGGTGCTCCAGTCATCTGGAAGGGAGATCCAAGGCCACAGGTCACTCCGGACACAAGCACATTGCCCTCCCTTCCCCATGGGACCTCTTCACTGAGCAGCAACCCCATGTCCCACCAAGCAAGGTTTCCTTCTGGCCCCCGTTATAGCTCTGTTTGGGCACGCGGCCAAGAGCTGGCAGCAGCAGGGACCCCAGGGAAAGGGGGCTGCCAGGTCTGCACCCACCGCTCATGAGGCGCAGGGAGAACGTCAGCCTCTCCTCTGCCGACAGGGTGGAGCGGAAGGGAGCCCACGTGGGCCGGACGGCATTGCCGCTCACGTTGCTCTTCCTAAATGCAAGAGACCAGCATTAACAAAGGTGCCACCGTCACCTCGGCTCCATCGCAGCAGAGACACAGCCCCCGCTTGCTCACCTGGGATAGTGACACTCGATAGGAACCACAGCCGGGTTGGTCCTTACAATGACCACGTTGCCAGGAGGACTAGGTTTGTAGGACAAGCTTGTTTTGTAGATCAACGAGTCCGGGGTCATCTGGAAGAAAGATTTGGGAGAGCTGACGAGTCAGCCAGCAGCTCAGCACCAGCAGACACCCAGCACTGCCTGGCCTAGGACACAGCAGGCACCAGCTGTAGAGGTTCTGCCACACTCCTGATCCAGCGCCTCACAGGGAGCCATGAAGCCTTGAACTGGCATCTCAACAAGGTGCCAGCCCTGGAGGAGGTCAGCCTCAAGGACCTGGGCACTCCAGCAAGAGCCCACATCAGGTCCTCAAGCCTCCTCCCCCAGGTCAACTGGGGCACACCAGCTCCAGGCAGCCCTTCTGCTATCCCCCTGCTGAGCAGGTCAGCAAGTTCCCAGCAAGCCCCTTTCCAATCATTGGATCAGTTGGGTTGGAAGGGACCTCTAAAGGCCACCTAGTCCAACCCCCTGCCGTCAGCAGGGACATCTTCAACTACATCAGGTTGCTCAGAGCCTCATCCAGCCTGGCCTGGAATGTCTCCAGGGATGGGGCCTCCACCCCCTCTCTGGGCAACCTGGGCCAGTGTCTCACCACCCTCACTGGAAAGAGCTTCTTCCCAATGTCTCATCTAAACCTGCCCTGCTCTAGGTTAAACCATTGCCCCTCATCCTATCGCAACATGCCCTGGCAAACAGCCTTTCTTGTAGCCCCCTTCAGGTACTGGAAGGCTGCTATAAGGTCTCCTCGGAGCCTTCTCTTCTGCTTTAGCAGGGGAGTTGGACTAGATGATCTCTAGAGGTCCCTTCCAACTCCGAAGATTTCGTGATTCCATAATTCTCCAGGCTGAAGAACACCAACTCTCTCCGTCTGTCCTCACAGCAGAGGAGCTCCAGCCCTCTGAACTTCCCTAGGGACAAGTGTTAAGCTACGCCCAGCTCTCCCATGTACTCACACTTCCAGTTGCAACTACCCAAGTCCTAAAACCAATGCAAGGCTTGGTTGCTGTAGAGTGTGCTCCTCACCCAGGCCTCCATGAGAGCGCCCACACTCCGAAGACTAGCTCTGCTGTGGTCACTCCACCCCTCGCTGGAGACATGCTGACACCGGGTGAGCCCCTCCTCACCCCAAACCCTGACACCACCTTTACCACGTCACTTCTAGCACCGAGACCTTCCCCAAGGTGAATCAGGCAGCGAGACGGCACACTGCTCTTGCACAGCTCCCAAGCACCCACCCAAAGCTGGCCAAAGCCCAGAGAAGGTCCAGTCCCTACACAACATCACCGGGGATGGAGCAGCCCCTCACCCCGGCACCCCGCCTCACCTGCAGGCTGCTGCCACACTCGTGCAGCCCAGCCACAAAGGTCACCGTGCTCTCAGCACCAGCGCCCTGGGCCACAGGCAAGCAGGCAGCTGAGCCCAGGGTCAGGTCCGCAGCCTTGACCAGGTGTCCCGTGCCAAAGAGGTCCCTGTGCACCGTGACCACCACCTGCGCCTCCTGGCACTGAACAGCCACAGGGTGCCGCGGGGCTGCAGCCTGCAGCTGGGAGACATCCACCCATGCCCAGGGAGAGGGCCGGGAGAAGGAAGGCACACGGCCACGGCTCCAAGACGAGTCCCCCCTCAGAGGGAAGCTCCAAGGGCTGTAAGACACCGCTTCAGCCAGCGCCCAGCACAACACCAGCCCTGCCACCAACCCCAGGCTGCCTCCAAAACCCATCCTGAGCCCAGGAAAAACAGCTCAGGGAGGAAAGGGCTGCTCAGGGGCCTTTTCTAGCAGCCCTCCCAGCAGCCCAGCCCAGACGGGGCACACCTGGGGGCTGCAGGCATGGCCCCCAGCCAGCCAGGAGCACCTCAGCACAACGGGACACAGCTGGGACCATCCCTCCCTCCCTCTTCAGGCTGTGGAGGCTCATTCCCCTCCACCTGCACCTGGAAATTGCCCTGCAGCAGCTTCTCCCATGTCCCTCTCTCCTGCCTCTTGCAGGTACCATCAGCCATTGCCACATTGCTGGACAACTGGCCACAAGCCCTCTGCTCTTCTCCTTTATACCTCTGTGACATGGAGCCAGTTTTGGCCACCGGCGTGGCAAGGCCTCAGCCAGGCTCCCACAACCATTCCCTCCTCCCTGGGCTCCCCCACAGCATCAGCATCAGCGGTTCCCCAAAACCCAGGGCCTGCAGCACCACTCGAGGTGGCGCGTCCCGAAATGGAGAGGACCTCAACTGCAAAACCCTCCTGGGCTCTGGCCCCTGTGCGCTGCCAATCTGTCCGTGCTCCATTGCATGGGTGTCTGCGCTGGGTAATTGCGTATCGAGTAATGAAGGCATCGTAACCGGCTTATTTGCATAGAAAGCAGAGGTACAAAAGCCGATCTTCCCATCCCAGCAGCTGATAAGTGAATGGCAGGCATAAGCAAGAGATTAATAGGCCCTCGTGTGTTAACGATGCTAATTGGCAGAGCTGCTGGTGTGCACAGTACCACGACTAAGGGCTCTACATCACTGAGCTGGAGGAAGAGGTTGGGGGTCACTCAAAGCGACTTGCTGTGGTGACAGAGGCCGGTGAGTGGGGTCCCCTCAACACGGGGGCGATGCCCTGCACACACCCGCTCTTCAACAGCGAGGCTGAACAAGGCGGGAGGGGGGCTTTCAGCCTGAGTGCTTGTGTTCATCCTGGTGTTTCTACCGCTGCTTTACGTGGGTGCCCAGGGAAATGGGGTTTACTGGCTGAAGCACCTTCCTCCGGCTCTGCTGAGACCTGCAGGATGGGTTTGGGCTGGGGTGACTTGCCCTCTTTGCTCTTTGGGGGGACCGCAGCGATGGGCTGGATGAAGAAAGCTCCCACCAAGACCACGGGCTGCGCCGAAATTCCCGGTGGCATCCCCTTCCCTCCCTGGCCCAAGCATCAGGCATTCCCCGTTGCCTGCCCGAGGCATGACTAATGCCACACACACGCACACCGTCCTTTTCTGGCATGGTCCCTCTGTCCCAGCCTTGCCCCTTCTATTTTTACGAACGATGAATAAATGACACGACAAGAAAAACCTCTCCACAGCTCAAGCCCTCTTTATTAATTCAGCAAGCACTGGGCCACCTCCAAACCCAGCTCCTCCCAGGGCTGGGTGGGTGTCTTTTACCCCACAAGCCGGCTTGGCCCAGGGCAGCTCCCGCAGCCAAAGGCATCGGGGAGGATGGGAGGTGATGCTCCAGCTGCCCACGGCCCCATCACCCAGCCCGGCAGCACGACACGGCACCGAAGGTCCAGGGCTTCATTCACCCAGCCTCCCGCAAACCATCTCCATGAGGACACGGCTCGACGTGGATGGCTGCCTGCACCCCACGCACCTTTGCTCCTGCTCCCGAGGGAGAGGTGCAGCTCACCTAGAAACCCCAGGAGACACCCACAGCCCCGGCCCCGTGTCTCACGCCAACACAGCCCAAGGATTCTCTGCTCAAACGTGCATTTCTCACACCTGGCAACACCTCCAGCCTGAGCCTGGCAGCTCAAAGCACCGCCAGCGCCAGGTTTCAAAAGCAATTCAGGCGTGCGGGATGGAAGAGGGACGGGAGATGCACTGGCCTTAAAAGTCTGGACCTGTTGGGTGGGGAACAGCTTTTATTCTTGTTCGCGTGCAAAAGAGATCAATAGGCAGCAAAAAACCCCACCCCATCCACCACCTCCTGGCTCTGGTGCAGCAGCAAGTGCTGCCTCCATCACCGTCATCCGTATTTAAGAGCTCTGAAGGAATCGCCCTCTCCATCTGCAGAGGTCTCTCGCCACAGGCTTCCTCCGGGAAGGAAGGACGCTGGGGGCCATCTCCTTTTTGCCGTAGGGGTCGGTCCTTCCCTGGGCTATCAGGAGCTCGGGGTCTTCACTGAGCCCCCGCCACAAGAGGAAGGCCAACCGTTGCGTACACCCCATCCATGCTCCTTGGAAAGCCTGCGGTCGAGCAGGACGAGTCCCACGGGGGAAGTCTTTGATCCGTGCTGTAGAAAACAACATCACATCGACCCTTTGGGATGAGTCTGCGCCTGAATTTTTCATTTCTAGACACAACTTCACCACCCGAAATGAGAAAAAAACGTTTCTCTGTCGGGCATGCAAAAGAACCGCACTCTCAGCACATTTTCTCTAGATGGCTCATCCAGAGGCATCCGTTTATTTGCCGGGGTCCTTTTTCACCCGAGCGTTAAATACTGTATTAACAGGGGAACCGAACACTTCTCTGGCAATAGTTAAGCAACATCTCCTTACCTGAGGCAGCACGTGCTTCTCTAAGGCTCATTAAGCAACACCAACCTCTCTTCGCCGGGCCCCGAGAAAACGATGCTATCACCCAGCCCCCAGCGCAGTGGCTCAGAACCCGCTCGGGAAAGCATTGCCGGCGGGGCTCGTCTCACCCACCGCGAGCAATGGTGGCAAAACGACATTGAATTGACACCCCATCGTAAAATGTCATTCAAACGTCACCCCAGTTCCCTCGGCCCCACCCCACGCTTCGCCTGCGCGTCCCAAAGAGAAACAAACCCAGCTTGGCTGAGGCGGGAAAAGAGGGGAACTGGGCTTCCACAATGAGATCGCTCATTCCTTTTCCTGGCTGGAGACAACTTCTTCAAGCCAGGTAGGGGCTTTTGGAGCAACATCCCCCTTTCGGTTCAAATCTCTCTTAAATGACGCTCCTGAGTCACCGCCATAAATACTCCCCGCTCTTCCTTTCTGCTTCAGATCCCTCCTATCTGCTGATGGATAAATTGCTCCGGTTACCCGGGATAAATCACGCAGGACAGCCATAGCTGTAATTAAAGCGTCTCTCAACCCCTCTGGTACCACTGACTTCGCAGGGCCAAGTGCATTGTAGGTGAAGACCACGTACGAGACCACCTAAGGAACCTGAAGGTGCACAAGTCCGTGGGTCCTGATGAAATCCATCCGTGGGTCCTGAGGGAACCGGCAGATGAAGTTTCTAAGCTGCTTTCCATTCTGTGTGAAAAGTCGTGGCAGCCTGGGGAAGTTTCCACTGGCAGGAAAAGGGGAAAGATAACCCCCATTTTCAAAGAGAGAAAAAAGGAAGACCTGGGGAACTACCAGAATCCGTGCCCAGCAAGATCATGGAGCACATCCTCCTGGAAAATCTAAGGCACCTGAAAATAAGGAGGTGATAGTCATCAGGGCTTCAACAGGGGCATGTCATGCCTGACAAATTCGGTGACCACCTACAACAGGGTTACAGCATTGGTGGGTAAGGGGAGAGCAACAGACATCATCTACCCGGACTTGTGCAAAGCGTTTGACACTGTCCCCGGTCTCTAAATGGGAGAGGCATGGATTTGATGGACAGACCACTCAGTGCATAAGGAACTGGCTGGATGGCCGCACGCAAAGGGTTGTGGTCAACAGCTCAATGTCCCAGTGGAAACCAGTGATGAGCGGCGTTCCTCAGGGGTCAGTCCTGGGACAGGTGCTGTCTAACATCTTTGTTGGCAACACAGACAGTGGGATCAAGCGCACCCTCATCAAGTTTGCCAAAGACACCGAGCTGCGTGGCGCAGTTGACACACTGGAGGGAAGGGATGCCATCCAGAGGGACCTGGACAGGCTCGAGAGGTGGGCCTGTGCAAACCTCATGAAGTTCTACCAGGCCAAGCGTAAGGTCCCGCAGCGGAGTCAGGGCAATCCCAAGCACAAATACAGGCTGGGTGGAGAATGGAGTGAGAGCAGCCCTGAGGAAAGGGACTTGGGGGTGCTGGTGGATGAGCAGCTCAACATGAGCCAGCAACGCGCGCTGGCACACCACAAGGCCAGCATCAAAACGACGGCCAGCAGGGCGAGGGAGGTGATTGTGCCCCTCTCCCCTGCTCTGCTGAGACCCCAGCTGTACTGTGTTCAGCTTTGGAATCCACAGCACAAGAAGGACACGGACCTGTTGGAGCGGGTCCAGAGGAGGCCATGAAGATGCTCTGAGGGCTGGAGCCCCTCTGCTGTGACAAGAGGCTGAGGGATGGGGTTATTCAGCCCGGAGAAGAGAATGCTCTGGCATGACCTTATGGCAGCCCCCAAGTACGTAAAGGGGGCCTACAGGAAAGATGGGGAAGGCCTCCAGCACTAGGACAAGGGCTAATGGCTCCAAACTGGAAAAGAGGACACTTAGATGAGGTAGCAGGAAGAAACTTGTCACTCTGAGGGCGGTGAGCCCCTGGCCCAGGTTGCCCAGAGAAGCTGTGGCTGCCCCATCCCTGGAGCTGGTCAAGGTCAGGTTGGACGGAGCTTGGAGCTACCTGGCCTAGCAGAAGGTGTCCCTGCCAAGGACAGGCGGGTTGGAACAAGATGACCTTTAAGGTCCCTTCCAACTCAAGCCATTCTATGCTTCTATGATTTAAGACCCCTTGCCATCAGGCACAGCACTGCTTGGCCAGGTAAGCAACATACAGGGAGCCTCGGCAGCAGCACTGGACATTTGGAAAGTCTTCCTGCAGGGACGCACGTTCCACCCCCAAGTGCTGTGGTTTGGGAGATGCTTTCAGGTGACAACAGCTGTCCACATTTCCTAGAGCTCGTGGCCACCCCAGCAGACGCCTTACCTGGAGGACGTACTCGTGACCTGGTGCATGAGCACAACCCCAACTCCCATCTGAGCAGACCCAAGCAAAGCCTGACTGCTCTCGTCCCTCCTCCCCACTGAGGACACAAGGGGAGGACAGAAACACCTCTCTTTTATTAGGGTCGGGCATCTACAGTGACACTCCAGGGGGGCAGCTACATTTCCTGGACACAAGAAACAATCCAAGAGCAGTTAAGCTCAGCACAGCGGCCGCTGTGAGCACGGCAACTTGGACCAGCGTAGGAACTCCTTCAGCAACACCTGGAAGAGAAACAAGAAAAAAAAGAAACCAACCCACTTCCTCCACATTTCATGGCTTTCCACCATCTGTCAGTGGATGAACTTGCAGGGAGTTGTGGGAAGACAACACTGCAAATGACTTCTGGAGATCATACTGGAAAATCCCTGTCCAGGGGTGACATCAGGGGGGATTCGTGACCAGATCCACCCGGACTCCCCTTCAGCTGAGACCTGAAGGCACCTCCACTCAAACAAGAAGCACCACATACCATGTGAGGTCTTCCCTGCTGGTGCAAGACCTCCCGAGGAACTCCACAATCCCTGAGCTGGATCAAGGATTAGCAGCGGCCCAAGCGAGACTTCAGCCTCCGCTGCCCTGGAGGACCCACCTAAGAAGAGATGGAGACCAGGGAGTGCACAGGGAAGCTCATTCCTGCCTCGTCTGGGTTTCAGGGCTTACAGGAAGGTGGACCCTGCCAGAGCAGTGTTTCCAGTAGTTTTAACTGTCCTCAGAGTTCCTTGCACAAGGACACGGGAGAAGAGTGGGGTTTGTCCCGAAGAGGGGACGCACTTGCTAAAGGTCTTCCAGCATCTTGGCCGCCCCAACCCCAACCTGGAGGGTCACCCTGCCGTGGGGGTACGTTTGGGACGCGCAGAGCCCTACCTCGATTGGAAGGGATGTCTCTCTTCAGGCGCCTCCCTGGCCATCTGGAGGGGGGGTTAATTCTCCGGGAGGATCCCCCATGCAGTGGGCAGTTGCCCGTCTCACAGCAGCTGCAGATGTCTCCAGTACCCTCCACTGGAGCCCACCTGAAAGGGAACTACCTGTAAGCCCTCTTCTCCAGGCTGGTCCCCTCCCCACATGCACCAGCTACTCACAGGCTGCTGGCTTTGTTGAAGGAACAGGCCTTGTTCAATGGGTCTGGGGCTTGCTCAGCTGGGGAGACCTTCAGGTGGCAGGTGATGTAGATCTGGAAGGGCAATTGAAGCCACAGCCAAGGCTCAGGAAGGCTCTTCCTGCAGAAGAGCACAGCTGCTGGCCATGCTGGGGGAGGAGGGGCAGGCACCACAGCTCACCAGGTTCCTGTCATCTCCTGCAAACTTGAAGGCATCAACTGTGAACTGCAGCATGTCCTGCCTCAGCCTGGGGGAGATGAAGGCTGAGGTGGTGTCCTCTGATCTCCCATCCACCAAGCACCTGCACAAGGCTCACAAGTCAGGGACATCCCAGCCAGCTGCAGCAGCACCCCCAAGACACCACCGCACCCCTTACCCGCTGAGCTCGATCAAGGCATGTCGGGGAGAGGAGTTCCTGTGGGGACTCGGGGTGGCAACACAGTCCTCCACAAAGAGCCTCAGGGGTACGTGGCCCCCAGAGGCAACATCAGCCTGGAGGTGCAGCCTTTCCCCCAGCTGGAAGCCATTGGAGAGTCTCTCGGTGCTCCAGTCATCTGGAAGGGAGATCCAAGGCCACAGGTCACTCCGGACACAAGCACATTGCCCTCCCTTCCCCATGGGACCTCTTCACTGAGCAGCAACCCCATGTCCCACCAAGCAAGGTTTCCTTCTGGCCCCCGTTATAGCTCTGTTTGGGCACGCGGCCAAGAGCTGGCAGCAGCAGGGACCCCAGGGAAAGGGGGCTGCCAGGTCTGCACCCACCGCTCATGAGGCGCAGGGAGAACGTCAGCCTCTCCTCTGCCGACAGGGTGGAGCGGAAGGGAGCCCACGTGGGCCGGACGGCATTGCCGCTCACGTTGCTCTTCCTAAATGCAAGAGACCAGCATTAACAAAGGTGCCACCGTCACCTCGGCTCCATCGCAGCAGAGACACAGCCCCCGCTTGCTCACCTGGGATAGTGACACTCGATAGGAACCACAGCCGGGTTGGTCCTTACAATGACCACGTTGCCAGGAGGACTAGGTTTGTAGGACAAGCTTGTTTTGTAGATCAACGAGTCCGGGGTCATCTGGAAGAAAGATTTGGGAGAGCTGACGAGTCAGCCAGCAGCTCAGCACCAGCAGACACCCAGCACTGCCTGGCCTAGGACACAGCAGGCACCAGCTGTAGAGGTTCTGCCACACTCCTGATCCAGCGCCTCACAGGGAGCCATGAAGCCTTGAACTGGCATCTCAACAAGGTGCCAGCCCTGGAGGAGGTCAGCCTCAAGGACCTGGGCACTCCAGCAAGAGCCCACATCAGGTCCTCAAGCCTCCTCCCCCAGGTCAACTGGGGCACACCAGCTCCAGGCAGCCCTTCTGCTATCCCCCTGCTGAGCAGGTCAGCAAGTTCCCAGCAAGCCCCTTTCCAATCATTGGATCAGTTGGGTTGGAAGGGACCTCTAAAGGCCACCTAGTCCAACCCCCTGCCGTCAGCAGGGACATCTTCAACTACATCAGGTTGCTCAGAGCCTCATCCAGCCTGGCCTGGAATGTCTCCAGGGATGGGGCCTCCACCCCCTCTCTGGGCAACCTGGGCCAGTGTCTCACCACCCTCACTGGAAAGAGCTTCTTCCCAATGTCTCATCTAAACCTGCCCTGCTCTAGGTTAAACCATTGCCCCTCATCCTATCGCAACATGCCCTGGCAAACAGCCTTTCTTGTAGCCCCCTTCAGGTACTGGAAGGCTGCTATAAGGTCTCCTCGGAGCCTTCTCTTCTGCTTTAGCAGGGGAGTTGGACTAGATGATCTCTAGAGGTCCCTTCCAACTCCGAAGATTTCGTGATTCCATAATTCTCCAGGCTGAAGAACACCAACTCTCTCCGTCTGTCCTCACAGCAGAGGAGCTCCAGCCCTCTGAACTTCCCTAGGGACAAGTGTTAAGCTACGCCCAGCTCTCCCATGTACTCACACTTCCAGTTGCAACTACCCAAGTCCTAAAACCAATGCAAGGCTTGGTTGCTGTAGAGTGTGCTCCTCACCCAGGCCTCCATGAGAGCGCCCACACTCCGAAGACTAGCTCTGCTGTGGTCACTCCACCCCTCGCTGGAGACATGCTGACACCGGGTGAGCCCCTCCTCACCCCAAACCCTGACACCACCTTTACCACGTCACTTCTAGCACCGAGACCTTCCCCAAGGTGAATCAGGCAGCGAGACGGCACACTGCTCTTGCACAGCTCCCAAGCACCCACCCAAAGCTGGCCAAAGCCCAGAGAAGGTCCAGTCCCTACACAACATCACCGGGGATGGAGCAGCCCCTCACCCCGGCACCCCGCCTCACCTGCAGGCTGCTGCCACACTCGTGCAGCCCAGCCACAAAGGTCACCGTGCTCTCAGCACCAGCGCCCTGGGCCACAGGCAAGCAGGCAGCTGAGCCCAGGGTCAGGTCCGCAGCCTTGACCAGGTGTCCCGTGCCAAAGAGGTCCCTGTGCACCGTGACCACCACCTGCGCCTCCTGGCACTGAACAGCCACAGGGTGCCGCGGGGCTGCAGCCTGCAGCTGGGAGACATCCACCCATGCCCAGGGAGAGGGCCGGGAGAAGGAAGGCACACGGCCACGGCTCCAAGACGAGTCCCCCCTCAGAGGGAAGCTCCAAGGGCTGTAAGACACCGCTTCAGCCAGCGCCCAGCACAACACCAGCCCTGCCACCAACCCCAGGCTGCCTCCAAAACCCATCCTGAGCCCAGGAAAAACAGCTCAGGGAGGAAAGGGCTGCTCAGGGGCCTTTTCTAGCAGCCCTCCCAGCAGCCCAGCCCAGACGGGGCACGCCTGGGGGCTGCAGGCATGGCCCCCAGCCAGCCAGGAGCACCTCAGCACAACGGGACACAGCTGGGACCATCCCTCCCTCCCTCTTCAGGCTGTGGAGGCTCATTCCCCTCCACCTGCACCTGGAAATTGCCCTGCAGCAGCTTCTCCCATGTCCCTCTCTCCTGCCTCTTGCAGGTACCATCAGCCATTGCCACATTGCTGGACAACTGGCCACAAGCCCTCTGCTCTTCTCCTTTATACCTCTGTGACATGGAGCCAGTTTTGGCCACCGGCGTGGCAAGGCCTCAGCCAGGCTCCCACAACCATTCCCTCCTCCCTGGGCTCCCCCACAGCATCAGCATCAGCGGTTCCCCAAAACCCAGGGCCTGCAGCACCACTCGAGGTGGCGCGTCCCGAAATGGAGAGGACCTCAACTGCAAAACCCTCCTGGGCTCTGGCCCCTGTGCGCTGCCAATCTGTCCGTGCTCCATTGCATGGGTGTCTGCGCTGGGTAATTGCGTATCGAGTAATGAAGGCATCGTAACCGGCTTATTTGCATAGAAAGCAGAGGTACAAAAGCCGATCTTCCCATCCCAGCAGCTGATAAGTGAATGGCAGGCATAAGCAAGAGATTAATAGGCCCTCGTGTGTTAACGATGCTAATTGGCAGAGCTGCTGGTGTGCACAGTACCACGACTAAGGGCTCTACATCACTGAGCTGGAGGAAGAGGTTGGGGGTCACTCAAAGCGACTTGCTGTGGTGACAGAGGCCGGTGAGTGGGGTCCCCTCAACACGGGGGCGATGCCCTGCACACACCCGCTCTTCAACAGCGAGGCTGAACAAGGCGGGAGGGGGGCTTTCAGCCTGAGTGCTTGTGTTCATCCTGGTGTTTCTACCGCTGCTTTACGTGGGTGCCCAGGGAAATGGGGTTTACTGGCTGAAGCACCTTCCTCCGGCTCTGCTGAGACCTGCAGGATGGGTTTGGGCTGGGGTGACTTGCCCTCTTTGCTCTTTGGGGGGACCGCAGCGATGGGCTGGATGAAGAAAGCTCCCACCAAGACCACGGGCTGCGCCGAAATTCCCGGTGGCATCCCCTTCCCTCCCTGGCCCAAGCATCAGGCATTCCCCGTTGCCTGCCCGAGGCATGACTAATGCCACACACACGCACACCATCCTTTTCTGGCATGGTCCCTCTGTCCCAGCCTTGCCCCTTCTATTTTTACGAACGATGAATAAATGACACGACAAGAAAAACCTCTCCACAGCTCAAGCCCTCTTTATTAATTCAGCAAGCACTGGGCCACCTCCAAACCCAGCTCCTCCCAGGGCTGGGTGGGTGTCTTTTACCCCACAAGCCGGCTTGGCCCAGGGCAGCTCCCGCAGCCAAAGGCATCGGGGAGGATGGGAGGTGATGCTCCAGCTGCCCACGGCCCCATCACCCAGCCCGGCAGCACGACACGGCACCGAAGGTCCAGGGCTTCATTCACCCAGCCTCCCGCAAACCATCTCCATGAGGACACGGCTCGACGTGGATGGCTGCCTGCACCCCACGCACCTTTGCTCCTGCTCCCGAGGGAGAGGTGCAGCTCACCTAGAAACCCCAGGAGACACCCACAGCCCCGGCCCCGTGTCTCACGCCAACACAGCCCAAGGATTCTCTGCTCAAACGTGCATTTCTCACACCTGGCAACACCTCCAGCCTGAGCCTGGCAGCTCAAAGCACCGCCAGCGCCAGGTTTCAAAAGCAATTCAGGCGTGCGGGATGGAAGAGGGACGGGAGATGCACTGGCCTTAAAAGTCTGGACCTGTTGGGTGGGGAACAGCTTTTATTCTTGTTCGCGTGCAAAAGAGATCAATAGGCAGCAAAAAACCCCACCCCATCCACCACCTCCTGGCTCTGGTGCAGCAGCAAGTGCTGCCTCCATCACCGTCATCCGTATTTAAGAGCTCTGAAGGAATCGCCCTCTCCATCTGCAGAGGTCTCTCGCCACAGGCTTCCTCCGGGAAGGAAGGACGCTGGGGGCCATCTCCTTTTTGCCGTAGGGGTCGGTCCTTCCCTGGGCTATCAGGAGCTCGGGGTCTTCACTGAGCCCCCGCCACAAGAGGAAGGCCAACCGTTGCGTACGCCCCATCCATGCTCCTTGGAAAGCCTGCGGTCGAGCAGGACGAGTCCCACGGGGGAAGTCTTTGATCCGTGCTGTAGAAAACAACATCACATCGACCCTTTGGGATGAGTCTGCGCCTGAATTTTTCATTTCTAGACACAACTTCACCACCCGAAATGAGAAAAAACGTTTCTCTGTCGGGCATGCAAAAGAACCGCACTCTCAGCACATTTTCTCTAGATGGCTCATCCAGAGGCATCCGTTTATTTGCCGGGGTCCTTTTTCACCCGAGCGTTAAATACTGTATTAACAGGGGAACCGAACACTTCTCTGGCAATAGTTAAGCAACATCTCCTTACCTGAGGCAGCACGTGCTTCTCTAAGGCTCATTAAGCAACACCAACCTCTCTTCGCCGGGCCCCGAGAAAACGATGCTATCACCCAGCCCCCAGTGCAGTGGCTCAGAACCCGCTCGGGAAAGCATTGCCGGCGGGGCTCGTCTCACCCACCGCGAGCAATGGTGGCAAAACGACATTGAATTGACACCCCATCGTAAAATGTCATTCAAACGTCACCCCAGTTCCCTCGGCCCCACCCCACGCTTCGCCTGCGCGTCCCAAAGAGAAACAAACCCAGCTTGGCTGAGGCGGGAAAAGAGGGGAACTGGGCTTCCACAATGAGATCGCTCATTCCTTTTCCTGGCTGGAGACAACTTCTTCAAGCCAGGTAGGAGCTTTTGGAGCAACATCCCCCTTTCGGTTCAAATCTCTCTTAAATGACGCTCCTGAGTCACCGCCATAAATACTCCCCGCTCTTCCTTTCTGCTTCAGATCCCTCCTATCTGCTGATGGATAAATTGCTCCGGTTACCCGGGATAAATCACGCAGGACAGCCATAGCTGTAATTAAAGCGTCTCTCAACCCCTCTGGTACCACTGACTTCGCAGGGCCAAGTGCATTGTAGGTGAAGACCACGTACGAGACCACCTAAGGAACCTGAAGGTGCACAAGTCCGTGGGTCCTGATGAAATCCATCCGTGGGTCCTGAGGGAACCGGCAGATGAAGTTTCTAAGCTGCTTTCCATTCTGTGTGAAAAGTCGTGGCAGCCTGGGGAAGTTTCCACTGGCAGGAAAAGGGGAAAGATAACCCCCATTTTCAAAGAGAGAAAAAAGGAAGACCTGGGGAACTACCAGAATCCGTGCCCAGCAAGATCATGGAGCACATCCTCCTGGAAAATCTAAGGCACCTGAAAATAAGGAGGTGATAGTCATCAGGGCTTCAACAGGGGCATGTCATGCCTGACAAATTCGGTGACCACCTACAACAGGGTTACAGCATTGGTGGGTAAGGGGAGAGCAACAGACATCATCTACCCGGACTTGTGCAAAGCGTTTGACACTGTCCCCGGTCTCTAAATGGGAGAGGCATGGATTTGATGGACAGACCACTCAGTGCATAAGGAACTGGCTGGATGGCCGCACGCA
This sequence comes from Sterna hirundo, assembly GCA_009819605.1. Classification (NCBI taxonomy): domain Eukaryota; kingdom Metazoa; phylum Chordata; class Aves; order Charadriiformes; family Laridae; genus Sterna; species Sterna hirundo. Next base: position 22,760,056 of record CM020445.1, read on the forward strand.
AAGGGTTGTGGTCAACAGCTCAATGTCCCAGTGGAAACCAGTGATGAGCGGCGTTCCTCAGGGGTCAGTCCTGGGACAGGTGCTGTCTAACATCTTTGTTGGCAACACAGACAGTGGGATCAAGCGCACCCTCATCAAGTTTGCCAAAGACACCGAGCTGCGTGGCGCAGTTGACACACTGGAGGGAAGGGATGCCATCCAGAGGGACCTGGACAGGCTCGAGAGGTGGGCCTGTGCAAACCTCATGAAGTTCTACCAGGCCAAGCGTAAGGTCCCGCAGCGGAGTCAGGGCAATCCCAAGCACAAATACAGGCTGGGTGGAGAATGGAGTGAGAGCAGCCCTGAGGAAAGGGACTTGGGGGTGCTGGTGGATGAGCAGCTCAACATGAGCCAGCAACGCGCGCTGGCACACCACAAGGCCAGCATCAAAACGACGGCCAGCAGGGCGAGGGAGGTGATTGTGCCCCTCTCCCCTGCTCTGCTGAGACCCCAGCTGTACTGTGTTCAGCTTTGGAATCCACAGCACAAGAAGGACACGGACCTGTTGGAGCGGGTCCAGAGGAGGCCATGAAGATGCTCTGAGGGCTGGAGCCCCTCTGCTGTGACAAGAGGCTGAGGGATGGGGTTATTCAGCCCGGAGAAGAGAATGCTCTGGCATGACCTTATGGCAGCCCCCAAGTACGTAAAGGGGGCCTACAGGAAAGATGGGGAAGGCCTCCAGCACTAGGACAAGGGCTAATGGCTCCAAACTGGAAAAGAGGACACTTAGATGAGGTAGCAGGAAGAAACTTGTCACTCTGAGGGCGGTGAGCCCCTGGCCCAGGTTGCCCAGAGAAGCTGTGGCTGCCCCATCCCTGGAGCTGGTCAAGGTCAGGTTGGACGGAGCTTGGAGCTACCTGGCCTAGCAGAAGGTGTCCCTGCCAAGGACAGGCGGGTTGGAACAAGATGACCTTTAAGGTCCCTTCCAACTCAAGCCATTCTATGCTTCTATGATTTAAGACCCCTTGCCATCAGGCACAGCACTGCTTGGCCAGGTAAGCAACATACAGGGAGCCTCGGCAGCAGCACTGGACATTTGGAAAGTCTTCCTGCAGGGACGCACGTTCCACCCCCAAGTGCTGTGGTTTGGGAGATGCTTTCAGGTGACAACAGCTGTCCACATTTCCTAGAGCTCGTGGCCACCCCAGCAGACGCCTTACCTGGAGGACGTACTCGTGACCTGGTGCATGAGCATAACCCCAACTCCCATCTGAGCAGACCCAAGCAAAGCCTGACTGCTCTCGTCCCTCCTCCCCACTGAGGACACAAGGGGAGGACAGAAACACCTCTCTTTTATTAGGGTCGGGCATCTACAGTGACACTCCAGGGGGGCAGCTACATTTCCTGGACACAAGAAACAATCCAAGAGCAGTTAAGCTCAGCACAGCGGCCGCTGTGAGCACGGCAACTTGGACCAGCGTAGGAACTCCTTCAGCAACACCTGGAAGAGAAACAAGAAAAAAAAGAAACCAACCCACTTCCTCCACATTTCATGGCTTTCCACCATCTGTCAGTGGATGAACTTGCAGGGAGTTGTGGGAAGACAACACTGCGAATGACTTCTGGAGATCATACTGGAAAATCCCTGTCCAGGGGTGACATCAGGGGGGATTCGTGACCAGATCCACCCGGACTCCCCTTCAGCTGAGACCTGAAGGCACCTCCACTCAAACAAGAAGCACCACATACCATGTGAGGTCTTCCCTGCTGGTGCAAGACCTCCCGAGGAACTCCACAATCCCTGAGCTGGATCAAGGATTAGCAGCGGCCCAAGCGAGACTTCAGCCTCCGCTGCCCTGGAGGACCCACCTAAGAAGAGATGGAGACCAGGGAGTGCACAGGGAAGCTCATTCCTGCCTCGTCTGGGTTTCAGGGCTTACAGGAAGGTGGACCCTGCCAGAGCAGTGTTTCCAGTAGTTTTAACTGTCCTCAGAGTTCCTTGCACAAGGACACGGGAGAAGAGTGGGGTTTGTCCCGAAGAGGGGACGCACTTGCTAAAGGTCTTCCAGCATCTTGGCCGCCCCAACCCCAACCTGGAGGGTCACCCTGCCGTGGGGGTACGTTTGGGACGCGCAGAGCCCTACCTCGATTGGAAGGGATGTCTCTCTTCAGGCGCCTCCCTGGCCATCTGGAGGGGGGGTTAATTCTCCGGGAGGATCCCCCATGCAGTGGGCAGTTGCCCGTCTCACAGCAGCTGCAGATGTCTCCAGTACCCTCCACTGGAGCCCACCTGAAAGGGAACTACCTGTAAGCCCTCTTCTCCAGGCTGGTCCCCTCCCCACATGCACCAGCTACTCACAGGCTGCTGGCTTTGTTGAAGGAACAGGCCTTGTTCAATGGGTCTGGGGCTTGCTCAGCTGGGGAGACCTTCAGGTGGCAGGTGATGTAGATCTGGAAGGGCAATTGAAGCCACAGCCAAGGCTCAGGAAGGCTCTTCCTGCAGAAGAGCACAGCTGCTGGCCATGCTGGGGGAGGAGGGGCAGGCACCACAGCTCACCAGGTTCCTGTCATCTCCTGCAAACTTGAAGGCATCAACTGTGAACTGCAGCATGTCCTGCCTCAGCCTGGGGGAGATGAAGGCTGAGGTGGTGTCCTCTGATCTCCCATCCACCAAGCACCTGCACAAGGCTCACAAGTCAGGGACATCCCAGCCAGCTGCAGCAGCACCCCCAAGACACCACCGCACCCCTTACCCGCTGAGCTCGATCAAGGCATGTCGGGGAGAGGAGTTCCTGTGGGGACTCGGGGTGGCAACACAGTCCTCCACAAAGAGCCTCAGGGGTACGTGGCCCCCAGAGGCAACATCAGCCTGGAGGTGCAGCCTTTCCCCCAGCTGGAAGCCATTGGAGAGTCTCTCGGTGCTCCAGTCATCTGGAAGGGAGATCCAAGGCCACAGGTCACTCCGGACACAAGCACATTGCCCTCCCTTCCCCATGGGACCTCTTCACTGAGCAGCAACCCCATGTCCCACCAAGCAAGGTTTCCTTCTGGCCCCCGTTATAGCTCTGTTTGGGCACGCGGCCAAGAGCTGGCAGCAGCAGGGACCCCAGGGAAAGGGGGCTGCCAGGTCTGCACCCACCGCTCATGAGGCGCAGGGAGAACGTCAGCCTCTCCTCTGCCGACAGGGTGGAGCGGAAGGGAGCCCACGTGGGCCGGACGGCATTGCCGCTCACGTTGCTCTTCCTAAATGCAAGAGACCAGCATTAACAAAGGTGCCACCGTCACCTCGGCTCCATCGCAGCAGAGACACAGCCCCCGCTTGCTCACCTGGGATAGTGACACTCGATAGGAACCACAGCCGGGTTGGTCCTTACAATGACCACGTTGCCAGGAGGACTAGGTTTGTAGGACAAGCTTGTTTTGTAGATCAACGAGTCCGGGGTCATCTGGAAGAAAGATTTGGGAGAGCTGACGAGTCAGCCAGCAGCTCAGCACCAGCAGACACCCAGCACTGCCTGGCCTAGGACACAGCAGGCACCAGCTGTAGAGGTTCTGCCACACTCCTGATCCAGCGCCTCACAGGGAGCCATGAAGCCTTGAACTGGCATCTCAACAAGGTGCCAGCCCTGGAGGAGGTCAGCCTCAAGGACCTGGGCACTCCAGCAAGAGCCCACATCAGGTCCTCAAGCCTCCTCCCCCAGGTCAACTGGGGCACACCAGCTCCAGGCAGCCCTTCTGCTATCCCCCTGCTGAGCAGGTCAGCAAGTTCCCAGCAAGCCCCTTTCCAATCATTGGATCAGTTGGGTTGGAAGGGACCTCTAAAGGCCACCTAGTCCAACCCCCTGCCGTCAGCAGGGACATCTTCAACTACATCAGGTTGCTCAGAGCCTCATCCAGCCTGGCCTGGAATGTCTCCAGGGATGGGGCCTCCACCCCCTCTCTGGGCAACCTGGGCCAGTGTCTCACCACCCTCACTGGAAAGAGCTTCTTCCCAATGTCTCATCTAAACCTGCCCTGCTCTAGGTTAAACCATTGCCCCTCATCCTATCGCAACATGCCCTGGCAAACAGCCTTTCTTGTAGCCCCCTTCAGGTACTGGAAGGCTGCTATAAGGTCTCCTCGGAGCCTTCTCTTCTGCTTTAGCAGGGGAGTTGGACTAGATGATCTCTAGAGGTCCCTTCCAACTCCGAAGATTTCGTGATTCCATAATTCTCCAGGCTGAAGAACACCAACTCTCTCCGTCTGTCCTCACAGCAGAGGAGCTCCAGCCCTCTGAACTTCCCTAGGGACAAGTGTTAAGCTACGCCCAGCTCTCCCATGTACTCACACTTCCAGTTGCAACTACCCAAGTCCTAAAACCAATGCAAGGCTTGGTTGCTGTAGAGTGTGCTCCTCACCCAGGCCTCCATGAGAGCGCCCACACTCCGAAGACTAGCTCTGCTGTGGTCACTCCACCCCTCGCTGGAGACATGCTGACACCGGGTGAGCCCCTCCTCACCCCAAACCCTGACACCACCTTTACCACGTCACTTCTAGCACCGAGACCTTCCCCAAGGTGAATCAGGCAGCGAGACGGCACACTGCTCTTGCACAGCTCCCAAGCACCCACCCAAAGCTGGCCAAAGCCCAGAGAAGGTCCAGTCCCTACACAACATCACCGGGGATGGAGCAGCCCCTCACCCCGGCACCCCGCCTCACCTGCAGGCTGCTGCCACACTCGTGCAGCCCAGCCACAAAGGTCACCGTGCTCTCAGCACCAGCGCCCTGGGCCACAGGCAAGCAGGCAGCTGAGCCCAGGGTCAGGTCCGCAGCCTTGACCAGGTGTCCCGTGCCAAAGAGGTCCCTGTGCACCGTGACCACCACCTGCGCCTCCTGGCACTGAACAGCCACAGGGTGCCGCGGGGCTGCAGCCTGCAGCTGGGAGACATCCACCCATGCCCAGGGAGAGGGCCGGGAGAAGGAAGGCACACGGCCACGGCTCCAAGACGAGTCCCCCCTCAGAGGGAAGCTCCAAGGGCTGTAAGACACCGCTTCAGCCAGCACCCAGCACAACACCAGCCCTGCCACCAACCCCAGGCTGCCTCCAAAACCCATCCTGAGCCCAGGAAAAACAGCTCAGGGAGGAAAGAGCTGCTCAGGGGCCTTTTCTAGCAGCCCTCCCAGCAGCCCAGCCCAGACGGGGCACACCTGGGGGCTGCAGGCATGGCCCCCAGCCAGCCAGGAGCACCTCAGCACAACGGGACACAGCTGGGACCATCCCTCCCTCCCTCTTCAGGCTGTGGAGGCTCATTCCCCTCCACCTGCACCTGGAAATTGCCCTGCAGCAGCTTCTCCCATGTCCCTCTCTCCTGCCTCTTGCAGGTACCATCAGCCATTGCCACATTGCTGGACAACTGGCCACAAGCCCTCTGCTCTTCTCCTTTATACCTCTGTGACATGGAGCCAGTTTTGGCCACCGGCGTGGCAAGGCCTCAGCCAGGCTCCCACAACCATTCCCTCCTCCCTGGGCTCCCCCACAGCATCAGCATCAGCGGTTCCCCAAAACCCAGGGCCTGCAGCACCACTCGAGGTGGCGCGTCCCGAAATGGAGAGGACCTCAACTGCAAAACCCTCCTGGGCTCTGGCCCCTGTGCGCTGCCAATCTGTCCGTGCTCCATTGCATGGGTGTCTGCGCTGGGTAATTGCGTATCGAGTAATGAAGGCATCGTAACCGGCTTATTTGCATAGAAAGCAGAGGTACAAAAGCCGATCTTCCCATCCCAGCAGCTGATAAGTGAATGGCAGGCATAAGCAAGAGATTAATAGGCCCTCGTGTGTTAACGATGCTAATTGGCAGAGCTGCTGGTGTGCACAGTACCACGACTAAGGGCTCTACATCACTGAGCTGGAGGAAGAGGTTGGGGGTCACTCAAAGCGACTTGCTGTGGTGACAGAGGCCGGTGAGTGGGGTCCCCTCAACACGGGGGCGATGCCCTGCACACACCCGCTCTTCAACAGCGAGGCTGAACAAGGCGGGAGGGGGGCTTTCAGCCTGAGTGCTTGTGTTCATCCTGGTGTTTCTACCGCTGCTTTACGTGGGTGCCCAGGGAAATGGGGTTTACTGGCTGAAGCACCTTCCTCCGGCTCTGCTGAGACCTGCAGGATGGGTTTGGGCTGGGGTGACTTGCCCTCTTTGCTCTTTGGGGGGACCGCAGCGATGGGCTGGATGAAGAAAGCTCCCACCAAGACCACGGGCTGCGCCGAAATTCCCGGTGGCATCCCCTTCCCTCCCTGGCCCAAGCATCAGGCATTCCCCGTTGCCTGCCCGAGGCATGACTAATGCCACACACACGCACACCGTCCTTTTCTGGCATGGTCCCTCTGTCCCAGCCTTGCCCCTTCTATTTTTACGAACGATGAATAAATGACACGACAAGAAAAACCTCTCCACAGCTCAAGCCCTCTTTATTAATTCAGCAAGCACTGGGCCACCTCCAAACCCAGCTCCTCCCAGGGCTGGGTGGGTGTCTTTTACCCCACAAGCCGGCTTGGCCCAGGGCAGCTCCCGCAGCCAAAGGTATCGGGGAGGATGGGAGGTGATGCTCCAGCTGCCCACGGCCCCATCACCCAGCCTGGCAGCACGACACGGCACCGAAGGTCCAGGGCTTCATTCACCCAGCCTCCCGCAAACCATCTCCATGAGGACACGGCTCGACGTGGATGGCTGCCTGCACCCCACGCACCTTTGCTCCTGCTCCCGAGGGAGAGGTGCAGCTCACCTAGAAACCCCAGGAGACACCCACAGCCCCGGCCCCGTGTCTCACGCCAACACAGCCCAAGGATTCTCTGCTCAAACGTGCATTTCTCACACCTGGCAACACCTCCAGCCTGAGCCTGGCAGCTCAAAGCACCGCCAGCGCCAGGTTTCAAAAGCAATTCAGGCGTGCGGGATGGAAGAGGGACGGGAGATGCACTGGCCTTAAAAGTCTGGACCTGTTGGGTGGGGAACAGCTTTTATTCTTGTTCGCGTGCAAAAGAGATCAATAGGCAGCAAAAAACCCCACCCCATCCACCACCTCCTGGCTCTGGTGCAGCAGCAAGTGCTGCCTCCATCACTGTCATCCGTATTTAAGAGCTCTGAAGGAATCGCCCTCTCCATCTGCAGAGGTCTCTTGCCACAGGCTTCCTCCGGGAAGGAAGGACGCTGGGGGCCATCTCCTTTTTGCCGTAGGGGTCGGTCCTTCCCTGGGCTATCAGGAGCTCGGGGTCTTCACTGAGCCCCCGCCACAAGAGGAAGGCCAACCGTTGCGTACGCCCCATCCATGCTCCTTGGAAAGCCTGCGGTCGAGCAGGACGAGTCCCACGGGGGAAGTCTTTGATCCGTGCTGTAGAAAACAACATCACATCGACCCTTTGGGATGAGTCTGCGCCTGAATTTTTCATTTCTAGACACAACTTCACCACCCGAAATGAGAAAAAACGTTTCTCTGTCGGGCATGCAAAAGAACCGCACTCTCAGCACATTTTCTCTAGATGGCTCATCCAGAGGCATCCGTTTATTTGCCGGGGTCCTTTTTCACCCGAGCGTTAAATACTGTATTAACAGGGGAACCGAACACTTCTCTGGCAATAGTTAAGCAACATCTCCTTACCTGAGGCAGCACGTGCTTCTCTAAGGCTCATTAAGCAACACCAACCTCTCTTCGCCGGGCCCCGAGAAAACGATGCTATCACCCAGCCCCCAGTGCAGTGGCTCAGAACCCGCTCGGGAAAGCATTGCCGGCGGGGCTCGTCTCACCCACCGCGAGCAATGGTGGCAAAACGACATTGAATTGACACCCCATCGTAAAATGTCATTCAAACGTCACCCCAGTTCCCTCGGCCCCACCCCACGCTTCGCCTGCACGTCCCAAAGAGAAACAAACCCAGCTTGGCTGAGGCGGGAAAAGAGGGGAACTGGGCTTCCACAATGAGATCGCTCATTCCTTTTCCTGGCTGGAGACAACTTCTTCAAGCCAGGTAGGGGCTTTTGGAGCAACATCCCCCTTTCGGTTCAAATCTCTCTTAAATGACGCTCCTGAGTCACCGCCATAAATACTCCCCGCTCTTCCTTTCTGCTTCAGATCCCTCCTATCTGCTGATGGATAAATTGCTCCGGTTACCCGGGATAAATCACGCAGGACAGCCATAGCTGTAATTAAAGCGTCTCTCAACCCCTCTGGCACCACTGACTTCGCAGGGCCAAGTGCATTGTAGGTGAAGACCACGTACGAGACCATCTAAGGAACCTGAAGGTGCACAAGTCCGTGGGTCCTGATGAAATCCATCCGTGGGTCCTGAGGGAACCAGCAGGTGAATTTTCTAAGCTGCTTTCCATTCTATTTGAAAAGTTGGGGCAGGTGAAGTACCCACTGACTGGAAAAGGGAAAACATAAGCCGGGGACAGACAGCAATGCTGCCTCCCAGAGCACCACAGGGGCATCATCCCATCCCATCCCATCCCATCCCATCTCATCCCATCCCATCGTCCATCATCCAGCCCATGTGGTCCGGGGGGGGAGCCAGCAACAAGGCTCAGCATCTCTATCCTCCTGTCTCTCCACAATTAGGTCAATAGAAGCAGGAGCCCTTTGTTTATTATTGATGGGGAGAATCAAGCCGCCGCCATCGATCGGCGCTGGGGAGAGACTCGCCCCGGCAATTTCTGAAATAATCTGCCAAATGGGATTTTTTTTTGTTGCGTTTTACCCATCGAAAGTGTTTGGATGAACTCGCAGCCTCGCCTGCTCCTGGGAGGGATGAGAGCAAACACAAGCGAGCTCCAGCAGCCGAGCTGCTGCCAGCTCTCAGGGCTGACTCCTTCACGCTCTGCATCCCTGTTAAATCCCACTTTCCCGGCTGCCAGGTTCGCTGCTACCCGGGAGCGGGTAGAGGAGGATGCTGGGCCTTTTGAGGAACGGAGAAAACCCCACAGAGCCACGGCATCACAGCCGACCGGCCTCCTCCCTGCCTGCGTCTCACCCACAGCACCCATAAACCAGCAGGTTGGATTAAGGAGACCTCGAAGAGGAGGATGGATGGTTTCCTTCCCCCAAAAAAGACCCATCACACGGGCAGCCCCAAAAGCACGATGGCACTTGGGGACAAGGGGGACAATTAAGCTCCTCCTGGGATGCTTTATCCCATGTCAAAGCACAGCGCATCCTCCTGGGGACAGCAGTGAGGTGCTCAGCCCCGAGCAGAAGCTCCGTTTGGGACGGCTCATCAGCCTGAGCCACCTAAACAATATTTCCCCTGGTCTGCCACAGCTTAATCCTGATTTTCTCCCTCGCTGCCCTCAAGATCTCCCTTCCCTGCATGGCCCAGGCTGCATTTTGCCAAAAAAAACGCAACTCAAATCTGCCCAAAGAAATGCCCCAGAAAGCTCCCAGCTGGAAGAGACATCCCCAGGGACGCTGGCACCAACTCAGGACCTTTAAAGACGTCCCGCATCGGGGGACAACCCATCCTGCCGCCCGCCAAGGAGCTGGCGGTGATTCATGGCTTCATTCCACCAGCCCAGCACCTGGGTGCTAAATAATATTAATGGTAACTCCTGGCACCTCGTTAAAAATTGCACCGGTGCTTAATTCAGGCCGTAGATCAAAGCCGCTAAATGAAATCACCATCCATCCCCTCCCTAATCCCAGTTTGATACCAGCATGCTTTCCCTTGTCTTGCTTTTAGAAATATTTTTCTATCGAAATGCAGAGCCTGGCTTCATGCTCGGGGAGGGACAGCTAAAAATAATCCTCCGCGGGTGATTTAGGAAGGTCCCTTCCCCACCGGCCCCCATCAGACGCCACTCGCGTCCCATCGCTGGGATTAACCGCACGATTTCCGCACGATCTCAGACAGGTGACGACATCCCTTCAGGATTTTGTTCTTCGTTCTGCTGCTCGAGGTATTAAAATAAAGCGGAGGGATGAGGGCAGGCATCTCTCCATCGCTGGAGGGGGTTTCTCCTCACGTTGGGTGACGGACAAAGGCTGCACGACGCAAGGTGCTGTGGTGGCAGCAGGGGACCAAGGGACAGATGGGGCTGGGCTGAAAGGGGGACATAACGGTTTCGTTCTGGGAATTTCGGTATTTAAATTAATTATGGGCAAAGCTGCATCCCAGAGACCACGCTGAGCCTGGAAAGCACTGTCCAAAACAACCCCCGAATTTATTTGTCAAGGCACAAGAACCCCCTTCAGATTCCGGATTTTAAATAACGAAGAAAACCAGCAGTAGAGCCACCAAAGGGCACGGCGAGGACTTCTCCACCCACCGGAGCAGGACGAGGGACAGGCCACCCTGTTCCGGCCGGCAGCGTGGGTGCCCCCATGCACCCTGCGGGTACTGTGCAGCAGAGGGCAGACCCACAGGACACGCAGGGGGCAAAGCCCCCCCCCGACCCCATGGGAAACACAAAGGCTCGACCCCCCCGCGCCGGTCAGGTTCGTCCCCCACCAGTGCTTTAGCCCCTGACACATCAGCTTTGTCACCATGGGGAGGAGAGGGGGGCTTCACCCGGCCAGCAGGTGTGTGTGTCCCCCCCCGCCGCCATGCCCTGCCTTTCATCCCACCTCAAAAAATCCCCCCAGTGAATTTGAGGCAGGGGATCAGCGCCCCGATGGCATTTTGCATTTAAGGCAAAAATAAAAAGTCCAGTGGGCACCGACGTGTCAGCCTCACCTCTGTGCCTGGGAAGATCATGGAAGAGATTCTCCTAGAAGCTAAGGCACATGGAGGACCGGGAGGCGATTGGAGACAGCCCGCCCGGCTTCACGAAGGGCAAGTCCTGCCTGACCAACCTCGTGGCCTTCTGTGATGGAGTGACTACATCGGTGGGCAAGGGAAGAGCAGTGGACGTCATCTACCTGGACTTCTGTAAGGCCTTTGACAGTCCCCTACAACATCCTTCTCTCTAGACTGGAGAGGCACGGATTTGATGGGCGGTCTGTTCCATGGATAAGGAATTAGTTGGATGCTCGCATACAGAGGGTAGCCCAATGTCCAGATAGATGGAGATCGGTGACAAGTGGTGTCCCCCAGGGGTCCATACGGGGACCAGTACTGTTCGTTATCTTCATCAGTGACATAGACAGTGGGATCAAGCGCACCCTCAGCAGCTTTGCAGACAACAACAAGCCGAGTGGAGCGGTGACATGCCTGAGGGACGGGATGTCAACCAGAGGGACCTGGACGGGCTTGAGAAGCGGGACCATGTGAACCTCATGGGGTTCAACAAGGCCAAGTGCAGGGTCCTGCACCTGGGTCGGGACAAGCACAGGCTGGGGGTTGAAGGGATTGAGGGCAGCCCTGCCGAGAAGGACTTGGGGGTGTTGGTGGATGAGAAGCTGGACAGGAGCAGGCAATGTGCCCCCACAGCCCAGAAAGCCCCCGCACCTCAGGCTGCATCCCCAGCAGCGTGGGCAGCAGGGCGAGGGGGGGGGATTCTGCCCCTCTGCTCCGCTCTGGGAGACCCCCCTGCAGTGCTGCCTCCAGCGCTGGGGCACCAACAGCACAAGGACACGGAGCTGTTGGAGCGGGGCTGGAGGAGGCCCCGGAGATGCTGCGAGGGCTGGAGCCCCTCTGCTGGGAGGAGAGAGCTGGGGGGGTTCAGCCTGGAGAAGAGAAGGCTCCGGGGAGACCTTCCAGCCCCTCCCAGTCCCTAAAGGGGCTCCAGGGAAGCTGGGGACAAACTTTTTAGCAGGGCCTGTTGCAACAGGACCAGGGGCAATGGCTTTAAACTACGGAAGACATTTTTTTACACTGAGGGTGGTGAGACACTGGCCCAGGTTGCCCAGAGAGGTGGGAAATGCCCCATCCCTGGAGACATTCAAGGCCAGGCTGGACGAGGCTCTGAGCAACCTGATCTAGTTGAAGATGTCCCTGCTGAGTGCAGGGGGGTTGGACTTGACGGCCTTTAAAGGTCCCTTCCGACCCAAACTGTTCTATGATTCTATGAACCACAGTGGTGCAATGTAAAAAAAATAATTGTCCCCATATGTCCCCAGAGCGGTGCGTCCATTGGGGCCGAGAGCACCAGCTCTGCCCCCCCAGCCCTGGGGGTCGCGCAGGTCCCATCCATCTTCCTGGAGCCTCCAGGGCTCCATCCTTCGCTCCCAGGGACCTTGCTGAGCCCATCATCCCTCTCAAGGCCTCTGGGCTTGGGAAAGGCACCGAAATTTGCCCTGGAAGGCACCTGGAAGGCAGCTGGCTCAGCTACAGCGATGCAGGAGCAGGCACAGAAGGTGCTGGAGGGAACAGTCAACAACGGTTTCTCTCAGCCCAGCGTGGGGACGGACAGACGGACAAGGAGGAGCCTCCTCCCCATGCACCCCGTCCATGGGAAGGATGCGCTGGTCTTCAGGGCTCACCAAGGATAAAGAGACATAGGCTCTCTCCAGCCCCGGGGCGCCCCGAAGACGTGGCCGGGGAAGGAGGAGGGTGCCAGGGCCCGGGACGAGGGGTGGCAGCAGGTCCGTGCCCTCCCCAGGGGAGCCGGAGCTCGTCCCTGCCGGAGACATCTCGGCTGGTCCAGGGCACAGAGCGCCGCTTGGGGGTGTCCGAGTTTCTGTCAATCAATTTCTTGCTCGTTATCTGGGGGGGAAACAGAGAAGAAATAAAAATTGGCAAAGATGTTTAAAAAAAGAATATTAACCCACAGGTCCAATTTAACAAGTTAATTTGGTCACCAGCAGCTCCCAGCTCTCCCTGCCCTGGAAAACTGGGATCACCCTGCAATTCCCCCCCCTCCCAGGGCTGATGCCAGCTCTGGGACAATATGACCAGGCACACGTAGGTGTGTTTTTATCCCTCCATCCATCCTCCTCGCTAGAAACCCTGTCGAGGCCAGCAAACCCTGGGGAGATGTTACGATTCAAGCTTCATTTCTGCTGAAAAAGCAGCCGAGGAGCAGGCGGGAGCCGTCTCGCGCGTGGGGTTAAGCAAACAGGCTGCAGCGGGGATGAAAAGCTGAGGGGCCGGGAAGCCAAGCACCGGCTGCAGCGGCTTGCGAGGGGGAGATAAGGGCAGGGAGGAGGGGGAAAAAAAAAAGAGGAAAAGCGGAGACGGTTGATGCTGAAGGGGGAAGGAGAAAAAAGGCTTTTATAAACCTCTTGGGGCGGGGAGGAAAAATGGCAGCAAAGAAAAAAAGAGAGCTGCTAATAGAAGAGGAAGGGAGGGTTAAATCGGCATTTCAGCAGCAAGATTTCACCAGTGGCAGAGGCCAAGCCTCTGCCTTTAATAAGAAAGGAAATAAATGTGAAAGATTGAGATCTTGGGAGGAGGATGAGCCAGGGAAGAGCGGGGCTGACCGGGCACGGCAAGCGCCGGAGGCCAGCACCGGGCTCTGGGATGGGTGACGGGATGTTGGCAGCATTGAGCCGGGAGGTTGGGAGAAGATACTGAAAGGCAGAAACAGGAGCTGGGACTCCGGTCTTCATGAATTTCCACCAAAAATTCAGCACCGGGCTGCCGTTGGGGAGTTCTGCGTGGGGAGGGATGAAGCTCACGCCTCCCTCTCCGTAAGGCAAGGACAGACCCCCCAGCAATTCCGCTCCCTTTAGCACAACCCACGGCAACACTCAAAAAAAGACCCAAAATCCACACAAAGACCCGGGTTGGTGGCATGAGGCTTTTCTTGGCCCTGAGCTGCCCAAGAAAAGGCAGGATAAGAGAAGAAACGCCACGTTGGAGCTGTTGGTCACATCTCTCCACCGCTGCTGGCAGGTACGAGCAGTGGCCAGAGCAAGAGCAGCCCAAAGCGGAGTGGAAAAGCGCTGGGAAAGAATCGGTCTGGGGCAATTCGATTGAAAACTGAGGGGAAAAAATGAAAAACACGGAAAAAACACCCAAGACCCGATGACAGAGACGCAACAGATGCTTTACACTTAGATCTGAGCATCATCTCCAGCGCGCTTAGGAAGAAACCTTCGCCTGAAGCCAGGCCGCGGTCCTACGGAAATGCACTCACCGTCTTTGCCCTCCGAGCTCTTCAGCAGCTGCAAGGCTGTGAAAAGCAAAAAACGTGGTCAGACACACTGCACGGGACCTGGGGGGGTGGGGGGGGCTTTGCAAGGGAACACCTCCCTGGAGGAAAGAGCCAAGAGCCCCGTTTTGGGGAACCCACCCTGATAATTGCACCCACCAATTTCCATCGCAAACCAACCCCCGGCCCCTAAATCTCCCCAGCAGCGAAGGAGTCGGCATCCCAAGCGGGCTTGCTCCCGCGCCACCAGCTAAAGGCAATCACTGGGCATATAATTAACACACCTGACGACGGCAGAGCACCGCGAGTGCTTTTTTTATTAAAAGATAGCATGGCTTATCGCAGAGCTGCCAGCGTGTGTCGAAGAGCAGGGAATACCAGGAGGGTGCCGAGCATCGACAGAGGGTGCAAAGCACGTCGGGGTGTTTCCTTGCGCAGGGGACCGCGGTACGAGCACACGCTATAAAATCCACCAGAACGTGGTGGATCCACCAAAATCCACCAAAATCACGTATATAATCCACCAGCATCACACACCCACCTGTCTTGGGTCCTTCCCCCTCCTCGTCTTGCTCCTCCGTCCCTGCAAAAAAAAAAAACCAAAAACAACAGAAGCTGAAGCGTGCGTGAAGCGTCCACCGGGTTTTATCCCAACACCCACCCTGAACCCCACTTTCCCAAGCAGCCGGGTTTGGCGGCTGTCCCTTGGATCGCTGCCATCCCTTAGGCTACTCAGAGCCACCCGCCATCACCGCCTATCCCCGGCTCTGCACGGGACCAGGCACTGCCAAGCCATTGGGGATGCTGAGCGAGGAGGTGACTGGTACCCACCCTGCAGCTGGCACCCCCTCCAGCACCCCGCGGGGGGGGGGGATCTTCCCCCGGCACAAAGCTTGTGCCGGGGTGGCATGTCCCCTACGAGCCACAGCTCCTCCGGGCGACGGCAGCCCAGCCGCTCGCCTCCCTATTTATAGCACAGCGGCCATCTGGAGCGACGGCTCGGCAGGGGGCTTAGCGGGGAGACCACGGATCCCCCGACGCCTGCGGGAAACCCCATCGGCACCGAGGGATGAGTATCCCTTTCTCCCTCATGCATCACCCGCCGGGCTGTCACCCTGCCTGGGAGCTTTGCATCCCATGGGTAGGACCTGCCACGATGCTATTCCTGGCCAGAAATACCAGCAAAAATCGCTGCTCCTGCCCGCCAGGCTCAGGCGCAGGGGCTCTGCCTGGTTCCTGGCTGAACAAGAGCCAGAGTAAAAGGTTATTGCTAAAGGGCGTGCAGCCGTCAGCGCAAAACATCACGGCCTGGGAGCCGTGTCTCGATGCTAAAGGACTGAGGTCAGCTGGCCCGGGGCCACGGCTGAGCGTCACCGCACTGCAAATCCCTTGGCAGCGGAGAAAATACTCTGTAACAGAGGGCGGGGGCGGTGGTGGGGGGGGAAACAACCAATATATATTTAAACTATTTATCTCCTGCAGATGTTTCCCTGGGATCTGCAAGGGAAAAACCCTCTCGGTCCCCCTCGCAGCCGGGCATCACAGTGGCATCATCCTCCCCGGCGGAGAGAGGAGGAGTGAAGCGGAGCCCCCTGGGGAGGGAGGCTGCGGGTCCCAGCCCCGCAGCACGACGCTGGCAGGGAAAGGCTTTGGCAGAGCGAGCACCTGGGGATTCAGCGAGAGAAAACAAGCGGGGAACGCCAGCAGAGCTGCTTCTGCAGCCATTTGCAGAGCATGGCAGCTTTTTTTTTTTTTTTTTAAAGCAACAAAGCCCCCCTTTTTGCGCAAACCTCTCTCCATAATTAAAAAAAAAAATAAAAAATAAAAAAAAAAAGAAAAGAAAAACCAAACAGGAGAAATATGCAGAAAACAGCAGCACGGAGCATCCCTCTCATGCTATTTCCACGTGTCGAAGCACTTGGCATTTCCACGGTGGCAAGTGCTAGAGGCACCTTCTCGGAGGAGACGCTCCACACGTGCCCAGGTGTGGGTACCAGGCACGCAGAGGAGGAAGATGAAAGGGGGAGACACGCTGGGTGGGAGGAAAACCGGGTGTACGTTCGAAAGAGCCGCCTGGAGCAATGCCCACAGCTGGCATGGGCTCTCCAGCACGGATCTGCTGGTGCCCACCAACCCTAGCAGCTCCGAGCATCCCTTCACCCTTCAAAAGATGCCACCACCAAGGCAAACCCGGGCTGGTGAAAATTTGCTCCAGCTCTTCCCCATCCACCACCCTCCATCCATCCCTCCCTCCCTCCCTGCAAACCCCATCCCTTTTGGGGGGTTACCCGCCACGTTGCCTGCGTTTTCCTCCTCTTCCTCGTAGCTCTCGCGGATTTTCTTCTGGCACACGTACGCCAGGACAGCAAGTAGCCCCACGACGCAGACGGCGAGTCCCACCGTCACCCAGAGAGCCACAGCGGGGAAGGCGAGGTGTTGGCCTTGCATGGGGGGGGAAGAGAAATACCACCATGGTGAGCACGGCAGCCCGACCAAGGGGACGTATGCCCGGCATTCAGAACCCCATGGTGGCAAGGACACAGCCCCATGGAGGGAACTGGTGGCACAAGGGGTGGCTTTGGAAATAAAACCATCGGTGCCTTGAATTATGGCCTCCCCCCAGTAGGTCTGGATCCGGTTGCGGAAGCAGTAGGTTGACTCACTCCCTAAAACACTTTGTTAATTTTTAAATAATTGCACTAATAAATTCAAATGGCAGGCCGACCCTTGGCTTCCTAAGAAGCTCAAGAGGTGCATTAGATGATGCTGCACCCGCTCCTTTTCCCCTCTCACCATGGGGCTGGGATGGATGGGGACATCTGCCCTGGGGTCGGGGATGGCCTGGCAGGGACCACTCGGCTTTGGGGGATACCCCCTGGAGCGCTGGCAATCTGATTTTTCCCCATAATATTGCTCCTTCTTCAAATAAAGTCTTATCCCAAACCCTGACCCTCTCCTGGCATCACCCCAAGGCTGACCATTCACTCGCGCACTTGGGAGCCCTTGGGAAAGCCACCCCTCTGCTCCCAGGCAGCAGCATCCGCACGAGTTTTTGGTGCATCCAGCCAAAACGTTTACGCTCTGCTCAGGACCCACCTTCCCAAGCCACCAAGTGCCATACCAAGGGTAATTAAACGCTAATT
Organism: Sterna hirundo; assembly: GCA_009819605.1. Taxonomy (NCBI): domain Eukaryota; kingdom Metazoa; phylum Chordata; class Aves; order Charadriiformes; family Laridae; genus Sterna; species Sterna hirundo. Next base: position 22,777,177 of record CM020445.1, read on the forward strand.
AACGCTAGCGGGGAGGGCACAAGGTTATAAAGACCTCCAGGAGGGCGGTGGGAGGAGCTCAGAGCGAAGCGGCGAGGCTGAACGTGCTCGATGAACTCCTCCAGCCCGCATTTCGGAAGTAGGATTGTCACTGTTGGGATGGAGAACCCCAAATCGAGAGCACCCCATGGCCACGTGCTAAGGAAAAGACAACTACCATGCCCCGTGCTGGCTTTCCAGGGTGGTTAGACTGGGACAGGGCAACTACCAAAGCTAGAGCCTAAGAACTAGGGACGCTAGTTCTAGCTGGGACACTGGGTGGGGTGATGGAGAGGACAGCACAGCCTCACGTCACCCTTGCAGGTCCACGGGGAGAGAGGTAGAGTGGGGATATGGGGTTGCTCTGGGCCACAATAGGGATCCCAGTGCCACCATGGTCACCTTCTTCAGACAGAGACCATCCCTTCCTTCCCCCAGTTTTGGCCCCCTCTGACTCACCCGTGATGGTGACGGAGGCCTGGGTCTCCTGCTGCAGCACCGGGTTTCGCACCAGGCAGGAGTAGGTGATGCTGGGCTCCACCAGCACCTGGAGGACACTGTGCACATCAAAGAGACCTTCCTCATTGGCCACCTGGGATGTGGTGACATTTTCCGTGATGTTGCTGCCCCGGCTGTCCTGCCAGAGGACGCTGGCCTCAGGATAGCCGCGGGAGGCATGGCAGCTCACAACTGCCAGATCTCCTGGCTTCAAGTCCTTGTTGGGCTCCAGGTTCATATTGGGCTTGGAGTACGGAGCTGCAAGGGAGAGGATAGTCGGCATGAAGCAATGGAGAAGACCAAAGGATCAGGATCTGGAGCAACCCAATGAGGTTGGGCAAGCCCCAGAACAGACTCTTCCAGATGGTAAGACCAATCAGCCGAAGCCTCCCCAGCTTTGGTTCATTTATGGCCATGCTTCCAGGTGGCCTCTCAACTGAGAGCCTCTCCATCGTGGCAGGGAAGGGACCGCACCCCCACCCCAGGCAGTATTTTGGGGAGATGCAGCTGCTCGGTCTCTAACAGAGACCTGACTTCATGGGGAGACCATGGCAAGGGTGGAGAGAGAAAGAGGCTCCACAGAGGAGCAAAGCATGATGGAGAACCCTTCTCTTCAGGGAGACACATAGGGACACCCCAACTCTCAGTCTCTCACCTGCCACCTGCAACGTCACAGCTGCCCTGCTGTAGTCCCGGACCCGGACGAAGCAGGTGAAGCTGCCCTCATCTGAGATCTCCACACGTCGGAGGAGCAGGGAGACGTTGCCCTGGGCCAGCTGGTCGTAAAAGAGGGCCGTACGGTTGGTGTAGCTCCCAAGCTGGTCTGCCAGCTGGTCCTGGCCACCGGAGAACCTGTGGACCAAGCGCTTGGTGTCTGTCAGCTGCCAGATGAGGCTGAGGTCATCGAGGCTGAAGTTGGCCTCAGGGGAAAAGGAGCAGCTCAGGGTGGCGTCTCGGCCGAAAAGAGCCACCACGGGCTCATCTGGGACCTGGATCTCCATGGCACCTGCGGGACGGTGGCGAGGACAAAAGCACACGGTGGTGAGACCCTGCAGAAGCACCTCCTTAATTCTCTATCCAGGTAACATCTAAGCAAGTCAAGGCATGCCCATGGGAGGGACCTGTGGGCCGGTGGCATCTCAGGACCGTCCCCATCACCATCCCCTAGCCAAGCCCACCCTGCCAGCGGGGAGACAGCCCCACATCCAGCACCAAACCTGGGGCATCGCTGCCCCCAGCTGCCAGCTGCGGCCACAGCCACCCAAACCTGCGCCCCCACCCCCCACCCCGGGACACGTGGGTGACAGCAATGGGGACATAATCCAGTGTCCCCAGGACGAGCCAGCTCCGGGCAGCGCCGTGGCCGGGCTGGCAGGCGCTAGATGGCACCAGTGCTCCAGCGCGATGCCAACCAGCGTGCCACGGCAAGATGCCAACCCTGTCCCAGTGCCATGGCAAGATGCCAACCGCGTCCCCGGGCCACGGCACGCTGCCAACCCTGCCATTGCGTCAGGGAGCGATGCCAACCGTGCCAGGGCCGCCGGACTCTCCATGCTCAGCGCTGGTTCCCGGGGTGCCCCTTGGCATCGAGCGGCGATGTCTCCCAAAGCAGACCCGGGGCACCATCGGCGCTTCATTCACCGATTCCTCCCAACACCAAAATGGGGAGGAAAAGGAAAAAAATCCCACCTCGAACCAAGGATTTTCTTTATATTCTGACTTCAACACCGCTGCAGAACACAGCAAGGCCGTGACCCGCAGCAAACCCCTCCCTGGGGCCAAGGGCGGCAACGAGACATTAAATTTTAAGCAAGAGCCCGAGCAGGGAGGATGAGGAGCCGCGGGAAGGAGCCGGGCTGGAGGAGACCTGCCAGGGGCCACAGACGGGCAGACAGGCAGGAGAAGAGGGCTCGGGCAGCCTGCCTGCCTCTTGGCAGACTCGAGAGCGTCACGTCTCCCTCCGGCTAATAATAAATGCCAGCGGGTTTTAGGAACATGACCCAGCCTGGCCGGAATTGCTGCTGGCTGCTGAGCATCCCAAAAGGATTCAGTCCCGATGTCTTTCCCAGGTTTGAGGTGCTGCAAGCTGGGGGGCCAGGAGCTGCAGCGCATGGGGACAGAGCCAGGTAAGTCCGAAACCTTCAGGATTTGGTCCTCCCATGGCTTCGCCATTCAGCTGTAGCACGCAGGAGGTGGTGGCCCCTACTACGAGGGTGTCCCACATGTGTCAGGAGCCATCGCACCTAGGGGACGATGCTCTGGGCCGCGGGAGGACCGCGAAACCAGGAGAAACACCTTGTGGGCACTGCCTCCAGGACCCACAGCTCAAAAGCAGCTTTGTCGGGATGAAGGTGGCATTCGGGACATCTCCTTCGGGGTGGCGACAAACCCCAAACCCTCCCAGCCCCGCTCACCTGCCAGGCTGAGCACCAGCGCTCCCAGGGCAAGCAGCGGGCAGAGCATCCTTGGCGCAAGCAAAGCCTGGGTAATAAAGCAGAAGCGAGCACGGCCCCGGGCGTCCTCACGGGGTGTCTTCTCTCTCAGGACAAGCACCCTGAGCTGGGGAAAAAGAGAAGAAAACGCTGAGACGGTGCTGGGGACCGGGAGCAGAGAGCAAGAGAGGGGAGGAGACTGGCATCAGGCAGGGGATCCCGTGCCAGCCGTCCTTTCCGACAACTGGAGCACCCACCCTGTCATAAAAGGCAGGAGGGGCTTTGCCACCTGCCTGGCACCGGCCAAGGGACCGGTGCACTCCCTGCATCCAGGACGTGATGGATCTGGAACCAGCTCTCGTGCCGGAGGCGCTGGCCGGTGCCCCGGGAAGCCACGTGAGCCTCTTCCCCTCCTCGCTGCTTCTCCTCCCCTTTTGTTTCTCTCTTTCCCAGTTTCTCCCCGCAGCTCTGGGCTGTTACATCCCCAGCCTCCAAGAGGAGGCAACTCACTCCCGGTGTCCAAAATGGCTAAAAACCAAACCATAAGAGGTTTGCAGATTCCTGGCTCCGGCAGCAGCTCGAGGGCCGTGAGGTTCATCCCCGCTCCTGGCAGGAAAGTCTCCGGCATGAGGTTGCCCCGAAAAATAGGGAATAAAACCAGAGCATCTCAGAGCTGGATGTGGGGAGAGGCAAGGGCAAGCTGCCCGGCACCGCTGGCTACAGTGGCTCGCTTCCCCAGCATCCTTCCCCGGCCGTGCCAAGAGCTCGCCGGGCCCCTCGTGACCCGCGTTCCTCCCTCGGAGCAGAAATGAGACCCAGATATCGCAGCCAGCGGCGCCGCTGCCGTGTCCCATCCCCGTCCCAGCACATCCCAGAGCCCGCTGCTCCGCCCGCAGCCTTTAGCAACGGCGTTTTCTCGGCGCGATAGCCATATTTGCCATAAATCGGTGTCGCGACACTGGTTTCCCCCGGGGTGCCGCAGGAACAACCTCAGCCATCGGCGCCTTTCTCCTTAAACCCCCTTTAACTGGGGAAATGGCAGCCCTGAAGTTCTGCTCAGGTCAGCTCCCACTGGGGAAACTGAGGCACAAGGGAGGGGGAAACTGAGGCACGGCTCTGCCCCAGGAGCTCTGGGGGAGCATCTTCTCTCCTTCCCTCCTGAATGCAAGGCTCCTTTGGGGAAAACAAATTATCCAGCTTTTTTTTCCTTAAACCATATTCCTGAGTTCTGCCTTTTCCCAAGCAGACAAGCCCGGAGCCAGTCCCGTGCCAAACCCCAGGCAGCCAGGAAGGGACGAGCTGCGGTGGGAGAGCGCGACAGGGCATCGGGAAACGGTGACTCACCTCCCTCACGCTCGCCCTTGGAGCTCTTTCCTTTGTTCAAATAAATGCTAAATAAATTCTAACTGACGGTGTGATTTAGAATGCTAAAATAAATTCCGTTTTCTAGGTTTGGCGACCTACGAGTCCTGCCAGGCCATCTCGGAGGTGTCCCAGGGACACCTGTGTCCCCAACCCTCCTTCTGCAGTCTGTCAGTGGCTCCCTCGCCTTCCCGTGACTCAGTTTCCCCATCCTTGTGGTGTGAGCCCCGGCCAAAGGATGGGCTCTACCCCAGACCTGCGTTTTCATTGCAAGTCGGGATATAACGCATCCCATGAACGTGTCCCTTGGGAGAGGGACAGCTTTGTCGACGGCAAGCCAGGAGGGCTGAACCCCCCAGAAACCCAAGGAATAATTAACCCCCCTCTTGCGGCAGGACCCCGGGGATGATCCGTCACGCGTTCCCCGTTCAATATTTACTACCACGCAGCCAAAACGCTGCTTTTTTTATAATACCCAGATTGTCAACTGCCACAAATCATCACCCTGAGCTGGCAGGAGGCGGAAAGAAAAGTCCAGGGAGAAGAAGTCCTCACCCACCAGTCCGGGTCGGTCCCAGCTTTTGGGGGTGCCTGGGCTGAGCCCCCCGCTTTGCTCCTCTCCTCTCCGGGGTTTGTGCCAGCAAAGAGCCCGGCTCTGCTCCAGATGATTTTTAGTCCCCGCTCATAAAGCGGGACCCTGCGGGGACAGGGGTGGGGTGGGGGGCACGGCAAAGGAGGGGTGGAAAGATGGGGTGGTGCCACCCCCAAATCCCAGCCGGGGCGATATTTGGCGGTAGAAAGGAAGGATCGGGTCAGCCTTTTGCTCACCCGGCGGGAAAAGGGGAACCAATTCCTTCCTCTCCGACTGGGGGTTTTTCGTCCCACGCCTGGGGTGGGGTTTAGCTTTATATATATTAAATATATATTTTTATATATATGTTATATATATATAAAAATAATTATTCTATATAATATATGTATTATATATATAAATTACATATTAAATACGGCATTTTAAATCGGATGGATTCAGGCTCATCCCGGGATGCTGCCTTCATCCCCACGGGACACGGCGGGGACACCGCCTGCCCCCCGCACCCCCCCGGCGGCAAGGAGGGGACCCCCGACACACCACCACCACCCCCCTCCACAACACCCCCCCGCCCCGCCCCGCCCCCGACCCCCGGCACCGGTTCCCTCCACGCCGCCTCATTCATTTCGCCCTCCCGGAACAACGCCCGCCGTTCCCAGCCCCTGGTCCCGCGGGAGGGGAAACGGGGGGGGGGCGGGCTGCAGGGCGGCCCCGTTCCCCGGTGGGTCCCCCGGTCCCCGTCCCCCCCGGGTCCCCGCCACGTCCCCAGCGCCGCCCCCGCCGGGCCGGGCCGTCACTTACCGGGCAGGCGGCGCGGGACGGGCGGGAGCGCGCGCTCCGCCGCGGGCGGGGCCGGTCCCGGTGCCGGGCCCGGGGCTGGGTCCCGGGCTCTGATTGGCTGCGGCCGCTTCCGGCCGGGGCCCCGCCGGTGGCGGAGGAGGAGGAGGAGGAGCCGCCGCGGGGCCGGGCCGGGGGGGCGGGGAACGCCGGGATGGGGGGGACCGGGGAACCCCGGGCTGGGGGAGCACCGAGCCGGGGTATTGGGGTGCGCCGAGATGGGGGGGGGGATGGGGAGCACCGAGCCAGGGTATTGGGGTGCGCCGGGATGGAAGGGCCCAGGGAGCACCGAGCCGGGGTATTGGGGTGCGCCGGGATGGGGGAGGGATCGGGAGCACCGAGCCGGGGTATTGGGGTGCACCGGGATGGGGGGGCCCAGGGAGCACCGACCCGGCGTATTGGGGTGCATCGGGATGGGGGGGAGCAGAGAGCACCAAGCCGGGGTATTGGGGTGCACCGGGATTGGGGGGCAGGGAGCACCAAGCTGGGGTACTGGGGTGCACCGGGATGGGGGCAGGGGCAGGGAGCACCGAGCCGGGGTATTGGGGTGCGCCAGGCTGAGTAGTTGGGGAGCATGGAGCTGGGGTACTGGGGTGCATGGGGCCGGGGGGCACCAAGATGGGGGTGTTGGGGAGCACTGGGCTGGGGATACTGGGGTGCACCGAGCCAAGGAGACCAGGGAGCACTGGGCTGGGGATATTGGGGCGCACAGGGCTGGGAGGACTGGGGTGCACAGAGCCTGGGGAGTACCAAGCTGGGTGATGTTGGGGTGCATGGAGCTGCTTATCACCAAGACAGGGGATTGGGGTGAACCAAGCCGCAGTATTGGGGGGCATGAACCTGGGGGATTGGGGTACACAGGGTTATTGGGGGGGTTGGAGGGCACCGAGACACATATTGGGGAGCACTGAGCCTGGGGATTGGGGCGAACAGGGCTGGAGGATTGGGGTGCATGGATCCAGGAGACGAGGGAACACAGAGCCTGGGGATTGGGGTGCACGGAGATGGGGGACTGGGCTACGCGCTGGGCCTGGGCATGTGGAGCCAGGGGGACTGGGGTGCACAGAGCCAGGAGGTGGGGGTACGCACAGCCTGGGCATTGGGGTGTGGGGAATTGGGGTACGCACTGACCCAGGGCATCGGGGTGCACCGAGCCAGGGGAACCAGGGTGCATTAAGCCAGCAGATCGGGTTGCACAGAACCAGGGGATGTTGGGATGCCCAGAGCTGGGGCTCTGAAGCCCTCAAAGCTGGGGGACTGGGGTGAGGCAGGAGGGCAGAGCCCTCTCCTCCTCCAGGGAGAACAAAAGGCAGCTGGAGTTTCCCCTGAAGGGAAAAATCTGGCTAATAATTTACCCGCATCAGCTGCCTGGAGGCACCAGCAACCCCACGCCGTGCTCAGTGGAAGATGCTGCTGAAGGATGGGGGGGGGGGGGGGGCCCCCCCCAAATAGTTGGGAGCCGTGGTGCTGGAAGGAGACACCCATGAGGGTCCTAGAAGACCTAGAAGAGCAAGACCTCAGATGCAGGAGGCATCAGGGCTGCGCTCCTCCTGCATCACCCACGCAAAGGGACCGCCATTTCCTTGGGAAACCCATCTCGCTGCCTTTTGGAGTTTGCTTTTCCGGGGGTGCAGCCCAGCTGGGCTCCAGGGGGATGGGGTTGGTGGGGGGGACACACACCAGCATTGCTTCCACAACCCGTCTGGTCGCTTTTGGCCGGGGCAGGGACATGGCGCTGAGCTTCCTCCCACACTCCCACCACACAATGTCTCCTTTTTTTCCAGCCTGGGGCAGGCAGGCACCCAGCGCCGCTCCCCGACACGCACGGGAAGGGGGGGGCGATGCCTCGGGATTGAGCCCGGGAAAGGGAGCACAGCAGGAAAGGAGGAAGAAGAGGAGGAAGAGGAAGGCATTGGGAGGGAGCCAGGCGCTTTGCAGGGGCGATTTTTCAGCAGCGCACACACGCAACAGATGTTTCCCCAAAGGAAGCAGCTTCTTGTTTTCAACCTGTTTTTTCACAGAGGGCCCCTCCATACCAGCGGCTCTCGCCGTGTCCCCGAGGCTCCGGTGGCTGCAGTCCGTGTCCCAGCGCCCACGTGGGAGGTTTGGGTCTCTCATTGCTCCAGAGCAAAGGAAGCTCCTCACCCTTTTGATTACAGAGGGAAGCTGAAACAACCAAACCTGGCGAGCTTAAAATTAAAAGGCAAACAAAAATAACCCCAAACACGCTATATTTAAAACCATTTGATTTTTTTCCCCCCGCCTTGCAGACGAGGATTTTGCAGCGACAGAGCTGGTAATAAGGCTGCACGTCTTGACCCGGGCACCGTGGGTGACAGCAGCAAGAACGAGAAAGGATGAAGCCAATATACTTCAAAAAGCCTGGCGACTAAATCGGGAGCCCTGCGCTCCATTCGCAGGTGTGCCCTGCAAATCAAGAGGATTTCTCTTTCCCTGCCCCGCCTGGCGTGGGTAGCGCTGGACGTGCAGAGCGGCTGCCTCATCCCAGCTCATGAGGAGCTCCTGCAGACCAGACGTGAGCCGTGTCAACCCTCCTGGCACGTTGTCCCCATCCTTTTTTCGGGGGGGCTGTTGGAGAAGATCCAACCATCAGCCCCCGATGTTGCAGCAGGGAGCATGAGCTGATTCCCCTTCCCGAGCCACATCAGCGATGAGTCCATGAGCATCTCCAGCCTCAAAGCTCAGCAACCCCCCAAAAAAAAAATAAAGATGCAGGTGGAGGCCAAGGTTTTCGCAAAAACTCCCAAAAAGAGAGACACAAACTCACAGCAGTGCCCAGGGCAGGGCTTCACATCATCACGGCTTCATCACTTTGTCCCTTCTCCCAACAGTTCATAAGATAAAAGCAGCATCGTGGCTTTGATATCTTAACTCCGCTCCTGTTAGGCTTTGAAGATACAAAGCGAGCATCTGAACACCAGGATCTTTCTTAGTGTTAAATGCAAACACACACACAGAAACCCAAAAAAACCCCAACCAACCAAAAACCCCTAAAAACTAAGGAGCTTGGAAACAAAGGCAGATTTTTCAACATCAAAACAAGCTAAAAATTAAAATCCATGCTGCTTGCAAGTCTGCTCATAATTAACAATGAAAGGGCTTCCGGGGAGGAATTTAAACAGTAGATGTTCTCCATCCCAAATGATTATTTTTTGGCTTATTTTCCTTCCTCAAACCCTGCAGTACCCAAGGTATGTGCATAAGAAATGTGCATAATAATGAAGCTGACAAAAAAAAAAAAGAAAAAAAATACAAAAAGGCAAAGAAAAGGGCTGCAATTTGCAAGTTTAATTTCATGCTCAGCCAGAATTTGATCAAGGGGAGGAGGGACAGCCAGAGAGGATGGATGGAGGTGCCGGGGCAAATCTGGAGCCTCCCGACAAGGAGCATGTGGGTCAGCTCCGTGCATCCCAGGGGGGCTTGCACGGCTGCTTCTCCTTCCCATCAACAGCACAGAAATGCTGCGCGGCACCAGCAGCTTCCAGCTCCTAATGATGTAGGAATCACATATGCAAAGCCCAGGAGGATCTCCAGTATTCCCTTCCAGCACGGGGCATCTGGCACACATCATTTTCATGATCTATTCGGTACAAGGCAGGGGAGCGGAGGGTAAATCCCACCGTGGCTGCGTGCAGATTTCCATCCCCCAAAAGCCATGCAGATCATCTGTTTCGGAGCACTTTGGAACCAAACACCAGCTGGATCCACACGGAGGTAACCGCGTTACCTCTATGGGTGAGCAGCTACAGCTACTCCACTGCAGGATCCTTGGGCATATGGAAAATGGCTCCGGTTCCTCTCGCTGCAGCCTCAAATGAGCGTAAGGAACATCGCAGCGGCAAAAACCAAAGGATGCGGAGGAGCAGGAATGAGGTTTTGAGGCTGCTTTGAACCAAGAGGCAGAGCAGTGAGCCGCTCCCAGGAGCGGACACACACCGTGACGCTAACCTGGGGCTCCCGAGCCTGTTTTTTGATGAGGTGGCATTTGGATAACCTCAGTCCTGCTCACTCAGGAGGAAGAGAGTTGAAACACTTCGGATGCGGCCATCCCGGGATGCGGGGTCGGGGCTGGGGACGGTGAGTCACTCGCCACCGGCCGAGCGCAGATGTTTTAGGTCTGTGCTTGCGGCAGGAGGCTGCTTTGGAGAGAGCTCAGCGTTTTTGCAGCACACAAGGGTCATTCATAAGCAGAGAGCCCAGCAATGGACTCCAGATGCAGAACCACCCCGGTGGGATGCTAGCGAAACTGGGATGAGTTCCCAGATGCGGGCGCACACCTCGCCCAGCCCTCATCCTGCACCTGGGTGGCACCCAGGTACGCACCAGCCCTTTCCCTTTGCCTTCCCAAGCACAGACCCAGCAGGTCCCCACCACCAGGAGATGCTCAAAAATGCAGACCTTGAGCCTCGGTTTGTCCTTCAATTCAGATCAGCTACTGCAGATGGTTCCTGCTTAAATTCTGGGGGGCTTTATCTGTCCTTAACTCCAGATGGGACCCCGGATGGCAATAGCCAAAGGTGCTAGAGGTCTGGGTTGCCAGTCTTGGCCAGTCCTGGTGCTCCCACAACTGCAGATGAACTGATCTTGCTGACTTTTATTTGTAAAGTTAACAATTTAGCGGGAGCAGCACCCCAAGTTGGCACTGGGGAGCCCCAGTGCAAGGGAAGGGGTGGGAGCATGGAGCGGGGAAGGGGCCAGCGCTGCAACAACCTTCACTTAGTTTTCCCCAAACTGCTGTGAAATAGCCCTGAAGGGGTCTGCAAGGGGTCATGAGGGAGGGCGAGCACAGGGTTACCCCATGACATGGGGGTCTGCCACCCCCTGGAAAACGCTTACCCCTGGAAAACGCTCATGCCAGCAGAGCCCTGCCCGCACGCATGCGTGCCAAGGGCACTTAATGTTCACCCGGGGGCTCTCAGCAGCAGGACGGTGAAGTTGTCCTGTTTGGGGAGGCTTTGCTGCTGCCTGCCTCTGCCCAGACACTGCAGGATGAAAAGGATCCTTTTCGTTTCTGCTGCGTTGCCTTTGAGGCACGAAGGAGCGAGCTCTTTGGCTCAGCTGCGCACCAGGCCCTGGGAGAGGACTTCCCTTCCCCTAGACATGGAAAATTAGGCTTTTTTTTTTCCCCTCCTCTTTTCCTCCTCCTTCTTTTCCGCATCCCTCCCAGGCATCCCCCAGCTCTCCCACCCAGCCTTGCTGCCATCAGCATCTACAGCAGGAAGCCTGCGGCCACCACCTCTGCCCTCCGGCAACCCCACTGGACTGTGAGTGGTAAGGGAGGCTGGGACTCATCATCACCAAACAGCCAGCAAGAACAGTATGAAGATGGAAAAAAAAAAAAAAGTCTTTTTCCCCCCCAAATCTGAGAAATATGAGAACAGCTCCTCCAAAGGCATCGCCCCTCTGTGCTCAGCTCCAGGCATCACCAGAGCCTTCATCTGACCCCGCAAGCCTCCTCTGCTGTCCCAGAGCCACTCTCATAGTGGGATAGCCAAGGCCTGTCCCCCATCATCATCCTCCAGCTGGGCTGCGGGTGCCAGCCTGGAAAGGAGCAGGCAAGAGCGTTGCACCTGCAAAACCTGAGGTCAGAGAAGTGCCCCGAGTCCAGCACCGACAGCTTTGCAAAACACGTCTCCCTGTCCTGCACGTGACTGGGACCACTGGCCGCCCCAGCTCTGGTCCCGCCACGTGTCCTCTTTAATATAGTCTCGGTTGGAGGTGGGGGGCAAAATCGGGAGCTGCAGACCCTGCCCTGATACGGCGTGAAGGTCCCACAGCGCTGGCAGCTCCCTCCCAAATTTCGCATCGCCGAGGCAGGAGGAATTTCACAACAGGGATGTCTCAAACGTCACATCCCTACGCTTCCCTCTTACCTGATGGATACTCCCATTAACCCCCGCAGCTTACAATGACAACAACCAGATGCAGCTTCCCAAACACTGCCACGTGGCCACCTCCTACCCGCTTGCCACCATCCCTAGCACATTCACCGGGCGTCCCCATACCCATCATCACTGCATCGTGGGCTCGGTCTCCCGACGGCCCCAGACAAATTGCCCGCTCACAGAAAAGCAGGCAGGAACGCAGGGTTTTCTGGCTCAGTTCCAAAGCACGTACTGCATTTTGATCTCCCAGGAAATTAATTCAGTTCAGAGCAGGCTAGCTATCTGTAAATATTAGTAAGGTATTTTCTTATCAGAGAAAAGTCACAGGGCTTTTCTTTTCCCTAGCAACACCTCTGCAAGATTACTTTCACTGTGGCTTTCATCAATTCACGATTTAAAAAAAAAAAAAAAAGTTTTATCTCTAAAGCCTTTCCTTAAGGTGTTTTCTTCAATAAACTCAAAACCCCACACCGCAACAATAAGCAAACTCCACGGAGGCAGCACAGCGGTAACAGCTCAGCCAGTATCAAGTGCACACGCACGGGAAATCAAGCGGAATAAATACCCGGGCGATGCCGAAGCGGAGCTGCAGTACTGCGGGACGGGATCACCACGTCCCAAGGAAAGCAGTGACACCACAGCCCAGCCATGCAGAACTTCAAAAGATCTCGCACCGGTGAAGAACAAAACCGCGATGAAGAACAAACCGTGCCCGGGCCATTAGGTACTCAACCCGTTTACAGGCAAGATGAGCTGCAAAGGATTCGTGCTGCTCGCACTTTGTGGGCGCACAAACACCAGGTTTGCCCAAAAGCCGCGCAGACTCTTAAAGCAAACTCCGAACGGTTGACTCAACGCTTTGCAATTTCAAAAGTATGTGAAGTCGGCCAAACCTTATAGCAGGGCGCGACTGAGCTAACGCAAAGCTTTGTGCTATTCCTCCACCAAATAGAACCTTAATCAGCCACGGGGCCGACTTGATGTAAACAGTGGGGAGTCTGAGGCTGCATTAGATACTAATAGTAGACCTCGGCTCCTGCCTGGGAGATGCCCACCAGAGGCCGCGCAGGACCTGGCAGAGCTGCTTGGCAGCCTCCGCCACCCGGTCGTCGCTCACCATCTGCCGCGCGAGCTCCTAAGGCAGAGCCCGCTGGCAGCCTGCAGATGGACACACGGCCCCGACCCCTCCTGCGCAGCATCCCCACCGCTCCAGCAAAAGCTCCCACAGCACACCAGCATCCCTAAGGGAAAAGGAGCACAATGCCGTTAGCGTCCCTGCTGTTAGACACACCAAATAGCCCCTTTAAGCCCAGTTTCCTTGGGAAACTAAGTGCTGATCACGTTGCTGGCCGTCCTTCCTCTCCCCAGGAATGCACTAGCAGACTTTATTTAAGCCTGAACCAAGGTCGAAGCCTAAGGGGTGGTTTGGTTCCTACCAGCTTGGGTTGAAATTCTGCAGAAGAGGGAGTCGGAGCAACACAGGCAGCCTGGGGTGGCAGCAAGCTGCCCATCACCTGCTCCATCCCAGCCATAATCTGTGCCATAGCTGTCACGGGAGAGGAGGAGTTCTTACAGTGGTGGGAAAGGGATGAGCCGAAGGAAAATGAAGCCTTGAGAGGGCATAATCCCCACGCTGCTGCTCCCGGAGCAGCTGATTTTAGAAAGCCGAGCGCTAGTGCACCACATTTCCAGACTCACCCACACATTTTTGGAGCCCACCCTGTGCTGCACAGCACAGAGCTTTTTCCAAGAAAAGCCCTTCCCAAAGCAGCTCCTCCATCTCAGCACCATCCTCCTCCTCCTCATTCTCCTCTTCCTCTGAGGCAGCTGCCAGCGAGGAAGGGAATACGGCAACTGCAGAAGTCACCATGAAGCTCGTCTGCGGCTGATGCTTTGGAGTTATAAATTGCAGCTGTCCCATGGCAAGGTATCAAATGTGTCACACACAAGATGCCACGTTCGCACCATTATCCCCATCGCAGTCCTCCCCATCGCCATCTGTTTGGAGCTGGGCCCCCTCGACAGGTGGCTGGTGGGACGGCAAGAGGAACCGTCAGCTTTTTAGAGGATCTTGCAGCACGGGATACACCGACTTTCTCCCAAATATCCTGCCGCCTGCTCAGCAACAGTCCCACAAGGAGATTCCCACTCACGAAGCCAGGCAAAGACGTTGTCACGACAAACTGAAGATGAGCTCTTTGTTCCCCCACGCTTTCACAGCAACTTAATGGGCTTTGAGGGAGGTTTGCGGCAGGGACCACCTTGTCCCGCAGCAGGACCCACCTGGGGATGCGGCCACAGGTCCTACCTGGCCTGCCCGATCCAAGCAAAGCCCCATCAGGAATACAGGTAACTCCAGGACAGTTATTTGAGCTCGTGCAAATGCATTCCTGTAGCAGCTTTTTGTTTTTTTAACCTTTAGCCTGTGGTTTGTTTGCGCTGTGCTCAAAGTGAGCCTGAGGAAGGGCAGATGTCAGCAGAAACCTGAAATAACCACATACCTCCGCACCCTCCTCATCTGCTTTTTCTGGAGACCACGTGGCCTCCAGGACTGAGGCTTATCTGAAGTTTGGAAAACATTCCCTAAGCCCACCAGCATCACAGGGCACAATGCCGCCTGCTGGAGCCTGGTGACCCTGGGGAGGCAATGAAGGGTGAAGAGATAGAATCATAGAATCTTCATGGTTGGAAAGGACCTTTGAGATCATCGAGTCCAACCAAACAACCTACAGACTCTGCCACTAGAGCATGCCCTGAAGATGCTCCTGGTCGCAGCTGCACAAGCACCCACCTCTGCTCCTTCTACCCCAGCCTTGCTGGAGCACCGCCATTCTCCACCACCCACCCAACCACGGGCTTCAAGAGGCAAACGAGCCAGGACTGCTGGCAAGGACCCCCGGAGATGAGATTTCCAGCCTTCCTGCCCCTCTCCAGCCTTTCCCAGACTTGCCGCTTGGTCCTGGTGTTGTCCCCAGTTCAGAGCCAGTTCCCTTTCCATGCACACACACCCCAGGCTCAGCATCTCTCTATAAGGTCCCTTTTAACACATCCTTTGCTCTTCTTTAGGGGTTGCCCTGCCCAGTTTATCATCTTTTTTTCCAAAACTAGTTCTGCTTTCTAAAAGCACATGGGAAGGAGGTTTCAGACTTTCCACTGAAACGGGCTTTTTCCTCGCCCGTGCTTCCCTAGAACTGTAATTCAAACAACTTTAATTGTACATTATTTTCTTTCTGAATTGCCCCTAAGGATAATTTATCTTCTTTTAGTGTAGCTGTAGGGAGTACAATCTTATCTTTCAGCTCCAGCAATGCTGACAATTTCCTATCTTCTGATGCCTTCTGCTCTTTACTATGTTGGAGCTTTGTTATGCAGTTGATTAAAGCAAAATTGCTTTTTGCTGCAATTTTACTGCAATCTAAGCCAGAAATGCCCAAAGAATCATAGTCTTCTTTCACAATGCTCATCTGTTCACTGCTATAAACGTCCTCCCTGCTCAGTCTGGAGCGTCTCTAATTCTATACCAGCCATAACGTTCACCATCAATTAAACCTCCCCTATTGACGCTCCTCAGAGCTTTTGTAGGTGAGATCCTGCAGACACTCAGCTGAGCCCGTGGTCACTCACCGCTCTCCCTCATTGTTCATTTTCTCCTAGAGATAAGATGTTCTTCTGCTCAGAAATTGCTTTTCTTTTTGCTTTGCCCAAGCCCTCTCCACCACAGCTTCCTCAGTAACTTTTGTTTCTCAAAGGCGCAAAAAAGTCTGAAGCGCAGACATTATCCCCAACGTACACGAGAAACCCCTAATTCTCCCAATTTAGCTCATTTCCAGGCCTTAGCAATGCATGGCACTCACCAACCAACACAGCCCCAGCCCCGAACTCAGTTCTTGGGGGTTATAAAATACTTTTTGGGTACTCTAGGTGATTCGGGGAACCTTGGCTATCCTCAGTCACTTGGGAAAAGGCTTCTGGATCTGGATAGTGAATCCCCAGCAGCGTAGCCAGCAGGGTGAGGGGGGCGGATTCTGCCCCTCTGCTCCACTCTGGGGAGACCCCCCTGCGGCGCTGCCTCCAGCTCTGGGGCCACCAGCATCAGAAGGACACGGAGCTGTTGGAGTGGGTCCAGAGAAGGCCACATAGATGCTGCGGGGGCTGGAGCCCCTCTGCTGTGAGGACAGGCTGAGAGAGTTGGGGTTGTTCAGCCTGGAGAAGAGAAGGCTCTGGGCAGACCTTATAGTAGCCTTCAAGCATGTAAAGGGGGCCAACAGGAAAGATGGGGAAGGCCTCCAGCACTAGGACAAGGAGTAATGGCTTCAAACTGGAAAAGAGGAGGTTTAGATTAGATAGCAGGAAGAAAATTTTTCACTGTGAGGGTGGTAAGACACTGGCACAGGGAAGCTGCGGCTGCCCCATGCTTGGAGGTGCTCAAGGCCAGGCTTGACGGGGCTTTGAGCAACCTGATCTAGCGGGAGATGTCCCTGCCCCGGGCAGGGGGGTTGGAACTAGATGATCTTTAAAGTCCCTTCCAACTCTAACCATTCTATGATCATACCTGACTTTCTGGAAGGTTTTCAGCTGCCCCAGGCTCCATCCCTCCTCTTCCAGCTCCTAAGGAGGGGCAGCCAAATGCATCACGAAAATGGCCCTGTTCATTGCCCTGATGATCCCTTGGAGTCTGACTGGGTGAGCCCATGCTTGCTGCGATGGGGAGCCCGGCTTCCCACCTGCAGGTGAAGCGTTATGTCGGGGGGCACAGCTTGCAGACCAAGAGGCACTGCCCCAGGGCAGGATGCTAGGAAGACTCTACCTGCTAAGCAGGGACACGAAAAACCCTATTTCAGCCACCAGCACATTCCTCCTCACTGCTTAGGCAAAAAGTCAAGTTCAAGGAGCTGCTCCTGTTTCAGACACGAGGTTTGAGGCTACTGACAGCCCCCCAGACCCTGCACCAAGGGATGGCCATACAGAAGAAAAGCTGGCTTTTGAACAAAACCAGACCCACTGCCTTTCCCAAGTGCCAATGAGGAACGGGAGTAGGATTGAACTAAGAGACAAAGGTGACCAGAGCGCAGGCAGGGACCTCACCAACAGGGAGCATCCTGCAGGACCCAGGGAAGATGCCTGCGTTGGAGGGGGGGTCCAACCAGGAGCAGCAAGACAGGGCTACCTACAACAGATATTGAGAGCCCACCCCAGAAGGGCCAGCCTAGGAGCCCATGCTCGGACAGACTCACCCACGCTCCAGCTCAGACCAAGAGCAACTACCTGGCTCTGAGCTTCTATGGAGCAATAGGCAGAGGGTGTGTGGGTGGGGGTCCCAGGTGAGGCTGCTCAAGGTCATTAAAGCCTATTAGTGCCTGCATGACCAGATCAAATTCTTTCTCATGACTGGCATTTATTTTAGGCGTCGCACTCTCAAGGGAGAAGGGAGCCTCAGGTTTCATCAAATCATTTTTATTAAACTATTGCATCATTGGCTAAAATAAACGTGCCCCAGGCCAGCACAGACAGCCCCATCTCAGGAAGCCTGACCAGTGAAACCCGAGAGACCTGTTAAGGCGAGAAACCCGTGTCTAATCTGACCTGCATCGTACAGGATTAGGAAAATAGGTTGAGCTGAGCTAATTGTATCATTTACCATACTGTAAAGGCCAGCTAATACCTTTAATTTTGATTAGCCTGTTCATGTTGATTAGACCTGTTCAAAGGTCAAAGCCTGACCTGTAGGGGACGCTGAAAATAAACGTCACATACGATTTGACAACCAGCATGTGCAACGCGTCCCCCACTGCCCCCCATCACGAGCAATTTGTGCTGCCCCAGGCTGTTGTTTGTCAGCTCAGTAACGAACTCCTGTTCCCTCTGTTGTTCCCCACAATGATCCAAGCCTGATTGTCTTCATTTCATTTTAATCATCAGCGTTTAGTCAAATGTATCGGCATTTCTGCCTGGTTGGCTGCGCGTGGCTGGGACCCAGGGGGAGGCAGCGAGAGGACTGCGGTCGATGTGAAGCCATGATAGCACGGCTGTCATCGATGTTTGGGTCACTGGGCTGCTCCAGCTCCCCTAAAAGCAGGCTTGAGCACCCCCGTAGTGATGCCCGTATGTGGGTGCTCCTTTAGGAAGAGCTGCACATCATGGGGGAGCTGGGATCAGGAACCACGAGCCCGGGAGGGAAGAGGAGAGAGACAGGTGGCATGGCCAAATACAGCCCTAACAAGGAGGTGACTGAGGTGTCCTTTGATGCAAAAACTAGTATGGGTCTGGGACAAGCTCTTCTACCTCTTGAGCAACCCATGCCTGTAGGCTAGGTGACAAGTCCTGGGGCCACTAACGGCTCTGAGCAGCCCCACCTGGGACTCCCACCTGCCCATGGGCTTGGGAGCCCATTAAAGCTCAGCCCAGGGCCCTCAGCCCTTATTTGAGCTGTGCCCCTGGGGTGCTGGTCTGTAGTTCAGCCTCAGCTGCATTTGTGTCTAAACTATGGCCCCTGTTAACCTGAACCCTGATCCAAACTGATTTCCCAGCTTGAACTTGGGTCTCTTTTGTCACCTTGGACCTGCCTGGGGATCACCTGGCTGCGTCTGACCCTGGCTGCCCTCATCAGGATTGATCCTGACTTGTGGACTGATTTGTCATCTTGATCTCAAGCCTACCTTATTGCCGCGAACATCCCTGATGACTGGGACTCTTGGCTGACCCTGGCTGCCTCCTGCTCTCCTTACTCAGGTACCTTGGGGCTAGTCCTTCCCTACCAGCCATGGTGTCCCCATCCCTTAGGGAGCGGTGCCCTTGCTGCTCCCTCCTTGCTGTGGGCACCCCTTGACCAAAGCCAAGCCTGGTCCTCAGGCTAACAAAATGTGATGGGAATAGCCTGAGTGATAAAGTGCCCCAGGCCACCCCACACAGGAGGCAGAAACGTCCCTGCATGCAATCAAAAGAGCCCATTTCCCTGCTCTTCTGCCTCTTCAAGGAGATGAAGGCAAATCCTGGCTGCAGGCATCGCCCAGCCTGCCTTGTGCTCACCCTTAGCAAGCCCTGCGCTAATCCATGGGTGCCACCTGCCGTCTACTTCTGAGGGCATCACCCACATCTTCACCTTTGCATCATGCAAATCGCTCCAGATGTTCAGGTTTTCCCCTGCGCCTTCTCGGAGGGCTCTTGCTGGGACGCCGCAGCCTGCAGGAGTAAGTTGGGATGCAAGCATGGCTGTTCCCGTACATCCTGCCCATGGCTGGATGGAGCTGCTCCCAATGACAGCAGGAGGATAATGTGATCCCTTTCCTCAGGATAACGAGGTCAGGGAATAGCTCTTGTGTATCTGGAGCTGGAAACTAAGCTATTGGACCTGGTTCCCTAAAAAATTGGGTGGAGAAAAACATTACCACACGGCTGAGCTGGATGAAAAATCTGCAACTGAGAGAAATAACTTTGGGGTTGGGTCAGAGTGAGGAAAAAAACAATTTCTTTTTGTCCTTCTTGCTCCTTTCCTGCAGAAAATAAGGTTAGACAAACCTCAGATTTTTGTCATAACAAAGATAAAATCAAATATGCCGATATTTCTCATTGGGCTCTTTGTTTACATTACAAATCATCCTGACCAAAAATTACCCTTTCTGTCACAATGATTGTTTTGCATGAAAAGACATTTCTTTCTGGGGCGGGGGGTGGTGGGGGGGGAATCAGTTAAAACATTTTGACCAGTTCTGACAGGAACGTTTGAACACGTAGGAGGATGGGAGATTGCTTGAAATAACCAAACTGCCGTTACCCAGTGGGGCTGAGACGCGTAAAGCCAGCTTTCTGCAAAATAAGAAAGCACATCTATGTTCTCTTCTCATTACTACCCCGGGGTCTTTCCTCCCCCCCACCTTTTTTTTTTTTTTTTTTTTTCCAGAAAACCTATTTCTCTATTATTTTTAGAAGCTTTTCTTTTGCCTCTCGTTCCTCGGAGCGCTACTTTTTCAGTTCAACCTTTCTCCGACTACTTAGGATGAAAGCTTGTAAGGGGTCCCCTGTAAGAAAAGCCGGGGAGGCCTTCTGGTGACTCCCTGGGATGGGTGTCACCTCCATTCTGTTAGCTGATTAGGTTAATGGTGTTCTCCACCTGCCGTTATGCCTTTGGGGAGATTAAAAGGCATTAATCATATGTATAACTGGAAGGCCAGAGCTGCCTCTTGGGATGCCTTCCCTCCCGCTCGCCGCAGATCTCTGCACGGCAAGTAACGACCGCCGAGGGCCAGCAGCCGGCGTTTGAGTCTGGTTGGCCTTGTATAACGTATGTAAACGCACCCGTGGATTGCACTGTGCTTGCTCCCCCTGCGCTCCCCAGCACGCACAGAACACAGAGCGTCACCTTGATCATGCACTTCACGCAGTCTCACGACGCCGAGGCATCCTGGTTTGCCAGGACGCCATGTGCGTGTGGCTGTCCGCAAGCCACACGGATCCGTGTTTTCCCTAGCATGTCGCCCTCGAAGTATTAGCTGATGTTATTTATTCAGCGTTTCTCAGCCCTGAGAACAGCTGCAATAGCCGAGTTTCACTGCGAGACGTCAGCGAGTGTTTCATGCTCTACCCTACATTCTCAACTTGCCAATAATAGATTCAAAAGAAGGCGACTGCAAGAAAGACTTCTAGAGGCAAAGCTTCCTTCAAGTGCCAAAGCGTATCAATAAATACATTGAAATAACAGGGATCTCTTACACACTCCGTGTTGCAAGAAGACAGGCTCAAAGATTATACGGGGGGGGAAAAAAAAGGATGATGCCTCTTCGCTGTTCTGCAATGTCAGGAGAATTGAAACTCTTTCCTGAATTTGCTGCTGCTGTTTTGTTGTGTTGTTTTGTTTTGTTTTTTTTAAATTTCTCTTTGCTTATTTCAAATCCAAGATTTTCTGTCCTGCTTTTGATGAAGTCCCAGTGAATAATCAGAGAATAATCAAAACTGAGATATCCCACATGAAAAGAAGTCGGGTCTCGATTGAAGGAAAAATGAGTTACAAATGATTGAAAGGAAGATTTAGAGTTACTGTATTTGGAAATTTTGACACGTCCGAGTCCCTGCTGCCACTCAGGTCAGGAATCACCCTACCCACGCAAGATTCTTAAAATCTGCCTTTGTATGAAACCTCTTTCCTCACTATTGAGCCACTGTGTTGAATCCAGTGCTGGCGAATCTTATTTTTCTCCACAACTCCACTGTAAGAGCAACCTGTTGTAAAAGGATATACTCCTGCATGGTAGAACAACAGGTTTTTACTCTAAACTGGCCGTGGCTGGATACATGAGTATGTCAGGAATAGATTCTCCTAGAAATACTAGGGACCTGTAGGAACCCTGGTTTTTATGTCCCCCAAAAGACTCTTGAAGGCAACAGTAAGCTTCCGATGAGGTCCACCAGCACAGTCCTCTTCTGGTCATGGCCACCTTCTGCTCTTCTTGTGTTGTATGTTCACAGCACCTCTGTGTCAACCACAAATCCACCGGCCAGCTCAGTCTGCACGGCAGCTTCGGTAACCGTCTCTGGTAAGAGTCTTCAAGGGAAACCTCAGCAGCCAGGGCTCCGTGCTCAGGCAGAGCAAAGCTCCCAGCAAGCCCGCGTATCAGGGTGAAACCAGTGGTAAGCAGGGCAGCGTGTCCCAGGGCTGTCCCCAGGACGGAGCCAGAGGAATGCGAACGTGACGGGGGAGTTATGCAATTGTGGGGAGAAGATCTAGCAAAACAACAGTGTGCCGAGCTGGTTACGGAGGAATTAAAAAAAAAAAAAAAAAAAAAAAAAAAAAAAGCCTTTGCTAACTTCGGCTCAGGCCTCTAGCAGCATGAGTCACTGTGAGCTGCCATGGTTACGAAACAAGTATTACTGTGCAGATACAAACCATGCTCAGAGGCAAGTACATCGCTAACTAGTTCCAAACTTGGAAAACAGTCGAGTGTAGGTAAGGCCTAATGCCGAGTGGGTGTTTGCAAAGAGGAGAGTGATAGCAAAATCCTCTGGAGCTAATATTCAGCAGGCAAAACAGCATGCAAAAGGCAGAAAGAAGGACACCGCCGCGTGAAACCTTGATTTCTGGATCTTTTTCACTGTTCCTTCTGGTTCACAAGTGCTACTGTCAGAATTGTTCCACAGAGAAGGGGAAAAAGAGGATGTTTCTACACCATGGCAGGAAAACAAATAGTAGTGTCACAGATGATTCAGCTGGCATGAACAGTGAGTCATGGAAATGCACCATGGAAATTCTCCAGCGCAGGACGCATGGCACAGTGGAATATCTGATGCACATCAGATCTAGTACCACGGCATCCTTGGAGAGCAAGGGGCAGCCAGCATTACATAAAGCACTAGCACATGCCCAAACATTTCTCACATGTGACCTCAGTCCTGTGAAGCAGCAGTCGTTAAGCTCACGATGATCATCGTCCAAGTCCTGAAGCGCTCGAGCAGCAATTTCTTACTCTTGTACCTCCCCGTTTGGGTGCGCTTCTCATTAGAGCACACCATTAGAACAAGCAGCTTACGTTCAGCAGCAGGCTCCAGCCGTTTGTGGTGTCCTGTGAGAGAGAGCAGCCAGAAACCTGGCTTAAATATCTGCATCAGGTTTACCATCAGCTGGGGTCACCAGTGCAGCACAAAGCACCAAGAGTGTAAGGACTCACCCAATATCTGCATTTTGCAGGCAGGGAAATAAAGAGAAAACTTGCCCAAAGCTCATCAGTGGCAGTTTTTCAGGACATTTGGCAGGTCCAGTGAACCAGGAGCGAGTTTTTCTGCTTTCTGCCCCCAACTCCAGCACTAACCTGGGGCAAACACCTTCGCTTCTTGCAGCCTTGGTTTCCTACTCATGCAAAAAGGACAGGGCTCTTGAAAAAGCACATTAGCTATTTTATTTTTATATAAAGCAGTAGCAGTGATTGATAAAATGGTGTTTTAAATAATTTTGGTCTTCCATGGTGCATGGAACTAAAGCCGAGCACTTTGAGATGGATTTTGCATTCCTCCTTCACCACCTGGCCCCTGCTGCACAATGGCACATAAAACTCCTGAATTACCCTTGTGAGTAAGATTGAAGCAAAACTACTGGCTCTTGGCCTGCCTTCCCCTCTATCTGCCGGTATTTGATGCCCACAGAGAATAAAAGCAAGGAGGCATGAGACACGTGGCATTCCTCAGACTGCATCTCTCTGGGCAGCAGGAGGGACTCTGCCATGCCGCCCACAAAGCCTCTGAGGGGACCAGACCCTCAGGTGGGACCCCCGTCCTGCCCCCAGGGCCCCTAAAGGGACCACAGCCTCAGCTGGGACCCCCATCCCATCTGCAAGGCCTCTGAGGGGACCAGAGCCTCAGGGAGGGCCCCCATCCCATCCTCAGCATCCAGGGTCAGGTGTGAGCCCCCATCCCACCCACAGGGCCTCTGAAGGGACCGAAGCTTCACGTGGGGTCCCCATCCCACCCACAGGGCCTCTGAGGGGTTGACAGCCTGAGGCAGGGCCCCCATCCCGCCAACAGAGCCCCTGAGGGGACCACAGCCCCTCGGGTGGGACACCCACCCTGCCCACAGCATCTCTGAGAGGACCACACCCTCAGGCAGGTCCCCCATCCAGCCCGGGGGGCCTCTGAGGGGACCAGAGCCTCAGGCGGGGCCCTCAGCGCTGGTGCGAGGCCGCGGCAATCCCTCCGCCGGCCCGTTCTCCCGGCGCCTCAGCATGCGGAACAACAGCGGCAACATGGCGCCTGAGGGGAGGGGGTGGTGGGGTGTGTGTCACGTGTCACGCCCCCCGCCCCTCCCGCTGCCGCCCGCCCTCCCGCCCCCGTCAAATCTCGCGAGAGGCGGCGGCGGCGTCGCGAGAGCGGGCGCTGCGCTGCGGTAGGAGGTCGGCGGAGAAGGACGGAGCCGGAGCCGCTTCGCTCCCGCCGCCCGCCTCACCCCCTCCCCTCCCCGGCCCCGCCGCCCCCTTCCTGCTCCTTCCCCGGCCGCGGTGAGGAGGATGCCGCGCTCCGGGCCGCTCCCCGCCGCCCTCTCCCTGCTGCTGGTGACCGCCGCGCTCCTGCCCGGACCCGCCGCGGCGCAGAACGGTGAGGGCGGCGGCGGCGGGGGAGGGGGGGGGGCGCGTTGCTATGAGGGCGGCTGGTTGCTAAGGCGGGGGACGAGGGGCAAGCGAGGGGCGCTTCGCGGCCAGCCCCCCCTGAGCCCGGAGGTGGGGGGGTTGAGTCGGGTTTGGGGGTGGGGGAACCTGTGTTTTCGGGTCCCTCGGGGAAGGGGGGGACTGGCAGGGCCGCGCCGCGGCGGTTCCCCCCCGCCCCCCCCCCCCAGCTTCTCCTGAGGCGTCTCGTGCTGCCGGTAAAATGGAACATCTCCTCCCGCCTACTAAACCTGCATCTGCCGGGGCTGCCTTAAATCATTTATAATGCGATAAAAACCGTAGTTCCTTAGCAACTGAAGAGGTCCTCTGATAGGAGCGTAAAAGAAGAAGGAAAAAAAAAAAAGGAAAAAAAAAAACCAACGAAAGAAAACCAACCGTTCTCTCTTCCTTATAGGATAGCATGAGCTAAATGTAGCACGGCGTGCCGCCTCCCTGATGAGTTTGCAGCCAAGTGCATGACAATTAGTGGCAGAAGGACGCGGGGCCCAGAGTCCAGCCCAGCCCAGGGCGAGCCTCCTGCTCAGAGGAAGGTCCTGCAGCGCTTCTCAACATGCAGGTCTTGTCCTGCCACTCGAAGGCCACAGCGAGCTGCGGAGGCAGGTTTTATCTGCCCCGGAAGCGCCTGAGTGCAGTCCTTGGAGCAGCCTTTTATGCAGCATCATCATAGAGTGGTTTGGGTTGGAAGGGACCTTGATGATCGTCTCATTCCAAGCCCCCTGCCCTGGGCAGGGATACCTCCCACTAGACCAGGTTGGTCAAAGCCCCGTCCAGCTTGGCTTTGAACGCCTCCAGGGATGGGGCAGCCACAGCCTCCAGTCATGGTGAAGCTAATGTCAGGGATGCTTTGGCGTGCAAATGCTGTGGAGGGCAGGGATCTTGGCTCATCAGAGCCTCTGGTCTATGTGCATTGGGAAAATTTACCTAGAAGGAAGGGATACCTTACTTGTCGTAGAATCACAGAATGGTTTGGGTTGGAAGAGACCTTAAAGATCATCTTGTTCCAACCCCCTGCCATGAGCAGGGACACCTTCCACTAGACCAGGTTGGTCAAAGCCCTGTCCAACCTGGCTTTGAATACCTCCAGGGAATATATGTGTACACACATCAATCCCACAGCGGTTTCATTGTTTCATCCTTC
This sequence comes from Sterna hirundo, assembly GCA_009819605.1. Lineage (NCBI taxonomy): Eukaryota > Metazoa > Chordata > Aves > Charadriiformes > Laridae > Sterna > Sterna hirundo. Next base: position 22,802,100 of record CM020445.1, read on the forward strand.
TTTCTCCTTCCTTTCTGCTCTGCAGATATTGACCGTAGTGTTTTCCTTCCATTGAGGTAAATTTTGCCTTGCTTCAGCTTCGTTGGCTGTTTGCTCTAGAAGAAATGTTGTGGCTTTCTGCATATTCAACAATGATAAGAGAGATGTAGATGAAAGAAATAGTCCCAAAGATCCCAGATCAGTATTATTGCCTTAATGTGTGCAGATTTTGCAGTCTGTAACCAGAACTGAGCCTCCTGTCTGTTCACCAAACAGGAGAAGCTTTGGCATCCACACTATGTGAATGAAAACTGTGGGCTTTCGGCAATGTGAGGAACTTTTTGTGGAGCTTAAAAGAGTCTGGGCAAATTCCAGTGGAGTTCTATAGGAATTAGGGACCTGACTTCTGTGAGCTCCAGGAATGTGCTAGTTGGGCTTAGTTATGGAAAAAGTCTGGTTCTGTGTTGCAGAGATGCTGTGTGCTTCCTGTGGTAGCTTTTCCATCTGAGCAGCATCGTGGCAGGGTTAATCTGCTGGTGCTGTTTTTTCTCCTTATATTTGGGTGAAGCGAGGTGAGCGGTCTTCTGACATGCAAGTTAAATGGGTCGTATGCCTGAAGCTGTTCCTGTGTAGAGTTAGCAGGCAAGGTATTGAATGCTGGCAGTTGGTATAACAATTCCAAATAGCTGGTAGGCAGTGTAAGCATTTGGTGTTTGACAATAGTTATATGTCTGGAAGTCAACAATAAAATAAATTTTTGGGATAGGTGGAAGGCTTCAGCCTCTCAGTGTCTTAAGGATGACTTCCATTCCTGACATGAAGCTAACCAAGCAGTAGCAGATTTTGGCACAAGGTAAGACTGCAGACCCCAGGTGTATCCTGAAAACTCATTAATTTTTATTTGGTTAACTGGGGTCATCCAAGCAACTAAATGGTAAGGGAGACTCTGAGTATCTGTGCTGCTGTAGGAGTTTACACAGGTGAGTGAAAACCTACTTGGAAAGGAGTAGAGCACTTTCAAGCCAAGTGAAAGGTGGAGATCCTTCTGAATAAGGTTCATCGCTGCTGTTGGATTTTTTTTTTACCCCAATTTGAATGTTGTTGTAACAGAGGGGAAAAAAAAGTAAAGCTTGCAGGCTTTGCTGCAGAGGAACTGTTGTCTTTCAGCAAATAATATCCAATGAGACAGTACATGAAACGGAACAATTCCTCTTTTCCTTTGGCATTGAAGAATAGGTACAGCCATTTCCTGAATTGTGTATGCTCCTTGTAAGTCATTAAAAAAATGATGTTGTGGTTTGAACAGGCATGTGCAAGTATGTCAGTGGCAACTCCTTTAAAAAAAAAATAATCCCTACCTAACACGCAGGCGTGTGCTTTGAAGGTATACGAAAGGATCCCAATGTGTAAATGCAAGAACCGCGTTATCTATTATTGATGTGAAGCCATCAGTGTAGTGAAAGGTGATAGTCCAAGTGCTGTTGAACATACAGTAGCACCACGTGAGTTTAGGGTGACAGAAGAATAGTAATGTACTTGTTAAAACTGCAGGGCAGGTCACCGCTCACCTGGCACAGAAGGTGCCCTGTGGAATCCCGAGTGTCCGTGGGAAGCAGCCTTTTTTCTGCTTCTGACATGGGATCACTGTTGAATTGCTGGTGATTTTTCCAGAGTTAATGTAATTCAGAGTATTTTGAATCGGGACTCACCTATAGAGTTAAGCTTGCTAAAACTGGAAGTAGGTTTTTGACACTTGTATGGATTATTTTTAAAGCTCTTGCATAAACACCTAAAGATCACAGAAGAGATTGCATGTCAGAAATTTCACTTTTCCTGAATATTCTTCTGAGCAACTTGTCAGGCTCTTCAAGGCTGCGTTTCTGATGCATGCTAGCTCGTCACTTGTATCCAGAGCATAGTTTAGATGAAGTGACAGAAAGGAAGGTTAGAAGAGAGACGAGGAAGCATGACGAGGAACAGCTGGAAAAAGCCAGTCTGTCAAGATCTGTGTTAAACCTGTTGTTTCCAACTAGTATTTGTTGGAAAATCACTTTAGTGCTTCAAAACAGACAGCATCCTCCGTATGGAATGGTGCTTGACTTGTTGCTTGGTGATGTATAACATGCCTTTTCCAGTTGCTGGTTTTTAACCTTTGCAATAGCTGTTTCTCCAGCTGCTTGTTTAAAATTGAAGACTTCAGTGTACTGATACTTTAAGCTTAGAGTGTTTGGATTTAAAGGAGCATGGCTGTATTTTTACGGTTGCCTAAAATAGATGCTTGGACTACCCCCATGAAATCTGCGGTGTCTCTTTCAGCACACCAATGCATGAGTTGACTTGCTAGCAAATTTTCAAGTTCTTCCCTTTTCAGAGCTTTGGTCTGGCAAAGTGCACTTAAACCCAGACTTTATCGTGTCTTGTGTAGAGGAGGGAATTCTTAAACATCATCACATCTTTAAAACTGAAATTTGACTTTATAAAACTGCTTGGGTTATTCAAAGCTAGACATAAGTGGAAATAAAAACAAATTAAATTAGGTGGTACTTGTTTAGCTCTGTTCTCTTCCATCCTCTGTTTGGCTGAATAAGAAGGAACTAACTAGCTGGCTAAATATAGAACGTGGTTTTTCTGTTGGCAGAAACCAATATAGAAATGACTATAAAATCAGGAAAGAGGAGCTTCTTAAAATTAGTTTCTTACTAAAAGAGCAAGTGAAAAACCTTGCTTTTATCCTTATGCTGTTTCTGACTGCTGATTCTCATCCGTTTTGCACTGATTGTATTCTGATATGATTTTAATGGTCCCCAGATAAACCTGAGAAACAGTTTCATACAGCATTTATGGAGCGCGAGTGTGGGCTGAGCATTGAGGAAAATGCTCGGAGTTCTGTTCTCTTTCCCACCACTGCTATTCTCCTTCCTCCTACAACTCCCGCATGGGAAACTTAAATACAAGCAATATGACTAATGTGTATACACTGGAAAATTGCACCGAATTCTGACAGATCTCAGCTAACAGGTAGAGAGGCAGTAACTGCTCACACTGACATTTCAAACAATAGTTTTAATTATGTCAGGGAAACAGTTCAAAGGGAGAAGCTCAGTAGAACTACTTTTCAATGCTGAAATACACTGAGAGTGTTAACTGTTCTTACAACATGCTGCTGTATGAAGACAACTACTTGTTAAATTCATGAATGAGGTGCATTCTCTCCTTCATAATGAGCCCTTTCTTTTGCTGTAAGTACTACTTTAGAGGAGGCAATTGTAAAAACTTGCATTGTAAAGGACAATGCTAGCCTGTGATTCATCCTTGGGTTGTAAAGCCAGAGTGTTCAAACTCTTCTTAACTTCGAGTGCTGGAGGTGCTGCAGCTCCCACTGGTAAGACGGAAGGTTAGATAAACTGTTTCTGCTTATCTGTTAGCTGGAAAGTTCTGTAAATCTAACCTAAACCTGTTTTCCTGTCGTTTTAGGCTTTTTGTTCTTTTTTATCTATGCATTTTAGAGTGGGAGGAGGGTGTTACCTTCTCATCAGCAATTACTTTCTGTACTTCTCCACGTTAATAATCATGGTCGTTCTTGGTAAGTTGTATTTTCCCGACTGGTTCTGATGCTTTTCCGTGGATTTTCTTCAGTCACGTTTTCTGGAATGTGATGGGTAAAACTGGACATGCTTCCAGTTGGGACCAGACCAAGATTCAGTGGAGTGGAAGGATCGCTCAATGTGTCTTGCATATGGCATTCCCGTTTGCGTCACGAGACAAATGGTTTCTTACAGTAAAACATTTTTTGACTCGTATCCAGTGGGATCCTTTATAGTGGTCAGATCTTATATTGCAGGACTGCTACTTTGCATTCCTTTACTGACTAAACCAAGTAGTTCTTAGGCGTTCTTATTAGGTGGCATCTTGCTTACTTCTGATGTCCCCCCCCAGTTGTCAAAAGTACTATTTTATCTTCTCGGGCATGCACCCCTACTTTAGCTTGCTTTGGTTTTATCAGCTTAAGAGACCCTCTAGCCCATCATCAGTCTTATTCTGTTTTCCATCTACTTGTTCGTGTATTGTATCTCATAAAAAACATGCACGTGGTACACCAAGCTACATTAATGAGATTTTATTTTTGGTTATGAGGCTCTTGTGTAGGGCAGTATTAAAAGCTTTACTAAAATTAGGAAAACTGTGTCTGTTCTTTCTCCTCTGGGGTCACCATTGTTTTTTATTAACTTTATAGTAGGAGGTCAGATTGTCACGTATCAAACCACAGGAAGGCAACACAGCTCGATTCTTCCCTCCCCCAAGCCCCTCTCCTTTTTTGAGCACTTCCAAGCAGATTTCTTCTTTCTGAAGACGGAAATTGGATCTGCCATTCCATGTTTTCCATTTTAATGTTTTAAACATGGGCACTGTCTGCCCTTTTTTGTTCACCCATTGTCTGAGTACTGCAGGAGGAGTGGAGTTGAACCCAGTAGCTTGACACTCCCAAACCAACCTTTAATTTGGTTTGAGAGCTTCACTGTGCCCACCCCCCGCCCCCAAAACACACACCCACACCCCTGGCCCCCAGACTGATTATCTTTGATTATACTTTGTTTCGAATGGCATGTGATGGCAGGATCTCCTTCCAGTCTTTTCCTGAGCTTTCTGCCCATGCCAAAGTTGTGCTGAGATGGTTCCCAGAAACCCACCAGTGGTAAAGGTGCTGCTCCTGCTGCCGAGCTGGGGCTGAATGTGCAGATTTAGCATCTGATCCTGCACACAGTCCATTTGATGCTTGAGAAAAGCCCTTATGTGTTCAGTCACACTTCTTAAAAACAAGCTGCTTATTAGTACTTTGTAACGATTGTAGTGGCTCCTTGTTTTTCCCAGTTAATTCTAGAATATGAAACCTGACTTGTCTAAAGTTGGAGGAGAGAGAATGCCTGTTAAAACATAACTCAGGAGTTATCAAAGCTCCGTATCGTATATAATACCCGGTTGTTCAAATCATTATAATTATCTGAAACATTATTTGTGTGCCTTAAAAACCTTACTTGAGATGTTAAATTTATTTCTGCTCTAAATTAAATACTTTTTTGGGTGTCTTGTACTGCGTGGTCTTTTCTCGGTGTTGAAAGGAGATTGAGTTTAATCTAAATATAATTTCAACCTGGATTTAATGTCTGTATCTGTGTCAAAACCTGAAAGTATGTATCCCCAAGTAAGATAACTACTGCAGACTTTTAAAAATTCATGCCCTGTTGATAAGCTTGAAGCCTATTTGGGTCATGCATGTGGTTGAAGTCACCGCTTACGCACTGACGCAAACTCATTCACGAAAGAAGACAATAACTCTTGAAGCTGTGAAGGCTTCTTCATCCTATGGCGTCAGAAGCTGTAGATCTTTCTTATAGTTAAGAATGGGAAGTTTTTTGAGAGCAAGATGGGTTGGCTTTTTTTCCTGTTGAGAATACAGTGGAAATCAGCACCATTGTGTCAGTGTAGTATTTCGGCTGCTGGAAGGTGTGTATGTGTGGGGGAAAGTGTGAACAGTGGGCTCTGATCCTGGGAAGCAGATGTTGAGTAAATATGACCCCAAACGGCACACTGTAGGGAGCTGTAGGATAGGAGAGCCTTTATCATTTTTTAATTGGCTTTAATGTTGAAATGGGGTAGGATGGCAGAGATCTCTGCTTTGCAGCTGCTTTTGAAGGAAGGAGGAAGAAGCATCCTGTCTGTCTTCTGCTCTTTGGAGGTGTAGCTGGAACTGCAGTGTGTCAGATGGAGTCTCAGGGAGACAATGTTTATCTCAGCTGTGTTAGCTTTTGATATTGGGTTGGAAGCTTTTTGATATATCAAAAGAAAAAGCAGGGACGTTTTGAAAGAACAAATTTTCCAGATGAGGAGGAAGAAAGTGCCCAAGACAGTAGGTGACTAGCTAAATGGGTTTGCATTGTGAGACCTTTTTGTAGAGGAAAATTAGATCATAATGTCCTGCTCTGGTTTGAATACGGAAAAAAAGGTCTTAGATTGCTCTAATTTGTATAGGCTTGTTTTACATTACATGTTTTAAAATGCCACATTAATGAATCTTTTGAGCCGAAGTGCTACTTAATGTAGCTAAGTAGGGTAACTCCTCGCTTCTTCCTGCTTTTGGTGGATTATTGCTAGCTTTGAGTGCAGACAGGGATCATGGTGGCTCTCCCTAGAGCTTGTGTGTTTGTTTGGAAACCTAAATTAAATGCATTTTTTAACAGGCATATTGAAGAGGAAGGGGAATATAATGGACTAGAAAAGGGAAGGCATGAAAAGATGCAATCGGTCCAAAACTTCAGCAGTAAAAGTTTGTGGAAAAAAGGATTTAATCCTGGGAAGCTGATAAAACTGACAAAGGCTATATTTTAAATTAGAATAGAGAAAATTGAACTTAAATGCCTAGAAAAGAGCTTGACAAGGATTTTGGCAGTGTGGTAGGTTCCCAACAGACATCATGGCAGACCAGAGGCAGACCGAAATAATTCGGTGAAGGCGTACAGCAGGAGTTTGAAAAAAACAGATGCTCAAGTGCGTTTTTAAAAACTGAGGAGATACCATATTGACTGCTCAGTCTTGGATATTTTTTTTTGCCTAGTTTGTTAGAAAAGCTTTGTGGTAGTTAACTAGGATAACCTACCCTAGCAGGTTCAAGTTGTAAATGTAGAAGTATTTTAATTCCTATTGTATTCGTTCAAAACTCCTAATAATGAATGGAATGGTGCTAAACTGGTTTAAATGCAGTTATAAATCGGAGTTTGGCTGCACTGTTTCTGTTAGTCTTGTTAAATTCATGCAGGTGTTATAATGTTAAGAAGCTCTTGTCTTTCTTTGATGCTGAACATAGAGTATGTAATGACTGACAAAATACTATGTGATACCCTCTTGCTTGAGGAAAACCTGAAATTAATATTACAGTCCAGAACTTAAATGGGAATGACGATTGCTCCAGAAATGGTTGTGTAAGTTAAAGTTGCTTGGCTTGGAAAGGGAAGGAAGGTGCCTTGATACAGGATCTGAGATGGTGAAAGATGTCATGAGAATTGGATACAGGTGGTTTGGTTTGTTTTTTAATTCGCGGTACAGTAAAGGATAATTAACAGAACTGCAGTTGAGAAGGGCAAAATAAACACTACATGGGGATTACTTTGATCTGTGATACGTAGCTTTCCATGGCACTGTGAAACCTGGTCTCTTGTCTTGGGCACAAGACTAACAAGATTAGCCAGGCTACTGTGTGTGCAAGGGTCATCTTTTCCCCTGAATTACTGGTGGGTGGGGGTAGCCGGGTGGTGAAAATCCATAGTATTACAAAAGATGGACTGATTTTAATTCCTTGTTTGAGCAGGTTAGAATCATGGTTACCAGGAGGCAATGCAGGCTGACAGCAAAGATGAGAAGCTCCATAACATACCGTGTTGCAGTTTGTTGATCTTGTCTTCTGTATATCTTCAAGCAAGGGCAGCAAATATGTTTGTTATACTTGGGTTTTTATTTTCTGCTCAAGCTCTTCTAACCTGTACATAGAGATAGTTTACCTAAAGCAGCCTTTTGCAGGGAACTTAATATCATTTCATCCTCTTTCCTTTGCTTTAAGCATCCAAGGTGGCAAGCAGCTGACTCCCACTCATGCATTTTATACCATTACATATATCTCTGATTTTTATAGAAGTGTGATGACGTTAATTCACATCTTGGGGTCTAGTTTGAAATGGGAAAAACTTGTATAGAATCGTAGAATAGAATCATAGAATCGTTTTGGTTGGAAGAGATCTTTCAGATCATCAAGTCCAACTGTATCACGATATGTAACTTGAAATGTTTCTTAGTTCTGCACTGATTCTTACTCTGTGCAGTCCTGTGTAATCTTTATTTAGAAAGAGGAGGGTATAGCAGAAAAAGATTGAAAACTATTCCAGTGAGGTTTGAGGAGAGAGTTAAGAGGCTGAGATCAAACAAAGCCAAGAACATATGACATGGAGTAAAGAAAAAAAAATATATCTAAAGTGAGTCTGCTGGATTTAGTATAGTAGGAAACATGGTAATGAGGTATACAAATTGCAGTTTTAAGCCAGGTAGTTGCCAAATAAGCAAACTTTTATTCTGAGTCTGAAGCACTATACTGTTTTTCGAGTTTGTAGCTGAAACTTGCAGTGTAGGCTCTGTCAGGCAGCTTAGTTTACACTTGTGATAGATTACCTTAATGACTCTAGGAAATAAATGGGAAGCTTAGAATTTGGATATAATGCTTTATTCGGCATTTGCATATGGTAAAACAAGTTCTGCAGCAAACTTCTTCCTCTTGTTATGACTGCCAGGCTACATAAACAGTGAGTTCAGCAGTTGGTTGCTCACCACGTAACTGGAAGAGGGTTGCCTTGGGGAAGCATTTGCAAAATCCTGAAGCAGCTGAACCTCGAGGTTTTGTGACTCAGAGCCGGTCTGCACCTGGTCTTTGGAAGTCTCTGAATGGATTCCTCTTTTCTGTTTTTGTATGTTGGGAAGCTAGGGGCTTGGCTGGTCTGGCTTTTTTGCGTTTTTTCTACTGCTTTTTCATGCTGGGGAAGGAAAAAGGCTGACAAAGTGAGCAGAGCTGATGTTGGTGCTATGCTATATGTGACCATCCCATTAGAAACAAGTGATTTGTATTTAACCTAATAGTAAAATCTGGGTGTCTGAGGCGTATACTGGAGGAGTTGGACTAGATGATCTCTGGAGGTCCCTTCCAACTCTGAAATTCCGTTACTTGGTGCAGATACTTCCAAACTGCAGTTGCAAGAATTGTCTTTGGCTGTTGGTTGAACAAATAGATGTTTTTGGTTATACTTGCTGCGCTTTTCCTTTGTACAATTGTTCTGAATCTGCACTAGAAGAGAAACACATTCAGGTTGCTGCTCCCTTTGTACTTAATTTTGCTTTAAAAAGTGGTATATTTGGTACCTGTTTGGTCCCCATAATCTAGAAACTAACACTGCCAGTTATTTCTGTTTATCTTATTTCATTCGGGGTGCTTGCCGTCTTGCTCTTACAAGCCTCCCCGCTTTGGGCAGGCCTTACGATGACCATTGGTCTCTGGTTTGACACCAGTGTTTCCAGAACTGTCAAAATAGTCACGTTTCACAAAACTGTCTTCTCTCCTACTATATTTGGGGTCGTGTTTCTGTTGATGACTGGCACCAATCACAGAATGCTTTAGATCACATTCACCTTTGGATTTCCCCTTCCACTGTAAGTGCTGTCACCTCTGACCCATGTATTTTTGATGTATTTGAGCTTTATCCTAACTGTGACGATTCTTTCTTTAGGCAAAATGGTTGGGAACGATGCTTGAGTACCTGGCTGTAACCGTTTGGTACTGAGAGAGCTTTTTCTGCTTGTTGTCGAGCATGATGCTAGTATAAATGTGGTTTGTTTTTTTTTTTTTTTTAATTTCGTTCTATTGTGTTATTTGTGTTAAGATTGGTTATGGTGCAGGTCTCCCCATTTTTCCCCCCTGTAACTTTGAGAGAGGTATGCATGGGGTAATGCAGCGTTCCCTTCCTGGCTCTTTTCCTTCCAGAAACAAACTGCTTGAAGTAGATGGGGCAGTTCGCCTGTCTCCCCAGTTTTGAGGGTACTGAACCTAGTATGAGACCTAGATATATACAGTATTGATGGTTTGCTTTCAGATTTAATTTGTTCAATTTTTAACTGACAGGTTTTTCAGCACTTTGCTGCAAGTTCTGTAATGCTCGGTAGCAACGTATGGTCTCACTTAAGGGTACAAGATAGATTTAAGCAAAGCTGCATGTTTTGGGTCTCAGACTCCCGAAGCTCCTATTTTTAGCAACACAAGGATCAATTTAGTGACCCCAATCTTAAGCCATATGGAGTAAGAAAAAAAAAAAGTTGGATTTAGTTTCTGAGAAGGGAACTAGTTGGGAGAATGGAGCAAAAATGACAGGACAGAGAGAAATAGCTTTTAAGGAGCTATAAATAACGGCCGAGGCAGGAACTGTAAAAGGGCATGGATGAATACAGTACTGCTTAGAGTATTCTCTTTCGCTGTACACCTCCATCTTCAGCTTCTCAAATCGTGCTTTAAATAAATACAGTAAGGTTTAAGTAAATACAGTAAGGCTTTTGAGTAGACAGTAAGTGTCCAGGAGTTATAGTTGTTTGTCAGTGGCCTAATTCAGACTTTTCAGCAAAACATTCTTTTCGTTGTCCCTTTATTTATGCCTCTTCTAGGCAGCAAATTAACTGCAGAGATGATTTATCCTTTTAACAGCACCTACCAAATGTTAACCGGGCATTGGCTGCCCAGTCAGTACCAGTAAGAACATGCCTTGTCCTGCATTGCTGCTCTCCTGTTTTGGGGCCTCAGTGTGACAAAAAGTAGTGGATTTCTGGTTCCCAAAGGGTTTTCCAAATATTACACCGTTGTCCTCTTTGTGAACAGAACCAGAGCTCTTGCCTCTGAAAAACGGAAAATTACTAAATAAAGCTTTTCTGTTTCTTTGTGGAAATGTAAACTTGCTCTGAGATGGCAGTGAAAACATCACCTCTGGTTCAGGAAAACCCTTGGCAGCAAACTTGTGAAGGTTGGCAGAAGATCACTGTGTTTGCCCTGTTGTATTCTTGCCGTGACCACTACTGTTAAAGACCTGGTACAGGATAAATTCTTTCACTGGTCTCTGGTAAAGTATTTAAAAAACACCTTTTAATGCTGTCGTAAAATGACAGCACAATTGAATGTGGTCTTAGGTTCTAGAGCATGCGAAAGACTTCTTGGTGTCACCATCACGTTAAGTAGGACAGTTCTTCAACAGTGCTGTGATATAAAGTAGATGAAGTACCTTTTTTATTTGAGTTCAGGGAGATGACTCAAATTAGATTTTAAACAGATTGTTTAGGGCTCCAGTTATGTTTTTCTCAAACACCAAAAAATCTCGGAGATTAGTAAAGCACTCAGTTAACTATCTCAGCTGTGGGTCTGGATCCCCTGGTTCCTTGAATAGGCTGAAGTTGAGTTCCCCTAATGGTGTTAGTTTCATAGTGAAGACATCTCAGACCCTTGCCTTTCAAGCTTCTAGTTTTTACTCCCATCAAGCTATCCATGTAATACATTGTATTGGTGATGTGGTGGTACCGTTCTGAGTTCAAAGAATCAGAAGATTTTTCCAAATTAGCATTTAAAGACTGCTTAGTGAACTGTTAGGGGGCTTCACTTCTTTCATTCTTGCAGAAGCCTTAGAGCAAATAAAGTTTTTGGATCCCCCCACTCTATAGTTAGTATTGGTAACACAGTGGTGGTGTTTTGTAAATTTTCTTCTTTATACCGAACAAAGGACAAGGTTTCTGTCAGTATTTTGTGTCAGCTCCCGATTGTGCTCCCTGCTTGAAGAGTCCAAATCTGCTTGGCCCTTAATTGGATTGCTGCTTTTGCTGCAAAAGAAGCAGGAGTGGGGGAGCCTTTGGGCAATCTGCACAAGAGAGCTCCGAGTTGTGATTAAAGCTCTTAGCTAGAAACCCCAGAAGCTCAAAAATGGCCCCCTTTAGCCGTGACTGTCATTTTGGGGGGTTTTGTTGCTCTCAGCACGTAATTGGTGTGGGGAGCAAGTCAGGAGATGTCAGCGGCTCAGCTCCTTGTGGTGAGGAGCCCTTGGCTGCAAGAAGGTGGTTTCAGCCTGTGGATTAGAATGTGCAGTGGGGGTGATCACCAGTTAGGCTCGCATTAATCTTGACTGATACCAAACTTGAATTTCATCTCATAAATAGCGACATTTGATGCTGTAGAGGAGCTCTAATCAGAAGTTTATTTTTGTACTAATAATCTAAGCGGTGTCAGTAGGCCATGCGAGATTAAACCCTCGGTCCAAGGAAGGATCCGATTTATGACACAACCCTGATGCAACTGCGTGTACTGGCACAAAGCGGTGGGAAGGGCAAGGCTATTTCTCTTGGCTTGTCCTATATATGAGCGATAGGTGTTGGTAGACAACTTGATGTAGATGCCTGAGTTAGCAAAGCCTTCCTGTGGTCAAAGGCATGTTTTTAGACATGTCAGGGAGAAGCTAAACTGCACTGTAGAAATGGCTTGCAGGGGAAAAAATATTACTCAAATGCAACTTGGAACAACATCTCTCAATTTGCAAGGGAGCGTAAATCTGGCAAACAAATTGTGGCATCTCAGCTGCTTTTTAATACATCTTCTTCCTCTTCCCTGTAACTGGAATATAATGGTGTTCTCCTGGAGAATAGCCTGTCTGTGGGCTGTCTGCTGCTGGTTGTGTACACTGCGTGGCACGTCTGACCAACGAGATGAAGACCTCACCTGCTAGAGATGTGTTTACTCTGAAATTAGCAGTCAGTAGGCAGTAGCTCTCTCCATAAGAGCATAAACTGTTAAAGCACATAAAGCATCCTTCCTCTAACTCCATCTCCTGCAGTGGGACCAGTATTTTACATGTTATTAGGCAAATATTGCTGTTAGAAGTTGAACTCTGATTTACATTTAAAAATGGATTGTACCTCAAATGTTACAATACATTTGAGGTACAATATATTTTAAAACGTAAATCAGAGTACAGTCTTTCTGCTAATAGCATTTCTTGTGCATATAGAGGGATTTTTTTTTTTTTTTTTTTTGCTGGATGGCTTGTTCTCAGCCCTGCCTGGGATTGCGTGACCTCTTGCATAATCCAACAATTCTGTAAAGGGCATTTCTTTTAAAAGGTCGGTGTATTAAAATGTCCGACTTCTTCATCACGGATGACAACAAGCAGCTCGTACTTCTGCAGAATGCATAAAAGGGGAAAAAAAAGAGGTTTGCCATTCGGTGTGTGCTTCCTTCATGCTCAAGAGAAATGTAATCTGTTTCCTTTCAAACACAGGTTTGTTGGATCCGAAAAGGTCAAAGCAAAGCCTTTAGCCCTCTAATGGCATAGTCTGAGGATTTTTAAAGAACTGATCTGAACACAAGATATTTTTTGTTATCCTCACTGACATTTTAATAGTGTTTTTGATATCTTTAGGGTGCAAATGTGGTGGTCTTAAATTTTTTTGAGATCTTTAGCATGCAGGTGTTGGTTGCTGTGTTACGTGTGTATACTGGACAAATTTTAATTGCTGTCTACTGTAACTCAGCTTTTCTGTGTTGTGAAGGTGAATCCCTTCCCACTTATTTCCAAGGAGTGGGTTCATACTTGTTAACAATTATTTTTTTTTCAACGTACAGGAGCTTTTCTGCTCCTATGTCTTTCTGTTTTAGAGAGATTCTTGTATATTCCTTAGCTGCAGCAATAATATTTCTGTAGTGACTTAAAAAAAGGAATTAAAACTAATAAATGCTGGGTTATTTCATTTTCTTTTCCTCCCTGCATGGATGATTGTAAGTCTTTTTGTCCCCAAGTTCTGCCAGGGAGAAGCATAAATGCGAACAGGAGAATAATGCCTGCCTCTTCTGAGGATGATGCAAGCTTAATCTTTGGAAAAACCTTTGAGAAACTAGTCTACAAATTCTCTGTGGAAGAAAATCTCTTGTGGTAAATGCTTCTTGATGTGTTCAAACCAGCTTCCTGACAGCGTATGCTCTTTTGAGCAGCCAGGCATGCGAAAGCAGCATTTGCCACGCAATTAGATGGCTTTAAAAAGGCTTGGTGTAGCATCCTGTGCTATGCCAGCATCAGGCGAGCATCACTCCCAGCTCCTTCAGGTGATTAGGTTGGGTGCCTGCTACCGACAGCCAGTTTGAGTGTTTGTTCTGTAGATAAAGGGATTTTTTTTGCCTTCGGATTAGAATACTTTCTAGCTCAAGGTCTTACTAGAGGGAGAGCGTGGATACTTAGTGAACCCGATTACCACTTTTCTGTCTGCTTTGAATCCTTAATCAGTTGAGTAGAGAATGAAAACTGTCTGAAGTCACTTGACTCTTGCATCAGTCCTCCAACGGCAAGCCCTTCAGTCTGTAGTCAGCCCAGGGGAACATCTTCTGGTCATGTGTGTAGCATTCAGGAACGTGATGAGGGCAAGCCTCTTTGGTATTTTAAGATATTTTAGTGTTAAGACCGGCTTGTGTTGTGCTGGTGTTGCCCTGAATTGAGATGGGGGTCCTCTGTGAGGAACAACTTGCCATTTTCCTGGAATTGCTCAAATGGCTCTGTCATCCACATTTGTTTAATTGGTGTTATGTAAGTTATTGGTCCTCATGCACTGCTGAATGAAGTTACCCAGACTTGCCTTTTTTAAAGCACATGATTGAAATGCCACATAGCTAAATATAATTCTGTTTAGGATGCCATCTTCTGTGCTACTTGCAGTGTATGTGAGCTACTTCAGAGGTGGCGAGGAGTAGGTCTTGGCTGATGTCCTCTAATGTGCATTTTAAGGCACCGAACAAATGCATGGACTTCTTGTTGAGCTGGATACCATTAACTGTTTCACAGGCAAGTTAACGCGTGCTTCAGATAGATCAGAGCTGGCTTCATAATGTCTCTGTCCATCTATTGTTTATTTGAAGAGTATTGCTACACACGTTATAAGCAAATGAGAGATTTTTCTATACTTCTGTAGAAGTGAATGCTTTAATATCACATCTGCAGTGATGTTAAAAAATGTCTGTCCAACCAGCATGTCTGAAACAGAGAGAATTGCTTTAATACATAAACTCACAGGGCAGAGAGGGTTGGAGCTTTCTAGTTTATATTCCTTTAAGCAGATAGGCATAAAACAAAAAGAAGACTTTGATAAGGAAGAAGCTATAAATTGCAAATAGAGCTTGCACTCAGTATAAAATGAGCTATGGTAGGGACTGCAGAACATGCTTTAGGGACAAGCTTATGCAAAAATAGCGTCTTTTTCCCCCATGTCTGCTCATGTTATCTGAATAGTTAGTTTATACGTGTAAACCACTGCTTCAATTATCAGCGCTTTTAAGTCCTTTGCAGAAAAATAAAGGAATTGTTGAGTTAGAAATCCTTAACAAAGACAGCAATTAAATGTTGGTACCAAGCTTTGCTTACTGTTTTGTAGTGGAATGTATTTCAGTTTTGTTCCATCATTTTTCCAGGAACTAAGTGAAATACAAAGTTTCCCAGTTGTTTGTAAAAGACCTAAGTCCGTGTTCCAGTTACTTCTTCAGACTATGCTCTTTTACAGTACCCAGAGAACTAAAAGAACTTTGTTCTTTCCAGCTAAAGAACTAAGAAAAAAGATCTGTGAACTCCTACATGTCAAAATGTGACTATAGCCAGCAGACTGATGTCGATATGGAGCCAAAAGGAGGGAGTAGATATTCATTTCTTGTTCTGACTATTCTTCTCTTGCCAGATATTCCAGTTTTGAATCTATTTTCACATATCAAACGTGCAGGTATGAGGTTGTTGCAAAAGTAGAAGAATTGTAAACATTGTTCACAACTCATGAAATTGTGTGTGAATATGAGAAAGATGTCTGGAGAAGGTTTCTGAACCCAAGCAGCTCATACAATGAGAATGTATTTGAGGTGAAAGTAATTTCCAGAAGTTGGAAACGCATAGCTGTAATTGCCATAGCACACCAGTGTCTCTTTACCCAGTAGTGTGTCTGTGAACTGTGCTTTCATGCATTTTTTCAGTGAATTATGGTTACTGAGATCAGTTTTTGCACAATAAAAGTGACCGTAAAATAGCGGTTGCACTTGAAAGTCATTGCCGTGTGAAGTTAAGCATTGCTTTTTTGTATTCCAAGGAAATTCTTGAATAAAAGCATCCATGGTGTGAAATGCGAGAGAAGATGAATAGGCAGGTTGAGGGCCTTAACCTAATCTAAGGGTTTTATGCTTGGGGAAGGCGGTTGGATCAGAGGACCTTCAGAAATCCTTTCCAGTCTGAATTCTCGGATTTATAACCCAGAAGCTGATCGCTGTGGCCTTTCTCCATCCATCTGTGCAGAGAAGTGTCTCTTGGCTACGTGGGATGTGTTCCCAGGATGGCCTGGCAACAGCGAAGGCTCTGAAACCATTTACTTAAGCACTTTCTGAATTTTGCTCCAGCAAACAAATGAAATTAGTTTGTTCATAAATCTTTTTTGTGTGTCACACTAAGCAAGGTTTTATAATGCACAGAGCAATGAGGAATGTTGGTCTGAATCCAGAAAATGTTAATCCTCATGTCTGTGGACCTGGGGAAAGTAATCCTCAGGTTTCCATCTCTGTGAAATGTACCTATTGCTACATCATGGGCTCATGCATTTTGTATGATGCTCTCTGGGTAGTGTTTTCCTCTGTATCAAGTCAGAACCTACCTTCAGCTATATAAAGCTGCAAGATGAGATTGCAGGAATTAATTTCATGTATTGCTGCAGTTCTCAGTATGCTTATAGGCAGCATAGGCTCATCTGGATGTCTGATAGGAATGTCAAAGTGCTGTTTTTAAAGCTGCTTCTGTAGTTGGCTAAAGAATAGGACAAAGCAGAGCAAGAAAATTAATGCCAATGGTTTTTTTCATTTATGGAAGTGGTGTGGTGCAGTTGGGAGACTATAGCCAAAGGTTGGCTGGTGACGCATGATGGTTACGGGTGCTACGGCGGCTGGTGAGTCATGCTCAAAGAGGACAGGGAGTGCACTGTGAAACTTAAACCCGTCTCTTATCAGTGAAGTGATTAAGACCAAACCCATTTCTTATCAGTGATATGATTAAAAACCACGCTCTCTAGTGATGACAGAATGGGAAACCATCAAACCTACTAGATGAGAGGTGAAAACAGGCAGGATGGTTTAGTGCTTTCCATAGGATTGAAGTGTCTTCACCCTTCTCCTCCAGCTGGTGTGCTGGCTCTCACTTTTTTTGTAGATTTGACTGATTTCAAATACTTTAGTTTCGTAAAGGTGAGCATTGGAAAGAAACTGAACGTTAATTAGGCTGCCTTTTTTTCCATCCTAAATGAAGTACAAATGCAATACTTTGACAAAGTGATGGTGATTTTTTTTTTTCCACCCTCAAAAAATTTATCACTTAATTAACACCCTTCAGTGAAGAAGAAAAAGGTGTTAATTAGAGTACCAGTTTAAGTAGCAGGGGGAAAATGGAGGGGAGAGGAGGAGGGCAGCTTTTTATTGTAGTTTTCTTTGATATCCTGGTGCAAGTTATAAGTGAGACTGTTGCCATGCAATAAAGGTGAAAATAAGCTAAAGTGAGGGCAGAGGGAAGACAGCTGAGAGGTGCTTTGTGGAATGCTCAAGATCATCTGTGCTTTTATATTTTAATGAGGTTTTTACAGCTAGCACTTAGTTTCATCCCCTTTCCCGAAAGCGCAATCTGTCTGGTCATTCCCTGGAGCTCCAGCCACACTTGCATCTGGTTATGTTAATATTTTTCCCTTTTGAATCCTCATAACTGCAGTTTTTTCTTAATTCCGTGACGGAAGATCAAGGGATTTATCCAGTTGTTCTGAAGCTTTACCAGCAGCGGTAAAGCTTTGCTTCATTTTACCTGTGCAGAGCCTTGGGTACTTGGAAAAGCTGAAAGAATTTTTTTAAAAAAATAAATCAGGGCTGCTTAATTCATCATATCAGTTAGGAAAAAGGTTATGAAGACAGTTTAATGAAGCTTCAACCCTAGTGCCTGTCTTTGGTGGCAGAACTTTGGTACCGAGGGTGATGGTATTTGCTAGAGTACTGTATCAGTATCTCACCTGGAGCATTTTGGCTAACACTGGTCTATAGAACATATAAAACTGCACTTTGGCAAAGATATTTGGCTTTTTGCTCTGCCGTTTAGGAAAGGCATTCCCGAAGGCGTGTATTTACAAAAATGAATTACGCTATATTAATAAGGAAATTTTTAATGGGTTTTCAGAGGCAAAGGGATATAAAGGAGAAAAAAAAAAAAGGGCTAGCTTAGCTCTACTTTATTCAGTCTATAAATAAATGGAATTGCAGGCAAAGCTCTCAACCAATGCGCAGAAATAAAATCTCCAGAACTGTGCTAAAGGCACGAGAGAAGTGGAGAATCAGTGAAATACAGACATATGGTGGGCTAATGGGACAAATAGGAAACATCAGCCTCTTGCTGTTTACATGATGGTTTTCATTGTAAATATACACAATCTGTAAAGCACTCAGTCCCTAAGCAGTCTACATTTTATCTGTGTATTGTGGGTTCCTACTGAAAATCAGGTTTCTTTTTGCACTAGCTTTGCAAACTCTCTTTTTGAGCTTTGAACTGTGTTTTCTTTCTTCGTGTAAGTGGAATTCACCACAAGATAAAGATAGGATCAGGATAGGAGAGGAGCATTATCTTGCTTGACAGAGATGTGCACTGCGTTGCCCCCAACTGTAAAATTGCTCTGTTACAGCTGTATTCCTTGTGGTTGAAAATGTCCTTGGAAAGACATTGCGTTTCCTTCATTTGGGTCACCTTTGTATGTTCTTGTGCTCGCGTCCTGCTTTGAACTGCTCCAAACAGCCCCTTATGCTCTTGGGCTTCATAGCTCCTTGTTCCCGATCTTTGCAGACTCCATTTTCAAAACGGTTTCCTCTTGCTGTTTGGTGTTGATGGGCTTGTGCTTATGTTCAGCTCTAATCTTCGTGCTTGGGTAGACATTAAACCTAGAGAAAATAACGTTGTTTCCCCTTGTTGGGGCTTCTTTCTGCTGGGACTGTGTTAACACTCTTTTCCTCAGCTAGCACTTATCTACATTTTCTTAAGGCAAAACCTAGCTTTATTTTTCTTTTTTTCTTTCTTTAGACCAGTCTTTAACTTGAGAAGATCAATACTGCCCCTGCTTTGCTTCTCCAGCACCGTTGGCATTGATTCTTTTGCAACCTAGTGCATCTTGTGCTAAATGTCAGTAACAAAAAGATATTTAAATCAATAGCGCAATCATTTCTGCAATCAAGGATGATTTTTGTCAGGTATATTCTGTATATTCTTAGGCTGGTAGATTGCTGCTAGGATATTTTATGCTAATTGTTGATATCTGTATCAAGATTCTTTTTTTGTGTGTCCGTTCTAGCAGGTGAGGAAGTTGGGAAGCTCTTTGGTCATTGCGATACTGGTTTTAGGCTATTCAAGAGTTGTCTTTTTGTGCTACTTTTTCATTTGGGCTCCAGCCAAGGTAGGACACAAACTGCTTGACAGGCTTCAGAAGCTGGTCAAAATTATGGTTAAATATTTCCACGTGTTTCTAATATGTATAAACTTCTGGCTGTATGCTATGCTTAATCCTACAGTTCCGTGATCACGTCAGCAAGAGGATAAGCCTTGTTCCTTCTCCCACTGCACCTCTTCCAGAGGTACTGGGTTACTGGCTCCTCGCTGGCTTCTCTCAGCGAGGGAAATAGCTGCAGTTGGAAAGGGTGCTGCTGCCGCGTGAAGTTGGAAGGGGAATTGCTAGGATGTAAAGCTCTGATTCATTTATATGCCAAAGCTGGAATGTAGCTTGGCTCAGCCTTGCTTGCTTTTGGCCAACAGGTAGCTCATACATATTGGCAGAAGAAAAATTAATCTGAAAAGGTGTCTTTCATTGATAAAGCCTCCTTAATGAAACCAGTTTGCTCACGAGCTGTAAAGCTAAGCTTTTACAGTCATTTAAACTCAGCATCTTTAGGCTTCTTGTCCACTCTCCTCTTCTGAATTCAAGATTTGTTTAAGATGGAGCTTTTCCAGCTTTCTGGCTCAGGAAGTCTGCTGTACATGTTTCTCTTACTGCATATGGAAATTTTTGGCTGCCCTTTTGAATAGCTCTTAGCTTCTCCCCCAGTCTGAGTTCCAGTGCACCTGTCTTTCAAAATGCTTTTTTTTTTCTTAATTTGGATTTAGTGGTTCTTCACTACAATACAAATTTTAACATGCAGAGTTTGCAAATGTGAAGAGCCCGGCTGCGCGCTGGATTTTATTAATCTTCGGCAGAATTGTATGTGGAGACTAATTTGTCGCTCTAGTTTTAGAGCGTTATTTCATCGCTTTTCTCACCTTTATCTTCACAATTGGTGTGTGAGATCGAATCTTCAATAAACAAGTGTCACTTCGGAAGTGATTTAATATTATTGCCACTTGTCCTTCATTCTGTCCTTTAGGCAGATAACATCAATTAATAACAAAAAAAATTAGTTGGAAACATAATAGTGTACTTGAATAGCTGCACCTGCTGGAACATAATTTTTCTTGCATTCAGGTATATCATGAAGATCAGTAAAGACCTTGTGAGGGATATTTAGCAATAGATTTTTCCTTTGTTCTTTTATGTATGATAGCAAATAGCTTTAAAAATATCCAAAACCTGAACAACCCTCCCCCTCAAACACCTTTTCTTTTTTTTTTTTTTAAGTGTGGAAAACTGACTGTAACAGAATAACTCATTTATGGCTGTAATGAAGTGCAGCTGTCAATATAATAAACTTACAGTATCAAAACTTCATAAGAATTATTTTCCTGTAAACATTTTTGAAGGTGCTTATTCCTGCTGTATTTGGCATTGAGACTCGGGCTATTGTGCTGCTTCCCATGGGTCTATATGGTTTTAAGGTATGATCTGTGGATTATTGCCTCCTTCCTCCACCCTCCCCGGAGCCCTGACCTTTGCCAGCTTTTGAACATTGGCCGCAGTTTTGCTCTGCTATTCTGTACGGGGCTGATACTTGCAAGCTGAAGCCGAAAATCAGTCCTGCAACCAGTGCTTCCTACAGCTTACACTGTGGAAATAAGAGCTTTAAATTACAAGTAAGGACAGGCTTTCAGTTTTAAATGGGTAGAGTATAATCACTGTAATAAAACCTTGACCTCTTGGCTTGATCTGTTTGTATTTTGATAAGTCTCTGTTCTTTTGATGCTCCTGTCTCTACAATTGGGCAGAATGTGGTAATAAGAAAGCAGGGAGTACTGTGCTTGGAGAAGACCAAGTAAGGAAACTGTTGGGCTCCAAAAGCCTCTTATGTAAGCAACGAAATCTGTACAGTGTCATTTTCTGTTTGGTTTTGAACAATTACGGAAATCGCTGCCAATTGCCAAAAAGCAGCAGCGTTTCAGTTTCCAGACTCCTGTTGCGTTACAGGGAGCATTCTCTGTAATATTTAGCCTTTTTTTTTTCCCCCTTTTCTTTCTTTTAAACATGTCAGCTAGGTACTGGCAGATTTCAGTTCTTTTTGCAGCTTCTGGCTAGATATCTTAATCGGAAATGGCCCTCTGGCAGATGTACCGTAGCTGGAAGCATCGCCTCAACTTACTGATGCCGTTTGATGTCTTGCCTTTGCTGTTTCTGAACAACTCAAAATGCAAAACATTAACCTGAGACTCTTGTGTGGAGTTTTTAATAGCACTGCCAGTCCTTTGTAATGCTAAGTTTTTATTAATTTGCATATGGAGGCTTTTTTGCCACCTTTATTCCTGTTTGTCCTTCCAGGATTTTATTCTAACCTGGAATACCTTTTTAAAGAGTGGGGGTTTTTTAATCTTTTGGTGGGATGGGGAGGGCCACCAAATCCAGTTTGTGGTTTTTTTTTTCTTTGCCACCATTATGGAGTTATCTATGCTGACGACAGGGTTACTCAGATGAGGATAGTGTGTTGCGTTGAAATTTATCATAATCTGAAACGTTGGTTTTCAAGAGGATTTGAAACTGATGGAAGTGTAGGGTTTAAAACTTAAACCCAGAGAATATTTACTAAACAGATCTTTTGATGCAGTTGTCCAGTTTAATATTTTTAAATTATTTTTAGGCTTTGTGCAAAAGTTTTATAATACTTTTAACAGCTTAGCAAATGCAGAATCAGATTCAAAACTGAAAGCTTTTGACGGCTCATTTTATTCAATTTATTGATACTCCTTTTAAGAGGATTTACAGTACTCTTTCATACCACGTATGTTTATTGTGTAGCCCCAGTAGCAGTGCAGCTAACAGTTGTTTTAAAATACACAATTACACCCCTTCACCCCTGCCACAAAGGCTAGGTAGGAAGCCTTTCTTGCTTAGTGGTTGCTTAGTAGCTGGGACAGCTGGAGAAGTAGGATTGACTTGGGTTTCGGGTCGCTTGGCCTTTGACTTGAGGGATGTGTTTCATGCCGGGGGGAGTTCATCCTCTTTGTGCATCGGTGTTTAGTGGAAACTGGGAACCTGCAGAAAGGGGATCACTTTCTGAGCAGCCTTTCCTGAGCTACCATCATCTCTCAGTGTTTCAGTATTACGGTGGAAGGTAGGAAAAAAAGGCTGTAGTGAGAGAGAACCACTAGGATTTGGAAAGAAGCGAGCCTATGCCATGTGCTACTGCTTTAGCTTTTTGTGTCTAGTAAACCATGTTGAGATAGGTGCCGGTCTCACTGTTTGATCTATGCCTCCGTGGGAATACGAAGTCTTCCTCTTTCAGTGTCCCTTGAAATGCGGACAGTCCAGCAGAGCAAGTTCATAACCCGGTCTCCTGTGTTGCCTCAAGCAGCAGTGTGGAAACAGTGGGATCCTTGTTAAAGTCAAGAAACAACAACGGTGGTCTTAGTGCAGTTTGTAAGTGTGAGTAATTAGGGCACTTGTAGCGCAATAGTTTTTCCTCTCCCCCCCCTGCAGCAATGGATTGTTTGCTGTGGTATTTATGCTGAGCATAGAGCTCACCTCCTTTAGTGCCGGAGTACAAGGCTTTGTCAAGTAGTTGGTAACTGCGATGATTTCTGGGGTCAGTATTTTTTGGTTTTGAGTGTTTGTTCTTGTAGCTGTGGCTTGCAGCTACTGCTCAAGGTCTGCTTGTGCTCTAGAGACTCTTGGTCTTGCTTTCTTGCCCAAATGGTTCTTTAGAGATGTCTGTATAATGCAAGCTTCCTATGTAACTGTCTGTCAATGTACAACTGCTTGTTTCACTATTTTGTGAGTGTGGCCAAACGATGTGGGAGGGAAAATGCTATTTAACAAGCGTGCGTCAGAAATTTTACCGGAGCTTTAAGTCCACCTTTCTGTTCTCTAAAATCTGTTGCGTTGTCTTTCAATCCTCTTCCTGAAAATAAGCTGAGAATTTGAGGAGAGGGATGAAACAGCCTGTGAGCTGTGTGGCGCACTGCCTGCTGATGAGAAGCCCTGCTGCCCGGGGAACACAGCAATATGACGGGTTTTGCTGCATAATCTGTCTGGCCAGCTGTATTCTAATCTTTTAGGTTTGGGGGGGGGGGGGGGGGGGGGGGGGCTGGTGGGGGAAGAGACTAGCTTTAAGGCAACACTGTTTTCAATAGATGCCTGTGAAAATAGGATTGAAGGACAGCTTAGTATGTCTGCACTCTTAACGCATCTCTGAAGCTGGTAAGTATTGAAAGACTTCATGCCATAATAAGGATATTTTGGCCTGGTCATGAACGTCAGCACGGCATCTCATTTCAGAAGGCAAAAATCATGGTGTCTGGAAGTACCTTTGCTGTCTGTTTCCAAACTGATGCTGCAATCTTGTGACCTGTGTGTCTATATACCACTGAAATTCCCTTTACCTTAGAAGGTTGTGAGATTCCTGGAGCTGTGATGATCCAACTACTTCAGGCAAATAGGTCATGTGTATCATGGGGAATTCCCTGCCTCAGAAGTCCAAAATAGATGGAAGAAAAAGTCAAAGCAGAGTTCACAAGTGTGAGCTGCATAGGGCAGAACGTTAGGGTTTTACCCTTTTTCCCTCTGTGGGTAGGTCATAAAAAGCAAGAAGGCTCTTCAGAGAAAAGACATGTGTCCCTGAACGCTTAACGCTTGCTAATTACAAGGTCCACGCAACTGAAAAAGGCTTGAAAACCCATCAGTCTGCCCCACCAGCTTGGAGGTGCCTCCTAGCTGGTATGTGTTGCAGCCTGTGGCTTCCCAAGCACAGTGGCCACCGATGGATCCCCAGAGTGGCCAGGATAAGCACTTGGTGCCGTGGAGCCTTGCTTCCCATGAATATTCCGAGTGGGAGCGCGCTGCTCTCAAACTATTGACTTTCATCAGCAAGTGCTCTGTGTTGTGCTTTTTCTATGAAAGTTGTGTTATTGTAGATGCTAATGTCTTACCTAACTCTTTGTTTTCTACACCTCATTGCTTTGTTCTTTATAAGATCTTTTGTTTTCTGCCACTCTGTCACTGCGTTTCTGCTGCCCCTCCCTCTAGCTGGGTTTGTCAAGTCGCCCATGTCAGAAACTAAACTCACGGGGGACGCCTTTGAACTGTACTGTGATGTGGTTGGGAACCCCACTCCAGAGATCCAGTGGTGGTATGCTGAAGTCAACCGGGCTGAGTCTTTCAAACAGCTGTGGGATGGCGCTCGGAAGCGCCGTGTCACCATTAACACTGCCTACGGGGCGAATGGGGTGAGTGTGCTGAGAATAACCCGCCTTACCTTGGAAGACTCTGGGACTTACGAGTGCAGGGCCAGCAACGATCCCAGGAGGAATGACTTGAGGCAAAATCCCTCCATAACGTGGATTCGAGCCCAGGCTACTATAAGCGTCCTTCAGAGTGAGTCCGGCACCCTCCAGTAGTGGTACTGTAGTCTCTAGAGGCAGTCTAGTGACCCTCCCCCTCCTGCCACCCCCGTGAAACCCTCTGCTCCCTTGTGCTGGTGTTTTGAACCCCAGACTTCCTCCGCCTGTAGTACTGACCTTGTCTGCCATCTCTGTCTCTCCTTAGGATCAAAGGACTTGGGAAAATCTGTGGATCCATTTTATAATAGCTTCTGTGTGAAAACAAGCCCAGTGTTGAATTTGTGTTTCTTCCCCTACCCCCTTTAGTTTCGTAGTAGGTTTCCAGCCACCTTAGTGCTGGCTTCTCCATGAGTGCCTTTATATTTGATCTCTGTGTTCTTCCCAGGTTTAACTGTGTTATTTTAATTTCTTCTGTTTTCTTGAAATTTCTCTGAATGCCTTCTCACGTGGTTTTGGTTGCATATATGCTTTTGTACAAATCCTTCCCTTTCAGTTACATGTGACCTTTAATGTTTAGATTTTTCCATGAAGTCGTGGTGTTTCTTTTCCTTTCTGGACAGCAGCGTGTTCCTAATGAGTTCTCTGATGCAGCAGCACCGAACTGATGCAGCTATTCTTA
Organism: Sterna hirundo; assembly: GCA_009819605.1. Taxonomy (NCBI): domain Eukaryota; kingdom Metazoa; phylum Chordata; class Aves; order Charadriiformes; family Laridae; genus Sterna; species Sterna hirundo. The sequence goes on from CM020445.1 coordinate 22,827,084, forward strand.
ATCCAGCCTATGAAGTGTGTGTGTGGGGGAAATATCCTCCCCCAGTGTTGAACTAATAACTTTAGCTAAATGGCTTTCATCTGAGAGTGCAACTTCTGGCAGCGGAAAGAACTTTCAAAAGCAAGAGAATATGGTTGACCCAGAATTGCTTTTTGTTCTCTATTGTTATAAGACTTTTCCTGCGTTCAGCTCGCTTTTAAAGCAGTCCCAGACGAGTTTGGAAATTTGTATCATCAGAATCAGTTGAGGAGAGCCCTGTTTCATTTTGTGTAAGGTGCGAAACTCTTGCATTTGCTAATGAGATGAAGCAAGTGTCTAATGAGTTACAGGTAGAGTGAATTAAATCTGCAACATGAGCCTGCTGCGTGGAAGTACAGGAGAACTTGATTTCTCGATGTCCTAAGGTGGCAAGGAATAGAACATAGATGTTGTCTTGCTGTTGTGCTCTGTGCCTAAATAAACCTTTTATGTACCACTTTGAATTTTGTCTGGGTACAAAAATGTCAAACTCTGTAATTATGTCTCAGTTAAGTTTTTTTGGATGCTTTAAAAAGACACATCCCTTAAACGTGGTGCTGCAGTCGGCACTGCTGGATCAGAGCCCTTCTCTCGGGAAAATGGAAACAACACTGATCTGTGTGGAAAAATAGACAGTGAACCCAATGATGTGGATTGACTTGAAAATTTAAGTAGCATTGGGTTGTTCAGCTCAGACCTGCTCATTTTTCAGTCCTAGTGCCTGATCGCTTCTTTGTCCTTTGAGGTCCCAAAGGACCTGGATCGGTACATTGCTTTGCATGACCTACAACAGCAAGAACCATGTAATTTTAGGAAATAATACTACCTTCAGGCAAAGCTAAAAAAATTGTCTTGGAGGAGGGAACGTCTCCTGGAAATCCCCGCTGCCCCTGTTAAGACCTTTAGTTTTTCTTGAGTGTGGCAAGTCTGTGGTGGTCCTGTGCTCCTCTCTTGGTGCTACTCAGTCTTAGTAACATACTGAGGAAGAAAATCCTTTTCATATGAAAAGTCATCATTTGGGAATGAATTACTATGAAGATATCTCCATATGGAAAGAGGGTTTTTCCTCTCTCAGGCCATTGATACTAATACTAACCTGCTCCGGGCATTGAAGTTTAACCTTTTGTCTTTCCTCCTCAGTTAACACGGTCTTGTTGCATCTGGTGCTACTAATTCTGGAGCGTGTATCGTGACTTCATTGCTACGTGCCTTGTGCCTGGGATATTTCTTCTGCTTTTGTGTTTTATTTATTGGGGGGGGGGAGGGCGGGGAGGGCAGGGAACATTGAACTTTGATGCTTTTACTCTGTAATATTGTGTATGTTGAGAGATGACCAGCTGCTGCTTGGGAAACAGACCGCTTGGACATCAAACTCCTGCGTGGCCATGCTGGAAATGGAGATAAGTGGGGGGAGCAGGTTTCCAAGCCGTCCCTGGAAGGTGGAGACCATCTTAAGTGGCCCAAAATGTCTCAGCGTTAACACAATTTGTCTTGGAAATGGGGATTTTCTGCCTAAACAGTGTTACAGTTTCCAGTTAATGGTGGCCGTTTTGCTGCTGGCCTTATTGAACGTGAATATCACTGAAAGAGAACATCAAATGTGTCGGAAGAGCACAACCTCTTTTCACTGTCCTTTAAGTCACAGCTTGTCTCAACTACAAAAACTTGAATGCAAAGAGGTCAAGTGCAACTTGATTTATAAGTTAGCACTCAAGAACTAGTTGTCCAGCTTCTATCTCATTCCTAGTTTGGATAAAGAACTTCAATTATGGATGTATTTTTTTATTTAAAAACCTGATCCTACATAAAATGTGCAGTCTAAGTGATGTGTAACAAGAGACTCTTCAACATCTTGCTTTTTAAAGTGGACATCTTTGGACGTTGCCGTCCTGTTAGTATTCAATTTGCAGTTTATCTTCTAGAGTTAAAGCAGGCTAGTACTGCCCGATTGCTTTTTTTCCTTTTTAAACAAATTAAAGCAACATAAATGCAGGTAAAAGATGTAAATGAGATTGCAGTTGCCTTTAATATGTCTTTTTTTTAACCTAAAACTTAAGTTGCAAGTCAGACACAAAAGGCCCCAGCAAAGCAAGCTTGAGACAGCTGTAAATATTTTCTGGACGTGGCGGCTTAGTGGAGTTGTAGGTAAGAATAGGTGTGGATTGGCAGAAGGAAAAGAAGAAACCTGCTCCAGGCAGGTTTTATTTGTACGTTCCGCTTCATCAGCGTTAGAGGCTGAAGAGTCCATTATCAACAGAACGTGAAAGAACAGAAGATTACCACTGTCAAACCCCTTCTGGATTAAGTCTTTAACTTCCCAGTTTCTGTAGGGACTGAATTCACATTTATTTTTTTGTGACTTTGTGTAATGCTTTCTGATGGCAGCATGTATGCTTTCCATTTCCAGGATCTCTGCAGGCTGATCACACCACTTTTAGGTTGTGTCTCGGCATCTGTTATAACAGCACTTGCTAGATGTGTCGTGGTCTTCGTTACAGCAGCCTTTAAGCCCTTCTGAAAAGAAAACGGCATTTATTTCGCAGGCTGCAGGCTTGAAGATGCGGCTTTCATCATCAAAGAAAAACGTTTAAAACAAAACCCAGTACTATCAGTGAATTCTAGCAAAAGTTATTTCTCTAGATGAGTGTTCTGATGCCAAATTACTATTTCAAAAACATTATTAAAAATATTTCCAGGTACTGTTTTTCTGAGAACGCACACAAGCTCTTTGGGGGGGATGGAAGAGCTTACAGGGCAGTCTAGTAATGGCTGTAGTAAAACAGTTTTGCACCCTGTAGGACCCAAACAGATCCTTGCGTGGATCAAATTCCCAGCATGGGAACAATGAGGCAGAAACACAGTTGAAAATGTGTGATAATGGCAAAGTGTCCACGAGAAGTGTCAAAAAACTCCTCCGTTACTACAGTACCTGCCAGTTTTTCTGCAGTTAAATGATAGTCCTAGTTTTAAATAGCTGTGAAAAGAAGCTATGTAGCCAGCCTGCTGAAGACAGGGAGAAAGGATGTACAGGACTGGAATGACTTTGTCAGGTTATTAGTAGGTGGATATTTTTTCTCCCTGCCTCTCTGGGCAATAATGTACTGTACTATTGGATAGATGAATGTTTTATGTGATGAAAAATCCAATGTTTCTTGACACTACTGGTATTTTCTGCTTCCCCTCGTTCTATTTAATAATTTGTTTTCCAAGTGCTTTGCAGATGAATAACCAAAAGACTGCATGGGTATGACTCAATTTGTATTCCAAATATGTCACCACAAGGCGTAACAAAAATTTCCAGGATTAAAAATCCTTTGCTGACTTGCAAAAATCCCAAAGACGCTCATTACTGACTGACTTCCTCACCCTCCTGCACTTTGCTGCCGACCGACCGGAATGCAGAGGAGGTACTGGGAGAGGCTGGTGCTGCAGGAGCCTGGTGGGGAAACAAGCAGCTGGCAACAGCTACCTCTTTGGAATTCATTTCGCCCTTTAAAGTAAGAAATACATCAAAGGCAGAGGACGCAGCAGCATTTCCATGGCAGAGACTGCTACAGCAGTGGCCTTTAGTTCAAGCCGAAACTACAGCCAATACTAAATCAGATATTTTTAGAAGACTAATAGCAAGAATTCTTAAATTTCCTTTAAGCTCTGTCATCCTGTGTTCAAGTTTTGTTACAGAATACTTGAAACGAGCTGTGAGCCATCAATAGAAAGGTCTTTTTTTCCAAGTTTGGGAAGAAACTTGTCTCCGACTATTCTAAAAATTCATCAGCCTTATTTGTTAGAGAGTGACAGCCATCTGCACGGTCTTAAGAAAATGTGGTTATGAAATGAAAAGGCAGTGCCCTCATACTAATCTTAGCACTTTTGAAAGGTTTTCCCCTAAAAAAGCGTGAATTTGATGTTACCAGGTAAGGTTGTAAGGTGGAACAGCCTGGGTTCAGTTCCTATTGCAACCAGCAAAGTATGTAACTCTTATGGTCTGTTTATGTAATGAGGCTTATGGGTTTTTTTCTTCATAAATGTTTATGTTTAAGGTTACTTTAGAAACGAAATAGTTCCCCACTCTAATTTTAACTTAGTGCGTATTCTTACTTTTTATTGTTAAATGTTAAGGGCTTAACAGTCTTTATTCATCAGACTCATGCCTTATTCACACTGGGTGTTTGCTCGGATTTCAGACATCAGAAAAGTTGTGCTATTTGAACTATCTTGTGTGCGCAGGATATTTTCCTTAGGTAGACATTAATCTTTTTCCAGGGGGAAGTCCAGAAACATTATTCAGAAGACTGTCTAGCTTTGAGGCCTGTTCTGTATAGAAGATGAGTTTGCTTTAAACCTCAAAGTAGAGGAACCAAGTAATAGCCAGAAAGTTGCTTCTGAAGGACTTGCTGATCTCTTGTGTATAGTCACAGGACATGTGTTTTCCCAGGTTATGGTCAGTAGTGTGTAAAATAAAAAAAATGACTTATGGTGTTACATAGAAATCTGTAGTGATGTTGAATGTTAAAATAAACAATCTAAAATAAAGAATTCTCTTTTTTCCATATAGGGGTGCTGTAAGGTGTTGCCTTCACTAGTGGCCAGCTGTTCTATTGTGGCTTTCTTGATGTCTCCCAAACTAGTGCAGTCACGTTCCTTGTGTAGTCTTTTTCCCTTCCCGATTCCCCTTTGGATTTTTTTTAGACTAGTGTGGCACAACTGCCAGTGAAGAGTTGCTATTTAACGTGTCCTTTGTTTCAGAGCCCAGGATCAACGCCAGCGAGGATGTAATCATCCATCTGCATGGGCCGGCTGTCACATTGCAGTGTAACCTCACCACAAGTCCCAGCCCCCTTTCTGCCAGTTACTGGGTGAAGAACGGAGAGGAGATCCCTGGCACTAGAAAACCTTCAAACACTACAGAATACAAGTGAGTCTCTTTGGAATGATCTTCATGGTACGCTGGAGGATGACAAACCTGCTAGACATACAGCTTTGGAATAGACAATGAGATGTTGGGACTCCAAGGTCCCTGGTTCACCTTCACGGTGGTCAAACAAATTGATTTGATCTGCATTAGAGGCTTCACAAAATACACGTCTCTGAATAGTGTTAGGGAACGATTCTGAACAGATTGCTGTCTATGGCTGTCCCACCTCGCTCATGTAAACATAATGTCAACAAAAACGTAACGTAAGCTTTGCTTTTCAATCTGAACTCATTTAATTCTTCTCTAGAGTATACATGATGTGGGGACATAGGCACAGACACACAGTCTAGTTTTCTTTTCCTCTGAGTATATCGTGCAGTCTCTGTCTTATCTCTATGTAAAGATGGATCTGCAGCTGTGCATTTTTATCGTGCAGGGAAATGTAGCACATAAATCACTGCTGAAATCAGCTGGTTTAGTCATTTTCTGGCCTTGGGAGATGAAAGATGGCGTTGTCTGAGTTGTTACTGATGAGTCATCAGACCACTACTATGAAATGATACCAAATCTTGATTAAACCGCTACAGCTGTATCACTTGTGCTTATTTGCCAGCACATCCTCATTCGCAGCATTAATCTGTTCCACGTGCACATGCTCTGGCGTTGTTTTTGCCTTCCACCTAAGGGTGTGACGGAGAACAGAACGTGTACAGCCACCTCTTTGGTTTCACTGTAGCTTGCGTCGCATGGAAATCCTGTGAGGGTTTCTGTATTCCTGAAATGGAGTTTTCTTGCCGTGGAGTTGATGAGAGTGTATGAAGCTTGCTCAGTGATGTCATCAGAGATCTAGTTTGTGTGATTTTCTTGCGATTTTTTTTCTTTTTTCCCTTCCGTTTTCTTCACTTGATGCCAGCGTGGATAGCAAATACAACTTTCTGGTTAGTGTTAAGCTAAGAACTCTTAAGGCATGTTTTGACCACTGGTGCAACTAAGTCTTTGGAGACATTAGACCACTTCTGACCCTCTACTCGGCTGTTATGCCAGAAAGAGGTGCTTATGTCTGGTCAAGGCTCTCGATATTACACTGCATCTGGCGTACTGTACCTTGTCCATACACCAAAGCAAGGAAACACGCCTGCACACTCAGCTGGCTTTTCTGTCTCCAGCAGACTACTGTGGGCTCTTTATAACTCTTATGGGCACAGGATTAAGAAATACTCAAGGTTTTCATTGCCTTAGCAAAGCATCCTTTCATCCACGGGATTCTGGAAGTTGTGTTTGATTCTGATAAAGATGTGTCAGGTTTTTCCTTATGTTTCCCACTTTAGCTCACTTTGCATTATCTGTTCAGTTTTTCAAAAAAAGTCTCATTTAGTTCCGTAATTACATCCTGGTATTTTCTCAGCACAATGTTTAACACTAGTTCTGAGTTTTAAAGGCTCTGCTTTCTTGTCTAGCAATTAACTTGATGAGCAGTCTTGTCCAAAAGCAACAGTTTGAGTGGTACAAAAGGCATGTTGCATTAAGGTTACTGAAAATCACACATTATTATTCAGGAAACTAAGTATTGAGGCTGACTTCTCTATAATCTGTTCCAAGCTAGGGAGAATCTTTCTTTTCAAATTCCTCTGTAAAAGAAAGATTAAACTTGGCTTCAGTTATAACTTCCTGGAGAAGAAAGAAGTAAGGTGGGCAGACTTTGTTCCCAGTGGATGAAGGGTTGGTAGGACATGCTGCAGCCACAGCACAGCTTGAGAATTTAGGAAAACTTGCACTTGCAAGGTAGACCTCAAATTCCTGCTCATTTATAAGCTGCTTTGCTGTATATTGTGGCTTTAGGCTTGCTTTATTGCGTGTGGTCACGCTGCATTTGATCTTTCATTAACTTATAATTTGATTTGGTTTCCTAGTTGTTTGGCTTTTTTTTAGATCCAGAAATACCAAATTCACGCGAGCAATGTCAACATAGTTGTCTTTAAGAGAGGTTATTTAACTTTAGCATTTTTTTACATTCTACTTTTTTCCCTAGAAAAATAAAAAATGTTTCAGGTTCTTAGTGTTTCAGTCATTAAGACGTGTTGTTTTGCTCTGAACTGTAGTTAGTTCATTGAAGTTCAGTGTCGTTTACCATTCAGAAAGCTTCAGAATTTGTAAGTTAAACTGTGTATCTTAAAAATCCTGCTTCATACAACAGTAGAAATTAAGCACATTGTTCCTAATTCTTTATTCAAACTTGATGTAGCTGCTCTTGCTGGAAGGCAGCTATAGTACGGAAGTTCAGAGTTAAGCGTAGCTTTTTTAGTTCACCATTTCTAATTAAAAATGGGCAAGAATTATTTGTAGTGTATTCTTCTACAGGCAGGAAGTGGTTCTGGCCATCCTGTGCTTTCATTCTGGAGACCTGTCCCCAGTCTACGGTCATAGTTTGGAGGAGAAAAATAGTGATTTCTTTCTGAATTCCTCATCGGTTAATTCAGAGTTGAGTAGCAGGTTACTGAGCTAAATTGATGAAAATGCAGTTTTTGGGTGTTTGTCGGGGTTTAACCTCAGCCAGCTGAAAAAGGACAGTGTTTTTTGCATCTGCTGAGAAGTCTACATCTACGAAAAGCTGGGCTCTTCCTAAAAGCACAGGACGGAGGGAAGCTGTTGGCTGAGCAAACTTGTTCCAGGTGCTTGTTTGTCTCTAAAACTTTGCAGCCGTATCAGTTTACACTTGCTTTAATGATTTATGGTAATAACACTCTAGCAGAGCTGCCGTACTTTTACACTTTAAAAAAGAAGCTTATGTAGAACTGAAAGAATACAGTGTCTTACTCACCCCCCCCCCCCCTTAAGCATTGACTATAGTGGCTAAAAAGCTGTGGTTAGAGTATGATTATTTAAATACTGAGGACCGAAACACAATTAGAGAGAGGCAGGTGTTCTCTGCCTTCCCTCACTATCGCAGAGTCTCAGGACGGCTTAGTAATGGAAACAGCTGGGTGGGGTTGTCCCGCAGCAGGTAGGTGAGGAGTGCCAGGAGTGTGTGTTTGCCAGCGGCGGCGGCTGGCACCAGCGTTCTGGGCTGCGCGCAGTTCCCGAGGATACTCTCTGCAGTTCAAACCGCAGTCACTGCTTTGATGTTTGATGATTCTAAATGATTATTCTTTCTGTTATTAAGATAATCTTTAATTTTAACGCCGTGAAAAGTGGGTATATTATTGGTTATCTAAAAGACGTATTAACTTTATTACTCTCTTTAGACTTCCACCGCTGACTCTGGGAAGTAAGTGCTGTAAACACAGTGAAGACTTGAGTCGAAGTATTGTGTTAAACTGAGCAGATTTTTCCATGTGTCTAAGCAGTTTCCATGTGTAATTAAATTATTTTATTACAGCGCTCTTCTGCAGGGTTTTTGTTTAGCTGCATGCTATTTACTTAATGTGTTTTTAAAGCTAATAATAAAAAAGGAAAGCCAAGAAACCTTGCAGTAAAGGGAGGGAGGGATGGGGAGAATTCTACCCTATTCTGTGCTGTGTGGAGATCTAAATTCTGCATCGCATCTTCATTATGCTGCTCTAGTCCAACATGTCTTTCATAGGTAAATATCTGAAGAATTGTATGTGTGGAGCTTTTAAGTCACTTGTGTCCAAAAGCTTTTCAAACGATGGCAAAAGCTGGTGGACTTGAAGCTTCCACCATCTTAACTGTAAATTCATCTTGAGTTTTTTTATGGTTTTTTTCACAATGGTTGCAGCTCTGCTTTCCTTTTGACTGACTTACATCTGGTTTTCCCCTCTACTAATAGTTATTGCATTAGTCTTTCCTAATTTTAAGTGGCAGCAGATTCCTCTGCGGTGTCTTCCTTCATGAGTTGACCAGCTTTTGCAGGTTTTCCACATGCAGTCTGAATCAGGGAAAACTATTAATGGACCAGTCTCGTATCTGCTGTGGAAAAAAAAGACAGCTTACACTTTCCCATTGGCCACATATGATTTTTTCAATGCGTATAGTACATACAAATCACGTTTCTCCCTCAATGGGAGGTGATATCTGACTAATAGGCTGGTGACTTGAGGGTGACTTGCATCAAACTGCTGCCTGTAGTGCGTAATTAACAGGGGTCAGGATCCTCCTTTGCTTTTAAAATAAATGCAGCTTCTCCAGCTAAATTGGTACTGACTTTCCAGACTAGAGCTCACTCTTTGTCTAGGCAAACCAACGTCCTTATTTCAAGTAGGTACCTCTGCACAACATACCTTCAATTAACAAGTAATATCTGTGAAATTTGGTTAAAAGACTAAAGTGTAGGGGGAGGGGGGGAATCCTAGCCTGCTCGCTTTTGGTTGCTAATACAGTACTTAACACGGCTCATGTGTTTTCTCCCTGTCTGCAGGATTTTGAAGCCCAGAGCAGAAGAGTCAGGGGAATACTTGTGCGTGTTTGTGTTTTCAAACTCTCCTATAGCCAACGCCACTATAGAAGTGAAAGGTACTCTTTTTTTTTTTTATTTTGTTTTATTTCCTCTCCTTGAAAGTGAAGTGCTTTCACCGCCTCTGTGCTCAGTGTCCGTACAAGAGAGCCAACTCAAGGGGTCTTTCCTCGTGAAATCAAGGCTCGGTCTGATCCTTGGTTATAATTTCAGAGGAAATCTTGCACACAGTCCCAGGGGAAAGATCTCACAGATACGGGAAATGCGACCATTGCACTTGTGGTCTGCACAGAGAGTACTCAAACACTGTCTAGCACGCGCTTCTGCATTCTTTTGGTAAACCTGGCTATCATGATAGTGAGCGCCTGTCCAGCGGGATAAAGATTGCTGTAGAATATCTCTGTGTTCATGCAAAGAGAACTGCGTTTTCCTCTGGGTTTCACAGTAAACGAGGTCATCTGGATGTATTCAACATACCTTGAATTTGCCTGTTCTGAGTATGAAAAAAAGTGAGAACCAGCATCTCGTGTGGCAGCTCCGAACTGGTGTACTTGTAGGTTTTTGTCTGCAGACACTATTTCAGCTGATGGGATAGCCTGGGTTCTGGTTTTGACAGATGCCCTATACCAGATTGGGGTTTTCTACTTTCATGCATCTTCCCCCCCGCCCCCACATTTTGTGCATGTTGGTGCTCTTCTGACATCTTCAGGACCCTAAAATTGTGGCTAGAAAATACAAAATGTGAAAATAGCCTGAAAGAGAATCTTGCACAGCAGCAAATGTGCTGTTTGCTCTGAGTTTTCCTGTAGTTCTTGAACAAAAGAACACTGTTTTAGATGTACACGGAGATGATGGTGTTTTATGCAGTGTTTAACTACTGCCACAATACAGTTATTTGTTTGTTAAATAACTGTGGAAATGAACCGACGCAGTGGCCGTGGTTTGCCCTTTATGTGCTGCAGTAAGATGGCATTGATGCACTGGGGCAGCTTTGTTAGTCAGACAGATGCAATCATGCAAAAATGCGTTAAAAAGTCTTGCAGCCAGCCTTTGTGCATCTGGGACTTTACCGATGCTTGCTTTATGAAGGTGTACTGTAAACGGGTTTGAAATTTAAAGGAGCATTACTTACTGTCTTCCCTATATCTCCAACTTAAATGTAGAGCTTCCTCTGCTGCTGTTTGAAAATAGCAAATGGGAAGGAGGATGTTTCACGCTATTTCTTGAGTATCGCTGCACCAGTGAGGCAGCCTGTCCTGATCTGTGTTGCGAGTGCTGCTGTTTATATGAGGTATCGCAGGTCTGGGGCAAAAGCTGAACGCTGACCTCTTCCCTGGGCATTTCTGGTGCCTCACTGGAGACTGCGTGGTCAGGTGCCTGAATCCGAAGGGAGGAAGTGGGAGTCATTCAGCCCTTCTGCATGAAAAGAGAAATGCACAGTATCGTTCTGAATGCCATCTTTTCTATCTAGAGGGACACCATCTTTTGAACCATACAAACGGTTTCCTGGGGAAGAGAAATATCGCCATATAAATAAGCATTCTGACTGATATTGTACCAAGAAAAGCTTGCTGACTTCCTGTGTTGATTTTACAAGGTTTTTTTCCAATGATCTTCCATAAAACAACCTATGAAAATACACCCAGTGTTCAACCAAATCTGGTGCAGAAGCTATCTCTGCAAGGAAGAAGGAAATCTAAAATATATGCTCACGCGCCACAAGTTCCTGTTGGCCTAGGATTAAGAAAAATCTGACTGCACCTCTAAAAATAATTATTGCCTTGCTTACAGCAAATTGAATTCAAGCTTATGTTGTACTTCTGGTGAGCTTGTCTTCTGGGTGTTCAAGGTATGTAGGTGTGGGTTGGGTTTTTTCCCCTCTTTTAGGGGGATTTTTTTTTTCTTGCATTCTGCTCTTCCACTCTAATTGCTAAATCTTCTAATGTTAATTAAGATCTTAAGTCCTTTCTGCCTTCTCTGGGCTGCTTTGGGTGACAAACCACTTCAAGAGACAGGAAATTTAACTTTGGTAAGAGATTAAGACCTTTTTCAGCTTTCTGTAATATCTCAAGAGACTTTTTAGAAGCATTTGGCGTACGGCTTCTCTGCTGTTTGGTGGCAGGTGGGGACACCAAGAGAACTTGGCAGAGAGGTTTACAGGGACAAAGGATTGAACATTGTAGAAAGAAAAGCCAATATATCTGATTAAAGTACTGGCACAAAGGGCAGAGGGAGAAGAATAACTAATCCTACTAACACATTTTCATGGGCAATTTATATATAAATACAAATGAGTAGTCATCAGTTAGAAGTTAATGACTGCAGCACCGCTCTTGGGAGGTATTACACCTGCAGCCTGCTCAGCAGTCGCAATTCCAGGGCTCGGTGACCCTGTTTTCAAGCTCCGCCTTACAGCATCACAGGAGTGGCTGATGGGCCTCGAATTCCTCCTCGGCAGAGAGAAGTACCAGGGCTTGTCTAGAGTGGGAAGTACCTTGTCAACTCTTCTGCAAAGCAAATTGGAAATGGGAACGCATGTATACTTTTGAACTGAAAAGACACTTTCCTGCCTAACTCCTGTTACTTGGAAGCTTCTGTAGTAATAAATTGGGGCTGCATTTAAAGCACAAGTTAGAGAACTTGGTGGTCTCCTTGCAGCCCTAGTGCTGTACGTAAATTCTTTGTGATCAGAGTGTACTCCTTTGAGTTACTGCTCCTAGAAGAGCCACACAGCTAAACGTGTATGGTATCGCACATGTTTTCTCCAATGCAAGTGTCTGAATAATATCCATGCTAGTTGCAAAAAATACACAGGGTTTTTTTCTTTTTCTTTGTAAAGGAAGGCATTCTCTGTGATTCCTCCAGTTTGGTGTAAATATTCTACATGTTATGCCAAAGCAGTTATGGTTCTCAAACCGGAACAGATTTTTTGATACTACTTCATGTGTGGAGATGTTACCTAATTGTTCATCAAGGCATATGTGATGAATCGGTGACGCGTGAATCTTGTTTGACCATTGCAGATGCCATAATTTGGTGCTTACCTGCATGTGTGGCCTGTCACAGTGTCTGTGGCTAAGTACTTGTATACAAATTTAATTGCTCAATTGCAATTATATTGCAATTTTAAACTGCTGATGCACATAGAAAAGATGGTTCTGAATATGAAAGTGCTTGTGGACCAAAATAGTGACTTCTTGACAACTTGTTCACAACTTTAACAAATGCCTCGCAGCAGATGTAATCCAGGATATACCAGCGCCATTTGCTTTTTATGTAATGTTGCCTATTTTCTTCCTGAATCTTTCTTGTTACGTGTGCTATGTAAGAAGATAAAAATGCAGAAACATGAGCATCGCTGTTAAGAGTTGCTAGGTGTGCTTGCATATTTAAAGCAGATTTTCTTGGTAAAAAATTTACTAGGGCAGCGCTAGTGTAACAGCAGTTGGAAATACTGTGTTTTAATGTCAGCCTCTCGGAATTCCCTGAAATGGTCCAAGCCTGGTTTCCCTCATACCGTTGGCTTTTGGATGAAGCGTCTGGGGGAGACTTTTGAGTATTCGCGCTCAGATTCTCAGAGCTGTTGGGGGCATTGTGTTGAGTGCAGCTCTAAGCCTGAAACAGGCTGAGCAAATGCTGATATTGGGAAGATTCTGCCTTGAAATAGGGATCTTCTCCCACCCTTTGCTTTCGCAGTGAAGTCAGCTGGCTGAGAATGTTGCAGGGAAGCAGGCCGTGGTGGATGATGTGGTTATTTTCAGCAGGAAGAGTGATGATGATCCTGCCAGGCACTAGCCAAGATGCAGTGTGCTATCTATTCCCCATCTGGAAGTAGGCTTTTTTAATTGCTCTGTTGACACACAGTGGAAATACCTGCAGTGCTTTTGTTGTGTTGTTGTGATGCTGGAGCTCTGAAAACTTAAAAGATGAAAAGAAAAGAAAAAAACACCACCAAAACGCAACCCTGAAGAATTCTGCCCATGCAGTCTTTCTGCTCTTATCAAGATCTCGTGAGGAGGAGGAGGAGGAAACACGTTTGTCTTGTTGTCTTCTGATACTCCACCAGCCATCATCTGGTGCAGAGCAGGAGCAGCGAGACCCAGATGGGAAAGAACGTGCTCCCAGTTCCCTCTGGCTGCCCCGAAGGAGTGCAAGCATCAGGGAAGGTGTTGATGTATGACTGATGGAGGGTATCTGTTCTCTCAGCGCTGCCTTCCCATCAGAGGCTCCCTCCTTTCCGTGCCCCTGGACAGGTAGAGCTTTTTAATGCCTCTTCCTCTAAGGCCTTTCTGCCACTATCGCATCAAGGGAATTCTTCTGACTTCTCTCCTCATCCCTCGCTCATTGTCCACCTTTCTCTTCCGCCCCCCCAGTTGCTATTGGTTTCCTAATAGCAAGTGCTCAGACCAGTGCTGTTCGCTGCTTCTGAGAGACGTAAAACTTAGCACTTCTGGAAAATGCTTATTATACCCCCGAATTTCAGCTGCGCCAGAGGCTCTTGTTTCCCATGCGATACCTGCACTCAGAATGTTACTCTTCCACTCCTGCTCTGGCTCCAGCCCAAGCTGCATACTGGAAGACCAGTGGTTATTTCAGCAGCCTTGGAAGATCTTTGGTTTCTTGACTCCTGGCTGTCTTAAGAAATCTCTGCTGCAATTTCACAACGCTGTCCCAGAAATTAATTAAGAAATCAGGCACTCTCTTAGCACAACTGCGTCTCAGAGCGGTCCTAAGCATTACACAGAAAATGCGTGTCACGTTCTCCCTTCTTGCAGCACAGCTATAAAGGTAGACATGGATTAGAATTATAACGCAGAAAAATAAATCTTCCAGAGCCCTTTTACTAGGTCACCCATAAGACATAATAGTTTTTACACATAAGAGTATTTTTAGGTGCTTTTGCCCTTGCTTTTAATTTCATCTTTTAATGGGAAAGCCTGAAGAGGTTTTGTGAACTGGGACGTGGTTTGGAGGTGTTACGCATATTAGTTCTCCTCTCCTCTTTAGTAATGCTAGTAAAATATCTTGAAAATAGCTGGAAATTAAGGGCTGAATACCTCCTCTATATCAAGAAACGGCATTGCGTGCCCTGTAACAAGAAAAAAAAACCCCTCAAAAGAGGGTTGTATTCAGAGCATACTGTTCCCAAAGCCCTTGCTGCACGGTGCGTTTTGTGCCTGTGGGTACTCAAAACAGACAGGTCTAATGCTTACTCTGGGACAAACCCCTTTCTGTTGTGATTCAGTTTAAAACTATCAAAAGAATGATGCTTATCGGAAGTTTACTCTTGTGTCAAGAATGAATAAATCTGTATCTTGATTATTTTTTTTAGTAGCAATTAATTTAAACTAACCCTGCCTCTTTTGCTGTTTCAAGCAGACTTTCAGGATTTAGTTTTGCTGTTTCACAATGTAAGGATAAAAATGTCGCTTGCTTTTTATCAGGGGCATTATCTTGGTTTCATTGCTGTAGGAGCTGACACAGCGCGTCGTGCCCACGTCTCTGCAGCCAACTGTATCTGAACAGAGATGTGGATTCTGCTGCTTAAAAGCTGAAGGGAAATCTAAATCCTCTCTGAACAGAACCTGCTTCGTTCTGTGCTTTATCCGTTCCTGGCACTGGAGCAGAATGCTGTAAGAAAAATCTTGACTTGAAAAGCTTCACAGGAAAACACCGCACTGTTGCTAAATCTGTGACCGAGGATGGTTGCAGCGATACTTTAATTGTCATTTGAACAGGAGAACACAATTAGCTAAACAGTTTGGCAGAATAAGTACTGGATTAGTATATCAGCCATAGCTTGAAACTGGCTAGCATCAAATGCCCTGAAATATTAATATTTTGTGTAGTGCTCCCTTCAGACTGCGTACAAAAATAGTCCCTGTCCTAGTAGAGCTGGAAATGGCTGCTGCAAAACCATGCCCAGCAAGGCAGGAGCAGAATGTATTCTTGTCCCTTCTGCTCTCATTGGGATAACCTGGCAAAGATGTCCTCTTCTTAAAGAAATATAATTATCTCTTGGCTGTAGGAGAACACTAGGTCACCCTGCAGTAGAAGTTAAGGTGTCCTAGAAAGCTTTCCCTCTTTCTTTCTTTCTTTCTCTAGCGGCCACCTTACGGAAAAAGTGGGCCAGCTGCGGGGTGCTGGCCGCACCCTCTTCCTCTGCAAGGCTCCGCCACGACTCGGCTGCCTGGGGGATGGCAGCGACAAACCACGCGCTGACAGATGGGGACTGCGCGGGGCTTCATTTTTAAGCTGATGAATCCTATTTCTTCTTTTTCCTAATGGGGGTAATTTGCGATTGCTTTTGATGGCCTGTCAGTGCTGGGTTTGGGACTGTGGCATTGTCACCCTAAGTCTGTCTCTGGTGCTCTGCTGCTGCTGGCCTTTCATTTTCGTGAGGCTGGACATGATCTCTGCGTATCATCCTCAAGTAAGCAAAAACTGCAGGGAAGGCACTGGGCTTACCTGCCTCCTGCCTAAAAGAGAACCTTCCAAGCCTAGCAAGGAAGAGGTGACGCCTTTCAGCAGATCATGGGATGAAATTCACTTTTCGAACCACCATCTTCCAGAATAAATGTTATATTCCTCTTTGAGGCTGCAGACAGTGGTTTGAAAGGACATTCATTGCAGGCGCATATTGGTGCCTGGTATCTTGAAGATGTATTGCAGCGGCACGCTCAACCCTAAAGCTGATTTTTTTTTTTTTTTTTTTTTTTCTGCTTGGAGACCTTCAGCTTGAAAACGTAATAGCCCCTTGTATGCACAGGTGGTGTGTGATCACTTAGCAAGTACAGGATGTTCTTCCCTTTCCAGCTTGCTTTTAGTTCCTACACCTGGCAGCTTCTTTCTGCACGAGACCAGAGAATTACGATCTGGTGTCTTCATTCAGTTCATGGGTTTTGTCTCTCAAAGTATTTTTCATGTTCAGTGTCTAAAGATACATTTTAGGTGTCGGTTTTCTTAAAGATAATTAGAAACCCTAGCTCCTTGTTCTTATGTATCCAGGGTTATGGTTAGCATCATCTTGCAATTAGTCGGCATTTGTGTGGCTTCATTCCTTGGTCTTGCTTATATGGTCGTGTATATCGAAAATTGTTGGCAAAGCCATTATTTGCCTGTGTGGGTACTTACAGGCTTCAACCAAGTAATTCCTTTGCCTTCTTCCTTATGGGATGATACAGTCATAGCATTTTTCTTAGGTAATGAGCTCTTTTTCAGCTCCCTGCTGAAAAGATGGTCACTTAAAAATGGGGGGGGGGGGGGGCGGGGGGAGAAAAGAGAACATGCTTGACATACTAAAATAGTTTAAAAAGGCATAACTTCCTTAAGGGCTCTACCAGAAGTCCTGGAGTTAGTTTTAATTTCTGGTGGCCGATATCTCTCCTAAGGAACTGGCCTCTGCATCCTCAGTGCATGGTCAGTGTATACCGACAGCTCTGGCTGCTGCTGAGTTGGAGCAAAGTGTGCGTTAGAAAATGCCATTGAGAGTTAATAATTCTGTAAGAAGCAAGGGCGTGTTTCTTTACATGGCAAATGGTCAGAACTTGGGACATTTTGAGAAAAGCCTGGGCGGATTGGCCTCTCCTGGCGGTGTCTTTTCAGGTGAATACACAGGTACTAGGGAACGCTATAGCTGAAGTGTTCCTACAGCCATGGGTTTTCTGTTGTTCAGAAGCTTATTTTAACTCTGCCTCTAACAATGTTACCCACCAGCTGCATTACTGTCCGGAAAGAGTCTTGCTGGAGTAAGGCGTGGGATGCTTTCTGCATTTGAAAAGCCCTTGGCTTTGAAATACGGTTAATTCCTTTAGCACTTGAACTTGCCAAACGTTTTCCCAAAGACTTGTGATGTAATTCTGGGGGATGAGCAGGTTCAGCTGATGTTGTCCTGTTCCACGAGATGTTCTGCTCAGTTTTGTTCGCTGCGACTGATAACTGTGAAATCTGCTGACTTCTTTTAGCTTGCAGCTGCAGAAAAGCTGTCCCAAACCCATGCTACCTCTCTGTACCTGTCCGTAGGGCTTGCTAGTGGTAAAGGCACCTCTCCTTGAATAGACCCTTATTATAAATTCCAGTGCCCTGGGGGTCTTTTCCTGGAGCACTCAGACTGCACTCTGACTGGATTAACAGATCAGTCTCCTGCCATCACACAGCAGGCCACGTGTGACATAATTAGCAAGCTAGAAAGCGAATGGGCTTTAAAGGTGGTCACTACAGCACCAAAGCCATCTGCTTAAGCAAAGGTTGAGCTCAGGCAGTCCATTGATCCACCCTAATCTCTCGTGCAGCATTAGGCTGCAGTGGGCTGCTCTGACAGACACGGCAAACAGCAGTGACGTTATTTATAGATCAATTAATTCAGAAGACCCTCTGTTGATAGTCAGGGCTGTGTTTTTCTTGCAGTTGCCCAGCTTCACCTGCAACCCTCTTTAGAATAGATGTATTTGTGGGTAGGTTGAATGAAATGGTCTTTGTTGGAGGGATTTTTGACTTCTGCTGCATTACAGACACCCAGCAGTACCCAGAGTAGTGTCACTGTAAGGTACGACAAGCGTTAAGTGTAATGAGTCACAGCATGTTTGTGGACCAAATCTAAAATCTTGCTGCAAGGAAGAACACCTTGATTTCAGCTTTCAGAAATTCATGTTAGGACAGCATCGGTGCAGAGTCCTGACGCCATGGGCAAGTTGTAACCAGACTCTCTGACAGCTCTATTTCGAAGCTGAAGGTACTGCAGAGCCGCAGGGACCTCCCGAGCGGTGGGGAGGGAGATGTGGATGTTTCTCAGCTTCCCGCACTGGGGAAGGGCTGGGCCATCTTAGTTTTGTAGGTTTGTGGTAGATAACTCAAGCTTGATGTAGAGATTTCTCCCCTGTCCTTCAGTTTGTCTGGCAAACCAAGCCTGAAGGATGTTCTTGCAGATCCTCAGTTGAGGTGCTACGTGGAGAGACATGGGAATCGCAATTTTTCTTCTGTCAGATGGGCCCAGTGTGGGAAAGGCAACAGCTTCCAGGGACCTTGTCACTTATTTTCTGTTCAAATTCTCAGAGCTTGAAAGAACTCTGACTTGTTTACAAGCAGCTTGTAAACAGACTTGTTTTCTTTCATAGCCATTCCTGACATCACTGGCCACAAGCGGAGCGAAAATAAAAATGAGGGGCAGGAGGCGCTCATGTACTGCAAGTCTGTGGGCTTCCCGCATCCCGAGTGGGTCTGGCGCAAGAAGGTCAACGGAGTATTTGAGGTAAGCAAACAGGAAGGGGTGGCAGGCACGTAGGGACCTGCCGAAACCCCCAGTACGGAAGGAAAACAAGCACCTTGGGTTTAGGGATATATTATTTAGGGTGCCTTAGAACTTCTTGAAGTGCAGCTCCTCAAGAGTCTGATACATTAATGAGTGAAGTTGAAAAGTAACAAAGTGAGTAAAGTTCAGCAGCGGTGAGTATTAAATGGATCTTTATATTGTTGTTGTGTGAACAGAGTTGCTCATTGAGTTACTGCTGGGCGGAGTTACGAGCTGCCTGGGAAGATGTGATGTTCGGGCTATCTGCTACAAATTTGAAGATGTGAGTTATGAAATGGGAGTTAAAAATGCATTTGGCTATAAATTTCTCAAACTTCTCCAGTTTTACTGGTTGAGCTCACAAGACTTAATAGGAGGCTGTGGCAGTGATCCCTGTTAGTGTTTAAGTGATCATATTATTGTCACGCAGCAACTGATCTAAGTGAAAAAACACTTTGACCAGCAATTGGAATAGCAGGAGAGAAGCTGGAGGCGGCTAAATCCTCATCCCACCTGTTTTTACGTTGTACGATGTGCCAGAGAGGTAGCAATTTGATTGATACATGAGGAAAAAATGTTAAGCAAATAACAGTGTGGGTTCATTGTTCACTGTTAAGTGTGAGGGAGATTGACTTGCCAAGTGCTGGGAGTCACCAGAGTCCTGTGTGCCGGTGTGCAGATTTCCCTTCACCCTGTCTTTCTGGTGAAGTTATTTGATAAATTCACCCAAGGTTAACTTTCAGGAAGATCAGACATCCATACTTTCTGGAAGTTTTGCCCCTTTTAAATTCTTTAAACGTAAGCAACTCTGGAAGTCTGTTTTTCAAAAGTAGAAAGGATATGGTGCCTTGAATTCCGGCTTCCCTAAATATTCCTGAAGTCAGTGGCTTAGGCTGCCCTGACCACAAATCTGTGAGCAGTGTGTGCTTCTTTTAAAAACATAGCAAAGGCAAAATTTTATTAGGGTGGTTATACCTGAAATTGTTAGAAAATGCGATCTAATGCGGTGTAGAAAAATCTTAACTAGTGCTGCTTCTTGGTTTTTTCCCCTTCTATGTTGAAACTTTGTCCCCTGCTAAGGAATGCGTCCTCTCTCCTGTTACTTGTCTCCTCTGTTTCAGCTTATTACTGTAAATTGCGTGGAGTGTAAGAGTGTCTCTTGAAGCAAAAGCCTGAGAACAGGTAGCTTACACGATCACAACCACTGGCATTTCATGGCCAATGCTGTTAAAGTAGGATGAAAATACAGGTTTTTCAGTTAAGCTGGCATTTTTGTTGTTGTTGTTTTGAAGCTCTTTAGTGCTCAAAATCTCACTTAGTGAGAGATACAGAGTAAACAGTAGTAGCGGCCTTTTCCCTTGTGTTAACGAACCAGCCTCTCTGCAAGAATCCTTCCACTCTCTCCTACCTGCTATGACATAGAAAAGGCACCGGGACTTACTAAAGCTCTTGCTCTTTTCCTCTTCCACCTTTCTCCCTGGACCAGGACATCAACAACTCCTCTGGAAGATTCTTTATCTCAAATAAAGACAACTACACTGAGCTCAGCATCACAAACCTACAGATAAACGAGGATCCTGGCGAGTACCAGTGCAACGCAACCAACCAGGTCGGCTCTGTCTCGGTCACAACCATCCTGCGTGTCCGCAGCCACTTGGCTCCCCTCTGGCCCTTTTTGGGGATCTTGGCAGAAATCGTTATCCTCGTTGTCATCATAGTTATTTATGAGAAAAGGAAGCGGCCGGATGAAGTCCCAGACGGTAAGTGTGCTCAAAGCCGCTTGTAAGGAGAGAGAAGGGGGAAAAAAAAAAACCCAGGCAAAGTGAACTTGTGGAAGCAGAACAGAGTGGGGCTTTGTGTCAGGGAGGATCAACAGCGCAGTTCATTCAGCTCTGAGCTCTCTGCTTTCTCATCTGCTCACTCTCCAAACATTAAG
The DNA here is from genome assembly GCA_009819605.1 of Sterna hirundo. NCBI lineage: Eukaryota > Metazoa > Chordata > Aves > Charadriiformes > Laridae > Sterna > Sterna hirundo. Next base: position 22,847,650 of record CM020445.1, read on the forward strand.
CCCAGCAAGCGCCAAGGGTCCAAGTGCTGGGCCAAGTCCTAACACTGGATTTCCCAGTCTCAGACCATGGGGTGGGAGGGCAGTTATTTCACTATCTTTAAAGCTTTCGTTACACAAGGTGGGTCTAGCGCTCCTGTCTCTCCTGCTGTAATACCCCTGAGAAACCCCGCACGTCAGCCCTGTGCGGCCCTACACCCCGCGTAGGGCCGCACAGGGAGAGAGCTGAGGACGCTCTAATCTCCGATGGCACTCCCTCTTCCCTGTGGCACCTGGAATGGACACTGGGCAGGTTCTGTAAGGAACCGTTATGCTTAAAGGGACTGGGACTACAGAGATGCTTCAGAAATAGAACGTTTTCAATCTTAAAAGGGCTCTTGTTTTAGTCTGTAACCAAATTTGTATTTAAGGAATGCTCTGGAAACTGTATCTAATTGTAATAGCCACTGAGTTATATTCCCTAAAGATTAGGTATTTATTATCAGGTTTGGTAGCACTATTTAGTTACACTGTGTTTGGTAGACAAAAAAAGTAGTAACTCTTTCACCTTTGAGCGTCTTCTGCATACCTTCCTCTTTTTAAACATGGGACAAGGGGCAGTTTGAGGCTAAAATGAGTATGTGAAAGAACCACACGGAGAAACAGGCTTTGATGTGACACCTAGCTGCTTACTACAGTGTTTATCAAGAAAACCCATCCAAGGAAGCCTTGCGGGAAGCGGCTGGTATGCCATCGTGCTGTAGGAATGTGACACGTCCAAGTGATGGAGCAGGTGCTGTAGAGGGAAACGGGCTGGCTCAGTACGGGAAGCACCGAATCCTTCCCATCTTCCTGGACTGGATGAGCTCTCGAGCATGGGAGGGACCTTCCCAAGGGGGTTGTGTTGCAGCTTGTGCAGCAACGGCCAGTCGTTGTCGAGCTGCACAAGGGATCTGTAACAACGCAGCACGAGGTTTGCCTTTTGGGATGAAAATATAGGTGCTGATCTGCCTGTGAAATTTGTGCCAAAACAACTTCACGGTTCCTGAGCCATGTTTTAGAAATCGGGGAAAAAAACAAAAAACAAAACAAAAAAAAACAACGAAGCAAAAAACCCTTAAGAAATAGATAATAAATACTCATCCTTTGAGAATGGATGAGGCTTGGATCACTTCCATAGCAGATGAAAACTGTCTTTAGTGCATACCTAGAGGAAACCAGCTTTTGATGTTAACCACTTGAGTAGCACTTACTAACTGCTTACAGAGCATGCCTTGAGACTGGGCGAGGTGTGTGTCCGACAAACTGAAACTGTGTAGTGCATGTTCCTCTGCATAACTAACAGCTTCACGGTTGCTAAGGGGTTGATACTGCCAGCAGTTTGTCGTCCAAGTGGCTCTCAACCAGCCCAGAAAACTTTGAAGAAGACAATTTGAATGTTCTCTTGCGCTTCTCCTGTATGTATTGCTGTGCCAGGGCGGCCTGACTTTGCTGTTGGGATGGCCGGAGAGAATTTCACCTCTATGTTGACGGCTGTTCATAGCTCCCTGCATTTCACGCTTTATTTTGATGAAGTTCAAAAGAACCAAAGCAAGATATCAGATTGTAATTTGAGTAAATATTCACTGCAAGCAGCCTCAAATCGACTTAATCCAATAGAAATTGGCTTTGATGTGACCAGATCACGATGGAACCACCGTGTCTGTGTGATCAGGCACACGCTGGAGGTGAAGAGTTCCTGAGCTGTTTGCTTCAGAGACTGAAGTTTTCCTGGCTGGTCTGGCCACTCTTCAGATGCCTGAGGGATCCAGGCTCATCATCTCTGATGGAGGTGTCCAAGATGATGAGCCGAGTAACTGAGGTTACTAAAATTGCTTGCTCAGTCTGCTGTTATTTTAAAGGCAACTAAGCTTGATTCCTGGAGAGTGATGCACCTCTGTGGTGGACAATTGTCTTCCCTGTCCGCTTTCTTGGAGGACAGAATCCATATCACAGTCAGTATCTGCGTATTAGGTTCGCCTGGATGGAGCGACACAATCGGCTTAACATCTTCTCAACCAAAGGCCGACTTGAGTCCTGCATTCCCTTGGATACTCATTTTTTGTAACGGCATTTGAAGCTTTCTGTGATATCGTGGTGGGAAACACCCTATAAGCAGGGGCAGTTTACAAATGCATATGTGAGAAATCATTGATAGTCTGCTGATTTCCACACTTGGATGTTCTACTTAGGTTATTCTTAATTTTATTATTTTAAACACATTGTTATGAAATGCCAAAGTTAATGTTTTAATGCAATGGCGTGCTTATCATTTGGAATTCAAACTCTCTGCTTCCAAAATCACACAATTGCGCCTCCGCATGCTGCAGTGAGCTGTAGCGGGTAACATCGATGAGCCTATAGCTGAGCCAGCGACTCAACGTGGATATTAGTCTAAACACCACATTGCATAATATAAGTAGTATTTGGCAACAGCCATCATCTCTTGCAACTATCAGCTGGGTTTCCAAATTTTTATTTTTAATATTGGTTTTGACGTGTTAAGCTTTAAGGACAAGGGTTGTGGTTGTGCCAGATCTTCATGTGAAGCTGCTGCAGCAATAATGATAGAGCTGCTGGTGCCTCCTTGCTAACAGGGGAACATACCGATAGCCTTATCAGCAGAGTAACCTCACTGCTGGCCCTTCTTGCTGGGATGTGAATTTTGTCGTTGGAGCACTCCAAATTTTCCCTCAGACACTGGAATTCCTTCCTATTCCCCGCCATCGCCCCTCTCGTCTTCCCATGGTGGAATAATCTGGACCTGCCTTAGTGACCAGACTTCTCTGATGTTCTTCTTTGCTCTGGAGTAGCAGGTAGAAGCAGCCAAAAACCCCAGCCACGCTGGAGGATGGATGGCCGTTTGGCATCTTTCTTTGGACGGCTGCCTACTGGATCATTATCGTTCGGTTTGGCATGTCCTCCTGCTGCAGGCCGGCTGTCCCTGCGGATGAGGTGTCTGCTACCAGTAAACAGCCTGCATGCTGGGCTGCAAGCCTCGTACCTGCAGTGCTTCGGGGTGGCCCACAGGGTGCTGTAGATCCCACCTTAGGGAGAGGCATCTCCCATGTCCAGGGAGGCTTTTTTCCCCCCTGAGAGTCCTCCGATGTGCTGGCTGATGTCTGTCCTGTTGAGGAGCGAGGATTCCTGCGTAGGCCTAGCGCAAAGATGACTTATTCAGGACACTGTAAGCATTTCTTACAAAGTTTTGGAGACAAACAGTGATGCTAAATGTGGTAACTCCCCCTGTATACAGAAAAACCAAAGCCTTTCTGTTAAATCGACAGTCTGGAAGTATACCTGCAGCCCCTGCGGAGCCTGGCTGATACTGGTGTAGGATGAAACGCAGGTGAGCTGCGTTTTCGTGGGTCTTGCTGGGAGGTGCTGGTGCCCACACTGAGCTCTCCCTGGTGCAGCACCCAGGGGACGCACCGTTTCTAGGGCTGGCTCAGTGAAGGCTACCCAAGTTACAGGCAGGCCGTGGGGTGTGCTGTGTTCGTTCTCTTGGACAAAACCAGCCAAGCCGAAAGCTGGTGCAGGATTGCTCCAGGCTCCTTAATTGGAGTCCTTTCCCCTCTCTGAGCTGTACCAGCCTGCCCTCACTGAGGTGCCACCCACCTTCCAGAAGCTGCTCGTCTTGCTGCTCTTTTTTGAGAACTGTATTGAACTATTCAGCGTTTCCACATCTCCAAAGAATCCTCCAATTCAGTGCAGCATAAGGGAGCGAGACGGCAAATCCTGAGGGTCCCCCCACTCCCCCCTGACCGACAAAGAACTGGTTTTAGAGGAATAGGATGTTTCTCAGGCAAACCTCAGAAGCGTACAACCCTTTGACAAACCAGAACAGTAAAGTCAGTGTTTGCACTCGCTGTGCACTTGTATACGCACAAGAGGATATTTGTAAGAACTTCATAGAAAAGCGAGTGGTCTTACAGCTGTGTCCCTAAAAAAAAAAAAAAAGTGAGGCTTGAGGGCTGTACCTTTTTGGTGAGTCTAAACAAAGAAGTGTTAAATAGGACTTTGATAACTGATGCTGAACAGAAGCACCCAGTTGCTAGTGAGGAACGTGACTGACTGGAGAGAAACATTATCTCTCTCCTGGAAGGTGTCTGGGATGCTTTCCAGAGCACTTGGGAACTCTACCTGGCCAGCCAAAATAAAGCCAACTGAATTAATTCCCTTTCTCTCATCTCCATGTTCCGCAGGCTAAAAATGACCTGTCTTAGCGTGCCAACTACCTCATCTCTTGGTGGATGGGGAGAGTGACAGATAACCTGGTTAAATTTGACGCAGTTCTTCTCAATTTACTGTTTAGCCGCAGAGTGAGGCCATTATGTTTCAGAGCTCAGGGGACATAGGGCTGTGTGTTACAGGACGTTTTCCCAAGGGATTTGCTGGCCTTCTGAAAGGTGTTACCTCCGTCTAGAAGCGCTGCCATGCTGGAAGGGCGAGGACACTCCTTTAACTTTGGCATTTCCTGATTGCAGGTTGTTTTGGGGGTTTTTTTTTTGTTTTGTTTTGTTTTTTTTTTTGCATGGACTTTGCTTTTTGTCTTTTGTTTATTTGCTTTTTATGCCACGGAACAGGGCTGCTCAGTAGCTCCTTTGCTAATGTTTCCTCCTTCACATAATTCAGATTTGTGAGTAGTTTTTTTTTTTTTTCTTTTTCTCCTGCTGCTGTGTAGCAGAAAAAGGAACTTTTGCACTGGGGAAATCTGTCTTTCCACCAGAAATGGTGCAAGGATGGCATTAGCGAGTGCCCAGTGCAGGTTCTTGCTGTGGTGCCTGTGGATTAGGGGCGTTCTCGTCCTCCTGGGAGGGGAGGTGGCTGCGGCGAGCCCCCTTGCATCCAAATTATGTGCTGGAAGGAGGAAGGGAGGGCAGATGCCGCTTGAAGTTCTGCATCCTTTCAAAATGAGAGTTTTGACTTGCTTTACACGGGGTAAAGCAATATACGGATCGCATACCTTCTCCCGAGAGCGGCTAGGTTCTGTAGAATCCAGAGTGGGTGAATGACGTGCAGCTTCCAGTGGCTTTTGGTGATGAAAGCTGCATGAACGTGGCATGCGGAGGCCAGAGACGCTGGCACATCACTGCATGTACAATGGGAAAGGGTTTCGGCAGGGGACTGCGGACGCATTTTGCTCAGAACACAAGCTGCTGGGGCTTCCCTTGACAATAAAAGGAAGCAAATAGCTTTTTATTCCTCTGTGGTATAGCTTAAGCTGCTTATTTTTGAGAGACGTAGCAATCAGCCATTGTGACCTGAATGTAGTACATCAAAGATTCCTAAAGAAAGTGGTTTTTCTGTTGTTGGATCAAATAGCCTAAAATTAGCAAAGACGCTGTTTTAAAGGGTGTGTTCTGGGGTAAGTAGAAAGTAAAAACTTCTTGGCTACATTCCCCCATAGGAATGTAAACAGTTTTTACTTTAAAATCCATATTCTACATGATCTTTAGCTCAAAGCCATGAGGTGACTGGGTTATAACATGTCCTTTTTCATTCTTCCCTTCTCATTTCTCAGCTTAATACAAAGACTTCCCATAAATGTGTTTCTGCTCCGGCTCTGCAGAAGCTCCATCCATATCCCCACATTCTTTCTAATACTCCTCTTTTTTTTTCTTGACTTTCCCTGTTCCTGCTATTACTGTAAGTAATTTAAAGAACAAAATGTTTTCAACTGAAACGGTTTTACCTTGTTAAGAGTTAATTTCCGGGGGTTTTTTTTTCCCTATTACCCGCACCTTTCTCTCCCATGCTTAAAATTCATCAAGGGGAGAAAACTGTCAGACAGGCACGTTGCGAGATTGTAGCTATCGACTACTCCCAACAGCCAGCAGCGTTGTATCACGGTGGGAATCGAGTAGCCGGGCTCCTCTGGGCCTTTATATACTAAGTCGTTAGATGCTGTTAATGAGAATTCCTCCAGTCTAATGTAAGTAATCTTGGCCAGAGAGTCTCCGTTGCCGATACGCTTGTGCCTTCATTCCATTTCAGAGCAACTCCTTTATTTTCCTTGGTTTGCTTTATGGAGCAAGACAAGCGTCTCCATTCACCTCTCTCTTTTTTCCTGCTCCCTCCAAAACATTCCCGTTAACGAAGCCGAAGAGAAGAGTGCTGCTCCGAACCCGACACGGTCGTGGTGGTAGATGCCGCCTTTGAATCTTTGCATGCTGCCGAAGCCCTAAATGGCTCGTGCAGGTTGTAACGCTTGTGTCCTGCCAACAGCCACCTTGTGAGAAGGCACCACGGTCCTGCGTGGCTGCTTTGAGTGCTCTATGTGGAGCTTTCAGAATGTTTTTTATGAGCTAAGAACTGAAAAACTTATTAAAAAAAAAAAAAAAATTTTTCCTACTTACAAACACATCTAAATTTTTATAAATGTTTTCTCCAGATTTTTCAAGCCACTGTCAAATTTTCTCTTCCCAGAAAGTGAAATCTGTCAAATTTTCTCTTCCCAGAAAGTGAAATCTTGAGTTTTTAGTTATAAAAATTCCCCAGCGGTCTCTGGACCAGTTCTAAGGAATTGCTTTGCGGACCGTAGAGGTCGCATTGTAACGCAAAGCCCTGAAGCTGCCGCAGACGCTGGCTCTTCCTTTTGCGCATCTGAACAGAAATTGCAGATGAGTTTCGGTTTAATAACGCTCCTGTTCACTCTTCATCCGCAGAGGCGGGTCTGAGGGCTGCCAGGTGCCAGCATAAGAACCGCTGCTGAAGCTGCTGGTCTCTGCCCCTCGCTCTGGCTCTTCCTTTGCCAGTTTTAAAGCACGCGTAGAAATGTAGAGTCCCTCTGGATACAAAAATTTGAATTTTAGCGCTGAAAAGTCCCCTTTAGTGTTTCATTTTTAAGTTCCACCAGTCATAAAAGGCTACACAAGATTAATTTGATATTAAATATAAATACTGTAGCTTTCCAAAGGAGGTAAAAGAAGCTGAGTAAAATCCAGAACGCCTTCCAAATCATGGCTGAAAGTAAAGGGGGGGGCACAAAACACAGCCCCTTTCTCAGACTGCCGAGGCATGATTTGCATTCCCAGACAGTTAATACCAGTGGAGGAGCTAAAGCAGATCTCATTGTCATCATCTTACAATTTTAATGTCCGGATATTTTTGCCTGGAAGGATTGGTTTACACGTGTTACACCATGCGTTAAAGACGGCAGCAATTCTGACATTCAGAAATGCGCTATTTCAGGGCAAGAGTAAGCGGATAATCGCTGTCCCCACAGGAAAGGCTTGGCCGGTTGGGGTTTTTAAAATCTTGAACTTGTATAAACAAGGAGGTTTGGGGAGTCTGCAGATCCCCTCCAAATTCGCAAGGAAATTCCTGCAAAAGGAGGGGTTTAGTGTGGTCATTTATAAAATCTGCAGCTCGCCTGGCAGTGTTTCAGGAGCAGAATGGAATGAAGCGGCGTACTGGGAGGATGTTCTCTATGGCCATCGCTTTTACATGCTGTTAGAGACGGTCGGTTACTAGAGCAGGTCTTCTGGCATAAAGGTTTTGAGTTATATTGATATTTGTCGGTTACTATGACTTCTTTTTTTTTTTTTTTCCCCCCCTTCAATTGCATCATACCCTTAAAAAAATGGTGGTAAGTGAGAGATCTGCATGCTTTGGAGTTTGTTTAATCTCCGCTTCAGTCTATACAATGCACAAGCCATAATGTTAACACTTTTTCTTAAAACTTCTTCATTCACGTTCACAACTAATTTGGATTTCAGTTTGCTGTTTTTAATCTTTATTTAGTCTAATTTTGTACTTAATTTTTCTGTTGTTCTGTTGCCCCCTGATCTCGCTAAGGTTTCTTTCGGTCTTTGTCTGTACTGTACTGGGGCTGCTTTTCCAGCAGTTAAACGACTGACCAGGATAGTAACGCCCAGAGACGTTTTCCTCTGTCTTATTTTATCTCCGTTTAGGTTATTGATGGGAAAGGGATGAGTGGTGGTGATCCACTATATAATCTTAAGTATCCTAATAGGCGTTTTTGTCGGATCTTTGTTACGAAAACACTCGATGGCAGCCTTTATTAGCGTGAAGCTTTTTTTTTTTTTTAAAAAAAAAAACCTCTCAAAACTACTTATGTGAAATAGGCACCTAAATATTTTAACAGAGAAGGAAAAACGGTTATTTTATAGTGAGAGCTTGTATCTTAACGGTGCAGTTCGCTAGTTCTGAAGTCCAGCCAAACAAACTCTCAAAGATGTCGATGGTGCTTGTTAGAAAGCCAAGATCCCCCAGGCTGGAAGCAGAGCGGCATCGGTGGCAGGGCTGGGCTGGGGGGGGGGTTGGGGGGGGGCTCCGGGCTTTCTGTCTGTCCCAAGCTCTTCCCCGCCAGCGCGCGGAGTGCGTAGCACAGCCTGCTTTAAAGATCTTTTGTGAATCAAAAGATGTTTGTGGAGGGAAGTTCTAGACTTTACTGTCTTTGTGTTTCAGTACCTGATGTGTCTCTGTATATCTCCACTGTATATACAACAGCACATTGATGTCTGGTTGTCCCGACTAGTCCTAGTTCTCTCTGTATCTTGTCCGATAGTGTACTGTTGCTGGTAATGGACTTCTGTGGACACTGGTGTGTCGCTAGTGTGTTATTTTGGCTGTAAAGCTCTTGGTTTGTGGTTAGTTCTTTATTTTTTTGAAATATTTTTTTTGTTCCGGTCACTGTCTGTGCTAGCGGTGGCTTTGCCTATCCGTTGCCTTGAAGGTACAGGTGGAGTAATGTCCCCTCTGCCCGACATTACTCCCAGCGTGTGCTCATGCGGATGCCTACACTGTTAAGACTGTAATTTCCATAACTGCTTCATGTGCACTAAGCACCCTTGTGGAATCCTGCTGAGAGTTTCTCAAAGACTTCAGTGAAAAACACCTCCAGCGCGAGGTGGGAACGGCCGCTGTTGAGTGCCAAAACCAGCAGGTCCTGAATTGGTGTGTGTTGTCCTGTCCCCATCCCCCCCCAAAAAAATACTTCGACAGGAGTGTTAACTTTCTGGATTGATTTTTTTGTACTGCTGTTTAAATGCACTTCTGTCTTCTGTAGTGCAGCTTGGGAGCAAAATAAGGTGTTTTATAATTAAAAAAAAAAAACAAACAAACAAACAAAAAAATGTTCAATTGGTCATGAAAGAGCTAATGCGAAACGTGACTCATTGGCAGATCTTATTCCAGTTCTTACAATCTTTTTGCCGAGAGACACAGGCAGAACAATGCTGTCAGTCTTCTGTAGCTGAAGTCTGTGGTGTCCGGAGGTATTACAACACCCCTAATTTCTCCCGGTGTTTTGAGCCCTGGGCTCTATCGGACGCACGCGCAATGCCTGCTGCCACCCAGGGACTATGTTTGGATACTCGAATCAAGTATTGCCCCTTCAGCCTCCCCCTAACCTGGTCTGTTCTAATCAAACGTGGAGAAAAATGGAATATGTAGAGGTTGTGCCATCCGGGGGTGGGGGGGAAGATGGTGTATATGCTGTTCTGTATATACCAGTAATTACCCATCGGCAGTTAAAGAATTGCTGAAAAAAAATTTAAAAAAGAAAAAAGATAAGCAAAAAAAATCAATGCAAGGAAACAACCAGCAGGATTTTACAACTGAAACGTTGGTTTGTCTTCTCATCTATTTTTTATGAGATTGAACCACTGGAACTTGGGGACAAGATGAGCCTGACCATATTGCACCAATCTGTCCGCTACAGTTGCAGTTCTTCATGACAAGCATTCCAAGTGTTAACTAAAACCATCGAAGCAACATACCTGCCATTAAAACTCGAATCCAGAAAAATAACTCCATGAATCTTTGCACTACCAAGTGGAATGGCCTTTAATGCTGTAGATAGCTGGGTTTGCTGTTGGCCGTTCAGCCAGGGCGCGGTGCGGAGACTGACTCTCTTTTTCTTTCCTTTCTTTGTCTTTCCCTGGATCGCATCGGAATTCTTGCCGCAGATGATGAACCAGCTGGGCCAATGTAAGTGCCTTTTAAGGGGAAAAAAAAAAATAATAAAATAGACCTTGGTTTAATCTGGGGGTTTATTGGAGTTTATGTTACATTACATGGATGTTGTGTGTGACGTTTGGTTTGTGAAGTTGGGAGTTGTTGGCGTAAAGCGATACCTGCAAGGTCCTGGCTAGAAAAACAAATATTGCTGAAGGGGTTGGAAATAAATATGTGTGCTGAAGGCACCTAAGGTCTCCCTGACTGCCTGGTGTAGCAACTTGATACGCTTTTTACAAATATCATAAGCAAAAAGGGGGGGGTGGGGGGGGGCAGAAGCTGCTTTAGTTGTAAAAAGGAATCAGTAAAGCCAAGAGGCAAACGATGGATGGAGGAGGGGAGTTGCTGTGGGCAAGAGGGTGGGAAGATACAGAGCTGAGAAGTTGTGTTGGTTTTAGTCACTTGAGTTCAGAGAAAGAATAAAATGCCGTTTAACTCTGAGGTACAAAGACTTTTTTTCCAATGCTTGTGATTGATTTTGCGTGTTTTGTTTTTTTTTTTTTAATTTTCTTGCTCCAGGAAAACCAATTCTACAAACAATCATAAAGATAAAAACTTACGCCAGAGAAACACAAATTAAAAATGCTTATCATGTAAGTATGACTCGCCCGCAGCTCGGAAAGGGGCAGCCTAAATCCTCCTTTTTCTGTAGTGGTTGGGGTGCGGAAAATAACCAGTTCCATGAATTGGGAAGTTCCCAGCTGCTCCGAGGATGGCACGAGCCGTCCTGCCACGCGTCGGGGAGCACCCGGGGTTATCCAAAGATTTCTTTCCTAAAATAAGCAGGTAGTTTAACGATCTGTTGAGCTCTATATAATCACTACGATTGCTAATTAAAAAAACGCACCCCAAATCCTTCTTCATTCGATCATAAAACCCGGAAGCTAAGCTTGGTTGGGAAGCCTCTATCTCCATTTAAGACGGAAAAGCGGATGTTAAGCGCTTTGATTGCACGCTGTTTGGGCAGGTGACGTTGCAAACGCAGCCGGGCATTGACTAGCACCTTTTCTCGTTTCTTTTTTAGAGCTTTAAGTTTCTGAGAGACTGATGGCAATATGACCTGCTAAATTTAAGGGTTGGAACTCTTGGTTCTAGAACTCCAGTTCTGTCTGATTTATTTTTATTTTTTTTTTTCTCCTTTTCAAGTGAGCAACAATATGACTGTCTAACGCATGCCTTATTTAGCCTCTCCTGTAAGGATGACTAGCCAGATAAATTTTAATAATGCTTCAGTGTAGAAGGTGTAAACTATTTTGGGCTTGATGTGCTGTGAATGTTGCTTTTTTTTTTTCTCCTTAATCTATTTAAACATTAGAAGTAGTCAGTCGGTTCACGCATGCGCCATTTTTTACTTCCTGTAGCTGTTAAAATTGGCAAAGCTCTAAAACGCACTGCTGCCATCTAGTGAGACTTTTTGTAAAGTACAGCAAAACTTAAAAATATATACAGTATATATTTATATTTTGGGGGAGGGGGAAAACCAAAATACAGTAATTGTGTTTCATTTTTAAGCTGCTGATATTCATTCCTTACTGTAAGTCTGAGAGATGAGAGAATTATACTGTTCTGGTACTTAGAGAAGTAATATAAATTGAAATTATCTTAAGGGCTTAACCTATAGAGAGAGACTTGGGTGTCCTATAATCAGACTTCAAAAGCTGGGATGGTTCGACGTGGTGGTGGAATGCAGTTGAAAACGAAAGCAAAACTTCAGTTTATAAATATATATATATATGATTGCTTTTTAAGTGATTTTTTTTTTGTTAACTCATGTAAATTCTCAAGATCCTTTTGCACTGATGTGTTCAACATATTCTTGTACATTCAATTCAGGCAAACTTTTATAAGTTTCTTTTTTTGTTTTGTTTAAATGATGAAATGTTACAGCATGGTGATATTCTATGCAACTAGTTATACTCTTTAGTTTGACACTGTAATTTCTCATGATTTAAAGATTGTAGAAATAGACCTAACAGGGTTCTCATGATGTGCGTAACTGTAGATGCATGAACTCGTGTTCTGTGTATTTGTTGAAGTGCAATGATGTATAAAAAGTGGATTCACCTGTTTTTAAAAATAAAACACTGACAAAAAAATACGAGCGAAGACTTTTTCAAATATTTAATCGCGCTTTAAGCTTGTGCATCCCGAGGGCTGGGTGTCCTGGAGCATGGATTCCAGTGGTAATAAGCTGGTATTTCTCAACCTTCTGTGAGTTTTTTCAATTCCTTCTCCACGTCTTCCACAAAAGCTGGGAAATTCTGATCCATAAGGCATAAGCGAATGAAGGGCCCCAGCTCTTGTGCTCGCCAGGCTGAATGCTGATACACAAGGGGGAGCTCAGACTTCTTTTTCAGCACAGACTGCAAAAATAGAAAAAAAAACCCAAAGGTGTTGCACTGACCTTGGACATAGAAGGTATCGTTACGTGTGGCAGTGCAGCTACGTCAGAGTTATCGGTATTTAATAAAGATGCGCCTGCCTTACTAATGCTGTTTGAATATTTTCTATCACACATGATTTCGGTTTGTAATTTTTTCTCTGCTAGCTAGCTTCAGTTCCAATACAGCTTTTGTGCAACTCTTGAATTCCTTTGCAGTTATTTAAATCAGAAATGCCAGTTCCCTGGGTAACGTGGCTTCCTCGTGAACATCCATTCTGCCTAAGAGAAAAGGATCCTGTATGAAGCGAGTAAGGATAACTCAGTATGCGGTTCTAAGCTCTTAATTTAACGAGATGTCTTTTAGAAGTAAATTAAGGGGCTTTTTAAGGGTTAAACTATCCTTTTCATGCCCATTTAATCCCCTCCCACAGCTTTTTCCCTCGGTGGTGAGTGAACTATGTCACTTTTCAGTGTAAAACTAGTGGCAGCAGAGTGGGAGATGTCCAAGGAGCCGTGCTGGGGTTGAGGCAGCCCCAATGGCCTCCCAGCACCCAGAGGCGATGCCGCTCTCATCCACAGACGCACAGGAGAAACGCACGAGTCTCACGGACCGGTAGGTTATCGGGCAACTCCTGAGCACCTTCCGCGCTGCAGCTCCTGTGAGAAGCTGAAGCAACTCGACTGGAACTTCGCTGTGGCGGGCTGCCAGCTCCTGCTGCGTGTCAGCCCCGTCAAAGACACAGTAACTGCACAGTTCCAAGGCCCTGCTGCAGCCGGGGCTGCTGCTCCTTGTGAACCACGTTATTCGTGCCAAGTGTTAATGACGGTGTTCGTACCAAAGTTTTTCCACCCTTCTATAGACCTCCCCACCCTCAGCCTTTAACTTTCTTTACCCGTCTGTGCTGAAGTCCTTAAAGCTGCAGCATCAGTTACGGATGCTTTTTGGGTCCTTTGCATGGGAGAAGCGGAAGCAAAGAAAATCACTGCAGTGCTACTTTCAGGATGAGGTAGGTGTGCTGTGCAGAGGTGATGCAAGGTGAATGGTGGTAGTGCTAGTTAGCCTGTATCTGGCTTTAAAAAAAGAACAAACCTTCAAATGCCTCAGCTGGCCTCTTTTTTTGACGTGCTGGTGTGAGAGGCACAGGCTAAACCAAGCCCCTCCATCTGGGAAAGGCAGGATTGCTGTTAGGCTCACGCAGGCCCTCGCTTCTGCTGCTTGAACCTGAAACGGTGCAAGAGAACTGGCAGATGGACCGGGCCTGGTGACAGCTGGAGCAGAGCTGTGCTTCGCTTGTGAGACGAGGGGAAAAAAAAACCACCCTTAATATTTTTGCTAATCTTATTGTTGGTTCACATCGCGGCGTTGCTCCTTTCCTGGGCCACGCCACAGTCTTGACTGGAGACAAATATCTTTTAAAGACAAACTGAAGACTGCTTAATGTTGTTTAAAAAAAAAAAAAAATCTGCAAGGAAACGCTTAAGACCAGTGCTTCTGCTAATGGAGAAACTGAGCTCCAGGGTGTTGCAGAGCACCAGTTGAAAGGATTTGTTTCTGAAGAAGCGGGGAAAAGAAGTTGCAAAGCAAGCCTGTGGGGCAGGGCACAGGAGATGCCAGCTCGGAGCACGGTTGTGTTAAGCTGACCAAGAAGCAGAGAAGGATGTAGGAAACTACTACACCACCGAGTGTTTTTGTGGGGTGGGAATTTGTTAGTAATTCATGGATCGCTGCGTACAGCAAATGTGGGCCTCGCTGGCAGATCTGTTCAGAAGCAGGGATCACGCACTCGCCTTATACAGGGACCAAAAAATAGCAGGTTTTAGAAGGTAAGTCCTTCTTTCATAATGCTAATTTACATTTCCTAGTATTGCCTCTTAAAGCAGAGATTGGTCACGAAAAATACAGTTGCTAAAGGCAAACTGCTTGTTTGATCCCTCCTGCTTGTTGGTGCACTCTCGCTGCATTGTATGAGGACAATAACAAAACCCTTGGGAGTGAACAGCAGGGTGTGTAACGCAGCTCCCGCCGCTGAGAGGAGAGGACAGGGAATGCTGGCTGAAAGCAGAGGCGTTTAACGGGCTTTTGGGTTTAAGAGATGACAGATTCGCAATAGGGAGCACAGGAATTGTCCCTTACACCAGTGATGTGAAGAAACACTGAAATCATCATCCTATCGCTATGGAAAAAAGGGTAAGACAGACCCACTGGGAACCCTTCAAAGCCACTGCACAAAAACAAGAGGTTGGAGAGTTTTTCTCCTCAGTCGCCTGGTTCTGTACGGTCCCAAATTCACAGCAAACAAACAGCAAACTTCCAGTTATTTTTAAACAGCTTTACCCTGGATTTCGAGTTAAACTATCAACTGCATTATGGGATCTTTTGCTGTGGGTGAGTGATACGTTCAGACTTAAGCTATGACTGCAGAAGTCATTTATTGGGATGAGACCTCCGGTTACTTGGTTATTTGTTTGCTGTCGGTGTGTGGTTTGTTCTTATGCAAATGGAGTAATTGCCCCGTGAAATACCTGGGTTTGCTGCTAACTTCCTAGCTCCAGATCATTACACCAGATCCTCTGCTTTTGTTGGAACAGATGATGGCATCCTGATGTTCAGAGAAGACACTTACCAGATGTTTACAGCCTGTGAGATAGCTTGCGCTTTCTCTCCATGCCAGAGAGATTCGGTTACAGGATCTAAATGTTAGATTTTATTTTTTACCTGCGCTAGCTGTGTTACAGATCTTCTTTCTCCAAGGCTTGTGCAGGAATCTGGTAGAGGCTCATCTGGCTAGAAAATATGAAATGCAAATGAGGGCTTGTTACCAAGCAGAGTGTGGGTATGTGCAAGGAGGGAAGTAGTTCCACTTTTAGCGATAACAGGAAGAGAATGTGCTCAGCTACCTCATGCAGTAAAAAGGCATCTTTTTATGGAACCTGAATGCACATCTGCTCAAGTCTTTAAAAGTGAAAGACAGGAAATAATGGGCCTGTACTTAAACTGTCAAGTCTAAACTAAGATAACTTTTAAACTACTTACTGGAAGTAACTTTAAAAAATGCTATGTACAAATGCTCAGCAGGATCATGCTTTTTTCCTTCCCATGGCTCACATTAGCGAAAAGATGTTTTAAGTTGTCAATTCTATTTTCTGAGCGAGGTTTTCTGTCTTAACTTCTGGAGCCAAGAGCATTATTAACACTAAGAGTATGGCCGGTGGTGTTCGATAGCATTCTGCTATTGAATAGTTCACCCTTCATTCTTTATCTTGTCACGCCATGAGCAAAGCCCAAAGTACAGGTAACCCGCTTAAAGGAACAAACACTAAATCTTGATTATCAGCTGCTGAAGGTCTCCCACAGGCCTTCATGGAAATGGTGCGAGTCAAATCAGCAATACTTCCCCCCTCTCCCTGCGCTTTCTCTACCAAGCATGATTCCACTGCCCAGCAGAGTAGGGCTTCCTAGTCCTGCCGTGGAAATGATGTGGCTGAAAACGTTGACATTCCTTTTTGAGGTCTCGGTCTTGGTCACAGTATTTTTATCACGTTACCCAAGAGGTATCCCGGCTAAGTTAGCTGCAGGGGTGCTTTTAGAGCTGGTAAATGCGATCCTCTGGATAACCAAGAGAGCAGAAATTTAAGAATTAGTCACCGTCAGAAACACTATCTGTCTCTGCCTTTTCCATTTACCTTAGGTCTTTGTCTTGGACAGGGGAAACATTCCGTTCCTACCCTGAAATTGCTTTTTAAATGTGTCAGGTTAACCTCAAATTGATACAATTGCATATTTTCAGTTATCACCACTGCAAAACAGGAGTAGGTAGTAAATAGAACACAACTTATGGTTACTTAAAAGACTCTTACAATTTTTCTTACTCTGTGGAATTTATTTGAAAGTCTGACAGGTGGTTCCCAGCAGACTTAGCTGAAATCCACACTGATGAAACTGTGGACATGTTTTTTGGAGAACTGTTGAGCTCTCATCCTCCGTCCCTATTCTTGTTTATTAACCTCAGCAGAAAGCATCTAAGTCTTCACCAAACCATACCGCCATCTGATTGGGAACTGATAAATAACCCCTGGCTGCAGCATCTGCCTGTGTTTTACCTCAGCCATTTGTAAATTGTTCTTTCCATTTCCAGGCTCCCTATCTAAGGAAAAGTTCAGTCCCCAGAGCAAAGTTGTTTGGTTTTTTTTTTTTTCCCCACCTATAAACCTCATTCCATAAAATTGATATTATTCTTCCTATGATGGCACAAAATGCGTATATTAATTCTGGTTATTAGTGACCTCTTAGAGGCTAAAACAAAGGCACCTGATTGCTCTGAGAAATGCTACAATAAGCTTGAGGAGGCAGAACCAAGTTTTTGAGCATTGTTGTGTTCACTTTTTTGAGGTAGACTAAGAAAAGGGAAAGACAATAGCCAGCTTCAGCAGCTGACTGCCTGAGTAACTCTAGCCCCGTTCACTAACGAGGTTTCCCTGCATGCAAACTGAATTTTGGGTTTCCCAAATTGTATTTTGTATAGATGGTCTGACAGTTGCAAGAAACTTCCTTCAGAAGTGAATTTGTCAGTGACAGTTGACTGTTTTTCTATTTTTCTGTCTATATATTCTCGCTTACTTACTAAATGTAGTGCTGATGCATTTTGCTCAGCGTCCTTCACTTGACCTTCACCGTTATCCAGCTGATTGAGACTGTGATAGAGCTTCTGGCTTTGTTCATCAGTTACTTCAACCGGTACGTACTCGGCAAGTCTCTGAACACAACTGCAGCAGTGCTCCAGCATCTGGTCTTTTGAGTCTCCACCAAACTGAACACGAAACATGCGGCATTCATTCTGCTCAAAAACCAAAGAGAAATTAAATGAACTGTGAATCCCCTCAAACTATTTTGATTTAATTAAATTCCTATTTGTTACAGTTAGTAAGAAGGCGATTAATTTTTGGATCGCTCCACCAACTTGAATAACAAAGAAACAAGTTTTCCCTGCTCTATCTTCATTTATCCCAGCAGCTAAACCACAAGAGTATGATTCCCTGTTTGAAAATCAGTTAAAAAGCCCAAGGAAATAAGGGAACGGGGCCACTTGTGAACGAATTAAAGGTCCAGCCAAGCGAACAAACCTTGCCCCGACAACAGGGTTTTTACAAGTATAGCAGGGAAATTCAGTTCTTATCTCTAAGGATATGCCAACTCTGAACAGTTATTTGTGACAAAAAATGAAACGACTCGAAAGTCCACTGTGGAATCTAAACTAAAAAGTTCTGCGAATCGTAGGTTCCGTTGAGGATTTATGTTACTGTCTGCATCAAACCCAGCCTTACCAGCCCACCCACCTGCTCTGCCTGCGCGCAGCTGAACGTACAAATTCAGTTTGGCACTCCAGCTGAGTGCTGCTGTGCCTTGAAGAGATGCTAACACAGTCGATTAGGAGTGCAAGAAACTCAAATGCATTGCTTAAAAGTAGTGAAATCATCCTAAAAATAAAAATCTGGATAGAACTGACCCCCAGTATAGGTTGTCAGGCTGTACTTTGATAGATATTTTCTTAAGTACCTGAGGTCCAGCAAACAGCCCTAAAAAAGGAGGGCTGGAGAGCCTGTCGTGCATGATAAGCTTGTCCTAAGCACGTTCAGCTGATGTAAGGCAGATACGTGTCGAACGCTCTTGTTCAGGGAGTGAATTAAGGGAACTTTCAGTTTGATCTTGGAATTTCAAATTTAAAGCACAGTTAAAGTACTAGAAAAGAAGCAAGTTTGCCTTGGACAGACCTAGCTTATTTGAGTCTTCATCTTTCAGAGATTTCAATGTCAAAACCATTTTTTTAATGACTAGACACGCTGCCAGGCTGCCGACTACACGAATACAAGGACATATTTCACTTTGAAGATTTTTGTCTCAAAGATGAGCCAGCTCTTCATGACAGCCTGTATGTTTACATGCACGTTATTTTAAGATGCCTGTAGTGCATAAAATGATTTTTAGGACGTTGTAAGCACAAAAGCTTGTCTTAGTGCCTTCTAAAGGGTAAAAAAAAAAAAAAAAGTCAAAATAATTCAAAATGTAGCACTCGTTTTACCAGTGCCCAGTTACGTTTCCTCTAATTAACTGAGATGTCAACTTAACTGGGTCAGCTTCACAGAACTGAGTCCTGATTTGTGGGTATGCCAGACAGGTGAGTTCTCATTAAAATGACAGAAAGGTAACTTGCATCTTAATCTGAAGTCCTTTTGGAGACTTTAAAAGACCACTTGTTTTAGTTACCCCTACAATCCCTACGCTCATTTTCAGTCTGAGCTATTTGTATTGCACTCTGCTTTTTCATAAGGAATGTTACAAATTGCCATTTATAAAGAAAAACAGACAGGGGCAGGGAATGAAAACAGCACAAAGGGAAACCATGTACCGCAAGAACATTAAGAACATTTGTCTTGCTACTGCTTACAAATCGTTTCGTATAAAAAAGTTTTTATACATAGAGGCACATCAAAGACTAATGCAAGATAAGTGATTACTAGGGATGCCTAAAGGGCAGTCACAGCTACACAGCTCTTTCTTCCAGCTAAATGTAAGACACAAGCGTGCATCTGACAGGTGCGGCTCCGGAATTAGACATCTGTGTGCTTCACTGAATAAAGTTGCCACTAGTATGGCAAATTTCACTATTGAAACTCACAGCTGAGTTTCAGTAGTGATCTACAACAGGTATCTTCTACATGTCTTTTTCCTTTAGGTATTATTAGCACTAAGCTTCTCAAAATCTAGTTTAGAAACTCATTCTGCTAGCTGAAAGTGCACAATGCCCTATTAAAGTAATATTCCTCCGGAAATTAGTAAGTGTCGCTATCATGCAATATTAATGACTTACAAAGAAACATCAGTTCACTCAATTTCTTCAGAAGTACCTGACTCCAGTGATTAACCTCCGTGTTTCTTTGAAATAGATTATTCTATAACTGCAAAGCAGGTAACACGCAGCGAAAAAGGCAAGGAAGGAAAGAAATAAAATAACTGAGAATGAAATAAGAGCACAAGGTAAACCAGAAATGACAGTGTAATATTTAGTTCTGCATGCCCCTTCATTGCCCTGTGCGCTCAGATATAGGATCTGGATTTTGAAAACCTAGCTTGCTTTCTTCTGCTTAGATGGCTTCTCCTTGACTTCAGCTACAATTTAGGATGTAAAGCAGAGAAACTGTATGACAGAACCACTGCAGTGCCACTAAATCCAGTTTAAGTCATGTGAATTTACGGTAAGTAAACATTTAGATGCACCGAATTCATTTAAGACTATGTTAATATTCCTCCTCTTTTGAACTGTCCCTCAGAGCTTTTTTCAAGCCTCAAAGGGATGGCGATGTTGATTTTACATTTCTTGTGAGATGCAACAGAATCCCTGAACGCTGTGCTGAGCAATGGCTTCTTCTATTAACTGTAAAGGAAACTGGTGATCTACTGATCCATGGGAACTAATTACGGCAACAGCTCGACAGTTTTCTTGAGTGATACTCCACGTTTTGTAAAAACGTGATAAAGATCAGGCAGCAAAGGTGTTTGGTTTCAGGCAAGCATAACCAATGAATTTAAAACAGTTTAAGATACTTACTTACACAGTTCCTAGTGCCACCATTAGACTCGGCTTATTCTGAAACAAGATGAGTCCTTATATTTAACCAGTGTTTATTATGCCTCTCATCTGCTTTTACCTTGCAATTAGCAAGGCGTTCTCTCCTCTGCAAACCATATTGTTTTGCAACATCCTATGAAGAAATATCTACGCGTCTTTCATAAAAGAAATCCAATAAAAGATCAAAATATAACTAAAGAGGAATTGTTACAGTTTTCAGCTATTGTGGGTATTGCTATTATCTGCAGTTACAATAACCCAGTCTGTACCAGAGTTCCTGTCAGGGGAGAATGCCAGAACATCTCAGAATACTCCAGATGTTTTTATGCCTTATTAGTTCTGTGAATGGCGCCAAGATTTAAAACAAGGGGCTCATCCTCTTTTCCCAGAATTCCTGTTTCTAACTTAAGAGATGAAGTCTCTTGTCAAGTAGAGACAGTTAAACTAGAGGCAGCTGTTTCTGCTGAAACCACAAAGCCTAGAAAGTATCAGGGGAGAAGGGAGAGGTCTTCTTTTGAAACAGGCTTTATTTCTGGAGACACCTGGTGAGTGCTCCGTATAGATGAATAAGGAACTTCTCAGACTTCATCTAAGAACCAAAAAACTGAGATTTATAGTTAAGGTGGTTAACAAGCAAGTGCTGTTTAATTATTTAGGGTCTAACCAACCACTTTTCATGAGATCTGAGTGGTAGACCGGAAACCTAGGACCCCCTCATTGCTTTGAATACCACATGCCTGAATCACTACTGTGCCAGGTGTCAGGGGCACAAAATGGCTAAATAATTGTTTGCTTAGGTATTTGTTTGCCAAAGTGGAGTATGACTCATAGGTAGCATGCTTCCGTAGATGTAAGACAGTCGCTTCATGTTTTTAATTGTTAGCCACGGCAGATAAAACCGCTACTGATTTTAGAATCTCTCTGGTTTAGTAGCTAACTCCCAGAAAGCAGTCTAAAAGACTTGAATATTAGCAGTTAGAAAAGACATGAAGGTGATTCAATCCCTTCTTGTTTAACATCTAGAGTGAAAAAAAATCCTTTTAATTTATGTAGACAATTTACAGTTTCTCACAACTTCTGGTTTAATTTATCCAATATTAAGAAATCTTATACAGAACTGCTGTAGCTATTAGAAATATTCAAAGCAACTCAACTTACCTTTGACTGTGCACGAAGCAGCAGGCAGTCTGCTCTTCTTACTATCTTTAACCACTTGTGGGCATCGATTAATGAAAAGCCTTCCTGAAATAAAGCACAACACAAACTACTTGGAGAGCAAACATCCAACACTCAGAAGCACACGCTCAAGTTATGTGATGTAATTTAATCCCTAATGAGGATTAGTTATCTGCATATGTATCTGTCAAACAATTGCCTTTACGCAATTTTTAGCACGCTAGGAATTAAATCTGAATCTGTAGCGCCAGTACCAACACTATGTCAAGGTACATTCTAATTTTTGCATACGTTTTACATTTGTATTTGTGCATGTTATGAAAGTCTCCATGAAATGCGTAACAAATCAGCTGCAACAGAGAGCTTTAAATTCTTCTGCATCCCATGAAGTCGCCCAAGAGGGCAGCAGAGGGCAGGCAAACCTGAAGAATGGGACAGCAGCTGCTTTATTAAAGAACCAGAGAGGCTTTTTCTCCAGATGGAATTCAGGTAAACAAGCAGCAGCTTTGATAACTTGATAAAGATGTTTTTATACTTCGGTTGTGTTAACTGTCAGTCTCTTCAAACAAGACAGAGTGCTCAGCATTCTGTGAAAATACCCCAGGAAACTGAAAACATGATATAAAAATTGCAAGGCAATGGACTGTGTCTCCCAAGGTACTTCCCAGAGACTGCCACAGAGTCATTAGGCAGCGACGTCGGGGAGGGGGAAGGGAACCAAACAAATTTAAGGGCAGGAAAGGAATTACCAAGCTGTTTTATCTGAACTCATAATGCTGTAAATGGCCATGGCTTTTTGCGTAGGCTGCTTTTCATAGGTGTCCGAAGGGTCAAGAACCACAAAAGTCATGTCAATCCTGGACCACCAGCAGTGTGTTTTTGCCAGAGTTACTATCCGTCTTACGCAGGTCCAGGCTGGGAAACATTCTATTTTGGTACAAGTAGCCTCGGTAAGACACTGCTCTCTTAGCGTGCTGGCACTGGCTTTATAGTCTCATGCAGCAATTGCATGTAGATTTTTAACTGAACTTTTAGGAGAGGAATGTCTAGAAAGCATTGAAGAGCTGAAGCAAAGGCAAACTAGATGACAGACACAGAGCTGATGAGATACCTGCTTTGATAGACTGCAGGGCGTAAGACAGCATGCAACTATCATGCCCAAAAGGTCTGGGGTCAGAGGGAGAGAAGAATTTCCCTCTGCACTGTAAAAACAGGTGCTGACAGCAGGTAAGGCCGGCCAGTCCCTTGCAGCATGTCTGTGTGCACCTGAGCACTCCCAAAATGTCTCAAGGTAGGAGTTGCTAAGCTGTGAAAGGCCTCAAAAACAGGAAGTCCTCACTTTGTGAATGATGGGAAGTACCAAGTTATCCTCTACTCTTACAGGAATTAGTAAAGGAATCTGGATCCTAAGAGGGACAAACTGCAAACGCTAGACCTCACAACAGAAAACAGCACCTTTCCTGGCAAGATGGGTGTTCTCCAGCCATACTACATGATGCAATGAGACTGCTGAAGCAGGGGCGCAGGAGGCTGCGTCCAGCACACTGAGGGCACTCTCCTTCCACATACAAAATCCTCTCTGATGTCAAACAGCAGGGAAGTCTCCGAAGGTCGCTCTGTCGTGTAATCTGAATTTATGCCTGAGGCAGTAAAGGAAGCCCTTTACTCCTCTGTACACTTGGCATTTTAGTACCCCTTGCTTTGGGAGGGTGCAGTTTTGTCTTCTGTATCAAAAGAGGCTAAAAATTTGGTATGTATGTGGACGTTAAAGTTCTGGAGGAAGAAAAAGGCGGGGAAGAGAAGATACTAAGCAGAATGCTTGAGGAATGAGATGAGATTAGCAGGTTAAGAAAAGCATGCAGCACTGTTAGAACATTTCTAGAATGACGAGTAGCGCTTCACATGTCATATTTTCAATTGCATGGTAGAATATGTTACTCTGAAATCTGCCTACGGACATCCATAGCTGTGCAGAGTTTGGCCCCAAAATATTGTTTAATGCTGAAAATAGAAAAGCATCAGCAAGTTAAGCTAGTGATTGTGCGCAGCAGAAAGTTATGTCAAAAGTCAAGAAATTTCAGTCATACCAACATAATGGAAATAGCGAGCAGCATCTGCAACGGCAAAAAATCAGCATTAATTGTGCATGTGCATTGCAAAGAAGTCTCAGTACATGGCTATACAAAACACAAGACTGCAGATCTGTTTGGTGTACACGAGAAGTACTTTAGAGGAGACACGGAGTGACATCCATCTGTGCTGTGCTTGTGCTGCCATAGTTGCTAGAAGGGATCTACTGAGGAAGCAAGCAAGGAAAACCGAATGGAAATTAGAGTAAGGTACATCCTTCATTCAAGATGGGAAACAACTGGTTGCAGAAAACATACACAGCGCAGAAGAGTTTGAATGGGGTAGGGGATAGGCTCTCAAGTCAGAATAGAGGGAAAGATGGGCTATGTAGAACCAGAATATATAAAGCAGAAAAAATTTTAAACTGCCCCTTCCAGAAAGGGATGTTTATACAAATAATCTGGAAGGAAATGTTCTCACTGTTTGGAATGCAGTAGGCCAAGTGCATTTATGTTTATTTTTGTGAAATAAACACTAACATAAGGTGAGTTTCATCTCAGCACAAGGACTTACTTCTCTAGATGTCGAACATCTAACGTACTTCTACTGAGGGGAATATCCATACCTTCTCAAAACACACAGGCCAGTTCAGAACTGCTCGCTTTGGATAAGCAGTCAGGCTGAGTCCTGGACAATCAGCCAGACTTGGGAATGATTTGTGTTGGAGTAAGACAGCTGCCTGTGCTTACACGTATAGTGCTTCCTGCCACAGGGAATTTTTCCACTGCCACTTGGTCTTCCTCCTATAGCACTACCAAGCCCCAAAACTCTGTTAGTGAGGCAACTCTAACATCCTATTTTTTCACTGGACCACTTTAACTCGTGGCCACTTGTGCTTGCTCTGTTCATTTCAAAGTTACTCTTTTTGATATACACCAACTGTGTTGGTTTATATATGTTCCCATATTAAGTCTATTTTTATAGTGCTTTTCCTCTCACTGTAAGATGTAGGTTGAACAAATGTTGTCTCCTTAAAATAATAACTGTTTTCAAAGAAATCAATCATAAAAGGCAGCCAATGTTTAACTTTCCCACCAACTATTTTATTGATGTTTCCCACGTTGTCATCCTTTTAACATCCTGTTTCTGAGGTAAGGCAAGCTGGAAAAAAACAGCATTTGGATTTTTTATTTATGTACTCCTAATTATTCAACTCCAACCCCAAAATTTGATTAAATGAAACTTAATTTACTTCAAGTTTAATTAACTGAAGAACCATGCAGAAAGTATTTCCTTTCCTCTTGCACCTTTGGTTGATTGTACGTTGCCAAGCAGAAACAAATAACTAAGAATAGCTAAACCAAATAGAAAAACTCAGTGCAGTACTGGAGCAATACAGAACAGACCTGATTTGGCACAAGCAAGCTACCTGAAAAAGGAGAGGGAATGTTTTAGACAAACTCGGGTCTGCAGAACTCCATCGTTCAATTGTTTACATCAGTAATTTTTGCTACAGTCAGGATTCTCTAAATTTTCCTCAGTTCTAAGCAGCAAATAAGCCCAATTTTGCACCATGTTAAGGCGTGTGCTGTTCCTCATGGCTTTTCCAAGTTACCTCAGTCAGCATAGACTGTATTTGAGACTGCCTGAATTAAGGGAAAATCAGATTCTTCTTAACAATGACAATTCTCTCTTTTGTCAACAATGAAATAGTTATGAGTCTGCATATGAAGTTAGGTAAATTAATTCAGAGCAACAAGGAGGATGACTGCAATGCAGGAGCTAGTGTGCGGTAGATCCTGGAACCTGCACGGCAATATATTGAGATTATAATCCATTTGTGCCTTTCTAGAGATAATGAATTGAACTCCAGATCTGCTCTGGGCATAGGCACTGACAAAGAAAGAGGTAGCAATCCCTCCAGATTGCTGCTGCCACCACGCTGACAGAAATACAGAGAACAAAGCAGCGGTGGTCACTGTTCCCCTTGAGCATGCAGTATCCGCAGGTCTTTTACAGTCATGAGTTGGGCATTGCTAAGCAGTATTGGGCACGAGCAGAGACAGATGGCAGTGTAAGATTATCAGGAATATAGACAAAAAGGTGACCTAGAACTGGGCAGGAACATAAGACCTCAAATATTTACAATTTGAAGAGATAAATGTCAGCGCTTTTCTAAGTATGATCATTAATGTTCAATCATGCATATACTCCTTATGTCATTCTCCAGGATCATACTTGTAACAACACTGGATTAAAGGAATACAGTTGCACACATCTCTGACAAAAATCAGAGGGAGGACCCTGAGAGGAATTAAACTGAAGGAGAAAACAAAGCAAGACATTTGCCAAATATTTTGGAAGCAGGCAGGATGCAACCACACCTTACATGAGGCTGAGAAGCCGATGCTGGTCCAGCCTTAGAGCCATCTAGTCTGTCATTAACTGGGAAATACTTTTGTTCTGATTTTACATTTCAGCATTCAAAAAGCTGCTGGATAATGAGGCCTGTGATTTATGTTGGAAAGTATTGCATGTTATTTATGAATATTTTTATTATTGTATCATCTAGAAACCCCATGCTGCTAGGCAACGTATGAACACAGAACAGATTACACATTTTATGTTAGACTGCAAGGCCTTTAGGCAACCCTATCAACTAAAAATTAATATATATTTAAGAAATGTTATTTGTGTAACAGTTCAGCTATGCTGGCTTGCATCAATTAGTTTGGATTCATTCATTCATGAGACAGATGTTTTCAAATGAAACTGAACTATGTGTAAACAATAGCTTTGGAAGAAAAACTTTCTTTTTACCACAAACATTATATACTCTGCCCTTAAACTACAAACAGTATTAAAAAAGACGAACAAAAACCCAGAATGCCACACACAAAGACACACATTCTGCAGTTTTAGCTGCCACTTACAACAGGCTCATGAAATGCAAATAAAACAGTGTGTTCTCGGAGTTCACAGTTCAGAATGAATGTAGGCATTGTATAATGTAACGGATTGAGGAGTCAGCTGGGTATCCCACAGACCGGGAATGTGCATTTGCAAGAAATGATGAGTTCAGCGTGAGATCAAAGGAATTTTATTGTATTAATTACTATCACAGTGTATAGCTGTCAGAGTGGTCCTGTCTGATAATGAAGCAAGATGGCAGAAGAGCAAAGCTAAAGGCCTCTCAGACAACATCCCACCTGCACCATTCAGATTGAGGCTGCGCAGCACCATGATACACAATTCCCCAGGAAACAGAGCAATCTTCTACTGTCAAAGGCCACGCTCGGTTTCCTGGGAGGTACCTGTGACAGTTCCTTAATCCAAGCATTTCCCAAGGGAAGCTACCAAGACATAACTGGGGAGTAAAACTGGCACAGTACCCCTCATGGTGCCTTTGCAGGGCAAAAGAGCTTTGGGAAAGCACTTTTCGGGGGAAGGGTAAGATGCTGTGCTGGTCTGAGCACCCCACTCGCAAGCTCGCACAACACCGCACAAACCCAGCAGGGATGGCTTCAACCTGCCACTTTCCCCAGCCAGAGAGGCACTGCCCTGTTACTGCGTCATCCTGTCCAGAACTC
The DNA here is from genome assembly GCA_009819605.1 of Sterna hirundo. NCBI lineage: Eukaryota > Metazoa > Chordata > Aves > Charadriiformes > Laridae > Sterna > Sterna hirundo. Next base: position 22,874,493 of record CM020445.1, read on the forward strand.
CATGGGTCTACTTGCCACGCTGAGGATGTAAGGTAGAGTAAGAAATCTTTTCGGAAATAATATTCACTATCTAAATTTTAAGTGTGATTTGTTAAGTCAAAAACAGCAAGATTTTTTCACCTCTAATATACTGGGTACTATTATTATTTAACATATATACTGAGTAACAATTTGCTTATTCTCAGAAGTGACGAATTCGGCAACAACGGAATGGTACTATTATTTCCAGATTAATACATCTAATAAAACCCTACAACAATAGAAATATTGTAGTTGAGAAGACTGTTATTAACCGTTATCTCAAGAGACAGTAAAAATAAGGATGTGAGAGCAGACAGTGTGAAGAAGCTTGTAAATTATGTTAAAGTATTATACTGAACGCAGAACTGAGATGCTTTCAGAAAATTAAGTAGAATTTGAAAACACCAGAAGTTATTTCCTTGAATCTTGACGTATAGATTATAAATCAAATGCTTGCATGTACCTGAAAAATACCGATTTTTAACACCTTGCCTTCCCAAAAGAGAATGAGTTGACATTTTACGCTTTTTAAGTTAGAAAACTGCTTATTCTATTAAAAAATGTAGTTTTCCTGACATAATGACTGTAGAATAAAACTGTAATTCCAGCTAAAAGTTAGAAGTTGTGAAAATTAAACTTTGATCATAATTCAAATCAAATCTTCATTACTACTTTATAACACACCTAGAAGTAAAATTTTCCTTACTTGTATCTTTCTTCAAGATCTAAATAAGACCAAATATATTAGATTTTATTCCTGCAGTATGGGCTGTCTTGAAAGCTGAGTCAAGAGTAGGAGCGTCAGCGTGACAAAAAAGTAATCCCCAAACATGGCAACTTGTAGAGTAGGGAAAGCAGAAAGTTGTCCCTGCAAAAATTTCCAAGCTACGTGTCAGTATCCAGATGTGTCATGTATAGCATCGTTGGGTAGATAAGAGCACAGCAGAAACCACGTGCTGTGTGTAACTTGGATCTTAGTGCAAGCATTAGCCATCACAAACAGATCTGCAGAATATAAAATAGGAAGTGGAAAGAGGTGAAAGGCCAAAAAAACCCCCACCATCTGAGGCAGACAGCAAGCTAACTGGAATAAGGAATAAAAGGATGTTAAGCTCTGCATTATGTTTTTGCATGCAATTTTTTTTTTTTTACCCCCAATCTCTTAGAAGCCGGATCTTAAATCTTGCTATTAAGCTTGTTTGTTTGTGGAAAAGAACACATTGGGGTTGGACTCATTAAACAGAGTGCTCTGTCTCTACAGAGGCAGGAAAGCTAAATGAAGTAGCACATACAGAACACACACAGCCACTGTGCCCAAAGGACTCAGCAACCGATGAATGTCTTTTGCCAAAGTGCAAAGTGTAGGGTGCAGGAGCCTGTGCTGCCAGGTGTCAGCTCTCTAGAAAAGAGTTCCCAATAAGGGTACAAACTACCACCCCTTGAAGGAGTGAATAGCAAAGATAAGCCCCTAACTGAGGACAAACCTTGATATTTCACAGTGAGAGCCTGAAATTTTTATTTTCCTAAACTACACTTTAGAGCAGTGACACTTGACCAGGGACTTACAGAGGTGAGCTGGACGCTCATGGGTTTAGCTGGCTAAAGCTCTCCAGGGCATCCCATTAATAAGTCAAGTAAAATAATTTCTTCTTTAATTCCTGATACAAAGTATATACTTCCCTAGATCAATACTGTATATTAAACTCTAATTTTAGGGTAAATACATTTCATTAATCACTACTCTTTAAGAACTGTTCTAATAGTTGGGTTTAGAAGAACGGAGGCAAGAGAAAAGATCAGAAGCCCGTAGAACTCTTTACTGCTGCCAATCACCAATACATAATCGTTATACAACAGGAACGTATCATATCAAATATAAATGGGGAAGCTAATGCAGGAAGATATTCAGCTTGTCAAAAGGACACATCAAGAGCACATATTTAAATAAACAAACTAAAATTGAAATTTTTGAGTTAAGATTGTGGTACTAAGTCACTAAAAAATAAGATTCCTTCTACTCTTTCAAATAGTAATCATAGCATCATTGATAAAAAAGACCAGCCTTCCTCTAGCTTTGCAACGTACTACAGCTAAGCAGCATTAGCAACCTGCTCACTTCCCTCAGTTTCCATCAAATGTCCTCATTTATTGCACAGGGACCTTCATCTACCCAAGGCACTGTTGTGAATATCATTTCAAAAATTTGGTGCGTAAGTTTGAGGCACTGCAAAGAGAGCATCAAGAATGTCTGCTGAATGCTTGCCTAATTAATGAGTTAGAATCTAGTGTATCCTAAGCACTGTTAGCTTATTAGAAGTCATGAGGGGACCAGGAGGGCAGTAAGGACATTTAGTCTACACTCTGAAAGATCAGGTCACAAATCAATTACTCTGGATTAATTTTATCCTATTAAATAAGTCCTCTTCACAATTTCCATTTGTTTAATTTGTAGGGTATTAACAATTCTAGCACTGGAATTAATTGCACTGAATAAAACACCAAAATATAATTTTCATGATGTGCTGATTTGAAGGAGGCAAAGGAAATAAGAGATGTGGTAAACAGAACATGATGTATCTTGAGAGTATGGTCAGAAATTGTCAGAGATGCTGTTGAGATATTCCTGTTAAAATTCCATTATGTAGTGAAAAATATGCAGTCTGTCAGGCAACACTGAGCAAAAACAGGTCCTAAAAATACGTTACGTAATTTAATTCCAAATGAAGAACTTTGTTTGAAACAACAAAACCAAAACCAACAACCAAAACGAACCACCCAAACAAAACACCCTTTGATTTGCACTACACATTAGGGATTTTTATGTTCCACACTTTGAAGTTCTATTTACCCTCCTCTTCACTCCATTTGGCTGGTCACAAGAAGTAGACTGTATTTTAAAAGGAAGGCACTTGTTTCCTTGTTAAGATAGTTTCAAGTATATCTCTGGCAGTTTCATTAAAAAACGTTTAAAGCGATCTTGAACACCTATCCATTCCCCAGAAGTTTACCCATTAAAACAAATAATTTGTTTTCTTTGAGCAACTGATGGAAACACTGAACATGTCCACAATTATTTGTTATAATAGCACGGAAGTACTTTAATGACCAGTCCTGGAGCATTCTCAGACACTGTACTCACTTGTTTCAAAGCTACTGCACCTCCCCAGGTAGCACTGTCCACAGGACAAGGTATTTACTAACCTGCCTGGTTTAGAAGTGCTGAGACTCAGTGCGTGCATTGTAGCATTCTTTTTGGCAAGAAAATAGTATTCCAACTTCCATGAGAGAAAAGACTGCTGGAAGGGAATTCATTAAATAGTCTACTATTTTGTTGCTCATGAAAATAATTCTATAGTCTTTTGTATGTATTAAAAAAATCAGTTGTTAGGATATGTGAATATTTTCTTGCTATTTTATAAATGTTATTCTTAGAAACAGATCATAGAAGAGTCATAGTCTCATTTGACTCTAAATAGCTAGCATTCTTTAAGGAAAAGAAAATGTTTCTTAACACTCCTGCTCTAAGAAAATAAAAAAGACTAAAAGAATACATTAATACATCCATTATAGAGAAAATATTTTCATATCAAGTCAGGAACACTTGAATATTCTTCCTAGTATGGATCATATTAATCCAACCACCAATGAAATACAGATCTCCATTTCTACACGACTCTTTTCACCTCAGTTTTCCACAAATGGAGTTGTAGTCAATGTTGCACGTAGATGAAAAGTAGACACCAAGGAAGAGGATTCACTAAGTAAATAACTCGCACAAAAGCTATCTCCTCTTGTTTTCAAACTGACAGGAGAGTGTTACAGAAAATAGTTTATTTATTTTAGTATTTCATAAATCATCACATTAAAAAAGTTTGATGAAAGAATTACCAAGCAATGGAACAAAATATGCCTTTGTCCCACAAAAGGTATTTGTTGGACCCATGCTCACTAAGAGAGTGAACATTGGGAGGTACCAGTAGCGTGTTGGCCAAAATAGGTAAGTTTAGCAGAAAACTATGAAGCTGATCAGTACCAAGTTCAGGCAAGCGCTAGTTCAGCGAACACCACTGTTCACTGCAGAAGAACGAACAATGAAAAGTTCTACATGAAATAGAAAGCAACCAATGTCTGGAAGTTCGCACTTTTCAGTACATGACACTGATTTTTTCCTGGACTTTTTAAAAAGCAGCCACCCACAGTATTAACAGCATAACACAGAGCTTGCTGGCAGCTATAAAGGTTCACTTTGGCTTTTGTAAAATGTACACACCACTGAAGAACAGATGTACTCTGACTTTTATCTTCCTAAAGAAAATAGAAGGTACAAACCAAGATAGTTTGCATCTAATAATGTGCTGATTTTTACTACATTCCTTGCCAATTTTAAACCAGAAGAGATAAGAATATATCATTCTATAGTACAACCATTTTAAAAGCTTCCAATTAATAAGTTTTCTTTGTTACAGATGCTGGATGAAACTTTTCTTTTAAAAAACTATTACTTAGTTTGATGATGTTAAAATTCTTGGAGTGGAGCAGGATTCCTGCTCTATCATTACTGCTGCAGTCAAAAAAATTAGAGACATTCACCACTGAATGAATTCTTGTTCTTAGTTAGCAGTACAGCTCATTCTTGGATTACTGTTAGAAAAGAATACCTTTATTACTCATCCACAGAAGTTTTACAAAAATACAATATAGTTATTCAAGTTGAGAAGGAAACGGTGCCCCTGTAACACAGATCTCGTGCCTCACTGTGTTCCTATGCAGAGGTACAACGTACAAAGCTACAATAATTGTTATCCAGTTCCCTCAAAACCAGGAGCGTGTAATACATCAAAAGGTCTGAAAAGTAGGGATTAGAAGATAGATCAAAAGACTAGACATCAACAACTTAAAAGATGCAGTTACTACATAGCAAGAAACAGTTCTGTAAGTACATCTGAGGGAATTTCAATGCAAGTAAGGCAGCACGTACGTGTTGGAGAAACCCTTGGCAATAAAAATGAAATACTCAGTAGCCCAGGCCAACAAGTAGAAATCAGTGTCCAAAGTAAAAACATAAACTGAATCACTCCAACAACTGCAGCATTCTATCAAATTTGATACATTCCCTCTGGACCAGAAACTTGTGCATTATCCTCTGTGACAAAATGTCCATTATAATGGAGCCCCACTGAGAGGATTTGGTCTGTGACGGATTCAAAAGAACTATATGTACTTAGTCGTGCAAAGCATTTAAATAATGTGACAGGTTTCTGACAGCTCCTGAGAGCTGGCGACTAGAGGGAGATGGAACCAGTGAGATTAACCATTTCTACAATCTGATTATTTCTACAGCAGTAACACAGACTGCACGCTATCACAACTTTTTTGTTATATGGCATCTCGATAAGGAGTATGCAAAATTTCACCCGTGGCCAGTTCTGGCTAGCTTTGAGTCTACTGCATTGTAAGCTGCTCCTGCTGTCCAGATCTTGTTGTCAACAGGCCTTAGAAGACTTCTGTCCAAAGACCATGGTGTAAACTGTCCTTGGACAATGACACTGAGTTTCTAGTGTCCCTGCCTGCTGCTTGAAGAAAACCATTCAGCAATCCAGCAACGGTCATACTTACTTTGATATCAATGCTGTTATCAGCTACTGGGCAACAGAATCACTGCCTGTGCTGTCCTTTTCATGCATCATCCTTCTGCTTGATGATACTGGCTGCTTTATTAAAGAGAATCCACAGACCGTTCTTCAAAGACTTAAAAATATACCTGCAGATGGGGGTTGTCCCAGGACGAAGAATTTGATCACTGCATCGCAGTCTTCCCGCAGTGTTGGGAAAAGGGACCCACTTCTGGGAAGGGATGTGCTTAAGGAACAAGCCTAAGCAGCAAAGCTAAGCCAGATGTGCTGCACCAAATCCCTTGTAAACAGGAAACCTAACACAGTTCTGAAGATGCACCCCCATGCTCAGGACTAGCAGATTGGGTATTTGCTAGGTTTTTCAGCAAGTCAAGTATGCTTAAGAGGAACAGAGGGAAGACTGCAACTGCTCCAATCTCTGAGAAATATAAATCAGCATAAGGCATGTTATACCAATGCATTTCATACTAGGTTAGTTCTGTATGCACAGAACACACCTGCAGCATGATCCCAATTACATGAACTCAAAGAAGTCTACCCAAAAGAATTGACAAAATAAGTGTGTTTTTGAAAAAGAAAACAACCTGCAACTTTTTTTCTTTTAAATTCTTCCTATTAGATATCTGTCACATTTACCAAGCATGTCTCTTCCACCTCTACTCTGCACTATTCTTAGGCTGTGATCATTACTGCAATATCTTAGTGCCTCTTAGAAGCTGAATCAGACCTGAGAGACCTCACCAACTTCTCTGGCATTTCAAGCAAAGCAGCTGCCTGAAAGCTTCACTAGCCACTAAACCCAAGAGCTGCAAGAAAGCGCTTTTCTCAGCCAAGTCTTTATAAAGCTTTTCTTGTATTTCCCGCACTCATCCCTTATGACAGCACACTTTATCTGCTCATTGTTACTTGCCAGATTCAGTCTTCGCCAGACCCAGTCTCTGAAGGGCTACTGTTTTTGTCTGTGCCTTTTTTGCTCTTTAGTTTGTCATTAAAACTTACTTTCAGTTAGCCTTTATATGGTTATTTCAAGGATATTCTATAAAGTAGTATGAGTCTACTAGTTACTAAACACCTATAGCCATCTCATCGTGATACTGAAAACAGGACCAGCCTCAGGAGAGGTGCATTCTGCACTGATTTATTCCAAACAGAGTTTTTCCAGAGATGGCAGCAAGTCTGATTTCAGTTGCATTTCTTTTGCCTATCTGGACTTTCAATTACTCCATTCCTTTTTCTTATTCAGCACAACTGCTGAAATACTTTCCATGTTCCATTTTTACCTTGTCCAAGAAAATTCAACTTGTCCTCACAAAGTATGTGAGCCAAATACCATGTCTTGTACGAGGGATATCCAGACTGACAGTTCTCTGCTAGCTCATTCATTACCTATTCAATATTCTTGAATACTCACAGGCCAAAAAAATTCAACGGTATCCTTGGTTCTCCTCCTATAGTTACAAGGTATTTCTGTAAATTTCAGACCTTTCAAGAGGCACAGCAAAAACTAACTTCTAAACTTATACATATTTAAAGCTACAACATACTCTCTTATATATTCTGTATTAAAAAACCCTCTTTGTTATCTTAATACTGCAGCATCTTCCAGTGGCTCGTAATAGCTTTCTAATCTATTTATCAGCCAGTTCCTCCTGTCTATCATCACTGAGTATCAGTGATATGCACTGAACACACTTGATTCCACTTTCCAGCACAGGCCTTCTCTGTCATGAGCATCAAACCAACTCCTTCTAGATGGAGTGTTTCTGGTAACCTCTTTGGTGTCACTGTGAAGCCTTTACAGTTTAGTAGCTGGTCATGCTTAAGTACAGGCTACAGGAAAATCAGTTGACACAACTTTGAAGTTGTTATTTTGCCTCTATGAATTAAGCTGTATGTTAGATCACATTACCCAACATTGAAAAAACCATACCCTTTGATAAACCAAATTATGAAAACCAAAATACTAACAGGTCATTGGCAAGAAACTAGCTGGATCATATAGCAAATCTTATAGGAAGTTATAGTTATACTTCGATTTATTTTTTAACAGTGTATTTCCTGTTTTCTTAGGCAGAAGAATCATAAAAAAAAACCATGTATATTTCAACATCAGCAGCACTTAGTATTACATCTTAATCTAGATTTTTAGAGCCAGAGAAGAAACACTGTTCCTCAGTACGAAATAATGCATTTAGTATTATTCTGACGAACACAGAAAGAAAGCCGGACATGGGAATTTCCATGAGCAAAATAAAATTGGCAGTTTCCTTTCAGCAGGAGAGAACATGAAACTGAGAAGGGAAAGGAAATTCATACTGATGCTAACATGAAAGGAGAAACATTCTTTATACATGAGAAACTTACCAGTACTGTTCGCCCTTGGGAAATAAAGAAATGGCCAGATATAACAATGGTAAGGATAAGATGGCCCAAGTCTTCATTTGATTCAAAAACCTTTAAAAAGATAGGCAAAATAAAAATCTATCCCTATAAGCACAGATCTGCATTTTCCATTTCTAGTGCAAAACAAGGTTTCAAAGGTCATTGCTAGAAGTCAGGTGTGTAATTTCCCTCTCAGTAATGCAACTTGCCCTCCACTCCCACAAGACTGGAGGCACATTTAATAATTTTTTTACTAATTATAACTCCACATACAGATTTAACTACTGTAAGCAACCATCTGGACCCTTCCAACTTGATCTATAGTTTTCAGTACAACAGGCCACTGCTGATGGAAGGAATGAAAAAAAAATGGGTCACTATCATATCATTGATGTGTTTACATTAATTCTTGAAGCAAAATCTCTCCTGATTCCTGCATTAGCTCTGGACTTGCAAAAAGATAACTGCAAAGGCCTCACTTATTACTGCTTGCTACACAGCGGCCTCCTAGACCCCAGTTTCAGCAAAACGAAGCAGCCAGCCCCCCTGCACCACCTGTCACCTTCCAAGAGGAGGTGTTTTGCTCTTCATCGTCGCCGTCCGTCGGTGGTAGGAAGCGGCCGTTAGCGCTTCAAGGGCCACGTCGTGGCGCTGCCGAGGAGGGAGGTGTCGCCGGCGCCGCCCGGCGCAGGGGCCTGCCCCGGCCCGGAGCTGCGACCGCCGCCCGCCACCGCCATCCCCGCCCTGAGCGGAGAAGCGTGGCGGGGGCGGCGAGCCCACAGGAGCTGAGCGGGAAGCTGGAGCCAATAGGAGGGAAGAGAGAGCGCGTGGGGGGACGTGTTCACCAATCAGGGGGCAGCATCCGGGTGCGTCGGTGAGGCGGGAAGAGAAACGCAGAGGCTCGGGCACGCGCGAGCGCCATTTTGTGAGGCATGAGAGAACGGTGTGAGGCGCGAAGGAGGAGGCGGCGGCGGCGTTGTTGCCGCGTTCAGTGAAATGACTGTGGAAGCTGGCCATGGTGTCAGCATGCATCCTTCCTCAGGTGAAATATCTCCAAGTCCCTGTAGAAAAGCTGTCCTAAACTCTAAATTGCTTTTTCATTTCTTAGTGCAAGGTCCTGTGCTAGCTTCACAGAACTTCAGCAGTGCTTTTGTGGTAGCTGAAGTGGGATTTGTGTTAAACGTCGAAAAGCTGCTTTCTTTTTAGTGTGTGTTGCATGTTTTTAGCCAGCCTAGGTGCGTACAGCTGGTTTAATATGTTGAAATTGCACTCCTCCCCATTTTGCTTCCTCTCTGTTAAGAGATTGCTCATAGAATTATGTAATGCTACCCTTTCTCTAGAAATAGAGTGATGGTGAAATGACTCATAATAAGACTGCACTTAGGTATTCCATTTATAATATGTATTTTGGCCCGTTAACAATAAAAACGTGCATTAGCCAGCCAAGGTCATTGAGGGGGCATGAGGGGAAGGGAACAGTTACTGTTCAGGAAGATGTGTGTCTGAGTCTACTGACCTGGATGGACTTAGGGATGCTGGTCAACAGTAGCCGCTTTTAAACCATCTGTATACTTGAAGGTACTCTGCCAGTAGCTTTAATCCCAGTTCTGAGTATTGCCTACTGCCACCAGCACATACTTGATCAAGACAAAGCTTGGCTAAATAGTCACACTTCTCAAGCTAAGCAGAACAAAGAAGTTTATGGCATTTTTTTTTTCTTTTTGTAACTTTTGTGGTTTGCACTTACGTTGCTGGCTTGGCTGATAGGATTAAGGCTAAAATGGAATGAGTAACTACATCTCGTCTGGAGTAAAACCTGCAGGTAAAAGGTTAATCTGTTGCTTAAACTGCGATGGTTTCATCTGTTAGAAAATATTAAATTGACATTTATGTCATGTAGCCATTGTGTTTTTCATCTGATGTTACACCCCCAGAGCCAGATTCTGAGGAACTGTTTCCATAATAACAATTTTACAGTATTTTCAAAAGGAAGTTGTTTATCTGGATGTTTTGCAGATAGGGAAACACAGGCAGAAAGGCATTAAATGACTTGACAAGGTCATCCAGAAAAATCAGTAATGAAACAGGGAATACAGCGTGGGCCTCCAAGCTGCCAGTTGCCGCCTCTAATCGCTGCTTCCCCAGGAGGATTTCTCAAATTGCGTTTGTCAAACATTCAGAATTGGCCTGTAGACTTGGGACTTTCTTGGAAACTACAGAAAAAGCTAAATATTATTGCCAGAGAAAGGTAGTATGAGTACATATATTGAATCTATTTTCCCCTAATTCAGCTGAAGTTCTGTGAAAAATGGTTTGTTTGCAGCATTTTCTGGTGTCTAGTTTCCAAGGGTGATTTCTGACAAACGTGCTAAAGGCTTCTGTAGGAGAAAAACAAAAGCTCAATCTTTTGCCAAGACAAAAATTTCAAAAGGTGGTTTCAAAAGAGGCAGAAGTAAACCAAAAGCATCAGATACTCCCATGAAATCCTTTAAAGATAATGTCTTATTGAAATGGCACGTGAAAAGAAAGAGTTATTAGGGGGATATAAAGCCAGTTGCGGTGTGCGGACGATTATACAAATTCTTTCCTTCACAGCTTTATTAGGGCACCTCAGTAGCGTATACAGTACCTGCAGTGAAGGAGCTGAAGCTCAGCCAGTACAACTCAACCATGATTGGGCAGTATCTCCTGCTAGTCTCATCTAGAGGTACCAGTCACAGACATGTTTACTTTGGATGCTGAACCTTAAACATGATTGTAGCACCCTTTCATTTTCTGATCATAGGTTTTTGCTTGACTAGGGTCTACCAGTTTGCTTCTCGTTTTTGGATATGAAAGCGTTATGGTTTTATATGTGTATAAAGTGAGGTTTGAACCAGGAGAAATGAGCATTGCGTTAAGACCAATACACAAGCTCTTGCTGATTCTGATTTCTGTGGGGAATTGCATGATTGGTTCTGCATTCAGAGAGTAGACACGCAGGAAGATGGTTAAAATGTGTTTTTGTAAAAGGCTACAGAGGTTGCCAATTTTTTAAAATTACAGAATAGAATGTAGAAGGAAGAGACTGGTAGGTGAGCCTGACAGATTAAAATGTCTTTCATCAGAGATGAGATAGCAAATCCCATGTACGTGCCGAGGGTTTATCATTGTGGTGTACTTCAGATTTGCTTGAGACTTCATGGACTGCAGTGGTAAAAGTTAATTCTCTCACTAAAAAAGTACATAACCCTGTTAATAAGTTAGAAAAAAACTCTGTCAGAAGCAGAGAGATCTGTGCAGGAAGAGAGATCTGGTCTGTTCCTGCACAATAAGGATTTGATAATGTGCTAATAATTGGTTTTTTCCATAGAGAAGATAATGGATTTGTTATTATTTGGGAGTAAAGCAAAATGATGCAGTGATTTACTAGTCTGAATTATATAGACTGTATGTATGTCAGTTGGTTTTGGTACTAGGTATTTCACGGTGCTGTCTACATTATTGATTTGTAATAATAATGGTGGTGATAATAGCAATAATAAAATCATATTACCATAACGTTATTGTCAGATGTGAGTGTAGATTTGCCACAAGTACGAAGGATGAGCTTGTGGCATCCTTGGAGTGGTTTATGCAAATTGAACAAATAATGTATTAACAAAATAGAGCCTACCAGATGCATTAAATGGATAAAATAAGCAACAAAAGGTACATTTTCGAAATTCTGGAGGTTTCCCTGTGGTACTGACAACTTACCATCTGGTTCTACCCAGCTGTGTTAAAGGGATAAATAGGATTACTCACAGTGGCATAAATAACAGGCTAGTGAAAACGTTCTGTTCGGAATACTTGATTTATTGCTTTGATTTTTATAATAAACAGTATTACCTTATGCTTTAGTTGCTTTGTTAGTAGTTGTGAGACTTCCTCATTAAGTGTCAGGTTCATTCCATTAATCAACGTTTCACATAGTTAGTTGTAGCTACTTTCATCTGAATGCGATCTGACAGTCAGCAGCCTCACTGCCCAGATCTCTCAGTGCTAATGAGATTACAGCAGCTCGGTATTTGATTATTGCATAGCAATTCTGTACCCATTACAAAAATATCTTCATCCAATTCTGTCCACATATGTCTGCATTGAGGGAGATGGACTTAGAGTTTTCTTATGCAGAAATTTGAAGCTGAGGACCACGTGGTGGTGTGGGCTCTGGTATGATGGCCTCTGCTGTTCTGAGGAGTGCCAGATGTTCACACCCCTATTAGGAGACCTCATTCCCCAGCTGTTGTGACCTGCAGTCACTGAATTTTACTCATTGGTTTTATCCTCTTTCACTTTTTTCCTTGCCAAAATCTACCCCTTGCAATGAGCTTTAGATTTTTAAGTGAAAAACAGAAACCAAATCACAGCATTTCTGACTGTACTTCAAGTATTGTAAGGTAGGTAGGAGCGAAGTCTGATGACTTGTATTACGCATCAGGCTCAAATTGTAACTTGCAGTTATATATACCTCATAGTCTCTCTTTTCTTTTCAGTGGCCATATCAAGATTAAGATTAGATTGAGTATCCACACTTTAAGCACCACAAGAATTAAAGAGTCCTTCCGACTCAGAGTCTTCCAGAATCTTAAGCAGCTGATCCTTCTCATTTTCCGAAGTCAAAATGAAATCTTCAATTGTCTCTTTTTTTCAGAAATCATTCAGTTTTAGTGTGTCTCCAGAAATTGATTCCATAAGTTCATGTATTGTTTCTGTTTATCTAATGGTGACATTTCTAACTTTTCAAGTGTTGTATACCTAAATGACACCTTCATTTTACTCCCTAAATTATGTTATTTGTGAGGATGCTTGAGATTTACAAGGAAGCTGTGGAAGCTCATGTGGCAGCGTATGTTATGCGACAAAAAAAGTAGCCATGTAGTTTTGTGATTTGCACATCTTAATTGTCACTGCCATGGGATTTGTTGGAGTGTTTCAAATTGAGTCAGAAGCTTTAAATAAGTTGGTGGATACAGATGTCAAAAAAGTCTACCTCCACGAGGTCTCTGTGGCTGGTGTGCAACAAGTGGAAGAGCCCTGTGCCAGGTCTTTTATGAACAGCCAGTGTCGATAGAAAGCAGAGCTTGTCCACAGTCAGAAGGGACAAACAAAAGACAACATGAGTGAATTTGCATGAAGATGACTGACTGAATGATGTCTTTGGCCTGGTTGTGTATTTTTGAGACTATTCTATAAAGCCTTAGACTTCTTCTGGGGAAAGTCACATTTATTCAAAGCATAATTTATTTGCATTCCCTTTATTTCCTTTTAAGTTTTATATCTTTGGCACTCATGGCACAGATGAAGGAGCTTGTGCCTCACAGATTTTCCATTTACATAAAAAAAACCTACCCACAAACACCCTTCACTTTCAGTGCATCCATTTTCCTGAGTGCTTTTCATTTTCCATGACCTTGAAAACATGAGGGTGTTTATTAATTAATTCAAATTTACAGATGGGTGGAGGGGAGAATTGCAGATTGGAGATAAGCAATTTTTTGTATGCCCCTTATTTGATGAGGATTGCAGAAGGAGAAACAGTCCTCGCCATTGCCAAGGTCTCCCATCCCAATCAACTGTGAGTTTCACTTAACCACTGGCTGAATAGTGACCCTAGCAGAAAGAGTCCAGACTTAGATTAATTATTGTAAACTGAATTCCTGACAGTCTTGGATATGGACAGGAGCTGTCATTATCTCTGCTTTTTTAACTCTTGCATTGAATAACTCTGGATGTTTCCTAATGTCAGTCTGTATATACTGCTATAAATGCAACAATAATGGAAGGGACTTCTGACTTCTACACAACTGCGTCAAAGTTTGTTTCTGCTCAAACGTATACCAGGACCATTAAGAGACTTAGTAAAGGAAAAAAGAAAAAAGATCTTTTACCTCAGGCTGCATTTAACTGATTTTAGCAGTTCTTGCAGTGAGCTTGTAGGGGAAAATACCTCTTTGATTCTCTCTTTAAGTCTCGACCCCAAAGCTAATGTCAGTGAGAGTTACGTGTGCATAGAGAAGGAAGAAAATAGGTCTTGAACTTTTGTGCATTCTCAAAGAGGGTATTCTCTCCCCTACACCCACCTTAATTCTGAATTCACTTTCTAGTCTACTGGATTATCATGTGTAGGACTTACTGGAGCAGGTGAATAGAGGACTCTAAATATATCTAGCTACTGTAGTATATCTGTGCCTGTTTCTTCATGCCTTAATAGAATAGAATAGAGATTTCAGTTGGAACAACCTACATTAGAATCACTTTAATGAAAGTTTAATGGTAGATAGGCCCAAGACTCAAAGCATCCTGTTCCAAATAGCCATTTAAAGTAGAGAAAAATCTTTTCTACCTGTTAATGACATAAGGTGGTGACATGCAACTGAAGAGTTGCTGTGCCTTCCAATAAAAAGTGTACTGCATGGTATGCTTAAACCCACCTTGCCACGTTCAGCTGTCCCTCTGACATATAACCTGGACTATGTACCACATGAGAAGGCACCTCTAGACCCCTCAATCCCACACTGTTTAGGAAGCAAGCAGCAGAACGCTAATGAATTTAATTTGCTTGCTTAATCTCCCCCGTGTTTTGTATTAATATGAACAGCATTATAGGAGCAGGGGTGTGCTTATATAATAAAATGTTCTCCTTCGTCTTATGTACAACACATAAAACGGAGGTCTTGATCTCCCTGAGAGTTAGTTACATTCTGTGCCAGTAGCCTCTGAGGCAGGGAATGGGATACGAAGTATTTGTAGTTTCCCTATATCATTTAATTCATTTCCCCATATCATTTAATATTAGATACTGGAGACATTTCTGTCTCATCAAAGATGACAGAATCAGTGTGTGTAGAAGAATATTGATCAGAAGCATGCAGTGTTACAGGAAATCTTTGTTTGCTCTGGTAGCCTAAACCAAAAATTAAAAGACCTGTTCCTTCTCCAGTCCTCAAAGACTTCTGCTCTGATATTGTATTGCATGTGGTGCTGTGTAGAAATTATGCTATCCTGTAATGTACACTGTTGTTTTCTTGTTAATTGAAATACATGGAATTCATCATTTTTTCCTGTCAGTGCTTTGTCTCCGGTTCCCTTTAGCCCATATTGATGAAATCTCACTCGTAGAGAGTGCTAGAGAGTCTACTCATAGTAGACTGAAACAGCATTACAGTCTCTCAGCATTTGACTGACTCAAAGACATTCAACATAAGGGAATATTCTATGCGATTATCTTTTCCCAATCAGTATCAGGCGTATGGTATCTCCCTATTCTTTAGTGCTATCTTTCTGTATATCATAAGAAATTAATCTGTTAAATTATGATAAGTGCAAATATCAGTCTCTCATGCTCCTGTATGATAAAGGTGGCCAAACATAACTCTCCTCTATTGTCTCTGATTTTATTTGGGGCATTTGCCAAATTGACAAGCATGATTAAGCTTTGGACATTTCTTCAAGAGATAGTTTTATAACCCATTTTAATCTCTGAGCCTGCCTTAGTACATCTTGGACAGGAACTTGTTTTGTTTTCCTGTGTTTTTATAGAGCCAAGCATAGTATCACCATTTCATAGACATGGAGTGTCTTCTCTGTACTCTAAGTTATGTTTTTGTTAATTTTAATACAGCTTCTTGGTCAGTCTAATTTTTTTGCTGCATGAAAACTAAGAGATCTCTGTTGTCATTCTTTGTAGAACCTGCATATGATTCTGATCGTTGAGCAATTCACAGCAGAACAGTTTTTGCTAGCTTCAGCTGATTTCTTCTTGATGTTGTTTGACAGAAGGTAAGAATGAGAGCCTCTCTCAGTCTTATTTGTTGTTGTTACACAACCTGAATAGACAGGGATGCAAATAAACACAATCTTAGTTGTTATTCTCAGCAAAAAAATCAAGTGTGACAGATGGAATGCCATTTGTGATAGAAGATATTTTGTTTTCCTATCTTAGCATTCCACAGATAGGGTATTTGGTAATATTTAACAATGGCCTAATGTCAGTGCAAAACTGGGATGTCATTTCACATAAGCTTTCACATTAATCAAGAAAAATGTCATTTCTAAGAGATATTTCTGCTACCTGAACAGAAGTGAGGCTTAGGGTCACAGTGGAAGGTTGCACATCATTCTCAAGCCGCTTTTTCCTCCTCACATGCTTCAAAACAATGTTTGTCAAAAGCAGCCCCTTTCCAAAGTTAAACAATTTCATGGTTCCACTGCATTCATTGTAAAGGTAATTGTAAAAACGTCTTAATTACAACAGTGTTAATGTCAAATAATTGGTTTGTGTCTGTGTTTTAAGAAGCTGACAGAGAATATTTTAACTTGAAGGGTAAAGGACTGTAAGAGAATGGTTTTAGATTGTGCTAACATTTCCAGTGCCTGAGAGTCTGTTCCATATTCTGTGTCACTCTGTGACCAAAAGCCACTGCTGTAGAGAATCTACAAATCACCTAAACTTTCTACCACTCTGGGATTTCTCCCCAAAAAATTATATTATTTTGATATGATTTCCACATATTCACTGTGGATTTCTTCATGCTCCCTGTGTGGTCAGGCAAACCTGTTACAAGTAAGGTATCATAAAGGCTACTGCATTAAATTACCTTCAAAACAGAATGAGGCTTGCTGGCATGCTGGTGAACTTTGCCTATTTGTCTTTGTACTAACAGCCTGAAAGTTGTTCTTAGGATTTATAGTTGTGCCCATGAAGGTCCATTCTACCTGTGTCTACTAAGGATAGTTTAATGCCATATAGAAAGTACTGGGCAAGATGACCCTGCTTATATCACCATAAGTGCTGTCTTTTCCACTTCTAGATATCTCACTAGTGGAGTAAAAGCCATCATACCAAAGAGGCTCAGTACTTAAAACAATAACAAATTGAAAGTATTTGGCAATTTTGAAGGTGGTATTATGGGACAGTGCACAGCAGAGAATACTTAAATTTTGGTGTATTTAAAGAATACTTTGCTTTTTGGTGTAAGTACAGACTCATATGCTTGCAAGTAAAGCTAAGCACTCTCCATATTTAGAAGAAATGATCCGTTAAATCTGCCTGGGCTTTTCATTTGCATTCAAAGGAGCATAGCAAGGTGATGCAATCTGTGCTTTTTCTTCTCCAGCAGGTACGAGTTTTGTAAGACTTATTTCTCAAGGTGTAGACTGCATTAATCTGAGAGTTTCTTGTAAAACAAAGAAAAGTGTATTTTCATATGTTTAAAGATTTTATTCTTTTTAAGAAAAAACGTATAAAAATACAGAACGCATACCTGACTACAAGCAGCACGCAATTCATCTGTGAGCCTCTTTGCCATAGGGTGTTGCAGATGCCAAAAGTTTGCATGGGTCTGAAAAGTAACTAGACAAATGCAAGTGAAAAAAATCTGTGATGGGTGGTTAATTGTAGAGATAGGCCTTATAACCGGAAAGTCCTTGAGCTGTAGCTTGCTGGAAGTTTTGAGAGTATAGCAGGGAAGTGTTTTTATAGGGTATTCCTGTTCTTATACTTTTCCCCAGAGATCCACTGCTATTTACTCTTTGCATTTACTCTTTGCATGATTCCTTCCCTTAAGAAGGATAGCGGGTGCCTATTCCCCCTCCTTCCCTCCAAAAAACGGGGAGAGAGTTACAGGAAACAGTGACCAGGAAGACGTGCAAAGACAAATGAGTTCAAGGGACAACAAATGAACAAAGGAGAAAGTGGTGAAGGTTAAAGAGTGAAAAATACAGCAACAAGAAAACATGTGGGGATGCTGAGCAAAACACTCCCAACAGTGCCCACTGCTCCCTCAAGGTATCCAGTGAGATGGTGGATGCTGAGAGAGGTTTCACAGTCACTTCATGGTGTTATCGTGAGGATAAAAAACAGAGCTGAAAGAATGCAGCCTGGCACACTGAATGTACACATGTGGTCTTCCTCAGAGGAAACATGAGTCAGGAGACCCTGTGAACTGCGTCGTGAACATGCCTTCTGGCTGCTGTTGGGGACTGAACTGTAGCTAAACAAATCTTTAGTCTGCACCTATATGTCTGTTCTTCTACTGTGTGATCTTAATTCAAAATAATGTTTTTCTAGTTGCTTCTTTGACTAATAGAAACCGTACAGAAATATATGCTGTATTAGACATGTATAATATGCAGGAAATAATTTCAGGCAAAAATCCAGGTACCAATCTTTACCAGTATTACAGTTTTGAAAAAATGCTATTTTATTCATCCCTTTTAAATCCCTTGATTCATTCTTCAAAAAAAAACTCAGACAATGCAAACTAAAAGAAACTCTCCGCATATCATATACAGCAGCTGGGGAACTAGAATTTTGTGAATTTTGCACACATGCACACACATTATTCATTCCATCAGCGTGCATACGTTTCATCCTCTGTCTCTTACCTGCCTTTGATAGTAAGCCTCAAGAAGCAAGAACACATGTCCTGAAACAACTTTTGTTGGTTATCTAATTGCTAAGTGACCTTTTCTACATT
Source organism: Sterna hirundo (assembly GCA_009819605.1). Taxonomy (NCBI): domain Eukaryota; kingdom Metazoa; phylum Chordata; class Aves; order Charadriiformes; family Laridae; genus Sterna; species Sterna hirundo. The sequence goes on from CM020445.1 coordinate 22,893,031, forward strand.
TGCCAAATCACTTCAGCCCAAGGCACCACTCATCAGCATTTAATATATACCATGAAGTGCCACACAGTTTTCAGATACTTAGCTCTGAACTTGGCTCATCTCCTACAACTTTTTACGCAGGGTTGTTATTTCCATGAAGAAGGATTTCCAAATTACTTCCTGTTGTCAGAATGCAAACAGACAAAACTGGGTAAATCCTCAGCTACGTGAAATATGCCAGGAGACAACCATTAGAATCACAGTGTCATTTGCTCTAAACTCAAGATTTTTGTCTTCCCTTAAAATGTTTGTAAATTTGTGAGAATAACCTTCAGAATCAGAGGGCCAACTAGTGGTACCAGGCACGGGGAGACACTGCTTGCAGTGTTCAGCATGGACAGTAGGATGGGGAAAAAGTACACAACAGATGGCAGTTTTCTATATATCAGAAGAGATTCTTTTGCAGTTCTAACTGGTTTTTGCTGCTTATCACACCGTAGGCACTACCTCATCTGACAGTTGCACATCACACACCAGCAGTGTTTTAGGTAACCTTCCCCCATACCCTGTACTTGTGGTCAAAGAAGAAATTGTGTAAGAAGTGCATACAACAAGAATGTGGATGCAACAGGAATTGTGTAAGAAGTGCATACAACAGAATACAGGTTTTCTTTGCTGGTAATATGAAATATAAATGTAACTCTGTATTGCTGAAACAAGAATAATGGCCACTTACATTCATAAAGCTAACTGATCAGCCCTATATGCAAGCTCATGGACTTAAACTGTCAGGAATTGTCTCCTGTTAAAGCACATATAAAAGAATTTTGTCATGACACTTCTTGGATCAGTTTTTAGAAGTTCTATCATCTGCTCATAAATACGTAAATAAACAATATTTGCTCCATAACAATCTATCTGAAAAAATTATAACCAAGAATTCATACGTGAGAGTTAAGGGAGTTCATCTATTGCGATGAACTATGGAATTTGTAATGCCTGAGCAGAATGATGTGTTTGCTTATTCCATGAGCACTATAGGATACTTTAGTTATGAAGTAACAATGAGATCTCAGTCTTGCCATAAATTCATATGGAATTAGCACTGGCAGGCAGCTACCCCCTTACAGGCTATCTTGTTCACGTTTTATACACTGGTGGACAATTTTTAGCATCAACATTAGTTCATGAGCCAGTTCATCACCTCATTTGTTCTAGGATGACAGTAGGTTTAGGCACTCATAGTGTGCACATGATATTTTCCAAGCTCTAGTTTGCAAGTATAAGGGCTAGAAATGCCCTTTTTTTTTTTTTTTTTTTTTTTTTTTTTTTTTTTACAAGGTGGGAGTATCTGTTAATGATGTTACGCTAAGAACTGAGGACCTCAGCGTATGTTACAGCTTCTAAAACTTAATCTGGGTCATGTGCCAGAGGGATCATGATACTTATTATTGAAGTGTATGGATATATTATTGCAAGGATATAGAAGAACATTCAAGGAAGAAATGTCCAAAAAGGAGTTAAAGTCAAATAGATAGAAGGCAAAATACCACTTTATGTAGGCACTTCAGAATGTTCTCTGAAACAGTTTGAAGATCCAGAAGACACTGCAAGTCATTGCTGATTAAAGAGAACAAGTCAGGGAGTTCAGGTTCCAGCTGGTGACTTTTCTTATATGAGACTTTACAAATTCCATTACAGTCATGTTAATTTCAGAATTCTTTTTGCTAACTTTCTCCATTGAAGTGCATTGCTTGAAACTTGATAAAATAGAAAAAGTAATTATAAATTTGGCTTAGAGAAGGACAGGAGCTATGTGTGTTTGGATCTGTGGCTGTTCAATATTCATTTTTCTTCTTCCTTTTGCACAGTGAAAGGACACAATTTATTTTTGCAATTGTATTGAGATATTTTGTGGATGCTATCAGATGAGCAATTTAGTTGGAATCCTCTTGCTATACTAAGAAGCTGTTCTTGGTCAGTCCTTTTGTTCATACACCACAGAATTCAGACCTCAAGAAAAAAAGGCAGGGAAAGAACAAACTTCATGGGGTCACATTGCTTAGCATACAGCTGGATGAGAGGGTTATATAGAGGAATCTATATAACACACCTGTGCACTGCGCTAAGGAACGCTACAGTACAATTCAAGATGCAGTTTCTTGAGAATGAGAGTCTCCGTCGGGAACATGTAGCCTGACTTGTATACCATAAGCTGTGGAATTTAACCCAGTGCTGCTTACTACGAGTGCAGCTTGTAGATGAACTAGAGCATTTCTCTCAGAAACAGTGATTCAGTCTCGGTTTAAAGCCACTGAATGATACTGTACTATTTCAATTTAATCAACTCAATTATGAAGAGAAATCCTTTTTAAAAATTCACCTTGTAACAACAATAGCACCTCCTCCTCCTCCTCACCATTCTCTGAGGAGTAGACCAGGCATAAGCCGATGATCATAACACTTAGCATACAAATTCTTGAAATAATCAGCAGAAAGAGTGATCCTGAGTTGGCCTGTTACTATTACTGGCGATTCATTTTCTGTCAAGTTGCATATTTCATGCTGTCCCTCTCAGTTTTGCTCTTTACCCTCAGCAGGTGGTATTAGCACTGTGACTGCTTTCCTAGATACAAGTGTCTTATTTTTAATACTCGAGCAATGGCATGTACCTCCTTTGATATTGCACCCCATATTTCCTTCTTTGGGCTTAATATTCTCAGATCTATCCTAGCAGTTAGAGTTGTTTCATTCCTTGTCAGAGGTTGAACATGGAAGCATTTGAAGGTGATGTTGAAGTTCTTGAGTAAAGTCAAGTATGCTTCTTGCTGTGAATTTAGGGAAGCCCTGGCTTATGACATCCAGAGTAGGATAGGTGGAGCAATTTTCCTGTCAGTCATTACTGTGGCCTGTGAAAAATATTGCTGCTGGGTTTCATGCAAATGGCAGGTGCTGGGGTTAAAAAATGAAGACATGAGTCTAACAGGAAAATTCAAAGAAGAAGCTGCATTGTCTCAAATTCCCTTTGAATTAGGTTTGGATAGGAATGATTCTTCCTCCTGACCGCTTTCTTCCCTTGTGTGGTTTGTTGCTGTGCTGACTGATGGAGAAAGGTGGTGGAATCTTCCTCTGTGTTGTGAAGGCTGGCTAGGTGTGTGTATGTATATGATGACAGACATTGCTATTGCCTAACCAAGTCCACGCTTACCTCCCATATTTAAAAAAAACAAAATAGATGGTAGAGAATATAACAGGCCTAACAGCAGAGTAAACTGATGGGCTATGTTTATCCTGCAGAGCAGGTACAAGTGAAGGTATAGCAACATAAATCTCTCAGCTACACACATGCTCAACCCAGCTCTGGAGGGAATTAATACACTGGTATGAACAGAAGACTCCAGTTGTCTGGGACTGTAGCATGGTTCTGAATTCACCCCTCTGTTTAGTCTGGCAGCCATGGATCTGTAGAAGGGCAGGTGGGAGGAGTTGTTCATTCCTCCACGAGGCCTTGGCATGAGGTGCCAGAGGAACACAGCCACTGTGCAGTCATTCAAACACAGAAACCTGTTCTGACTGGACCTGAAATTGTGACCGGGGATAAGGGGTGTCTTAAAGAGTTGCCAGCTATGCTTCTCTGAATTTCTGCATTTTGTCTAGTAACGTGTTTGCTTTTCTGCCTATTACCTATATCCAGTTGTGGGCATACAGCACTGAAGCCTCAGTGTTTGCTTGCAGCCAATCCCCTAAGACACAGTTAGGTACTTGCTTAGTCCTCCTGTGGTCTAAGACTAGCGCTGACTCCTGTCATAATTTAATGGGATATTTTAACTCTAAAAGCGTAGTCTCGAAAGGCTAGCTTGTTCTACCATGTATGGCAAATGGATCTGCCTGCTGAGCCACCTGGAAGGCCTCTATTTTTAGGCTCTTTCCTCGGAGCAGTTGTAATTTGAATTGACATATTGTTAGGTAAATGCATGGCACGCTGGGCAGTAATACCTCTGGAACCATGCAAGTCGTTGATTGTTAACAGTACTAGAAACCAGAGCCCTAACTTGCTTTTTGCAAACAGGAAAACAAGCACAGAAGTGTAGCTAGTATAGGACTTGCTTTCAACAGCCAGAGCTGAGCAGTCTTAACAAGTCAGTTATTCAAAGAGAGCAAGCGGATGATGGACACGTATTTTATTTGTCTGGGAAGAGTTCAGACTGTCCGTTACCAGTTGACATGTGAGGCAGACACAAGTGACTGTAGCCTGAAGTACAGCGTTTAAGTTAGGTACCTAAAGCCTAATCTGTACACTGCAGGTACGCGGGTTTGGCTAACATTGTTATATTTTAAAGAGAGTAACTAAAGTAGTACCAATAGACATTATGAATGTATTTAATTATGAAATTATTTCTTCAGCATGTTCACGCAGTTTATGTGAACTTGATTGGGAATAAGCGTATCTTAAATCGCAAAAAATTTCCACATGCATTTGCTACCTGCACGTACTTGACTGATCAGGTCATATGGATGACTTCTTGCTTTGGCAGTTGCTATTTTATACATAGTGGTAGGCTTCTGTCTGTATGTATGTATGTTAATTCAGAAAAGAGTAGGCATTGGCCTGCAGCATTTCTCCCATAAAGATAATATGCATTCTACAACTGTGGTAGATTCACCGAAGGGAAAAGCAGAGGGACCATTTCATCCTTTTGTTCCTTACTGAAGGGTGAGAAGTCATATCTGGCCAAGGCAAACCTTCCAGGAGCGAATCCAGTCCTGATACAAAGCTATTAAATGACTAAAAATTCACTATCTCCTTTGGTAGTTTGATCTGCTAGTTAGTCAGCTTGCTTTTAAAATGTATTCTCGATTTATCTCCCACTTCGTTTGAGACGTTTGTTATCTTTATGTGTTTCTGTGCTCGCTTACAAAATTATTTATTTGTTAGTGTAATGCCTTTTTATAAATAAGCACATCACCTCTTGTTCCCCTTTTTCAATAGATGAAACATGTTGAACTCTTCTCTTACTTTAAGGCATTTTTTCCCAGATCTTCAGACTTCTTCCTCACTACACAGCTGCTTATAGTCCATGGTCACAAAAGCCCTGAGAGCTCATGCCCGCAGTCCTTTCCAGGGCCACTGCTTTGGCAGGGTACAATCCCCTAATCTGTAGATACTTCCATATTTTGTTTCTACATGTACGGCCTTTCATATTTCTCTATTGAAACACTTTGTTAAATCATCTCAGTTTACCAAAGCGCTCTCTGTGTTGTGCTGACAGATAAATCATTATGTACCACTTTGCCAATCTTTGTTTCATTCACAAAAGGAATTAGCAAATACTTTGCATGTATGTGGATCCTCAGGAAGTTAGCTTGAATGTGTTTCTGTGTGTATTTGTGTGTGTGTGCAGATGCATGCTTCTGTTTGCTTTGTTATCCCTGTTAAATGTTGGATCCAGAGCTATTATTTCTGGTCCGTTTTTCCCAGATCAACTCTGACAACTCTACCAAGACATATTTGCTTGGAGATCTGATCTCCTGTTTGTTCCTGTTGTGTTTTAAGAATAGGGAAGTCTAACTCTATCTCTGCAAAAAGCCACGTGGTGAAGCTTTGCCAAATGGAAAACCTGTGCATTCCCAGGAGAGCAGTAACACTTATATTTGCTGGGTTTGTGTGTTGCGTGTACAAAGGGATGCAGTTTAGGTGCTAGTTTTTGTTAAATTGTGAACAAGGGAATACTTTGATTCCACTCAGTCAATTTGCAGCAGTCTTTCCTTGCTCTGAAATACTGTCAAAATCTCAGTAATCCATATCCTGCCTCTAAAAACATGCATTCATTGAGTTTAAAATGATTTCCACTTAGTTTTGTGTTCAGAAGGCTGGCAGACCAGTGTATTGTCTGGCAATTTGAACTGACTGTAGTACTTTTCTTCTGTAATATACCAAGGTGAGTAAGTCAATAGAATACTGATCTGTTTGGTCTCAGACTTTTTGTTGAATTAATATATATGCCCCAGATGTGCAGTCATATCTAGAAAATCGGTAGCATGAAGCACTTTATTTCTGCTGAAGTACAGAACTGTTCTTGTGACATGGAGGGAAATTAGAGGGTAATAATTTCTCTGGCACTATTGATAAGAGGGCAAGAGGAAAGATGATAAAATCTGCTTGTTGATACTGGTTGCTAGGCAGAGCAAAGTGATGGTCTTTGCCATTGCTGTTTGGATCTCTATGGCCAGAAGTTCTTTGTGTAGCTGTGAAAAAACTGACAATGAGTGATTGAGGATTCTAGAACACAGAGCTGTACAAAACTGGGAGTCATTTTCTGGTTTGTCCCCAAGCATTCTTTACTCTGACAAGATTATGTGTATACCTCCACCTGTGCTGTACCTCTGTCCTCTAGTTAGAAAATGAGAGTGATACTACTCTGCTTTATGGTTGTGAAGAGAGCAAAGTAACGCTAAAATGAACTCACAGTTGTGACGTATTCCTAAAACAAGGGGATGGAAGGCAACATGACTCGATAGATTAAAACTGCTCCCTAAGTTCACTCAACTATTGTATTAGATCCCTATTAATTACAAAGGAATCTAGCTCCAATGGCATTGCTTATTGTGATTGTAGAAAAAGTCAAGAATCTACCAAGTATATATTGTTTCTTTCCCACTAGAATGTCTGTTTCCAGATAATGCAGCAAATGGTTCCAGTCAGTCAGGCACTGCTAGTATACCTAACTCAGCAAACCCTGTAGCTGTTTAGAAATCCAGGTTAATTGTGGGACATACTTTGACCCTACTTGTCAAAACAATCTAACTCAGGGAGAGGGTATCTACCAAGGCTGCAGCATATTCCTGTGGGATATGGAAACTTCTTCCCTGTGTAATGGAGGACGTGATTAATTCTGACTGTGTTGACACAAGAAAATTATTGAATAGGATTTCCTCATGAATGGGCAAATCCATTCCCAGCAGAAAACCATTACGGAGATGTCAAACATACTCCCATTGTATTCTGAAAACCCACACGAGGGTCACATAAAAACAGCTCACAGTGTGCACAATTAGAAGTTACAGAGAAGAATCTACAAACTTGTGCATTTTGTAGTATTATGTAGTTATAGAACAATATGGAGAAGACTCATTTTATTGAAGAAAAAGGTGAGCTCTGCAGCCTCCCTGTGTCTCCTCAGTCTCTGTCTCTGTGTTTTGAATAGCAACCACCTATTAGTCTGTAAAACTCTGGGATTTTGGTTCATGCTTCTGTGTGTCCAGAGACTCTGGTTCCCACTCAAGGCACTATATAATCACATTCCACATTTTAAGCAGCTTAACAGATCACTGGCTCAGTTCATCCTTCTCCAGACACAACTTCAGGACCATCTGGAATGAGGCAGCCCATGAGGGAAGAATAGGTGGCAGCAGTTAAAGCTGAATGAGGCAGCCATCATAGTAGATGATCAGGTAGAGAGGTGTCTGCTTGAAGACATGTGCCGACACTTGGTAACTTCAGTTAGTGAATCAGGAGACTGGAGGAACCTTTCATGACAGCAAGGGTAGGATTTACTTCCCTAGTGTAAAGTTTTGCCCATCAGATGCTCACATCAAGGCTTGTCACAACATAGCTCACTTTATAGCCACTGGAGAAAAGGAGACATTAGCAGAGAGTCCAGCCCATTATAGATACAGTTATATACATTTAGAATAAGGAATTGTGCCTCCATTGATTATGAAGAGAGACGAGTAAATGACTTAGATCTACACTGCAGATGTCCATCTTTGGTCAAACAAATCATACATCTGAGTGATGCATTCATTACTATTATCCTCTAGAAAGAATCATAGAATAGAATCATAGAAACTAAGGCCCTTGACAAATCTGATCACTTTTTGCTTCAAATGCGAGGTGCTCATCATTTTGATGTTGGGCAACAAATCTGTGCATGTGTAGGTGGGTAACAATTGACCTGCATATACTTTTCCTCTACTGAGAGGATGTAAGAACAAGTAACAAATATTACTCGTGGTGCTCTAAGCACCGATGAAAGATATTTTGATGCAAGGTAATGGATGTAGTATAGATGTATAGAATTCCCATTGAATTCAGTAAGATTTAAGTGTGCATTAAAGTCCTTGAGTGCTGCACTGACTAAGGTAAGCTCCCCTTAAACAGCAGTCACCTTTATGTTGCTCCATTAAGCTCACTGAAGTCAGTGGAAAGACTTGCAGCTCTTAAAAGTCACAGAGAGGTAACTTACCTCTCTATGAAGTTCTAAAATCCTCTTTTAGCAACTGTTGAAAAGCTCTGCTCATGAGTCATAAAGACTTCTCTTTTTTATGACCATTTCTGGCAGGTACCTTTAGGTGGACAGAGTAGCGTGTCCTTATGGAAGGTATAGCTAGGTGTGAATACCATTTGATATTTTCCTGGTGCCACAAGAGGACTAGATACATCAGCACCAAGTATTACAGCAGTTAACAGGATCGGTGTGACTGCAGGGGCCCTCTTTACTATCTAGTTGTGTAGATTCCCTTGGAAGAGCTTACTGCTTATCGTGGTCATAATACAAAAGAGTGCTTGACAGAGCACAAACTCTCAAAACAAACAAGAAAAAAAAATTGATTATTTCTGCCATCTCATTCATATATTGGACACCTTCTAACTAAAATGTAAAGAGGACGTGGATATCATCTATCTGGACTTCTGTAAGGCCTTTGACATGGTCCCCCACAACATCCTTCTCTCTAAATTGGAGAGATACGGATTTGATGGGTGAACTGTTCGGTGGATAAGGAACTGGCTGGATGGTCGCATCCAGAGGGTGGTGGTCAATGGCTCGATGTCCACATGGAGAGGGGTCACAAGTGGTGTCCCTCAGGGATCCGTACTGGGACCGGTGCTGTTCAACATCTTCATCAATGACATAGACAGTGGGATTAAGTGCATCCTCAGCAAGTTTGCTGACGACACTAAGCTGAGTGGTGCGGTCGACATGCCAGAGGGACGGGATGTCAACCAGAGGGACCTGGACAAGCTAGAGAGGTGGGCCCGAGCAAACCTTGTGAAGTTCAACAAGGCCTAGTGCAAGGTCCTACACTTGGGTCGGGACAGTCCTCATTATCAATACAGGCTGGAGGATGATGTGATAGAGAGCAGCCCTGAGGAAAAGGACTTGGGGGTACTCGTGGATGAAAAGCTGGACATGAGATAACAATGCGTGCTTGCAGCCCAGAAGGCCAATTGCATCCTGGGCTGCATCAAAAGAAGCGTGGCCAGCAGATCCAGAGAGGGGATTCTCCCCCTCTACCCTGGTCTGGTGAGATCCCACCTGGAGCGCTGTGTCCAGCTCTGGAGCCCTCAGCACAAGAAGGACATGGACCTGTTGGAGCAGGGCCAGAGGAGGCCACGGAGATGATCCGAGGGCTGGAGCACCTTCTCCTATGAAGACAGGCTGAGAGCTTTGGGGTTGTTCAGCCTGGAGAAGAGAAGGCTCCAGGGAGACCTTATAGCAGCCTTCCAGTACCTGAAGGGGGCCTACAAGAAAGCTGGGGAGGGGCTGTTTGCAAGGGCATGTCGTGATAGGACTAGGTGCAATGGTTATAAACTAGAGCAGGGCAGGTTTAGATGAGACATTAGGAAGAAGTTCTTTACAGTGAGGATGGTGAGACACTGGCCCAGGTTGCCCAGAGAGGGGGTGGAGGCCCCATCCCTGGAGACATTCAAGGCCAGGCTTGATGAGGCTCTGAGCAACCTGATGTAGTTGAAGATGTCCCTGCTGACTGCAGGGGGGTTGGACCTTTAGAGGTCCCTTCCAACCCAACACATTCTATGATTCTGTAAGAATCAAGACATTTTGTACATTTTCCTGACAGAAGATGTGTTAGGCATATGGTAGGTTTTGGAATTTATTGATTAACTCTCTGAGTCCCTGCCACAGCTTTCTAGGAGCATCAAGCCCCTTAGGAGATTATATCCATTAAGATACTGGATGCTATTAGGAGTCTCACGGTTAGTGGAAGAATGATCTTGAGAATCTCACTGTTAATACAAGTTCAAAAACTCGGTGCATAGAGCCATGGGAAAGGAACCAGTTTAGAATGTTTTCTGTCCTCCAGAAGTAAAGAATTAGGCTATGGGGTTTTTGAACTTCAGGTACTAACTACTATTTCATATACGTAAGTGCTAGATATAACCCACATGTCACAAATTCTTCAGTAGCAACTACTATATTAAACCTTGCAAATACATAAATCAACTAAGTGATCTTATTTATGTTGTTGGTAGTGTGAAATCTGAGAATCCTGCTTTTATTTGGACAGATCTTAGTGATCAAGTAAGTTTTTTTCCAAGTAAAAGACAAATTCCAAGTAAATTTCAGTCTTTGTTGCAAAGAATAAATAAATGAGCAAGCATATGTATTGGTCACACAGCACTGCACAGTTGGAAGGCATAGCAGGAACACAAAACAGTATAATTGGGAGTCTAAGCAGACTTTTAAAAACAGTGGGTTTAGTCACACTTATTTAAAAAGTTAATAAAATAAAATTCTCTTTTCGGCATTGTACTTATTTTAGAATTTCATGGGATTCCAGGTAGTTGCCTGAACTGTTTACAGAATCACAGCATCACAGAATGGCAGGGTTTGAAAGGGACCTTCAGGCACCATCTAGTCCAACCCCGCTGCCAAAGCAGGGTCACCTAGAACAGTTTGGACAGGAACGTGTCCAGGTGGGTTTTGAATATCTCCAGAGAACTGTTTAGTTCTGCTTTTGTATAGTAATTGGTTATATCATTCCTTCTGCTCCTGAGGTCTGGAGGTGGAAACTGTACATCCTAATTAATCGGTGCGTTTGTTATTTTTATTGTCATTGTGGGATTTGGAATTGGTTAGGGTTCTTTTCTTGCTCATAGCAGTGTTTGGACCCATTTGTGTTTTGCCCTGTGAGTGTAAAAAAATGCCTCAGGCCTAAAAGAAAACCTGTACATTCTCAGAAACATAGTGACTGATAAAATAACTTTGGAATGTATAGCTTTAAGCATTGGCTTCAATGATACTTGAGCACATTTGTAATGCCAAGCATAAATGCTAGTCTGGTATTTTTTCATCAACTTTCATATCCAAATACACATTTCTCTCTGGCACAACCTCTTTGAAATACAAGAATTTAAATCTCAAATATTTGCTTCTTGATGTCTGCAAGGTAGGTCCTCACTTAAGCAGTTAACCTGTCTTCGAGAGAAAGGTGTTGGTTACTCAATGACTGCTTATTTGCAGTAAATCTTTTTCAAAGCATGGTCTGAATAAAAGGGCTTCAACTCTGCTCTCGGTCTCACTGAGTAAATACACAGGAATTCATCCCAATGTCATCAGTGGAGTTACACTAGAATTTCTTATATTAAACCAGATTTTTAAAAATTCATTGTTCTACCTTCTGTGGTGGCATAAAGAATTCAAATTGCCTTTGCCGTCTGGAGAGGACAGTTGGATCATTTTTCCCAGGGAAGTGAACAGCCCACTGGTAGAAACATGATATATTTTAAGTTTGCCTCTCCAACTGATCTTGTCAGCTGCAGCAGTTTAAATACAGTTTCTTCAATGATATTGTTAGATCTTGGATTTTTCTTTTATTTTGAGTCTCAAAATATTTGGTACTTCTCGAATGCAGGAGCTTCCAAATTAAGAGTACAAGGCAAACATCACAGATTCGCGTTGTTATGTTTTTGGGGTGTGAGAGTGTGTGGAAGATAACATTTGTGGATGTAGAAAACGTCAAGTAAATTGTTAGGCAGTTATTATTTTAAAATAGATCTCTTTCTTTGAAGGCCTAGTTTAAAACACTGGAATTGGCAATGCTAAAGTAGAAATTCTTTCGGAAAAGATCCTGAAGCTGTAGTTTCGGTATTGTGCAAAAGTCCATCTTAATCTGAGTGATGCTGTGAGGGCATCCTTTTGCATGTGTAGTAGGGTGGTATAGAATTGTGATGGAAGGAGAAGAGAGGATAAGATGATCAGGTGAAAGGAAAGATATTCCTTAATAACATTAACTTGCTTTATTTTGGAACAATGATGTAGGACAGTTAAAGTTTTGAGATGCCGTTGGCAGTCAAGGAACCAAATCATTCGTTTTGTATTCACAGCATATTTGTAGTCCATGTTGCTCAGCATCACTTGTTTTATGCCAGAAGTTGTATCTACATGTGTTGGGGGAAGGAGCGGGTAGATTTCTGCTGTGTTACATCCTTATCACAGACTCCAAAAAATAAGCAAATTCCTGTTATTCTAGATCTAAGGAGTGGGTACATGGAGGCTGTATGCAGTTTTGTTACATGTGTCTGTCCATCTGAATGTCAGTGGATGTGATGTATGAATATCTAAGTGAAGATTTTTTTTAAAAGTACACTGTTTAGATGGAGCACATACTGGGTAAGAAGCCCTCCCACTGATGTGTATTTCTTTGGTCATTGCCTACATACATACATATGGATTTATGTAAATGTGCACATATACATGTGTAGCTATATAGACTCTGGAAATGAACCCTCGGTTTTGAGCTTGTGTCTTGGTTGCCAGCCTGCCAATACGATTAGAAGATAGTATGGCTGAGACACAGATTACTGCAGAGGTGGATCATTCTGTTTTCCAAATGCTGCAGTTTGTGCTTCTTGGATTATGTCTCACTCACGGTCTACGAGTGCGGTTAGGGTGAGATGTGTTGTTCAGCAGCTTGAGATTGATCATTGTCAGTACCACTTAGGGACTTGCTTTATTGTGTGACAAGTCGGTAGGTGCCTGAACTGCAAGGGAAGGTTTTGCGTCATTCATACATTTGCTGTTTAACGAACAGCACACTTTGGACTCCTTTGACAATGCTGCTCCCATAGCCCCATCTTGGTTTTGACTTGAGATAAAGCACTGGACCACCACTCTTAAGTTCAACTTGAGCTAAAAGATCAAGTTAGAGAAATAAATAACTTGCTAGTAAAGGAGCACAAGAGGAAATGTATATCATACTTAGACCAGTGGGGTGTACAAAATATTGTCAAAGCTGGACAGTATTATTGCACATACTTCAAGGATAATATAGACCTCAAACAAATTCAAAAGACCCCCAAAAGCCTCACTTCAGTGGGGAGAAAAAAGTGAAAATATATGGTGTAGAAAATGGCTTTTATCCCAGTCTGATTATTAACAGTGTACCTCTTTGTCCAAGACATCATCAATTATACCTTTTCCCCCCAGAGCTGTTTACTGTAAAAATCTATTTTCAGAGCTATACATAGTAGCAACAACAAGAAGAAGAAAGGCAAAGAAAAACGACATTTTACCCTTCAGGTACAGAGAAAAGAATCTATTAGTGGTAGGGGATGCTATTTTAGAAGCGTTACCACTGTCCCACTTATTCACTGGTCTGATCCATCCCTCTACCTTTCAAAAACCTGTAACAATAGCAGGAAAAAAAGGCTTTAGAAATATATGCGTGTCTCGCTCCTGTTTAATTGGTGTGTTGGGTGACTGAGCTCAAAAGACTTTTTCCTTGTCAGTCTCTGTCCCAGTTCCTGCACTGCTGTGAGAGGCTGTCCTCACCATGTTCCTGCTGTGTGTAACACAATGCTCAAGCACAGCTGCAGAAGACTTTGGGTCCCTCTGCTGTATATTGCTGTCACTGACAGCAGGAAGGAAGATGAACTGTGTTGAAAAGCATGGATGCACATAGTGCCTTTTTTAACTGCAGGGGAAAGTGACATTTATTTCTAACTGCAGTGAAGCACTTAAGTACTGTAAGGGCCCAAATCCCCAATCTGTGTAAGCCCTGCTCCACACAAACCTGCTAAGGCTTTTGCCCAATTTTAAGGCTCCATGTTTTAGGGGCAGAGTGCGAGGGAGTTTGAACAGCATGAAGTTTGATCATGTTTACTTTGACCATCAAATAGTTCTAGAAGCTTGAAGTCACTGGAGTTCAGCGCACAAATCCTGACCTTACTTTTATCTAGGTAAACTCAAGAGCAAAAAAAAGCAAATAGCCTATGAGCGTGTGACAAATAATCCTTACAGAGTTAGATCTGCTCTGGCTTTAAGGCAGTTTTGTTTCTGGAGATCCTCCCCTATGTGATAGTTACACTTGAAATTTACTTTGCTTAGGAACTGGCTAGTGTTTAGACTGGAAACCAAGACAGTGTAACCTTGCAGAAGTTATTAAATTGCATATGACCCTATTTGCAAGTTTGGCATATTAATCCTCTTCTTGAAGAAGGGCAAGAAAAAGTCTATTAAGTTTCCTAGGAGGAAGACTGCTGTGAAAGTGAGCATCATTGCAATTCACATGCTTGAGCGAGACCTGACTACAGTTTGCTGTGAGCTCTGCAGCATTAGCAATATTTTCTTCATTCTGTTGTACTGAGATTTTATAATTCTATTACTTTAAAATCAATCTAACACGAAGGCAAATCAGCCTATGGAATGGAAGTGTACTTCAGTGCATACACTCATCCTTTTTAATATCTTTAGACAGGGGTACATCCCATTGGAATAAGTTTATGCCTATGTTATGAAAAGCTTAATATGGGAAATTGAGGCATACACATCCTTCAGATTACTCACCTGCCCAAAAGCTTGTCCCATTTTTCAGATTACACCACTGCCATTGAATATGTATGATTTTCATAATGATCAATATTTAACAGCCCTGAAGAACTCCAAACTTTTACACATCTATCAAATGATTCAAGCAGAAAAACTTGCCCTATCCTTGCATGTGGCGATCTTAAAAGGGAGAAAGTTTGCTTTCCATGGCTCATCCAGTTCTTAATAGGCGAGCCAGTTTCTGTCTGGGAAGAGAACCGAAATCATTTAATGCTCTCTATCCAGTAATCAAGAGAAGGCATTGATTCTGGCTCTCTGATGTGAGCATGTGAGCTAGATTTGTTCTTGAGGCCCTAGTTACCAGTGCCATTCTCTAGTCACTCTGTCTTCTTTCTAACCCTATCTCAAATTCATAAGACACTCTTTATGATGTCCCCCATCCTAGTTAGTCCTGAGACTGTGTGACAATGAATTGCAGCTGCACAACACAAGTGTACGGAAAAGGTGAGTGCTATGAATGAGGAAGTAATCATGGAAAACTGCTTTTTTAATTCTCCCCCACACCCCTATCCCTCTCATCCATGCACACATTGCCCTCACCAAGATTTTGTAGGTGGAATTACTAAGGTTCAGGGAGCAGCAAGAGCAGGGCTGTTCCACAAGGAAAGGCAAGCCAGCAGCTGAGAGAGACCACAGCACAGGCAGGGGCAGCAGCCTCACCAACGGGGCACAGTCCCACAGTACCTCAGGTGGGCATGCAGGACAGGGCTGGTGGCAGTAATAGATTCCATCAACAGTCCAGCCATCTTCAGGCAAAGAACAAGTCAGGTCCAAGGTCAGTCCAGGAAAGCCAAATAACAGCTCAGGAACAAGCACGGAAACAGATATACCTACAAGATAGCTCAGGCCAGGACTGGGTGCCCAGGCCTGGTCTTGAATGGAGCTCCTGGAGCAAAGAGCGAAGATTGTTTGGGGAGGGCTGGTGGGGCAATTGAGGCCTATTGGTGCACTGAGGACCCTGACACTACAAGTTGAATAGTGATCTGTCTTTAAAAGATGAGTGCTCGCTTTCCTGTCTCCTCACACAGTGCTGGCTGGCATTGTGAACAGAGAGTTGCTGTTCCCTTCATTTGACTGAAATGAATCCATTAAAGCCAGTCGCAGCCTGACCATTGCAAGCAATTTATGGTAAAGCAATTCTGTTGTTTTCCAGTGTCATCACAAGCCAATTTGAAATGCAAGTTTATCTTCCCATTTCTTTAACTGCTGTTTCCTGCGAATTCATAGGATAGAATAAATGAAGAGCACATAGTAATAAATTACTCTTGTTCAGGCTGCTGGGTGTGCAAAACTGCAGACAGAGCAGGACGTCACATCATTGTTATGGTGACAGCGAAGTCACTGAAGGATGATCCTTTCCCCGTCCTCAACTCTAGTCATGAAAACTCAGCTATGATATCTCTTTAGTCCATGATGTATGCCAGCTACCACTCATTAAGTGGCAGTAGAGAACTTGGATCCATCCCTACCACATCTGATTTATTAACCAATAATTGGGAATCTTTTCTAAAGGAAACAACTTGTTTCTACCTTCCTTCATACATAGAGCAGCTTGAGGCAGGGCTATCTTTTATTCCTTAATTCCTAACTATTTATTTTTGAGGCAAAAAAATAGCTGACTTATTTCCTAACCACTCCAGTGTCTTCATATCTAACAGCCTCTTCCATGGACTGTTGCTGAGCTTTCTTTTTAGACATTGCATCTTAGTTTCTGCTCCACAGGATACTTTGTTCCAATTCAAGACTAAAATATTAGGCTCTTCCCCAAAAGAGAAACTCCATATTTCAGTCAGATGCTGCAGCTGAGTGGTAAGTCCTTTCAGTCCCATACAGGAGAAGCACTAAAGAAGTTGCTTATTAAGGGAGAAGCTATGTTTTCTCATTTGGTGTCATTGTTCTGAAGTGCTATTTAGTCATGGGCCTCGTGCCTTGCGCCTGCCTGAGATACTGCATCTAAAAAGATGGTTTAAAACATACTTTGCATCAGATTCCTGAGAGTTAAAGTTGATCTGACAACATTCAGTGCCATAACTGGTCGTCTTTGTATTCCCTATTTTAGCACATTCTTAGTGAGAGAGCTTTGTGATAATCTCTCCCTAATCCTGCAGAAACCTGGTTTTTACTAGGCTGCCAAGGGCTGTGATCTGCAGAAGTTGGATTTGGGATATAGATGCACTCAGGAGCATGGTTGTCTCTTACACCTGATGGTGTCTTCCCAGGAATGATCACTCTGATTCTCAGCCTCTTATTTTTGACTCTTATTTTTCGCTACTAAGAAGAGCCTCTGAAAGCAAGGGATTCTTCCACAAATAAGCCATTACGAGCCCATTGGTCTTCCGTTTCCTTTTTGATGAGAAATGAGCCTGACTTCTACCTTCAATTTATTGATCAAAGAGAAGGTGGCTGCCTGAGTTGCAGCTCACGTCCTCCAAAATAAACTAAACATTCCTGTGTAGCTCAATACATTGAGTCTTGTACCAGTTTGAACAAGACTGCAACTGGTGGCCCAAGAGGAGAGAGGTGCTGCATTTTTTTTTTCTACCAAGACATCTAATGTCATGGCAGAGGATATAAATATTAACAAATAATTGGTGTTCTGGTTAATAAAGGAACCCATTTTCCATCGTCCCAGGAGCAGACATTGTTTTCTGTAGAAATCCAGCAATCTCTGACACAGAGAACAGATCTGTTCACAATTCATGACCTACACGGAAAGGTTTTCTAAAAAAATCAAGAGTCAGGGATTGGATCTTGAATAATTAATGAAAATCAGAAAATAGTCAATACCCAAGAAGGTCTGATAAGTATTTCACAATTGCAGCAGCATCCTCACAGACTTTATTCCTGTTGTTCAGTTAACATCTTTGAGTCCCTTATTAGTCTCTGATTTCTTTCTGTCATACCCATAACCATCCTGACTGAATGCAGGGACAGGCAATTCTGTCACTGTCTCTATTAAGCTCACAGCATTCGTTTCTGAGTTACCACAACAACAAGGATTACGTGACAAGCAAATGAAGAACCAGTCAGATAATGGAGTTTTTAAAATGGGGATTACTGGTGCTGAAGATGTAATGGCTTCTTTGATGCTGTTACTATCTATAGCATAAATCCTTCTCAGTCTTTGGATTGTTGACCTGACACACTGAAAAGGCTCCTTTGCAGCCCCTATTGTCCAAAGAAAGGGAAAAGCTTTGAGCACAGACATCTTCAAGGCACAGGAAAAACACAAGGCCAAGAGATAAGCTTGGTAATTTGAAGGCATTTTATTTCTTTCAAGCACAATCCCAACGTTTTAGCAGAAACCGATATCCCGATTTTATCTGTGTTGCTTTTTCTCCAAGGTGTGCACTCAGTACTTTGTAATTTCTAAAGATATCCTGAGCTGATTTCCTCAGGGCCAGAGCAGGAGCCTTGCAAATCAGCATCTGCTGAAAAGGACTGTCTAGTGAAATTTTGGAAAAACCAGTTGTCCTGACACTTTGTCCATTGTACCTCTTGGAGTGTCTACAGGCCTCTCAAACAGTATGATTAGATGTATACCTATACTCAAGAATAAACAAATAGCTGAATTTTGGAATAACTAGGTTGATTGTTCTTGGTTTGGGAGATACCAGTTAAAGGCAGTGGAATAATTTGTAGAAAGGTGAGAATTTTTAGCCTTTGTCCTTAAGGTAATGCCAACTCCCTGCGGAGCTCTTAACAAGAACTTGCTCTCTCTGAATTCTGCAAACACGAACTGTTTGTGCTTTCATCCAGAGACCTCTTGAGGTGTTCTACAAATAGTTTATCAGGCTCATAGTACTGTGAGGAAGTAGGGGAATGTAATTCTCCCCATTTTACAGATACTAGATGAAATTCTTTCATGAATTAGGGCAACATTATGCTTTATAGCAGAGTTGTGAAGACTGCCTGCAGGAACTTAACAAGTGTAGCTATGCCTCACACACATACACACAGACACACATGCTCCCTTGCTAGGTTCTCTGATTAGTCTCTGGTTTTGTGAGAGCTCTGTGGGATATCTGGAAATTATCATGTGTTGGACCAGTTTCAATTTGCACTAACTTATGTGAGTAAAAGAAAACTGAGGGGTGAGGTTGAAGGCTACACTTGTATAGAAGTTGCCTCCCTTGTTTTTGACTCTGCTCCTCAGCTGCATTCAAGGACAGCCACAGGGAAACTTAAGAATAGCGGGACTCATTCAAGTGTCTTTTCATACAGATACCTTATCATCGCTGTCACCGTGAGTCTCTGTTACATAGCAGATGCTGTCACTCAGTGCGTGAACGAGCCTCCCACTCATGCTAACACATTTGTTATGTTACACTGCCCAAGTTCACAGATGCTGGTGCTTCCTTTTGCTTGAAACGTCCATTGTTGCCTGTTTGCAACTAAGGACTCAAAAGAGTTGTCCAGGAACTTGAAGCAGGTAAAGTGTACTTTTGCAGTAACTTCCGCGTGTTTTCCTGTGCTTTCCCTTTCTGTGCTGCAGTTCTGTATATCATAGCTGTTCAGGTATTTGTGCTCAAGCCCTTCATTTCCACACGTTTTGAATATTTCTCTCTTATGAGTTGTACTGTTCATGTAGCAGCAACATCTCACTGCTGGGAAGCTCTCTTGGGCTTTAGCCTATGCTATCTTTGCTCCATTCTGTTTCCCTTCCTTCTCATTATAGCATTTCATAATGAACTAAATTTCCCTCCCCCCTCATATTCAAACCCTTCAGCTCTTGGTAGGTGGCTATCATGGGCCCCTAGTCATTGCTGAGACAAGCTATACATCTTTGATTTTGTTAAATTTAATCTTTCTTCACCAGTCAGTCCCTTCAGCTCCCTAATCACTTGTGTTGCTCTTTTCTCAACTCCCTACAAAGTCAGTCAATATCTTTACGATAATAAGGACCCCATCACAGAACACCATGTTATAGATGCAATTTCACCACAGTGGTAAAGAAGACATTTTACTGTTTTATTTTTTTAATAATACAATGCCACTGCAGATTCTCCCTCAAAATTGCTTTGTTTTCTCTTCTGATATACTTTAGTGAAAACTTACTTCCAATTTTCTGTTTATCCTAAGGCCTCAGGTTTTGGCCATGGTCGCACATAGTACACAGGACTTGGGAAAGCTATTTGCCTTAAGTTATTTGTAAGAACAATCCAACTTCTTTTGATTGTTTTTTGTGCATGGGAAGGATGGCGACCTTATTTATTAGGGTGGACAGAGCTTGTGTCAAGAGTCCCTCAAGGCATACCAGTTTACATAGAACTAAATTCAGGTAATGAGTCATGGCCAAAGCTGAGAACAGGAGACAGGAACTCTGGTTGCTAAATTTCTGCATCAGCCTTTGACCTCACACCTCAGATACACAGGCACCTTCACGACTGAGGAATGGCCGCTATCTGAAACTGCTTGCGCTTTTAACTGCCTTTGGCAAGCTGAACAGAATCAGTTACAAATTTATGTTTATCTAGTGTGCAAGCACACCAGCGCTGGTTGTCTGCAAGCCCCTGGAGGGGAAAGCAAGGGAGTTTATTCGCAAAAGCAGCTATACACATTTGAGACTGCACTGTGTGAACTGATCTGTTTAGATTGGAGCTGGTTTAGGTGTTATCTGGTGCATAGATAGTGACAAGGTGAAACTGTGCAAATGGAAAATTAGCTGACATATCAAAGTGTTGTAACAGAGAAACAGCATTGGTATATTGAACTGGGTTGGTACTCGGGAGACCTGGGCCCAACACCTGCTTCGCCACCGAATGACTACGTGGGCATGATTAAATCACCTTCCCACCATCATCCTCTCTTTGCTCTTGTTGTGATTTAACCCCAGCTGGCAGCTAGGACCACGCAGCCACTCGCTCACTTCTCTTCCCCCCAGTGGGATGGGGAGAAGAATCAGAAAAATAAGGAAAACTTGTGGGTTGAGGTAAAGACAGTTTAATAAGTAAAGCAAAAGCCCTGTGCACAAGTAAAGCAAAGCAAGGAATTAATTCTCTACTTCCCAGTGGCAGGCAGGTGTTCAGCCATCTCCAGGAAAGCAGGGCTCCATCATGTGTAATGGCTACTTGGGAAGACAAAATGCCATAACTCTGAACGTTCCTCCCTTCCTTCTTCTTCCCCTAGCTTTATATGCTGAGCACAATGTCATATGGTATGGGATGTCCCTTTGGGCAGTTGAGGTCAGTTATGTCCCATGCCAACTCCTTGTGCACCCCCAGCATACTTGCTGGCAGGGCGCTGTGAGGAGCGGAAAAGGCCTTGACTGTGTAAGCACTGCTCAGCAATAAGTAAAACATCCCTGTGTTATCAACACTGTTTCCAGCACAAATCCAAAGCATAGCCCCATGCTAGCTACTGTAAAGAAAATTAACTGTACCCCAGCCAAAACCAGCACACCTCTCTGACCCTTTATCTAGAACATCTACTCTCTGAAACAACAGTTGCCTGACAAAGGCAGTTTTATGCAGTGCCTAACGCAGCAGAGCCTGGGTTTAGCTAGGATTCTCCTATAAATCACCATAATGAAGCCCATCACAACTGAACAGACTACAGAAATAGAGCAGAGTGATAACCCCCTCACTAAGTTATTTGAACTGCAACGGGGCTAAATCCCACAGAATCTGCTGAGGGCAAGACTGGCAGCAAAGGGAATGCAAGGAATCTAAAACACGTGTGAGCTAAGATACACTGGGACAAGAATACTTGGCTGTAAGCTGGCCACAAGTAAAATTTAGACTGAAAAGTCTGGAAAGAGCTTTGTAAGCATCAAGCCAGGGATGTTCTGGAAGAGTTTCCCACTAAGAAAGTTGGAGACAAAAGACCTCACTTTTTGTACTAACTACAAATGCCCTCTTTAAAGTTTATTAGTAACAGGATATAGGGCTTGCTTAATACTTTATTAAAACATGGGCAAGTCATGAAGTTTAGGTACAGATTCCTACTCCACATCTTTCTTTCTCAAAGCTATGTCAGATCTTCATTCCTTCTCTGTTCTTTTCTAGCTTTAATTTCTATGATGAATTTCATTCAGTTAACTTGAACAAGAATCTCAAACAAATTTGTGAAATAAACTAAGCTCAGATCAGAGAGTTTGACCTGTCTATTCTAAACCTTAGAAACTGTGGATTCACAGTCAGGACTTTTGCCAAGACTTTAGTCTGGAGCATATTGCCATAATGGAGATAATTTGTCCCTTGATTGCATCAGTCCACTTAAGGAAGTTTGTAACTTAAGTGTACAAGCAAATGCACATTCTTCACAATCAGTAGGAATTGAGCCTCCGCTCCCCTGCCTGCCGCATTCGATTTATGCAGCACACTCCCTAGGACTTGCCTGTTTCTTAAATAGGTCAGTCAATATGTAAAGTGGAACCTTAGCTAGTTATCGCAGGTGAGAAAATCGGTGCCTTGGGTTTCAGCACAATCTGCTGATACAACCTGGTGGGAAAATGACTGCAGTGTAAAAAGCTACTTTTGTGAAGGAACAAAGCAGAGAGGAATTTGAATCTACTTTAGAGTAGCTGAGAAACTCTGCTTGGTATCTGCCTGCCTTTGTCCCACCTAACAATGCATTTGCTCTAAAGTATATAGCAGAAGAATACGCCCAATACTTCTTGGACTGTAAAATCACAGGAATTCTACCTGAGCAGATCAGTGTCACTCTTGGGCCAGTAGCATGTCTCTGAGAGGACTGCTGGATGTGAAGTCCAGTCTGAGCCAAGCATAACCTCAAGGCCCAGGCAACACTTTTTTGTGAGAGCTGGGTTTACAGCATCTTTTTCTAGAAGGTTTTGCAGGGTAATGCTGACTGGGTGGCAGGACAATCTTACATAGACCCTGCACTTGAAGAATTAACACAGTATGCGGAGTGGGAAATATAGTCTGGATCAGTTGTTTCTGTTTGAGGTCTTCCTTCAGTCTGTTGTTTACTGCTTTGTCTTTTCTCACATGACGGCTTGTCCTGCAAGGCAAATCACAGTTGCTCTGTCCTTTTTTACGGAGTGTTACGTATGCTGCTGAAATTAGAGTCCCGAGACTGCTATAAAGGTACTATCTGATACTGCCCAGTCAGAGCCCAGTACAGAATGTTCTTCAGGGCTGCCGACACTTCTTTCTGAAAACATCTCAGCAGCTTTCCTGGCAAGGAAGGGACCCTTCCTGATGTCTCTACCTTACCTTGCTGTTTCATGTGTCAGAGTGAACCTGATCAAAAGGTTACTGCTACTGAAAGAGGGAAGCTTTTCCTCAGCTACCTCCTACACTCTGCTGCTTTTACTGCCTCTGGCTCTCATTGGGTGCTTTAACAAACGGATGTAGTCCACTAATCAGACAACTAAGAAGAAAAAGAAAAAAAACCCACTTTTTCAGGATTAACGAATAGAAATGTTTGTTTGTGAAGGTCCCAAGAGTGCAAGGAAAGGGGAAGGGAGAGCAGAACTGGAGGATGAAAAAGACCTCTACTCTTTCAGCATGTGGCAGCTGGTAGATCAGCCTGTGAAACCACAGCTATAGTTTCATCCTATTATTTGCTTAAACATTAGGAAAAACTGAAAACCTAGAACCAAGGAGATCTCTCTCCTATGTATGCAAAAATATCTAGAGGGTAATGATCACAGGCCACAAAGCACACGCCTGTAGTTTTCCTTCTAATTGCAGTTCTAGGTATATTTTGGCAGAGTTCAACCCTTCATAGTAAGTATTCTTCTCCTTGAGTGGAATTTAGGCTAGACACGATGTTAAAAGAAAGAATTCGCTTGTCTCAGTGAAACACAGGGTGGTGACTGCATGTCTGTGTTGCTGTTAGAACTTCATCACATTATTCTGGATGTAGACTGTCCTTTCTGCTTCATCCTTAGCCTGGTTTCATCTGTCTGGAAATGGCAGCTGCAAGGTTTGACAAATGGACCGAAAGTGTCCAGCTTCACCACGAGTGCCAGCCTCAGAAACTTGCTTATATAAGGAGCTTCTCGGTAATTCACAGCAGCTATCCCTGCCGGAGCTGCCAGAGTCAGCTGGGAGAACCGTTCTCCTGCTCTCTAGTGGTAGAAGCACAAAAAAAGCCAAAAATGTTCTGCTTCTTCAGAACAAACTCATACGTGCATGCCTTGTTCTTGCTGTGCAGACCTGAAAATGGCTGCCAAATTCCAACTGGGTAACTTGGAAAATGGAAGTATCTAAACTGCTAAAAAAGGAACAAGAAATAGTTTAATCCGGTATATATGTATATGCATAGTGTTATCTGAGAGTGTCACAGCAAGCATTATGCTGAATTCTGGAAGCTTTTAAAGTGAGAACTTTTTGCTTTTCTAGGAGCCCTTGCAGGAATGATTGTGCAGAATGAAAATTTCTCCCTGCCATTAGCAGTAGATGGCCCAGGACACACAGCTGCTCCGTTTGGTTACAGCCAGTAGGTAGCAGCAGGAAGCAGAATCACTTACCAGTTTGCTGCCACTTTGTGCCCGGATAGGCAGAGCAGCACCTGGTGAGCGGCAGAGTGTTTCGTGCCAGGGTTGAACAGCCCAGTGATGTGGTTCATTAGGCAATAAAAGTGGCATGTGAGGCGATCCTGTGTGCTGAAAGAAAGTGGCAGCTTGTTACAGAAGATGGTCATCAGCATTGTCTGACAGGGGCATCTCGAAGGCCACTCCTCGCAATTCTTGGGAAGTCAGGGAGCTGCAGCTCCCTCTTTGGGAGAGCAGGGGTCCTGTATTTAGTCATAGCTAGCTGGTTTCTTGTAAGGGTCTCTAAGCAGGTGCATACTGTCTTTTCAGAGACTGGAAAACTGAGAGATCAGCCAGCAAAACTGAAGGCAAGACTAGAAATAAAAGTCCTTACCCACCACCCTGTCTCTTGTCTCTGGAGTGACTAACTCATTGTTTAATTGTGGCTCACAAGTGTCCACTGAGACATCAGCAGTATTACATGTTGTCCGTGATCCCTTGTGCCGGCATGAACTGCATGGAGTGACCTGTGTGACTACCACTCCACCAGAGACTGGGGTCATGTAGTAAAAGTAGTAATAGCAGGGAGGCTACAGGCTCATTGGCTGCCTCTCAGCTAAGGCCACAATCCTTAAACACATACCTGCAAACACTTACCTATAAATATAGTTGAGTCCATATTAAATTAAAGGTGAATCTGGATTTTAAACGTGCAAGCATTTCAGAACAGTGACGTGTGCTGGAGCCTGTCCACAGTCCTGTATAATAAAATAAACAAAAAGTTCCCGTTAAGGCTTGCTTTAACACAGGCAACTCAGAACAGATGAGTCAGTGCTGGAAAACTGCAGATTATTCCTTTCTCCTTCCCCATCCAGTGGAAAATAAGGAATATAAGCCTTTTCCTACAGTCACCTGCTGACACGTGAGTAGTACATGGTTTGATGCCTGGATAGGCAATCCTCAGCTTAACTGCCTCAGTCGCTGAAGTATCTATTTGAATCAGTGTTGCACAGCACCCTCTTCTGCTGAGAGGTGATGAGAAGTGGAAATCCCTGCTCTGTCTCTCTCTTCCTGTCTCTGATGGGCATTTATGTACTGAAGAACAAGGTAAGTATAAAAACTCAATTACAGCAAATAGGGGAGAATCAATAAAGGAATGAGAAGCTGGCAGCCACACAGATGGGGGTTTATCTCTGCAGCAGAATCCTGACACACGACATTACAAGAACACAGAGTGCTCAGATGAGTTATGAAGATTGATATTTATGATGATGACTTGCAATTGTGCTATTTAAAAAACCCACCTATTTGGTAATGAAAACCTGCTGGCAAGATCTGATCAAAGCGGTGAAATTGCAGGAAGAGTAAAATAAGATCAGTAAATCAAATGCTCTAACTCATCAGCGAGGCACACTACAATTAGGGTTGAATTCAAGAAGGCAGAATTATTGGAATTGCAAGCATAAATCCATGTCATGCATGTGCTGCCATTTCTTCTGGGAAACACACGCTCACCTCTAGCATTTCCAGACTGACCTCTGTCAAGGGCAAAAAGATAACAACTGTCTCTTAACATAATGATTCCCATTGACTGTAGAATGTTTCAGTTCAACAGAGGCTACACAGGCTTTGAGGATCCCCATTTTATTACCTTCAGAAGGCTCTCAGATTTTGTGTCTTCACCATCAGCTTTCACATCAACTTGCACAGAATATAGTCCGTGGTGCTCATCTGCAGAAGTGGCCCACGGTGCGTAGAGCTGGATAGGAGCAGAGAGACCAGGTGGCTGTTGGTGGAGGCTCAGAGACCTTAGCTGACTTTGCCTGGGAGATTGTTCATTGTTATTGATCTGCAATGCAAAACAGCCTTGAAACAGCAGTGCCTTCTACCTTTTCTGACTACAAGCCTTGTGTCTTTTTTTTTTTTTTTTAATTCCACTTGCTGTATTTGTCGTAAGAAAACTTCCAGGTCCTAATCAGATACTTGCCAGAGTATGGTATCTGCAGCACAGGAATCGTAGGTGAATGAGGCCCTCTGAATAATGCAGTACAATCTCTTGTATACTGCATTATTATCTCTTTCCTTATACATTGAAAGAAAAAAAATGTGATACTACCTAGCCATAAATTTCCAGCCTGGGATTTCTTTTTTGGTCAGAGATGTCTACTTAGAACTTTCATATCAGATGGAGATTGAAGCGGGTTGTTCCAGGTCGTGGCAGCTGGTAGATCAGGTTTAGTGGAAACAAACATGTTTTGGAATGCATTTAGGGAAATGCTTAATGAAAGCTGCTTTGAGTTCAGTGACAACAGCTGGATTTTGGTTTTAAGAGGCAATGTTGAAGAAGCACAAGTGGAGAGAAATAGCTTGTTCCAATGGACTGATTACGGAATGAAGAATTAGGAAATGCTGTATTTTAGTGCCTGGCCTGCCACTGTTTTGCTGAGAGGCCTTGGTGAAATCTTTTATGTTCTCTGCAGTGAGCATCTCACTTATTTCATCTCATGTAGCATTAAAGCTTGCTTCAGTCAACAGTCACAAAGGCTAGCAGCTTGATATGGTACAAATGTGTCTTGCTTAGAAAATGAAGCAGTACATATAGTTTCCGTCTTTTAGTAGAGAGGGATATACTGTCAATTGGCATTGTTCCAGCAGTGCAAATGGGAGTGCTAATGTGTGTGAATACCCTGTTCTCGCTGGGGGAAAAACACAGATGTAAGAGTGCCTCTGTCTAGTTTTCCCCTACTTCAGGAAACCCTCTCTCTTTAGTCCCTTCATAAAGAGGAACTAGAAGGAAAGGGAGAATTTATAAGTAAAGAACCCCTCAACTTAATTTGGATTTGGGGGAATCTTTAGCTTTTTAACTTTCTTCCTTTGTAATATGCTGCAGAATGGTGACTAACAACTAGGAAGTGACAGCAAGGCTGTTACAGGTTTTTAATTCTGGGTCCAGCATTGACTTTGTTGTGGTAATCTGGGCAAGGTAACAATTTTTCCTCCCTTTTCCTACACAGCAACTAGACAGAAGGTGCTGAAGGGAATTTGTGCACCTGCGGTAAGTAGCTATTTGGTGCAAAGCAGAGAGTGAACTTACTTCAGTAACTCCATGATTTTCATTCTGTGTATACTGAAAAACTGCTAGAGAGAACTTAGTAAATGAATGGTTAGTTATTATTCAGTCTTCAGAATGGCTCTATCCAGTTCTTTAAAATGCCGGTTTATTAGTCATTTTACTTAGCTACAAGGCTTTAATAAAACATGAAAGGCTAAAGCTGACTTCATTGCATTTGTAAATCCATGCAGTATAGTTACACAGACTGGGAAATCTTGTTATGTTGCCTTCAGTTTCTATAGGAAAATTAATATTATGCACCAGCAAAGTTTACCATTTGTGGGTTTTAATTTGGTTTCACCATTAGGCCACACTGCCACGTTCCCAGCATGATATCTGCAAGAAGCAAAGAGATGACCTCGAGAATCCATTGTGTCTTTCTTTGAAACAAGTCCATATTGAAACTGAAATTGTGATGGTCCAGCCTGGTAGAAGCTCTCAATACTCAGCCCATAAAAAACAGAAGCTTGTATGTACTTGTATTTCCCAAGCATCTGACAAGTGTCTGTGAACCCTCAAGGGATAATGGCCCAAAGGCCATATGACACTGTCATTTTCCATGTAGGCATATAAGGAGTTCCATCAAGAGTATGAGAGAAGCCAAGGAATAGGAAGGAAAAGTATTATCTCAGCTTCAGACACATGTGACTAACAATTCTCCTCCAGGCTGACTTTAATCAGAATGCCAGAGCTGGCACTGAAGAGTATCAGAAATGTAAGCAAAACACAGAGCTGAATAAGGAGGATGGTATGATTTCAACAAGAGGAGTGTGGAGAGATCTTGGCTGGCTTGCAAAGCTATGTAGTGGGATAAGACTTGATATTAAGCAAGCTGTATGCTGGATCAAATAAGCAATATGCAATTCAGTATTCTTGTCCTTTGAGCACAGTAACAACATAGTATACACCTTCTGTGCAGACTAGGATTTACACAACTGAACATTCAGAGCCCTATTCTTACTGCAGTTCACCTCTGGAGAGAGATTTTCTACTCCGAGTATTGAAGCAGTATGTGTGTGAGGGCTGGCTGATATTTGCAGAAGATGTTGGCAGGGACAGAATGGGGATATTGCGAGTCAGGTGAAGTCAGGATTGCAAGCCAGGTCATTGCATTGTCAGGTGGGTGTTGTGGCAAGTCTTAGAAAGGAAGAAAGATCAATCCATTTCTGGTTTATAATACTAGTTTTATAAAGGACAAATGCAGCACCTGGCTACGATCCTATTAAAAGTGCAGAACAGCAAAATCTGTGAATGGCTAGCTATTTTTCCCAGATTAGAAGGAAAGCTTTAATAGTCAAATAGATCACTATAACCAAAACCCTGAACTTCTGAGGACCAGAAACCTCCTACAGGACATGAACTTGAATAAATATGATCTTGTTCTGTCTACTTGGGAAGTGTCAAAGTGGCTTCTGTAAAGGGGAGTCCTAATAGTTTACAAATCTCTTGGACATATTTGAGGAGTCATCAATAATTGGAGTAAGGGTGATCTGATTTATACCGTCCATTGGAATTTTCAAAAGGCTTTGGCAAATAAGTTTTTGCAGAAACTAAGCAGCCAAAGAGGACACGGGAAGGTCCTAGTGTGGGTAAGTAGTTGGGTAGATAACAGAAAGAGATGGTGAAAGTAAATGATCAAGCTTCACGGTAAAAGGACAGGGCAAACAGAGTTCTTTAGGGATTTATGCTGGGATGCAGGCAGTTCAGCATATTTATAAATGACCAGAAAAGGATGTGAGCATTGTAGCCACTATTATTGGTCATATGCTTTTCCAGTTTTCCAGATTTTAATGTACAAAGGAATATTATTAACATTTACTCGCCTCCTGTGTGACATGAACTATGTCTAACCGAAATTAATTGCAGATTCAAATCTAGTATCTGGGATTGAACTAACACAAATCTTTTATAAAAAATATCTAATCTTGCTTTTAAAATTTCCTGTGACAGAGAATCTGTGAAAAACTTCATCACGTTAATCTAGAGGTTAGTTACCCTCACCATTAAAAATTATTAACTTAATTCTGAATGTCTGTAGCTTCCAGGCAGCATCGCTTTTGCAACTGTATCTGCTGGTGTAAGGATTCCTCTGTGTTCAGGTCTCCACCTCTCCATGTGGGTACTTGCAGATTATTATCAAATAATTACTTATACATCCTTTTGCTTAACTAAAAAAGATTAAGCTCCCAGTATCCTTTCTGTTAAAGTATGTCTTCCAGTTCTTTTCCACTGAGCAGGATCTCCAGTTTAGGTTTGGTGCTAGCATCTTCTACCACAAGCAGCAAAGGCATTCCTGAATACAGTTTAACTACCTCTTGAGTGTCTTCTGCACTGGGGAGGCCTTCCAAGAAATGAGGAAGGGCAGAATCACCAAGCAGTGCTGATACCACCCTTGTGTAGAGCAGGGAGTAAGTGCACGGTTGAGGGCTACGTATTCTAGCTAGCTTAGACTAATATAGATCTGCCTCTTGTGAAAAGCCAAAGGAAGCTAGCGAAGTCTTCAGACTAGTTAAAGTCACAGGAAGATGTTTTAACAAATTCCGTGGCAGCCCTAGGCTTGATGGGAAGTAATTTTGAGTCTCCCATTCTGTAGGTCTCACAGCAAGACTCAGTTTTCTCTATTTATTCCACTCCAGTCTTCTCCCTGCTAGAAAAAGTTAAGCCTTCTCTAGTACTGAAAAGTGTGGGTGGCAAACACCTGATCTGAACTTTTTCCCCTGCTGAGAAGTTTGAATTTAAAACAGCAACAACAAAATCGTGAGCTTTTCCCCCCATTACTCATGAACTGGGTATTTTTATCACCACACGTTTCTAAATAAATCCTGTCACCTAATCCTGTTAAGTGAAACCTGCAAGTCTAAGGAAGTAGAAGTCTGTTGCTCCACTGAAACAGGGATTTCTGAAGGGTTTTGCAGAATGGTGAAAAACAAAGAATTAACAGAATTAACAAGCACAGAAGTGGCTAATAACGTATACAATTTTCTTCAAGCAGACTATTAACAGCAGCCTGTCAAGCATCCACTATGCCATGAAGTTGCTCAGAAGGGGGAAAGTGGCATTTGTTGTTTTTTTCTTAACCTTCAGTGCTTCCTCTGGGGTACAGTATGCCCTGAGATCTCACCAGCTTCAGAGTGCTGTTTAGTCTGACATCCCTCTATGAGAGTAGGAGGAGAGAATGATTGCAGTGTCTAGGTCTGCTTTGCTAAGCTACTTTATATATACGTATGTGTATGTTGGATACGTATACAGGTTTTTTTTACAGCAGTAGCGAACAAAAGCAGTAAGCAGAAATAAATACATTTTGCTAGTAACTTCCTGTTAGACACCACAGGAACATGTATAACCTGGGAAGCTAAATGTGTCCTGTGTCACCTCAGTCAAGTCTTTTATGCCAGATGCAGGGAAGGATACAGGTTCTCAAAGGTGTTGGTGTATTGCAGCATGTAACTCTTGGGGGGCCCAACCAAGCCCAGAGTGGGACACTGAACCTTTCTGTCCTGTGTCCTGGTGGCTCTCCAGAGACTTCAGGCCAGACTACATGCTGAGCAGGAAAGCAACCTAGCCATGAAGGAAATGCTGACAAAATCAAGTCGCTGCAAATTGCTTCTCCCCATCGTCTCACCACAGTTCGGCCATGTGCGGGGCTGTATTTACCTTCACATCATCCAGAACCCTCTCATAAAGATTAAGCTTTTTTTAAAAAAAAAAAAAACAAACAGAACAGTTCATACTCTTCTCTCCTAAATTGCAGCTGTTGAAGCAAATGCCAACTTTCCTATTCCCCTAGTGTCCCACAGGAAGCATCTTTGTGAATTTGCTCCATTGAACAGAAGATTTAAGATTCCATCAGTTGGTAGGAGAGCACAGGAGGGAATATCATTCTGTCGGCTAATGGTTTAGGGGGAAAAACAGGAAGGCTTGACTTCTGGTCCTGTTCCCAGGAAGCCTTCTACAAATCACATGGGAAAGGGCATTGTCTAAAAAGCAGACAGACTCCTGGAAGCAGCACCTAGAACTGCTGTGTATTGTCCTGCCCTTGCATTAACAGCACAGAGCAGTAACATTAGATGCAGTGTGAAGTTTTCTCATTGATTTCACCGAAAAAAGCTTCAGCATTCACAGAAGAGCCAGGTGAGCAGCATCCCTCCCCCTCACAAAAACACAAGACTATCATCCACTGAGACAAATTTATACAATGATGAACTGATACTATCAAGGCAATGGCCTCAAGTATCTGTAGAGCTTTGTTTAAACTCTTACACAAAGGTCAGTGGAGTGTTGAAAACAAATGAAAGCACAGGCTGTGAAAATTAATCAATGGGAAGTCCCTGGGTGGACTTCTAGAACTGCTGCAGTGCAAGGCAGGGCTGGTTACTCCCTGCCTGTGCCGAGCCGAACAGAGTCTTGCAGCTCAGCTCCAGGAGCATCTGAGCATCTGACATTGTTTAATCAGGGCCAGTTTGTGTGGCGCTGTGGAAGATAAAAAGTTAGTTAGTCCTTAGTCTGTATGCCTGAGAACTAGGAAGATGCCTGCATGACAGATACTAAGTAGTCCGAGGGCACACAGTCTGAATAGATGTGGCTGGCGAGGACCATCCAGGGAAGGAGAGGCACAGATAAGGAAACACTGAATAAAACTTCTGCCTCCACTCTTCTGGGTTTACTGGGTATTTAATCTTTGTCAAGTCTACAGCACTTGCATATCCTTTTAGTAGGAAGTCCAAATATAATTTTATTATTAGCCACTAGGTTAATACATTGGTTCTTAAAATACCATTTAAAGAAGAGAACAGGAAAAGTGCATTTTCTCTTTTTTTCTGTTCTATACGTACAACTTTCATGTTCCCAAAACCAGCAGGTTTTGCTTTAACTTTCAAAATAAGGAAATTCACTTTTTGGTAAAGATAAGGTTTTCAGAATGTCAGCGTAGTTGTTTGAGAACAAGGATGACCATAAAGAAGCTTATAATGGAAGCTCATACCCTTCTTAATGGTAAGATTGCAGCACAAAGTTATCATACAGAAAGGCAAATGCAATGGAGACAATTCTGTCCCTGCCCTCTTTCCACGTCCTTAGTTTCTTCTCTTCTGCTTTGGGTCCACCCTTCTTTATCTTTTTTCCCTGCTCTAGCTCCTCTCAGCAAAGCCTTCTCTAGAACTAAATACGCAAAAAGGAAATGCACAGCACTGAACTGGCATTTGAAGACCATGAGATTGGACTATCTTCCTCTGCTGGGACTTTGGTAGCAACAGAATTTTCTAGATGCTTCAGTAACACTTAAACAGAAGTAACAAATGACAGAGGCCCACATTGGCCCTAGAGTGCTTCTTTGATCAAGAAAAGAGGTAAAACCTTGATTAGCAGAAACACAAATGTGCATGTGTAGTCACAGGCATGCGCAAACTCAGGAAATAATCTCCAGATTTAGGATAACCACAAGGTCTTTCTGGTATTGAGTGTGTTACATGCAGTATCACTGAAGGGCTGGTTTCTAAAAGTAAAGCCCAGAGAGAGGAGGCCTGTATTTCAATCTCATAGAATTATTTGTAGCTTTATCAAGTGAAGCCTCTTCCCTTTCCTCTACTGGCTCAGCGAGGCACTCAGCGTTGCTGACAGCTGCAGACGCTGCTGCTGAGCAGCAGACGTGGCGGTGGCACAAATCACTCCTTTCTCTTGCAAGAGAATGGGAATGTCTTGAGGACTCAGACTGGCCTAACCTGGTTGTTTGTTTGTAGAGGAATGAAATGCAGACAGAAATACTCTGTCTCCCTTGCCTTTGGCCTTGTTTTTATTGGCAGTGAAATTCTATGGCATTGAAGTTGCTGAGTGGAAGGGATAACTACCTAAAACATCCCTTGTGGGTAGCAGCATGACCAGGGGTATCTATAAGGGGTAATGATAAACTAGGATACTCTGCTTGAAGCTCTTCTACCGCCATATTCTTTAGACATGCTGGCTAAGCTTGTTTTTGCAATTTTGCTATCTTCAGGAATTCAGAAATCATGAATAAGCATGAAAATATCTGAGTTTGTTCTCCAACATCATGAAATGACTTTTAGCTTCTTACCTGAGGAAATGAAGCTTACACAGTCGTGCTTTGTATCCATCAGCCTGTCAGTTCCCTCCTACTAATACTTCAACCTGTTTGATGGTTTAAAAAAAAATTGACAGAGGGATTTTGTCTTAAAGATAATATCTTCCTACATGTTTGTGAAAGTAGGTAGTTGGAGTAAAGAGAGAATTCCTATTGAGTCATAGAGTTGTAGAATTAAAGGCTAATTTAGGTTGGAAGGGACCTCTGAGGGTCTTTTCCTCAAAGCTGCTGCAGCAGCCTATGGCACTGGCATCAATAAATTACTACACATCAAGGAATCCATATATGACAGTACAATTATGAATTATGGAGGAAAAGTTTGTATTGAATCCTGCACATTAGACATGGGAGACTCCAGTCACAAGGCATAAATCTATGGGACATTTCTTTCATAGCTATTTTGCTCACAGAGCATCTTGTTTCTAATTAGTCTCTTGTTTCAGATTTTTAAATCTCCTGCCTGTCTTCAGCACTTTGCTGCAGGGAGGCGTTGTTAAGATATATCCATTAGGATTATGAGTTCTTAAATCAGAGCTGTGTAAATGTCTGACAGGTGGTATGGCTGTGAAACTTTGGTTTGCAGTTGCATCAACAACATGATGATTCACTCATCATGATTCACTCATTTGATTCGCTCATTTGATTCACTTACTGAGGAAGAGAAAGGGTTAAAGTCAGCCCTGACAGAATTCAGATCACTGAAGGCAGAGTCTGGACTTCACAAAGTTGGGGGCTGCCATTACTGTTGTTGGAGACAATAGCACATTTCCCATCAAATCCAGCGCTGCATGATAATAAAAAATAGTATAGTTCATGTAGACAGAAGATACATCGGTGGGGACAGGCTCGTGAAGAGGGATCCATTATTCTTTGTGAAGCTGCAGCTCATTAAATGCTGGTGAAAGGCGCTATTTTGAGAAAGACTCGTTTGATAGTTGCTGAACTGATCCAGTTTGAGCAAACCTCCCCATGCTGTCTCGATTCTCTCCTGAATAATTCCAGATGAGGGCAGAAAAATAAGCTAGTGCTCAGTTTTTAAATAGAAGTTTGATGGAAGGCATTTGGAAGGCAAATTTTATTGAAGTCTGAGATACAAGCTTGATATGAGCATTTCAGCGTGAATATCGGAAAATTCTTTGGTAGAGTTTAGGACATAATGTAAAAATGTAGGTACTTTGTAAACTAAAAGTAATTGAGACTAAATCATATGGTTGCTCTAATCTGAGCAGCTTCTGAGATTCTATGTAATTTCTCTTCCTCACAGCTTCATACCTGGTTACCTGTCTCTATTTTTCTATTTCCATTAAGTTTTCTGCACTCCAAGGGGAATATTAAAGGTCCCAGTGGCAAGATGCTCACGCTAATCAATCTGTTTCTAGCTGTGATTTTAGCTACTTGCTCCAGTGAGGATTACCAGCTTTTGCAAAATGTCTAAGCATCCTGAAATCTCAGAGGTTTGTTTTCTGCATAGGCTGTAATTTCTTTCCACAGATACCAACATGGCTGATTCTTTGGATAACGTTTCCTTTTTTGCAGTCCAGTGGCAAAGCTGTTTGTTAGTTATAAGCACATTCCTAGCAACCCCCTTATATCCTAGACAAGTGCTCCTATTTTCATCTTGGTTATAAGGATGCAGAGAGTGGGACTGCCCCAGATTTGTTTACCACTGGAATGAATATTGCTTTCCAAGTACTTCCTGATACAAGCTTTCCTGGCCTGTTTGTGTATCTCATCTCCTGCTGCTGCCTCTCTCGCCCGGCTCCACAGCCTGTGTTGTTAGGGATCTGTTTAGTATCTCTCTTGTCCCACTGATGGACTTAGAACTGTTCTTTCTCCCAATCCAAACGTTCTTGCCCAGCAAAAGTGGACCTCTTCCTTCCATCCAGCTCTGTGGGACTCCTCTCTCCCCGCTGCCCTCTGGGCTGACTCCTCAGAGTCCTGCAATCCTGGCATGGATCTTGCTTTCTCATTGCTCAGCTGTTTCCTTTATCCTGGCCAGATGCTCAGGTGCCCTCTTCTCTGTGCCTTAAATAGGTTTCAGCATATGTTCCAGCAGTTCAGTCCCCCCCCTCCACACTTTAGTGTCTCTATAAGGAACATGATAGAGCAATGAGAAAGCACTGGCTGAATTTCAACGATTACAAGTGTGACAGCACACCTGGGTAATTAATAGGAGCGAGGGGGAGATAGGATTTGTGTATTTATGGTGATTATTTCTTTATTATCTTCTAGGTATGATATAAGCTGCAGAGGCAGAGTGCAGACTCTACCACTAAAACTCTGAAGTAGAATTTCCCTGTTTTGTAGTGTTGAATATTTCATGAATTTCAAATGCCAATTATGAGTTACTTGCTGCTTGCTAGGAACAATAGGCAGCTTTGAAAGGACTTGCTCCCATTCTTCCAATCTGTACCACATGTTTGTTGACTCTTTTTTTGTCTGAGAATCCAAGGGTTCAAGGGTGATGACTGAAACTCTCACCTAGGCAAAGGTGGTCCTCACAGGCCAGCATGCAGAAAGCCAGCATTGCTGCTTTCTGTGCCCCTGAGCTAGAGGATATCAGTTTTTATGGCTCTCAGTGTATTCTTCTACAGTCCTGAGCTCATTAGGAATGTGATTTTTCACATTTGCATTGCAGCACTGGATTTTTATTAAAATAGCACCACATATATATGTACATGTATATGTATATATGAGCTGGCAAAATCCCCTAAGAAACAAATGAATCTTTGGCAGCTTCATCTGCATTCTCCCTACTAAATCCATTCCCCTTGTATCTATGCCAAGTCTTGGAGCAGTATCTGACAAATATTATTAAAAAGGAGATCATTTCCCTCAAAAACAGTTCTCCCTTTTCCTGCTGTGTACCCCCTTTGAATGTAGTGTGCAGCCAATGACAGGCAAGACTCAGTCCTACAACAGTCCTAGCTTTTCTGAAATGTTCTAAAAACATGCCTATAAAGGTCCATTTGCTGACATGGAAAGCACTGCCGTAATGCCGACAATAAATAATGTCCATGATAGTAGTTTCATACCATTAGACAAGGATAATTCCCAGCCTCCTGCACTTAGTTCTTGGAAGGCTCTCAAATAAAATATCATTACTTTGAAGATCTCTGGACACAAAATTGTCATTACATTTTAAGGACTTTAAAACGTCCTCTGAGTTTGGTACCTATAACTCCTGGAGCTAAGTTTTTAGAAGTATTTAGGAACCCACACTTGGAGACAGAGCGACACAAGAATGCACGTTTTGGTTTTTAGCACTTTGGGCTACCTGCTCTGGGCTATCTGCTAGACATAGCCTAGATTCGATACAGCTCTTAGGTTCTTGTTTCAAGTTAAGCATTTTTTTCTTTTCAAAATAGGACTATGGTGTTTGCTACAATGATGTGCTCGAAAAATTGCTTCAAGGCAGGTGTGACGCTGAAGTGAAGCTTACTGCTTTGTAGTTAGGATGTAAAGGTAACAAACATGGTCCCCCAAAACCAACTTGAAATACTTCCCTCTATCTGAGGAATCGTATGCATCGTATATAGACTGGACACTGGTGGCTGGGAAGTGCTAGCCAGGTTTCTGGGCACGGGGATATCTGCATGCTTTTGTAATTGTGCAGCAGTGTGTCAGTCAGCCTGACTCAGTCTTTGCACCTTGATAATTTTCTTTCCTAGCTACAAAAGCGATAAAGGAACATTCTGCTGCTTGGGATGCTCTGTTGTGTTCTTTCCCCACTTCAGGGCTGTGAGAGAATCTTATTTGTGTCATCAAATAAGGCAGCACTCAGAGAATAACCCCGAAAGGCCAGGAAATAGAAAGTGTGGGTATTTTCCAAGAGGCGACTAGAATACCTACAGCTGAAAGAGGACGAACAGCTTGATTCCTTGAGCACGTCCTTTATTGCTCTGTCATTCTCTGGGAACATTAGGGACTGTGTTTCAGAAGCTGCATCGGTTTCAGATGTTATGCACCTCATTAATCAAAACACATCCTTTTGGAAGGCAGTTGATTGCAGGCTTAGGCACAGAAGTGCTTACACCTCAACCTCCCTAGTGCCTGGAGGAGGGAACAAGAAGAGCAAAAAGACTTTTAATGCTATCGTTGCTTAGTTCACATTATCTAATCTACAGGAGCATTTGAAAATCGAGATTTAATTTCCCCCAAAAAGCTTGTTTCTACCAGAAACTGTGATGAAAATAATAAATATTAAATAATATTTGCACTGGGTAGCTTCGCTGTGGAGTATTTCAAATGAGTCACAGCCAGTCTAGGTTGTGCCAGGGAGGTAGGAGGAGAAGAGGAGCAGGTGAATGCTTCAGAGAAAGGATTCAAGAGAGAGAGCAAGGGAGCAGGCAGGCAAAGATGAAGAAGCATGTGATGTGTGTGTGTACGGTGAAGTCACTGCTGGTGGCTGCATTTCCTTCAAGTAAGAGCTTAAGTAAACATCCTGCTGCTTTAAATGGCAGAGTTTACCTTAGGCAGTGACAGGTGACTCCTGGAAGGGAAAGGTGAATATTTGCTTATGAAAGCAGAAGCACAGCGATGGGGTTGAGGATTTCCTCACTGCTTGCAGTGGGCATTCGCTGCCTGTGTTCAGCCTCCCTGCCTGTCTGCGCAGTTCACGTGGTTTCCTTCTCCTAGGAGGTATGATTTTAAACGTCTAAAACAACAAACATTCTAGAAAAGCCTCCGATAGCAAATCTATGCAAAAATCTATGCAAACAGTATCGCATATGGCTAAACAGATTCTTAAATTTATCTCCACTGGTTTCAAAGGCTTTGCACTAGTAAATAATTTGAACTAGTTTATCAATCTAAGAGCTTCTTAAACATAACGGAATAAATAGCCATTCACAAAGAAGCACAGGGCTGGACTGATTGCCCACCTCTTTTCCCTCTTTTCTCCAAAAAAACAACAAAAAGTAGGGAAAAGCCTGATTTTAGCCTTTTTCCACTGCTTTGGCCTCTATTATACGAGGTGCATTGTAGCTAGCTGTGAAAGGCAGCAGGATTCCCATCGGGAACTGTTACTGTCCCAGGACCCGGCCCCCTGGGAGACAGGCGAGTGGAGGCTGAGCCGCAGAAAGCGCTGGCTTCGGTTGCCCACCAGGAAGTGGGTTTCCCCGTGTCGTAGGAGAGCCCACGCATCCCACACACTCCTTTGCCATCCCGGTCTAGCCTCCCTCAATCCGGTAGGGGAGCTCTTTGAGATGCAGCTTGCCTTTTTTTTTTCTTATTTATTTTATTTTTCTGAATGACTTCTACAGATCCAACCCGGCCAGGGGGAGAAATTGTAACGTTTGGCATGTCTAACTGGGAAGGAAAGCAAGGCAGCAAAACGAAAAAGCAACCCTTCCAAACCTTGTGTGGTTTGCAGGACAGGTACAAAACACAACGTGTTTCCCAGCAGGCAAACTGTCTCCTGAAAAAGACAGGGCGCTCCCCAACCCCCTGCTTTGCATGCAAGTGAGATTTTCAAGGTGAAACCGCTGTTTTTGCCTTTAGATTTGGATTTGCCCGTTCCCACAAACCCCCCCTGTGTCTTCACAGGGAAACCCGCCACAAAGCAGCCACAACTGCCCGAAGGAGAAGGGATCCTCAGCATCTAAGAGAAAAAGGAATCTTCCTTGCTCCTATTTTTTTTTTTTTTTTAATGTTTATGATGCTGCTGTTTTTAAATCCGCGCAATTGGGTGCCGTTAGAGGGAGGATGGCGGTACGGCTGGCGGTGGCGGCTGGTAGCCGGGCGGCGGGTGACTTTGGCTGCCCGGCGGGAGCTCCGCAGCGGCGGGGCGACGCGGTCTTTGCAGCCCGGCGGCGGCAGCAGCGTTGCGGCGGCCCGTTCGGCCACACACACCCCCTTGGCAAGCCAGGCGTTGCCCTTTTAAGAAGCCCGGGTGCTGGCTCAGGTAGGCAGAGCCTGTGTGCAGTAGTCGCTCCTATGGCAACCCAATAGAATGGGAGCGCTTCATGAATATTCCCAGGAGGCTGGGGCTGCATGAGGAATAAGTGATGACAGTGATGTAAGCAAGCAGTGGCTGCTGCAGGTTGCAGTTCATTGTGTTATTGGCCGGCAGGTTGAGGAGTTTGAGGCACCCGGGCTTGAGCTTCGCTTTCCGGATGAATGTCTGCCCGCCGGGAGACACGGCACATTTGCATCTCGAAGCCACATGGCAAGGGCGGCTGCTGCTGCTGCTGCCGGCCCTCCCTCGCCTTCCAGCCAGAAGCGTGTGGCTCTCCTCTAGACTTCTTGCCCAGTGCTCTGGATCTGAGCAGACAGGGATTGCAGTAACACTCACCAAGGGGAGACAAGCAGCAAGTAGCCAAATCGGGACAACGGAGGAGTGGGGGGGGAGGGGGCTTTTTTGCCTTCCCTGTTTTTTTTTTCTCCTTCCCTTCTGGATGCAGAGCCTGTGTTTTGATGCAGAGCCTGTGGATGCCACAGTCTGGTAAGGAGATGACACGCCAGTCTCTGGTCCTTTCAGCCCCTTGAGCAGGGGCAGGGGCCTGGGGGCAGTGACGGTTCTCCTCCTTGGGCAGAGCGGGGGGTCTCTCCCTCTAACTGAGCAGCAGCAGCATCGGCCATGGACAAGCTGCCCCCCTCCATGCGCAAGAGGCTCTACAGCCTGCCCCAGCAGATAGGACCCAAGGCGTCGATCATGGACGAGGAGGATGACAGCGACAAGGACACACGGAGGAAAAGCATCAGGCTGAAGCCACTGCCTTCGCCCTCTGCTGGGAGCACCCGGGCACTTGGGGGAGACCCCGGCAGAGGGGGGGACCCCGGCCTCCTGGAGACGGAGGCAGGCAGCAAGGGCGCCAAGACCAGCACCAACGGGGACTGCCGCCGCTTCAAAGGGAGCCTGTCCTCGCTGACCAGCAGGCACCTCCACGATGCGGCTGAGGAGAAGAGGCTGATCGGCGGGGAAGGGGAGCCAGCCTCCCCCTGTGAGGACAAGAGCTCCCCTGGCAGTGGGGAGCTGGAGCAGGGACTGCCTGCGCCCCCACCACCAGCGTCCCCCCCGGAGCCCCAGCAGCAGCCCGCCCGGGCTTGCTCCTCTACCTCCATCAAAGTGGAAGGTGGTGGAGGGTGCGACCAGATCACCCCAGATGAGGAGCAGAGGCTGGGCCAAGCTGGTTTCATGCAGAGGCAGTTTGGGGCCATGCTGCAGCCGGGGGTCAACAAATTCTCCTTGAGGATGTTTGGCAGCCAGAAGGCCGTGGAGAGGGAGCAGGAAAGGGTTAAGTCTGCCGGGTTCTGGATCATCCATCCCTACAGCGACTTCAGGTACAATCCCCCCCTCCTGGCCCATTCAAAACTAGCTGGCCTGTCCCCTGCCCCCTCCCCACTGTACCCAGCTCAGACCTTTACGCACAGAGTACATACCCAGGCATAACTTTCCTTGTTAATTTACTAGTCAGAGGAGCTGGAGGACACATCCAAGATCTAAAGTCAAATGATCTGCAGGTTTCATTTATATTTCAGCTTAATTTTAGCGTCCCCACACTATTATGCATTTTAAATTGTGTTTTTAAACCAACAAATGTCTTTCGTTTTGGCTTTTTATAAGGGAAAGCCTCTCCGTAAGTTCAGTGTAAATGGGAAAAAATGATCCCACCTGATGCACAACTCTAGATTAAAAGCGTGGTGTCTGCTGCTAGTCCTACATCTCCAGTTGAGAACATATGGTCTGCCTGGTTAATGTTTCAGTTCCCATTTTTGTGCCTCAAATCCTCTCCCTTCTCCTTCCCCAAGAGTTCGGGAAGGATGTTGCTACTGTTGCTGTTCTGTACTATAGGGCTTCTTACTGCAGCATCGCTTGTCAGGAATTGGTATGTGCAGGGGATAGCAGCATTCATTAAGAAGGAACTTAACACCTTCAGAGTCTTACAGGGAAAGATTTTCCCTTTTGCATCTGTAAAGCCTGATTTGCAAAATTAATTTGGATAGGGAATAGTTAATATTGTCTTTATGAAAGTAATGGCTTGCTTTCACTCAGACAGCAACATTTCCATGAAGGTTAATAAGGAAATTAACTCGTAAACCCTAGAGCCAATTCTTCTGTAGTTCTGTGTAGCAGAGGGATTGTGTTTGGATATTTCTGAGTAAAATATTGTCTACTGCACAGGTGAATTGTCCTCTGCAATATGTATGCAAAGTACTGCAATCAATAATTAATTACTTAGTGCAATCAATGGCTAAGGTTTATTGCTTCAACTTTAATTACAACTGGCTTACATCTCACGTTTAAAAGCATGCAGTAGAAGAACATTATTCAAACACATATCTATCAAAGTACATGATTTTAGTGAATTCTTGGACTCTTCAAGAAACCCTGCATTATTCCCTAAAATACAGTTAGCAAGATAATTGCAGAAAGGAGTGCCAGGGAGGATTTGGGTGCCCAAAGACAGAAACGACAGAAACCTCTTGACACTACCTTTTAGAGATTTAGCAAGCACTCCACACGCTTAGAAGAGTCAGCACCGACACTGAACGGATTCCTTGATATTTGCTTCGATTAACAAATGTTATTAGAAGGCTACGTGAATTGGAAGGCTGCACTGTTGTTTAAATTCAGGGCATTCAAGTGTCCCAAGTGCACAGCTGACCGAGCATATGAGGGTTTCCAGTAGCTACATCATGATACGTAGTCCTTGCAAGTACAATCTTATTTCAGCCCAGATTGAAGAGAGTATAACATTGCCTCCCAGTTGTGACTGATCAAGTAAACCTCACAAACACAGTGAAATGTGAGTGATTAGCTTTAAAAAGAACAAAACCAATTTCATACTCTTGGCTGTAGATCTTTGTATTATTTGCCCCAAGTCTGGAGTTAAAATCAAACTACTGTGCTTTCTTGGGTTATTCTAGCAAGGGGTTCTCTGTGTGTTGCACCCTCAAGGAATTTTGGATTTAGTATCTGAATTGTGTTTGGTTTTATGCAAAAGTAGCATTCAGTTCGCATATCTTTTATGTATCTGTATAGTGGATTTATTCCCTTCCATCTTTATGACTACATTTTCAGCATAGAACCAGACTGGCAAACTTCAGTAAGAGGACTGTAGCAGTAGCTGAGGTAACCACCTTGCCCAAGGTGAGATGGTCCGAATAGTTTATTTTTTTAAGATTCCTAGCAAACCACTGCTTATTCCTTAAAAAGGCACAGTAAATGATGAGGTAAGTTTTTATTTCTGAGGTACTTGGCTATAGGGCCACTCCTAGCCTTACACAAAGGAATGAAACATGCAGGCAAGCTA
Source organism: Sterna hirundo (assembly GCA_009819605.1). NCBI lineage: Eukaryota > Metazoa > Chordata > Aves > Charadriiformes > Laridae > Sterna > Sterna hirundo. The sequence continues at coordinate 22,935,548 of CM020445.1, forward strand.
GACTCTCCCAAGCCTGATGATCACACCAAGTCTGCTAACACTCAGATGTTCATATGTATGTAGATATATATGAATGCATGTATGACTCGTTAGTATTATTAATAAAATACTCCCCTGACATAGCTTTGCATTTGTGCAGAGAAAGCACAGTGAGTTGGATATCTGTGCCCTGGTGCAAGACACTCTCTGCTTGGGGTCAGATGCCAGGTAGGCTGATATCTTGCTGCTTTGTGTTTCTTCTAAATTGATGTTAGAAGCCTAGCACACAAATAGGTGCTTTCTCCCTAATCAACATCAGATGGGGCAGTGGTATTGATTGTCCAGAGACGTCTGAAGAGGCCAGAGAAGCTGGATGCACTACTGTATAGTCAGTATGTACGTTTTCTGGGGAACTTTGTTCATCCCTCTTTCTAGGTCACTTGCAACATATTTGACTGAATATGACTCCCACGTAGAGAAAATGCATGGGCTTCCATGAAAACTGACCTATGAACAACGGCTGCCTTGAAGAAGAAGAGTAGGAGATTTCCCGGATTCTGTTTGGGTTTTGTATTCCCTCCTTCTCTGAACGCCACTAAAGCATCTGTCTTGGAAACAACTCACATGAATATGAATAACATTTTTTGACCTCTGAAATGCAGCATATTGCACCAAAGAGCAGATATCATCAAAATATTTGCAAAAGCTCTATGCTTGACCGAAAGGGCTCTTATTTTCTGCTTTGGAAATTACGCAGTGCAATGCGTGATTGCTCCTTGTTACAGATGGGTGCAGATTCTGGAGCGTTAGGATCTTGTAAGAGGCGTGAGTCTCCATTATCCTGCTTTTTGCTGTCACCAAAGCTGTGCAGCAGCATTTGGTGTACAAGTTTCAAGTTAATAAATCTTAAGACTCAGATTTGTTTTCTTTCTTTTTGGAGAAACCAGTTTCTCCTCTGAGAGTGAGTTGCATCTCCAGGCATTTTGGTAGAGCTCCAGACCTCATGACTCCTGTCTCAGTACAGCTTGAGGTGGGAAGTTTTGAAGGGAACACTTCAGCTGTATTTACTGGAGCTTGATTCTGCTGCAAAATGACATTGGTGTAATTCCTCTGACTTCATGGAGTTGCTTCTCCTTTGCACAATGTGAGAGGAGTTCCTGATTTAGAATAGAACAGAGGCTTTCATCATAGTCTCATTAAATTATCATTTTAGCATCTAATATGGCTAATTCCAGTGGCAAATCTATGACCCTCCAAGAGTAAAACAAATTAATATAGATTAAGGCTCTGTTGGTTTCTGCTTTTAGTCCATTGTGAGGGGAAAAGACACAAAATGACCTTTATAAAAACCAAAATCAGTGCTCCTGAGTACTCATGACTAATACAGTGGACTAGTTCTAGAAGCACTTAAAAGGTGTCTTAGCAATTTCTAATGAAAATAAGAATACTGGTTTCTATTCTGAGGTGCAGATGTATGTGCTAGCGTCTTGAGTTTATTTGCATCTGTGGTTGATCGCACATCGGTGCAGAGCCAAACCGTATTTCCTAGATCAAGATTTATCTGTGACTTTGAAAGCTTTTTCACTGGGTAGATAGAATTGCATTTTCTTGCTTAGAGGAAGCATTGATCCAGTACAATTGGCTTAATAAAAAAATTTCAGACAAACAATGATCTGTCCAGTTTGTAGCTGACTGAAGCATATTGGTTGTAGCTGCAATCCAGAATTGCTTGCAAAAAAGTGTAGCATGCTGCTTTTAGAAAGGCCTGAGAACAGATACACTATCTGAAGGACCAAAATAGTCCAAACAGTAGATGTAAATAGAACTGCATATTGTTCACTGCCCAGTAATCTATTAACTTCTTCACAGAAAAGAGAAGCTGCTGCCGTGTTGAAAACAATGGAAAATATTCCATTCAGTAGCAGTCCCATTTTCAGATTTTAGAATTTTTCTTTTCACTGTTCTCCCTTACTTGTAATACTTGTCTGCAAACAGACCCTCTTTTTCATTTGCTTCCTCTGCCAGAGCCCCTCTCTGCTTGGGAACCTGGGGAGATTTCTGTGGCACCAAAAGAAGTAGATGCTGAGGTGTGATGTATAAGGTAGGGGAATTCCTGAAGAACAAAATCATTTACTCCCCTTCATGCTGCTCCAGACCTCTGATCAGTGTCATTCCGACCGCCTTCTCAGGGGGAATCAGGGGGGTTTACTAATTACAGTACTGAACCCAATAGCACTGGTGGGATTGAGCAAAAATGAGAAGGATGCATGTTTACCTTTTCCACTCTCCTAAGTAGAACTGATTTCCAGAGTGCCTAACGGAGTGCTGTCTGTGCAGACTGTGTTTTCATTCGTAAGCTTTTTGCTATTTTGTTAGAAGGGTAAACAATTTGTGAGGCTTACAGCACTGCTCACTGACATTGGCAGGTCACTTAGGTGGATGTTGCTCTCCCTGCTCTCAGACAATAATGCCCTTTTCTTTATCTGTTGCCCAGAATGCTGCTGCTTTGCTGGCCTTGCTTCATGCCAATCCACATTCAGAAGCTGCCCACAATGGCTAACACTGATCTTGTGACTTGCCCACTGCTCATACCAAAGTAAAATGAAAACTACCCATTGTGTGAGCCTCATGTACAGCAAATTGAAATTCTGGTTCGGTGAAATCTCTGCTTAGAGGGAAAAGTCGGGGAAACAGTTTTATTAGTAGCAGAACCTGTGCCTATCATTAGAAACAAACACAAAGCGCAAATCAGGCACAGGTTTATTGGTCGGCAGCTCATAGACTTGGCTAACTGCTTTTCTTGTTCATGTGGATGGCAGTTGCCTCAAAACAGTGTGGGGACACTGCCAGCTGAGGAACAGGAGATGCTTTCCTGATGTCAGATCTTGCTGTCTTTACTGCAGATAACTTTCCTGCCAGTTCCCAGGGCAGTTTTGCTGGAGCAGAATGAGGGGATCCAAACAGGAATAATATACGGGATCATCCAAATCCCGCTGAACAGCATGGATTGGCCTTCTGTTATCTTCAGTGGGGTGTGAACCAGGCTGCAGGAGAAGCAACATGGTTTTGTGACCATGAACTGAGGGGACCAAGCTAGTGCAGCCATACTTCCCATGTCCATGGGCAAGTCATCACATGCTTCATGTCCTAGTTCACATGTAATGAGGCAGAGGATAAAAATCCCTCACTAAACAATCAATGTGGGGATATAGTTTTTTGTTTGAGGCCTGTTGAGGTGCTACAAAAGGCAGCATTTGAAAACAGGAAGGCCTCAGTAAAAGAAACACCTCAGTGTAACACCATAATATGTTTTAAGACTATTATAATATAATATTATGGTATTTTCATGTATGTTCTGGTGTAGAAAATGAGATGGAAGAGTATAAATAAATACTAAAGCAAGCATTGAGTTTTAAGGAAGTGCTATGATTAAGATTGTCTGCATAAATTTAATTCAGGCCCTTTGTATGAATCTGCCAACAGACGAACCAGTTATCTCTTCCACAGAAGCCCATGCCTCATTCAGTGCACATAGGGATGGTTTCTTTGTGAAAAACTGTTTAACGTTTTCTTCATCTCTTCTTATAAGATAGTATACCATATTTATTATATCTTATTCAGATCCTGTTCTGGAAAAACAGGTTAATTTCTTCATGGCCTTTTTTTTCTTTGGCACTTATAAAATATTCAACTATAATAGCAATAGGTGTTCATTTTGCTTCCTGACACCTTGGCTAGGAAACCAGTACTATCATCACCGGTTTATAGCGACGTGGCAGAGACTCAGAGAGATTAAGGTCAAAAACATTCATTAAGTTGGTGTAGTCAATTTGAGGACCTGTTTTGCAGAGTACGTAGCATTACACAGCATACCTTATGTTCAGAGCTCTGCTTCTGTGTGTGCTTAGTAAGGAATCAGACATCACTGTGACCCAGAAGACAAGGGCACGGAGGTAATGACTACCTGTTTTAAGAGCAATGGATGCTTTAAGAGGATTGGGACATTCTGATTTGGACCATTTCTTAGACTTACTTGCTGAGCAGCCAGACTGAGAAATAGGCATGCCGATCCCACCCACCCTCTTTCCAAGCCTCTGATGTTTGTTATATTATCTGTTGTTACAGCAAAAAAAAAAAATAATCAGAGCTGTAAACAGTGACATAGTGTTCTCTTCAATCATCACCTAAGAATATTACTCTAATTACAGTTTTGGATTGAGTGATTTGCCTAACACCTCTGCAGGAACTTTTCTGCAGAGAGGGACTCTCATCTGCCCTGGCCATCACATCTCATTCTGCAGTTCCTTATCTCTTTTATTGCAAACCTTCCAGATTGTGCAAGAAATGAGCTCCTATAGAAAATCTCTTTCCTGCATACATCTGCCTCAAGCCCTTCCTCTCATCTTGAATGAAGCATGAATTCTATGAGAACTGTTTTGAATAATGTAATGACTGTAACATAAAATATATGTACAGCTAACCTCTGTCCTGCTATTTCATAACCTGAGCTTTTGACTTTGCAGTCTAATTTTTAATATAGGGGTTTTGTACCGTTGTTAAGGTTTTGAAAAACAAATCAATCCCCATCCTCATCATAATAGTATCTCTGGGTTCATTAGCAGATATGAATCTTTTTGAGGATATGCTGCACTGCCCTCTGCTCTGAATTAAGCAATGGCCGTAGCAGGTAGTTACAGCAAAAGAACAACGATGCACCAGATTCTTGGGTTACTCTCTAGGCTTGGAAGGGAAATGTACCCTGCTTATTGCAAACTCTCAGCTTGTTTTCTCCCTGGTACCTAAGCATGACGCCTTCTGCCCCACTCTCTCCAACCTGCTGTTTTCCCCATCGCTCACTTCAAGTTTCTGTTTCTTATCCCAGCGGTCCTATCTCCATTTTCTGGGCTTCTCATGGCAGGTTTCTTCTGCAGCCAGTCCTAGGTCCCAATACCCAGGTTAACACTGTTTCCACCTCACCTTAGTTTTTAGTAATGCCTCTTCTCCCCTCCCAGTCCATGCAGTATGTTGTGCTTGGCACTTAACTCGGTCCAGTTCCCTCCCTTGTCAGTCTCCGTTCTTAGCCTTCAGGTTTTTTTCTGGGTGGATGTCCCCAAAATAGTTTCCTCTCCTCTCTATTCTTAGTTGCTATTGTCCTTCTGACTCTTCAAACAACCTCAGTTTTCTCAGGTCCTTTCTCAGGAAAGTCCCTGCTTTCCTTCCTGATTTAAGAATGGATCATTTTGCCTAGTAATTTAAACCCCTTCCACATTATCCCTCTTTCCATCCTTGGACGCTGCCAGCCCAGCAGTGTTTAGACAAACTCTACCCATTTTTTATTTTTTAAACTTGAAATATCTCAATCCTTGGAGCTAAGCATTTAAAATTATGAATTTGTACAGAAGCAATATCTCCACTACATTAGTGTGAAACAGATTTTATTTGAGGCAAAAATGTGTGTTCTAAAGGTGTTTATCGGTAGGCACACACTGAATCAGTGTGGGACTTTTCTGTACTATTATAAGCAGGTAAACTTGGGTTTTCAATTCACTGTTACTCTGGTTAGGTAACCGTGCTAGTGCTCTCTTTGCACTCAGTTTTTCCTACTGTAGAGTCACTGCTGCTGCACTGAAACCCATTTATTATACAGATAAAAGAGTGATCTTTGTCTGGAGATAACATAGGGTCATTTTAGCTTGAAATCATTGAAATTTGTCTTTGTTTCTGATGTGTTATGAGCATCTCATTAGCGAGCCCATGAATCCCTCAGTTTGCTCTTGAAACCAACTATCTGAACTCTCATCTCTGCCAGAGCATAGATTTCTTCCTTTCTCTTATTTTTGAAAGCTGTGTTGGTGCCAAGGCAGTTATAGGTCAATTGAGTTATTGTTGGTTCTAATTGGCACTCTAACAAGCTATTAAATCAATTTACCTACAGATGAATGTCACTCAAAAAGAAAGGTGCCAACTCCTTTTCTGACTTTGAGAACTTCAAAAAAACCCATTTTCACTGATGAGTGTAAGGGAAAGGCCACTCCACAGGGAAGTGGCTAGTGAGAGCATAACGTTTCACTCCTAAGTATTTATGCCACGTGGCCTATGGCTGAACAAGGTCCTGTGTGCGGAGGGGTGAGACTATTTCCAGAACTCAAGGCCAAGAGGAAGGATTAAGAAAATCACCAACTCTGACAAATACTCCTCTGTCCCGTCCCTGGTTTGTAACACAGCATGGGCTAATTTTCATGTGGAGTGATCGATGTCCTCTTCTCCTCTTTTATTGGTTCTCAGTGTCCCACATGCATTCCTGTCACTGGTGATACAGGTGTAGTATCCACAACCATCTTTCAAATCAAGCAGCACCTGGCTGGTGACATCATTACCTTGTTAGAGTCCAGTGACCTATAATTTCATGAGATTTACTTGCTCTGTGTTGCAGAAGAGTCAGAGTTATTATGGTGAATAGGGTTGATTTAAGTTCTGTTCTGAAACGTTTAGATAACCTCTTCCTCTAGCAGCAGTACAGTGCTCATTCCCACATTATCTGAGCATTTCTTAGTGAGACGGTTGTAAAACAGTCGCTTTTCAGTCTACAAGTCAGGACAAGGTTTCCTGACCAAGCGGCACTGCAAGTTCATCCTGGGGTCTCCAAATCAAAGCTGCCTTATATATGACACGCAATAAGAACTGCTCAGGTATCCTTGCTTAAGTGGACAAATTTTTTTGGTGGAGCAGACGGCAGATCAGAATGCAGCTGGGCTCTGTGCAGTTCTACAGCTCTGCAGTGCTGACAGCACTAAACCCAGGGGTTTGTCAGCAGACAAAGCAGTTAGGACTCCAGAAACAGAGCAGAGAGAGCAGATGTGTGCTGGGCTAACAAGGTGCTATTGTAGAGACCTTTTTCTGCCCCTTTTCCGCTTTGAATGGTTTGCTAGCTGGGAAGTCACTTTACAAATTGAAATTATTCATTCCATGCAGTATATTCACAGTGGCTGACATCAAATACGGTCACCCTGTGTCTAGTATTGCACCAGACTGTAGTAAAACCAGGCTGTTAGCTCCTGAAGAGTCGCTTCCTGCAGCAGGGGAAGACGGTGCCGGTGAGAGCAAAGCAGATGAGCATCCAAAGGGGAATTCCAAGGTCAGCTTGAGGGCCCGCCACTTGGTCATTATAGGGGCACAACTGCTTCCCCAGCGATACGCAAAAGCTAATCTCATTTGTGGTGACTCGTCCAAATGTGCTAATTAAGGATTTAAATCTCTGCCTCTTTGGATGGAGAGGTTGTCTGCGTTTATGCATCTATTGTTAAAGAGCTTAGAGGCAGGAGAGGTGCTGCAGGTTGCTAGCTGACTCTAGTGTAGAAGCTGTAACTCCTTTTTTTTTTTTAATTTTCACAGCTGTGCTCAGGGTTCTTGTGACTGCCAGGAAATCAGTAGCTGTACACTGAGTAGCTCCTCATGCCTGTACACAGCTCCAGTGAGACTGTATGCTGAGTAACTCTTGTGGGATTCAGTTTTCCTGGTCGGAGCTGTTGAGCACTGTTACAGTCTGATACTCAGTTCCACCCCCTGCATGTTTGGGGGATGGAAAACCTAGTGAAGTGCATTTGGATTTGCCTGTCTGTGGGAAAGAAATGTCTTGCAAAGTTATCAGTGCTCTGAGGCTTGTGCTGGAGATAACAGCTGCATTCCAAAGACTTGGGGACTCCACATTAAGTCCCTTTCCTCCCAGCCATTGCTTCCCACGTGATTTCAGGGCAAGGTGCTAACTCATCACCGCGCTAACATCATTGTTACCCGGTGCAATGTCTCATCTGCAAAGGAGTTGTGTGTGTGCCTGCCTACGTGGGTGTCTGCGGGGGACGGGAGGAAGTGGAGGCCCCTCGTTATCCAGCGCTGCTCTGCGTGTTCTCTCACCTCTGGCCACGTTAGTGACTGGGCTGGAGGGACGGTGCAGAGCGCAGTGGCGTGGGCTGGGTGAGCGCGGTGACGTCTTGCCTCTCTGCAGAGAGGCAGAAGTTGCGTTAGGCATAGTGAGGCAGTGCAAAGGTGACGCTTCCTGGCAGTGTCAGGGTTTGGACTAGCTCTCCCAACAGTCAAAGTGATAACAGAAATGATAACGATGATTGAGTCTGTGCAGCGTTTTTAACAATAGCAAACCCACTTTCATTAAGCACAAATGCTTGATCTTTCCCCTTTTGCTTTAAAGCACTAATGTGTGCACAAGTTCTACTTCTATTAATAACATGAGGAATATTTTTTTCCATCCCTGGTTTTCTGTGAATTGTGGGGAGCGCAAGAGAAAGGATCAGTTTAGAGTACAGATCATGGTCTGTCCTCCTTGATGCCTACACAAACCATTTGTATCATTCTCCTAAGCTCATTTAGGTGCAGGATACACTTTGAATCATAAGCAATGTGTAACAGATAGAAGGACAAACTGGAAGGCAGGTCAGGCACCTAGTATTGGCCCTGTGAGCCATCCTGAACAGAATACTCTGTGGCTTCATTTCTCCAGCTTTGAAAAGGGGGTGATAGTATTGCCAGGGGCCATGGAAGATGCTGTAGAACTCTCAAATGTTTTCATGTAACAGAAGATGCCAGAGTAGATGTCAACAAGGATGTGGTTAAAATCTACAAGGCAGTCTCATGAGAATTTCTGCATGATTATCCTTTACTGCTGAAGATTTGGTTACATTTCTTCTCCATCTTTTGTTAGGTCCACAAAAATGAGTAGATCCATGTACTGTGATTTCTGAATAACCTGTTCCTTTGTCTTAGTAAGGAAACTGGTTACTAACACCTGTACATTTCCACATATGGTGCTATATTGCGTGGCACATTTAGAACTAGGCTGGAGAAAGATAGGAAAAAAGGCTGCGCAGGGATGGAGACAAGATGAATTTTACCTTTTGTGTCTGTAAATGAGAATTATGCAGCTCCTGCATAGGGTTTGGAGATGCTCTAAAAAGAAAATGTTCCATCTTTTCCTCATCCAAGGAGTGATACCCTTTGCTTTGGGAATATGCAGCTTCTTGACTTTAGCAAATGCTCCTGAACAAAAGGTCTGGCGTAGGAACTAGCAAGATGTCTCTCCTTTTCTGTGGTGTGGCACCTTTAGAAAACATGCTCTAAGCTCACCAACTGTTGAATCTTTCCGATAATCTGTTGTGACTCTTAACTTTTAGTGCAAACACAAGTGTACTTCAGCTCATGCCAGCCATGGTTAAGGTGATACACTGTACGTGCTATTGTTAGAGAGCAACTAGGCTTGTTCCACAGTTGGGAACTGGAACAAATGCCTGGGTCGAAGATATACTTAAATCAAACTCCAGATTTGGCAATGACTATTGGCTCAACCCTGACTGCATTTGGGAAGTTTCTGGTCCTCAGTTTTGCAAAACCTCATGTAAGGTTGCATTGTTCGGAGCTTCTCTCGGTGTACTCCCGTTATGACTTGTGTTCCCCTGCTGTGTCTCTGCACCACGGGCACTCCTCTCTCATCTGCTCCTGATCCTAGGGTGAATTCCTCTGTCTTCTTCTTGTCTACATACATTGATTGAAAGTTGGGCCAAAAGCATAGATTTCCAAACAAGGGCAGTTCTGCTGGTTGTGTGCTCCTTTTGCAGCACAAACAAGAATTTAGGGTAATGGTGGCTGATGTGGGTATGGCCTAGGGCTCCTGCTTTTGAACAGGGGATCTGGAAGCCTCATCTGCAAGTAAATTCACACAGCAAAATCTGCACTGCAGACAAAAAAAGATTTGCCTTGACATCATCTGCCCTGCTCTGAGATCCGCAGTCAGTCAGGAGAGCAATGCACAGCTCCCAGCCGCTCTATCTCAGTAGAATTAAGGCTAAGCTTCATCATGAGCTAATGCAAGCTGTTCCCACCCCAAATAATTGGCTGCTGGATGGCTTTGTGTCAGTCTACCCATTACTGCATGTGGGTGGATGTGTTATGTGTGTGTGAATGAGTCTGCTTTGGAAATTAATACATAACATTGGGGGTGCATCTAATAATACAGTACCTCATGAATGATGTGGATGTGAGAAGCATAAAACAGAGCTGAGCATGTCAAACATCTGTACAAAGAGCACTCTCCCTGGTACCACAGGATGGTGATTCCCATGTCCAGAGCACCACTGTATTCCCATGTCCAGACCACCACTATCTCCCACCATAAAACACCTCAGATATCTTTCCAGCCCTCTGTTTCCCATAGCTGAAATTTAAAAGCAGGAAAAAAAAATCAACGGTGAAATTTCTCAAAAGCTCAGTCCCTCAGTCAGCACAACCCTCTTTGCAGGACAGAGCACCCCATGGTGAATAGGAAATGACAGAGGTGTTGGCTTGTCCTTAGAGATGAAAGACAATGCCTATCCATGAGCATAGCTGTTGGAGACACTGATGTATAGAAGTCATGCATGACTTGGGAAGTCGGGAGATGTAACCCCTCTGGGACTTGGCAGCTGTTAGACGGTATTATTTTCACAAGGCTGAGCTGTTCTTAAACACTTCCTCTAGTGTAATCATCACACACACATTTTCTCAGTAATGGCAGGCCATCAGCATTTCTTTGCAGTCTTCTTCGATAAGATGTACAAAGACAAGCTGTGAAAGAGCTGAACAAGATGCCTTGACGTTAGTCATTCATGTTCCTCAGCTTGGCCCACGAATAAGCTTTAGGCCTTGCTTTCTGTACACATCCTTGTGGCTGAGGTTTCTTCAGAAAAAAAAGCACCTCTTTCAAATAAGTCCAGGTAAATGAAAACTTGTGCCTGCCCCAAACTAGGACACTAAGATCTGCAGTCCAGTTAGGGAAAAAGGCAGATGGTTGGCTATACCTCTGGTTGTAATGGTTTAAAGTGGAGCAGAGCTTTCCAACAGCTGATCACAAGAAGAGGGGAGAGAATTCTTCACAAGCTCTTTGAAAACTTGTTTTTCAAAGGAAAAAACTGTATGGTCCTGGTTAGCTCAGAAAGCAGAGGGGAGGATATTACAAATAAAGTAGTTTTGTATTAATATAAACTACCCTGACCATTCCAAATCCGTGGCTGTTGACAGAACTGGCTACTAGCTTTTATAGGCAGCCAGCTAACACTGCAAGTAGTTTTAGTACAGTTTAAATGGTGTGCTTCAGCTTTATTCATACCCTGCAGTGGTTGTGTGTTCTGCTGTGTACTGTGCAACTGCCGCATTTCACCTCAGCGTTCGCCTTGCTACAGTGATGGGTAACATTGTTTCTCCACACACTGGGGTTCTTGTGGATGCAGAAGGATAGATCATCATTTCTTTGAAATTAGTTTTTATCAGTAGACGTACAAAGGCAAATTCCTTGGCAAGAATGCACCACAGCTAGTGACACTGGGAATCAGTTTTACTCCTCGGAGCTACTTCTGGCCTGTCTCTCTTGTATACGTACCCTCTGAGGCACAGAGGCACTGTGTCTAGCACCGTCTGAGACCTGCTAATATTGCACCACAGTGAGAGATACCAGATTACATTCACATTTTGATGTTTGTGGAATGGATCTTCAAAGCCGGATTTAGTGAGACTAGCTCTCTGTTGCGACAGTGGAAATATTTTAGAGCACTGAATTTTCGGCTCTTCGCCCACAAAATAGCTATTCCTGATTCAATGATGTCTTTCATAAAGGAGATCCCTAATTTACGATCTCAATATCTACTGAGCTAAAATGTTTTTGGATATACTTGAGAGCAGAGCTAATTTGCTATCTGCTTTTCCTGGACTCCAGTGAAAGACCTTCCACTGTTCCCCACTGAAACCTGGGAGTGCTGAGGACGTTGGCTTGATTGACCTGCAGAGCTTTCTTCCAGGTACCCTCATCATTGAACCATCTTTATACTTCTCTTTCTCAGCCTTCCTGTGATCTATTGAGTGCCAGCCAGTTGGGCTGAGTCATATCACGTATATTTCTGGTGGGATGAGTTTGAAAGAACACAGAGGAAAACCCTAGCTTTTGCCTTACTACTAAGCTTACTTAAACAGAAGGACTAGATTAACTAAAAAGAGGAAAAAACATAGATATCACGTAATCGAGCATTATTGATGTGCACAAGTTTCCAGATAATTTATATAATATGCTATCACATCCCTGCTCCTGCTGAAATCAAAGGTTAAGTCAGTGCCTGCTACCGTGGCCTTGAAATTGGCTCCTGTATGTGCAGAAGTAAAAAACTACAAGTATATATCATGTTTTAGAGAAGAGGGCCTTTGAGAGTGTGTTCTGGTGTTGCTTCTTCGAAAACCTGGAATTCATTGAGACATTGCTGCCATCCTAGGTACCCAGAACAGGGCAGGGAACAGACCTGCCTCTGGGTACCACTAGCAAAGGAGAAGACATGCCTTTTCTTTTAAGACACAAAATTTAAAAGTCTGGAAGAGTCTTTTGTGGCTATAACTTTCAGTATCCAGAGCATGTTTAGGTTCTTTTGGGGTTTCTTCTTCCAGAGTCGGGACCAGAAGTACATCTTTCTAGACTGGGGAGGAGGCCTGTGGCATCCTCAAAGTGTCGTTGCTCATCTTGCGGTTGCATGTGCTTCTCTGGGCTTCAGGCCTGAATAGACCCTGTCCTCACCAAAAGAGGAAAAGAATATAGAAAGAGCTCTGTGATGAATTCCTGCCTTGAAGTAAGGGCATTTAAAATTTAAAACAGGATCAGGTAGATTTAAAATATATGCTTACACCTCAATTGTCAGTGGAATCTGCACCTTAAACACGCAGGAAAGTGCTTGAATATCACTGCCTTGAAATAGGTACCTGCCCCGCTGGCCTTTTGGTAATTGTTTACTGTGTCAACAAAACTACTTGCATGTTTCAGTTATACCTGAAGTCTGTGATATTATATTGGTCATATGTCCAAAATTCTTTAAAGAGATTGTTATTTCACCTTCACTTTGTAGCACGTCTGAGCCCTGGTGCTGAAGTGCAAATACAGGGTGGGTTTTTTTCATTATTTATTAGGTTTTCATGACTATCATATCTGCACTGTCCCAGCTGTTTGTAGAAATAGCTTTGTTATATTTCTGTGAAATAGCAAGGATATATATTCCCATTTTATGCCTGGAAAACTAATATACAGAGAAACTGTTATTTTCTAGAGAGTTGCTTGCAGAATCTGGACTTCAGTTGTCTAGACGGCACAAGTAGTTCCTCAGTGACAGGACTGTCCTACCTTTTTCTGCAGTGTCCCTCTGGGTAGGATGGAAACTGGCAGGCTGGAGCCTCCGTGTTATGTATTGATGGAAAATGGGCTGCATCAATCTGAATATATTTCTGAAACAACTTGTTTCTGGCAGGTTGTTCATTCTAAAAATATATTTATTTCTAATTGCTGAGCAGAATGCTTAATGAATTCTTCCTTCCCAAGAACAATTAATCAAAGAAATGATTTAGGGCTGGCACTTGCTCCCCCAAGGCTCAATGGCTGTGTTCCATTGACTTAAATAGAGCAGATCAAGCCCAGCCCATACTGGAAAAGATTTATCTAAGCATTTTTTAATGGTGCCCATCACTATTTGTCTGGATGTCTCTGGCAGAAAAACAGTGTATATATTGGAGAAGCAGCACTGAACAGTACAGTAGAGTTACAGCAAGCTGCTGCGTTTTGCAACCAGTGTTTTCCTGTTGTGTATATTTTTTAAGGAGAGGTATTATCCAAAGTCCCATTGATTGTAATGGGGATTTGGAATGGTGAGGAAAGAAGGGGCTGCAGTTACAACATGCTCCAGAAGGTTTTTTGATTGGAACAAACTGCTGGAGCTGCAACCGCTGAGACCCTGAAACATGGATTAGAACTTTGATAAGGGGGAACCCCCTAAGAATCCCCACTACACCACAAAGATGTGCCCTTTCTACAAAAGATCAAAAGTCAGAAATGTGCTGCGTGTCCTGGAAAGAGCAGGAGAGATCTAGCAACATCCAGAGTCTTGGCAAAAGCCAGATATGAGTGAAGTGAAAATGCCCAGATCCCCTAGCACCCACTTCCTTTGCAGGAGTATTATATAGCTTGCTCCACGCCACACAGGAGGGTAAAAAGCCAAAATGGCTCCTACCAGTCTGACATGAGGGGAAAGGCCTTATAGGCCCTGAATGTGGACACTGAATTTTTCATATTCTGCGTAATTTGTGATTCAAAGCATCTTCTTTGGGCAAATGTGTCTGACAGTATCCTTTCTAGGGTAGAATATATTTTAAATGTCCAGTTTCTGAGTTTTTCAGTTCTCCTGTTTCAGAGTATGCACCAAGTCCTCCTCATTTTTCCCCAGGTCTCCTGCTGCCCTTATGCTTCTGTTGGGTTTCCTCATTTTAATGCAGAAATGTTTGTTGGGACACCAAATAATAGTTTCTCAGAAACTGGAAAGGGCTTTGGAGTTCAGTGGCTCTTTGCATAAGGAACTGCCTTTGTGTGGAGCTGAAATGCTACGTTGGGAGCTGAGTTGAGTGCCCTTAGACGCTGGAGTGGATGTCAGGATTCCTGTCTCTCTTCTCCTTTCTTCTGTGGACCTGCATGTGCGTGAGGCACTCAAGAAATAACTGCCTCTCCGTGCCTCAGTTTCCACAGCTGGCAGATGCTGAGACTCAGCCACCTGCCCTAAAGTGCTTTGAGGTCAAAAGGAAAAAATCCCTTGTGAACTACATAATGTTTCAGTACATGCAGTAATTAATTCAGCATCCGATGTTTGAAGGGGTAGTGAATTCACGTGGATGCCTTAGATAAGCATAGCCTTAGCACAGTATGTTTCTTCTGAGACCTAAAATAATCAGCAGCAATTGGACTTTTTTTTCCTTAACTGCTGCATTTTTAGAAGGTGATTCATCTCTTTTCTGGGGTCTTGGATACCTGAATATCCCCAAGATCCCAGCAGCATTAGTCTTTTTGAGGATTCATTGTGCTCCAGTCCAGCCTGCATAAGTCATTGCAAACAAGAGTCTGATGTTAGCTGCAGGAGAGTTGCGGAGGAAAAATATTTTCTACTTTTGAAACTGAAATATGCATAGCCACTACCTCCTTATCATTTCAGATGTCTTATTCCCTTCCATCCCCATCTTCTGTTCCACACAGAAAGAGGCTTTATGGCTGGCACTTCGTGCTGAAGCTTGACTGAAACAGTGATGCCAGCATTAACACCACCAGGGCTGAAAGTAGTGATATAAATCAGTGTTCTTCTGTTGATTCTCATGGAGTAATACTGATCGGTAGGAGCCAAAGTTTGGAAACACTACAAAATATATACTCCATCCATCCCAATCCATGGTTCTTACACATTGTTTCTTTGGCATTTCCTTAGCCTCTTGAAGCCGTACTTCTGTTCACAGAGCAGGCAGAAAATTTGCTCTACAGTTGCCATCCCTTTGGCAAAAAACCCCACAGTGTTTTTAACCCAGTAGCAATACCTGTTAAAGAAGGCATTTGACTTGGGAGTGTAAGTTGGGAGTGAACTCTCTCTTCCAGGTCTTCTCACCCCTGTGCTACGTAACCACTAGGTCTGTGGTGAAGTGTCCTTGCCAGGGATGAAAGCTATATGTAGGCAACATGTTCTGTCACTCTGGCTTTTTCTCTCCTCAATGAACATGTGGTTTAGGAAGTTTTGAGCCTTTAGAGTAACTCAGCTTTCAATATGATCATTCCATCAGACCCTTGGAAAACCCCAAACTACTTTCTGTTGCCCCTTTCTGGCAGCTTTTTGGATTCCCATCCTGCCATTAAGCAGGAAAGAGGTTAAGCTCTTCCTCCCTGCCCCATCTGGCGTATCCAGGGCTCACGCAGAGTGGTAGGAATAAGCATGCAGCGGTCCTGAAGTCTGGCAGATGCTGTTGCTTGTCCCAGATATAAATCCTGGTAACTCTAAAAGTTGAAGAGAGAATATGAGAAGGCATGAGTGCCTTTTCCTGCAAGCAGAGGTGTATCTCATTGAGTAAATAGCTTCATGTAGCTGAACAACAGCTGGGTCAGGCTCAGGTTTGATCCATCCTCAGGCACGGGAAGCTCTTCCTCTGTTTTTTGGTCTTTCATAGTAAACTGGATGTAAATGGCCAGCTAAGCTAAACTACATACATAGTTATTTCTCAGGCTGCTTAAGCATACTGGTGACCTGCTGCGCAGATGGTTGTTCTGGTGGTGCATGGTTCAAAAGTTACGGTGGGTAACCCAAACCTGGGGCTCTAGGAGCCTCTATGAGATCCTAGATGTTGTAATAAGAAACCTTCTGTTCGACCCCTCTTTCCATGTGGGAAGACTGGCGTTGTGATTCCTGTTCAACACCAAGCTGTAGAAGTCTTTTTCTCAGCCTGGCAGATGACTTAGTTATCTGCTGCATGCATTTGTCACCTTTGTGACGTACTGCAGAGCATGAGGGCATAAATTTGTCAATCCAAAGCAAAACAACAGCTAGCAGAAAGCAGAGTGATGTCCCCTCCACTGTCCCACACTTTCTAAACTGATTCTTATCTAGTTATGTGACTCATGTCATCTCTTTGCCCTATTTTAGTGTTTAAATTTAGTAAATTTGGGTTCCTAGTGGTGAGGCTGACATCCTCACCTCATGTAAATTCATACTATAGCAAGAGAGCCATGTCGATACAAAATAGTTAAGAATCCAGTCTGTCATCCTTGTAACTTACCGAGAAAAGTTGGTGGAAGATGCCTGTTCCATCAGTTGGTGTCATATGTCCTCTGCCACTCTTGTGGTAGCATTTACTCTGAACTAATATACATACATATATCTATGTAGATGTAAAGTCAGTACCTGCAGCACTGAATCCTGAGAGTGTGAGCTGCTATTAATAGTCTGGCAAGTAGAGGTGAAAGATCAGATTCAGAGAAGTAGGCTCTACCTGTATGTCTCTGAGAAACTGGAGCCTGGGCACTCTGAAATAAGATACAATCCCTTTCCTTCATATACTTGGGTACAAATCAAACCCTTGGCGCAATATCGCTGCTTTTTGAGACAATTCAGAACTCCCTAGTGCAGAACCACCTTTCTAACAGACTGCCCAAACGTTTGAATTTGACTCATGTAGATGTTGGATATGGGCCAAGGACTGAAATTCATAATGTCACAACTTATGCATGTCTTTAGGCTTTAGTCCTTCACATTCCACAACATATTCATGATGACTTGGAAGCTGCAGCCCTTATTGATCTATCTGTTCTCGACAATAACAACATATGGCACGTTTCCATGGCAATAGGTCCCCCTAAAGGGGCTTCCTTTCTTTCCTCAGTTTATTGGTCTTTTTCATTATTAAATCATCAGAGATAAATGCACACAGAGAAGGGTCAACATCTGGATCAATGGACAGCAAACAAAGAGGAACTTTTCCATATTCATACAAGCAAGAGATTTCAGAAGATCAAACAATGCAGAATTGCCAGGCCCTTAGCATGTCAGTCTCATACATAATGTATTCTGGGAGCTCTATGAAATCAATACACATCTAACACCTTGAAAACCTTTGGGATTCAGCAAGGAGGCGGGGGGCGGGTAGCAGAGGGGGAAATCAAGACATATTTATGAGAGCAGGAGGGTGGTATATGAAGAGAGGGTTAAGCTCTCTAGTGGAACACTTCTTATGCAGTGATGTGACTGTGTAGGGGGTAATCCCAGACCACCAGCAGTTGGGGTGCAATCTGTCCATACCTTCCCTCGACAGGGAGCCTGAAAAGGTCTAACGTACCACCAGCAGAGAGAGGAGTCCGTCCAGGCAGGTTAGAACTTGGTTTGCCAGTGGTTGCACTGACCTGGTTTCCTTCTAGAGGAAACTCGTACTTATAAATCTCCGACTGAATCTGTACCATATTATCTTCCTAATGGTGTCTCCAGCCATTGCTGCAATGAATTTCCACTGCAGAACAATTTATATCTTTGATCACCTCAGTGGTGTTATGAAAACAACAATACATTTTCTAGGTTCAGTGTGTAAATGTTCTTCCGTTGGACCTTGAAAAATAGGGAATAAGCTTTCCTACAGGTAGTACCCTCAGAAATTTCGCTGCTTTTACAGCTTGTTACAGGGGAATTCTCCATGAGCTAGTAATAGCTGCATCCAGGCAAGTGAGAAAATATTACTAATGCTGCTTTTAGTCAGAAATGGGATGTGTGCTCTATTGGCCTCCATCCTCCAAATTTAGAGCCAGAACAAACGAAGTCTCTTGTGACTATCTCTGTTTCTGTGTGTGCATTCCCCAAAGGGGGAAATGAAATCTTGTTTATTTTTACCTTTCTGGGAAGATTGGGTTCTAAGTAGAGATTTAAGATAAGGTTTAATCTGTTAGGATGATATCTGCAGGCAGGAAGGCGGCGGGAGTTGAGGAGAATGGTCAATTGACTACTTCGTGCAGAATCCACCACAACTTTTCTTAATTCTTGTGACATGTTTATGTTTCAGCATTATTGGAAATGAAGTGCAGGAACACATTGTGTGTGATACAGTATGTCTGTGGACCAAGGACTAGGTGTAAGTCTTCCAATACATTTGCATTTATCAAGTGACAGATTACACATAAAACTCTTGAAAATGCTTGTGCAGTTTCTATTAAGCACACTGCAGGGTTAGGTAGTAGATGTTGACTTTACAGATTAGATGTCCAGAACCCTCATTATCCCGGGACATGTGCAAGCCAGGCAGCACTGCTGTAGCCTCCATGAACTCCTCTGTCCTGACATGCCTCAGACTGTAATGAAATGACGCCCCTCAAGGTTTGCCCAGTCTCCATGAAAATGATCTCAGTGATACCGCTTGCTGTGTAGTTCACATACAGTGTATGGCGTTTGGGGGAACTTTTGAGTGAAAGATAGCACTATCTAGTGGTTAGAGTGCTGTTGTCCTAGCCAAGTTACTTCAATTCTATCATCAGCTTCCCTAGCTGAGTGAAAGTTAAATACACTTCTGAGAAGGGGTGTCAGCAGCTCTTTGTGATAAGGTTCCATATTTTTTTTACATGCTTGAACAATACTTTTCTTAATGTGGTTTTGGTTCATGACTGGTGCACTTCAGTGCAAAGATAATACAAAGTACTTGGGGTTGCTCAGACAGAAAAGCAGGAAACAGAACGAAGTTGTTCCAGCAAAGTCACAGAACATCAGGACTGTCTGCCTCGGCTGAGACACAAAGCTTGTTTTAAACTGACTAGATGGAGGCCATAGAAATGTCTCTGTCTTGATAAATCTAGTTTTTGTGGGACAGTCACCACCAGTTTCTTTGTGGCTCTTCTAGCAGCTCCAGTAGGCAAAGCTGAGTGTCCCAGCTATCCAGAAGAGCCCCAGAGAGGAGATTTCCTTGGAGGTCCTGGCATGCATGCACTCCCTGCAGAGGCCAAAGCCCGCACGAGGTGAAGGCTTTGCCATTTCTCCTTAGCTAATACTTAATGAAAAAGACAACTCCCCTGGTAATGAGCTCACATTTTTCAGCAGAGCTGGTGGGAAGTGCAAGGTCCAAGGCTTTTATAATCATGGCAATAAAAGCCAGGGTGTGTCCTGGGGGGCTGCCCGCCACGGTGCTGTCTGTGGTCTGCTATGGCTGCGCTGTCAGCAGGGGCTGTGCCAACAGCTACCAAACTCTGTGTTTCTTCAGATCATTGAGCTGTTTCATAGTTCAAAGGTAGGTTACCTTCAACATAAGGTCTGCTTTACTAGTTATGAGTTCTTTTGAGTTCTCCTGTAAACATCTCCGTCACGCAAATCTTCATCTCTTTAAAAAGCGTGACAGCAGAGTGGGTGTATTGTAGGTACTATTAAAGAACTAATAATTTAAGCTAACACATATTGATATAATGTGTTGTGTTTTGTAAGTTAAAGAAAGGGCGTAATTCACAATGTACTATAATTGGTTAAATGCATCAGTGCCTCAGATGTGTTGTTTGCAAATTGTCAAGTATTATAGCTGGAATAAAAATATCGCTAAGTAATGTGTAAATTTATATTTTTACAATGGAAAAGAAAGGAAATTTGCTGCTACTGATCAAATTACAGTATATAACATGACTGGAAACCTCTTCTGAAACTAGGCAACCATATTTTGTGGGAAGTAGTTCTACCTCTGAATAAGTTACTTAAGTCTTTAGTGTCTCATAGTCTATCTATTGTAATATAGGCTGGTAATACCTTCTTAATTTTATCTGTTGGGATTTAATTAATGTATGGATATTACTTTGAAAAATGCAAGGTGTTGATTATTGTTTAATAATGTAGTGTCAGATTTAAAAGCTGATGACAGAGAAGCAATAAAAAGCTAGTGTGCTACCTTGCTTGGACTGCAAGTGCCATTTTAAAGTATTACATAAGCAATAGCTTCCTTACTTTTCCACCCACCGAAATCCATGTAATTATATTTTAAGGTAATAATATGAGCATGTGTGTTAAACTCGAAACACAGTACAGAACTGTGCGCTGTTCAGAGGGGATCAGGTGAGCGATTATGTAGATTGGAGGTAATCTAAGTGAAAGGCTAAATGCAGACCTTAGGAAATAGCTTGCCTCAAGTAAAACTGACAGTTGAATTCAACGAAAATTTTGTTCAAAGACAACATGTGAGTTTTAAGAAATCTAGATGCAAAGTGCTCCAATCATACACCTCATTTGTAGCGAAGGCTGTACTGTGAGATAGCCCCATTCGGACACCTGCTTATGTAAGCACTTCAAATTCATCAACTTTTGCTCCTGATAGGAAAGTTAATCACAGGTAGAACTATATCCCATCTTAGGAACTCCCTGGTACCACTTACTCTCTGATACCCAGCTGAGGCATCACGATGACTACGGCATCTAAGTTCAAAAGAAAGATGAATAGCTCAGGCTACCAGCTGTACAGGGCTCCCAGCCCTGCCTCCTTACTGTCACCATGAGGAGATAGTGGGAACATCTTCCTTAGACCCATAGGTGCAGGTAATCTGGAGATCACCCTTAATTGTGTATCTCCACTGTTTATTTTCTATGTGTTTGCACAGTGAAGTTGAATTTGGTGCAGTCCATATTTTGTAACAGCCAGGGACAACCCTGGCTGCATGAGAAGCAGCCAGCGCTGCCGAAGCAGGCAGCCAGGGAATTCGAGAGGAGGCTGGGACACAGCAGAGCTCTTTTCCTCCTGCTGTCATAATGCATGGCTAATTATCAGTGCTCTCAGGGGTTTTATTCAGGATGGCAGAGGATACGTATTATTTGCATAGATTGGTCAGAAGGAATTAAAACTGTTTGTCTTACTCTTTAGCTAGGTCCCCCTAATCATTTCCCATCATATAGCACAGGGAATATTTTTGGTTTTCAAGTGCACAGGTATTTGAATAACTCCCTATAAATAAATGAATTCTTCTAGTGAGTGGATTCTTGGACTCAGTAGTTGGTTAAGTGTCCTTTAGTGTGTTTAGGAGCAGGGAATCACCATGTTCCTCCTATTATTTCTGTGAATAATGCAAAGTTTGTAACTCTCCAGTAGAAATACGCCTACTCATATCGGGGAGAAGTAATGCTTCCAAAGGCAGGGAAGGATCTTTTCCTGCTTTTTCTCTTTCTCTGTCCTCTGTGTTCAGATACCTATGTGAACGGCTGTTTTCTGGAGTAAACTTTCCTCCCACCGTTGCTGCTCCAGCCACACTGACATCCGCTTATGCTCTTTACAAAAGATGATTTCTATTTCTAGCCCGACCAGCAGTCCTGGGAATTAAAGTGCAACCTCTTTCCTGTCAGGATAGTTGCTGGTGAGCACAGCAGTGTCTAATTCAACATGCAATCCAGAGAGGGGGAAGGGAGCTGCCACTCTGCAGAAAAGGGCAGATTTTCATCAGCTCTGTAAAGGAATAATGTTGCAATTCCTCGCCATGCAAAGTTGAGGATGAAGATGTCATTTGTGACTCAGTAGGTGGCACTCTGTTTCTTGAGTCAGCACCGAGCCAGTGCTCCTGCCTGGGCTTGGTAGAGCAATTGGATTTGTCTTTGGTTTTGGTTTTAGCAAGATGTGTTCATTAAAGAGCTGTTCTTGTAAGGTTAGGAAGGCTGGCCACGGTGTCTGAGCTAAATTTCATTGCTGGTGAGAATATCCTGGCAGAATTTCCAGTTAGATGCATTTTTATTTTTTGCTTCCTTTCTGTGCACTTTCAGGCAGCGCCTCAGTTCAACCCAGAGCTAGCCACGGTTCAGCAGAGGCTGAAAACATCCAAAAATCTTTGTTAATTTAGAGGTGAAGTTGCTCGAGTCTATTTTTTCTTGCCAGTGCCAACACTACAGAGCAAGAACAGAAGTAAAGGCCTCAAATGTGCCCTACTCAGGGGCAGGCTTTGAATGCCAGACAGACAGAGTGATGCTGACCGGGCTAACCTCTGCAGTTCACTGTTTTCTCTCCAATTGGTCACAATGCCTCCTGAGCTCATGCACTGCAATTGGTTATACTGCATCACGGAATAGTTTGGAAAAATCAAGGTTTATTGAATTTAAAAAATGACATCCGAAAGCAATATTCCTAGCCTGCTGTTACATTATGCACTAGACAGAACGGAAAGATGATCTAACTTCCTGGTCAAAACCCACAAACTAATACATACAAAGTGTATATGCTATCAAATCAGCAGACTGAGACCCACAATGCTTAAAGAGCGTATATGCTTGAAGTGTCTTTGCCGCACTAATTCTCCAGCGCATTCTGTTACAATTAAATAATATGTTAGGAATTAAAAGATCGGAGGTAGCGGTGCATGTTAAAATGTGACTTTCAGATCTAAGAAGCAGGCACAGAACAGGATGTAGTATAAAAACCAAGTATGTTTGAACAAGACATGTTGTTTACATAGTGCTGGCTGTTCCCTGTGCTGTGAGCTGTTTGGTCGCACTGAGTCAGCTATAATAAACAATGCATTCATATGTATTAATTTTTTATATAGGCTTTTAAAGACAGGAAGAGAAGTGAGAAGAAGACAGGATATCAGAGGAGGATGTCCATGAGACGTGTCTCTGTTAAACTCTTTTTCAAGTGATATGAATAGCTTCAGATCTTGTTAGACTCAAAAATTAAATTCAGGTCCTAACCCTTATTTAACCTCAGACTTCCATGGATAAATCCCATTCTCTTGATTTTGCCATGCGACTTCTCTCTTTGCAAGACAGGGATAATAATACTTTCTGCTTCCCATGGGTGCAGCAGAGCCAGTTTCATCACTGTCAGCTCTGTGGAATCCCTGGGTGAAATGAACAACAGAAATACCGAAAACATGCGTTATTAATAGCTGGTTCTTGCCCTTGCATACATCACATGCACCGTTAGTCATTCTGGCCAATAATTTACAGGGAGTGCAAAGATGTTCCTCGGTGTAAATACAAAATGACACATGGATGATATTAGACCTCTGAGGTGTTGCGGTCCCTGAGAGGCTATTCAGTCTCAAGCCAGTGATGCCGCCCTGGCCAGATCATACTTCATATGTGGGTAAAATTAAAATGTGCAGGAGCTGTGGAATCTTAATAGTTAAATTTTAACTTCTAGGCAGATTACATAGTAAAGGAGGTGGATTTCCTGTGCTGGGATTGGTGTGCAGACCAAATTCTTGGTGCTTCTCAGCTTTTTCTACCTCCTTCACGGAGTCCAAGGGTTATCTTCTCCTTGACACCTTGGATACCCTTTTATTAGCAGGGGTGCATTGGAAACGAAAGTTTACCTTCTGTGTTTTGTAAGTGATGGCTTTAAAGGTCAGAGCCAAGGGGAGCCTGTGACAATAATCTCGAGTCACTAGTACACCCTTGAGGAGAACGTGGTTTAAGAAACACACGGCAATGAATTTTAGCACTTCATCTTTGCTTGTCCACATTGCAAACAATGATTCTCTGTAGACGATTCAGCAGTAACAGCAGACTGGGACTGCACAGTGTGTGTCAAGTGAGTTTGAAGATCTTAGAACTGGAATAGCAAGAAATGCTGTAAATTGGGATGCAGGACAGCTGGCTGTGATAGGACCAGGCTTGAGTATAAGAGGCTGGGGTAGCAGAAAATGCTACAGTCAGGCAGAAAGCATTTTACTGGGGTTGTGTGTGTGGAAAACATCTTAAACTGTGAGCCATCCTAACCACTGTTGTCATTGTGCCCAGTTCCTGCTAGGGACTGAAATCCCCAGCCAGCATAGAAATAAGGGGCAGAAAAATCTGAAGATGTCTGAAGAAAGCCACTTACCTTTATATGTCTGCATGTCTGGCCATGTCTGTCTCATGCCATTAATTTGAAACTTGGGAAAAATAATTTTCTTTGTGCATATCTCCTTTTGTATCCCCCAAGGCAAATTAAAGATGGCTGGGAGGTTATTTATTTTCGGTAATAATGTAGACACTGCTTCCAGACTTCCTGCTATTGTGTGATTATTTAGATTAATTGACTAGGAAAGCTGCAGCATCATCTCAGGCCCTTAATAAGGAAGACCGCAACATGGATTTATACAGTATTAATGCATATTACTGTGTGACACGGCCTTGCTCTTAGAAGCATATGGCCAAATCTCATTGCTGAGTGTCTACCCGCACCAACTGTACTTTTATACTAAGTGAAGGATTGCATGCCACCTTGCCTGCAGGGGCATGGCACCTTGAGAGCAAGAAAGAGATAGCTGATGACATTTTTAGAAACCTCGTTAGTGGATAACTTTGCTTATACTGAAGTCAGCTCCCATCAACCTCTGCTGAATGTTTTTGACAATTACTGGTGTGCTGCTGGTTTGTGACCCTGTCTCTACAAGTGTAATAGTTGGAATCTTAAATATGCTTTTAGGTGCTTTAAAGTGTCATGTTCTTAATAGGGAGAGAGAATCTATACAGAGAAAGCTTTTAAGGCATATTCTGCCCTTTTGGTTTTCCTGCTGAGAGTTTAACAATTCGGTGTAGTTGCCTCACTGTAGTGATACTGCTCTGCAGCAGCTCATCGTGGTCCAAGGCCCAGGCTTGAGCTGAACAACTCTTACCAAAGCTAGATTTTGAGGATCTTTGAGGCTAATCTGTTTCTCCTAGAACATTTCAGTGATTTTTACTGTAATCTGTCAGACAGATAGAGAAGCAGCATGTGCGTGTCCTTCAGCAAACCAGTTTCCTTCGTTACGTCATTTGTAAATCCAGAGTCACTCTGTTGACTTCACTGCTATTGAGACGATTGGTTTAAAGGAAGGCTCAATTCTCTCCCTTGTGTTAAGTTGCTGTCACCTTTTTATGGTCTAGGGACTTTGGCTTCTTTTGTACTCAAAAGATTAATAATAATAGAAACACCATACGAATTTGTGTGACTGACTGGAAGAGCCACTGCGGCTTTCCGAATGTTGCATCCTCAGGTTTTAGCGACGAAACCTGATTATTGGTTTGCTCTGTGTACTTTGCTCATTTGCTGTCACAGGTGCATCTTAATACAAGTTATTTATGATATCTCACAATATTATGGTAGCCGCCCTGTAGTACACAATGTACAGTTGATGAAATCTTGGCAATGTGAAATCACAGTACATTGGCATCTCTACACGTGAAACATTTGGCAGGGACCGGAGCACAACTGTGTTAGGCAGTGAGGCTTCTTCGTGAGACTCCTCAACAAAGTATGAGACCCAGAAAAGTTTTTAGTCCTCACTCTGGGTGAGATGTGGCAACACTGTGTGACTCTATATGTTTTACACTAATACCTGGGGAAAATCTTAAAAATCACGAACAAATAAATTAGGAAATGTACTCAGACTGTGTGTGCTTTCAAAACCAAAAAGTGAAGGTTATTGTAAGGCCCACTAGAGTGAAGATAAGCTTCTTGGAGACTGTGCTTCATGGAACAGTAGTTAAATGTTGTCGTTTCTTACTTTAGAAATGAAACAGGTATTTGTAGCCACGTAACTCTGAGCTTTATCTGTCATTTCTGTACAACACAGGAGTCTATAGAGAGTGGACTGAACTCCTAAAGTCCAGGCTTAGCATAAGCGTGGCTCAGCAAGAAATTGAAAGTGAACATGTAGATCACAGCACGGTCACCACTTCTATCCTGATCCCAATGCTGTCAATGCTACCTACTTCTAAAGAAGGATCAGGCAGTAGGAGCAAGCCTGATGATTTTAACCCCAAATCGCTTTATTGGCCTACGAACTCTGCGGTCTTCCAAATGTTTGTGTTCTCTCTCTCTTTACCTAACACTCGTAGTAACTGCAAGTATGTCAGTCTCTTCTTGGGTAGCTCTGAAGTCCCAGTCGAAGTTTTCAAGTGGGCATGTCCAGCCATGTACTCAATTACTTTCTGAACCCTCTAAACCAGAAGATGAGTGTTCCTATGATATTAAGTACTTAATTAGCACCTTGTGCACTCTGAGTACATCAGGCAGACTAGCAGAGCATAGAGAATGAATGACAGTAGAGATGCATAAAGCACCTTAGTTCTGTTGACCTGGGTTCCCTGATCTCCCACTCTATAGCTCATCTCACATGTCTCTGTCTTGCTGTCCAGGTTTTATTGGGATTTGACCATGCTGCTCCTGATGGTAGGGAACCTGATCATCATCCCTGTGGGCATCACTTTCTTCAAGGATGAAAACACTACCCCGTGGATTGTCTTCAATGTGGTTTCGGACACGTTCTTCCTTATCGACCTTGTCCTCAACTTCCGAACAGGCATTGTGGTGGAGGACAACACAGAGATCATCCTAGACCCACAGAGGATCAAGATGAAATACCTGAAGAGCTGGTTTGTGGTGGATTTTATCTCCTCCATCCCTGTGGACTATATCTTCCTGATTGTTGAAACCCGCATTGATTCTGAGGTGTACAAGACAGCCCGGGCTCTGCGCATCGTGCGCTTCACTAAGATCCTCAGCCTCCTGCGGCTGCTGCGGCTCTCCCGGCTCATCCGCTATATTCATCAGTGGGAGGAGGTGAGCAGAGGCTGTGATGCACTTGCATCCTAAATCTTTTCTCCACTTATGCTGGCATTACGCAAAAGTGCTTTCTTTGACCACCCATTCTCCTTCTTTATGCCAGTGTGAATGCTAAAGAATTGTGTCTTGAGTCTAATGCTTTGCTTTTAGCAGGTTCCCAAGAGGCCTTCAGCATATTGTTATTTAGTCACTTGACACTGTACTATCTGCTTCACGATCATAACATATATAATCTGTGGAGATGATGTGTGGGCTGGGAGGGGAGTAAGTACAGGTGGACCCCCTGCAGGAAGTGTGTAGTTATAGAGCTGCCTGTGAAGGTGGCATTAGCCACACAGCGGAGTCTTGCCCTCTGAGAGCCCCAAAAGGTCCAGAAACAGCTCAGAGGAAAGGTCTAGAGCCAGTTGATTCGCAGAACCTGTGTCATTTGCTTACCCAAGCATCTTCTTCTTTTACATGCTTATCTCTTGAATTAATGTCTTGGTGATATATTTATAACCTTCTTGCTTTCTAAATTCTCTGACACTCTGTTAAGCGGAAGAGGAAGGAAAAGCAATCTGCAAACAAATAAGGTCTGTTCGTAGAGGTCATAAAGGTCTGGTGAACAGCAAGAGCCCCACTACCCCTGGCCCCCCGCTGTTCCCAGGGGAGTTCCAATACGCAGGGTGACTGTCAGGCCTAATGGGAGTAAAGCCACAACCTTACAAGCAGCTTGAAAATTAGTTACTTTTTCCCGTCTCCATGCTCTCCAAAGCAGAGAGAAAGCTCCCTGCAGCTTTCTCCACATGTCAGGAGCATATTTTCAGGACAAGGAAAGCTGGTCAAGGCAATTTCCTCTCCCTCACCATACTTTCTCCTCTGCTTTGGAGCAGAGCCCGATGCAGAGCATGATCTAATGCAGAGTGTGCTCCTGGGAATATGAAGGGAAAGCAGCCATGCAAGTCATGGCTAGATTGCACTGAGCTGTCAGAACACTAATTCATGGTAGAGCTGAACCGTTTCCTCCTCCCAGCATCACGGACTCAGAGGGAGAGCATTGGTGCATACTTTACAAATTTCAGGCTTCATCTTTGTGGTGGTATGATTTGCGAATGCTTCACTTACAGCAGAGCGTAATGCCTTGTTGAGGTTTGGGATGACATTGTGCCACGTGCTGTACAAATGTATAGGGAGAGACGGCTACAGCCCTGAAGAATTCACTAGAAGGTTGATTTGCTTCATAGCGTGGGCAGGCAGGAAGTGCATAGAGAGATGGAGATAAATAAAGCCGAAGTGTCTTTCCCGATGTGACTCAGTAAGTCAGAGACTGAGCAGAGCAATGAAATATCTCCAGGTCTGTTGTCCTGCCTCTTGGTTGCATTGCTTCTCTGTCCTCTAATCCCAGAACGCTCAGGAAAGGCAAGTTGGTGGCTTCAGCTGTTGTCAAAGTAGCTCCTTCCTACAGATTTATATGCAGCCACAGCTGTGCAGGGCTCCGTCCTTGCTTCTCTCTGCTCCTTGCCTTCCTTTCCATAACATGGTTGAAGAGGAATTAAGTATATTTGCTATTGATTGTACTGAATTTGTTTTAAAAAATAATGAAATGAAAGCAAATCAGCGCCCTTTTCCTGTATGCTTCTCATACAGTTCCATTGAGCAGCCATTTCTAGTTTCAGTCTGGTAATACAGATCGGTGGGGTGTTTTGCCCTTTTGCTGGCTGTCATGGGCACCATGGGCAGCCCAGCCAGGTGCTCTCCGGATCCCCCCTGAAGAACAGACTCCCTGGAGCGATGCAGTGCTGCAAGTGGAAGGGACAGATGGTGTTGGATTGCAGTTTGAGACTGCAATGCAGACTCTGTTATGCATTGCAGAGCCCAGCAGAGCAAACATGATAGTCTTTTTTTCAAACAGGGCTCAACCCAAGCAGCAGTTTCTCGAGATAGTATGATACTAGGAGGTTTTCCACCTTCTGGAATGGGGGAGGGAAGCAGAGAGAAGGGGCAAGCCCTTGTCATTGTTGCAGTGCATGCTACAAAGCAGCAAGGAGATTGGGAAGAGAAGTGCTGCTTCATCTTTGCGTGGGAGTAAACGGTTGTGCGCCCTGGAACCACACTGACAGTTCTTTCTTCCTCTGAAGTGCCTACAGATGATCCATCTCTGAAAGGTCACATTAATCTTTCCTCACCGCACAGATCAGCAGTGGTGATCTGGAAGTGTAAATTCCTGTAGAATTGGAGCAGTGTTGGACTAGATTTACTCTGGGTGTACACGAGGGGCAGGTTGCGGTGCAGAGTTAAAGAAAGAGGAGGACTGTTGGGAGAGGGGGTTGCTGAAGAATTCTGTTCTCCTGTGCTCCCCTACACTATCCCACTCTATGTCTAATCTGCTGGGTAGTATCCTTCTCTCACAGGCTCTTTGCATATGACCAGATAAGCTAAAAAGAGAGTTGTGAGTAGGGCACCCTGGTCCACTGGAGAAGAGTAGGTGGGCGAACTAGAGGAATGTGTGCAGGGCAGTGTGAGGCAGAGTTAAGAGAGGTGGATGCACTAGTTGGAGAGGGAGCATGCTGCGGTGTGTCTGGATGGAGCATCCAGGCTCACCTGTACTGAGCTTTTGCAGGGACTTTTGATGGAGCAATCGCTGCTGCCATGGGAAACTCAGCTCCTTGCTTATAACTAGTGCTGAGACTCTGGGTCCTGTATGAGGAGGAGAGGGGGCTCCAGTATACACAGATATTAATCATCTACTTACTCTGCCTCCTAAATGAACATTACATCTGTGCGTTAGCATAATTCCGAGTAAGTACAGGCGTAAGTGGTCACTTCCTGAGTGCACAGTGAGCCTCTCCGTTTCTTCCCCTGCACTTGTCCATGCTCTGCATGAATTTATCACTCACCCTGCAGTGAGGAGAGAGCAGCCTTCTCTAAGGCTGCAGTGCTGTAAAACAGCCAGCCACTCATCAGTTCCAGATCAATGCTAGTCATGAGTCTGTGGGCTCAAGAGCCAGTGGTTTGAAGTGCCTGCACCATTCTGGCTCAGCAGCAGACTACTCTGACATCCTCCCCCAGACCTGAAATGAGTGCTTTGGGGGACTACAGCTGGGCAAACACCCTAAAGAAAAAAGAAAAAAGAAGAAAAAAAAAAAAAGGAACACATTCTAATGCACTCATGTTCACTGGAGTACGAAAATAAGCTTAATTCCAAATGTAGCAGTTTCATTTGCATTATCCATTTTGCATGAGTGGTCCAACGAATGAATTTACCAGTAGGGCACAATATAAATAGAGTCTTTTTGAAGTGTCTGCCGTACCTACCCTGCGGTGGGAAGCTTGATTGCAATGTGGGAAGGCATACTTGCACTGGCTCAAGCCTAGCTGGCCTGAATATCGTTAGAAACTTCAGTGTCTGGTAGTTACCAAGTCCATAAGCAGAGATCCAGGAGAGCTGGCATGGCCTGTGCCTGGAGCTCTACTGCCGGGGTTGGAACGAACATGGGTACTCCAGTCATGCCTTGGTCATACCCAGGGAAGCTCTCATCATCTTGGCTTTTGAACCACTCCAGCAGTTCTTCGGGATATCTGGGTTGGTCTGTGGTTCTTGACCATGTGAACATGGAGGCACATTGTCACTCACAGGGTCAGGGAGTTGGGCCTTCACACTGTTGTGTCTAAGAAACTGTTCAGAGAAAGCAGACTCTGAACACTAACATCCTACAAACCTTATCCCAAGGTCACCCAGCAGAAAGAATAAAAGCCGAATAATACCATGTAACCCATATACCAAATCAAACCAAACCAATACAGTTCAGATTGTGAGTGTTAAACAAAAAACACTCTTTAGGTTTTCATAGGCAAAAATGATTGAATTTTTTTTTTTCTAAGAGCAATTTGCTGAGCTTTCCCTACTTTATGCACAGCATCTACCCCCTGTGTTTGGTGCTGGGATGCAGTAACCTATATTTAAGATCAAACTATTTTGGCTTACACATAAGGAACATTTATTGGGACAACAGTAAATTCCAACTCCTATAAATTGGTTTCCAAATAGCACATAGGCTTAGATAATGAAAACATTTTTATATCAGAATCTGTGTGAGGGATTATGATGGGAAGGAAGGGAACTAACTGCTTTTAATACATACCACAACGACAAGATTATAATGAGAGAATTTTATCAGATTTTTGTCAGAAAAAAAATTTATAGTTTTCAATTTTGGCACCTGAAACCAGAAGAAAAGGGAAATTTGGTGATTTTCTAACTATTACATCAATGGAAACTTGAAAACTTTCCTGAATGCTGTTCTTTTATTCCCTTGAGTTTCCATATTACATAGAAGTTTTAGAATGGAGGGAATGCATTTTGTCAGGTTGGTTACTGGCCACAGATGACATCATCTGAAAGATGACATTGCTTTAAGAAGATTCAGAGATATTTAGAAAACTGATTCAAAAGCTAGAGGGCTTATGTGTAAGGACTGGGAGAGAGCTTCCAGAGACTATGAGAATATGTCTCCCAATTGATTTTCGTTTTGATTTGAACAGCTAATTCCCTTAGTTTCTTCTGACCTATTTGTAGCCTTCCTTACATTAAATTAAAATAATGTGGCTAGTGGGCTGGGGGATGTAATGTTAGGCCAAATCCATAACTGGATCCTGAGAAGGGAGGAGCTGGGCAAAATGATTGTTCTCAAGTAGCACAGCAGGGTCCCATTCCATGAGCAGTTCCAAATAGCTTAGCAGATTTTTTATCGATATGATTTGCAATTCTGTCATGTTAAATAGCAAGGCAGACCCATGAGAGTAACTCATTAAAACCTCTGGCCACCCTTGAGTAAAATCAGACTCAACAAACACTGGTAATATGGCAGGGAGGGGGAGAATGGGCTGGATTTCTTCCTAAATTTGCATTACCTCATTTCTGAAGGCAGCGTTATCAACCATTTGTCTTTAATGTCATTACAGGAGCTTATTAGAACCGTAATGCAAGTTACAGCAATTTGCATTCTCACTGCACAAAGTGACCCAAAATTCAAGCATCTTTTCCTTTTAGAGAAAATCTCAGCTGCACTGAAATCGATGGCAAAAAACTCTTGTTAACATATTAGAAGAAGGTCCTTCTAGATTTTACCACAGCCATTTGCACTGAACTATTCTCACTCGTGCAGCACAATATCCTTGCGGAGGGAGGACAGACAACAGAAGGAAAACAATTTTCTCCATTCCTGTACAGACATTGAGTTTTCCCTTACTTGCCCATGGGCAGCTAGTGATCCATCCCCTTCCCTCTGCCATGTTACCTATCAGGAGAATGAAACCTAAAAAAGTTTTTTGGTGGAGCTTGTCTTCAGCAGGAAGTTCTACTGCTATAATGCAAATTAAGCTTTCTACCTGGGCAATGGGAATACAGTTTCAAAGAGAATATTGTAAAAAATGGGTTCTAATGAATTATAAGGAGCCAGGCAAATATTTGAATAGCTGCACAGCTACAGAGGTTGCCATAAAGAGGAAAAAGCCTTTTATTTTTTTTTACGGTCACCTTCTGGCAGTGCTTAATGTGTCTTCTGTCAACAGGATGGTATGATAGGGGGAATAGATGGTTTGACGGCTTGGGATTAGGGCACACAGCCATTTGTCTCTAGGTCAGTAGTTCACATCCAGCTTGTAGCAAGTGAAAGTCATTTGCCATCTCATGGATGTTTTTTCTCTGATCTGTTTTTAGTAGACAGGTACCTGTGTGACAAAATCATCTAGGGGACTGGCCCTGGTAAGCCTCAGGCTCCCTGTAGCAGCAGCAATGGGGTTAAATTCCCCCACGTGTCTGAAGCTAATTCTCCACTGACCAGGGTGAAAGACGTGTTAATAAGAGGGTCTTGCCTGAGCCCGGTCTCTGGTTCTGTGTGTCACGAGGGCCGTCAGTCTGGGCTTTTATGCTGGAGTGGAATTATAAAGGTTTTCAAAAGAGATAGGCTGATCTCCTAATGATCTCTAATCACTGTGATAGCTGGTTGCTGCTCCAGCCTTTCATTTTCTTTTTCCCCTCAGACTCCTCCCAGCATACTCCTTGCACGTCCCTTCACTGGACGCTGTGGTAATTTTGCCTTTCTCTTGGGGAGCTCACGTCTCTGTATGTCTCTGCCAGCACCAGCTGCCTGCAGCTCAATGCCCATATCTTGCCAGCTGCCTGTCATTTTTCTTCACGCCATTGTTTCTGGAGGGGGGTATCTGGCAGGCTTTATTACTGCTCTTGTGTTACAATAACAGAGGGTCCTCAAAGGAGAAGTGCTGGAGCCTGGCATGAGGAGATTCCTCCTGCAATCAGTGTCATTTTCTAAGATTTAATACCATGGAGGCTTCGCAGTTTATTGATGAGGCATGCTCCAGCTGCAGCGATGGAGGGACCCTGGGCCCTCAGCATATTGACACTGCTGTCATATAGCATCACAGCATGCTTCTGGAGGGTGTTGTGACCTACATCAAGTACATCTGTAACAAGGAGATGGGTCTGGAGAACCCTGTGCTCTGACTGCGAAGCTGATGGAAAACTTCTGGGAGCCTTTTAAAGCACAGAAAAGTCCTGTGAGCTCAGGAACCAGCAAGGGCAGCGCCCAGTTCCCTCAGATGAACAGAGATTCACACCTCAGTAGAGCTGCGCCCCATAGAAAAAGCACCGTGAAGGCCAGCCTGAAAGGTCTGCACCCTCCGTGGAGCTGGACCGGAGCACCTCAGGTTGTGTTTGTGCACGTACAGCCTGCACAGTGCTCTTCAGAGCCAGGGCTGAGCCTTGTGTCAATACATCATACGGTGGATATGCGATGTATGTCTATATAGTGCTGATGTTAGGAAGAGCTAACGCAGCTTTTGAAGCCGTTCAGAGGGAGATTCCTGTTACAATTTGGGTTGCTGATCCAATGACGAATGTGGTTTTGTCCTTTAGCAGTATGCGAATCATGTTCTGCCAAACTCACCCAATACTGTAAGGCCAGCGTGTCTAAGGTACTTTAGCCTTGGCAAGTGGTAGCAAATTAATTGCTCTTCTTGTTGAAGCTTCTTCCAGGAAGGCACTATTGATTGCATTCATATCAAGTGAAAAACTTTAATGAAGTAGCTGAAGAGAACAACATTTCCTTGCCTCACTTTTTGTATTTAGCAAGACCGGGTTGGAAAGGAACATGCCAAATCTGTAAGTTGTGTGAATGAAGCAGGAACTTGGCCCAAATATGACCACAGAAAAAAAAAAAATCAAGTTCCTTAGTGAGGGAGGAAGAAGAGGGGATGTGGGGGTGTAAGGAGGAGCACAGCAGCATAGAGTTGCTTTTCGCCAAGAGAGATGAAGTCAGTTACTTCGGCTCCCCGCAGAGTATCCTCATGTGCTCTGGGCCAGTCACTGGGCAAGGGGAAGTGCCAGATGGGGACCTGAACAGCTGCTCCTGCTGGAGTTGGAGTGAAAGGGACAGCAAAGCTCTACTAACAGGAGAAGAAAAATACCTCACTCAATGGCATAATTAAGGGTTTAGATTCTGGAAAAGAATCTGTGTCTGAGCAGCTCTTTAGATTTTGCTTTGCTTGTCTCCCCCCTGGAAGGTGGTGGGCATCCTGAGGCACTACTGAACACCAGAGGAATCCACAGTAGTGGGTACCTACCTAGTCCATTTTGTTCTGGCAAGTAGATAGGGCTGGTAGGAGAGAACAACCAACTATCAGTACACTTCCCTGTCTGTAGACACAACACCCTGTGGCAAGTGCTGTTGTGTTGTGGAGCCAAAGGCAGAGCAGAAGCCTGAATCCCTCTCCCAGGCAAAGCTCGCTAGGATGGAGTGCAGTATTCAGACCTCAGTCTCTAGAACCACCGCTAGATAATGCTGTGAGCTGAAGAATTCATATGCGTTGCCGTGCAAACAAGGTAGCCGAAGGCAAGCTCTTGCCTTTCAAAGGTGCTGTGCACTGAGGAAGGGGGATAGAGCAATGTCAGCCATGCAGAAGGGTCAGGACCCATCCTGCCGGCAGGGCTGTACGAGAGCTTAGCTGTCTGGAAAGGCTTGACCCTGGCCAGGCTGGCTGGGGAAAGAAGCAACGCTCTTCGACAGGGCAGCAAAACCCCAGGCCAAGCTTTGGCTCTGAGCAATTCTCGCTTCCACTCTAGAGAACAAGTTGCCAGCTGCAGTGCAAGACTCTGCAAGACACCATGTGCGGGGCACGGGAGTTGGAAAGCCCTAGCCCTGAGAACATGTTTGTTTTTCACCCTGTTTTCTTCTTGCCAGAAATATACTAATGCAACACAAAACAGCCTTATTTTCCCCACTAGTTTGAGGTGAAAGGAAGAAGTCTTTCTTGGGAAGGACAAGCTTCACTCCTGAGCAAGGCACAGAGAGGTGTGAAGGTTTAATGGGCAAGAGCCTTATTGATGAAGTTATTTTCTGAGCACCGCTGTGAAAAGAGCTGTTTCGAAGACAGTTTCAGGACATGCAATTATCCAGTTTGCCAGCTTAATGCATTCAACTTAACCTCATTTTTATGAAGCAGAAATCAATGTGGTAACTTTTTCAGAGCAGAGAGATGACATTTTATTCTTGCTTTTCTCATAAGGATGCATATTTTTAAGCTTCCTCTTCTACTTTAACTCCTCCCTCTCCCAGTTTTGATCAGGCAGGAATACCCCAAGGGCTAGAGGAAAGGGTGAGGCAATTTCCACATTCCCAGAGTCACATCAGAATGGAAAATATTTCTGAATTCTCTTTGCAGTACATGGCAAAATTTTCCTTATTGCCCTCTTGGAAAAGGACTTGGAAGTACATCTATGACTTCAAGAACTTTTTAATTCATTTAATTCCAGCACCACTTCACCAGGGAAGAATTCTCATGTGTTGTTGACAGTGCTGATCTTCGCCCCAGTTTTGTGTTCCAGGGAACGCATGTCCCCTGTTCTCTGCTCTTTCAGCGTCTGTCACCTTCTCTACTCCCACATGGTCAGGGATATTTTGGTAACTATTCCTGCCTTGTGTCTTCTCCCCTTCCTAAGCAAGAAGTCCTGCAAAACAGCAGCTGCCAGAGCTGTGAGCTGGATAATGTTTGTCCAGAAGTTCCTCAACAAGAGCATGCCATAAAATTGAAGAGAGCAGGGTAATTGCCCTGCTTTTGATTAACATACCACCTCTCCTAACCCTGGCACTTCCTGAAGTGGGTTGCACCACACATATGGTATTTTACTCTAGTGACACATGCAAAATCCTTGCAGACTAAGGATAAAACTTTACAGTAAAAATGTTCACCCCAGGCTTACTGTGCTGCCACCTTCCGCGTTGTGATTCTCTTATGTTCAAGAAAGTAAGTGCTTTAGTTTTTTGATTCTTTCAGGTAAATGTGATTTGTAGCTCTCTCTCCCTCCCTCTGATCAGTGCCCCCGGTGGGTTTTTTATTATAGAAGTTGACAAAACCATTTCATTGGTGCCCCTTATTTCAACCTTTTGTAGTGGATTGATGCCACAACAGTCCCAAAGAGCAGAGCAGCCCAAGCCCGCCCCAGGGCTCCCTGAGCAGCGCAGCGCGTGACTCAGCAGTGGATGCACTGCAGCATCGGAGGGACGGATGGTGGCAGCCGGCCACACGCTGGGCAGCGCTGAGCTGGGTCAGCTGCAGAGGAGCCTGGACCATGCAGCATTCCCAGTTCTCACCTCGATGGTTCTCTACACGATCGGGTTGGTCAAGGGCAGAATGCAAGGTTATGTGCATATGCAGACGGAAAGGGGAACAAGACTGTGGCTTTTTAATCTAAAGACAGAACTGTTTTCCCTGACTGTGTACAATGCCAATGGTGACTCAATCTACCTTGGCAGGGCCATGTAGCCGGCAGTTCCCTGCTGAAGTGTTGGTGATTGTGTCTTTTCCATTTGCTCATCCAGTATTTATGAGGGAGAAACCAGAAGTCAAGGAGGGCCTGATCACGGGAAACATCCTGCCTTTCATGACAGCTGGAAAAAGAAAGTGAGAGATGTGATCTGAAAACAGAAATACCAGAATTATTCTTCTAGTTTCCTTCTGGGCTAAGCCACACGCCTGTAGTCCCACAATGTTCCTTTCCATAAATTTAAGATAATAATGTAGTCACCTCACAGATCTTAAACAGCTGCTGTTTAATTTAATGCACACTTTTGAGGTGCCATTAGGCCTGGGATCTTCTCCGACATGAACCCTGAGCAATCCCATTGAGATATGACATAAACATATACTTCTCTGCTAAGTACCCTTTGGCAGGTCCTGCCCCAGGGCTGGGGGGACACCATTCTTACTGTTCTCCAGAAACAGCCCTAACCCAATGTGGGACATACATATCTTTATCTTAGCACACCCTACTGTCTCGTGCGTTTTCATTAGTCTGTGATGTATCTAATATCCTCTCCCTTGACCTGTTGACTTGGGGTCATCAAGGTAGATGAGCACAGAAGAGGATGGTATCATGGTTATTGTGTATCTGAGGGTTAGGAGAGAAGGAGAAGGTTGCAGAATGTGTTTCTCATGTTTGGATCCAGCTAGGGTAGATCATCGAGAAAGGATGATGGTCTGTGCAGTGTGCAAGTGGATTTTGAGTAGAAGGAGATGGGCCTGAAGGGAAGTCTTGAGGTAAGGAGTGAGTTGAGTGTTGGCCAGGAGCTGAAGATGGCTGAGGACAAATTGGAAAAGATGTGACTTGGTGCAACGGTAGTGGAGGAGAGAGCAGCAACACTGGGCAGCAAGCTCAGGGAGGGGAAGCCACTCTGCAAAACGCTGCGCAGTGCTGAGGTGTGCACAGAGCCATACCCCAGGGACCAGGGAGCAGCTGGGAGTCCGCCCTCGCGTAGGATCACGTTAGGTCTGGCTCCACTCTCGGGTGGTGGAGCCTGTGGAGGGTGAACTTTGAGAGAACCTCATTCTGCGCTGGCAGTGACAAGCAATCAAACAAGCAGCAGCAGTGCTTCCTTGTAAACACTGGTAAGAAACTGTGAGGATAATGTCCCTTAAAGCAGCTGACAGGCCTGCTCTTCCTCAAGTCCCTGGAGGGGGTGGAGAGCAGTTAAAACACAGCAGCTG
Organism: Sterna hirundo; assembly: GCA_009819605.1. Taxonomy (NCBI): domain Eukaryota; kingdom Metazoa; phylum Chordata; class Aves; order Charadriiformes; family Laridae; genus Sterna; species Sterna hirundo. The sequence continues at coordinate 22,973,444 of CM020445.1, forward strand.
TGTTTGGGGTTTTTTTCATTTGTATATTTTTTTTTTCCACCTAGCAAACTGCCGGGTGTTAATTCCTCTTGATTTGCTGTGTCTCAGTGTAGCCCAGTTTGGAGAGGCTGTCCCTCAAATAGGGTTGATTAGACTCCTCTCCAGTGTGCATCACCCAAACATCCACTAATTCCACTTTATCCCAACAGTGGGACTGGCTTTTCTGATGCTACAAAGAATCGAGTTGAAATTGTGTAGTTAATTATACAAACTTGATGCAGCCAAAGTCCAGAGATCTCTGTCAGGGCTCAGCAGTCATCACCAAGGAAAGGTTCTCAGCAGAGAAATAATTTCCAGTTGTCCTCTCGTCACCACCACCCAAAACTGGTCCCACCTACTGGGCCCAGCTCTAACTGATTTCTGCAAGTAGCAGGATGTATCTAGGGGAGATGAGACATGTCAACGTGACCACATCACTGAGAAATCTCTTCCCTTTCAGTGCTAAAGGGATGCAATACTGACACCACCATCCTGCTCCCCCATGCCCCCCCCAAATTCACTGTACTTATCCCTGAAGAATACAAGTGGTGGGTCAGGGAAACTGTGCCTCACTGGAAAGTTGTTCTAGCACATCACAGAGGTCAGAAAAGCTTGGTAGCAGCCCTGACAAATGGCTTGGCTGGCAGAGCCTTCCCACGGCCCTTACCTGCCCGTGCATGCCACAGGGATATCTGAAGAGACCATCTAGAGACAGCCTAACCAACTGCACACCTCCCAGTGGCTCCCTGCAGGCTGGCAATATCCCCCGCCGCTGGAGGAGGATATGCTTCTGGTGGGTTTGTGTAAATGTGTTGTAATGCACTGATGAACTTTGGGTGTCACATGAGCCCAGGACTTCACTCTCCCTTTATCTCCATCCCTGCCTTGTGCTAGAGCATCCATCCATGGGAGATGCAAAGGGGAGCCTAATGAGTCATGGGGAGCTTGTGCCGTGATCGCCTTCCTCTCTATTTCCATATTACTCTTTCGTGCATAGAAAGGATAAAAAGGGCTGTCATTTGCATACAGGTGGAGATGGGAAAAATATGCGTGATTCAGGTTGGTTGTGCCTTCTCCAGTAGGCTCTTCCCCCTCCCCACAGGCCTGGCCTGGGGGTGAGCCTTGTTCCTCTGCACTCCGAGCGCTTCCACAAAGGGTTGTTCCCTACCAGGATGCGCAAGCATCTTACCAACTGCCTTCATCAGTTGATAAATCACCTTAAGCCTGTAGGTATGAGGATGGACAGACAGGAACTTCTCCCTTTAGCTCTCCTCCCTCCAGACTTGAAAGACATGTTTGTATGTTGACTCAAGCATAAGGCAGACCCAGTCCAACTCTGGAATGGGAAAGAAGGCCAGCATGGCGGGAGGAAAGCAGAATGAAGAGGGCTTCTGTGAAATGAGGGATAGGAAAGGCCTGCTGCACCATCTAGTCTGTCCTGGTACAGAGTTGTCTGTTTGATCTTCAGGGGCTGTCATCAGGTAAGTTTTAAATGTGTCAAGCAGCAATACCTTGTCACTTTTTCTGAGATGTTCATCTTGCAGCATTGTCTTGTATAACGTGCAGAGGATTACTTCCTTTCCAAAGCAGTACGTCGCTGTGCTGAGCGAGGGTCTGACTGTGCTTTGGCCCACAGGCAAGCGGGCCAGAGGAGCGCAGAGCTGGTCTTTGCTGTTGCCAGGAGGAAAAGATTGACTTCTCCAGCATGGAAAGCAAAAGGAGAGAGATCTCTTGTATCCACCTGTGAGGTAGAGGGGTCAGCATGTAGCAACGAGGGTAGCAGACTGCAGGTCCCTCCTGCTTTGCTGCCTTAAACAGTGCAGCCCATGAGTGCCTGTGGGTAGAGTGCAGATATGGTTCAGGGGAGCTTGAGGAATCCTTCCTGGAGCTTCTTCCATCACCCAATGTGTTGCTAGAGATGAGATGCAAGCACATGATGATGCTGCTTCTCACATACAGATTTTTGCCCCTCTCCTTGCCCTCTTCAAGGTCATTTTAGCAGTTGGCAGGGAAGAAAGAATGCAGCCCATTTTAGGAAGATGGAAAAAACCCTTCAGCTTCCATCTTGGCTCACTGTGAGTGCTGGGAATGCAGACGATGAGGTCTGGAGCCAGGCTGGAACATGTTCCTCTGGCCTTTACCCTCTCCTTCCTCCCCCCTTCCCGAGGCACAGCATGCCGCAAGCTCCTACAGGAGATGGTTTCCTTAAAAAGAACCTTTTCGCAAACCACTCTCCCCTTATCTGCAGCCTTCAGATGTGGACGTGCTGCACAGACTGCTGACTGGGGACCTGCAGCAGCTGGCAGCAGCTTTCCATCTGCTGCTGAACAGAGGAAGCTCCCTGGACCTCCCTCCCAGCCTGCCTGCAGCAGTGCATCCGCTAAACCAGCCATGCACGGCCATGGGACAGGCATCCCTCCCCCTTTTAAAGATTCACCAGCATTGCAGAAAAATGCATACCTGTCTCTGCTGACTTTGCTCTAGTCTGGAGCACCATGGAGGGGGGATCTTAGTGTCAGAGCAGGATCATCCCCCCAGTGGGATGGGCCTTGGTGAGATTTGCGTAGCCCCTGGGGAGGCTTGCACTGCTTCATCTTCCCTGCTCTTTGTATTCAAGCAAACCTGTGACTGTGGGCTATAAGCGTGGTGCTGGAGGCTCCTGAGGGTGAAAGTGTTGGACTGCTCTGCCATTTCCTTGCCCGATAATTGTTGCCCCAGCCAGGGCAATTGGCAGCTGCAGGATGTGCTGCTCATTCCAGCCTTTCCTTCCTACCTCAGCAGCCTCTGGCCAGCGGCAGCAGAGGGAGGGGAAGCAGCCTCAGAGCCCAGCATTTGACCCTGATCAGCTAATGGGGGTGAGGGAAGGAAGAAGAGCTGGTGCTACAATCAGCCGTTTGAGTGAAGCAGTGCCTGTTTTGATTAGCCAGCAATTTTTCTGGTCATTTAGAGAAAAAAGTTGCCTGCCTGTCTTCCCTCCTTCCTGGGGGAGATATGGGCTGTAGGACACCACCCCAAAACGTCGTGTACTGTTTTGGAAGGGGGGAGAAACTATTCTGTGGAGACATCTTTCAAATAGAAGAGGGAGGAGATGATATTTCCACAGTGACTAAAGTGGAAAGACCAGGCTAAAAGGGACGGAGCATATTTTGTTCCAGCCAAAGCATTTCCTCAGCATGAGGGCTGGGCATCAGCACCCCACACAGTGACTTCTTGCTCCCATCACTTGTTTGCAGATGGTCCAGCGCTTACCCTGTCTGACAGCTAACAACCAGCTCCTTGCCTCTGAGGCTGGCAGTTCAGTGCACTCTGGGTTGCTTTTTGGAGCTGGGAAGGTGGGAAGGTTGCACTGATCTGCCAGCTTAATTGACAGCTGGCACAGAAAAGGGGATGTGATGATGGATGGGGGGCAGCTGCCAACTCTAAACGCCAGCGCTGGCATTAGAAAAGTGGCAGGAGAAAGGGCCAGGAGCAAGCCGGGGTGGCGGTGGGGAAATGAGCCTGGGACATAACGATGTGAGGGGGGTTAGCGCATAACTGTGTTGAAAACCTCGGAAATGTGGCAGACCAGGTGGCTGGCTGGGAGGCTTGACTGCGAGGGCAGCGGAGTGCTCCGAGTCCTTGGTACGGAGCCTCCTGGGAGCAGGACAGCAAGCTGTGCGCTTTTCTGCTTGCTGCTGGAAAGACCCAAAGCCAGGTGCGAAGGGCTAAGCTCCCTGCAGGTGGTAATTACAGGAGAGCACAGTCAGCCACTTCACAGGCTGACCAGGGAGACATCTTCTTGATTCCTGGAGCGGTGGCAGCTGGAGGTCATCTGTGGTCATCAGTTCTAGTGGAGACATCCTTTCCTCTTGCGTACATGTGTATATTTGTGTGTATGGGGCTGACAACTTAGCAAAGCCCAGCTGGCTTGCTGGAGGGTGATGGGACATACTGGCCAGACGCTTGTCTTTGTGGCTGGCCCAGCCTGTCCATGGCTGTCACTGCTGGTCTTCCCTTTATGCCTCTTGCGATGATAAGGATTTGCCGGGTCACCTTGGATGTACCGAATCATAGCGGAGATATGTTGGGTTGGGCAGATCCAGATGCAATCGCAGCCGCTCACAGAAGCCTCTTATACTCCGTGTCAGCCCTGATTTCTGATGCCCTGAATGACGTGGCTTCCTGCCTTTCCTTTAGCAAGGGAATGCTGGTAAAAGAGCCTTACAATCACCATTTTCCCTTGATGTTCAATTTAGGGTTTTCCCTAATTGCATCCCAAAACATTCTACTCTACACCTCATCTCTAATGATCCTCAGCACTTTCCTCCTCACCTCCCTCTTGACATCCAGCAGGTCTGAAGAGGAGACAGTTGCCAAATTCTTTCTCATTAGTCTTGTCAAAAGTGTTTGCATCCTCCATGATATTTAGTCTACAGATGAGAGATAGGATCTGTAATGAAATCCTGATGTTCAGATCATTTCTCGTCTCTGTGGTAGGGAGAGTTACGTAGCTCAGATTGAAATACCAATCATTTGTTCAAAATTTGGACACCAGTCTAATCCTTGCACAGATTGAGGTGCCTGGGGTTTTAGGGAGATGCAAACTAATAACTGGGATATCAGACATCTGTTCCTGACTCCCTTCCATTTTCGGTCTTCCCACTGGGGGCTGTGAAATATTTTATCCCTCAGATTATTTTGTTTACTGCTTTTTGGAGTGCCCACACCCATCTGCATGCTTCAGAGCAAATTCTCTCGAGGAGGTCTCCACTTCGTAGGTGGTCACGAAAAGAAACTTCACTGCAGTTCCCGTGTCTCACTAGCTGCCCACCGTGCGTACAAAATTCTGAAATGCGATGGTGCTGTGAACCCAACTGATACTCTTATAAGTTTAGTGAAAGGAGAGGAAATCTTCCATCTTGTGAGATTTCAACTGTATTGGACATGGAACTGGGAAATCAGATCCCATGGTTTTTTAAGTGCTGAACTAGCGGACCAGGCTCATATCTGCATTCTCCCATTCAGGCTTTGAAATCTGAAGAGGTCAAGTTTGGTGTCCTGCATTTGCTTCATCCTTTGCTCAGTTTAATGTTGTCCTTTTGAGGCATCCCACCGCCCCTGCTCAGACTGATGAGGTGACAGCAGTCGGAGAAGGGGTCAAGTTTGCCCAAAGGTGGGTTTCAAAACAGCATTTCTTACCCTGTATTGCTCTATCAGAACTCCTTGGCTGCAACTTAACTCCCTATTCCCTTTGTGCATTGGAAAGCACCATAAACACAAAAAAAGAAACTAATAGTATTATTTAAAACAGAGAATCATTTAGTCTTAGTGCTAAAGCTTTCTGAAACACGTACTTTAGCGTTGTCTAGGAAGAATGTCCCTACTGCCCTGCTGGTTCTCCTAGCCTGAGCCCATATGTTGCAGCTGCTCCTGGTATCTACACCCTCTGCCTGACATGCTTGTGTCCTAATTCACATTTCTTGCTCTGCTAAAGCTTTACGGGGTCAGGGATCCGGCTTCATTTGTAATCACCGCTGACACTTAATAATAATTCTGCCTTAGGTTAGAAGTGCTCATGGAAAAGACACTCATTACAGTAAATGCAAACCACTGAAGCACTGCACTGGTCCCTTCTCCATCCCTTCTTACAGCATGGCTTGCTCTCTAGGGCAGAAATCTACTCCTGTGTTGCAGTTTTACCACTCTATTAGTACTTTTTTGAGGGAAGAAAAGGCAATGTCAGCCTTTCTCAATTCCTGCTGTCACTTCAGCGTGAGTCTGAACTGATTCTTGAGTCCCAGCTTGTCTTGTATGTGCACTGCATCTGCAGAAGCATACGTCCAGACACGGACTGCACCAGAGCCTTACTTCTTCCAAGGTGGAAGGCCTGAGTATTTTCTGCCCTTTTGCACAACTTTCATTCATGTGGTCTGGACAGATCAAGTACGACTGAAGCTGAACACCATCCAGGAGCAGATATTCAGCCCTCCTAAATTCACTGTTGATACTTTGAACCGGTGCTACAACTGCAACCACTGCTAGGGATGGCAAAGTGTGTGCCACCAGGCTGACTCCACCAGGCTGACTCCACCACTTTGGAGGTGGAGTATGTACCACGTACTTTGCTTGGGGTCCATTCTTACTTTCCAGTGTAGATGTAGCCTCTGTGTACATAGTCTGGAACCTTTTGTAGACACAGCCAGTGTAGACATAGCTCTTGTAGAGCCCAGTCAGTCACAGAGGTAAAGCAGATTCTACCCTGGACTTAATTTCTCTGAATAAATATTCAGAGGTATTGACAAGGAGGCTCTGCTGCAGCAGCATGCTGGGAGCTGCTCGGGGGTTGTAAAGAATGATCAATGCTGTCATTTTTATGTACTTCATTTCCCCTGGTAATTTTTCAGTGCTTCTACTGTCATTTTTTTCTGCCCATTTCTTCTTACACTGATGGGGGCAAATATTCCTACTGCTGGACTGGGGGCTTTCACAGCAATGAGGTGTCGTTAAATCAGACAAGGCAGCAGAAGCTGAAGAATGATCCAGACTATAGAGGGCAAGGCAGGAGAAGTCGAATGAGCAGGTTATGAAGTAAATTCCCAAAGGACTCAGTTTCTTTTAAAACTGAACAAGAAACCAAGCGGAGTAGATATGAACGCTTAAAGCAGCTCCATTTCTGTTTCATAGTACAGCTTCTTTATAGAAGCTTCTTCTGTATAGCTTCTTACTCTCTGGTTCTCTGCTGGAGGGGATAAAAAAGCAGAACTGGGATTGGGGAAACACAGGGTGGAGACAAGCAGTAAAAAATAATATAAATGTCCATCATAGGATAACTGAGGATAAAAACATCCCAATTTTAGTTACTTGGGCTACTTCTACACTGTAGGAGTAAAGTGAATTCAGAGAAAACTGATGAGATTGATTGAGAACAGCCTGGAATAAATGAAAAGTTTGAAATTCTTTCCTTTAAGGGGAAGAGATTAAAAGAAAAAGGCTGTAAAGTAATAAATGAGCTAGAAAAAGGTGAGGGCCGTATATATTTTTCCTGCCGTATTCAGCAAAGATATGGAGCAGTCAACGAAATTGAAAAGGCAGCAAATTCCAAATGCATTCAAGGAAATACTCTTTCAGACAGCGTGTATTCAGACATCAGAGCTTCTTCCACGGACAACACAATTCAAGGGCAGTTTGGAAGTTTATGTGAGCTATAAGTATATCCAGAGTTATAAGGTAGACAAGAGCTTTGGAAGGTTAAAAAACACTCCTGCTTCCAAGTTTAAATCAATCTCTGACTATTACACAGTCAGCTGAAGTCTTCCAAGGAGGTGGGTTATCATCCTTCTGCCTGATGTGAGGTTTCTTATGCCTTGTTCTGAATTAACTGCTGCTGGTTGCTGCCAAAGAGAGCTTTCTGGAGCAATTGGCCCCCACATCTGATGTGGTTTGACCTTGTTCAGTTGCGGTTTCGACTGAAGCGGGTGAAATTATTCTTTGTGTCTGGTGATGTGAAGGAAGCCAGGCTCACTGGCCAGGAGAGGAGTGAATCAGGAGAGAGTGGTCAGTCCCATTCCCACCAGGATTAAAAGCAAAAGTTGAACAGATGTAGCAGGGGAGCCCTTTCAGAAGGAAAATAGCAAAAATTGGGTTAAAGCAAATAGCTTTGTTTAAATAATTCTATCATGCAATGTGCTTTTTGGAGAAATGCCAATAAAATACTTTCTGATCACATGATGCAACAAGAAGAAAAGGTTTCATTAAGACTTTGTTAACATTTGTGCGAGCATCTTGCAATGCCCTGGTGGTGTCTGGGTCCCTTCCTGCCCTGACAGACAAGTACCTACCATGGAATGACTCTTCTTTTTCAGGGCAAAAGGATAAAAACCTGCCTGTGGAAGGCTGTGGCCTTTTAAAAGCACTTAATAATATCTTTTGCTTTTTGGATGCTTGGTTGGTATAGGTTTGAAAGGGTTTGAAGTGTGAAGATTTGCTTCAAGAACAGAAGAGCCCTGTACTGGGAATAAGAAGGGGGACTTTACATTATGAGCTTGATGACATGCCTCCAGGCCTCAACCTCTGAGGCACAGCTGGGGACAGCGGGCACAGCAGCACTTTTTTATAACGCCCTGGTATTTTGCTTGAACATACAACATCCCTGCCAAACCATTATTATTACTATTACTATGATTATTGTAATACTATTGTGTTATACCCCTAAAAGAGCTGGCAAATCTCCTCCTTCTCCTGGGCTGCAGCTCTGGGGATTTTTCCCTTGATACCTGTCATCAGGCAGCATTTCCTTCTGGTTTTCTAATTAAAATGGCAGCCTTTAGGGACTATGATCCTGCCCGGCATATATTCATGGGGACTTAAGAACACTTTAGGTAGAGTTTAAATAGTGCTTTTGAACATCTTTGTTCTGACTTAGTTCAGTTTTCTATAATCAGCCAAAGTATCTATATAGAACCACAGCAGGAATTAACCTGTCATACTTTCATAAATACACGAATCCACTGCTTGTTGGTTAAAAAATAGTTTTCCCTGCCCCAGATTCTTAAAGCAAATAAAAAATGCAGCCAGCCACTTCACCCCCCCGCTTCGCTCTCCTCCTGGGATCAGTGCATATGCGTGCATGGGAGGGTAATGGCTGTGTTTCCTCCAGCACCTCCTCTTCCTCTCATTTCTCTGTCTCTCCTCTGTGAAGGTTACGGGAGGGTACAGGTTTTCTGAGGTATATTACTCAGGGAGTTATTTTCAATACACCGTTCTTTTAAGAGATGTCTTCTCTAAGGTGCACGTTGCAGTACTGAAAAGGTTATATTGCTATTATTACTCTAAAAGAGGAGGAGGTTGTTTGTCTCCCTGTTACTTGTCTCAGGCCGGATGCGACATGTGTGACACACTGTATGCAAATACATTTACATCAGTTCTGTGCAACGAAATCTTTTGGCGCTCTGCTGGCAAACTGTTGAGGTCCCTCAAAAGACGATTCTTGTTGGAAATATTCAGACCAGCCTCCATCAAAGCAATTTAGGAAAAAACACCCCAAGAGTAACAAAGCAGTTTAAGTTTGTGCTACGAGGGAGAAAACAGCAGCCTGCCCAGCAGCCTGGCACACCTCTCTGCTGAATTTGGCCGGGGCTGCAGTCAAAAATTTTCTTCATTGTGGTGTGAAGTGTACGATTTGTCTTCTCTGCTGTTTCTGAAATGTTGCAGGCAAGAAAAAGAGTACCCAAAGTGGATCAGCGGAGACTTTGCAGGCAAATGCTCAGCCCATCTGAAAATCAGGCCGTTGTGCTGAGCATCCTCAGCCTGTGAACTTTGGTCTCTGTTCAAATACAGCGTCCCTGAGTTCACAGCCGGAGGAGCTGTCATTATCTGTGCTCACACTCTCTGCCTCGTGGCGCATGAAACCATCCGAGTCTCCAGGCCTGCCAGGCCGCTTCCTTCCATGGATGTTACAATCACTAACAGCAGAAAACAAAGTCAAGGGTGGAAGTTGTGCTTGGTTGCCGTGGTTGTAATCAAATTAAAGTAGAGGATTGAGTTAGGTGAAAAGCACTCAATCTCCCTGCGAGAACGTGAAGCATCCTGGCAGGCTGAACTGTGCTATAAGCAGCAATAGGTCATGCTTTTGTACATAAATATAGTCCCATCTAACACACTGCCAGCCTCGGAGGGCAGATGCAGCGAGGAGAAATTTACATTATCATCTCTGTTTAAAAACAGGAGGAAAAAACTTGCCATCACTTCAGTTGACAGAAAGCCTGATCCTTTAAACAAATGCTAGCTCCAGAGCCCAGGAGAGATCAGTGTGAAAATATGTGTAGCTGTGGTTCTTTTAAAGAGCCTGTAGGACTCATTTTGGCTGCTGCCCTGATCTCTCTGTGCTGCTTCTATAGGGTCCCCTGTACGGAGGTTTAGCTGAGGAGCTGCAGGCCAGATTTCTGTAGGGAAAGAGCCTATAAACTCTTCTGCTTCCAACTCTTGAAGCGGAGAAGTGTGTTCTGAAGACAAACAGGCGCATGCTCATTCCATTTTGGGGTGTGCAGTCTTTGGCTCAGGTTCTTTTGGTGTGCTTACAGACATCCGAATAGGGCTTAATAGCAGTTAATATGCATGTGCTTTACTCTCTTGATTGAAATGCAAGTTGCATTAAAGAAATACTAATTGATCAAGAGTAAACTGCATGACTTCTGTAGTTCTTCAGCAAGTTTGCACTTACTGGACAGGACCTAATGAGTTTATATTATATCCCAGGTGATGATCATATGAATCCATAAGTTAAGTGACAGTCTTGGATTTGGTAAAATCTGTTCTGAATCTTAAACTAAAAAATTCAAGTGTGACTGAAAGAAATATGAAAACAAAGGCCACTGCTAATTTCTTTTGCGACAGCTTTCTCTAGAATGTGAACTATGGCTATTTTACAGGGAATCTGAATTTTAAGACCATTTTCTTTCTCATTTGAAGGCTCTGTTCTCTTGATCTGATTTTCTTTCTCCCGTGTTCCGGTTGTGTGTTTATGGATACAAATACAGCTGGCAGTCCCTAGTTCTCTGGGTCAGGTTCTTTCATGTAATTAAATGGGGACAGAGAGGCACTGTGGCCAACGAGACGTTCATTTAGTCCACTCTCCTGCTCTTAATAGTGATCAAATGCTTCAGAGGGAACATGCGCTGAATTCCAGAACAACAGCTCTGAAATAATCTGCTCACAGGTAGATTTCGTCTTCAGTTTTTTTAAGTACTCACAAGGAAGAATGTAAACCAATTTTTTTTAAAGTTATTATTAGTCATCCACTTATTTATTTAGGCATGTATTTAATATCCTGACAAGTTCCTGGCCTTGAGGATTCCTGCGGCAATGTATCCTGCAAGCTAAACTGCATATTGTTTGGAAAAAAGAGCATTTCCTCTCAACAGCTGATCCTTCACTTTAATAAAAAGTCCTCTTGTCTTTGGCTAACAGAGGACAGTTAAGAGCACTAATCGTATCCCATAATACTGACATCTTTCTGGGATATTTGTGTCTTACCTACCTGTCACTGTTTCCTCCCTGGACCAAACTGTCCCAGGTGTTCTGTAATTACTGGTTTTTAACTCCTACCTCTTAATCGGGGATCTTGGAACTCTGGTGAAGCTATTGCTTAGTGGAAGGCAAACAGCTTCAAAACAGTATGTGACATGGCCCAGCTTTGGGACCCAGTGTTGCAGCTGGGAGAAAAGAAGGTTGGGATCCCCTTCCTCGGGACACTTATTTATACCATTTTTAAATTTCCTTCCTGAAAATAGATCTGTGCTCCAAGGGAAAGGGTGTCACTGACCTAGGTAATAGCATAACCTGATCAATATTGCCATTGGTATTTTGTCTCATTACTTGTCCATGCTAACTGGTTTAATTGACTTTGTGCCGTGTAGCTCAGTGCACTGAGGGGGTGTTTTCCCACTTAGCTCAGTGAATTTTTGATCAGACCACAAATGAGGTCCTTCTGACACAACCTGCAGCCTGGACTCACCTACATCATCTGAGTCATCCATCGATTACCTCATCTTGCTGCTCAGCTGCCTTTTCCAGCAAGGAATACCTTCACCGAGTGCCAGTCCAGCGCAGGGCCTTGTGGACCAGCCTCTCAGACCACTTGGTGCTCCTTCTTGATTCCATTTCCAGGCCGTGAGGCCCCAGTTTCAAACCAGTTGTGCTTCTCATCTCCTCAGGTATTTATGCTTCCTTTCCCCTCCCAGATACTTCTTTTCCTAGGCGTATCTATGTATAGCTACTGAGCTAGACAGACCTTTTGCCTGATGACTGTGGTCATTCTTAAACTTCCAAAAAAGCCTGTGACCTATTTCCAGAAGTGATTCATTGCTAGCCTCTCAGAAGAACTACAATTCCCAAAGTTGCAGATAAGAGCCACGGGAGATTAAAAAAAATGCCTAGGCAGGTAAGATAGCTAATTCCCACTGAGAACGAGACACCTAACCTACTTACAGCTCTGGGGGCTCGCATATTTTTTCTTCTTTTTCCAAAGGCATTTAACCATATTGAGAGATACTGTTGAAAACCTGAGCTGTAGGTGTATCAGAACATGCATCCCATTGAAAAGCAAAGGGGCACATCCTCCAAAGCCATCAAGGTTCTTGAAAAAGCCCTGACTCTGGTCCTTGCATTGCTGCTCTGGGACACGGTCCCTGAGAGGTGAAAATGTCATTGTCCCTCTGCACTGGAGGCATGGGTCGGCTCCTGTCCCTGCTAGCTGACACCCATGGGAGCCTTCCGGCTCCATTCAGTGGAGGCAGAATACAGCCCTAAATGTTTTTTTCATAGAGGTTTAAAGAAAACCATGCAGGAAAGACAGTCCTTTGAGTTATGCTAGAAAATATTTTTAAAAGTCTGTGTCACGTTGCCGTGGTGACAAAAGTTCTTAAAATGATGAACATTAAAGTCTAGGCTGGGAATGGTGGCATGGGGAGGGGAAGGGGGCCTGTTGGCATGACAACCTCAACTCTGAGAGTGCAAGAGGCAAAACACATGGTGGTGGCAGGATCTTTGGGGTTTATATATATCTATAAACATCTGCCATTTATGCCAGCTTTCTCAGTGCTAATTAGTCTTGCTATTTCACCTTTCTCTGCTGTAAATATTTTCCAGTAGACACAAGTCTCTGAAGGAGAAGGCAAGGAAACGCTTTTCTTTTTTGCTTTCGTTTTTACATGGACTTTCTTCTGTTCTCTGTCTATGGCCCCTCAGCTCTTACCTGGAGAAGAACTTCCATTAGCCAGAAGCAAGCTGCCTGGGAAGAGTTAAATCATCTTGGGAGGAGGTAGAGGCTTGCACGCTTGCATCATGTTCTTACAGAGCTTTAACAGCACCAGGCTGCTGCAAGATCCCTTCTTTCTTCCCTGCACGCACATACACACTGTGGCTTTTCTTGGGGCTGAAGTGGCAGTTTCTGAATGTGAAGGGACCTCCTTGGGCTCTAGTTAGTAGCCACAATACATGGGCAGTGGTTAGAGCAGGAGATCAAAGCTGGCATCCCTAGATTTGCATCAAAACATTGCTCTCAGCTTCCTGTGCAACCTCTGGCAAGTGGCTTTTCCCTTTTATGTGCCTCATTTTGCCCATCTAGAAAAACGGAGATCACACATACACTGGAGATATTGAAGCATACCAGCTTAATGTCAGCCGAGCCCCTTGAGACCTTCAGATGAAAACTGCCACAGCAGCGCAAAGGATTATTATATTTTAAGTGTAAAATCTACTTGGATATCTCTCTCAACACCTGGCACTGAGTGCACTGCTCTCAAACTCACTGTTCCAGGCAGCCCCGAGACAAGCACACTCCACAGTGTCTTCCCCCGTCAGTGTTAAACCTAATGAATCACAGACCTGCTTCTCCTCTCGCACTGACTCAAGGCAGCATCAGCAACTCCACTGACATTGATTATGTCATTTGGTGCAAAGCAAGCATAAAAAGAGAATCAACCCCAAACTCTTGCCTTCATCTAAAACTTGATCTTCTGGCTATAGTTTTCCTTGCTGGCACAGCAAAAAGCAGGCAAAACCAAATCCCACACCATCTCAAACTGTCGAGCGCATCCCTGAATCTGCACGGTGCTTGCAGATGTATCTGTGCTCCGCAGATGATTTCCCATCTCCAGTCCATCTGCTCTGTGCTGGCTGGTGCTTTCAGCGTTGTCCCAATACAATCTGGAGCCCAAAGCTCCCTCCCTCCCATACCATTCTGCCAAACACATTGTGATTAGCGCAGCCCAAAGCTGTCTGACCCAAAGCTGATCCTTCATAAGGGACTCCTGCTTCCCAGCACACTGTGAAGTTGTAAATAAGCCCAACTGCGTTCCTTTACATAATTTTTCTTCCTAAACTAAGCGCCTTTGCAGCAGGCCAGCCTGAGCAACTGTTGCCTCACAAATTCAGAGTTTATATCTTTGTACATTTTAGTGGCAAGAACACCATTTTGCCCATTCTTCCAAAAGAACCAAATGTGTGGCCTGGTAAACCTTTCAGAGTGAAATTAGTTTATGTTTTGGTACAGCTGAAACGTGACATCACTGGGAGAATAAATAGTAAGTTGGGGAGGGTGAGGAAGGAGCAAGTAAAGGGTTTGATGATGCATTTCCCATAGCAGCATCAGGAGAGGGAGAACAGCAGCTGAGATCTTTTGTGTTGCTTTGCTGAAACATTGTGTGTTCCCAGTGGTGTGGGTTTACTCAACAGGCTGGATTTCTTGGGGAGCTGCCCTTTCTCTCTCGACTCTGATTTCTTGTGTGTCCTTACAGTGGCCAAGTTGCTCAGGGGTTTTGGCTCTGTGTGCGCCTTGTGTATGCTTGTGGCTTCCATGCTTCGGTGCTCTAATGTGCATAATGCTGTGTGTGCCTGGAGAGGATTTTTCCTCCTGGGGGAAGCCCATCCTGCGAGTTCTGCCTGTTGTTTGTCTCTCCCCTTGCTTCAGCCTCCCAGGACGTCTCTGCACATCGAGGCTCCCAAGCCCTTCCCCTCTTACACGGGTTGTGTCAGTCAAGACTCTCGCTGAGTGTGGAGAAAGTGACATTTTGCTCCTTGCCACAAGAATTGGCACGGATTTGGGGTAGTGATCCCTAAATGAGAAAAAACACTGGTTTTTTAATGAGCTGCCTTTAGTTCGCATGTTGGCCAGAATGAGTAAGAGCTTAAACTGTTGTCCAGTCAGTTCTCGTAACTGAAGAGGCTGCAGCCCAGTCAGTGATTAGGTAGGTGATACGCAGCAGCAATGTAGCTGACGATGCAGGGGCTTGTCCAACCCCCCTACAGTAATCTGTCTAACAGTATTTTGGCCTCAGAAAAGCTCTTCACAGCAACCACCTGTCCCCAGTATATCGAGAGATTAACACTTAGGTTTGAAAAGGCAGTTAATGCCTCTGTGAGGAAAATGTATCTTTACCTCTCTTGTTATTTACAAAAGCCAAGAAAGGAAGAGTGAAAAACATCTCAACTTTCTTCCTCATAGTCCACAAATACTCTTCTTAAATACAAGTAAATACATATTTCCTTATAGCAGAACAACCTTAACTCTGACTAGAGCACTCAGAATAACATATGATACTGATTTGATTCTCTTTTGAGATTTGTGTTTCCTTTTAAGGACTTTGGGGTTTTTTAAAGCCATAAATTAAGAGTAAATCCTTTGCTTTCTATTAAGCTGGAGCGGTGTCACAGCTACTTGATTATCCACAGGGGACTTATCACAGTTGTATATTAACCATAGTGTGGATACAGACACCAGCACTGGCTCAGGACCAGCAGGCTTTCTTCGTTTGGATGCAGTGCTACAGGAATACTGGTATGTTGCTAGCAGAGGTAGTGAAGGGCAACAAGCGGTTTCACTGCTTTCCTGTGGTGCAGAATCTGTTCATAAACCCTGTGGATGGAAGTCAGTTCTTTGTAGAGCCAGTGTTCAGCTGAGCAAGCGTGGATGCTGTTAGCTCTCTCTGGCAGGGTGTTTAGCTCCAGCTCAGCCGTGCTGGCTCCAAACAGAGTCATTATGATGCCTCCACATCACAGCCCCCAGACCCTCAGGAAAACCCGTTTGTTTGCAAGCATAGCACCTCCGGTACATGCAGAGCCAGCAGGGACGTGCAATCACAGCCCAGCCTGCAGAGCTCGACACGCTGGGAGCTGAGCGCAGAGACCGAGGCTTTGCTGGAGCTGGCCTGGGCCTGGCAGGGCTGGTGCAGAGAGTGCCTGGACCGAGCTGCCTCCCTGCACAGCACTCCCCGCAGTGTCCTCTCGGAGGGCTCTCCGTCTTGGAGCAGTCCAGCCTCCACGGCCCTAGAGAGACAGACACACTAACGCCACAGTGCTCCCAAGGACTGGAGAAACTCTGGTGACCTGTTGGTTTGGATAGCCACACTGAGCTGTGTGCCAACAGAAAACAACATGCCTAGTTAAACATGCAACTTTGATTTAAGTCAAAGCCCTTGTTTCACTCGGAGCCAGGCCTCCACTTCTCCAAGGTGTCCTTGATTTCTTCCAGCTCAAATGATGGGGTTAGAGGAATCCTGCTGCAGTACAGAGCCCATCGAGGAGTTCTTTGGGGCTGAAAAGGTTTCCGATTCATACTGGTAGGATCCCGATAGATTATTCTGTATAAGAGGGATTTCCAAGATGTAGCTCATATATAAATAGAGATGACTTTGTTGAGGAAAGTTTTGGTCCTCCCACTTTCCCAATCTGTCCTTTCAGAAAGTGTTGCGAGGTGTCCTTTGGCTAGAAGGACAGACCTGGCTTTGTAACGGGGATTCTGAAGCCACAGCTTGTTTTGGACAATCAAGAAGCAGGGATGTTAGCTTTATCAGAGACACCTTTGAAAAAGATGCTTTTAAGTATGAATCCATGCTTTTTCCTTCTCCTCCTCCTCACTCCCCTTTTCCAAATCACAGGCAGCAGAAAGCCAGAAAGCACGAGCAGTTCCAGGGGCAGAAGGAGGTGTGATGCTCTGGGACCCAGCCTGGGTTGTGTTACAACAGGACAAGAAAGCTCTGAGCGTTAATTATGAAAACCAGAGAAGTTCCAATTACCATTCAGAGTTCCTCTGCTCATGGACCAGCTGTTCTAGAATGTTTCTGCCCCACCTCTCCCTGGCGAGCTGTTGACTGCTTTAGGGCACTGCAGCACTGGCTTAGACACTCTCCGGAGTTAGTATTCCCTGTAACACAGGCACCTATTTACAGTAGGAGCTTCTTCTCAGTGAAAGGTGTTCGTTCCCACCCCTTCACAGTTATTCCTGTGTGCTGCACAGTGAGTGTTTCTTACTTTTCTCTTGCGTGTGAATGCAAATTTATTCCAAGGAGTGGGCATGAGCTGGTCGCTCCTGAGACTGGCATTTGAATTGGATCTGTCTCACCTGCGGTTCAGACATTTACAGTTGGAGTTCACTACCTAGGCTTACTTTATGGGCAGCAGAGAGAAACAGGAATTCCTGAGATGCAGTGCATCTCCTTCTCAGGGAGACAAGTGCCACAAACCAAATGTGTCACTGTCTGGGTGCGTGTTTCCATCCCATGACTCTAGTGATACAGTCTAGATCTCAAGGTCCAAAGTAGGTAAGCTGAATCCACCTTTGTGTAAAGCAGATACTGTCCCTAGCTGTGTGGGGAGTTCATGTCAGCTCAGTTGTGATCCTTCCCTCTAGTCAGTGCTGGGCGTTAGAGGGCGATCCCAAAGCCACTGAGCTCCTGGCCTTTCTGAGCTCTGTGGTGGAGCATCATGCACCACTGGAGCATCATGCACTGCCAGAGCACACATACCCAGACGTTAGTACAGAGGCAGGACTCTCCTCCCTTTTGTGCTTCAGCACTTGGTCCTGCGCTGCCGGGTGGGTTACATGATGGGTGGTGACCCAGCGGTGAAGGAAGACCTGTGAGCCAAGATGTACACACACTTTGCACAGAGCTGCCATTTCTCAGCTACCAACAAATGTGTGAATTACTAGTGCATGAGAGGAGGCAGCAGGGCCTAACGGCAGAAGCAAACACATTTATTCCTGTTTTTCAGAGGTGCACCAAATAGTAAAGGCTTTCTGCCCTAGCCTGTCTAGAATAGATCCCAATCACCATATAAGAAGCTCCACAACTATTCACCTTTCCCCTAAATCATCCATTCCCTCAGGCTCTTCACTCTTTGCTTTTAATATATTAAAGGAAGAAAGGCACTTCCTAAACCTGACAGGGTTTCTCCCGGTCCCTGGCTGGAGTTCCCTGGGTTACAGGAGGGCTGGAGCTTTTTGAAAAACACACTTAGATGGGAGAAGAAAAGTCATTAGCGCAGTAAAACCCTGGTGATAACAAAGGATCCGTTCAGTGATCCCTCTGCAAACTGCTGCTCTGGCTTCATTAAAAGCACAGCCTGTGCCTGTCATTCAAATAGGCTGGATTCACTTTGGGTTATCTAAATGAGAATGATCATTGCTGCAATGGAAAAAATAAAAAAAAGATGAAACCGGTAGGAATTATTCTTTATGAATTACATGCTCAGTTTTCATACTGACCTATTGAGTCAGCACTGAGAGCCGGATTTCCTAGAAGAGCCTTTCATGCTGGATTTTGGATATTTTCTTCTTTTCAGCCCAGAAATATCGCTAGAATGGCTCAACATTAAGTGGCACTGTGGACTCCAGCTGCATCTTGGATGCAGCAGAAATAATGGGGTTTAGAAGCAGTTATCCAAATCATTCATCCTTCTGGTTTCCAGCATTCTTCTGTGGCTCCCTCCTGGTCTGGATTGAGCATGTCAGCATCTCTCAATGCGTATGACCCCGTGGCATCCTGATTAGGTGGGGAAGTGGTAAGATCTGCTGTGGAAACAGGCATTCTAATTGAACAGCTAGCTCTGACAACAGAGTGATGAGCCAATTTAGGCAGCTAAACTGACAAACCATAATTCCTTTAATTCATAACAAAAGTTTTCTGCCTTTTTAGCTGCTTGAATTGACTCACTCCTCAGAGGAGGCCGATCCCTGGTATAGGCAAAGATGTCAGGTACATACTGCCATGGGTGGGGAGGAGCAGGACTGTCTCTGTCAGAGCAGCAAGGAGTTATATGGACTTAGCCATACAGTCACATAGCATGCCTATGGCCCATCCCCTGCTTCAGATACTTCCCTGACAGGCATCTCCCTTGGTAATCGCCTGCCCCTCCAGAGGTGACTCCCAGGCAGCTGAGTCACCCGCTGCATGCCCGTCTTCCTCCGCTGAGGCTCAGGGGAGCCCAGGCAGTGCTCCAGAGGTGTTCGGCCTCCAGGAAGCACTAGGTGTGCTTCTCCCTGCAGTCTCAGTCACTGCACTATCAATTTTCATTAATAACACGGCAAACTGAAAATTACTTTGCTGTCTTAGAATCATAGAATGGTTTGGGTTAGAAGGGACCTTAAAAACCATGTAGTTCCAACCCCCCTGCCCTGGGCAGGGATGCCTCCCACCAGACCAGGTTGCTCCAAGCCCCGTCCAGCCTGGTCTCGCACGCCTCCAGGGATGGGGCAGCCACAGCTTCTTTGGGCAACCTGGGCCAGTGTCTCGCCACCCTCACAGGAAAGAATTTCTTCCTAATATCTAATCTAAATCTACCCTCTTTCAGTTTAAAACTGTTCCACCTCATCCTATCGCTACACTCCCTCATAAAGAGTCCCTCTCCATCTCTCCTGTAGGCCCCCTTCAGGTACTGGAAGGCTGCTATAATGTCTCCCCGGAGCCTTCTCTTCTCCAGGCTGAACAACGCCAACTCTCTCAGCCTGTCTTCGTAAGAGAGATGCTCCAGCCCTCTGATCATCTTCATGGCCCTCCTCTGGCCCTGCTCCAACAGGTCCATGTCCTTCTGATGCTGGGGACTCCAAAGCTGGACACAGTATTCCAGGTGGGGTCTCATGATAGTGGAGTAGAGGGGCAGAATCACCTCCCTCGACCTGCTGGCCACAATCTTATCTGCTATAAGCCTGTGTCAGTGTCTCTGTGCCTTTTGGCCCACTGCCTGATGCTCTGTAAGAAAGTTGTGTTTACACGTTTATTTTACATCTGAAGAACTGACAGTTAATCCTGCTACATCCCTAAGGAGGTGGTGAGCTTGGATAGGTGTCACTGTGTGCTCTGCATGGCTCGCTTGGAGGTCAGTTTTACAGCAGCACTGGGAGTCACGCTGTAACGAGAGGTGTGGTGTCAGGTCAGAAAACAGAAAGTGTGACTGCGCAGGGCTGGAGCAGCAGGGCAGGGCCGGGGTACAAGAGCAGAGCTGCGGAGGGGGACTCTGCAGGTGACATAGCAGAGAGGCCGTGGACCAGGGTGGAGGGGCTATGGCAGGGCTGTTGGGGAGTCCAGGGCTGAGGGAGCAGGAGGGGCTGCAGGGTCGGGTAAACAAGCTCTGTGGGAAGCTTCGAGCTGATGTAGCTGGATTAGGACAGAGCTGATTGAAATATACCCTGGAAGGGAGTTCATCGTGCGGGACAGGGTGGAAATGCTGGGGCAGAGCTGGGACATGCAGTCTCACCTCATTCACAGGAGTCTCGTTTGCGTCTCACATCCCTCTGCTTTTTGTTCCCTTCCATTAAACCCAACTAGGACATTGTGTCACCAGATTGCAGGCTGGGCTGCAAAACAGCCAGGCTGTATGTGCCTTCATACCCTGGGGAGGCCTCCTGAGAAGACCCAGCTATGGCAGCTGGCAGCAGTGAGTCTCCCTGCTTCATTCACACACAGCTGTCCGAATATTTCACTCTTCTACCAGAAACAGCAAGACCATGTGCGGGGGGAGCAGTGATTAACATTTCTCCAGATGAGGCTCTGGGGCAGGACGTGATTCTAGGTTGGCAGGGCTGGGGCATGGCTGTCAGACCTCCATCCATCCCGGCTTTGTCGCAAATTGCCATGGTGACACAGCAGCATGTGGGAGAGGATGCCAGATGTGTTCGGGCTCTCTCTTTTCAGGGTGATGCAGTAGGCTTCTATAGCTGGAAGCCATCACACTGTGAGGACTAAGTGTATGGTCCTTACTGGATCCAAACCATTGCCCAGTACCAGTTTGGAGGTTTCCTCTCTTCATGAACTGTGTTAACGGCAAAGGAGGCTTAAAGGTGGGCTCCATGCTGAGCCACGCAGGGCCAGCCACACTCGCCAGAGCCTGTCTCTCCTCACTGTGGCATGCTGTAAGGTAGGGAAAACCAAACCTGGGCGGACGTGTAGCTCTGGATAGCAGTTGCTGGTGTGTCCTGTGTGTCTAACTGCCATCACAAAGCTGGGCAGGAAAGAGCCAAGCACCCCCAATGTCTCCACAACATACCACCCGCAGGAAAAAAATAGTGCCCATCGAGTAATTCTTGACTGTGTACGTGGCTGTTATAATCGGGCACCTCAGCGTGTCCTGTACTACGGATAACACGGCCATAGACTCCCTTTGCAGCAGAAAACTGACTGCAGAGGTGTGGTTGCTGTTGCCTGTTTACACATTTCTGGGCTTCCTTGCTAAGAACTGCTATACAGCTCTGCCATTTCTCTTTTCCCTTTTCCTTGCCCACCTTCCCGTAAGACTGGAAGCGATATAGCAGCAGAATACAAGAAATAGAAGAAAATTGTTGAATCAGACCCTCTTCTAGAAGTCTCTGCTGAGTTTGAGGCCATTCTTTCTTGCATTTGATACTTGCAGAGACTGCATCTGACATCCAGTACAAAGACAGCTTCCACCGTGGGTCAGAGTGTAGTATGTATTCAGCAAGAGCAGAAATCAAGGAAGGGCATTGCAGTTAAAACGATGTAATGATAGACTTTATTTCGGAGGAGTGGCTGATGTTCAGAAATATTTGCAACCAACTGATTTTATAAAATGAGTTATGGAGCTTTTAATGTCAATTAGAAGGCAAAATCAAAGGACAAGAGGGGTGAATGATTATGATTTTGTATTTTGGTTTTTAATCTCTTTTTCAGCCAGTTCTGCTTGCATACCGTGACTGACCTGCGCTGAGCTGATGCAGCCTTTTCTGTTATTTTAGCAAGGTTCTTGACCCTGATACTGCATCTAATTATGTTGGGTTGATTGTCTGGGGGGCTGCCATCTAATCTGCTCCCTGTTGGCCCCTGCAGATCTTCCACATGACCTACGATCTGGCCAGTGCAGTGGTGCGGATTGTGAACCTGATCGGGATGATGCTGCTGCTGTGTCACTGGGATGGCTGCCTCCAGTTTCTTGTGCCTATGCTGCAGGACTTCCCCGACGATTGTTGGGTGTCCCTCAACCGCATGGTGGTAAGTACCTGCCCCACTCCCTCCCTTGCGACCCTAAACCCAGGCCCTCGATCACAGCATGACCATTTCAGCATCGACCTCCCAACACTAACATGATGTCCTCTAGCTTCCCATTTCCCCCCCGCGTCCTTTTAGGGCCTTCCTCCGCTATCCAGCAGGCACTTGTAGAGCCCCGGCCCCGTGGGCACGGAGACTTCTTGGAGGCAGTCTCTGCAAGGAGAGAGTCTCAGGGCTGCAGAGCAGGAACCAGCCCCAGCAGAGCCTGCTGCGGGCTGCCTGCAGCAGAAGGCAGGAGCCAGGCTCCCCCTCCTGGCAGGAAAGAGCAAAGAGCAAGAATGGAAACGGTTTTGTGCAGGGATCTGGGCATACTGAGCCGAAGGCAGGAGGCAGAGGGGGTCGTAGAGCCGTAGCTGGGACTGATGCATAATTCCCATTACTGGTCTCAAGGAAACTGTTAAGCCTTCGCTCCATATCTGCTTGAAGGGTCGGTGGGATCACCCACCCTTCTCCATGGGGAGCCGCACAATATCCCATTAGAGTGGGCTGTAACAGATTCTGCCAAGCCACAGTTCGGCCTCCCATCATGGGATCAGTAGCCAGACTTCCCAGTAACGTCCCAACTGTGCTGCTCACTCTGCTGTTTGCTGTGAGGGAGATTTATACCATATGGTAAATGCACGGGGAGTTCATGGTACCTTTCAACCATCTCGCTGAGAATTCAGGATCTTTTATTCAAAGGGACAATGTCCAGTTGATTAAGCAGCAAAAACTGACAAAGCTTAAAAAATTGCCTCTTATTGCAGCTCTTAACCTCCAGATTCCCCCAGCCAATTTCTTCTTAAAAAAAATAATAATCAGGCACTCGGGCAGAACAGAACAAATGTAAAATGTATAAAAGAACGGCCAACTTCCCATGCCTCCCACATGCGGAGCTGTGGGCACATGCTGCCCATGCCTGAGAAGAGTGAGCATCCATGAAAAAGTCGTCTGTTTGGTGTTTATTTATTCATTTCTTCCCTCTGCAATAATCATTCACTTCCTGCTGTTGAGAGGTGCCAGACTGACAGTTCTGGAGACTAGAACCGTTTATTTATCTACAGCAGAAGAACAACCCATGCAGCAGCTGCGTTATCTTCCCCCATGCTGCCTCTTCATTATTTATATGGCAGGAGCAATGAAAGATCAGGGCTTGTGCTGTTCAGGTTCAAAAGGACATCCTGGAGAGCTCAGAGGTGCAGACAGAAATCGTCGCCATCCGATGAAGTGAGTTGGCCATGGTGCCCTTGCAGGACAGCTTCAGAGCAGCAGATTTGAACCATGTTTCCTTTATCCTAACGTTTGGGTGGAGGCTGCTGTCTGATGGCAACAACTTCCGTTGGTTTTTCCCATCCAGCCCTGGGGGGAGAGGTAAAAGCTGGGGTTGCGGAGTTACAAGTGTGAGTAGCACACTTGGCTCAAAGGCCAGCGGATGAGAGCTGCAACACAAGCTGCAAAGTGACCTGAAGACTCAAAACAACAACGTTGTCTCCCTCCCCACATACTTCTGAGGATAAGTAAATACTGTAATGGTGGGTATCGAAAACAGTCTGAGGCATGGGGTTGTACCGAGTAGGTTGCACAAAAGCATGGCACAAGCTAATGCAAATTGGCTCTTGGACACTTTTCACTTGGAGGCTGTAAAGCCAGAAAACCACTTGCAGAGCTGCAAACATTGGGATCAGAGCCTGGTGAGTGGGGAAGCAAAGATAAATTTATACAATCTAGAAGAAGAGTTTACTGGGCCAGACTATGAACAGAGCCTATAAATGACCATCAAGGTAACTGTGTAGAGAAGGGATAGGGTCTGGAAAGGTGGCAGGAGACAGGGCAGAGGAAGAAAAGATTTAGCCTAGGCTCCTTTCTTAGCAGCAAGAGTAGGGGGGGTGGGGAAGGATGCATCTCACAGGCAAGAGGGCTCAGCAGAGTCTCCAGGAGAGGCAGGGTAGAAAGCTTCAATCCAGAGCAGAGCTTTACCAGGCAAGGACTCATGCTGCAATACTTGTCTTCCCAACCTTGAGAGCCTGTGAAGCTGGGAATTAAACTTGCCTTGTGTGATTTTTTTCCCCACTTCTCCTCTGCAGCTAAATCACCTTCACTTTTTCAACTTAATAAAAGTGAAAAAAAAAATTATCTTAGTGACTGTCTGAGAAATGGAGCCTCAGGAAACTGGGATGAACTGGAGAGATGGTTATATGCCCCACCTATAGTTCAGGTGGCTTTCACTACAGAAGCTGTACAGGAATATGCCAGCCCCAAAATAGCTTGATTTTAGAACATTTAACAAAGAGGATAATCAGTTTTTCTGGAATCAGATAGTTTCTTCTCACAATAAGGTTCTGTCCTCTAATCTCCTGAGATTTCCAGATGTGCCATTGGGACCAGTGATGGATGTGGATGGCATGATTAGTGCTACCATTTACCTATAGTCGATACTGAAGTAATAGGAGAAGCCACTGAATCAGGAAGCAACAAGAAACCGGTGGTCTGGCCTGTTCCCCAACTTTGGTGCCAAGATCTTGATGGTAGTTTCCAGAATGGCTCTGTTTGAGAGCTGTGATGGACAGGCTTGGGAGATGGGAGGCCAGGTTGGCATCTGTCTATGACAGAGTCGGTAGGTTGGATTTTGGGACATTCTGTACTGACCTGGTCACAGCTTTGAGGAGATAAATATACTTGGTGCACGACTGCCCTGATTATACACAGGAGCCAAAAGCTGGGATGGAATGGATGGGATAGGGAAAAAAGGAATCTTCTAAAGCTGCTACAGGCAAGGGGAGCTGGTAGTGAGGTGCCACATGCTTTGGAGGCTTTCTCCTTGAGTATGCTGGTGCTGCTCTTCCACTGCTCTGGAGTTTCCTACCTAGCCACTTGGCAGTCCATAAAACCAGCTCTGATTCCGACACAGCAGGGAAAGAAGATTCATCACCTCCCATCTGCTTCCTAAAGGTTTGATCCTCTTCCAGGGGATATGTGAAGGGTCTGGTGTTGCCAAAATCATATTGGGGGCTCGATAAATCCCTGAGTCCAATTCATCTTGGTGTTTTCTACATGCTCCGCGTTTCATCTTTAGCAGTTGTAGAAGGAGTCTCTGTATGACTTCTTTCTGAACTGGCTCTGAAATGGCAGGGAAGGATGTTTTCAGCATTAATTGCTGAGCCCCAGTCTCAGGGGCTTCAGCATTAGCTTCCCTACAGGGCAGTTTATTAAAAAGAGAAAGACTGGTGAGTCAGCTGCAGAGCGGCATGTGTGCAGGCAGCAGCATCTCCCCAAGACCCTTGCCTGGCAGCTCCTCATCAGAGAAATCTGAGCTCTGCCGAGACCTGAAAGCTGCTGGAAACACGTGGCTTGCTCCCTTGGGTATCGCGCTGAACTGATAAACCCTGCAGGGAAGGCAAATATCCCCATGTCAAATGCAGTGACCTTGCACAGGAAATGCTAATCGTCTTCCCTTCTACCAAAAGAAAGAGAGTAGCTTTCCTTTTGTGCTTAACCCCCCCACCCCACCCCCCAGCACGTTCTTGTAGTGCTGCTGGTAGAAAGGAGGAAGAGAAACTGATGCAGTATGTGTTGTGGAAGACAGAGCAATCCTGCATGGATCTCCTGTGTGATTCCTAA
This sequence comes from Sterna hirundo, assembly GCA_009819605.1. NCBI lineage: Eukaryota > Metazoa > Chordata > Aves > Charadriiformes > Laridae > Sterna > Sterna hirundo. The sequence goes on from CM020445.1 coordinate 22,998,871, forward strand.
CTCCCCCCAAGCCTCTGGTCCAGCAGATCCCTCATACCCTCACTCAGCAGGCATATGAAGCTGTGTAGTAGATCAGCATGTTTTATAAAATCTGTCGGGGAGCAGGCAGAGTGGGGCTGCTCCACGATGGGATGTGAGCCAGGAGCCAAGGGTGACCCCTGCACAGCAGTGCCCTTGCCAACTAGGGCACAGTCCTACCGGTCTGAAACAGGGCGGGCTGAGCAGAAGTTGTGATAAGAGGTTCCACTGACCATTCCAGTGAAGGCAGGGTGACAGTCATGTCCAGGGTCTACCCAGGGAGTCCAGTTAGGAGCAGCAAGAGGTGGGGTCAGAAGCAAGGCTGGAAAGAAGGCTAAACCATATATATTTTCAGGGCCCAGGGCTGGGCACAGGTACAGCTTGCTCAAGCAAGCCCTGGATGCCCAGGCCTGGGCTGAAATGGGGCTTCAGGAACAATGGGTGCATGGGCGGGGGTCCTAGGCAAGGCTGACTGGGGCAATTAAAACATACTGGTGCACTCAGAGTCCTAAGAAAAATCTCTTCTGTTAGATGAAAGCCATGCAAAGCTCTTCTTGGAAATAAGCCCAGAATGGGCCGGTTCTGTCCATTGTGAAGTTTGACCCATCATCTCCATTTCTTGTCCCACTATTCTCTTCCTTCAAACTGGATCGAAAGGTCTGCTTTCCCTGCCCAGTGTTGTCCAGGGGAGGGCAGTGATTTTCAGAGGCCTTATTTCACAGCTTGACCTAAGTGGTGTGCAGTAGCAAACCCCGAGTAACAACTCTGTGGCCAGATAAGATCACTGCTGAGACAAATGTGGGAGTTCACAAGATTGACATACGCCCTTTCACCACAGACAGCTCCTTAATACTGTGAAACGTTAGTGGTGTAAGTCAGGCATAACACTGTGCCCGTGGACTATGCTCCTACCCCAAGAATTTGCCAGTACTTCTTTATGTCTTTGCTTTTCTCTCTCTAGTCGTCTTCTGTGAGGGTTCAACCAGGTACGTCAGACCAAGAACATCCTGTAAGACACCATACTGTTTCTTTTGGTGCTTCTGTAAGGTACTGCAGAACCCAACACTGCCTTTGAAAAGTTCCAGGGACGTGTCTCCAAGTATTCAAGGGTGGATCTGAGCAAAGGCAATGCAGTCCAGACAATAATCCCAGAGAAACCCTTATAGTCCCGCCAATGTGGACTTAAAAAAAAGCTAGTCTGAGAAACTGCTTCAAAGTAATTTTAACTCCCTTTTGCAAATGCTCTTAGTGCCTGGCATGCGTCTGAGGTAACATCCCTCTTGACTGTGTTCAAGCACAGATCTGTAGCTCCATTTTAGCTTGCTTTGAGATTTGGTTAACGAGGAGTCATTTTCTTTCAGCAGTTTAAGGCCTCATTTACCTACCCTAATGGACCATTTTAGCCACTCCAGTATATTTGAAGTAGTGCAACCCTCCCACCGTGGCGACCGGTGCAGTGGTATATTGAGTATAGGCGTATGGCTCTTACAGAAACAAGCTGTCAGTATAAAGCACCGTGATGCTGGTAAACTTGTGGCCATAGCACATTTGGAACCACTACTACTAGTCTGGCTTAAAGTACTGCATTCTTGACCTGCCTGCTTATTCTGTGGAAAACAAAAGAGTGTAGAGCAGGCTTAAAAACTAAAGGTATGCTGAGACCTATAAGCAAAGAGTCATCACATAGACTGTGCCATGAGGATCCAGTGCTCTTTACAGATGCTCAAAGAGCTCAGAGGTTGTACCTTAAAGGTAATTGCTCTGAAAGGTTTCCCCTTCATGGAACTGCCTCTCTTCCAGCAGTCCTTGATCTCTTCTCCCAGCAGACCACATTGCTCAGGATTTTTTTAAACACTCCGTGTTTTCCTCCAGCTCTTACCCCTCAGTCTGTCATTACTCAGCGATCTCCTCCGTCTGGCACGAAGCAGGCTGTCCTCACAGGGAGTCGTGCTGCTGATGGGAATTGGGGTTGTGACTTGTAAGTATAGAGTTCCCAGGGAGCCAGAAGTATTTCTGCAGGCTACGGGGGCTCACTGATGTTGGATGTTGTAGTTTTGGATGACTAATTCCTACAAAACACTGGCAAGCTTCCTTGTAAACAGCACTCCCAAGCAGCAATTTGCTGGAAGAATGGGTTTTAAAACTTGAACCTGCCTGAGACCCAGATGTTCCTCTTAGGCTCTGGTCATTACTGGCCATTAAAGACCCTGGCAGCCAGTTTCCTGGTGTATTAAATTCCAGCTCAGCTATTCTTACTCTGTCTCCCCAAATTCCCTTTGGAATTTCAACTCGTCATTTCATTTCTCCGTGCTCTCAATTCTGTGGCAGAGCTGTGCTGCCCTGTTAAACTACTGCCACACTGAACTCCGAAGGCAGCAGCGTTTCTGCAGTGCCCGTTGAGAAGTGCTTGCTTGGGAAAGGATTTCATTTAACAAGGAAGGGATGGGACAGGACCCCTGAACTACTACTTCGGCCCCAGCAGAGCTGTGAATGTGCTGCCCACCTTTACAGGTGAGGCACCATTTTAAGCAAAGGTTGGTCAAGTGTGACTGCTCCTGCCTGTCGTCTCAGGATGATGACTTTCCTGCTGAAGCATGGACAATAGATGGGCTGAAGATGTACAGTTTACAGCATTTGCCATTCTGTAAGTGCAGGGGCCATAATTTTGTGACTGCTAGAACTACAGGGCTGAGGGAAAGGACTGTGGCTCCTGGAAATGTGAACAGGGAAGATGCAGGGATGCTTGTGTAAGGTGCTTGAGATGCTCGATGCCTTCACAGATCAGAAGTTGGTCTGCAACATGACACAAAACCTGGGTGGTGGAAAAATGGATGCCCCACACTTGTTTGGCCAAGACTTTAGGAACCACAGCATAGATGTGGGTGAGGCAAAGGAGCAAGCAGATCCATTCCTTTGGTGCTCACACTTCATGCACTCCTGTGGTTGGATCCTTCCTACAGGATCCTGCTGGATCATTACTGTACAGGCAGCAGAGTGCAAATGCTCTTTGCCTTCATCTGTAGCTGGCTGCCTTTTGGGCTGCGGCTCCTCACACACTGGCAAGCCAACTGCATAGCCGGGAATAGAGACACCAATGACCACATTGTCCCTTCTCTCTCTCTGTTGGCTCAAGGGTAGTTTTTTCCAGTGCAGGAGGTGAAGAGGTTCCTGCTTTGTTAGGGAGGTGAGCCCAGACAGGCTGGCGCCAGCAGGGAGCACTCTCTTCTGGGGCTGTGAATGTGCTACTTCTGTGTCCCCTTCGCTGTCACTTCTGTCGCTTTGCCCTTCTTGTTGCAGTGTGAATCAGGCCTGTGTTGCATAATGTAACTGAATATGGCCAGGGTAACACTATCGCCTGTCTTTGTCCATGTGCTTATCTCCTAACCAAGCGTTAACACTCTCCAGAGGTTCCGGCTCTTTGCCACAGCTCGAAGGCAGCAACAGTATGCTTTGCTTCTGTTTACTACTGGTAAGCTTACTGAAAAATTTCCATCAACATTAGTGACACTCCAAGAGCTGTTTGCAGAGAGGTCATCAGCCTCTAATCACCTGATTGTGATTAGATCCCTCCAAGGAGGTGTCTGGTAAACTCCAGGGCTCCCAGCACCACTGCTTACTGGTGCTGAGGCTGCTGCATCTCTCTGAATGGAGTTCACAAAAGTATTGCTTGTCTGTTTGACAAGCCACAAACCAGGCGTTCCGTACAATGACCTTCTAAGTTGCCATGGTATATGTATCTGCACAGCTATATCCATAATGTTCACACCTTCCTAGGAACAGAGAGAAGACTGATGAATGTACAGATTATGTGCTGCAATGAATGTCGCTGTAGCAGAGGTATTTTTTCACATACCTTGTAATAGCAGTGTGTGATGACAGTGCATTTACTTTACAAGGTTTTGTGGCAAGGACTTGCTAGCATATAATACCCACAGGATAGTAAATGTACCTTGAGCTGTTCCATGAACTCAGGCTAATCAGAATAATCATGAAACTTACGCTGTTTTTTCTCCCTATCCCATGATGTAATTGCTGAGGTGCATCTTGTGTTAGTTGGAGTGGGAGAGCACAGGGTGTCTGAAAGAAGCCGTTGACTTCAGATGGCTTCTCACAGTGGTTTATTGCATCTCTCAAATGAGACCATTTGTAGTTTTCTCAGCTCCCTGAAAAAAGTCGTGTTTTACTCTGAGAACTTGCTGTCTGGACATTATCATCTTAATTTTCTGCCCTTCCCATCTCTTCAGGTAATGACCAGAGATCCTGACCATTTCCTAAATTGCTGGGGAGCGATTTTCCCCACTCTAAGACCTTCCTGCTGGCAACCTTGCTCAGGCTGTCTTTTACCATTTCTCTGTTAAAGTCCATTTCCCAGTGGAGTAATCATTTGCTTCAGTTCCTTCTTCCATACGTGGGTCATTTTGAAAATATCTCAATGCATCATCTCACTTTATCCCAGGTTACCAGTGTGTCAGACTGTCTGGCTTTCTTTCTGGAAAGTTTTGCTGGAAAGAGTACATGGAATCTGTAAAAAAACCCTCGCCAAAGTCAGTTAATGTTGGATGACTACATTTGGGCTTTTTTTTTTTTTTTCTTTTTTAAATTGAGTGTGACCAGCACTTCCAAGCCATCAAAGAATTGAATTGCTTGTTTAACATGTAAAGGTGCTTTAAACGTGGACTTTTGGGTCTAATGGTAGATATCCTTTTCTGAAATGTGTTCATCCCAGAGAATGTCTTGTCCCACTGCTAAAGCTTTGTCTGTCTGTCTGTCTGTCTCTTTAGAATGACTCCTGGGGGAAGCAGTATTCCTATGCGCTGTTCAAGGCAATGAGCCACATGCTCTGCATTGGCTATGGGCAGCAGGCGCCCGTTGGCATGTCAGACGTGTGGCTCACGATGCTGAGCATGATTGTCGGTGCCACCTGCTATGCCATGTTCATCGGCCATGCCACAGCCCTAATCCAGTCTCTGGACTCCTCACGGCGTCAGTACCAGGAGAAGGTAAGGACTGGGCTTTGCAACCCTTATGTCACCCAGGGGTGGTTTATGCACTGTGTGGAGGAAGCCGGGGCCGTCAGTGACCCATGTGAGAGGCTAAAAGCGCGGTGTCTTTGTCACCATGGCATTTTATTGGTAATTCGTACCCATTCATTCACTCATACAGACCCTCAGGAGGAAACAGACGCAAGATCAGATGAATAATAGTAGAGCAAGTGGGTGATTTTTGTTGTCTCTGATGATCTTTTTAGATCAACATTATCAATGTCACTGGTATCTAAAATTGTAAGTCACTTTTTCCTTTCCAAGATCTTGTTTCAAATCTCAAGTGAATGTTCCAGAATGTGCAGCTTTTGTTTAGCAAGTACTTTCTTTAAAAGTATCCAGATTATTCACTTCAGTGCTCATGAGTGAAACTACGTAACAAACCCCAAAGCACAGATCAAAGCTCAGGAGCTCCGAACAGGTTCCCCAGGTAGCTATCGAATTAATTGCACGGTTCTTGAATTGCATAATGTAGGGCACAGGCAGAAATGTCACAACTGATCAGGTTACCACTGCAGCGGCAGTAACTGGTGGTGGTGGGTTTAAGGCAATGCTGTGAATTTGTCAGATGGTAAGAGGCATACAGGGTCTGTCGCCGTGACTCAGCCGATGAAGGGTAACTCATGGAACCGCATCGATTCCTTCCGTCTTTCCATGCCTTTGGTACATTGCTGTCTGCACAATGACATTTTGTTATCTAAAGCAAAGGGGCTGCTGGTGCAACGATACTTGTCCCTCTAGGACACAGACAGGCAAAACTTCTCCCTTCAACTTCTGGTTGAACCCTAGGCTTGCACCTCCACCGAACTGGAGGGCTAATTGAAGAGGGATTGTGTGTAACTAAGAGCAAGAGCTTGTGTTGCTTAGAGATGAGAAAGGGACTTCACCGCAAAGACAGGTTTATTTCAGGCATCAACGACGGCAGCTTCCCTCAATTAGTAGGGCTGAGGATGCCGTAGGCAAGCAAGTGTTTTGGCCAGGATTTTATGGATACATTTGATCTGAAGATTAAGAAGAGGAAGAATGAGGTGCTAGCCCTATTCTGACCCTGGTGGGTGCAGTTACATTAGGTGCAAGGGTAGCTGTTGTTCAAGTGGGTAAAGTATGACTAGCACACACAGGCGTAAGAAAGGTGAATTTTAAGTTGCTACATGGGAGGAGGTGGGAGAAGGGATTTGTTAGATGACCTAGAAACAGGTTTGAGACATGGGAATTACAATGCTGGGCCACAGAGAGACCTTGCAGTAGCGCAGAGAGTGCAAGCAAAGACGACCAGAGGCTGAGTCATGCTTTGAGGACGGGGAGGGTCTCAAACTGCAGCTAGAGCTGAAAGAGAGAAAAAGCCCGGGAGAAGTGGGGAGGGACTGGGATGCCAGTTAGAGCACTGGCTTTGTATAGAGTTTTACCACTGTGTTACACATTGGCTGGACTAATTCTAATTGAGAAGTAAAGCATGCCAAAGAGAAGGACACTGCAGCACTAGGAGTGCAAGCTGATCAAATCTGTGTATGCAGAGTATTTATTCAAATGTGTTTGAAGTAGCATAGAAGTCAAGGACTGATTTGCAAATCCAACCACCTGGTCCACCGAGCCGCAGCCAAATTTACACCTGCAGGACTGGGCACTAGAATTTTTTTCCACAGCCAGGCCTGAAGACAAGGGCAGAACTTGACCGTGGAAGTTGGATTCCAGTCAGTGCTCAGGGAAATCAGTCACCACTAAGCCAGCAGGGACTGTGGCTGAGGTGGCGGAAGAAGTATGAGACGTGAATGAGAGGGTTAATCGATCCGGGAGAAAAGCTTTGTGACAAAAGCAGTGGGTAGAGGATTTAACAAAGGGTGTATTTCATGTGTAGTGGTTATAGCAGGTTCATTTCCCAAGGTATTCTCCTAGGAATAAAGCCTCAGGGATTGCGTACATTCATTTTCCTCTTGCAAATGGGACAAATGATGGCCTTAAAACAAATACGTATTTACTTTGCATTCCTTAGCACTTGAATAGCCATGATTAAAATGAGGCTGCTTTGTGATTTGCAGCCCTGCAACTCAATTTAGTTCAGTCCTCATGGGACAATGTGTCTGTTGAAGCATATTATAAGCAAAGAATCTCAACAAGTTTGCAGGTCGATTGGTAGAAGCAGGCGGCAGTTTGGAGACTTCTGCTGAGTACACCTTTGGGCTGCAAACAGGGCTCTGCCTCTCACCTCCACAGGGGCTCAGGCTACAGAGAATTTAGCAGCTGTTTTGGGAGTAGCCAAAGAAAGGGGAGACAGTGGGGAGGGAGAGGAATAGCAGAAGTAACAGGAGTAACAGGACAGAAGGTTATAGCTAAGAACTGTACGGAGAGACTTTGCTTTGTGCAACCTTCAGGACAAGGTTCAGGAGTGAGTTTGTGATGGGGTTTCGTGTTGTCTAGATCTCTGCCAAACCAGCTTGTTCTTCCCTTGTACAAACAGGGCTTTTGAGAAGAGGAATAAAAGCCAAGATGTGCTGTCTGTTGGCTTCAGTAGCAGGCTTGTCTCACCCTGGGTTGGATTCATTGAACATTTGGACACTCAATCCCTGTCCTATCTAAATCTCCGCCTGTAGCATCTGCCTTCATGCTATGCTAGTTTCTTCAAGGCAGGGAAGCCATATAGGATTGATTGGGGTGGTAGGAAGCATGCAGAATTTGGAGAGGGAAGTTGCAGCCTTCAAGACAGTGTGGTGCCGAGGTTTCTGAGTCCAAGTGGAGAGTCCCATGAGGCACAGAGCACTCACACCGGCTCAGGCACTGAAACTGGCACAGCCATCATGTAAGTCTGGCTCTGTGCCTCCCTTAAAAAGCTCTAAATCAGAATAGCTTTTAGATCTGGCACTTTGAAGTGACTGTTCTATTTCCAGTCCCAGCGGCAAAGTTAGAAGGGACCTGTCTGCCCCATCTTGCATTGCAGAGCGTGTTAAGTAATTTAGCAGAGCTGCTGAATTACTTGCCAGTGGTCACAGATAAAGTCAGTGCAGGACCAGGAGCTGACTCTTAATCTGTCTGGTGTTTAACTCCAAAATACCTTTGCACCCAAGATTGCTATCTATTTTCTACGTGTGAGAGAATATTATTACAAGTCCATCCTGAAGGATTCTGATAGAAAAATTTCCCAAAGTCGTGTTGTATAGTTCCATGTTCTAACTGAATTGATCTGGCAGCTCTGACCAAAGAGGGGAAGCCTCACGTACCTATTCTCACCCAGTGCTCCCTGCCACTATTCTCAACTGCACCACTTCACTCTTGTGCGCCACCTTTCATGCTTCTCAGACCTTAACTGGGCTGATTTCTTTCTTCCAAGTTAGTTTTCTGCCAGATTAGTGGGTTGAATTAGTTTACTGTAGAGTCCAGTGAGTGCCAAGAGCTGGTGCTGGGTGCTGGTGGAGGATCTCCATGGGCAAGAGCAGAGGCGCAAGGCCCTTTTCAGCTATTCTTGGATGAGCTCAAGCCTTAACATGTAAGTTCATAATTGACTATGAAATTACCCCACAACCTGCAGTAACTGTGGCTCACAAGTGAGAAAGAGTGTTTCCTGCCCAGGAGGTGAATAAGCTAGGCTCATGTGCAAGTTATTTTCATGCTTTTTGCAGGTTCCCCTATTAACTTCTTTCTCTAATCCCAAAACTCAGCTGGATTAATATTTATGTCAAGTCACCACACACACACACACACATCCTCCCCAGCAGACTCTCTAACCTTGAGGCTTTTGGGAGTGGTGATTATGCTGCTTACTGCAGCCATGCTCCTTGGAACAAAGCAGAGAGAGACTCTGGGCTTCACTCTCCCATCCCAGCAGGATGCAAGCAGTGATGGGCATCCTGCAGAGAGGCTCAACTCTCCCGTGTTATCTTCTCAGGTACATACGGAAGAATGACTGATGAGAGGTAGGAATTGCTGCTGTCAGCATTGCAGAGCCCAGTAAAGCCGTAATCTCTCCTTCCAGAGCCTCATCTCTCCTCAAGATCTGCCTGCTACTGGCATTCTCTCAAGCTCTCTGCTCTCCACCTTCATTTCCCTGCTCCTCTTTCCCCCTGAACAGTCTATTCAATGCCTTTTGTTCTTAAAATATATACTGAAATAGGTTAAATACTTGCATATTCACTTGTCATTATTCTGAAGAAGCACCTGCTGTAGCACAGTTGCAAGGGGGCAAGCAGGTACCACTAAAGAGAGAATCACTTTATAAATCCTACAGAAGCAATAATGACATCACCTCTCAGCTCCTGAATCAGCCCTGCTGAACCATCAGCACAGTCCTTCTTGCCACAATTTTATCCCATCGTCTGGCTATCGGAGCAAAAAAGTACTTTACTGTCCAACTATCAACATTTCAGCCCTTGTGATCAGCCTGAAGGTGAGAGGAGCCCTCAGCCTGACCCTTCGGGGCTCCTCCTGTGTTTTTAGGCCATTTTACTATGCAGTTCGGTGTTCCGAACTGCCTCCAAATGAACGTGTGCAGGGACTTTGGTGCAGAGATCCTAGCTGGGGTCCTGGATACAGTATAATCACATTAGCCTGGCAACATGCCCTTGCTGATTAGCCCCCCTCCACCCCTTCTTTAAGCAGAGCTAATTAACCCAAGCGCAGCACTGTACCGAAGCTATATTAATTCTTGTGGCTCCAGGGTTGGCTTAGCCAGTGCTACCTTGGGGACGACACAGCGCAGATACATTAACTAGTGTCAGCTGCTCTGTTAGCTCGGAGCTGGGCAAACACTGCCATTATTCCCACATCTACTCTGCCACAAACCTGTCAGATGGGAGGTTTCCTGTTCGTTGCCACTTTGGACAAGATTTGAAGTGCCGTTCCCAAGGTGATTGGTCACCAGTGTCTGTAGGTTCTCAGGTGACATTCCCAGTCTTGGAGTCCAAAGGGGTAATGGAGAAGTCCCCTCCTGAGCTAACATCTCAATTCTGGATGTCAGGAGAGCTGCAAAGCTCCCTTACTTTTCTGGTAATGTGTGTGAAGGAGAGGGTAGGGAGTGTGCAGCACTCCAGAAATTAAAGGTGTCTGGAAAATTTAATCAAATGCAAAATTTAATCAGATTTTCTAATTGGAAAAAGTTTGGAGTGTTATGACTGCACTAGTTGTGTATTACCTCAGTCTGTTAAGAGGTGGCCTGAGAACTATTATGTCCCATGTTACTGTCAGAGCATTTGGGGTTGATAACAAGGCTAATAAATGATGTGCTTTATTGATTGTGTCTAGAAGGAAGGGCCTCTGGTGTGCACTGGGCTCGGTGTCTCAGCACTGCCTCTAGGTAGCTGCTTCTGTAATCAGGACTGGGCTTTCTGGCTGGTTTGCAGTCCAGAGTCAGCAAGTGAAAGGAGCAAAATGCAGCTTAAGTTTACAGGAGGGGTCCAGCTTCCCCCCTGACATATTAAAGAATGGCTGGAATAACAAAAGGGTCCCCCATCCCCACCTTCTCTGCGTCCTCACCCACATGTGATAGTAGGTCCAAGGAGGTTGCCAAAAAGTTGCAACCTGATGTAAGTTCGCCCTCCATTGAGTGGGGATTTGGACCAGATGACTCCCCCGGAGGTCCCTTCCAACTTATATCATCCTTTGACTCTGATTTAAAGTCCCTGAGCGCTTTCAGGCAGTGAGCAGCCAAGATTCGGTGAGAATGGCTGGCTCAGGATTGTGCATCCAGTGCTGCGAGGCAGCTGTCCTTTTACAGATACCACATCCATCTCAATCTTAAAAGAACGTTTGTGAGAAATAGGTAATGGAGTGGTATAAATAATGATTTGTTCAGTTCAGCTCAACCAAAAAATCAGAAGTTTGTGCCAATTGTTTTAAGGTTATTTAATCTTTTTAATGAAAGAATCCTGGGTTGGTTATAAAATGCAAATGTTTTCTGAATGAAACCCTCATGTTTTCTTTTAAAAACATCTTGCAGTGCAAATTGCCTTTCCTTTATAGTCTTAACTAATCTGGGGCCAAGTAGTTTTTGTTCTTGCAAGAATATTTTATTGGTGAACTTACTATTCCTTGAAACAGTTTACCCATATGTTCCAGAGAAGCCCCATTTTGAAGCTGCAAAACGCATCTTCCAGATACCTACGTGGTGGTGATCAGTCAGCACTTAAAGCAGACAGTTCAGTGCCCAGGTGTGGGAGTGTGTCCATCTCGTGGGTGGCAGTGCCTATATGGAGCGTCTGACTGCCATGAAGTGCAGAGATAGGTGCATTACCCACTCCGTGCTCACGCAAACAATGGAAGGAAGGAGTCAGCAACATTGTGGTGTCATTGTAGCACACCTTTACGGAAGGAAAAATGGAATTGCCATGTAGATTGCCATCTGTCAGCAGGTTTACGTTGGGAATTCATCTTGGTTTGCTGTATCAGAGATAGTGTGATTATAGCTAGGATTTTGACATCTTATTTCTGGGAGTGGAAGCCAGACAGATAGTCCTGTTCTTTGAGCGACGGCATTGACAGCCTGGTCGGAGCAATATGTTTGTGCATGCACGAGCACTGCGTGTGTTGTCACGGGAAGGGAAGTGCTGTTGCCTCAGCAGTTCTTCATATCCCAGTGTGGGATTTCAAACTTCATTATCAGTTTTGAAATTCATTTTGGCACTTGAACTGTAAATAAATAAATAAATACATCATAATGCGAAGAGCTAAGCCTCCCTGCTGAGCCGTCTCTCCTGGCAAAAGGCTGCTCCCAGCAATACTGATTTCAAATTGCACAGACTCACTGTTCCCTTTTCCCGATCTCTGGCCTTTGTCTGGTGGCAGATTTTAGCTCATCTTGCTCATTCTGCTCTTCTGATGAGAGTAATCTCTTTTCCCCCATCACGCCTCCAAATATGTGGATTCAGTGACACAACCTGACATCTCCAAAATATCCTGTGATATGAGTTTCACAGTGCTTAATGAATAATAAAAGATTCATTAACCAGGTCCAAAAAGCTGGTCTGCAGACGGATGTGACTTCTCAAACCTAGCAAGGCATTCTCCTCGGGTGCCTTTCCCAGGCTGGAGCTAGTCTTGGAAAACAAGCTGTTTCTGTAGCCATGAGGTACAAGTTTGTACATAATACATTCATCATCACACCCCCTTGCCGTGATGGGCAGGATTAGAATTTAAGACTGTGCACCTGTAAGAGCAGACAAACAGGCCATTGCTCACAGCATTTAATGCAAAGAGATTTGTCGCAAAGTTCTTGAATCTGCTCTCCGAGGACCCCTGAAGTTGTCAGACATTTCCATTGCTTGCAGCAAAGCCAGACCGTGTCCTCTGGATGTGTGACAGCCAGCTCAGCGCTATGTGCTAATGGCACCGTCCCCTGTGGTGGGGTTCCCTGGCCGTGGCCACTGCAGCAATGCAGCCCATGGGAGGAATTAAACAACTCTTTCATCAGGCTCATAACTGACCCTACTCAGTCTGTTGACATCTCACAGCCCAGAAATGGGATTGTCTGAAGCATAATCCTGGCCTGAATAGGTACTGCTTAACAGCAAGGGGAGGCAGCTACGGCACCTGATCAGTACAGCATCCTCAGTGTAATGAATGTTGTATAGAAAGTGGAAAAAAAGCTCCAAGAATTTTATGCTAGTGTCTGTGGTCTTTGTAACTGGAATAGGCTGCCCAGGGAGGTGGTGGAGTCACCATCCCTGAATGTGTTTGAGTTGTTTAGATGTGGTGTTAGGGGATATGGTGTAGGGGAGAACTTTGTAGAGTAGGGTTGATGGTTGCATTCGATGATCTTAAGGGTCTTTTCCAACCTAGATGATTCTATGATTCTGTGATTCTAACACACCAAGAGATAAAGCACCTGATTCCAGGTAAGATAATTTCTGAAGGTATCGCTGCAGTAAAAGTGTTCCGTGTTTTTCAGCATGTAACATGCAACACTTAAAAATCATCTTCCTGTAGCGAGTTGAGATAGTATCATGGTACAAAAATTACCCCATCTTTGGAAGAACTCAGAACCAGGACATTATCTAAAGCCTTTTGTGGAATTCATGTTATTGAATATCTTCCAAAACTGAAGAGTAGATGGACATGGGCTTAAATTTAGCTCATTAATCAGAAAGCAAAAGTACCCCTGATAATCTTTGGTGCTGTGCTGGATGTGGTCCGAGTTGTTCTGGTATTCAAATAAGCACCAATTCCTAACCAATCTGCTACAATTTGCCTGTACCACACTCTGATCCCCCCCGACTAGCACCCCCCTCGTGCAGGCACCCCAGCTGTCTGCCCACTTACTAGTTCAGGCAGAGTTTCCTGTGGTTCCCTCTGTGAGGGAATCCAGCTCCTTCTTCAGCCTCACCTGTGAGCCCATCCTCTGGCTGCCTGGGGGCTGAAGGCTATGGGAAGGACAGCATATGCCTGAGTGCAGCTCCTCTCAGTCACTTCCCTGTGCTGTGGAGAAGCCAGCCCTGCGCACGTTTAATTTTATGAACGTCTATATTCTTGCTGGAAAACAGCAGGGCCGTGCTCATGAGCCTGAGTATGTATGTAGAGCCAACTGCGTTCATAAGTGTTGGCAGACTCAGGATAAACTGCGATAGCCTGCACCAGTAACAGTTCTCAGCGAAATTTCAGGAAGAGAAAAGAGCAAAAGCGTATTTGCTAGGACTCATGCTAAATAAGATCAAGCATGGAGCTCTGCAAAGGGACACCAATAGAGATCGCAGCAGCAGCGTTGGCGTGATTTTATTGTGTTCAAAAGTTCCCTTTTCTTCCCTTAAACCACTTGCTCCTGGAGTCATTTGGCTCCATGAGAATGTGCGTCTTGATCATTTTGAGTAAGATGTATATCTGGCCATAGAGCAAATCCCAAGGATGGGAATAAGAATGGCTTAAAAGACAAAAAAATAGAACTCGGCATTTATTTGGTTTTGATGATTACTAAATGCTGGGGAGCTGCACTGTGTTACTCCTAATCATAGGTCAGAGAAAATAAAACAAAGATGCTACTGTGTCCCGTCAAGACACTCCATCTGGCTTGATCTTTACTCCGTGAAGCACTAATCCACTTGAGAGAGCCACAGTGTTGTACATTGTGGCTGCTTATGTGTATCTTACTCCAGTCTCACAGGATATATACTGCCAGCACTCAAAATACTGTCAGAGCCTCATAATTTTTCACTTAAATGAAAATGTATTACTCTGCTTGATTCTCCTTTGTCTTACACAAGTGCATCTCTGTTGACTTCCGTGGAGGCCAGATGTGGAGACTGTAACCGAGATTAAACTCTGTCCCACCGTGATTGCAGCCTGTTTCTGGAAGGATGCAAGCAGTAGAGCTCTGTACAGGAGACGTGTATTTGTCTGTGGATAGAGGGAGACAAGCATCCCAAATGCCTCCCTTACAGCAGGTTATATGTGCGTGCCCGTGTCGGTAGGCATAGTGTCAAAGTGTGTGTGTTTGAATTAAACGACAAGCAAAAATGGAAATCAAGGGTTTTCTGAAGCTCTGAAAAATCATGTGTGTGGACCAAAAGAGAACTCAAAGAGGCTTCAACGCCAGGACCAGGCTGGGAGCAGCCCTTCTCAGATGCAGGATCTTTTCTATATTCAGAAGTAGGGCAAGGAAATAGTCCAGCCATTTCAGACAGTGATTTATTACTGCCAGAGAGAGGAGGGTTTATGACAGAGACTGAGGGCATGGAAGGAGTTAAAAATCTTTAATTCCCTTTGGACTGTGAATGATCTGAGCTTTAGTTGAAGGGGAGGGGAGTGGGGAGACAACTAGGGAAAGTGGCCAGTTCTAGAAGGAAAAATACTCAGCTAAATGGTTTCCTTTTGATATATTAATACCTCCTTCAAGGGCTTATTTGAAGAAAAACAGACTTAAGAAAATGAGTTAGGATTTAAATGGACTCGATTGTCTTCAGAGAGATTTAAATAATTCCTAAATGAGTCTTTTTAGTTGAACTCAGAGAGGCCACTAATCTCTGTGTGTTCCTCTGAGCACAGGTCAGGCTGAGGACATAGAGACAAGTAGGAAGACGGAACAGAGAAGTGCAAGGGAGAAAAGAGGCAAAAGGGGGCTGCCGGGTTAGGGCTGCCCGCATTGGAAAGGCACTCAAAGGGATGCCAACTCAAGAGGGCATGAAGAGGCTCTAGAGAGTGCCAGATCGGCACGCTATCAGGGCCTCAGTTAAAAAAGGAAGACCTGTAAATTCAGGGTTATCAGGCAAAGTCTTTAATCTCCACACACTCTGCTGTTCATGTTCATCACACCATTACCCTTACCCCTTTGCTTTGTCCCATTGCTATGTTGCTGGTGACCTCAGGACTGATCTCCTTTAGAGCTTAGAGCTGAGAGGAGACACGTACATCCCACTGCACTTTGAAAGACCTTCCCTCAGGCAGTCTTTTAGTGGGCTTTTGGTTAGTCGCTATTGGTGCTTGACACTGCAAGCGTGGTGGCCTTCAGCCTGGCTAAGCAGCTTCAAGGAAAGGGGGAAAACCTCAGGTGAATCTTCAATTTATCAAACACAGCAAGAAGGGGCTGATGCTTTCATTTCTGAGCACCTCTGCAGGACTCCGCCTCTGAGCAAGGGAGAGTTAAGAGCCCACAAAACTCTCCAGCTGGCCTGGGTGAGAGGAGGTAGCACTAGCAAAGACAAGCGAGTCAAAATGTGTTCCTCTTGTTAACTACGTCAGAGAATTATGGTTTCTTACTTTGCAATTTTCATTTATAATCATGTTTTTAATTTGTAATTGGAAGCAGAACCTTGTCTAGGGACAGTGATTGTAGGAGAATCTGACAAGCCCTAGGGACTTCCCAGAGCAGTAATTTATTGCTCTTTGTTACAAAGCCATAAATCCATGTACAGTAGTGAATAAGCAAAGAGTCTGAGTCGCTCCATCCAACCTGTGCTTGTGAGTCTGGGAAGCTGGGGGTATTTTTCCCGAGAAGCAAAGGTCAGATGAAGATTAATCGCGAGTGCTGATGGTGGAGAGAAGAGGGGTAGCGGGCAGGTGGCTGGCAGCAGGATGAGAGGCATCTTGTGACACTGGTCAATGTTCCAATTCAAGACATTGGGCTAAACCTGAGAGTATAAGGTGATGGTTTTGGCAAATAATTTATTCAACAAAAATGCAGCATTAAAACAAGCAGAACTGTTTGTGGATTTAGGATAAATTTAATAAACCTGAGTCAGCAAAAGTAATGCTTAATGATTTCCCTTTCCATAATGAATGTCCTGCGTGCCCTATGTCCTATGTCCATCCCGTGGATGTCTCAAATGCTGCAGTGCATCTCCAGTGGTAGTAGACATCTATGTTTAGGCATCTGAGCCAAGCCCTTAAACTTCCTGCATTCAAGACATAACCTGCAGAGTCCTCAAGGGGCTCAGACCAGTGAGTTTTCCACACGTGAGATGTTGGTTTCTGCTCCATTCATCTTCCTCGTTGACAAGCTGCAGCCTCTGTGCAGCACCCGGTGTAGCGCCGCCTGACACAAGGCCCTGTCAGTCTCTACAGAACTTCCGCAATCCAAATAATAAAGTGCAGCATTCATTGCCAATTCTCTGCCTGGCTTCCCGTGGGGAGGTGGTGACTCGCTTGACTTTGATCATGCTGTAGTGATCATGAATATTTACAGCCAGCTCCTCTGCTGCTTGCTACAGACAAAAAGCTCTGGAAATGCCAGGAAACCCCGAGTGTCCCCTCTGCCACCTTGGCTTCTTAGAGTAATTCCTTCTCCTCTCTGCTGCAGATCAAGTTGTTAGCATGCAAGGCAGTGTCAGCAGAGACTGTACTGAGAGCAGAGTGACACTGGTGTGTGCAGGAGAGGTCTGTAATGAGCAAAAGTTTGGTAATTAGGCACTTCAGCACAAGCTGCAGTAAAGGGACATTCAGGGACAGATTTATCAGGGAGAAGCGAGGAAAGAGGGATAGCAAAGGGGGAGCATAGTCCTTTTGCCGGCATTATTTAGTGTGGTACATGCTCAGGATCACGTTCTGTACTGCGTACCAGTGGGAGGGAGCGTGACCATTGCAATGCACACACCTTGTCCCTGCAGCACCTTCGGGGCAGGTGGACCCATTTACAGTCCTGTGCCCTTGAGGAAGTGCCATTTGCTCAGAGAAAGCACCATTCATCCCCAAATACTGCTCTGGCATCAGTCCGTGTGCCCTTGTATTCCCCTCTAAATGACATGATGGAAATGCAAATCGTTAGGTAAAAATACGGACAGGTAGACAGCACAAGTGCACGGGGGCGATAAGGGCCCAGCAAAAGGTGAAAAAAACCTGGACCTGTGCAGCCCAGGTGGGAGAGCAAAGGTCCATCGTAGCTGGGTAGAGGAGAACACAAAGGAGAGGAAAAGCAGGCCACGGGTGCTGCAGCTTCAGCTGAATAACTGAGATTTCTGTCTGTGTGTGTGTCCTTCAGTTTGTGACTGTGAACATCCAAGGCAGGACTGTGTTCTGCTGTTTGGGGCAGCCCCTGGTAGAGCGTGTTCCTGTGCTTGGCTGAGGCCTGGAGGTGCAGCACATCACTGGTTTAGAGCCAAGCTGCCAGGTCATGCTCCGTGGCCACCAGTCTGCTCTGTGCCATGGAAAAACCTTCTGTAGAGGGCACGTTATACTTCTTACCCTCATTCTGCACAGGGTTTGGACAGTCTTCACTCAGATTTATTTCCTGAGGGGAGATTCCCAGCTGAACACTTCTTACGCATCTCTGCTCCCCACTTTTGCTGCGTGTGTACGGGAGAACAGGCTCCCGGGCTGCTCAGCACCCAGGGAATGAGGAGCTGTCTCCACAGTTTAAAAGTTAAAACACAGGGCAACCATTTGGGGAATATAACAAAGGTGTCTGCAGACTCCCCATGTGTTCAGACAGTTACTCTCTCCTGCATCAGATACATCTGCGTGGGCCTGGCTTGACCTGAAGGAATCAGGTATGGGTACGGTCTAGCATGTGCTTGTCCATGAGCGGGCGTCATTTGTTGCTTGTCCTGGTGACTCCTTCTCTTCCTCTCTCCCCTGTGCAGTACAAACAAGTGGAGCAGTATATGTCCTTCCACAAGCTCCCTGCAGACATGCGACAGCGCATCCATGATTACTATGAGCACCGCTACCAGGGGAAGATGTTTGATGAGGAGAGCATCCTGGGAGAGCTGAGTGAGCCCCTCCGAGAGGTAAGGAGGGGGCGGTGAATGGGCAATGCATGTTCCTGTCACCTTTGGCAGCTGTGGAGTTCCTGGTGTGCAGTGTCCTGTCCCCATGCTTTGCAGAGGACACCATCAGTTGATGGGAGTGGTGGGAGGCCAGCTTTCCCATTAACACTGCCTGTGCGTGTGCTCTAATGTCGTGCCCAGCAGAGGCAGCACATCCGTGGGTCTGAGCTGCCATAAAGGCCCCGTTTTGGCTGGGGCTCTTCCTGTTCCTGTATTGTGCCTAATTTTCTGGGAGAGCAAGGCCAATAAGAACATGGTCCTCAGCTTGGCTACATCCCTATCAGAGACAGTTTCATTCAGAGGGAGCAGCTGTCTTAGCCATTGGTGTAAGTTAGGTATTCCCTTGCCTTGGTCATGGCAGAAGTCACTGCTGTGGAGAGAGAAATCCAGGCTTTTCGCATTTGCAGGGCTCCTGCCTGAGTCTATTAATTGCTGCAGCACAAGTGGTGTCTGACATAAAGGCAGTGGGAGCTGCAATACGCAGGCCCTGCCGCCCCACTCATCATGTGAATAGGTACATCTTGTCACCTTCAGAGGCCATGGCAATGTCTGGCAATGTCCTCCCTATTCCCAAAGAATCCCTGCAGGAGAGCACTCTGGAAAGTACCTTGCTATTTCCTCGCACTTCTGCAAGACCCTTTCCCTCCCCACGCTCATATGCACCACAGCTGCCATCTCGTGCTCCCTAATATTAAGCTGTATCTCATGTATTTATATAAACCTCTCTGCGGTGTGTTGGCCTCGTCTGTGCGCCATCCATCAGCTGTACCAGCATATAGAGTGAAAGGAAAGGAGGAGCCTGCTAGCAGGGCCCACGCTTGAAAGGATTCTCTGCAGAATGCCCCCCTCCCCTAGCTGAAGCCTAGCAATGCAGGCTCTCCCTACTACATGCCTCTAATATATCACACGCAAGCACCAGAAGTGGTCTTCCTCCTGTCTTTTCCCCCAGTCATGTGCCTCTATAGGAGAGAGAGGGGCTGAGGATCTACCAGCCATATATTAAATCCAGTTCCGCCAAAGTCTAAAGGGGTTGAAAGGAACCCTGAAAAACCCCAGTAAGGAGGAGACAGATGCTTCCCCAGCCCTTTCTTTCTGCTCCAGTCACCCAGATTCTCCTTCCCTGGAGCGTTGTGCTGAGGTGATTTGCTCAGTATCACTTTCTGCCGCTTTTTGAGTCTGAGCTGACATGGCACAGAGCAGCTCCTGTGCAGTGGAAAGTGCTGTCATACCCTCCAAGTGACACCAAGCCACAGGAGGAGGCACGCTGCCTGTCTGCTATATGACAGCTGAACAGCTGAATTGGGTTTTCTTCATCTGAGGTTGATGATCCAGCCCATGCCCCAGTGACCGGTGGGCACCTCTCCCTCCCCTCTCTTGACACTGTCCCCAGCTGCTCAGGATAATTCTTTCTCTGAGCTCCTTGGCACATTTGTGCTCTTTAATAGCTCATTGACAAGGAAGGGCAACAGAAAACGTAGGGCTGCCAAGGTGAGTTATAACATTTTCCCAGCGAGGAGCCCTGGGCTTTTTCATATAGCATTTCACCAGTGCTATGCGCCTCCAAGGTTTCCTGCAGAAAGAGGTATATTGTGTGTATTTGGGAGGTGGAGGGGTATCATTCCTGCTCAAAGAGAAAGCATATGAATGAAATCAGTGAAGCATGGTGTCAAGCTGTCAGCTTCAGCTCGCACTGCTACAATGCTCTGAGCATCCAGAGCCCGTTCCAGCCTGCACTGGGGGAGCCAGACTAAGGGAACAGCATTTTTTTCCCCACTTTCTAATGTACAGGTCAAGTGGGGAATCTTCATAGGTTATTAGATGTTGACTAAATGTATATGTGTGTCTTTTCTGCTCCTTGTCCCGTCTTTTCTCCCCCCTCTCTCTCTCTCTTTCTCTCTTTTGCATCACATCATGGTCAGGAAATCATAAACTTCAACTGCCGGAAGCTGGTTGCCTCCATGCCCCTCTTTGCCAATGCAGATCCCAACTTTGTGACATCCATGTTGACCAAGTTGCGGTTCGAGGTGTTTCAGCCAGGGGATTACATCATCCGGGAGGGCACCATTGGCAAGAAGATGTACTTCATCCAGCACGGGGTGGTGAGCGTCCTCACCAAAGGCAACAAGGAGACCAAGCTGGCAGATGGCTCATACTTTGGAGGTGCGTGTTAGTCCATCACCCTTACACAGCAATACCCACTGCTATTGCTCATACATTCCTTAGCTTGTACTGGACGCACAGGGATGGCAGCATGTGGAACTGATACCCCAGGCACCTCCTCCTCCACCCTCTGTCTGTGTTCATCTCACCTGTCTTGCAGCAATGGGAGGTGACTGGGACTCAGGGGAAGTGCGGGAGTCTAGATCATAAATAAAAGCAAAACGGAGAAGGGAAACTTAGTTCTTGTAGCTTCATTTCTTTTTGCCCCAAGCAAACTGACAGATCTGTGAAGCTGCAAACCTAAAGGAAAAAAAATGGAGCATTCTCAATTCTCCAAGCACATTTATACGTTGCCTAGTCCTGCTGTCTGGCATCCATCATACAAGGTACTGTATAAACACAGAGGAAAAAACATAGTCCATCATCTTCTCAGCCTGTGGCTCAGCAAAACGTCGTGAAGGTCAGCAGGCAGGCGTGATGTATCAGCAGCAGAGCTCGGGAACAGTGAAACTAGCATGAGGTCACAAAAGACTGTAAGAGAAGATTTAGGATGTTGCTTTCATGAGTAACACAGAGACACCCCTCCTCTCAGAGCCCCACAGAGACCTCACTGACAGCTCAAGACAGACAGTTCTCTGGTAGATGCATGTTTCAGTACAAGCACTGAACACACCACAATTAATGGCCTACTGAGAGGGGAGAGGATGAAACCTGCCTTTCCTTCCCTTCTATAAGGCCTTTTCTCTTATTAAAAAATCCCTGTCATGCATTTCCTACACTACTTCTTAGACTCTTAGTTCCTTGTAAACAACCTGTCTGCACCTACCTGGAGTACAAGGATTTTGCAGCTCCCTAGCGAGTTGGGTCAGTTTGCTGGGATTTGGAGTTACAGCGTTGGAGTCAGGATACCCCGACTGACAGATTTAATTAAAATTGGCCATGACATTCGATGTGGATTAGATACCATACACACAACTCCTCACACACATTCAAAGCCGACACTGCCTCATAAGCTTAAATTTCTTAGGGAAGCAGCCTAATAACGCACTTATAACCTTGTAGTGCTGCTATACCAGCACTTTGGGGTAGACTCAGAATGAATCCTGAGAGTGGTGCTGGTGGATTGACACCCAACATACAGCAGAGAGAAGAGTGGCGCTGTCAGTCTTTAGGTCACACCGCCTGTCTTAGCTGCCCATACTCTGTGTGTAATCAGTGGAAAAGCAGGACTCTGGAGCTCTCCGCTGAGTGTTCAAGGAGCGTCTGTGCCCAAGTCAGGCATTTATGTTAGAGTCAAGGGCTTTCTGTGCTGTAACCAGCTAAGCATCCCCCTACGAGTAGCTGACTGCAGTGTAAATACACCAAGAGTGGGTAGGTGCCACTAACTTGGCTTTCCCTGGCAACCTGTAAGCTTGTGGCACATCTACAAAAAACTGAAAACTTTGAAAAGACAAATGTGCCGGGTGCGGCAATCAAAATTACTACCAGGCACCAAGGCCCCAGGTCAGCACAGAGCCTTTACTACAAATCTAGAGAGAGAATTAGCTTCAATGAAAGCACGGCTTGACCTTCTGCTCCCAGTGCCCATGAGGAGCTGGAGAAGGACAGCTTCTCCATTCTGAATGCACAAATGATATCTTTGATAATCCACCATAACAAAACACGACTGGCTAATTAGATCAGCACAATCCCTGAGGTGCAATTGTGTGTAGCAGCTGACACAACTGAGCCCCCTGGTATTCTTAAATGTTACTGCTTATGCAGAATGTAGCCACTGTTCGTGTTTTCAGTGGGAGTGCAGGTAGAGTCCAGCCAGCGAGGAGCCTGGGTGGCAGGCAGGACTGCCCATGTGACAGTGCTAGGTCTTGTGTCACAGGGGTGATGGTGTCTGTCCCCATGTTCTCAGGCTGGGTCTTTCATTCCAGAAATTTGCCTGCTGACCCGCGGCCGGCGCACAGCCAGTGTGCGAGCTGATACCTACTGCCGGCTCTACTCCCTCTCAGTGGACAACTTCAACGAGGTGCTGGAAGAGTATCCCATGATGCGGCGAGCTTTTGAAACCGTGGCTCTTGACAGGCTGGACAGAATTGGTAAGTCGAAGGTGTGAGGGTCTCCTTCCTAGTAACTGCTGCCCTGGCACCCCACCTCCAGGCTTCGTCCCTAGTTCCTTTGCTGGAGTTGTGAACTGAAGGAGGTCCCAGCCTGTCCCTCCTTGCCTGACTTCAGCTCCTACAAGGAGCCTCATTCACAATCAGTTAAATCCACATCCTTCTCTCTTTTTCTTTCTCACACACATTTTTGCCAGCTCCTGTTTTCATCTGTTTCCCTTGACAAGAGTTCTTTTTGAAGAACCAAGATCTGCAATCTGAGGCCATTGGGGCCATGTTGGTGAATTCACTAGACCTTGAATTTTAGCTCAGAATGTGTAAATACCCACAGCCTCCCAGGTTCAAGAGAAAACAGACCAGGGTGTGAGCCCAAAGTCCTGCAAGCAAACCCCAGTATTTCAGTGAAATGTTCTGTGGCAGAAATCATCTCTCAGCGTGGGGACTGGAGTGTTTGTTAGAGTGTGACCTGGTTTTGCAGAGATGCTGGCTAGGGTAAGACTGTGTGGGTTATTGGTATTAATTTTTTATAAGACAAAAGCTAGCAACCACGTTGATAACGAAGAATATTCTTCTCTGGTGTATCAATGCATAATGAAATCCAGACCATAATGCTCCTTTTGGGGACAGTGTTTGTTTCTGTTGATAGTTGACAAGCAACTGGAGAAGCAGGAAGTGCTGTAGGGAAAGCTTTGGGTGCTTTCTGATCCTAAAGAGACTCCATCAGCAAAACACAATCACAAAGCACCTGCCCAGCTGTCCATTACAGTCCAACTATAAATATATTCAGTAGAAATAGCCACCTGATTGAACAAAGGCATGGAACAATTGATAAAAATCTAACCTCCCACAGCCCAAATTAAACGCAATTAACCAAAGAGTATTATTGAATTGCTATAGCTCATAGGGACCCATCCCAGGATGCCCTCCTGACGTGTGTGAGACATAACCTGTGCTGCAGACATCCTTGTCTAACTAGAGAAGACCAAGATAACGTTCCTTGGTCACAGCCAGAGACGTTTAATGCAGAGAGATTAAGTGACTTATGCAAGGTCATGCAAGAAGTCTGCAGAACTGGGGACTGAGCATTTCAGAGTCCCAGTCTAACTTCTTTAGCTTCTTATTATAACGTCTCTTTAAACGGCATGCATTTTCATTGCTTTTCAGAATCATAAAGGTCAGCGCAGGTCTGAATACAATGCAGAAGGCAAGGAGGATAATGGGGTGAGGGGGGTAGGGAATAAGCTGGCATCCCAGCAAGGGGTGCCGTGCCTCTGGGGCTTTTCATGACAGGAACATTGTATTCTGTGCATCTCATTACCTTCTGCAAATCAGAAAGTGTGACCCCTGAGGAAAAGGTTATGAGCTAAATATGTAGAGTTTGGCAAAGCCCATGCTAATGAGGCCCTAGTGTAAGTGGCAATAGTCCCATCACTTGGGTTATTTAAATTGGACTGAACAAACCGCCAAGAAAATGTAATGTCAGGCACAACCAGGGATGGGCCAGCTTGACGTTATCTCAAATACTTTGGCTTTGGAAGGTCGGTGCTGCTCAGCTTCCTCGCCTGATGCTCTCTGACTGTGCATGCAGGTAGGCAAGGGTGTCCTGTGCTCCTTGGGTTTTGCTTTGTGTACTGCTGCACACGTAACTAAAATTCATGGAAAATTCTGAACCAGCATAAAGAACCTCCCATGCTTCTTCCCCTAGGAGAAATTCCCCTCCGCACGCAGCTGCAAAATGTCAACATAAGGTCGGAAGGTGACACAGAGCAACTGGAATAACAGGCCCTTTGGTGCAGAGCTCTGGCATTGTCCTCCCCTCCTTATTCCCATTCTGCTGACCTGGGACAACATCAGTCCCTATGCCAGACGGCAGAGACCTTCAGAGTCGTACATTGAAAATCCTAGTGCTGCCCATTTCCCTGGCAGTCAGACCTGAGAGCCGCCTGTTCTCTCAACTTGACATCCTCCACTATTGCAAAATAGCATCTTCATAGCACCTTCCAGCCCTGTTGTGCCCACCATTCTTTGGCTGTAATTTCCCAAAAGAGCCTAAGGGAGTTAAACGCACCCTACTCAAATTGGCAGATCCTGTGGGAATCCCTATCTTTATAAATAAGGCATTTCTTCACCTTCCTCTGAAATGTGCACCATCCAGAAGGAGCAGCGCAGTAACTGTGTAACAGCATGTGACTTTTTAGGGAAGACAAGATTACTGCATTCTGCTGAGATTCTCCCTGAAAGTAGAGGGAGCATTCTAGAGGACTGAAGTTAAGGCACAGCAGTTCATAAAAGCCAGGTATGAGCAGAAGCAGGACCATATTTTTCGTTCCTGTTATGTTCAGCTCAGGATCTGTACATGAGATAGAAGCAAATGGGAGCCTCTTTCCAAGTCAGCAGTGCATTCACCAACTCCCTTCTACCCAGATGACAACACGTCCTTGAGAGGCCTGTGCCTTGCTGAGTACATGAAATGATTCAGAGGGCTCTATCGCTCTTCTGGTACCAGGATGAGATCCATCCGGTATTCCCCCTGTGCACCGAGGAACCAAGACAGCAGGGAAAAAAATCGCAGCCCATCCAGTCACAGTGATTGGAGAGATGTTTACAGGATTACCTGCTACACGGAGGATGCGGAAAGCACAGTCTAAGCTTGTCCAGGTAGCAGGGAGACAGGATGAGAACATAAGACCTCATTCCTTGAAGCAACAGGAGCAGCACTGGTTGACTGGAGGTGCAATGAGGCATTCACGAGGCGGAGCAAATGCAGTTTGAAGGCCTGTGGCTAGGCAGAGGGGAAGGAGACGGGCAGAGGCACCCCAACCTGTGTGCCCCCATCGCTTCCTGCTGGTAGATGGGCAGCATGGCAGCATGAAGGGCACACCCCCCCAGGGAGCTGTCAGCTACATTGATCGCTTGGCAAAGAGCACGTTGATGCATCCTTGTTAATGGGAATTGATATTGGCATCCTGCCTGTGCCATGCATGGCTGGGGAAGAAGTTTCCCAGGTGTTTTGCACTTGCAGAGCTCTCTAAGTACTGGAAGGGATTAGCCTCCATGAATTGACTGAGGCTGGGATTCTACAAAGATTTGTGTCCCTGCTTAACTCTGCTCTCTGAGTAACTTCCGACTCTAAGGAGCTCCTCAGCCTGCAGAATGTCACACACATAACTCTCCACAGGCTCAGGGCCTGAAGATTGAGACTCAAGAAAATCCGGCTGATCACCAATTAACGATCATTTTATCCCTGATTAAATCTTCCTCTTTTTCTTGTGCTTGACCAAGCTATAGAATTCTTTGTAGTATTTGTGTGTTGAAATGATTTGTTCATTTCTCCAGTGAGTAATTCTTTGAGAAGCATCTGTGACTCGTCCCAGTTTGTGATGTGTCAGTTAGTTACGTAAGTTGCATCATTCTGTTCCTGACTGGCTTTGAAACTGGCTTTCAGTGACCGTTGAAGCTTAAAATATTAGATTTTCACAAGTATTTGCACTTGTAAAACACAACCGCTCAAATGTCCATTGAAAGAAAATACGATACAGGTCATGAATATTGTTGAATAAAAATTCACTCATGCGTTACAAAAATATTGGGGGGCAATTATTTTCCATTGTTCATTGTGCTGTAACAAATACGATAGATGTCTGTCGTAAGGTTGCTTACCATCCGTATCAAGGTCACTGGTCATACACAAGTTCACTGAAGGCATACTTAAAGCCAGAGGAAATTATTTTTTCCTTTTCATCAGGAATTTTTCACCAGGTAGTTTGAAATGTACACATTTTGAATGCCAGTTCCGTATGTTTTGATACAAGAATCCCAGTTAACCCAGGATTGTAAGTGCCTTGTGTTTCCTCCAGGCATTGCAGATGCTAAAAAAACAAAGAAAAGCTAAGACAACATGATACCAGTCTCTAAATATAGCTATGTAATATTATTGCGGTACAAGAGTATCTGTTTAAGATATTATAGTGGGAGAAGTTTTTAAAGCTTTATCATATAAACAAGCCACAACAATAGCCGTTCCCAAGCTTTTTGACTGGGCACCCTATTTGTCAGCTCGCGATCACGCTTCTGCCATTGAGATCCTGTTGGGTTTGCAACCCCGCTTGTCTAGGGCACGACTAATACTCGGGGCTCTGCTGCCTCAGAGGAAGGGCTGGCCTGTGTGAGGCTAGGTGAACTGTGAATGAGAAGGGCTGGGATCCCTGCCAAGCCCTGCCACAGATTCCCTCTTTGTCCTTGTCATGCCTTTGCTCTGTGCCTCAATTCCTCATCCCTTCTACAGGGAAAATAACACTAACAAAGGTGGAGCTCGGGCTCTGAATGCTTCTTAGCTGCCTACTCCCTTGTGGTAGGTACCATGCAAGATCATATGAATAAATGAAACGGACTGAAATGTGTATAAATAAAACAATATGTACTCAGCATAAATTTTACACTGTATCCACATTGTAGTCCCAAATGTGTTTACTGTATGCAGGTGAGTAACCCCCAAATTGCTGCACATGTGAGATGAGCAAGCAGATTTGGTCATAAGGCTATATAAATAAATATATATATATATATATATATGCTTCTTATTTGAGGCTGCTGATACAGGCACAGGTGATGTAAAGATACAAGTTCCTGTGGCCCAGGTATACAATGCTAGAGCATGTGTGCTTTGGGAGTAAGCTTGATTTCAAAATCACATCGAACTCTGACCAGTCCTTTAAGGAGGTGGAATCTTTTTATCCAAGTACTGAGCAGATGAGGGTATCGGTGGCTGAAAAGAGATAACGTAGGTTCTCCTGTGTTGTGTCCTTTCTGATCACCTGAATAACCCACAAACATAAGTATTTATGAGGAATCAAGTTCAAATACCACTGTGTGTATACTTCTGACTTGAAATCTTCTCCCATCATTTCCAACAGTACATTGTGGAGATCCGAATCTGACTTTCATAGTCAGCAGAGAGAAAAAGGTGTTCAGAGCGTGATTAGTCTTCTCCGAAGGTGGCTATTAAAATGGCTTCAGTGAATCACACCCTGGAAATGCTGTCTGGCACAGGATAGGAACTTGGAATTAATCAGAAATTAAATATTTTAATTTCTTTATATTTGTAAGTGAAGGCGCAGCCTCGGAGTGTTTTCTGTTTAGCCTAAGGAAAGGTATCAGCAACTCACCAGCCATGACTGAATGCAGATGACTTCAGCTTAATTAAGGTGAACTGGCAACCCCGTTCACCTGAATATGGAAGTGCCATTTCTCCTGCAAGCCTAGAAGGAAAATAAAGCCTAAGGCACTCCAGCGGATGGGACAGTGGGGAGTGGTGATGAGATCTCAGGAGACCAGTCATTGACTTTGTAAATGACCTGGGTCACATTAGTTTATCCCAACCAATGTCTACCTTGCAGGGTGCGAGTTCTCTGGGAAGTTTGGTCTTCTAGTCAGGAGACACTAGTACCGCAGACGAGTAGTTAGCTGGCTGGGAGACATTAATCAGAAGTGAGAGAGTTGGGGGAGTGGTAGGATATGCCATATATTTGTGCCTCATCTCCACGGTCCCCCAAGTTAATGGATTCCTTGTATATTTAGAGAGCCGCGTCCACAGCTCTTTGCGATCTCCATAAAAATAAAACATCTGTTCAGATAACATTTTACCATTCCAACACCTTTTAAAATCATTTTCAACACCCTCTTTAATTAAATGAAGTAAGGCTGGCCTACCAACCACACCCCTAGACTCAGGGGACTTTCCCTGCCTTGAAGGCAGTCCAGTAGCTATCTTCAACCAGACCAGACTGCAAAGCGCACAACTGACAGAACAACAGTGCCAGAATGTCCAGAGTCTTCCAGAATCTGTCCCTGTCACAGCTGTCAGCTCCAGTAGGGCACAGAGAATTGAGTGCAGGAGCTTTGGCTCCAGACACAAGCACTTCTGCCACTTGAGGAGAAGGCAGCTCTTTGGCTTCAGTCTCCAGTGATAAGTAACAGCCAGGACACCGTACTTCAGGCAGCACCGCTCATCTCAGGCACTCCAGAATTACACCATTCTTACACCCGTTCATGGATAGTCACAAACAGTTTGCTCTAGATAGCTCTATATATTCACTTCCTGCAAAGCTCTGTATGATGGGCATAACTATAAAGAGCGGGAGGGAAGAGCTTAATTTATCTTAAGTTTTGTTTACCTGTCATGAGATTTATCAGATAACACTATTCACAGCGTATCATTTGACCTACAGCAGTTTGGCCCAGCTGAAGGTTTTGTTCTGTCTGTTAAAAGAGATGCCACATATTTTGGAAGATATCTATTCGGTTTATGGGAGAGGAGAAGCAATCAGTGGTAAGCCTGAGCTGTACAGGGAAGAAAGACCTTCACTTGGAAAGACAGGGAGTTGTCCACTTTAAATTTTTGAAGTCTGTTGTGTTTTTTTTTGTAGAATGGTAATAAGAAAACAGATTCAGCTAACCTCCTCAGTACAGTGGGCTCTACACTGGTAAAATTCATTGCCCTTTCAGCGTGGTATTTGGCTTTCCTGCAATAAACCCCCTGTGTACAGGTGTAACTCCACATAGGCTTGCAGAGGGCAGAGCAGGGGAGAAGGAGATATTGTTGTACCTTAAATGTACCACCAGAGTTCAAAGGCTACAGCTGTAGCAAGAGAGAAATGAAGCACCGGTTACGCAGGTGGGTGCTGCCTCGTCTGTACGTGGCATAAGAGCACACATACTGCAGTGACTGTGGAGCAGTTCATCCAGAACTGCCCATCCCATTCGTAATGTGTTTACAGAGCCAGGCTCTCGGGAAGGTTAATCTGAATTGGTTTCTACAGCAGATTTTTAAAGTGCACTGAACTCTGTAGGTGCTCTTAGATCCAGCTGGGCTTTGCTGTGTTTCCAAGAGGTACTTAAATTCTGTCACTTTACATGACAGTTAATACAGTTTGGTGTGGGTTAACTTAGATTTGAAAGAAAGTCAGGCTTGAACAGGAAAAGAGCACATATACTGGGAGTTAAGAATTATTTTGAAGTCTCCGTTCCAGCTAATTTCCCTGTATACACGGGCTCTGAGACAGGGGCAAGAGCTGGTGCAGCGAGACCTTCCGACTGGTATAGTCCCAGTGCAGAAGAGTTCCGCGGGGGCACAGGAGCGGCTGTGTCAAACTGCCAGTTATTATGTCCAGGGCTTCTTCGCCTGCAGTTCCCAGTTGCTGCATTGCCCCGCTGGGGACGATGGCAGCAAGCGGAATTTACCACGGGAGACCAGCTCAGGACACCATAGGCAAGGGAGGGCAAAGACCACCTTCAACGTGCTGCGAGCCCTTTGTTGCAACCAGTGATCCAAGCAGGGTATTCAGTACCCAGTCGTATGAATAAAAAGAAGCAAAGACCTGAAAGAAGTAACCATGTGGCAGGGGGCAGCCACTTTGACGGCAGGCCAGGGCATAAGCCAGCCTAATAAAGTGAGATTATTTCAAATACATGCAAATTCACAAGGCAATTTAGTGACCTGAATTCTTAAACTGCAGCCGGTGGGTTTAGGCGGAGCCGAATAGAGAAATGAACAGAAAGTCACAGCTAATTTCCCCTGTGTCTGTGCAGAATTTTAACAACAGAAGGCTAATTTTGATTATTTGATAGAAGAATTATTGTTGAGTGCTAGCTTCTTTTATGAAATCACATGAGCCTTTCTCCCTGTTCTTTTGTGCGCTATCTACAGTTGAGGAAAATCTGACTTTGCAATTCTTTATTAAGGGAGCCACATCTATTTGCTTAGTTTCCATAATTTTACATAACCTACTCCACTTCAAAGCCCAAGTAGCTTTGCTATGAACATCTTCTAGGCTCTAAATATCTTCCTCTCCCCCCTGTATTGAGCCTATTTTTTGCAATGAGGAAAATAGGGAGTTTTAGAACCCAGAGCGCTGGGTTCTAAAATTATTATAAAATAATATTTATTTTTGTCTGACTATGGGGAAAAAATCATATTGTGTTAGGAGCTGTACAAAGAGAACAAAAGAGTCAGTTGTGCCATGGAGACTTTTTTAGTCTTAAGTCCTGATTGTGCTCCCGTAGCTCCATCCGTTGAACTGTCCCTCAGCACACTCCTGGGCCCATCCAGCCCAAGGGGCTGCTTGGGAGCCCCCCAGTCTTCCCTTCCCCAGGTTATCACACGCCACTTGCCCTGCAGAAGCCCAGGGCGGCTTCTCTCTCCTCTGGAAAAAGGTAAAGGGCCTTCAGCTGCCTCACAGTAACCCGGGGTGGGGAGTCGGGACATGAGGTGCTTGCAGATGGCTCCTACGCCAGCTCCGTGGCATCTCAGTCCATTTGTACAGTGCTTTTGGGTTTAGGAGAAATACTTGAGTGGATTGTTTATCTTAGTACCTTAGACTTTGCTCAGCAGTTTAATTTATGTGGGATAAACAACACAGAAAGAGAAACTGTAACATAAGCCTCCTGTGCTTCAGTGATTAGATTGAAGGGGAAACAGGAGTCCTTTTTCCTCTCTCCTAATGAAGCTTCTCACTGGCTTAGCAAGAACACAGGACTCCATTGCGGTTCAGCGGGTGGAGCTGTGAGCTGCAGAACATCATTTCAATTAGGGTTACACAGAGCCAAACTAATCAGCCTTTCAGTCCTTTGATTGCTGACTTTTTTGCTCTCCTTTTGAGACAGGTGCTGTGACAATAAATCCAGGGCAGGCAAAATGAATTTGAAACTGAAGCAATTTCAAAAATACGATGAGCGGGAGAAAGACTCTCAGAGCCACCGGCCCGAGCAAACTTCCTCCTATTGCCCCGTTCCACCTTTGGCTTGTATTTCATGCAGGACCTTGGTCGGACCTGCCAGGGAAATGGCTTTGTCCCGCCGGGACTCTGCTGTGTGCCTGCTGTCATCTGGTGCTGGCTGGAAGGAGGATTTTCTCCAGAAGCAACTAATAAGACTTATGTTGGTGTGTGGAAACATCATGTAAATGATGCAATTAATTAGATGGTGGAACCAATTCATTTTTCAGTTTGCTAACCTATTACAATTTTGAAAAATTCCTCTCCCCTTCAATAATTGAAAGAACATTTTCAGTAATTTTTTGAATGTTCTGCAGCAGAAATTTGAGACTTTCTTGGCAAAACAGAAAAGAAAATTTTGATTTAATGAAACAGTTGATTCATTCACGTTGGGCTCAGGAAAACAGTAAAGTGTAATGAAATTTCAAAGGAAAATTGAAATTCTGTTTTAAACACAAAAAAATAATTCCAAGGGTTTTGCTGGAACGAATTTATCGATTTGACACAAATTTAAGGAGCTTTGATCAAACCATTTTTCAGTAAATAGTCTGCATGTTTGGAAGATGTTAGCGTGTTCTCTATTTAGTGCTCTGCCAAGGAAACCAGAGTCTGCTGTTCAGCTCTTTCTGTGTCGTCAAGAACTCCGGTTATGAAAACATCAGTCCCCTCAATTCATCCGTGCAGCTCTGATTAACATCGCTATGGGTTCTCGTTTGAATTGAGGGCAGCATTGGAAATTGCAGGCTATTCAAGCACAGACAAGCAAATCAGAAGCCAAAGGCAGGTGACATGGAATTAAAAGAGTGAGATGAGGTGTAATGATGGAAACGCAGAGCAGTTGCTGGTATTGAGCTTTTTGGAAAGCTGCACTAGCAACATCTGCTGTTTCTCCTGTTCTACCCCTCGCCATGCCTCCTCAGCCGGGTTTTGCTACAGTCTGTTATCAAGAAAGCAAATGTGGTAAGGCAGCTTTTTTGCCTGGCTGCTTTGAACTCAGCGTGCCGTCTCCCATCCACATCCTGACCTCGCAGTTGTGCGAGATTCTGCAGATTCCCCATGCTGGGATTTGTACCTTCAACTCCAGAAAGCGGATGATTACCAACCTGCAGTTTGCATCCCTCTCTAACTCAAGTGTGCTGGCCGGATTCTCTCTTACCTGTCAGTTTTATTTAGATAGCTTGTTCGTTCTCTCCAGACACGGAGCAGTTAGTATTTCTGTTTCGGTTTAAGCAGCTCTTTGTGATCTAATTTGTTTGTGAGTGTGTGTGTGTGATTCTAGTAGGTACCAGGTGGAAATTACTGTCTGTGTGTGTGCAGCATGACCTTCCCTTTCACTGTATGTTCACTGCAAAAATGCTTTTAAGTTTAAAGGTGACAGTCATGCTCCCTCTGGTGTGCCTGGCTACACGAACGGCAGGGAGAACCAGGATCTGCCTGTTCAGGCGATATCCGGTGCTGTCTGTTCCAGTCCGGTATACAATAATCCAGACATTATATACGTCTCCTGCACTTCCAGTGCAGACGGGCTGTTCAGCCCTTGTAATGACATTAGCAGCTCAGAACACTGTTTACCTTCAGGACTGTGTCCTTCCAGGGCTGGTGTCTTTCTCCAAGGTGAGAAAAGAAAGGCCAGGACATACGCCTTACTGCTTTTTTTGGAGGGAGTGATCAGCAGTAGGTAAAACACAAAAGCATTGAATGTCCCAGAGCACTACCCACAACAGACACGTCCCAAACATAACAGTTGCAGATCCACAATCAAAACTCTGGCAGCGTTTTAGTGGTTTGGTTTTACGGTGCGGTTCAGCCCACTGTAGGTTGCAAGCTTTACCCGCTCTGAACAATTGCATAGCGCTGTCGCATAGCACTCGGGTGCCACAGCCACGCCTCGTCCTTTATAAAAAGGTAAATGCTTGATTTAAAAAAGGAGAGTGAAGGAAAAACCCTTAGTGTTTTCTTCCAATGCGTAACTACAATTACAGTTAGATCACTCCTCCTTTTCTGTCTGGGCTTGTCTAAATCCCAGTATCTCGTGGGTCCTTCTGGAACCAAAAGGAATGGCTCTTAGCAGCTTCCTTCACCTCTGAAGTTCCCTATAAATCAGTATCAAGTCCTTTCTTCTCTGAGAGAAGCTGACTACATTGTACTTATTCACTGATGTTTTTCAAGCCTGATTCTTGTGGATGTTTTCTGTATCTTTTCATGCTTTGTAGCTAGACACTAGAACTAAAGCATCATACTGTCTGCCTTCCTAGCATTTTATATGTATCTCTCTTACACTTTATAATTTCCTTCTTATTTGTCCAACAATTGTTTCACCTTTTTCTGGTGGTAGATTTGGAACTCATCTACTGATACTCAAGATTCTACCATTTCAGAGTTATTTTTTGGGACACCGGCTACCGTCTTCAGAGTGTCATTCCAGTTCTTTGCTGCCAAATGTTTGATTTTACATTTGGCTAGAGTAAGAGGCATGTCCTTAAACTCTGACTTTTTTATCTGTTACGGATAGAAAAGATACACCGTATAGTCAAAAAACCCCAGCAGTCTGTATGTCATCTGTGCACAGAGGTGTACCCACATCTGTACACAAAGAACTGAGATCTGACTGGCATCTCACTGGGAACGACTACCCAACATGGCAGTCCACTTTTAACCATTCCTTCTTGGAAACTATCAGCTGACCAGTTTAAACGAGAATGCTGTATGGGACAAATTAAATATTGTATTGTGTTCTTAGCCGATAATATCAATGGATTACTTATCTTGAAAGTTGTGATTTCATGAAAGCATGGAGACAAGTTTAATGGACAAGCCCTTGTTTGCAGGAAATTTAATTGACATGAGCTCTGTGACCAGCTTTTAATTCTTAAAACATGACACGATTTGGGGTTAAAATACAGAAAAAGAGGCCCTTCCACATCCAGGCCTCCATTCCATACCTGCTGCTGTCTCATGCTCTCTAAATCCGCAGCATCTGGCAAGATGCTGTCTATTTGCCCTGGTCCCGTACAGGAACTAGACGTGATCAGACAGGAACCAGCAGAAATGCCATTTGAATCCGAGCAGAGGTTTGCTAATGGGTGCGGGGCCTGAGGGTACATTTGGTTCAGGAGGAGGGTTAATACAGCTTTTAATCTGATCCAAACTGGCTGGTGCCTCATCTAGAGGTGACCCTTCGACACTCACCCCCTGAGCTTCAGCTGCAAAATGAGCTGTGTACAGGCACGCAACCAGAGGGCCGGGTATGCACATGCATGCACGCAGACACACGCACAGAACTTACTGGGCTGAACCCTTCGAATCCAAACCAAAGTGAAAAGGAAGGCCATAGGCAGGTGCTGTCATCAATTCAAACTGGCGTACGCTGCCAGGGTAGAGAGGACCCTTGAAAAGGCAAGATCAGGGATCTAATTCACACTGATTTTGTAAGAAAATCATTCAAATCAGCGTATACCAGCTCCTTATAAATCGATGCTGTCACCGTTACCAATTTGCATGCTGTCACAAGAACAGAGATCTGAAAGCCATTTTGTAGAGAGCCTGTCCACATCAGAAACCCTCTCCTTTGAGAAAGCATTTGTGCTCTGGTGGAAGGGCATTGCTGGCAGCATCTCATCCTCCTGCGTTGAATGGTTCTGTCCTTCAGTCCAGGAGAGTGCCTCCCTTCAGTGCCAGGTGCACTCTCAGGCCAGACAAACTCATTACGCCACATTTTCCAGGCCATTGAAAAGGCAAAGCGCTGAGCTAATATTTTGCTGCAGGCTAGGAAGTCCAGCTGGAACATGACGTTTGCTAGCCTGCGGTTTCCTTATAGCTGGGGCTAGAAGGGCACGGCCAAGTCAGATGGTAGCTGCAGCATGCGTGAGGGCTCTGACTTGGGCCAGCTGAGCTTTTCCAGCACGCCAAGTCCTTCTGTCCCTTATTCATAGAGAAACTGCCTTTCAACCAGCAAAACATATTTGACTTCGGAGTGAACAAGTTGCATAAGACAGATGAGGAAAAGGTGTCGCTGGAGAGTAGCTGAAGACTCAGGAGACTTCACTGGAGTTATATTTTTGAGGTTTTTCCTTTGCAAACCCCCAAAAAATTACAGCCTTTGGATTTATCCTCTTTTTCTCATGGAAGTTCAGATTATGAGGTGCAAAATGAGAACCTTACAGATTCATAAGCTTTGCTACCAGTCTGCCATATTTATTACAAGTGGCTTTACTGTCTAACTAAGAATATGTGTCCTGCCGGGCACATTTTTATGGGATCTTGAAGTTTGTTGGTCGTACCACAAAAGCAGAAGATGTGACGTTTGTCATCGTGTTGCTGGAGCACTGGGACTGTACATAGATCCCATAATGACAGCGCAGGTGAAACAGTGCCAGCAATTTGAGTAAGGTCTGGCAGGAAGCTTTGAGGAAGCCTCCCATGCTTTGACACATCAGAATGACTCTTTTTCTCTTCACTTTCTCTACAGGCAAGAAAAATTCCATTCTGTTGCATAAAGTCCAGCATGACCTCAATTCGGGTGTTTTCAACTACCAAGAGAATGAGATCATCCAGCAGATTGTGCAGCACGACAGAGAGATGGCACACTGTGCTCACAATGTCCAGGCTGCCGCTGCCGCTGCTGCCGCTGCTGCATCCACACCCACCCCTGTCATCTGGACTCCGCTGATCCAGGCACCCCTGCAAGCTGCAGCAGCCACCACTTCTGTCGCTATAGCCCTGACCCACCACCCACGCCTCCCGACAGCCATCTTCCGTCCTCCGGTGTCCGTCTTGGGTTCCTTGGGACAGCAATCCAACCAGACTCCAAGACAGCTGAAAAGGCTTCAGTCTCTAATCCCGTCAACTGGGCCTTCTGCCGTTGGCTCTCCCTCCAGTACTCCATCCCAGCTGCATACGCCAGGAGCAGAAACGCCTTCGTCCTCTTCCTTCCACATCCAGCAGCTTGCAGGATTCTCAGCAGCCGCCGGCTTGGGCCAGTTCCAGGTGGGATCCCCTCCAGGTGGCTCAAGCCAGCCGGGTTTGAGCGGCACGTCCTCAGTGTTCCAACAGGCATCTTCTGGATCACCCTTAGGTACAGCTCAGCCCGTCCAGCAGCAACAGCAGCAGCAGCCGCCGGCCCTTTCCAGCAGTGGATTTGGGCACTTCCAGCAAGCCACAACTAGCTCCCCATCAACATCGCTCACCCAGCTTTCATCAAACTCACCCCCCAGTCTTCTCAACCAGTTCCAGCCCACCACAAGACCACTGCAGGGGGGACAGTTACAGCAGCTCTCGGGCAGTGGAACTTTGGGGGGAATGAATCACTTCCAAGCCCCTCCTTCTTCCAACTCTCCATCCTCCAGCCTAAGCCAGCTGGCACAGGCCTCTGGTGGGCCGTCCTCAGGCCTGTGCCAAACACATCCAAGTGCATTAGCATCTTTAACTGGAACGATAGCCCAGCTCCACCAAGAACGGCCACCTTTTGCCTCCATGTCTCCACTCCAACAGTCCGGTGTCGCCTCTCCCTGTTATACCCCTTCTGGCCTTAGTCCTCCTAGTCAGAGCCCAGTGGCAACAAGAACTTTTCAATGTGGCCCTTCTGGGGCCTCAGGCTCTCACGGATCTCTGCTCCTGCCTCAGACCGCCAGCCCACCTCCGCAGATCCTGCAGTCCAAGAGCACGCCGCCTGTGCCACCAGGACGTCTGAACCAGGACATCAAGTTGATTTCTGCTTCCCAGCCATCTTTGCCCCAAGAGCTGGCTCAGACACTGAGCCAAAGTTCTCCTCATTCCTCTAGAGAATCTGTTTCCAGCTTCTCTCCTTTTCCTGCTGGAGGGACTGGACTTCTTGGGAAGCCTTGTAGCTCAATTCCTGGGCGTGTGACTTTACCACGTCAGATGTCCTCAGGTTCTTTACCACATCCGCTGGTGTTTGGGGCCAGCGCTGCAGGCGCCGCTTCTCTGACTGCTGGTGGGCGGAAAGAATCCATAGCGCTCACGGGGGATCTGGAACCTGTCAGATCCAAACTGCCCTCCAATTTGTGAGGACTCCTTCTGAGAGCTGGTTATGTCAGCCGTGCAATTCAGTTCCTGATTAGACTTTCATGAATCATTTTTTCCTCTTTTTCCCCCCTCTCTTTTTTTCTCCATTTCTTTTGTTTAGGTTTAACTGTGATTAGTAACAAACAAAAAACACATGAAAAACAACAAAAAAAGAAGATAACCAGGTATTCTTAGAGCTATAGATTTTTGGTCACTTGATTTTATAGAATATTTTAATACATGGAACAAAAGGATATGAGCAAATTTAATCCAATGAGGTAACGCACAGGCAAGGTGTGTGCCTGAGCTGGAACATATGAATGATCAGCCATAGAAGCCACCAAAAAAAGGTTTTCCTGTTGAGACAAAGGTCCGAGGTTGATGTGGGCCATAAAAAGGAACATCAGTTCAGGCCTGTAGCTGGTGTTTTTAGAACAGCTCTGGTTGGCCTCAGCTTTGCATCGCTTTGCACCAGCTGTGAACCTGACCTGCAGCACCTAGTTATGGGGGGACTTGGATGGCTCGCTGTGCGCATCAGAAAGTTTCACTTCCTCCCAGGTTTTCTCCTGTGATCAGCAGGTTGCAGAGGAAGCAGGAAGAGGGGTGAGTTTCATTAATGCAGTTCCCTCTAGGGATTCCAGAAGGGCTGAGTTTTTGTTTGGGCTCTGTCTGAAGAAGATAAAGGTGACCAGGAGATGGACAGGCCTGACTTCAGATGCTTGTCTCTTTCTTGTTCCACTGATGCTCTAGCAATCCCTTGTAAGTCACAAGGAGGGCAGTGAATATCCCCTCTGTATTTTTGTAGGCGTCGTGGATGTGGGTTATGGGAGAAGTCCTGTCCCTGCCAGCCTGCCAGGCACCTGGCCTCAGCCAGCAGAAGAGCCCAAGCTTCAACCTCTCCATGGTTTGGAAAGCCTATGTGCTGCCTTCCAGGTTGGGGCGTGCAAAGCAAGGGGAGGGATGAAGAAAGAGGCAGCACTTTAACCTTCCCTCTCTCATTTTAATGTCTCAGTGTCCAGGGGCTGACGGCTTTGAAGAGAACTGGATAGAAGAAAAAGATTGAAAAGTGGGGTGCAGTCACCCCAGCCCTCTTCCTCCTTAGCCCAAGGGAGCTTGAGCTTTGAGGCACCGAGGGTAATACTGGTGCCGAGCCAAGAATCCTCCAGATTTGCAACTATGTTTACGCCATTAAACCAGATTAGACCAGAAGTTTGGCCAGCCATGGTCCATGCTTCTCCTCTGATGGGGGAATTGAAATCGTTTGCTTGATTTCACCAGCAATAACAGCCTGCACCTGATTGGCTTAGGTCTGGCCCTGCAGTTGCAGCATCACTGGACACATCTGGGGCCTGGCAGGCACCCTGAGCTGGATTTTTTGGGCTCCCCTGATTTAAGGCAGTCAAAGTGGGATGAAGACAGTAAGGAGCTATTGGGTGCACAAAGCTTTTACCTCTAGGGCAAGTGTCTCCTTTTCTTTTACTTTGATCCTTTCTTTCTGTTTTTTTTCTTAGGCCAAGAGGTGTCTCCGGCCACCTCACTGTAGAGAGTCAGGTGCTCAACTTTTCTAACACGTGTTAGAAACCCGTGTCCAGCCTCCCTCTGTTTCCAGCTA
This sequence comes from Sterna hirundo, assembly GCA_009819605.1. Classification (NCBI taxonomy): domain Eukaryota; kingdom Metazoa; phylum Chordata; class Aves; order Charadriiformes; family Laridae; genus Sterna; species Sterna hirundo. The sequence continues at coordinate 23,037,778 of CM020445.1, forward strand.
TTGTGGAGTCCCTCCAGCCCTCAGAGGGAAAGCAGGACTTCATGCAGCAGTGCCAAAAACTTACTATTATCGCAGTAATGATACAGGTTCATATAACTCCCTCTCTTACCTCCTCCCACCCCCAACTCTCTCCCAAAACACTGGCTGACAGTTGTTTTTTATACTGAATTGTTTGCAAAACTCTTTACATGTGCCTGTATCTTGGATGTTGCTGCAAGCATTCCTGGGCACTCCTGCTTCAACGTGCTTTGGTGGCTCAGAATTCAGATGTAATCAGCTTTGGTCTTCCTTAAAGGGTCAGGGGAACTCTGGAAATGTTTTTTCTACTAGCTACATACAACTATGTATGTGTGAGTGTGTGTGGTGGGAGGGGTGCGTGTGTGTGTGTGTGTGTGTGTGTATAGATTTTATATATCTATATATCTATATATACACACATGCTTTTATATATATAGTATACAGTTATACACATATGTAGTCTATTTATGCACATGTGTAAGCACGCACACACACACACATATATTTATATATATATATCTCCTAGTTTTAAAATACATGTCAATTTTGACCCTCCTGTAGGAGTGATTGGCGGGTGATAATTATAATATATAGATCCTGCTTTTCCAAATATGTACAGGTTCATCTCGAAACAGACTCAGTTGACGGAATTGAAGCAGATTCACAGACCCTCTCATATTTTCCAAGGTATGAGGCAGTTCCTAGAAGGAAGACTCAGAATATCCTTTTAAGTTTTCTATTTGTTTTAGCGATCCTTTCTTCCCCATATGCTAGAGGGCCCCTAGAATGAGCATCTCAAGAGATTGGGAGCTGAGCTGTTTGGGTCTGGTGTATCCAATATAAGCAGGTGGGAAAGGTCTTCAGCCCAGCAATGCCAAGCCCTCATGGATGACTGTCCTGTGACTGCTGCATTGGTACTTGAATGTCAACAACCCCTGTGGACACTCAGACAAATGGAGGTGCACAGAAACACCCTGAGGGCTGTCTCTGGTAGACGTGCGTTCCATCCACCAGTCTGGTGAACATCCTTCTTCGGTTGGGTTCCTTTCCTTTGTTTTTCACGGGGACATGGTTTGATTTTCCAGTTCTTAGCAGTGCAGTAGCCAATATTGAGTTATATCGACTGGACCACAGTCAACACTAGGCTTGTCTCAGTAGGTGGAACTATATTTATTATTATTGTTATTTTTTGTTTTATTTTGGGGGGAAGGGAGGGAAGACTTCTAGGGGTGGGGTTTGCAATATAAAACACACAATAAAAACCTTAGTAAATAAAAATGTGAAAAACTCATCCCTCTGACTTGCTGTCTGCTTTAAGTGTTGAACTTCAGGCAACATGAGATGAAGTTTAAAGAAGAAAAAAAACTTGGGTGGCATTTCAGTCCTCTCCTGTTCAACAGAGAAGACGCTGGGTTTTGTCTCACTTCCTGTCTGTATTTTACTGATGTCTTTAGAGAGTTTAGTAGTGTTTTTACCTGCTGCCACATCTCCATCTCACACGTTCCTGTAGGAAGTCTGTATCAAGCCATTGGCAGTAAAATTTTAAAACTTTTGCCTACACTGGAGTTTTTAACAGGAGAAACCTGGTAGTTGTTTTGCAAATGTGTGTATGAAAATCCTTCACATTAATGGCAGACATGGAAACTCTGGCTGACTTTGCGATCCTTGGAGAAGAGCCTAAGGAGCCCTACCACAGGATACAGACCTTAACAACTTGGAATAGGGACTATCACGGAAAGCGGACAAAAAATGAGAGAAAGGAAATAGTCATTTCAAGGTCTCAGACTAAGCTGGATGGTGATGCCAAGGTCAGGACCTGATGTATTTTAGGAAGGTAAAACTAGCCTCAACTCTTAGCTTTCATTTCACTCCTGTGAGATCCTCTTTGAGTCTTTGTCCAAACCCACTCTAGGAAGTATGCACAGAATTGATGATTTGGGTCAGTAGCCCACGTGGGAGCTGTATGGCCTCATGCCCTTTCGTCGTAGCCAAGAAAACGTAGGGCAAAGCAGCCCAGCTGCTGGAGTTTGTCCTGCAGGCCGTGGCAGCGAGATGTAGCTAGATACTGTCCTCCCTGCTCCCTCTTCTCCAGTTGATAGGAAAAACCTCACCTCTCACCTCTGCAGTGCCTCACCTCTGCCTTGCTGATAGTCTCACATTTATTTTTCCTTCCCTGAAATCACATTTTCTTTGTAGCTTCTCATCCAATGGTTGCATTTAGCCCTCTGACATTTTGTCCAGCCTCTGAAAGACTTGAATTTGCTTGCACGTCAATAGTGTGTCTTTCCTGCTGAGATGAGAACAAGGTCCAGAACCTTCTTTACCAGGACTCCCAATGCCAGAGACACAAAAAAAAAAAAAAAAAAAAAAAAAAGAAAAAAGAAAAAAAGGAGCCCCAGGGCCGTGAATGAAATCAGTATTTTGCAGAGAAGGATCCACAGACGCACACACACTCCCACTGACAGTGCAGCACAGGCTCAGTCCAAGCAGGGCACTGCTTTTCTCTTCCCTCCTGCTTCTGATGGTACAGGAAAACGGGGGACCCTGTCAGTCTCCCTCCATCAGTTCTCTGGCTTTGGCTGTAAATGAGCAGAACTGGTGAGGAAAGAGTAAACCAAATATTTTAATCATGCCCTTGAAACCAGATGGCTCTGCCCTGGTGTGTCGGTTGTCCTGGAGTTTCAGTGAGGGAAGTTCAGGCAGTAAATTGTTTGGTTTGCCTTTCAAAATGAATGAATGTGCTGGGCTTTTTTTTTTTTTTTACATGCCATTACTATTATAGAGGAAACTGGGATTGTGAGTCAATCCTGCCCAATGAAAAATGTCTTTTAAAATTCTGTTTCACGGAAGATTTGTAAACTTCCAAGGTTTTCATGCTGGAATAGAAAAAAAATCCAAGTTTTGAGGTCTTAAACTTCCCTGTGAAACCTGCCTTCTATTCTCCCACAACATCTAACAGGGATTCGAGACACAGCCCCACTGCCACGAGTTGCAGGACTACATCAGGAAGATCTCATGCCCTTCCTGAGGGCAGAGCAGATCACAGGAACCCAATAACCATGAGGTCCTCATGACGAACATGATACCAGAAGAGACATGGCTTAGCTAATGGATTCCAGTCTTTACCTCGCCCTGAGCCTTTCAGCACAGCTAGTAGCCACATGTCTTCTCTAGGCCATTGTGGATCAGGATGGCAGGGACAGCTTTTCCCTGACCAAAGAATAGCCCTGGCTCCACTCTCTGGAGAAGCTGGAAGAAGCCTCATCAGTTGCAGACAAGCGCACATGGAAGGGCTTGACTGGTTTAGTGTATTTGTTATAGAATCATAGAATGTGTAGGGTTGGAAGGGACCTCTACACGCCATCTAGTCCAACCCCCTGCAGTCAGCAGGGACATCTTCAACTACATCAGGTTGCCCAGAGCCTCATCCAGCCTGGCCTTGAATGTCTCCAGGGATGGGGCCTCCACCCCCTCTCTGGGCAACCTGGGCCAGTGTGTCACCACCCTCACTGTAAAGAACTTCTTCCTAATGTCTGATCTAAACCCACCCTGCTCTAGGTTTAAACCATTGTCCCTCGTCCTATCGCGACATGCCCTTGCAAACAGCCCCTCCCCAGCTTTCTTGTAGGCCCCCTTCAGGTACTGGAAGGCCGCTATAAGGTCTCCCCGGAGCCTTCTCTTCTCCAGGCTGAACAACCCCAACTCTCTCCGCCTGTCCTCACAGCAGAGGGGCTCCAGCCCTCGGATCATCTTTGTGGCCTCCTCTGGCCCCGCTGCAACAGGTCCATGTCCTTCTTGTGCTGAGGGCACAGTACTCCAGGTGGGGTCTCACCAGAGCAGAGTAGAGGGGGAGAATCGCCTCCTTATCGATGCCTCCTTATCTTACTGAAAGGACTTAAGACTGCCCTGGGATTTCATGGTACTTGCACACCGGCCGTCAGGAACAAACTGTTCAGATACCAAAGCCAAGGCACCCTCCTTTCAACAGGGTGGTTTCTCCACCTCCTGATCACTGCTACCTCCCCTGCAGTGCCTTGTGAAGGCCCAGCCTGCTTGTCTGGGTCTTGGTGTGGGGACTTGGAGTGGGAAAAAAAGCAGGATCACTAGCTCTTGTGATTTATTCCTTTCCCCAGCCACAGTTTGGCCAGGGCTGTTCATGGGAATTTCAGCCTTGTCTTGGGAAGCCGTCCCGGACTGTCTGTCCTCCCCACTCACTCTCCCCCCTAGAGAAGAGCAAACACTCTCTAGTTATGGGAGAGGCAGGGGCTCCTATACTCATACCTCTTGGACACTGTGAGAGATTTTGGGGTGTTAGAGACCACAGAACAGACCTATTCCTGGCAATGCTTTCCTGCAGGCAACTGGGATTGTCCGATCCCCTGCGCCAGCCAGCCTTAGGCAGGAAGGAAAGTGATGCCAGAGCTGCAGTAAGAAGCCGGCTGAGGCTCACCTCTTGGAAGTGAGGTTTTTCTAACTCTCTTCCTCTTTGCAAACTCCCTGTGAGCTGTTTGGACCAAGGTGATGGGGTTCATTGAGCACAAAATGGTGGAGCCCTGCGTGGACAGCATCCTGGCAGGACCCTCAGCAGACCTCTTCCCTCAGCGTTTTCCTCCGGCCACAACTGCTGTAAGAGAGACCCTGCAACATCTCCAGTGTGTCTCCAGGAAATCTGGCACTGGGGCTGGGGTTGTGCATGCCCTGCCTGAGTGCTTTTTTTATCTCCCCTGCAAATTCAGGGATCTCGTAGCACTGGGCACAGGACTGGTGAGCTCAGAGGAGGCAACAGGTACCCTACAAGGTACTCCAGTGAATGCCCAGAAGGAAAACGGATTTGCACCTTTCTGCTCCTTGTTAGGGGAGACATTAGCAAGTTAGCAACCACCACTTTAAATAAATGAACACATCACAGTGTATATTTTATTTAAAATAAAGAAAACCAGACACTGATGACAGCTTTCACTCATTCACTCCACTCAGCCTCAGGGACTTGTAACTGCCAGCCCAAGGGACTGATGTGGTGGTGGGACGTGAGCTGCAAACCCCGTGAGCTGTTACTTTGTGGAAGAGGATCACTTTGGGATGTGGAAGGGAAGGTGTGTGCAAGGCAATGCTCCCATTTGCGTGCAAACCACAGCAAGTAAAAGGCAAATGAGGGAGTTGCTCAAGGCCTGGCACTGCTTGTGCAGGGTCACCCACTGCTGCTCCTCCACCTTCGGGCAGAAGCAGGAGGAAATGGTGGCCAGGCAAGGAGTCGACATCGCACTGCTCATACCTCTGTAGGACAGCACGGGACTTCTCCAACCCCTTGCAGAGCTGGAGCAGGTTGCCCACGTGAGCTGCTCTGCAGCCACCTCAGGCCAGACTGCCCGGCACGCTGCAGGTCACTGCAGAGAGCATGAGTGACTGAAGGGGCCCAAAAACCCCCCTGGGGAACTGGAGACACGGTGAGGGGGAGGAAGGTGAGGACAGAGACAGTATGTTCATGTCCTCAGGTGATGGGGTGGACCAGCCCAGCCCATCTCTGCCGGCAGGCCATGTACCTCGCTGGGACAAGGGTACAGAACAGCAATACAGACCGTGGGGGAGGCACCAGGGTGGGAGCAAACTCCTGTAGCTGAGGGAGCTGGAGCCCAGGGAGGGAAGGGAGTGGGTCCAGGGTTGCCTGGGAATGTGCTTGGATTGAAAGGTTGACCAGGAGTTTCTGCTTCCCATAGGCAAGGGCAGTGTTACAGCTTCACTGCTAGTGAACTGGAGACAGCAGCTGCTTGCACCAGAATGGGCCCAGCACCTGATGAGGTGCATCCCTTGAAGGTAATCCTCTCTGCCTAGCACTGGTGGGTGGCAGCCACCTCTCCAAGCCCCTGAGAGGTTCATTTGGGGCATCAATACCATGTGAGTCTCAGGAGAAGGGAGGGAAGAGGCCAGCCCATGCCAGGACTCTGGGAACCCAGTGCCAGTGGGTTCCCAGTGCTGACCCCCTCAGCTCCAGTGCTTACCCCCTCTGCCAGGCTGGTGGGGTTGTGCTGCAGAAGAGCTGAACCAGGGTGATGGCTGCAGGGGATAAAAGCCAAGGAACTGGGATGTACTAGCATAAGCAATTAGTCCATTTTTGCTGGTGGCACTTTAATGCCGTAGACTCCCTCCCCATCCACCATTACCCCCTTGCAGGCACCCTGTGCTCCATCCCTGTCAGGGGTGAGCAACTGGTGGCCTGGGAGTAGGGATGTGGGTGGCCCTTTCCCACTGCTGAACTAAAGCTGGGATCCATGGGAAGAGAATCAGGGCAGGCAAAGATGCAGTTTAGGTTTGCCCTCAGAAGTCGGAGGTGGTTTTGCAGCTGCTTTTCATCAGCCCTGCAGTTCCTTGGTCACATTTGTCCCTTTCCCCACACAGGGAAACGCTTGGTTTGTCATGCCGGGTTTTGTGTGTGCGTGTGGCCCCTCCGTTTCTAAGCTCAAGCCGATGCTCAGAAATCTGCAGAAGTTAAATCAAGCCATTAAAACACACTGTGAGCAATACCATGCCCCACCCCACCCCCCATCTTGCAGAGGCGGAGGCTTAGCTGAATACTGCTTTTCTGGCAGGAGGGAGCAAAGTGGAGAAGCTGGGGGACGCCAAGGCCCTGTCCCCAGGTCACAGCTGAGCACTGCCTATTTTCAACCCAGCCCATCAGTGCTGGAGCCTGAGGTTCCAGGTGTTCTCCCTGGTTAAGGTGTTGCCTCACTGGACACGCGTGATGCCCCTGCGTGTGAGCTGGCTGCTCTCAGTGCCCGCTCCCTGGCGCCCCTGTGAGCAGCACCTCAGTGAAGCCGGGGGAGCTGAGGGTCTGGCTTGCCCAGGGCTGTGCTGTGATCAGAGCCAGAGCCGCGCTGGGACCTTTTCATCATTCCCCCGCCCTGGCCCTGGCCCTGCCTCTCTCAGCTCCCAGTAATCCCAGCAGACCGCTGCCTGGATTGGCAAGGTGTCTTCAAACAACCCACCGCCTGCTTTCTCCCTGTTGGTAAAAAAGAAGGTTAGTTTTCACACATGAGTATATGCATGTTGGTTTTGTCACTTAAGTTATTTGCAGAGGCCTCAGACATTTTATCTCAGTAATTCCAGCACACGGAGCCTGTGCCTAAGCCCCACTTACTTTGACTTTAGGCTCTGATTTTAATGGAGCTGAATATAGTGCCATCTACTATTGGCAAATTAAGGGAAGAAAATCCTAACTTGGTTCTGCCACTTACATTTGCAGGGAAGTAGATTGATTTTTCTCTTAAAAAGGCATTGCAAACCAGCTGCCTTTCAGCCTCCAGCTACCAGCTGACCCTAATCACCAGCAGTGACTGTTCTGCTCAAGTCCACCTTTTAGTAGGCACCTGATTAGAGTAGACATTGACTGAAGTCTCTCAGAAGAGGTGAATGCTCTTTTGTTTTAACGGAGGAAAACGAACAGCCTGATAGGTCAAAATAGGCGCTTTAGCCCAGCAGATGCCAGGCCCTTTGTAGGACATCCACTGGGTGACCTCTTGTTGGCCTGGGCACTGCGGGACCCGGCTCTCCTGTCCTGTGTGCGGGGCCGGACACTTCCTCCAGAAATCCCCCACCAAGGCAGCCAGGCTGTGTGTGCCCTGCCCTGCCCACTGGGAAGGGAATGGGAGAAATGGCAGCTGGCTGAAGCTGTCCTGCAGCGCTAGGCAGGAAGGTGTTAACAGCATCTCCCAGTGCCACATGTCTGAACGCCTTCCCCTCTCTGGGAAGCTGCTCTCCCTGACTGTGCTGCAAATTAGACAGCTCTTCAGGGTCATTTTATTTTATTTTTTTATAAACTCGCTTTCTTCAGCAGTGATGGGAATGGCTGGGGCTCGCCCACACATGGCTCACAGCAGCCTCTCTGGAGGAGCACCCGTGCTTTCCCATCCTCCAGCTCTGTCGGAGACAGCATGTAGGGCCAAGGGGGTGGCTCAAGGGGAGGCATGGCCAGCTGCCCTCCCCAGACACAGCACTGCCTCTCAGGTGTCCTGTCCACCTGCGCTAGCCTCCTGCTGGGGCCAAAGGATGCTGTCAGCTCTGGCCTTGTGCATGCCCATCACTGTCAGCTCCTCTCTGCAGAGGCTGGGCGCTGACGTGCTGCTCTGCCGCGCTGTGTGGGCCAGCACAGCCCCTGGGGTGGCTCGCCAGAGAGCCGGGGAGCTGGAGATGGGAGCTGCTCTTTGCTATTGCTGATGCTCCAGTTGGCCCAGCTGCCTCACCATCTTGGAAACAGCCACCTGGGAGAAGAGAGCGCACCCTTACTGCCCAGCATGGGGAAGGGTACGGCACTGCTGGAGCAAACTCGCCAGAGTCAGAAGGGCCCAGCAGACTCGGGAGTGACTTCTTGCTCTTAGTGAGGGGGGAAGGATGGAGGACAGGGCCTCAATGCTGCTCTTTTGTAAGCATTTCTGCCTCCCTCCCCAGGAGCCGCCTGAATGGATTGCCAGGAACAGAGCATCCCTGGCCACCCTGGGGAGGGAGGGAACAGCCTGTTGGGGGAAGGACATTGCTGGCCTGAACCACATCTGTAGCTCATGGCTGCACTGCCAGGCAGGAATAGCGTCCTTGATGGATTATGAATCTCTTCCCTGATGCCTCAGGCTCCTCTTCCAGCTCGTGGCAAAGATTCAGTGCCAGGACAACTTGATCTTTCATGTCACTCTAAGCCTTGTGCTCCTGGAAAAGCTGTGGCAACTGAGAACATACATACTTAACTTTAGAAAGATGCTTAGCGTGTAGCTTTTAATCAGCTCTCCATGAAGGCTTGAGTGTGACACCATACAGCCATGGTGAGGGTACCTATAGGAGCTGCAGCTACCCCAGGGATGAACAGGGAGACCTGGAGGCACTTGCGCATGGGCACAACACATACATTTTTTTTCCTTCCTGCCTCCAGCAAAACGGTCTCCAAAATCATAGGGTTCAGTTCAAGTAGTATGAGTTTGGTTCCAGCAGTGTGAAAACAGGCAAACATCAGCCCTGGGGACTCAGGAATATCCTCTGAGAGCCCATGAGGGGACTCAGCCTCTATCTCTAGTTTGCCGTCAAGCTGCTCTTTGCTTGCTGCGTTTTACTAGATCTCAGTGGCATGTCTCACACAGCGCCTAAAGCAACCCTGGTTGGAAAGGGCTGTCCCCACTCCAGCCCACATTCCGTTAAAAATCCAGTGCTGCCCAGCCCTCCATTTCCAGGCCTGCCTGCAAAGGAGCCAGGCCGGCCTGCAGAACAAAGCCCAGCCAGGTGGTCAGGACCAGCCCACAGCGCTGAGCAGCACTGCGTTGGGCACCCAGGCTAACGCTCTGCAGCTGGGAAGGGTCCTGCCCTGGGTATGGAGATGGGAAACACCTGGGGGAACGTGAAGCACTGGGGCAGACTCCAGCCTGGCTCCTCACAGTAAGCAGTAGTCTTCTCCAGGTAAGAGGGGTGGGGGGGATTTTGGGGTAGCTTCCTATCTGAAGGATATCTTCCTATCTTTTTTTTTGGGGGGGGATAGTGGTCCTCCTAATTCCTGGCTGCTGGGAGCAACTGTGGGGGAAAGGCTGAGCCTTGGCTCTGTGTTCCCAGTCCACAGCGGGGATGGCCGAGGCTGTCCCATGCTTCGAGGTGGCCCTGGGGATGTGGTTGGAGTGAAAGGGTCTGGAAGTGATGCAGTCTGGACTGCATCAAGACCCGCCTGGATACAGTCCTGAGGGATGTGCTCTAGGAAATCCTGCTTAAGCAGGGGAGTTGGACTAGATGATCTCTAGAGGTCCCTTCCAACTCTGAAGATTCCGTGAAGGTGCCATGTGCTGCAGTGCGTTGGTAACTGGGCTGTGTGTCCTGTCCCTTGGGTCCCCTCAGTGCTAGCAGGTTTGGGGCTAGGACTGGACAGCAGTTCTCTCCCAGCCCCATGTCTGGGGGTGCCTTGTCTTTTGGGCTTCACCACCTTCCCCACACGCCCAGCTCCACCGGCTCCAGTAGGGTTTTTTTCCCCCTTCCAACTACAGCTGACAGCAATCCCCCATGGGGCTGAGGTGGCCTCGGCTCGGTAACCCCATGTATTACTGAACCCGTCATTTGGCTGCTGGAGCTCAGTGAAAAGGCAGCTCTAGGGACTAGGTGAAACGCTGCAGGCCAGGTATTAGCGGCTCGGGGAGCCCGGGCAGACTGGGCTGGGAAGAACCACCCTGATTATCTGTGCTGGTGCCCAGAGCTGGGCAAGGGAGGACAGCAAATACTGTAGGGGTCGGGGGGGGGGGGGGTGGAATGCAGCCAAGGGACCCTCTGTGAAGTACCTCCTCATGTGGCTGTGCCTCTAGCCTGGTGTCCAGGCATGTTGTGAGAGATACACATCACTTTAGAAGAGGCTGGAGAAATACCGTAGCCTTTGGTTTGCTCCAGAGGAGCAAGAGCAGGCAGGCAGAGGTAGAGGGCGGTGAGAGGGAGGGGGCCCAGGCTGGGGATGGCAAGGTAGGGTCCAGCTGCTGGAGGGGTCCTGCTCCCTGGGCTTAGCAGGGCCAGAGCATTCTGAAGGTGGCTCTTCCTGGGTCACAGCAGTGTCACCCTGCACAGGACAACACGGGGCAGCCCTCGAGTTTCAGAGGTGCTGGCAGAGGGGTTACAGATGGCACCAGGCAAGGTTTCCCCAGCAGCTGCTCACTGCCAATACCTCAGTGCCCTTCTCCAGCGACAGGGATTTTTTTTTTTGTCACGAGGCTCCAAATGCTTGCTGCAGACAGGGAGGAGATGGATAGGAGCAGCGCAGGACCAGGGCTGTGCCTCATAAACCAGCAGCAGCTGCCAGGGAAACCCCTGTGTGGGAGGGAAGCCACCCTGGCCTCGCCATCCTCAGCACAGAGCTCGGCCAGATTAAGTGGATGCTGTTACCATGGTGACGGTGCCCACGGAGGAGAAATGGGGTCTGGTGTTTTCCTCACGTACAAGGATGCCGGAATGAGGGAGGATGCTGGGCGGGACGAGGCTGCCAGGCACGCAGCCATCGCAGGGTTTCCCCACTTTCCTGTTCCACTGGGGAAACCCCTCCCCGGGCTGTCCCTGGCCAGGGCACAGGACATGTGTCTCATCACAGCCGGGCTCTACTGAGCCCAAGGACAAACCTCCACACCCTGCAACCCCCCCCCCCCCCCCATCCCCCTGGTGCTGCGGCCCCAGAGCTGGGTGTCCGCACCCTGGCCCCCCTGCAAGATGGGACCTGGCTGTCCGCTTTCCAGTGTCCTTGGGAGACTGCGCTTTTACGCTCCCTGGGAAAGGGCCCTAATGGGGGGGGCTGAAGTCAGGTCAGGGCTTTCCAACACACGCATCTGACTGTCCCGGCTCTGCCTGCAGTGGCAGACACCCCACCCAGGGACCATGAATGAGGTTACAGATGCGGTTGTTCTTTCTTTTCCTCTCAGGTTTGCGGCCCCCTCTTTACAGAATGATGAAATTCTAGGAGGTGGAGGCACTGACAGCCAGCCTAAAATGAAAGAAAGGGAAAAGAGGCACAGCAAAGCCTCCGGGTAGAGGAGCCTCTGACAATCCTGTGTGTGCTCTTCCCCTTGCCTGGAGCCTGCTAAGGGTGAGTACTACTGATTTGGATTAAGTTAATGTGTGATGATTTTATTGCTACATCACTAGCATGTCTCATTTAATTCTCCCAGCCTTTGCTGCAATGGGGTTGCTGCAGGATATTGTAATTAGGGCTGTCCTGTGTCTGGTTCAGGTGGCGAGGGTTTGCGGATTACTAGAGCAGCGCTGCATCATGTTTCCAAGGCTGGCAGTGGTGTTGCTGGTGCATTTGTGTGTCAAACAAAAGGGCTGTGGCTAAACTGCCATGAAAACCAATCGCTATGGGCAGAGCACCCTGCAGTATCCCCTCAGCCAGTGGCTGCTTGGCGGCTGACTGAGGGTGGGGTGTTCTGAGACATCCGGGTTGTGGAACGGGGAATTTACTCCTAAGAAATTACCAAGGAAAATTAGCGTTTCCTCTAAACTGCAGCCCTATGGGAGCCAGCTGTCTTGGCCATTGTCCCTACAGAGAGGAAGGTCTGGAGGAAAGTGCTGGAAGAAGGTGGGGAAACAGGAGCTGAAATTGGGAAATAATGGGAAAAAGTTGATTCTCATTTACTAAAGGACAGGGAATAGGTTATTATCCTAGCGCAACCGCTACCAGCCCTGCTTGTGGAGGGATGAGTCAGGCAGCCGTGCATGTCGGGAGTCCTCTCTCAGCTGGCGGGGTGCGCGTTTCCCCACAGCAAGGTGGCCCAGCAGCACTCAGAGTAGGCTGAATCCTTCTTTGTTCCCCCTCACTGGATTTTAGTTTGGCTCCCTGGCGCTCTATGGCATTCAGGCTTTTCCTGCCTTTTCAAAAGGCAGGGGTACAGTCTGGATCTGTGAGTGATTGCCACCTTTTCACTCTTAGGCTCCTGTTCTGGTTGCCACTTTTCCACATTGTGCCTGCCAAACGTTGGCTTTCCTTTGCCAAACCCAATAGTCCCGTCTGCTGCCTCTGCCCCTGTCAGCTGTGCACGTTTGCTTGCTAGGTCCCCTTGACCTCCAGTGTCCATCACACTGGAGAGCTGGCAAGCGTTTTTAGAGGCAGGAATTTTGCTGTGTCTGCTCATGGAAGGTTCTAGAGGGTCAGCTCATTTGCCTTTTAAAAGTCGCACAGGCTGTATGTGTTCCCCCAGGAAGGGGAGATGTAACCTGGCTGAAGCCTGTGTTGGGTCAGGGGATACCTGGCCCCACAGAAATGTCGTAACGGTTTAACGTTTTTGGCCAAGGCGGTTTAGTTGCGTCATGTTGAGCCTCCACAGGAATGCTTTTATTTGAGATGACCACTGAGAGTTAGTTTAAATCCTGTCTCAATTTGTCTGAAGAGAGGTGGCTGTTTCTAATGGGCAAAAGCCTGCCGGTGTTGCGCCAATTTATCATCAAAGGTGTTTGAGGCACCCTCTTGCTTCTGCATCGGAAGCCAAAGTGCGAGCAAGGACAGCCACGGCGAGGCATGAAAAACCTGTGGTTTGCAGCTTGAGATCTGTACTGACCTGCTACTAACAAGAAAGCATCGCTAATGTTGGTTTCCTTAACCTGTGCCGAAGAGAAACCACCGCTCCCCTTCCCGGTGGGTACCGAGGCGGTGCCGGCGCTTCGCCGTGCGGCTCCGTTCAGCAGCGGGTCACCGCTGCCCTCTGGCGTCCCCGTCCCGCACTGCCCGCAGCGCCAGCCCTGCCCGCCTTCCCGGGGGCTTCCCCGCCGACAAACGCCGCCTCCCACGGCCGCCTCTTCATCTGGCTTGAGCTGCAAAGCCAGTAATAGCACAGCAAATGAGCTGCGCTGGCTCACCCGGCAAGAATTATCCTTTTGCTTTTAAAGTTAGAGGTTGCCAAGTAGAAGGCAGCGGGTTGTGTGTCGTGTGTCCGTCCCCCCCCTCCCCGTATTCACTCTGCCTGGCTGCATCTCAGATGTGCCTTGTGGCACTCCCAAAAACTAATGTCTTTCTTCCCCAGTTCGCCTTTTCTGTACGCATACGCATGCGCAACCCCACCAGTTCCAGCATGGCTGAGAAGTCCCTGACCAGCTGCAGGGTCGTGGCATCCCTTCTGGAGAATTTCTGGGATCCGGTTCCTACCCGAGACCTCAGCGTGGTTGCGCAATTTAATGAGTGAACGGAAGGCTCCGACTAGCAAAATAAGGGGTGAAATGGGGTGCAAACCAATGCAGTGGCTTCTGCTCCTGTTCGCAGAGGTCAGGATGAGGAATGGCCTGGTGCTGCCAAGAACAGGGGACACAAGGAACTGGGGGCAGTGGCTGGTTTGCAGAGAAGAGGCTGATGATCCGTGTGAGTCTAGTATTGAGAGTCTGGAGTCAGTAGGAGGGTAACAATAAGGGTATCAGTTACTGCACTTTAGAATCTGTAGACAGAAAGTGCTATATTCAAAGAATTATAGTATTATTTTTCAGTGATTTACTGCTTTACTAAGGTTATTAAATGTACTTTCACTGATTTGAACCCCCTCCTTCTGATGCTTGCGTGTGAGAAGGTGACACCTTTGCTACTGAGCTTTGAAGTGGAGGGCAGTTAGCTAAAAACTACGTGCTCAATGGCCGCACAAAACTGGGGGGGGATAACAGTTCCCCTTCTTTTTCTGGAGGACACAACCTACAAACCACAACAAAAAAGGTGCGAGTAAAATTCCAAACCTGGTCCCCATACTGATTAAGGAGGAAAAAACCAAAAAAAGGTATAGGAATAACGAATAATGAAAAAAAGAACAAACTCTCCAAGCAGACCAGAATTTGATTGGATTAAAAAAAGTGTATTGGATGTCCAATACAAAATAATAAACATGAAGTTATTAAAAAAAGCCATAGAGTATACAGCAAATACTACAGAAAAGCAAAAAAATTGTACAGAAAGGTAGACGTCTACAGCAGTCCTCAAAATTATTCTACATGAGAATCATAAAACAATATACAGGTTTGGTTTTTTCCCCAAATGTCTCTGAGGGAAGCTGCCGCTTAACAGCTTGACTATGACGCTACAAGGATACACAATGTTCCAAATTTAAAATCACAGGATATGTAAGAAAACGTAGCATTAAAATGTGAAAAAGTGCAATACAGATTGTACACTGAATTGAATAAATGTTTTGTTTTTTTTTTTTTTAGTTTCACCTTAAAAAACCAACTTTGAACAGTTGTTTTATCATTAAAAATATTCCCCCTCCCCAAATTCAATGACAATATTAACATTCATGGTGTTATACATAAGTAATATTCACAAAGACCCACCAGCTAGGAATACTGCGTGTGTATGATGGTATTTCTTTGGGTATAGGTAAAAAATAGGCAAAGGAAAACATACACCCCCTCCTTCCAGGACAGGGTGCGTATTTTATTATTTAAATACATATTCTGTAGCTTATTTTGCCCTGAATTGTATTAAAAGTCCAAACATCAATTATCCAGGTGGCCCACGGTGCTCCAATTAATTTGATACCCACCCACTCCCTCCCAAAATAATAAATAAACCCATCAAACGTCCTAGAAATGACAACACAAAGAGTCCAGGAAAAGAAAGGAAGTAAAACTTCAACCCAAACCCCTGCTGCTCTCCAGGACGATTCCTTGGCTCTCCCTTCTCTTGCTGACAGGGGCTGTGAAAATGGGCCCAGAGCTTTAGCTTCAGTCACAGGGATATAAGACAATAAATGAAGCAAACTTTTGTATTCTTTTTAAATTTAACTGTAAGCAAATCACAGTATTTCCTCTTAATGTTCCCACAGGCAGAGCCATGTGGCAGAGGCGCCGTGGGCCATTGGCAGCAGTGCCCCGCGCCCGAAACGCCCGTTACCTGCGTGTTCTCCATCGTTATCGCTGAGCTCCAAGATCACAAATCCGATCGCTCAGAAGGAACACATTCTCCATCCCAATCATCAGTAAGTTTTGAGTTGCCTTTAATTTTAAAAGTGAAATTGCCCACGAGTTTGTTAGGCAGCTGGGTTTTGGTGGTTGGTTTTTTTTTTTCTTTTTTTTTGCTAAAATACAGTCCCTCTTTTTATGCCATTCCTCCTCACAGAGCATGGCAGAGCCAGGCCATCATACCAGGAGAAAACAAACCCCCTTTTCCTTCTCCTCATGCAGGAGTTCCCTTTTCACTTTCTTTCCTTTCTAGACAGATACGCGAACAGCACCTGAGTCGCTAATACTGTTTTTCTTTTCAAATGGTTTCCAAAGTGTAAAAAAATACATTTTTGCCTTGCTTATGTCTCTGAAAAATCCTTAAGAGAAGGATTCTTGTTTAAATGGCCTGGGACAGAGAAATTGCACTGGGGCTGGACTTGCTGCTAAAGGACGCTGTGGCCACGTAGCGTGCTCAGGAGGATGCTGTGGGCTGCTGCTGATGAGAAGAGGTCTCCGGTTCTCCGCTTTGGGGGGGCCCGGGCAGCTCGAAGCTGAGCACCCCCAGCAGAGAAGGGCCGTGCCCTGGGCGCTGCTGCCTGCGCTAAGCTCTCCCTGCTGAACGAGCGCCCCAGCTGTGGGCTCGTGTTTTAAACCAACACCACCAAAACAGAGCGCCGTTGCCAAAATAAGCTGTAGTGTCATCTAAACATAAGGAACCCTACTTTCCAGGAGGAAATTTTCTTTAATGTTTCTAAAGGAGACTCTCGCCGCCGTTCAGTAACCAGAGACACAGTATGCGTAAGTTACAAGGAAGGACATTACAGAAGATGCGTTCATTTTCTTCAGTCTTTCGAGTCAATGTAGAAAGACGGGAAAACAACAATAATGAAATCTCCCACTGGATCCCCTCCCCTTCCCCATCTACTTTTCCCCACTCAAAATATTGAAACTGCACAAAAAGCGACAAACAAGCCTTTCAAATTACATTTCAATTCAAACAGACTGGTAATCTCACAGTGATGAGAGGAGAAAGTCAGGCTTTTAATAATTATAATATAAAAATAATAAAAAAAGCTTACAAATAGCAGTGCAGCATCCCAAAAGGCCGTGGATTAACTGCCAGAAGGGGACGTAATTATACGCAGAATAAAAAACAAAACAGAACAACCCACGCTGGCAATGAATTTTCATACACAATAGAACAAGCAGTCAAATGTCAGTCTAGGCTGTGGAAAACAAGTTTCTCCTTTTTCTTTTTTTTTGATTACAATATTTTTTCCTTTTTATAAAAAAAAAAGATAAAATAAAAACACAAATAAAATTGTACATAAATGCAAGTGTCCAACACTGAAAAGGCAGGGCAATCACACCACTGAGACAAAACCTGACCAGAAAAAAAAAACCCCAAACGTAAAGTCCATTTTTTTTTTCCTTTTGTCTGGATGCTAGATTTCAGCCTGCTGCATCCCATCCTGCACGGTCTCAGCAGGGAAATGGAATTCAACTTGGCAATGACTTCATTGCAGGATGATGACGAGAAAGGTCATCTCTTTTTTGACCAGCTGTAGCACGAATGCACCGGTTGGTTCGTTTGCTTTCTGTGTATGCTCTCGTGTGCTGTCCCTCTTCCTGTTTTTTTCTCTTTTTTTTTCTTTTTTTTTCTTTTTTCTTTCACTCTGTACAATTCCTTGTGTTCCAAGGCTGAGTCCCAAGACTTGTGAAACTGTCTGGAGTCATGTCCTGGTGAAGGTGGTCATGCTGTAGTGATGGCATTAAGGTCCTTCATAAGTCCTTCCAGGTGGGCCATCTCTTTGGTCAGCTCATCCGGTTCGTAATTCTGTGGGAGACATAAAGAGTTACTGACAAGGTGACTCTCTTTAAGAGGGACAGAATAAGAAATAATCAGTGATTCTGGTGCAGATTGCGACCCTGACACATGAATAAGCAGAAGCAGATTTATCGACAGTTACAGGAATTAATAACTCTCTATTTTAAGCGCGTATCTTTTTGCACTACTGATTCATAGTTTCACTGATTTTTAAGACTGTGATCATCTTATCTGTCTTCCTTGTATCAACTCCTGTTTCAAGATAACTTAGCTTCCTTTGAACCGAAGTAGATGTTTTAGAAAAATCTTCCCAGCTTTATTGGAAAAAAAGGTCAAAAGAATCACTTCCAAAAAAACTGTTTTGAGAAGCATTATGCGTGTGAAAATCATACTCCCTTTTTTAGCCTCATTGTCTCGCTTCAGTGACATTGGACATTCTGTTATCGATGCACGTGTGCAGACAGATACCACCAACTAGTTCATCTCAACACCTTTTCTAAGGTGACCAAGGCTTTTCCCAACCCCTTACCTTCTCGGAGCACTTCTCCAAACCCTCTTTGCTCTCCCAACACCGTTTTCACAGAGAGCGAGCCAGGCTGCAGGTGCTGTTCCACCACCAGCTCTGCTTGTGCCAAAGCAGAAGCAACGCAACTCCTGGGTGACAGTTTCTGCTCTATGTAGTTAAGGTCCATTATTGACCTTCTGACTAGAGTCTAATAATATGAAAGCTACTGCTCAGCTGATCACGTACTGTAAAACTGGAGCCCTTGCCAGAGTGGAGCCCTCAGCCCTGACTCTGATCTCACTTCCTTTGCTTTAGAAAAGAACCTTTTCTCTCACGTAAATAGACAGGAACGCAGCAGGCACTCTCCAGTCTACCCAGCAATCTGGATTGTACCAGAAGAGTCCTCCCTGTCCTGCGTGTGATGCATTATCTGCCGACTATTGACGATAAATAGCAGCGAGGTGGAAGCGCTCAGATTTGTTTGAGTGATCCTACAGGCTCCGGATCAATTCAAATCACTATCTAATCCTCATTTTTAGGACTCGTAACTTAACTAGCATTTAGTGTACTAATTTATTAATGAAGAAATTTATTAGTGGATACATTATAAACTTGTTGATGAATAAACTAATGAGTATATTTTTGGTACCAACCAAAAAGAAAGAGTAAAGGAGGAGTGACAGCTAGACAGAAGGGCAAAAGTGCACCAAATGAAGCATGCGTGCCGTTTCTAGACCAGCGCGTACAGAAATAAAATCAAGAGGGTGACAAAAACAATGTGACAAAAGGAAAGGACAATAAGGAAACAAGGAAAAAAAAAAAGAAAAATGAATTCAAAATAAGCATTTCTTGTAGCAGTAACACAATGGCTAATACAGTAACTTGTTGGCTTGCAATCTGAAAGGAAAACAGCTCCTCCAGTGCCTGGCACCCAAAACCATCCTCGCTTCTTAAAAGCTACTTCCAAAGAAGCCCGACAGTTGCTTTTTCCCCATACAGTCAGAACACTTTTATGAGTATCTAAAAAACCTATTTGGGATGGTGGCTTTAAACATTTTGGCACGAATGCTAAATTTTCCATTTGCAATGACACTTTGGACGCTCTGCAGCAGCAGAGGAAGCTGCAGCTGCGCGACTTTAATAGGATCCAGGCACGGTATGCCTGCAAACCAGACAGCGATAAATGACATCTCAAAGCAAGCATGAACACAACATCTTCAGCTGCACAGAAAAGCACACGGCGCTGCTGGAGGCCTTCAGCTCTGTGAACAACGATGCTCTTTACATCAAGATAAGCAGGCAAAAACCAGATGTGCAGGGCACTTACACGGCCCCAATACGGGAGCCTGTGTATAGGAGCCCAAGTCATCAACTAAAGCTCCATGAGGCACTACGTACTGTAAAGAATGAAAAGCCTAGTGCTATACACGCATTTTGTCTTTCCTCTCCTTCTGCCATTGTGAGAGGCTGGCAGAAACCATCAGCGTTGAGTCAAGAAAGGAAATCTCGGAGAACACAACTCTGTGTTCAGCTAAGAGCCTCCCTTCAGCCAAAACGTCGTCAAAGGTTTCTCGGTTCCTGACTGAGTGGGCCTCGTGGACCGGAACAGATGGAAGCGCTGCATCTGTTTAGTGTTGGGGAACTAGGAATGACAGTACACTTTTAAGTACTTTTCACGTTTAGAAAGCACTACTAATACTTGCAATTAAAGTGCCAATTCTCTGACTTTGCTGCCCTGTGTAGAAGGTATTTGCACTGGATTTTTTTATATGGGTTAACAGAAGCCTCATTATTCTCTGCCTCTGAGTCTCACTGCAAGCATCACTAAAGTTTACAAGTATCATATAAAGAGAGATTCACCACGGCCCGATAATCACTGCCAAAGCAAGGCACCGGCAGCGTAAGAGTACCTACGCTTTCCGAGTCCTCGAGCATCCTGGTGGTCTCCTGCACATCCGGGGCACTGGGAACCACCACTGGCATGGGAGGCCGAGTTCTTCCTAAAGTCCCAATTGACGCAGTCTTCACCGAGTGAACTGGATGGTTAGGAGCTGAAAATAAATCGTTACATAGTTACACCTCAGTTAATTAGTTCTTTTGCTTATTCAGAAAACTCTTGAAAGTAGGAGAATAAAAAGGATACTATCAGAGGAAAATGAACGGTTCAAATTATGGAGTGCTGAATTTTCGTCTAGTTCTTCTGTGTACATAAAAGAAAAAGGCCTTGAAAATCATACCAACAAAATTGCCTCCAGCCTCTGTCATACTCCCTTTGAAATACTTCCTTCTACCCCCCACCCCTGCAGGAGCTTCTCTCATTTTCGTCTTAAAATCTCCTTTTTCTCTTTGTGGCAAGTGCGTCTGGCCAGCTTTCCCCCGCTCACCTTGCTGAGTCAGCAGCGGTGTGCTTGGCAGCGCAGGGTCGTACGTGGAACCAGCTGGTGGAACCGCTGGCACCGCAAAACTCTTCAGCGGGTGGGAAGGACGGACGTGTGCCGTCGGGAGGTTCTGACCCGAATCCTCTTCTTGCGCATTAGCCAGGTAAGACCCTGCGGTGCTTTCGGGATCCTGGTGGTCAGCACACGTCTGAGACAAGGAAGCCGGCATCGTGTCCGTGCTCGGTGTGTTTCGAACGGATTCTACAGCAGACACAAAAAACCCCAAAACAGGTGTTTCTTTTCTCTAACAGAAATGTTCTCTGTGGTCAGATGGAAACATCACAGTGGTGTCTGCAAGCACCTTTTCCAAGATGGCTGTTACAAGCTAAGAAGTGATCACAGATTAACGATCTGTGGCGCAAGTAACACCAATTCCGTGTAACTGTCCTGTGCTAAGGTGAATGGCAACAGCTGTCTAATAACAAAATAAGCCTGAGAAGTGAATGACTCCACAGGCATAATACCAAATCCACAGTTTTGCACTGAAACAACTGCATATAATAAGACCTCAGATAAACAGCACGGAAAACAAATCCTCATCCTCATTTCACCATTGAGTATTTCATAGTATTGGCATTCTTTAATATTAAAAAAATTAAATATACATTAAGCATATATCACTGTACTGCATATAGAACAACTAAATTTCCTTCTGAGGTAGACTTGAAATCTCTTTACTTGCTGAAAGCTAAAATGGAATCACAGGCTTCGTTTGTTTGTCTGCAGCAGACTCCACCCTGATCTAAGAGAACAATGAGATGGCGTATTGAATTTAGGGCATCGTGATCCTCCTCGGACCACACGCAGAAGATCTGGATTGCGAGAGCTGTCACTTCAGCAGTGTAAAAGCAGAAAAAGCCTCTCACGTCTGTCTGGCTACGCATTTGCAGCTTCATGAACTGCTTTCATAAGGAAACAGGAAAGAACGCTGTTGGCTGGGGCACCTTTATTGAAATGCAGACGCTCAACTAGAGAAGCTCCGAGTTCACTTCATCTCAAGATGTTACCTACGTGCAATTTTGCAATACTGCGGCTTCCGAATTTTTCAGAGCACTGGAGACATTACAAAAACTATCGCAAATGACTGTGCTTGAAAACGTTGCACAGAAACCACTGCAATTTTCTGCGTGCTTCAGGAAGATTAACTGATGTCAGCTCTCAGTAGCAAAGTCTGGGCTTCTGTCCTCTCTTGGTTTTAATCACTACTAATTAGAAAAAAGCCATCACATTAAGTAGATCAAATTAGATTTAATCTGATGTTTCAGACTGCAGGGCTGAAGGCTTTAGAATAAGGAATCTTGCTATTTGAAGTTGTATGTAAGACATTAAGCCTCCTTTTCCAAAGACACCACCATGTACCTCAAGGATCAGTATCTGACCTACACAAGAAACTGTTCACAGAAAACTCAACCTATTGAGGATTTTGTTTGTACTTAAACCCATCTCTCTGATGCTCGTGGAACACCACAATGGAGACCGACCAAGTTAAGTTTCAGGTTTTGATTTCCACACGTTCCACTCATTGTTCCGTTACAAGCAAAATCTACCTGATGGTTTGTATCTCACCTGTGGAATTGGCCCTGTCTGAATGGGACATGGATGTGCCAATCGGCCACGGGTTGACCTGGTGATGGAGATAGCTGCGAGTTGGAGAAGCGAGGCTGCCGGAGTGGAAATGATGGTGAGGGTTATCGAGTGAATGGATGGGATGAGCACTAATCACAGCTGTGAATGAATATAAGACAGAAAAATGCTTAACATACAGACAAGCATGCACGTGTACTGAAATGCACCATATCCCTCCCTTCTCCCACAGCGCCACGGAACAGGGGAGCCAACTGCTCGGCAGAGTCACAATGACACCAAGATGACATGTTTCAATGCCAATTTTCCAACTCTACTCCAGCACTTCAGTTCCCCCCATGCCAAGACACAAAATCCCCCAAAGAGGCAGAGCTCTTCATTTTCCTGCACAGAAAGTGCTTCTCTCTTGGCCGTACCCTTCAAGCGCTTTCTGCTACATTTTTGAGAAAAATGAAGCTCAGCTCCCTTTAGAACTTCCCTGTATTTAACGCTGTGCTAAAAATGTCAGACCTAATACAGGAGGACATACGGGTTCAAATTCCAAAATAACTTCTGGCTGTCATTGAATATCTTACGTTGTAACCAAATGTGGCATCTTTGGTTAATTAAATAATGCAAGGCAAATGGTAAGAGTAGGGCAAGACACCAAAGGCTCCATTTATTCCCTCTGTGCAGACTTAATAAAGCTCTGCTCCAGGGCACTCAAACCAAAAGTCTCTTTTTCTTTTTTCCCTTTTTTTTTTTATCTTGCCGTTTCTTTTTCCTGTTCGCGAGACATGAATTTCACACTTACTGTAAATCATCCTTTGCCCTCACTCTTTGTAATAACAGCAAAACAAACTCTCACCGCTCCCAGCCGGGTGGAAGAGCATGTGCAGTATTTAGCCATATGCCAGACTAAAATACTGAATTGCTTAAAATCATCCAAAAGAGTCTCAACACAGAAAACAGGAGGGAAATGCTACCATAAAGAAAAACAAAAAGGTTGTGGCTGGTTACTTTATTTTGAACCTTTTCTGGAAATTCTTCAGATGTGCTGCCTTTGGAAGTTACTTTCTAGGAATGACGTGATGCACAAATCCATCGTTCTAATGGTGAGTTAAGACTTCTTGCGCTGATGCATGCGGTTTGAACTCGGAGCTGACTAAACAAACCTGAACCCTCTGACTTCCTCATTTCCTGGAAAACAGCCTGTCAGCAGGACGGGATATGTGAACTGGCCAGCGGAGGCAATATATGTGGAGATTTTCAGCTGTTGGTAATAAAGAATTTCTCTCCCCCACTGAGATGCTAACGTCATTATCAACCTCTTGTAAACGAAGAGTAACTAAACTCTAATACTGAGTAATCAGTAGGTCTAGATTTAAGTCCTGTGAGGTAACCATCAAGGGGATGTGAGAAGTCAGATATTCTCATTTCAAGCAAGATTAGAACGCCACTCTGTCTTGCAGGGAACTGCCAAATGGAGGAATAACCCACAAAAGCCTGGAGATCAGAAATCCAGCAGAGACAGCAGTCGCCAGAGACACCAGGAGTTCTCTTGCATGTCAGCAAGGCAGGAGGCGTATAGAGTTTAAGGCACAACATTTTCCAGGCATAAACATTTTGATTACTTCTACCTGTAGAAACCACTGCTCTACACCTGTGTTTCAGCAAGCGTTTCGATCAAGAGCAAATATAATGCACGTTAGTACAAAGGCTGCCGATGTGTTCTTGCAACCACAATAAAAAGTCATGCACGTACACTAGACATTCAAGACATTTCCTAAAAGCTTAGAGATGGGGAGAAGAACACAAAATCGTAGTGGCTCTGAAACACCATCCAAAGCAGACTCTGGCGAGCAAGTGGAGAAAATCTGATGCAGTGAAAAGCCATGTCCCCAGAAAGCTCACCCTGCCACCACGCCACCCAGCTGGAACTGCTGGGTTTTGCTAAGAATTTGCTGGGTTACCAGGCCTAAATCTGATAGCTTTGCAGCTCAAAAAGCAGCCTGTAGCGCCAGCAGCTCTTACTGAAGATCACGATGCACTGTTTAATTTCAAGGAAGAGAAAAGTTCAGATGAAGAACTGGATAGAGAGAAACATGGTACGTTCAGAAAGAAATAGCCTTTTGCTTCCTAATACCCTTCCAGAATTTTTTTTTCCCGTTAGGAAGGAACTAACTAGGCACACACCATTACTGTGAATTATACTAAAATTCAACATAATAAATTATCCTAATTTAGTATTTTAGAGGTAAATAACTAGATTTGAATGCTACGGTGGGAGAAGCCATAGGAAGGCATTTGCAGGCGCAGACTTAAACACACCAAACAAATGGTCCTGCCTTCCGTGCTGCTTGCCGAGAAAGGGCCTCGTGTACTGGGGTCAGTTTTCTTCTGTAGCTTTTACAAAAGGTATCTAAAGACATTTCGTTAATGTTTTCACTTACTATAAAATAGAAACGTACAGTCGGAAGCCCTCAGAGCTTTTGCAAACAGGATAAAAAGTCAAACAAAATCACAAAAACAATCTCAGGCTCTAGGGCACCAGAAGACCTTCCGTATCCGTCCTGACATGTAGTGGTGACACCAAGCCAGCTGTGTCTGTGTCTGGTTCGTTTTTGCTGGGCAATAACAAATAAAGAGGGGGAAAACAGATCGGCTTTTCAAGCGAACACTGCAGCACTGGGACCAAAAATGGATGTCACAGCTGGGTTTAGC
The DNA here is from genome assembly GCA_009819605.1 of Sterna hirundo. Lineage (NCBI taxonomy): Eukaryota > Metazoa > Chordata > Aves > Charadriiformes > Laridae > Sterna > Sterna hirundo. Next base: position 23,062,253 of record CM020445.1, read on the forward strand.
GCTGCAAGGGAAGATCATATCCACAACTGTATCTGCCAGCATTATCACATCAGCTTGAACACCATCAAAAGGTAGAACTGGAATATAGTCCCTCCCTAAAATATGTATCATCACTTGTGTCAGCCGTACATCTTTTCATCCTACCTGGGACTGATTGCCTAAGTTGCTGAGGATCCATCTCAGCAAATAACACAATACTTTGCTACACTGCTCCGCGGAGCGCTCGGTGCGCTGCAGCACAGGCTCCTGTACGAGCTCATCTGGTGCTATGTGTATCCAACGCTGCGTCCCATTTAGAGGAAAAACAGACGGAAGAGCGCAAGGGAAGACTTACTGCAGTCTGAATTTGTTACAGGGTCACACAAGTCTGAACTCATCGTGTTCTAGCACCTGGCATGGGACAGGAAATCATCAGAAGCCAACAGCTCCCATGTCAGACACCCGCATTTGACAGCAAACAAACTTTTAAGAAAATAATTGGAGTAAAGATGACTGGGGTAAAACTGTATCCTTTACTCCTCCCTCATACGTGTAAAACTACATCCTCTGCTCCTCCCTCATACACATAAAACTGGGAGAAAACGAGGAGCATCAGACTATTTCTTTTAAAACCAAGGAAAAAAGATACCACTCTTGTAAAAAGGTTTTTAAAACAAGCCAACAGTCAAAAATTCACAAACTGAGCTAACTGGGTCATCAGGACCCTTGAGAAAGCACGTGGAGGCCAAGAAAACCTAGCACCTATTGCAGTAAATAAAGCAGAAAGTTAGGAAGTCGAAACCTAACTGAAATCATTCCATGAAACACAAGAGCTTGTGGTAGCAACTGCCTGGCTGCAGGGCTGAACGTGACCGCAGTGCTCAGGGCAGTCTAAGGCCCAGACCAGGTAAGCCCTGTGTAATTCAGCCTCGCAGTTTTGTCCCTGCGTGCTCACTGCTGTCCCATTTTCTGGTGTTCAGCCTACTTGCGCAGGGGTTCAGCCAAGTCCCTCTCCATCTCAGGCACGTCATTTGAAAATCAGTTCAGCTAAGGTGCCAAGCTGGGGGCATCTATGACATTGGGAGATTTCACAATCATGAACTGGTAAATAATTTTCTTCATAGGAGGAACAGTCTATAATATTAAGAGGCTTTCAAAAAACTGCATTTCATACATTGGGTCAGTTTTACCATCTCTAAATGCAAATCTGTACATCCTTCAATACCATTTCTACTTTGTTTGCTAGTTCTACCACTTTGAGACAGTTACTACATTTTAATTCTCTGAACATTACCACAAGAGAGACGTACGCCCTGTATCATATCCTTTAAGAGATTTTTAAGTGTTTATCAGTGAGTTAGTAGTTTTTGGTTTTATTGGAGTAACTGTTTCACCCATTCCATTCCATTCCACTATAAATCTTGATGTGTTCTACAAGACCTGTGTATAGAAGCAGTTTTGGTGGTCTTCTATAATTTGGTCGTCTTCTAGAACTCCTATTCTTCTCAGCAAAATTCTTCAAAGGGAGTAGATTGGATTGTCACAGACATGAGAGGATAGGAAACAGGAGGAGGGATGGAGGGAACAAATTAGAGGTAATCTTAATCTGTAATCTCATACGTAATAATTTAGTGAAAATAAGTACTGTTTACCTCTTAAAATATTTCATAATAATAATACTAATAATTAAAAGATATTTCTACTGACTCCACAAAATTTCAGTTCAGCACTTTTGCTCAAATCGTCGAGTCTGCCCTGCCAGGCTCACAAAACCTCAGCCCCTATCAGTGGTCTATCCACGTTCGAATCCATTTGTGTAACAGACCCATTTTGGAGCAAAGCTGCTGTACATTTGGCAGGCTTTTGGTATCTTTCCCAAAAGATGAGCAGCGTTACTCCTGCCGAGCCATTTCTTCTGCTCAGCCCTAGCTCAGGAGCGGGGACGTCCTGCACCGAGACGGATGGTGATCTGTTGCCCCAGCTCTCGAATCCTCTCCTACTGGCTGAGCAGCTGAGCTGTTTCTGAAGCTGCTCCTGAGCCGCTACCGCATTTTAGCTTGAAGCCAAACTGATTTTGGTTTGCCATAGGAGGGTGGACTGTCAGCTACAGCTGGTCAAGAACCGCTTCACAAATGTCCATGCAGTGGGGACAGCAGTTACACCAACGTTTTGGTATAAGAGTAAGATCACTGCAGATATGGGTACACATGGTCATTTAGAAAAGAGTAACCACGACTCCTGTAAGAGTAAAATCACTAATCTCAGAGTTTCAAGACAGTAAATAAGTCAATAAAGGGAACCAGCAAATATAAAACAGCTAAATTTTCCAAAAGGCTCTGACAAGAGTCCACTGTAAAGTTAAGACACTAAGTTGCTGCTGAGGGAAAGCTCTTTTATGGACTGAAAGCTGGTCGCAGATAGGAAGCCAAGGGAGGGGCTTGATAATCAATTTTCAAGACAGAGGAGAGTCAGCAGGAGATTCCCCAGGTTATCAGCGCTGGGACTGGCTGTAATCAATTATCTGTCTCAGTGACCCAGACATGGAAGCAATCAGAGAAATCTTCAAGTTTAGAAATTATATTAAGGTCTTTGGGGTAGTCAAATGCTATTCCGATGGCAATGAACTTCAGAAAGACCTCTGACCACAGGACTGAGTGAGCAGGGAAAGAGATGGCAGGTAAACTTCAGCATTTGCTATCGCTAATATAGCTAAACAGCACTGAGGGAAAAATAATCCAAACAGTACTTAAGTGATGCCAAACTCGGAGCTGGCAGTTACAACTCAGCAAAGAGTTTTTGGAGACATAGTTGACAAATCCCTGATATCATTAGCTCAATATGCAGCTGCAGCCAAAAAAGCCAACGGAATCTTGCAGCACCTCCTTCAGCAGGAACATGGCAGAGGACGCGGTCTCCTGCTCTGTGCCTTGGTGGTACTGCGTGCAGCTCTGGCCTCTCTGCATCTCAAGAAGCACGTAGGAAAGTTAGAGATGGTTCTGAGAATGGCATCTGAAGTGGTCAAGGGGATGGAGCAGCTCCTTCATGAGGGGCGGCTAAAAAGGCTATGGCTGTTTGCTCTGGGGAGAAGAGAACGAACAGTGGAGCAGAACCTGACAGAGATGTACCGACTCTCTACAATTCCTATGTAACAGCTGGATACTGGCAGAGTACAAAGGGAATGGACTATAAGAAGCAGCCGGGCTCATAGCCTTTCCCTACAAAGCACCTGCAGCTGCCAACTGCTGGGGATCGGGACAGACAGACTGCCGGACACATTCCTAACTCTCCCCTGCTTCTGCAGCATGCCTCCTGCTCGCTCGGATACAGCTATTGTGTTTTTCCTTTTAATTTGATCTAACTCTGCCTTCGCTAAGGGACTCGGGATGCTGCCTTTGAACTCTTTCCATGGCAGATATGCCAGGACTCCTCAGGAGAAGCGCGTAGGAAGCAGTATGGGAGCGTGCTGGTGCATACAGTACCAACACGGCTTGTTTGGGTGCTCCTGATTTCAAGCCAGCTGGTAGGTGGGCTGCTGACTTACGCTGAGGTGGTTGAGAATCAAAAGGCATCATCATCTTGGGCCTCATCCCCCTTCTTCCTGCCAGGGTGGACATGCTGTCCTCTGACTCATGCCCTGAAGGAAAAACACTGAAGGTTATTTACCATTGCAGCAGGACTTCTGTGATACCATACCAGATGATTTCAATCCTCCTCTCTTTATTTCTGGGCTGTCCTGTTTGTAAGCAGTTCTGTGACTCATAATTGAGAAAAACAGCTCTTTCATCCTCTACGAGAAGATGGAAAAGAGGACAGTTAGGGGTAAAGATTATTGGGCTCTGGAGAAACTCTCCAGGCCACAATGCCAAGACAAGCCTCTGGCAGGGCAGCTCTGGGCAGTGAGTGGCAGCACGGAGTCACCCATACGGCTGAGACAATTAACAAGTTAACCACTTGTTAAGCAAGCGGTTAAGAAAGTGTTAAGAAAGTTAAGAAAACTCACCCACACCAAAACCTGAGTGTGTGTTTGACTGCTGAAAAAAATGTCCCACACCTCTCAACAGCTTAATAGGAAATGCTTGCCAGATGATCTTCTGATTACTAATCGGCATTTACCAAGGGAAATTAATGATTTAACTCTTGGGCACTCAGTTTTCTCACAAAAACATGTGATCCATCCTTTTCAGAGAGTCTTATAAACTAAGCACAAACCCCATTCGCTACTTGGAAAAAAGGACATAAAAAGACAAGGGTAACTGAATAATATGTCAATGAAGTGAGTGCACCAGGTAGAGTAAGACGTATTTAATTTTAAACATCACGGTCAAAGTACTTGTTGATCGCTCACCTCTGTAAGAATTCCGCCTCTGATGGATATTGCTGTCCATGGAATTATCAACTGGGGTGATGTCTTGGGAGTTGCGAGGGATTGGGGTATCTGTCATGATCGGATTGGGATCTGGAGATTTATCAATGGGTTTTAGCTCCAGTCTTTCGTGATGGATCCAGAGGTCAGGAGGTTTGACATCTTTGGAGTTGCCTTTGTACTTATGGGACCCGTTCACTGATTTGCAGGCAGCTCGTTTCCTTGGGAAGGAAAACAAATGAAACGTTCTTAGATGTAGGCTTCCTTTCACTTGTTGAAAAAGGCAAATTTTCACTGAGATTTCCTTCAGATCTTGTATCCAGCTGAGCAAAAGCTACCCACTGGGCAGGAAGCTTTGAATTTTACATATAAGCACATCTGACATCTCAAAGTGTGTCGTGCAGCTCCGATGCCATGAAATTTGTCTCAAATGCTACCACATGCTGCAGAACTGTGCTCAGCAGTCTAAGCTTTCATTAACAAAAATTAAGTTTCCAGTACTTACGGTTATTAAGAGAATATTCCAAACATGAAGTGTACGTACATCATGCCGTGCACGTACTCCAGGGCTTACAAACAACCTCAAACAATAGCTGCAGAAGGAGTGTGCAAATAGCCAATTATCCCAATAGGATGGTTAACTCTAAAGACTAATGACAAGAACGTTCGTTTTACCACTGCTCAGGTCACACACATCTAACTAACGTGCTTTTTCATCGCGGCTGAATAGCGGCAGCAGCAAACGGATTGCGCGGCAGATGTCCGACACGGCGGAATTTTGGAAAAGTAAAATGTAGAATTCCAGCACTGCCCTCCACGCGCACTCCTCACTTTGGACCCTGGCAATGATGGAAGCAGGCGTCCCTTCAGGGTAGCACGCTTGCTAGAGATGGCTCAGATATGACTAATAAAATTTTGAAAGTATCAACGAACACCTCTCTGGAGGCGATGCGCAGGCAGAGGTGCTGCTGGCACCCTGCTGTGGGTGCTGCAGCCGAACGAGTGAGAGAGATCAGGAGGTCGGTCACTGGCTGCATCTAACATGCATCTAATATGCACTAAATGCCATCTCTGCATGCAAGGGAGGTGGCATTTAGAAACTGGGAAAACAAAGGCAAGATTTCACAGGGTTATTTCTGCTCCTTGAAAATAAAACACGCCTCTCGGGCACAGAGCCATGAATTTTGCCCTCCCCCAAGCACATCCCCCCGTTGCTAGACCATCACTCATATACCCTTGCTTCCCTTGATCTTCTGGAGAACCTGCGTTTTTGCAGGATGGTTCAGCGTCAGCAAAGCAAATGCAGATTAGCTTCTAACCATAATAGATAAGAGATTATCTGTTATGCATAACAGTCTTTTCAAACTTAAAAAAAAAAGCGTTCAGCTCTGTTCAGTTCTTTCAAAGACCACACAGAAACAACCTTCAGGAGCCTATAAAGGGAAGCATCGCTGCTGTCGTCTGAATTCAGATGCTCTAAACGAGGGCAGAATTCAGATGCACACCTATATTTAGGATTTTGGAGCACTTTCTAAGGAGTCCAGTACCCGGTTCAGATTCCACTCCAGCAACCTGTCTAAAAATTGGATATTATCATGCACAGCTTGTAAACCTACTCCACCCAGTGAAGGACATGCCAAGAACAGAAGTGAGAATCCCCCGGAGCTGCTGAGCTCCCCCAGCTCTGAAGAGATGAATCGACTGGAGGTTGGGTGCTGCTCTGCCCGGGTGAATTCTGCCTCCGCCCCTGCTGCAAAATGAGGCATTAACTCCCAGACGACCATGTCAACTTCCAGCAAGACATTCATCAGAAAACGTTGCGAGTACCACAAACACACAGAGCTGATTTTAAAGAAGAAATGCCAGATAAGCCCAATTTTTTAAACGTTAATTTCTCCTCAGAGAGGGGCAAGTGCAGGTATACTTGAAAGCATTGCCCCAGTTTGCCTGTAAACTCTTGATGGTTTGTAAACTCTGAAACACTGATAAGGAAAAGCAGATCATCATCATCATCATCACACGCATGATAACTTACCTGTATTAATGCATGTTGTCTTCTGACCACGAGAATTCAAGCTGCATTGCTAACCTGTTGTCGGAACAGAATTTCTACAGCCCACAAGACTTAAATGTAATAAACTCTAAAGTATCATCAAGATTAAATAACAGAATTAAGTGAGAAAGGTAGGGCAGGGCAAAATGCCACCCAGACATCTTACTTTTTTTGGTGGGAAGTTGTACGACGAGTGCAGAAGACGGCGACTATCACCACTATCACAATGGTGATGACTCCGACAGACACTATGATCACAAGGAGCATGCTGCTGTCCAAGGGAGAAGTAGGACTTCCATGGGGACTGTTACTGCCTGGAAGTTTGGGTGGGGAGAAAGGGGTTATTCATTATATAGAAAAAGTCCCCATCAAAAGGAAGCAGTGCCCATCAAAGACTTCTAGAACCATGCAGATTAGCAGAAGGAGAAAGACGGTTTGTCTGCCGGGATTTCAAGGGAAGCGCTTGCTTATTCTTCTGTCATTTGCCAGCTGTGTTTCTGCACAATTGTTAGATCTATGAGGTACTTTACAGACCCATTTTCAACTAACAGTCTATAAAAAAGTCTCTGTTCACCCTACTCAAATAGTTATCACAAAAAAGTGCAATAGTTTATAGAGTCTAAGGAGAGTTAACCTGGGACTTTGCTAAAACTCCAGCACTATAGGCATCCCCTTGGACCCAATAATCACAGGAATCGGCATCAGTATTCTACAGCGGTCACTTGCTGCTGAAAGAAAACACATTTTATGTAACACTAATGAGCGTTACCCTAGGGCAAGGCTTCCGCAATGCACAGCGCTAATAAGGAGAATGAGTTGAGGCGATTTTTTTCCTTCCTAATATGTTCTCACCGAGCTAATTTTACACTTGTGCACTGTAGCAGCCATTTAAAACTAAACTGGGAACTAGATCTGTTCGTGGAGGCTGCAATGTAAATGCATGCGATGATATTTTCTCCACGTAGCCCACGCAGCAGGCAAGAACGCTCCGCCAGCAGTACGATACAATTTCCTGAGTGGGAACAGCTATCATCACAAAGAGAAAAAGTTACTGCAACAGATGTCATCAGGGTTGTAAACAGCCGACTATTTTCAGGAGGATATACCATCACTCGGTGAAACGCCCAAAGGCGCAGCATTTCAATCACGAAGCTTTACACCAATACTTACCACCAAGCGGCGGTTTGTAATCTGCTCCTATGTCCACTGGGCGGCTTCCCTTCCCTCCAGACCCTGAAGCTGCAAAGGTCATACATGTGGCAGTTTTATATACGTAGATACACACACACGTACGCATAAACACACACTTTAGCATTTCTAAGGTAGCTCTTTCAGAACTTCTCTGAACCACTGTGAACATTTTTTTTCTCCTTTTCTCTCCCCTACAACATGATTTGGCTTTAAGCAGCAACCGTGTTTCTCCAAGAAGAGAATCGCTTCTTCAAAAGAGCTATTTAATAGTTAGTTTCCTGCATTACTGTTTTCCTAAGTAAGCTTAGGAGCCCCTACTAGTATTCATTTTTAAAAATATAATAAAAATTACTTGTAGTAATACATAGGTATATATTGAGGCTGTGCCACACTGGTACAGACAGTTAATCATCTTAAAACAGTAATTATATGGGTTGCTTTGCCTAATACCTACTTACAGTAAGTATGGAAGACTGGAGGTATGTGGAGGACCAAACGCACAGTAAATGTAGCATTAAGTCCCTGCCTATCCATAAAAACTTCCTTCCAGCCTCTCCCCGTTCTTTTCTGTTTGTTTCACCTTTGCCATGAGTGACAATGAACTATCGCAAAAGTGGTTTTTTGGGGAAACCTGGGAAAACAAATTAATTAGTTTCAAACCGTTATATTTATAGGATGACAACGGAAGTAAACATATCTGTACGCCAATTAGTACAAACTGAGGCAAATTACACAGCCCCTCCAGAACTTCAGCTGCTGCGCGTGGGCTCCTTGGTGCTAAACACAAGAGCCGTCCTCTTTGTACCCCGACAAGAACCTCCCTTTGCGTAATTCAGGGCTAATTTAGGTCCCTTGCTGCCGCAGCACGCCGCGTCAAGTCACAAGCTCACCTCTGATGTTAAGGCCTTCCTGCAGATACAGACATACAAAACCCTGGTTCTTCCACTTCTGTGTTTTCATTAAAATGCACTAACGCAAAATTACCACAAATGCTAAAAATACTGCAATAGGGGCAACACAGAGCGAGATGCAGAGAACGACATTCCTCTTGTTACAGGGATCCGTAACACTTTGCACATTTGTACACCGCTACGCACAAAAAGCCAAAATGACAAAAAAAAAAAGGTCCACAAATACAGCGGTTTCTCCATCAGAAGAAGGATTTTCTCAGCTAAAAATCCACTCTCGTCAAGAAGTAATAAGTGTTAAAGGACGTGTAACAAATGGAAATTGTGAACCTGAAGTCAAAGCCTGTAAATTAGTCACCGTGAAATAAAGACAATTGGTAAAAACACCGAAAGGCAGCAGCATGAATAATGATGAAGCTCCGAGAAGGATAAGAAGGAATGCTACACGTGTACAGTGAGGAGCTCAATGTAGTTTAAAATAATGGGAAAGACGTATTGCGGGGCAAATCTGTAACGAAAAAGACACAGGAAGACAGGGTGGACCTGCCAGGCGGGAGGGGACACCGCGTTCAGCAAAACGTCGTCTCTCTTTGAAGTACTGGACTATAACTTTGCAGCAGCAATGAAATAATTTCACAGAATTTTAAACAGTTTGTATTTAATATATTTACGTGCGTACGACCAGGTAACTTGCACGGAAAAGACCTGGAGAAAGTCCCGGATGAAGATACGCTGAGGCACAAGAGAAGCTGCGGGAGATGGGGGGAATGAAAATAACTGACGATATTTTAAAAGGACAAATGCATTTTTAGTGCAGCAGCTGGAGCCTTAACAGAGGCGAGATTGTGGAGAAGGTGACAGTAGGAGATAGCGGGATATTTTATGCCCATCTTTCTGTTTTATTGAAAACAGGTATTTTCAAACGAACTAAATGTCAGACTATAAATTTGGTTGGTAACAGTAACTATGCAGACACACTATATTTAGACTTCCATAAAACATTTTACTGAGTATGATGCTTTGTTAAAAGCAGCATAATAAAAAAGCAACGTGGCACATATTAACAAGATTAACAACTAATTAACTGATAAGAATAAGAATTATAATTGCAGAACCATCATTCACAAGGGATATTTCTAATGAGTTCTGCCAAGACCTGTGCTTGGCCAAGTGTAATTCAATATCCTTAATAACACCGTGAAAGAAAATTAAAATAATTGCTGCTGAAGTTAAGAGATGACATAAAATAATGGAGTAGACAGTAAGATCCAGAAAATGACCTGCACAGACCAAGTGGGATCATGAGGTCCATGGGGTCTGCGCTCCCTCCACAACGTATAAACCCACACAGCCACCCGCAGATGTTACGTACTCCCGTGGGTGCGTATGTGATAAAGTATATACATCATATTTAGATGATAAACATGTTGGAAGGCAGTGATACGGAGAAAGCAGTATTGTGGCCAGCAGTCATACTTCCAAAGGGTGTAGGCATCCCGGGAACAACTGCCCGCGCAGGATCCCTGTGGAGCGTGGCAGCGCAGGGGTGCCCTGTGCTGGCACCCGCTGTGTGCTGTCGGTGTCTGCACACTTCCAGAAAAGCAAAGACGAGACACAAAGTCCGGTTTTCAAAAGATGATGAAATTTAGGAACCTAACCGAGATGCTTCTCAGTACGTAATGCCTGAAACCAGGGATCAACAGTTTAGCCTTTAAGTTCCGGGGAGCTCGTCCCTTATGCAGTGCAACCTGAAGGACGACCCGACCCTCTCTGCAGCTTCTGTGGGCGTAAGGGCTGTCACTCGCGGCCTCTCTCGGAAGCGCTCAGGCACACCACAACAGTGGTACGTTCTGAACAAGCATGCTGCATCTCCTGCATGGACACCAGCCTTTTTTCCAGGATCTTACAAAGTTTGTTGTGGAGTTTTTCCATTTCCTTCTATATTAAGGAACAGCTTACTTGTCAATCTCGACGTTACCCATTAGGTCTCTGCAGCCAGACAATGTAGTTTTGCTTTGTGTTACTTCAGGACAGTTTTCCTATGATTAGATAGCGTGACCTTCGCTTTTGTGCTTGGCCAGGGCAACTCCTTGAAGCCTGACGGCAACAGCCGGTACCTTCTCCTAACACAAGCTCCGTGCTACGGGAGTGTGCGGGAGAACAATACGCTGTGCTCGATACAGAAGAAAAACATTGAAGTAGGGGAGAGAGAGAAAAGAGACAGAACCACTAAGGCTGGAGACTCAATCCCATCGTAGTTGTGTTCCTTCCAGTCCCAAATAGCTTGTCCGCTACTTCCTGAAGGACACGATTCTGTCATGTAAAGATCTTGTCCCAGAGCAGCGTGTCCGCTCTTCAGCTCCTCTTCTGCTTTTCTAGAATTTACCTACTGCCATGATTTATCATCTCCGAGTGTTCTCAGAGGAATTCTAAAACAAAACTTTCTTGGCTTTTATGTAGGGTTTTATGATTTATAAATGATATCATTTTATAAATATTAATTAAATTGTTACTAGAAGAATCTAAGAATTTAAGATGCTAACGCTGAATGAGGAGATGTAGCTATCTGCTGAGGTTAGAACAGTGCGGAAGAGAACACAGCAACTTTTAAATGAAACCTTTTAATCTTCCCCTCGTCCCTCCCACTTGCAGTTGAGCACTCCTGATGGCACGGGGAGCATCTGCTTCCCCGCTGACAAACGGAATCTCTCCAGCGTCGCTGTTACACGAGCCTGGACAGGAATATACTCCATAACTGTCTATGATCAGCACTATTTGGTAGACAGAAGGTAAAAGCATATTTAATAAATTACTTCTAAGTAACAAGCTGAAAGGCAAGTCAAAAAAACCCCACAACTCATTCTCAACCCTCTCAACCCCTTTAGGACCTATTTAATTGTATTTCTAAGTTGCTTGCCAATGTCCTTTTAAACTCATCCCTTTAGACTAATTCTTCCCCTTTTTATTGGGCTTGTACGTTATTTGGAAGAAAGCAAAAATAGCCCTGGGACATTCACCTTATAATTCAATGTAGTAAAGTCAAAGCTCCCATTTTTCAAGCTAGCATTTTAAAACCTTAAGGCTTTTAGTAGCTAATGCTGTGCTCTTTGGGAGAGTCTGGAGTCTAAATGAGCTGACAAGAGGATTCTCTCTTGCAAAAAAGCTTTCCAGAGCAGCCATACTTCCCTTTATTATGAAAATAATTACAGATGTAGAGCTCACAAAACAGCACTTGGGCTAATTAGGTAACTGTTTGATCTTCCACCTCTGCGTAGCGAGGTCCTGCATCAGCGGTCAGAGGCTGGGAGATCACTTCATCCTAATCCCTTCTGACAGAGTGATTCAGCCCCGGCACAACCCGCCTGTCCCTTCACCTGACATCCGACTACCGAGATCACTCGATATTCCTAGCACCCAACCCACCAACGGGACTTCCAGTTCTTCCACTATGAAAAGCACAACAGGAACTTGGTCATTTACAGTTACAGCAACAGATGGTTGTTTCATTTAAGAAATGCAACCGCACACGGACAGGAAAAGCAAAACGTGTGAAGGAGGGAATAAAAGAGAAAGCGCGGCTATTCATTTACCTTGGTCATTAGGCATTTTATCTGAGGATTCAGCTAGTGGGACAAGCACAGGGAAGGAAAAAACAAGAGAAAGATCACAAGGCTTGAAGGAGTAAGAGACAGAATTCAAAGTGTCACATAGCACATCAGACTAGCTACGGCTCGTATTTCTAACCACCAACACTCATTTGGAAAACGTTCTGTTAGCAAATCTGCTCGTAACTTTTTATTTTTCACCTCTCCTTAGAGTACTTCTTCCCAAGCTCTCCTCCGTTCGTACTGTTTCACCAGTTACCCACCACCGAGCGGCTCTTGACTGAAGAGCCTGCAGTGTCACCCTAGGTCCCGTCCTGTCACCCGGGCACCCGCCAGCAGCTGGGTACCACCCCCACCGCCCCACTCCATCTCATCGGGAGCAGACATGGCACACAAGACCGAGAACCTTAAAGCAACTAAAAACTGGTTTTCTAAAAAGCACATTTAGGACACGGACCCTCAGCATTAACACGTACATGACCTAAGTGCTCACCAGAAAATGTGAAATAACACAATTAATCAAACAGCTGAGCAACATTTGCATATGTATTAACTACGTACAAGAGCAATCCACTAGAAAATTTCATTCTAGTCAAACTCCATTGTCTTCCCATCTTTTCCAGTTTAAATATAAAATCCATGTCACTGGTATCTTATCCTTAGAGAGGCTGCATTTGGAACACGAGGAGAAGATAACTGATACACGTGATAGTTTACCTTTTGGGGTTCTGAACTGAACGGCCTCAGACATAGGCCCCATGCCCTTCGAGTTGCGGGCCTGAATTTTGAAATAATAGGGTGTATCGAGGGTCAGCTCCTGTATCTGATGGGTCAGTCTGTTTCCCACGACGGGTTCGATAACCCAGTCGTGTATTTCAGCATTCACATCCGTGCTGTAGTAAATGATGTAGCCTAGGCAAAGGGAAAAGCAAAAGAAATTCATACATAAAAGAAACAGGAGAGTCGCAAGATCTCACAAAAAATGTTCCGTTGACTCACGATGTTTGCACAGCTAAATTATGGGTCATAGGGTTTCTGAAAGTGTAGCCTTACTTTTTCAAAGACCAAGAATGCATTTAAATATTGAGACAGCCTTCCCATCTTAAACTTTAAGCTGTTAAAAGTATACGTTGAGAGAAGAAAGCCATTTAAAATATCAAAATTATTTTTTATGACCGTTCACTGAATATGGAGAAATTCCTCATTTCCATCCCTTTAGCAAGAGGTAAAGAGATACCAAACCAGGTACTCTGGTTTGGTACCAGAGACCAAACAATGTAGAATAAGATAAAGTTGTCCCTATCAAAACATCCTCAAAGTATTAGTATTTATAGAAAAGTTAACCTTAAAACGACAAAAAATCCTCATGCACAGCTAAAGAATGTGTATTTAACAGTTTATAATTATTTTACTATTTTCAGTTTATTAACAAAGATGATCATAATCTGAAGAGAACTGAAGTTCTCTTGCATGACGCCGAAAAAAGGGCTGGGAGGAGCTTATGTTCTGTTATTAAAATATACTGCGATTACAAACCAATATCAAGTCAAAGCTTTATCATGTGCTTTTTTTGTATGTAAGAAATGCACAGCCCCGGCATGAAATAAACACTTGCACAAAGACAGGGTAAGGTCATCAGCTGCTTCAGGCACAGATTGCTGCTTCCCTGCCCCGCAGACCCCAGCCTGGGGGTTGGGGTAAGGAAGGGGAGCCGCTCTCCGGAGGGCCTTCCACTTCTTTAAAGCAACGGAAGATATTGCTGACACCCCAGATTTGCAGAACTCGCAGGAACCAGTAGGGCATGGAGGGGACGCGTGAAACACCAGCTGCAGCTCTGGCGTGCTTCATTACTTCCCCTGGCGGCACAGGGACGCACCGAGGGGGAGATCCAATCATTTCCTACTCGTACGGGTCACAAAGCACCAGATCCGAAACTCGTTTAAGGACAACACGTGCGTGTGTTTGTATAGAGAGATATATATATAGCGAGAGCGAAAAGCACTGTATGTAGTGTAGTGGCACAAGACTACCGAGTTAACTTACGACTGTACTCATTAGCCATCAGCTGTAACGACGCACCAGCATCTGGAATCCAGACTAGCACAGCTCAGTGTTTCCCATCCATCCCACCCACATCAAAAGGAGGTGAGGGCCACAGGGACAAGTATCCCACAGACAGGCTATCCAGTGCACGGCATTACATCATCACTTTTACGGTATTACTTAATGCACAGAATGAACTGAGCCGAGTTAATGAGTAATTACCGAGTAATAAGCTGCTCGTCCCGCTGGCAGTGGCTGTCCCCACCAGAGGGCACTCAGCCCACGCTCCCTCAACGCTCCCCTCTTCCCTGGCAAATTAAATCTGATGTTTGGTGGACTCAGACGTTCCACAGAATGGTTTATTTTATTTTTTTTTACCTGTTAATTGCTGCTTATGCAAAACCCAATAATACTATATACACTTTCATTCAACACATATGAATAAATGTAAGGTTCTCCTTCGCAGTACAGACACTGCAAGGGGATTTTTTACCGGGAAAATGGAACGTGTGTGATAATTTTGCTGACTGCACTGTGCAAGGAAATGCCAATCTCTTTGTACATTGTCTTCCCTTTCTCACGTACACACTCGATGTAAGATGATGACTTCTCTTTTCGGGAGCGTACGTAACCTGGGGATATTTGTGCCTGACATTTCACACCTCCCTGAGCGACCCCCACTGACGACTGGCAACCAAGTCCTTTAACCGCCAGTTAAGGTAAAGGCTCTTGGTTCTCCAGTCAAACTTTCCTTCCATATAGCGGAAATGTCTCACCGACAATGAAATAACACAGAATTGGCTTTATAGTCAATATAAAAAAAAACCATATATATATATACAATGTATAAACAGGTATATGCCTGTAGGGACATAGAAATGGCTCAGCCCGGTGCGGTGGCGCAGTGAGGAGCCATCTGCGAGAGCCGCATCCTTATGGCCCCACGCGTGGGACACGCTTGTCCCCGCGCGCAGGGAAGGGCCAGGCACGGGTGAGCTGCCCTCAACCCCCGGCCCTCCGGCTCCGGCACCAGGACGGAGCTGGGCTCTGGCTGCCTCCTTAGTGCCGCCGAGCCTTGCCGGGCTCTGTCCTACAGCTCGCTTCCCAGTTTACTGTAATTACTAAAGGTTAAGAGCCTCCAGTATTCTGCCTCTTCAGAGGGATCTAATTAGTTTTTGCCTCCTGTCTAGAACCTGGGCTACAGCCCTGCCTCATCAGACGCCAGGCGGTGACAGGTTTCAAAGGTTTGATTCTGCACCCGAGTTAATTCTGAGAACAAAAAAAGCAAAATCATACGCTGCAAACTATATGCCAAAAGAATCCGCTTTAAGCTTAAAGCCTGGGGTAAAAAAGGAAAATTGAAGTGAATTACTTCAAAAAGCCTTTAGAAATGTGAATGCAAACAGAAATTACAGAAAGGAAGCAGTAATTAGTATTTTCTGTGAAATGATTTCTCCTACGTGAAAGCGACGCACAGTTACAAAGGCAAATAACAGTTTACTCCTAATGGTTATGTCAGGGGACTAATAAACTGACTTTAAGTCTGTTCTGTGCCACAAAAATGACAGAAAGATGACAAAGAGCACCGGGATGGAGTCTTCTGTATAAAATACTGCGGGGCCAGAGGCATTACAGATGTATTTCCGGAGGCACGCTGTTAGAATAGCACAAGCCGATGAAGGCAAAGGTTATTGAGATACTTAAACTTCCAATTATATTTCTGGTTAGACTCCAATTTCACACTGCAGTTAGTTTATATCTTAATATATTTTTACTAGGTACAAAAGTAAATAATTAATCTGAGCGACTAAAAGATCGACAACGCAGATATAGCCCTCTTGGCTAGCTCTAGGCTAATGGAAGCAGGGAACATGCTCACGTAGTTATGCAGACTGTATTCTGCCGTTAACCAGGCATCTTATATCTGCCTTTATTGCTCACGCAAACTGCACCTGTAATTTTGCCATTGGCTTCGGAGGGAGGCTGCCAGTTAACAATTATTGTCCGAGGTTTTCCCTCTTTGCTCACCACAGTCACGTCTTTGGGAGGAGAGGTAGGAACTGCAAACAAACAGAGACAGGAACAGGTTGCCCAATTTCACTGGATATAAACAAGTTATCTCAGCACCTTTGCTTTTTATTTGTTTTACCACTGATAAAAGGCACGTACAATAATAAACCCGCTTGAACGTTCGATCTTCAAATAAATCTACCGTCCTAGCGTAATGCTCTTACTGATTTACTCCGTTCGGCTGGCACATGCCATCTGCTGCGCAGCATCGCCTCTCCATAAGGAGTTACCTGTTTCCAAAGCACTTCAGCAACAGATGCTGTGATTCATGAGTGAGGGAGCCCACGTGCCTTCAAAACCACGGCATCTTTGCACGGCTCTAACGGCTGGGGTCAGCGACTGCTGACCTGAATGTCTTCGGTCACCATAAAATAAAAATTTGTGACATAAATACATTTTATATGCAAAGGCGTAAAAAATAGCTCCGTAGTTTCAGGTTTACGGTGGGACCAAGATCTTGCAGTGCCAGTCTGCCACTGAAATCGGAATCAGCAAAGTAAATTAATCAGCGATTTAGAGTCATAATCTAAAATTGCTGATTGACTTTAGTGAAGAATGATTTGTGATTTGCAAGGAAATCTGCACCGCAGAAGCATCTGAAATCTAGAGCTATTTGCTGAACACCGGTGTCCAACCTTCTCCCCTGGCTTGCCCGAGAGTCGGACTGAGGCGGGGGGGGAGCTTTTCCTTGGCCCATCAGCCTCCTCCGGCCCAAAGCTCAGGAAATGGCCCCAGTTGCTGGAGCAAAGGCTGAAACCGGAGCCCCTTCTCCCCGCGCACTCCAGCGTCCAGCTGGGGCTCGGATTAATGGCTTGCAAACGCACAGAGCCGACGTCTCCATTAACCAGCCACAGTTTGCAACGCCACGTGACGAAAAACATGAGACTTCTCATTAGGTAACTTCTAGCAAAGTAAATCCGCCTTGGATATTTAATACTGTAATAGTAACATTTAGTGCTTACACGGTGCTTTCTGCATTTAAGGAGCTTTATGTGTATTACCTATTAGAAATTAATCTGTCCATCCTCTGAGATGGCTACCGACTGCCCTGGTGCAGGATGACAGCTGGAAACCAGGGAGAGCAAAAGCTCAAAAGTCACTGTAACTATTATCCCCAAACCCGCTGAACAGAAAGGCACAGACATAAAGCACAGTTCAAGGTCCCGTAGTAAGCCTCAGAGAAAAAAAAAAAAAAAATAAAATCAGGACTAGCCCTCAAAGGATTATTAATTCACAGACCGGCACTGAACCCAGCATCCCGTATTTTTCTTTGGCCCCAGCTGAGGAGCGGGTCCCACACAACAGCGCTACTCAGGAATATTCAAAAATAGTGAGTCACACACTGCGGAATTTGGCAAGTAATATAAATCACAAGATCTGTTATGAGAAAACATATTTAGCCTTTTTTGGTTTTTTTTGGTTTGGTTTTTTTTTCGTTTGCTTCTTAGTTCCCTAGCTTTTAGGTTGTATTTGCAAATATTCTTTACAACCGCCCTGACTAGAAATTTACTTTCTATTTAAATGAAGAGAAATGAGACGTCCTGCATCCCGCCCTCGCTCCTGTACTTCTTGGGTTTCAAATTTTCGTTTTAAGAACTTTCTTTGTGCACCTTTGCGATCTCTCCCGTAGGGCAGATTTAGGGACGAGGACTGGCTGTCAGCACATGAAGTGCTTGACCGTGGGATGGACTCGGTCCAGCCCTGCGCTGTCAGACGGGCAGCCGACTCCACACCATGGGATTCCCACCGAAACCTAAAGCAAGTGGAGCTCTCGAAGGGCTTACGGGACTTCAGAGTACGTTGGGAGCTTTCTGATTTTAGCCCGCTTTGGCTTTTTCTTATTCTTGTTATAGAATATTTGGATGAACTCACCAATTCTTTGCATGCTTCATTTTTTGGCTGTATTTTAATTTACCATGAGAACTAGAGGGTAATCTGGATACCCATCTTTTGTCCCTACAGTTCAAATAGGCAGAAACCTAAGCATAATAAGCAGTAAATTTAATTGCACAGAGATCATTTAACACTGCAGGATAAAAAGAGCTAATGAGGGCCCGGTCCTGGCCCTCGCAGTTACTCGGTGGCGCCAAGTTTCTCCCGGTAGCTACGAACCCTTTTCTGTTCCGTACTTTGGGAGAGCATCGTTTAACAGCGCTGCGAGGGCAATTCCTGCTGAAGAACAAGACTGTAGGTCTGATTTGGACATCTTAATTTCTACTGGGATTTTATTTTAATTCATTTGCCTCATGCACTTCCTCACTGGGTAATAATTATCATCATAATTATAGCAATTTTTAATTATTATTTGCTAAAGTATTTTCTTTGTATTTGCTATTAACATGCTATTTCTGAGACGTTTCAAATGTACGCTTCCTTATTCTCTCCTGTCCATGAACTGCGGTACATTATTCATTACTTCTCTGTAATTTGATGTAAATTCTTTTGCGTGCAATCATCCCTTTGAATTTTGAAGTATGTTGTTGTTTTTTAATCAGAATTTCTGACTACATAAAGAAAACAAGCCCCCAGCAAGTATTCATCAGCATAATCATTTTAAATACATGCTTTCCCCCCCTCCAGAATTCTGGCAGACGCGACTTTATTCATCTCGCCGGGAACGCCAGCCCTTCCAGAAGGAGAGGAAGAAGTACCTAATTCAAAAGTCGTTCCGTGTGCTGTCATGCTCCAAGTACTCGATCTCCGACCTTTAGTCACCATCACGGAGAATTCATACAAGGTGTTGGGTTTTAACCCCGTCACTAAATAGCTCAAAGTGGTCGCATTCGCAGTCTGAAAGAAAAACAGAGAGTCAGTAACTCCCCAACGGAAAACCATCAATCCCCAGCGCTCACACACCCTTGTCTCAGGGAAGCGTTCAAAACATTTTAGCATCGTTACATTTTCATAACCACGGTCATTAATTCTGTAACGTTTTTGCTCTGTCATGCAAATTCATTAATCAAGTATTAATGCGCAGTTGTTTTTTCCTAACCTAGAAATTCTTTCTGCAATCAGCAAGGGCATTTAATAGCAGTCAATTATAAATTAAAAAAAAAAAAAAAAAAAAAAAAAAAGGCACGACAAGGTGCAGGGCACACTTGTTATGCAGCAGGCTAAATCGCTGTCTGCTTGGGGGGGTTAATTTACAGCATTTCATTAGCTGAGCTGGCGAGGGAGAACAGTGCAGCACAGCTAGCGATAACCGGCCTTCTGACACCTGCCTCTGCCTTCCAAGCTCCTGCCTGCATTTTCTGTACATTTTTAACGTACTTAAAAAAAATAAATTAGAAAGTATCAACTGAAGGTGCAGGTGCTGAGACTTGAAGATAACGAAGCTCTACTAATATGTAGATTTTTTTCAGAAAAAATGGTTATTTAGGATCGCACACTGGAACTATACACGGTTTATAGTGGAATTTGTAACAGCCATTTAGCTAGAATTTTTGACGTTTTGGTTAAAATATCTGGTATTGGTTATACATGACTTGAATATGAACAGAAGGTACTTGAGGCCCGTGACAAAAAAAGAGCTGTAGCTACATATATGTATATTGACAGCGGTCTAAGCACAGAATTACAGTTAGGTGTTTCAATATTTGACAGGGCCATACGACAACTGTATTAATAACTATTGCCTTCAGAAAACAACTGTTTTCAGCTAATTAATTTTCAAGGAAAAGGCCGTCTAGAAATGCCCGTTCCTTGAAGACTTTATGAGTAACACAGTCCAAATTCTGCAAAGAAACCCCTTCTTTCTCAACTATTGGTGACAGCTTTTTCTGCTGCACTGGGTGAAGGGTCAGAAAACCATTAGCCGAGTGATACTTAGATTTGTTTTTTAGTTCCAAAGTAAACGCGATTGTGGCCGGATGGGTCAAGTACCCCAGCGCGGAGCAGGACCGCTCTCACACCGGTCCGGTGCCAAAGCCTCACTGACCATCGCCTCCCTGGCACGACCACGGAGCCGTGTGCTCAGAAGAGCTTTCCATCGGCTCTCCCAAGGGCCAAGGAACATTTGCTCCTGGCTCTTTGCAGGGCGGCTCAGGGCCATTAGGAAATTGCTGGTGCTTCCGTAGAAGCTGCGCAGACCTTTGGCCTGGCCACGTCCAAAGCAGAAAGCTCTTCCTAGCAGCTGGCGTTACAAGCCGGTTTGCCCCCTGACAAGCACACTGTTTCTTCCTCTCCAGAACACCTAGGGAAATTCCTAACACCACCTGGGCGTTCAGTGCTGTTTATAGTATTTTTTAGCTCCTGGCTGCCGTCACACGTGGCAGCTGGAGTCCTTTTTTACAGGTTAAAGTTGTACTTTTCATCTCTGCCTTTGAAACTTGGTGTCTTTTAGTTTCACTGCACATCATGTTGAATGTAAATGACACATGAAAGGCTGAACTGGAGTGTCAGACTTCTCCGCTTTCTTCATTTTTTAACACCACTTACTGTTTTTAAGATCACAACATATCCCACGGTACTAAACCCTGCTCACCTACTAGAAATAAACTTCATAAATACTACCCTGTAAAATTTATTTTCCTTTTATACAGTCCTAAAAGATCTAAGTTCAGATTGAATATTTCAGCTTATGCTCGAGAGCACGCCGATAAATCAGAGGTAGCCTGCCAGCAGGACAACGCTGCTCCGCCAACAAAGATGCTTTGAAAAACGCTCTCTGATCCACATTAGTGAAACTACACGGTTCAAAACACAGTGGAGTATTTTAGCTTCAGGAACTGCATCACATCTGGTCCCATGTTTATATGCTCTAGGTTGACACCACTCCTATAGAAATGGAAGAAAATCAGGCTTCTTAAAGTGGCACCTCTTCAGTTGTATTTGAAGCGTGCAGCCTCCTCTTTAACAATAGCCTGCGAACGTCAGCAGAGAAGGGGGGAGCAAAGGTAGAAAATACGAATGAACTGTATCAACATCCAATTTACTGACGAGAAGAAGGGATGAAACAACTCGGTGTTGAACAGATGTAGCTTTGGATACTAGAACTGACACAAAGATAAGATTTCTGTGTGCAAGCGGCGTAACGGAGAAGCTTCGATGCAACTGGGTGAACAGACTCTAAACATGCAATAAATAACAAAGCTGCTAGAGATGGCCCTGACAAATAATATACTAGCTCATAGTCAATAAAGCTACCAGAGACCTGACTGAAATACAGCAGCTTATTGAACAGCATGGCTGAAAAGAGGTTTTGCCTTTCTTAAAAGGAGCGGTTGTTACTGTTCAACACAGCGGTACAGAATCCATGATTGAAACAAAGGAAGAAAAGCAGGATGTGAGTTCTCCAAACATCACGGGTTAAAAATGATTAGAGCAAATGTTCTCCAAGTTATGTCCCTCCAGGCAAATGCTTTTTACAATGAGTAATTTTGAACCGTATTCCATCATTACATGTTATTTTTGGTCCAACAATAAAACTTCTTGACCATTGGCCACCAGCACCGAGAACGGTGGGAGTACTTCATTTACCACCAAGGGTGGGTTTTTTTAAGCATTTAACTAATGAAACTGCAGCATTACATAAATCACTCCCGAGACGTCCTCTGCATATGACTCAGGAATGTGGGTTCATAAATAACTCGCCTTTAGAGGAAGAACACACATATATACATCTTTTCATTTCAATAAAAAAAAAAAAATCTGGTTTGTAGCAAGATTGCTCTGCAGGAGCATAAAGGGAGCTCCGCTAGCTGGATATTTTAACAACCACTTCCTTTGAGTCTCATTTCCAATGTGAAATTTGCAGTCAGCATTTTTGAGGCCTCCAGATAACTCTGAAAATTAAAAAAATCCAACCAACCGACTAAAAACATCCAAAGCAATAAGCCGAACCCCCAATCTAGTCTCCAAATCAAAATAGCAGATGAAAATCAAGAAAGGCAGGGATATCATAATTTTATTGTTATGTATTTTGCACCCATTCGGTTCCCAAAGGAAAGGTTCGTTATCAACTCTGCATGAACAGAAAAGGTTGTAAAAGGAAAGTTAAAGCCATCAGGGTACATATTTTCCCTGCACGACTCGCCCCACAAATGCAGATTGCTCCGCTCCCCGGAGAGAAGGTGGCAGCAGCACTCGCCTTGTTCGTGCATTAGCGGCCCCTCTAAAGGTAAGCCCACCTCCGCCATACAAAGCCATCGTGTCGGGGTGAAGCGGAAAGGACAAAACTGTCACCGTGACCATGGTTTCACAGCAGAACCTACTCCGGGAAGCGTCTGCCTGCCCTTCCCGAGCCAGCTCTCCCACTCCCTCACACGCAACGCCCCGTCTCCATCTCTCACACTCCCGCGCACAAAGGAGACCACAAAAACAACTACTTCCGCTACATCGAGAAGAACCCTTGAAGCGACAATGTACCGGAGCAGTACCGAACTCAGCCCGGGCAGCTCAAATAAAACCGGGCACATTTCTATACCCATTCCTAAGCGCTTATCTTTACTCTGAGCGTTCACTTAACCCTGACTTGCACGTGACACGTCTTCTCATGGAAATAGCGCAGCCGCGTTAGTGGTGTCGAAACGCCAATACCTTGTACTTCGTATTTGCAGGAATATTGGTTTTCCAGCGGACTGTGTAGTAGCGAGCATCTGTGATCTTCTGGTTCTTCGGCAGAGAGTTGTCTGCCCAAGTGATCCGTATGGTGTCGTGGCTCAGGATGGAAGCCTGAACTCCCACCGGTGGCATCATGGGAGACGGATCTGGCACTGGAGTGTATGGAGCATTAATAACAAACAAATCAACCTCGGAAGTGTCTAGGGAATTGATGGGTAAAAAGTCATGTATTATAATTAAAAAGGGAGAAGGTGGCATTTTAATGTAAACAAAAACAAAAAAGGGGAAATGCAGGGTAGTACAATGAAATGAAAGGTGAGAAATGGAGAAAAAGAGAGAAAAGCCAGAGTTAATAGGTGACATACGACTGGCTAATAAAATTACTCTTGCATCGTGTTCCTTTCTTAAGACAGTAAGACTATATATATGTGCTACTATATATTAATAATCGTATTAGTGTTCAGTGCATTCAGACATGGCCTAAGAACCCCAGACATACAGTAATTTTAACTTGGACTTTATTTGCCTCAGAACGTCCACTGATTCCTCTTCCAGAAAATGAGAAGGAGGAAAAAGAGCTGGCGGCCTTGTAGAGGGGTAAACGCCGCGTTATCAACATCACAGGGAACTGCCATCATCTTTTACAGAATGGTAATGGCAATCAAGTTCCAAGCATCACACAAAACTGCAGTAACTGAAGAAGCTGCAATTCCAATGTCGTCTACAAGATCTGTAAGAGTTCCTGCTCTTCAGAAGACTAAACCAAATAGAAGCGGTAACATCTACACAAAATAACTAAATAATGTCAACAGCCTCGTGGGGAGCAGAGCGAGCCAGAGCACAGCAACCGCTCGCTTGCAAACAAATTTCTCTGCCTAAAATCTTTTATTAATGTATTACACGATGGAAAAAAATATATACTTGTTTAGGAAAAAAATATATACTTGTTTAGTGTGACAGCAGATTGAGACTTAGACAAGGAGAATGCAGGCATCATATTGAAAACCTCAGCGTAAAAGACCAGAAACATTGATACTTGTCCATGAAAAGCAAAATAAGGGCAATGCCTTTACAACTGCACCCACACCATTTGTGCTAACGGTAACTTTTTGAACGAGAACATCACTAAGTAGCTGAAAAGCTAAGTTTAGTAATTTAAAAAGGAAACCAGTTTTAGGTGGTTTAATAAACAGACGGAACAGGCGAGGTAATCGCTGTGAGCCCAGTCGGCTAAAGCGATGGAGTCTACTCGACGGCACCGAAAACCAAGGCCCTCACAGCCCAGCCCAGCCCAGCCCAGCCCAGCCCAGTCCACCCGCAGCGGCCGAGCGGAGGCGCGTCAGAAACTCCTGGCTGGGCGGAACTCGAGAGCAGCCCCCGGCCTTTACCTGAGTGCGGGCGGGTGACCGCGCTCTCGTACAGAGGGATTCCTTCACCAACGTTGTTAAACGCCTTCAGAGTTATGACATAGTGGGAGCTCGGGTCTAAAGGGGGGGAAAAATTAAACACATTTTTAGTGTAAACTGTCAGTGAATCTATCTTCTACTTCTCCATGTTCTCTTTGTTCAGTATTTTATTTTTTAACTGAAATACATGAAATAACGAGACTAAATTTTAATTGAGAATGTCTCTGCGCAGACCTTCTGCTAGTGCTCAATAGTTCTCATGCAGCGGAACCCTACAGTTGCAGCAAACCCACCCAAAGTACCGTCAAAACAGTAGTCAGGAAAAACATTTAAAAATTAACATTTTTAAGTTGCTCTACTATAATATTATCCAAAACTCCGATTTTATGGAACTTCGCAATACGAATATTTATTTTGCTTTCAGGGTATTTTACCCACCACAGAGAATTCTGTGGAGGGGCGAATCTGTATTTTTCTTTTAAAGTAGATGCCACTGTATCTTGGTGACATTTTAGTTTCTTTTTTGCCTGAAGCCACCTGTTCTGCAGCAGCAGCAGGAGAATGAGGGAATGCTGCTCGGCATGAAAGATTCTGTAATAACCATTAAAGGGAAAGCATCAAATCAATGCTTCGAACCCGGTGAATTTAGGATTCCGGGTTTGGAGGGTTTTTTTATTCCTCTGCCTCTACCAGCAGAAAACTGAGTTTATTTGCAATTTATCAACAGTTTGGCATCAGGTATAATATCAGAATAAGGAAAAAGATCCTCTTAAAAACATGCCTGTAGTTTCATTTATTTATAATACCGTAAAAGTAGAAACCAGCAATATAAACGAGAGGCAAAAGGCGGGCGCTGACGTTCGTTCCCTTTGCTTACCCAGGTTTTCAATGGTGTAGTATCTCTGCTTATAGTCCACCTTGATGGTCTGCGCGTGGGGACTGCCAATGCCGTACCCGATGGCGTAGCCTCTCACCACGATGTTCTGGTTCTCGGGTGGAGTCCAGCTTACTACGATGCTGGTGACAAGCGGACGGACATGTAAGGAACTCGGAACTTCAGGGACCCGGGTTTCTGTTAAAGGAAAACGATGGATTAAATAAAGGTGATGACGTGAAGAGCTATGAGTCTGCAGGGTCAAATGTAGTGCTCTGTGTCGACTGAAATCAGTACGCTCCAAAGGAGAGAGCTCTGTCGTACACCAGAGAGCTAAGAACTCTAATAAGCAGAAGAAAATTAACACAGTTTCATATACTAATACATTTTAATAGATACTCTCTTTAAAAGAAAGGACAATCGTACTGAAGAAAAACATCAGATTTCCTTCAAGGCAGACTTTTTTGATGTTTGCGCATGTTCTTTCCCATTTGTAGTTCTTCAAAATACGCATTAAATTTATCACATCCCTCCCCTCCACAAAGCAATCTACTTTTAGTTCCATCTTATTACTTACTTGTGGGCATTAAAATAATTACATGGAAGCCACACTGGTGATAAAAGGAAGGTTCCTCAGCTCGTTCTACGCCTAAATAGAATACTCCGAAGAACTGTCAGTGAGGTGGATATTGCACGTGCTGCAAAGGTTTGTTGTGGTTTGTCCTACACTTGTCGCTGTTTAAATCCTCCAGTCTCTTCGACACCATCCACAGGCTACACAGACAGACTACGCGACCCTACCACGAGATCAAATAATCCTCAGAGTCCGTAGCGAGCGCTCCAGCCCTGCCCCGACCAGCCACACCGATCTAGTCACGACCCAACGCAGGGATGGAAGGCGTATCCTCAGCAGCAGCAGGACCCCGCGGCACCTCACCACAATCCCCTAATATTTTTATTAAAAGGGTTTTCCCCCGATGTTGATTACAGCTTAAAAGCAATCTAAAAGCACAACTGCACTGTACATACCAGCATCCACACTTTTGTTTTAACTTCTCAAAAATGAAAAAAGTACCCCTGCCAGGCTGCTGCAGCCTCCCGTATCTTGACAGATTTTAAGTAATTCTGCGCAATAGCAAGCCGAGTTCCCCACTCTAAAATAAAACCAGTTCTGAGAGTTCTGCTTCCTGCAGGGATTTCATTTTAATGAAACATGCTGCATTTATCTAAAAACATTTAATAAAGCATCACAACAGGATTATTTGGCTCCTAATACGCCACTGGCCTGCCAGCCCAGGGAGTTCGTGGTCTCCAGCTGACGCAGCTGATCAATTAAAGTTCACAACTAATAAAGACAAAAAAGCTACAGCATTGCAATACAAGAGATGACATTTTTAACTACGCAGAAGTTAGAGCGTTGGGGATAAACTCTGTACAACTGTTTGACACCACTTGCGCACGTGCTCCCGGCGGGACTTGCACCGACTCCGCAGCACTACACAGCCCTGCTGACGCGAAATTGTAACCGTCTGGCTCCCATTTACATCGATGACACTATAAAGTGAATTATTTTCAATTTAAATTCAAAAAGTAGCCATGGAATAAAAAGGAGTTATGCCTTACATGTCTACCGAACCCAAGAAATTAAAGATTAGCTGTAAATGCATTTGCATGGTATTAACATTACCCACGAGCTTACTAAAGAAAGAAAAGCAAAAAATATACATCTTCTTTCCAGTACGCACATACACCAATATCTCACACACGTATACGGAAGGATATGAATACCATGCTACACTGTCTTAACTGTGAATTTTTATTACTTTGTTCATTGTAGAGCGTATGCATAAAATTCCATTTCCTGCAAGGACTGCAACACTCCAATTTGAAACTCGTTAAAATTAAAAAATCAACACAGAACGAAAGGGTTCTTCTCTTTGCCCCCCTTCTGCCCACTTTCAATTTAATCCTGATGCTCTTGGCAAAGTGTTGCTCGCTCTCATTCCGAGGCCGAGAACACGGTCATTACCTCGTGTAAGTGCTGCCTCTGCACAGAGCTCTGCCTCAGCTCGCGGAACCAGCGGTTCCTCAAAGCCGCAAGGTTGTGTCACGTCCGCGGAGAGGAAGGCACACACACACGGACGAAAGTCATTTCAACTCCAAAAGGGCATTTTCAATACCTACAAACCTGAACTCTACTGTTAACACTGGGTTTTGCGCTGTTCTTGGTTAAGTCACGGAGAATAAGCAATAAGAGGGACAAGTATTAAGATGAGCATCAACTTTGCACAACACAAAGACTGAAGCCGGGCTCTCGAGGGCTGCAATCAGCCGACTGCGGAAGCGACTTTCCAACAGTCCAGAGCAAATATTGAAGGTCTTTTATCATTCTCTCTCCTCGCTGCCAGCATAACTGAATCCCAAGCCCCACAGATGTGAAAGCCATTACTGGATCCTGTGGCATGAAGCTGGAATGACCCTCCAGCTCCTCTAACAAAGCCAAGAGGGAGTCGGCCAGTACCAAGCGCAAGGTTACCTGTGCGCGACAGCACTAAATAAACGCTTTTCGGAAATAGGAACCGTCTACCCAGAACCACCAGCTCCATGTAGGCAGTTCCAAAGGGATTCGCCCCAGCCGTCCTTCTAAAAATGGCACTTTTCTTCCATTTTAATTGTTCTTTGTCAGATGCTGGGAAACGCTCACAAATTTGCTCATTTGAATTCTGCGAGAATCAGGTTCCTTCTTGCAAATTATTCTAGTGCAGTAAATACCAAACATCTGGACCAAC
Organism: Sterna hirundo; assembly: GCA_009819605.1. Taxonomy (NCBI): domain Eukaryota; kingdom Metazoa; phylum Chordata; class Aves; order Charadriiformes; family Laridae; genus Sterna; species Sterna hirundo. The sequence goes on from CM020445.1 coordinate 23,090,095, forward strand.
TACCAAAGGTCGACATTTTTCACAGAATATTTTCTACTTTTATTGCTAACCTGTACACTGGAAAAACAAGAGGTTAACGTGGTGCCGTATACTGTATACCATGGATCCATGGATCTGGTGGAAAAGACTGCATCTCTGACGGAGATATGGTCCAGACTGGTCTACCACTACTGAAAATACAATCAATCTCCCTTTTCTTTTAAAGTGGCAAAACAACAATTACTGGGGGATGAAAGTTCTCTTTAGAAAAAGCCTAAGCCAAAAATAAAAATTAAAAAAAGCCCAGGAAAGCTATTGTAACAAAGCATGGTACCAGTGAAGCAGCGGCAAGACTGCAAAGGTCTCTGGGCCACACCGATGTTTTCCACCGTCTCCTGCTTCTTTCCTCCTACCGCGGCATCTCTCCCCTGTTCGAGAGAGTCACAGCTACGAGTGTGCAACCACAGTGCAGACACCGATAGCTGCGCGGCCGCCAACAGGAGTTCCTCTAGTCCGTCCCCACACGGTATCCCCCAATACCAGAACACCAAGCACCACTCTGCGCCCTCGGAGGCGCGCTTCGGTGGCTTCATTCGCGTAACGTCGGTGGTACGTAAGTACCTCAGCGCTGTTTCACCTCCCTCAAGGAAAACAGTCCCCCTACTCTGCTTCATAGCACGTAAACCCCTGCATAATTAACAAGATGAATTTTATTACAATATAAAAATCAAGCCACTATTACCATTATATGAATCTTGTAATGTATGATTATTTAAACATTGAAACACTGACGTTGTAATTCATAATTGGGTATTTCTTAACAGAAAAAGCACAGTGCCAACATACAGCAGTAGAAAGCGTAGAGGCAGGGTTTAATTTCAAGCTGTTTAATTGACTTGGCAAGAATTTTATGTTAAAATAAAAATTAATTTTAATCATAAATAAAACACGTTGTATAATTAGAACACAGTAAAAACAACCGAATAAAATCAGGTTTGCCTTTTAAAAAGGCAATCAAACATTACTGTGCCCTGTCCACGAATTCTAATGCTTTTGAAGTCACAAGCATCGTCACACTTATGATCTTACCATCTAGATCACTCTCAAACGTTTCCGCTGACACCCAGTCGGTGGCTGGTCCAGTCCCGTTAACGGTCAGGGCAGCTACTCGGAAGCTGTATTCTGTGCCTCGTTCAAGACCTAAGAGACAAAGCGCACCCAAGACATCAACACCAGAACTCTTCCGGCAGGAATCACAGTTCCTAATTAAAATACAGGTACAGCCTGAGGACGAATTGCCTCTCACCCCCCACTGCCCCCTGAGCGGAACAGGTGGCCAGGAATGGCAACAGCAGCTCCACTGACACCAGTCGGGGTGTGACAGCTGAACTGTGACCAGGGACACCCAGCGCTGTAACACTGCAGGCTGTCCCTGCGGGGCACTGGCAGACACCGTGAGGTGCTGTCTGCAGCCGGCTTTAATTGCTGGCAATTAATTAGTTTTAAGTACAGAACCACCCGCATCCATAACTAAAAATAGTACACAGTATAGACAACAAGTGACCAAAATGAGCAAACAGTTGATTTATGGCACATAGGAGTGGATAATCAGTAATGCAAGCAGTATGAAAACACACTCAGGATTTGGTATATGGAACTTATTAAACCGGCTTTGTTGCTGGCAAAAATATTCTCTAGTTACAGGCGTATATCGACTCCCACTCTGAGAAAACTGAAACTGAGTCACAGCTGGAGTTTCTGAGAACAAATCAAAACATCTCGTTAAAAAGCGTGGATTCATTTTCTAGAGAGGCACAATTTCTTCTCTTCTGACCAACCGCTTGTTTACCGAGATTTAAAAAATGAACAATCTGTAGTCTTGCTCCTGTTCTCGTGTACTGTTTATTTCTGCTATACAAAATTATAGTTCTGGTAACAATATATAATTTATACTAAGCCATGTACTAGGCTGTATTTTCTTTAAGCGTATAAAATCAAGAGAAGATATATTACGTTCATGCCAGAAAGAAGAAAAAAGGTTAATGCCAGTGAAATTGGGCGGGATGCTGTGCCTGGGTGCCTGAGGTGAGAAGCTCACACGCGGGATCTGCGCTGGGCTGGTGGGCGAGCGGGGCAGGACAGAGCACGGACACCTCCATCGCACCCGCGCGCAAAGAGGGGAGTCTGCCAATCCCGCCCTCCCCCCCCCCAAACGGCATCTCTCCGACATCCTTCTCCAGACTTTTACTTCTGGCATTTGGTCCTGAGCTCATCGTGTCTGTCCGTCTCCTCTGTGCAGCCCCTGTGCCTTCTAGATAGGTTTTAAGAGGACTCAATGCTTGCAAATAACAGCTCACCTTCGATCAGCTGAAACAGCTGGGTCCCACCGATGCTCTCCGTCACGTCACTCTTGCGGGACGCCTTACGGTAGCGGATTTTGTAGCCGGTGATTTGCCCGCTGTGCGTCCCCGCAGGAGGAGGCTGCCAGTGCAGCATGATGCTCTGCGGACGGCAGGAGGTCGTTACAAAGTCATCGCCCCCCACGCAGCCAGGGAAACTACTACTAATGCTGCTAATACTTCACGAAACACAAAACGGAAAAACACGCGTACAGGAGGTACTGCATTTTCATACAGCAAGCCATAGGCCGAGCGGTAAAAAGTAAAGCACCTCTGATTCATCAGCAGCCCAGGTCACGCTTGTGCCTCGAGAAGTTCAGCTCAAAGCGCTTCAATCCTATTAGACCTTCTGAGTCCAATTTCACAAATGGCCCCTTGGGTTCCCCTTTCATTTTCTTCAGGTTTCTCTTAAGACACATGTGACTTGAGGATCTATCTTTAAGAATTGGTATTACCTCTAAAGGGTACAAGTTATCTGACCAGTAGTTTATGTGGAGGAAGTTATTGATTTTTACTCGTATAGGAAGTAGAAGAAAGTATTTAGAAAAGAGTTTTTAGAAAGGTCTTTTTAAAAAATCTCCAATCATCATCACTAAACTCGTAATGACGGAGTACATAATTTTCTCTTTTCAAGTGCCCAGGACACTACAACGCAGTTTGTATCCACACGCACATAAACAATAGCTCATCAACAGGAACAAGTTCAAGCTCTGCTGCTTCAGGCCTTTGAGCCTGATTAAACCTCATTCATAATTAGCCTCCAGGCCTTGGTACACTGTCACTGTCCCCACTGCATCCCATGACGTACAGCCCACAGCTGGATTGCAGTTTCTAACGCTTCAAGCCCCACGTTCAGGTATTCTCCTGTTGGGCAGCTCATGGACAAAGAGCTGAAAAGCAGCACAGTAGAAAAAAAGAACCGAAGCAGCTGTAAAATTTGGTCGATCTGAGATCCACCAACTCTTCATTTACCCACTACCAATGGGAAATTCTCCACATCTTACCTTGGAATTCCGTACCTCCAGCGTTAGATTCTGTGGGGGAGCACTGGGGACTAGAAACATTAACGGAATTAGAAGTCCAGAATTTCCATATACCATATCAAATACTGTATTTCCATACACAACTACTCTCTGCTATTGTTCATTATGAAAGTACAAACCTTTCTGGTTTAAGAGACCATATAAAGCAACTCCAAAATTCTACCAGATGCTTTATGACACACAGTGACCGGCTTAGGAGGTTTACGGATTCTCATCACAAAGAACAAACTCACTTTTTTTTCAGGTCTTTCCTTATCACAGGTATCTAAATAAAAAATGTCTGAAATGTAAAGGTACTTCCCATAAACTCTGAGAAAAGAGCACATTCAGTACTTTTCAAAATCAAGTCTTTAATTTACATGCCGGATTCTGCGAACCCACATTTAAAATTCTAGCCATGTTTTTTTGTTATCATGACTTTCTGCAACAGGAAAAACTCCAGAGTCAACTCAAAACTCAAGAGTCAACACGCCGCTGTGTTACTGAAGAGGCGAAGCGCATCGCAAAGGCAGTGTCTGCTGCTGAACTTCCACTCTTTGTTAGTCCTTTACCAGCTGTGGCGAAGCTCCATCAGACAAACAGGCAATGTAAGAGAGAACCTGAGATGGAGGAAATCCTCGTCGCGGCACTTCAGCCTCACAACCGTTTGCTCAAAGGCAAAAGATAAAGGTTCCCCGGCAGGAAGGTGAGGGTCCAGGCAAAGCACAAGGACAGGCGAGCGGCACAACAGGGCTCAAGATTGTTCCAGCCTGAATAATGCATTTTCCTAAGAAAACACTCCTGAGCGCGTACAGGGAAAGTGGCCTGCGAGAAGGGAAAGGTACGCTGGGCTGTGGCTAAACACATACCCCTCTCCCACCAGCCCACAACAGAAACGGAGACAACGAGGATTTGCTTTTCCTTCTCTCTTGCCAACTGGGCTGAGTCTGAAATCACCAGACCGAGGGGTTAAAGTGCTACGTCCTTCAAAAAGCAAGAACACAGGTTAAGAGAAGGAAATGAAATAAAGCCAAGGGTTTTTTTTGATGTTTGTTTGTTTTACGCAGTTGGCGCCTACTTCCAGAACAACCTAAAAATACGTCATGGGTTTCACAAGGAGTGACTAAAAATTCATGCATATATTGCAGACGTGGCGAGAGAAAGACAATCCGTAGGACAACAGGGAAGGACACACCTACGTAAATATGTTCATATACACATATCTCACCACGTGCACAGTTCACTTTACGTCAAAATAAGCTTAGACTCAGCTCAGACTATGAACTTGTCCAGGCCAGCCGATGAAATGGATTTCCTACGGGCTTCGCAAGGAAAGGCAGAGCCCGGTTTGATACGTTATAGAGTGGTGCAGAGATTACTGATGGCATACGGGATTGCTTCCTCCAGACCAGGAACACACGAGAAGAGAAGCAATCCTTGGTTCAAACTGTAATACCCGAAGAGCTATCCCGCAACAAACCACCTCAACATACTTAGATTAGGAGCAAAAACCTACATAAAACCACGGCAGCTTGTTAAAGAGAAGCTAAAGGTGCTTAGAGAGAAATCCCTCAGGAAACATGGAGATTGTTTACAGACACCACAATAACAAAACACAAGAAGAAAATGTGCATCGTTCATCCGGAAAGATTTGATAGACTGAAGGGGGAACGGCACGGTTAAGCAGCAGGGTTATAAGACTGCAAGATGGCACCCTTCAGAAAGCTGTAGAAAATAAATATCCGCAGGTTAAAGGCCAAAGCCTAAGTCGGGCCAGAAAAAACTTCAGGAAAACTTGAAAATGACATTACAACTAGTGATAAATTCTTCTTCAAACAAAGACAGAGCTGGAAGCCCTTTAGAGAAATTGTAGAGGTAGCAAACGCTCAGAGTATGACAGAAAAAGAAAATTAGTTAAGCCACACAACTACCTTCTTTGCCTTTGTACTGAGCGAAAGGAAGAGGAGAGGTTTCCATGACACCCTGTACAAGGGACTTACAGAATCTCTAAACCAGGAATGTCAATAGAGAGGGTTATGGAAGAGTCAGAACAGCAGTGTGTTGCCAGGCTCCGATGCTATTCATCCAGGATTTCTCAAGGAGCTGGGGACCGAAACGTTTGCCTGACTGACAGCGGGCTCTAACCTCCCACAAGTTACCTCGACGCTGGGAGATGGGAAATTTGACACCAGTCTTTAGAAAAGGCGTTCCACTTGAGAAACTTCAAGTAGTAAGTCAGAAACCTGTAGTAGGCAAATAAACTGAAGCTACAATAAAGCAGGAAATCCCTAGCTACATGGAGTAATAATGTGTATGTGTCACTTTTTAAAGGGAAATCTCCCATCGCAAACCTGCTGGAGGGCTCTTTAGAAACGAAGCAACGAGGGGACAGAAGAGAAGTCCTTGCCTGAGTAGACAACTGGCTAAAAGGAAGGAAAGAGAAGGCAGGAACATACGTGGTGGGAGGCGACCCGTGGGGCTCCACCATGGTATGTGCCGAGACCCCTGTTGCTCAACACACTCCTAAGTGATGAAATGAGGATGAGCAGCGGGGTGACAAATGTCAGTACAGACAAGATCCGACGGTGAGGAATTGCAGCAAGACTTCAGGACATGCCGTGCCGGGGTGTTAAAGTGACAGATGAAATTCATGGTAGAACAAGTTACACACGTGGGAAAAATGAACCTGCCTCTATATGCAGAATGATGGCCCTAAGCAGACCAAGTCCACCAACACCAGTCTACCCCAAAAACGTCACCTCAGTGCTCAGAATGAGCCAAAAAGCCAGTCAAATGCCAGCAACTACGCACTCACATCGTTGATACAATTGTAGTTGCCTCTACCTCCAATTTTGGAAGCATGCGGGAGAAAAGCAGCCTAGGAAAAGTGCAGAAAAGGGCACTGAAGGTTTAAACAGCTTCCACAAAAGAAATGGCTAATGCCTCCTGAGGCTTTGGGAGCTGGGAAAGAGATGAACGAGGGAGAATACAGCAAAGGTCTAGAAAGTGAGGAGTGGGACAGAGAGGGCTGACGCACACCGATTATTCGCCCCTTCAGGCAGTACAGCTGTAGGCAACAGCTGACGCTGACGTACAGCAGGTCCAAAACGGACAAAAGGGGGTGATTCTTCACAGAAAGTTTATTTGTAGAATCCTTGTCCACTTGATGTTGTGGATGCTAAAAGCTGACGTGGGTTAAAGAGGATGCTGACAGGGTTTCATGGAAGAGAAACTGAATTAGTATTAGTATTTACGCAGAATTAGTAAATACGCAGAAACCACTGCAGAGTCAAGAAGTCTCGGAGAAACAAACTTTTGGACGCAGAGAGAATCCGGGACAATACTCCTCTCTGCTCTGCTTTTGGTCACTACTGGAGAGAGGAGGCCAGGCTGGGCTCGCTTTTGGTCTGACTGTTCTTACACATACTTCGACTTCTCTACAAAAATCAAAAGTTAACATTAAAACTCTGATCATTCTGCAATTCTTCATGTATTTGCTCACGTTACCTCTTTATTTGCCTTACAGAAAAAGCTGTTGCTACTTCCTGCTTTTATTCTTATATGCAATTGATTTAATAGCGCTGGAGTCCAAAGACATGCATCATTTTCCCATACAGCCGCAATTAAAATAAAAACACTCCAGAAGCAAAAGTCTGCTCGTATGTAAAAATATTATAGAAGCTAAAAAATAATTTGGAGTCATTGACTTCAATTTAATTGTGTTTCTGTCCACTCTTAATGCTTTGTAGACTCAATAACCCATGAAATAAACTACTGATGTTGAAATGAAGGACACGGTTGTTTCATAATCAGAATCAGGTACAGTAATTTTCTTTCACCTAATTTGGAAAGCCTCCGGGGGAACTTTCAGCCTGTATGGCCATACGCAACAACTACATTATTAACAAAATAGGGCAACAATGAACTAAAAACATAGAAGTCTTCCTGGTTAAAAATTCACTTAAAGGAAATTGCCACATAATTCCTGCCAAAAATAAATAAATAATTGGAATAAAGCAGCTTACCGTCTGACAGCGTTCGGACAACCACATCTTGGGTCGAGACTCCAGGACCGTGTTTATTGTAAGCTACCACTCGGAAACTATACTCTGTGTATTTCTTTAATCCGTTAATGGTGTAGGAGAGTCCTCCTACATCAACATCCTGTTCACAAACAAACACGCGAACAAGTCAAGGTCAGAAGCAGGTCTGCAATTATTATAAAGGTCTAAGACTTTCAGTGCAGTAATAAAGTCACTTTCAGTAAAGTAATAAAGCAGAACGACACCTTTCTGTAGCCCCTGCAGATCAAATGCACAGTTTCTATACAGCCAGGACTCGTGAAGATGCTCACAGTGAGCTCGCAAGAGAAAGCGCTACCCGTGTGCCATGAATCATACCGCGGCCACTGGTTCTGTGAACGAAAAGTGACTGGGCAAACTTCTCTATTAGTAGAAGTTATTATTATGTTTTGAATAGTGGGACGCAGAAGTAGAAAATGAAAATTTCCTGTCTCTAAATTGGAGAGGAATGGATGTGGTGGATGGACCACTCAGTGGGTAAGGAACTGGCTGGATGGCCGCACCAGAAGGGTTGCAGTCAGTGGCTCAAAGTCCAAAAGGAACCAGTGATGAGTGACGTTCCTCAGAGGTTGGTACTGGGACTGGTGCTGTTTAACATCTTTGTCAGCGACATGGACAGTGGAATCGAGTTCACCCTCAGCAAGTTTGCTGATGACACCAAGCTGTGTGGAGCAGTCAACACGCTGGAGGGAAGGGATGCCATCCAGAGGGACCTGGACAGGCTTGAGAGGTGGGCCCATGGGAACCTCATGAAGTTCAGCCAGACCAAGTGCAAGGTCCTGCACGTGGGTTGGGGCAATCCCAAGCACAAATCCAGGCTGGGCAGAGAACGGATGAAAAGCAGCCCTGAGGAGAAGGACTTCGGGGTGTTGGTGGATGAGAAGCTCGACATGAGCCGGCAACGTGTGCTGGCAGCCCAGGCGGCCAACTGTATCCTGGGCTGCATCCCCAGCAGCGTGGGCAGCAGGGCGAGGAGGGGGGAGGATTCTGCCCCTCTGCTCTGCTCCCATGAGACCTGACCTGGAGTCCTGCACTCAGCTTTGGAGTCCTCAGCACAAGGACACGGAGCTGTTAGAGCGGGGCCAGAGGAGGCCACGAAGATGATCTGAGGGCTGGAGCCCCTCTGCTGGGAGGAGAGAGCTGGGGGGGTTCAGCCTGGAGAAGAGAAGGCTCCGGGGAGACCTTCCAGCCCCTTCCAGTCCCGAAAGGGGCTCCAGGAAAGCTGGGGAGGGACTCTGGAGCAGGGAGGGGAGCCATGGGACGAGGGGGAACGGTTTTAAACTGGAAGAGGGGAGATTTAGATGAGATATTAGGAAGAAATTCTTGGCTGTGAGGGTGGTGGGGCACTGGCCCAGGTTGCCCAGAGAAGCTGTGGCTGCCCCATCCCTGGAGGGCTTCAAGGCCAGGCTGGATGGGGCTTGGGGCAACCTGGGCTGGTGGGAGGTGTCCCTGCCCAGGGCAGGGGGTGGCACTGGGTGGGCTTTGAGGTCCCTTCCCACCCAAACCATTCTGTGATTCTATGATCTAAGGATTACAACTTCCCTATTTAAAGACAGATGTCAAAAATTATTTTAAATGCTATCAAAAATATTCTTCCCTTAGCTTTTTTTAAACCTGGAATCATACTCATATGCAATCGGATGGATAATTAAATGACTGGGATTAATCATCCCAAAATTGTGATTATTCTCAGGTGGCAACCTATATTTGTACAGAACATCCTGGATTTTTCCAGTAGAATGATAAGAAAATGTCATCAGTTAGACACCACTACCAAAATATCCATCACTGGATCAAAGAACTCAAGAAGCAAGGACAGTTCAGATTAAGGATGATGCTAAAATCAGTATTTAGCCTACTTTACCGAAATAGAACCAGCCAACCTCCAAAAACCCATGCAAACATCCTTTACGCTATCTGCGCCAGAACTGTTAAATGATGATATAACCGTTAGCGAGTTCTTCTCTTGTGATATGATGGACATCCCCAAATGCCCCTTGAATACCTAACTAAGCCATCACATAAAATATTGTTTTAATTCCAAGACATATACATTTCATGCCGGATTTTTTATTTTAAGTGTTTCTGTGTTTTAGGCCCAAGGATTCAGTCTATCAGAAAAATGAACACTTTCACAAGGTGTTTCTAGAAATTTAAGGTAAAAACATAATAAAAGACAGAAGGCTGTTAATGGCATCGTGTATCAGTCAGGAAGAGCCGGCTCTGTACCTGTTCAGTGTCCTGGCCTTTCTCCATGTAGTAGAGCTTGTAGTTCTGGATTTCTCCATTGCCAGCCAGCGGCGTCTCCCAGGTGACAGTAACGGAGGTGGGTGAGCTGGCGTACGCTCGGATATTGGGTGCTGGACCGGGAAGCTGAACTGAAATGTAAGCACAGAACTGCTAGTCGCCAAGTCTAACCATTTACATTGTCAGCAGCTCATCATTTTCCCATCAACTTCACTATTGATCAACCCCAGTTAAAAGACGGGTATTTTTTCACATTTCAGAATTTCACATACGTTCACTGGGGTTCTAAAGGCGGGACCAAGTTTCTGAAGGAGATCCTGCTCCCTGGGTCAGACATTTTAACCTGAATGATCCGAACAAATGACACACTTCGGTTTTTCCTAAGGTTTTCTTTTTTTTTCCTCTTTCAGTTAACGTCAATTTAAAAGTATTTCTTTCGTAACAGAAACTTCAGAGAATTTAACAAGTAATGTCTGATCAGTTCTGCTCGAGGGGGAGAATAAATCACGTAAAGCACACCAACACGGTGGCTCGGAAAATCATTTTGAAACTACGGTCGGGAAGTGCAACTTTGAAGAGTATCAACTTATTCCGGGAAAGGTCATGAATGGGGAAAACAAACAAACAAAAAAATTGATCCTGAAGTCAAGAAGGCTCACAATATTTCCAGCTTACCCTCGGGCTGGGTTGCCACCTTCAGCGGCGCGGAGCTCTCGCCGGGGCCGTGCTTGTTCTGAGCCACAACGCGGAAGACATACACCGTTTCTGGCATCAGGTTCTGGATCGTCACTTGTGTCTCTCCAGGACGACTCGTATTTTCAACGCGTTCCCTTCAGGAAGCCAAAGGGTTGGGCACCGAAACAGTCATTGATTAGTAAGAGGGTTTTGGAGGGGCAAATAAAGGAATAGTTGCTACTAAGATGTATCCTGTTTGAATACATCTAATGTGTTAATGATGTGGTTATTTATACAGCGCAGAGCACACAATAAAACAATAACATGCCAAAATTGCTGGTGACAAACAGCTAATTTTGCAACTTCTCTTTGAAAAAAATAAATGTACTGAAGTAAAAGAATAAATTACGCTCGACATCACAAAATTCTAAGTAGTTTCTTTGTTATTCTCGTAACAGCATGCGATAATTCACTGTGACAGTTTATCCTACTACTCTGAAGGCAGAAGAAAAAATATTTAAGCAGCACACAGAGTCTGGGGAGATTTAAGGCAGTTTTTGTTAATATTGTGGGGCTGCTTTCTGTGCCTTTTTCAAAGCAGCTGTTTTAATGTATTCTTCCACCTCTAAACTTTACTTTAGTTCCTCCCTAATATTTAGATTTGTTAAAAACACCCAGGGGCTCTGGCTCGCCTCCGCCCAGGCAGACAGCTGGGGCATTTACGCCATTTACGCCACACAAGTAGCAGAGTCAAGACAAGGCAGCGTCTGCCCGTCCCTCGTCCCCGACGGGGGAGCGGAGCAGCCCCTGGCACCGGTTCCTCTCGCACCGTCCCCAGCCCGGCGGGAGGGCGCGCACCTCCGGGCTGCAGGACCCCCCGCTTGTCTGCCAGCTAAAAAAGGCCGACATTTCACAAGCAGAAAGCCGCAGTCCAGCTGGGAGAAGGCACTCCGGGTGCTGGGGTGAGGGGGCAGGATTATTGCCCCGCATTCGGAGATCCTCCATCGCACCCTCAGTCACGGGGAGCCGGGGCTTCACCCCGGGAAGCACAGTTTTCCGTGCGGGAAACTCCATCAGTTCTCATCAAGCTCTGGATTGAGGGGAAGATGAAAAGATTAATCATCAACTAACTGCAGCCTTTATTTCCAAGCCGTTGCCGTTCTCAGGTGAACTCGCAGGGAGCCGGGCTCGGGCAGCGACACCCACCCGCTGCGCTGCCGCGAAAAGGGGCTCCCTGCGCCCTGAAAATCCACATCAAAGCAGGATGACCAAGGAAGAAATCAAAAACTTCCCCACTGAGAAAATACAGAGAGAATGGGCCTGTTTTGAATACAATTCTTCCCCTTTTGTCTGCTGGACTTTGTTCAGCTCTACAGCAGAGGGCAGACGACTCTCAGCCCGATGATTAGCTGCTGCTAAATCACTTTTAACGCAGAAGCCCAGGGAAAATTATTCCACAGTCTCCTCTTTCCTACCTTCCAGCCGTTATGCGTTAGTTTATACCATGGGAAGATGATGCCAAAAGCCCCATTTTTAATTTATTCCTTTTTTAAATCAACTGGTACGGTTGATTTAGCATAACTTGGTTGAAAACATTTCGAAATCCCCGTTGATTTCTGCGCTATTACACTGTATCTACACCGAGGGAAACAATACCCTTCCTGTAACTAAAGAACGAGTTAAACACATTTTCTAGAATGTTCTCCGTCGTGAAAGTTGAGCTGAAACGGCATTGCATAAGCAGCTTAATTTATTCCAGATATCTTTTTAAATTTCCATTGTTAAACGAGGGGCACCACTATAGCATATTTGAATTAAAAATGGGTACAAAAGATTTTTCTTCTCCTAATGTTTATAAAGTATTTTTTGCAAGAAAGCAGCTGACAGAGAAGCAAGACGCGTGCCGAAGAAATACCATACCCACCACAGAACGAAACTGGGGGGGCAGGGAAAAAGATAAATATCCCAATATCCCTCACTAACTTTTGCAGTTGTAGCTAGCACACAACGTTTGCTTGAAAATGCGTTTTCAAATGGATAATTTCCTTTAAGATGCATTTCAGACACAACACTGGGTATTTGCAAACCCAGCGTTAAGTGCCAACTGATTCACAGCTGGGGGATAACATTTGTCTCCCATTGACATGCAAAATATATTGCATTTTCTGCCTCAAGTGTAAAGGCACTCACTGATTTTATCTAGGAAAAAAAACCCCAGCAGTCCAAGGTTGTTATTTAAAATTACCAAAAAAAAATCAATTTTTTTTTTAATGGAAAGACAACATTTATCAAAAAATAAATGGACACATCAAAGTACTGCAATTTTCAGTAATAACTAGGAATTGTGCCTTCCCTCACAACACCATGTTAAAAACGCGTTGAGATTAATCTACTGAAGTGCGACGTGACTCTCTCATGTGCGCCCCTTCTTAGGGCGCCTTGAGCACCATTTACGAGCGGTGACGTGTTTGGGCAGGGATAAGAGGTACCAACCCAGACGGGCCGTACCAGTCACTCTGTCACCCTGCTGAACACAACGACTATTCTAACTCACTCCAGTTTAACCCCAATTAAAGAGCTTTGTAAACTAGAGTTAAGGTTTAAAATAGCTATCAAGTACCTAAGGGAAAAAGCCTACGGTTCAAAACCGTAGTGTTAATCTGGAAACGTGAAGGTTAACGTTACGCTTCTAATAAAACACAACCTTCCGGGCCCGGTTAGGAAGGGCGGGTGGCCCGTGCCAGCTGGAGAGCCTGGCGCGGAGCTCACAGAGGTTTTGACACTGTGATTACACACAATTAAACTCCATTTTCTGTGTTTGAAGCACACTAGGGTGAACCCTGGGTTTAATATCATGTGAATATCTCACACGTGTGATGCACCATCTTGTACCAGCAATGCGCTAGCTATTTCTTTTATTTTTGGCCAAATCCGGAAAGTTTGGACCTCTGCCTGCACGCCTGTCTGAAGTTTCACAGAATTCAACCTCCCTTTGCCCCCCCAACACCTTTGAATTTTCAAACCCTTTTCAGGGAACTGCCTTAAATTTGGAATACCTAATGCAAGGGTGAAATAACCAGGTACAATCTATGAGGCGGACAGTCATTTTTATCTCATCAAACGACTTGAGTTCTTCTAGAGGTGTGCCCATAAAGCCACGAGACACTTCATTCCCACGTAATTCCCTCAATAAAAGCCTCTCTGACACCATCAAGCCAACGTGAGGAGATGCCACCAGCTGGTGACACTCTGTAGCCAGTGCAACAAGCAGAAACGCACTCATTTCCATGCTCTGAAATGCTGCTCTTCCGTGGAGAGCTTCAGTTTCTGTGTTAACGAGTAACCTCCCAGCCCTACCGACCTGGTAGGAGCCCCACGCGCTCCTCCTCGGCAGACACTACGTACACTGCCAGAACCACCTTTCATCAGCGCAGAAGTAATACATTTCCTACAATTTTGGCAGCATTTCGCATTTTTGCTACAATTCTCTGTTTGCTGCTGCTTACAAATCTTCTGTGACGTTCAGCTTAGGGGCCAATGTCTTTCTGCAAGCAGACACCGCGTCTCAAAGGTGAAACACAGCATTTCTCTGGGGCGGGGGCAGAGGGCAGGAGGCACCTCTCGGCAGCCGGAGCTGCTGGCGGCATAAAGGGAAGGCATGGGGCAGAGGAAGAGCCTTTCGCAGGAGCGCCCCATGATTCCCGGTGGGAAAATGACGTTCCAGGCGTCTCGCAATCCTCTAAATACGTTCAAAGGGCAAAGTTAAGGAACACCTTACCGCGTTTCTGTGTGTCTCTCCTTTCACTCAACAGAGGAAACTAAAAGGAACGTAAATCAGTGGTGGCTGAGGCAGGTGATACCTGAGGAAATGCGCACCTTGTACGCTGCAGAGGGATTTAAGTGCTCCGACAATTCCCAAGGTGAAGATGACTCTCTACAGCTCTTTAAGGATGGCTTAGAGATGTCAGAATACCGCGCTAAGCTACGCCATGTTAGGTTGGGGTGGGTTTTTTTTTCATTTTTCACAAGCCTGGATTGAAAGGTAAATAAATACCTAGTCTGATCACTGCTCAAACACAAGCGAGGAAGAGACAACGCTTGGTTGCTAAAAGGATCCAGTAACGCGTGCAATGAAAGTGGTACATGTAGCCAAAAATCTATTAGTATGAGGAGATGGCACATACGCGCTTAAAGCCACAGCAAAGCTACACGGTCATGTAGAGTTCAAGGACTACAAAGCGATCATTTAAGCAGTGTTTTAAAATGCTGAAAAAGAAAGCAGGGTTGCACATCCAAGCTTGACTTCAAAAGTTTCTGATTTCTGACTGCTCAGTTGTCTGTGCCAGGCTCATCTATTTCTTTGTTCAACAACCAACCAAGGGCTCCACAAGGCCCAACCAAGTGGTCAAAAAGTACCATGTAACATCACCGTGGCAAACAGAATTTTTTTTTTTCTTTCCTTTTTTGTAGGTTTTATTGTTCTCATTCTCTACATCCAGGTCCAACGGCAGGATTTCACAGTATTTTCATACCAGGCTGGGAAATGAGCGATACCAACTGTCTTTATGAGGCGTAACAAAAAAACTTCCAGAGGAGTCCGTGCTAGTAAAAGGCCTTCAGAACTACTTTGAACCCTGCTCCAGAAGGACACTTAAGCAAACAAAGATCTCACTGAAGTCAATGAAACCACCTGCTACACATAAGCACCAGCTTAAGCACTTTGCTGGGCAAACCTTCCGGGGACTACATTAACCCAGGCCCGGAGGGCTGCTGTGCAAGGACTGGAAACAGCCGTTTCTGCAGATCGTCCTGTGATTTCCTTATTTATTCACCACAAATTATGAGACGCCCTTTGTTCTGCACACACTTTTGGCCCAAGAGGAATATTCTTCTAGATTTCTACAGGCTTGTGCGTAGTGGAAGGGGATGCGTTTCGTTTCCTTGAAAGCACGACCCGGTAGAGGGAGAGGCACGGAGGCGTCTCCAGCAAATCAGTGTCTAAAACCCCAGCGGGTAGAGCAGTTCCAACAGGAACGCGAAGGAGGAGAGGCAAGAAGCAAGAACAGCTGCAAGATCCCACCTTTTTCCCTGTCTCACTTAAAATATCTCCAATAAGAAGGACTATTACCAAAGTAAGGTAAGTAGTAGAAAAACAGCATTCGTGAAGCAAAGAAAATTTTACTAATTGCCTCCATTAATTGCCATGAGCCTGGACATGGACACAACGTGATGTCTATCCACAGACTCAAGAAAGTGTGGCAATTCCGCACAAGCAGAAGTGTGTTTTATGTTCTCTTCAAATGACTTTCTTAACTTTGAGTCTCACGCTCTAATCAGTAAGCAGGTAGATCATTTTCTCTTGAGGAATAAATCTGATAAGGAAGCTAATTTGCAAATAATGAAGCACTGCTCAAAATGATTGTTAGCTCCAACTTCTTCAAACTTACCACAACAATTTGAAACTCTAGTTCTGAGCGGTAGATCCCACCAGTAAGAAAAAGGGTAGACTGAACTAAACCACTGGAATAATAGGTCAAAAACTCACGGATGCTTCACATTCATGAAATTTCTTCACATTCATGAAATTTCTATTTGCAGGGATTACTAGGAGAGAATCAACATTTAACCAACACCTACCACAACATTTAACCAAGCCCTACAACGTGGTTCTCTCTAGAATCAGACTACAGTGACAGGGTTTTAAAGCCTGAAGTGGCTGCTCGCTCGCAATAGCATACGGATTATCCAGAGGATGTCTCTGTGCCCGCTGTGGATGGCATTTATAGCAGTGTCAGTGTTCCCGAAGAGGTGTTACAGTCTACGCTTGCTCTTAGTCTCTAAGCAGCCTGCTAAAAGCAGGTAGCAACTGTCTGCAGTCAATCAAACACATGCACAAGCGTTGCCTGTAAGAATCCGTATACGCAGCAATGAGGCAAACAAAAATGCTCTTCCTCTCATGGGGGTGCAGGAGGGAAGGGAACGCAACCCCCGGGACTCCACAGCCTGTAGGACTTTGAGCATTAAAGACTTCAGGGTTATTGTGCTTCTAAGCAAAGCCAGCGTGAAGAAGAGTCACGAAAGAGCACGACCCATTTTACACGTGGAGATCTTTACCTGTTTATACCTTCCTTGGTGTAGAAGATTGAATAGGTGAGGTTGTCGCCTTGAGGGTCGGAAACAGGCGTCCGCCACGTCAGTCTGATGAAGCGAGTGGAGACGAGGGTGGCCACGACGTCCCGCGGGGCTGAAGGCAATGGTCCTGTTGTAGCTGGTGCTAGATGGTCATTAGTGGCACTGGTCAGTGAAGTGGGAGGTAATGTTGGGATGGCAACATCTTGTCATGTGCAAACATTGGGGAATATGAAGGGCAAACATCACCACGGTTTAAAAAAAGAAAACAGAAAAAAAAAACACAAAAGAAATAAACAAAACCACGATGGGAAACAAAAGAAAATGAACACACACAAAAAAGGCCATTAAACTGAAGGCTGACATGCAGGCAAAGGTAACTACTGAAAACTAATGGGAAATATTAAGGGACACGTCACTGTCGAGCAAGCAGACCAAATCTCCATTGTAATGGAAGTGGCAAGGGAAAGGGAAGGGTGAAAACTGAGGATAAAATATGACCTTGCAAGAGGACATACCAGTGGCAAACAATATTTTCATTTCTTTGTAAACCAGATGTAATACCAAACGTTTACTGATCAAAAACCCCAACTTGCATTACATATTGAAAAATACACCCGGACCCAATTTTCTACTTTATTTCATTAATATGCTGAATTTATACTATCCTCAATGATAAAAAAAATGACAGACGGAATACACAAAATCCATTTAGGAAGTGCAAACTCATCCAAGTTGTGCGATTAAAGGCTGACGTCAGTTCCCCCGGTAGGTGCTTTCTGAGCTGGTTGGGTTCTACTGCTGCCCGTGGTAAGATGTGGTGACCGAACCGGCATGGCAGTAGAAATAGAGATTTTTTTTCCTAACTTTCACTAAAGTCAGTTTTCTTCCCATCAATGCTTTTCCTCCCTCTCGTAACATACATGGCATCATTTCACAAAGGTACTAACAAGCATCAACAACTCTTGCTTCATATTATACGACGACTTTACAAACTTTTTTGTGGTAAGTCATGCACGTCTTCCTGTATTACTACTTTAAAGCTAGGATAAATCTCCAGGATTATTGCATTAAAGGGTTGGCAAGTTAACAGCGCAAGCTGTAACGTACAAATAGCTGTTCTCCAAATCCTATTAAAGCAATCCATCCAGTAAATCTAACAGTAATATTCTGAGCAGCTGGACCCCAATTACCACAGAGTATTACAGGAAACACAATTAGTAACAAAACCCTGACGCTCAGGATACCCTGATTTTTTCTGGATTCCTAACTCTTTACCAAGCTTAAGCCACCCGATGACATTTTCCACACGGGAATCTATGTGGCCAAATACCTTTATTCACTTATTAATTATGGAAACTAACAAAACCGGCTCAGATTGTCCCCAGAAAGACTTCAGGCCTAGTCAAGCTTTTGTTGAGAGCTGCAGCATCCCCACCCAACGCACTGCTGGAAGACGTGGACCAGGTCTCAGTAGACAAGGAGAAAACTGCACCCGAAACCCCTGACTAACCCAGAGAGCGTCATCTGAACAACCAAACCTTCAGGCAGACACACCGAGGTCTCAGCTGCACTGAGACCATCTATCGTCAGCAACAACCTGATTTTAAATCCTAAAAACACCTTGTCAACCAAAGCATCACCTCACACATAGGTCTTGACTTCGCAGAATTCTCATTTTTGCATTTCTATTTCCCAGGCAACTACTGACAACGGTGGAAGAGCAAAATCTTTGTTTTTATCACACTTGCACAATGTGATAAAAGTACGTGGGCAGAACTATGAAATGTTTAACTGTTTCACGTGCAACACCACTGTACGCAATACCTCGCAGACAGGGGTGTAGTTCTTGAGAGCAACAACCCCCACCAATGAGGCCCAGCTCCATGGGGACACTGGCAATGTCCTCCCTCCCTTCCCATGCCGCTGTGCCTGCTACCACTCCATCCCATCTCCCACCCCCCTCAAGCTCCCATTCACCTTTCGTCTCCTCTCTCTCACACCGCCCATCCTGTCAACTGGGAAAGTTTCTCTCCCCCAACAACTACTGCTGTAAATACAACCACCAACTTAATTACATTTCAATTCCGTGTCTCTTCTTCCTTTGATATGAAAATCAAGACTTTTTACTTAATACCCGTTTCTTTACAGTGCTCTGCAAGACTCACAGAGCCAGGAACACACATATTTTGGCACTGAAAATACAGACCACGGAAAGACAAGTACTCGAGAGTATCTTCTTAATTATCCTTTCCATACTGTAATAGCCACAGACCGCAATTAAGTATTCTCCAGCACCCCCCTTTTGATCAATAGACTACACCATTAATTTTATGTTCATTGCAAAATCTAAACTCTTTTTATGTTCCCATAATTACGTTTCTTACAGAAACACATGTTTTAGCTCTTCTTCTGGACTCAGACAGGGCCTCTGCACCCCGAGGGGGAACCTCGTCATTGCGGACTCCTCAGTCCAGCCCGTGTCATTGCACAGCTTCACCCCTTCTTCCACGGTACAGCTCATACCAAGGGGTGGCAGCAGGGTCCCAGGGCAGAAAAGGGTCTAGATAAAGTTATCAGCACTTACAGTTACCGCTCAAAGCTTACTCCAACCTAAAACATCACCATTTCTCAGAGCAGTGAGCACCGAAGCACGCTGTGGATAACTTCCTGACACCAGTGCTGGATGACCCAGCAGGAGAGATGCTCCTAGACCTGCTATTCATAAAGCACAGAATCACAGAACTGTTTGGGTGGGAAGGGACCTTAAAGCCGACCCAGTGCCACCCCCTGCCCTGGGCAGGGACACCTCCCACCAGCCCAGGTTGCTCCAAGCCCCATCCAACATGTCCTTGAACCCCTCCAGGGATGGGGCAGCCACAGCTTCTCTGGGCAACCTGGGACAGGGGCTCACCCCCCTCAGAGTGAAAAATTTCTTCCTGATATCCAATCTAAATTTAACCTCTTCCAGTTTGAAACAATTACCCCTCATCCTATCACTAAATGCCCTTGTAAAAAGTCCCTCCTCATCTTTCTTGTAGGCAGTATAATGTTTTTATATATAATAAAATAACAAAAACATTTTCAGAGATTTGATAGTCAATGGCATCCTCAGCTGAAATGACCCTCGGATGGTAGAATTTAAGATCCTGAGGAAACTGAGGAAGGCATTTGGTGTAATCAAGACACTGAACCACAGGAGAAGAAACCTGAGCATGGTCAGAGGACACGTGCAATCCCGTGGACAGCTGCCCTCGCGGGCAACAGAGCCCAGGAGAGCTGGGTGACCTTCAGGGACAAACTCCTCCCCAGAATGATCCCCGAGACCAAAATGTCTCACCACACGAAATACAGAAACACCAGCCAGGCATGCAGACACGCAATTAGGAAAGCCGAATCTGGACTGGACGGGTGGCTGGTGGGGCGTGCGGAGCGCCGGCTGGCCCAGCAGGCATCCAGCGTCATGGTGAATGGGGTGAAGACAAACCGTTGGCCCAGGTAATGACCGGCATTACCCGGGGCTTGATACTGGGACAGAGAGGGTTTCATATCTTCATCCGTGCCCTGGGTGAAGGGACAGAGGTCACACGCAGCAGGTTTGCAGGTTGTACCCGACTGGGAGGAGCAGCAGACGGACGGGCAGAGAGAGGGACCTGCCAGGCTGGAGGAGTGGGCTGGTGGGAACCTCAGGGTTCAGCCCTGACGAACGTGGAGCCCTGCATGATGCTCAGGGGATCTACCCAACAATCATCTCTCTGCTCCTAAATGACAATTCGAGTGCCAATTCAATATCACGCTTACGGTCCCAGTTACACCAGCCAAGCTCCTCCCGCGTTTAAATTCGAGCCTGTGTTAATAATCCCCTTGGACTGGAGACTTATTGCCCCTATCTTGACTGATTCCTTCCACATCACGTGTGCCCTGAGGACCAAGGTACGGTACTCGGCAAAACACCTCCCGGGTGTCCGTCGCTTTCAGCATCTTTCCAGAGTGCCTGCTTTCCAGAGTGACTTCCATTTCATTTCAAATTTCTGTTCACTTTACATTTTAGATGAATATTTTCCCCTTGCAGAGCGCTTTAATTTCCTACCCTTCGATTAACTAATTACATTAAAATTATTTAAAACCATAAAACAGTTTGAGAAATAATCTGTAGGGAAGCTGTTACAAAAACAAACTTGTGTTTTACGGCTGCATCAGCCAAAGGCCTTCCGAAGCAGCAGCTTCTGAACCATTCTGGTGAGCTCTCTGATTGATTGCTTCACACATTTATTTAAACTACTTAACATACGAAGCGCCTCCGTTTCTTAAACAGAAAGTTAAGACACTTCACATCCAGCAGAACGGGCAGTCGCTAGTTCAGCACAGAAACTTCTTACAACCACGCTTTCGGCTGTTCATTTTCACTGAGGGGCGACTGAAGATTAATTTCTCTGCGTTCTCTATGAACTGCCAAAGAACAGAACTCCAAAGAACAGAACTCCAAAGAACAGTACCAGCTGCCACTCTGCAGTACCGCGGTTGTTTTTTAGAGCTGGGATACCCATCCACGCTCAAATGCAAACCACGCACCTTCCATCGCCTTACAGTAATGCTTCGGTTTCTCGTATGTGCCTCGGTAACGTTGTCGGCTGATCTGCTTCAAATTACCCGCTCCTGACGCAAAAGCTACATCTTACCTAGCTTTAAAAATCCTTCTGTTTAGTTAAAATGTAATACAAATATTTTTTAAATAATTAAATTGAAACAAAATGCTGAAATTTCTGCAAGGAAAATTATTCCCCGATAGATTTTTAAAATTCGTCTGCTTAATCTAAAACACATCCCACATACTCATGTATTTGTCTTCCTATATAATGAAAAAGATCCATCTTTCGCTTAAGTGATCTGCACGCGGTGCTTGAAGAACCTGCAGGCAGCAAGATGAAGAGTCTGGGAGAGCTGCCAAGATTCCCCAGATTAACAAAACCCCAGTTTTATCCTCGCCCAAGACTCAGACCCAGAAATATTCCTTCTGACAGCATTATAGGGAGATCGGTCAAACACAACAAAAAACTAGCAGCGTCGGAAAAATAAACCGTGAAGCAAATAAAAGCACAAAGGACTTGTAAATCGTACAAGTAAGGTAAGCAATGAACAGGCAAGAAAACTCCCCCCCGAAAGCTGCAATTAAATACCAGCTTGGTAGCAATTTGGCACTGTTGATAGCTGTGGAATGCATTTAGAAGACAAGGTTATTTCCCTCCCTTTTTTCCCCATTCTTCCTCAAAACGCCTTGAGTGCCATTACAAACTGATTTGTACACAGCCGTGTGAGCAGAATGCTCAGCAGTGCCGAGCTGTGTTAATGAGTAATTACACTAAAATTAGTTTTAATGCCAATAAGGGAACAGCTTTATTACTTCAAGCTTTTAAGCAGGGCGTAACAAGTAACATGCAAAACAAGTCTCTCCTTTCTAACAGGTATTTCATCACTTTTTAAAAAGTAACTATACTCCAGACCATTCTTTGCAGGCCTATTCCTACACAGCTTCATGGTAATCTCATTTTTTAAAAAAACCCAAAATACGCATATTCAGCAAGCGTCAGGCTAAGATCACGGAAAAAGAAGGACGCTGTTGCACACCAGGCATATATACAACAGATTTATCTTTTCCACCTCTGCTGATATATCAGTTTTTCTGAGCTTGTGTTTTTCTAAGGGATCAGGAACAAGTCCTCGTTCAATCTGGCATCACACGAAGGCTCTACAGCCGAGATATCGCACGTCGTCTTGAACAGCATCCGGAAGAAATCATTCAGCAAAACAGCCGGCACAGAATAAATCCCTCCTTAAACCGGGGCTCCCCTGCAGTCCAGGGAGATGGAGGGTGAATAAATGTTGCTGAGAGGATACATTGAAACGGTGGCAATACAATTTCAATTCTGGATCAATAGACAAGGAAAGTCAGTTGATTTATCTGTCTGCATCTAACGAACTTAAAAGCTAATGAAAGTAAGTTAAAAACGAAGCAAAATAACGCAAGCAGTTCCTTTTCTGCTTCGCACAATAATTTTTCTAATGCTTATGGAGTAACCTGGGCCACAGAATGCTGTCTGAACTACTAACACATACACGTAACGTTCAACTCCCGAAACCCAGCACTGCAGGGCATCCGGCACGCTGCCAACGGGATAAGGTAGGCAGAAAAAGGAGAAAGTGGGATTTTCTTGACTTTCCACTAGCAATTATTTTTACCCACGGTTCCTATACTTGACACGGGACTCCAACACGTAGCGTTGTGCATTTGGGCTGCGAATCCCCCTGGCCCAGTGCAGGAGCAGGTTCCCGCCCCCCTCTCTCCCTACAGACCTGCGTTTCGCAAACCGGAGGTGCCCAGCTCGTTTTGCTGCGCAGAACGAAGAGGTGGGGACACACGTCTGGAGTTCTCAAGTCCCTTCTGCCAAGCTGCTCTTTCCAAGGGTTTCTTCCGAGCAGACATCACCTGTTGCAACTATTTTATGAGAACGTTCTGGGGAGCATGCAAGCACCCGTGAGGAGCTGGACTCAAACAAACAAATAACCATCAGTGCCTTCTGTAACCGAGTCCTTCACCGGCAAAAGCACAATGTTTTAATTTTAGCAACATTAGGCTGGTAAAGTTGAAGAAGCAAAGCCATGAGTGCCTACCAGTTTGATACACTAATGCGGCCTCCAGCTTTTAATCGTGCAGGAAAAATGACCCCCGCTGCTATTAGCGTAATTCACTGCGGCGAGATAACAAACAATTTGAACGTGCGTCCGTAGTGCTACTCTATCATCATCATTTCAGGATGCTGATGTGATCTTTTAAAAACAACTCTGTCAAACATGCCACACCTGAAAACTAGTCATTGAAATGCTCTATTTGTTAGCTAACGACTAGAAATATTTTCCATGTTGTCCAGCCCCTCCGGTTTAGATTTCCTTTTTCCTCCTTTCTTCCTCCTGTGGCACATTATTGGCATATTCACGGCTTCCTCCTGCTTTGGGCAATAACATTCCAATTATACCATCGGATATACTACACAAAGGAAAAGCGGAATAGGAATGTTATCTGCTTCAGCTTTGCCGCCCTTATCTGAGTGACCTGGGACCAGTCCAATTCCCAGTGCCTCGGCTCCCTCCTATGTATAACGAGGATGCCACTGCTACAACCTACCTCATGAAGGTAGTATTGAAATGTATCAAATTAAGATGCATGAACACTTTAAGAACTACTTACTGGCCATATTTAGGCTATTCTTGGCCATACTTAACTTCTTGCGGAGTCACAGTCACAGTATCATAGAATGGTTTGGGTTGGAAGGGGCCTCAAAGCCCACCCAGTGCCACCCCCTGCCCTGGGCAGGGACACCTCCCACCAGAACAGGTTGCTCCAAGCCCCGTCCAACCTGGCTTTGAACCCCTCCAGGGATGGGGCAGCCACAGCTTCTCTGGGCAACCTGGGCCAGGGGCTCACCACCCTCACAGCAACGGATTTCTTCCCAATATCTCATCTCAATCTCCCCTCTTCCAGTTTAAAACCGTTCCCCCTTGTCCCATGGCTCCCCTCCCTGCTCCAGAGTCCCTCCCCAGCTTTCCTGGAGCCCCTTTAGGGACTGGGAGGGGCTGGAAGGTCTCCCCGGAGCCTTCTCTTCTCCAGGCTGAACGCCCCCCCACCTCTCTCCTCCCAGCAGAGGGGCTCCAGCCCTCCCAGCATCTCCGGGGCCTCCTCTGGCCCCGCTCCAACAGCTCCATGTCCTTGTGCTGTTGGTGCCCCAGCGCTGGAGGCAGCACTGCAGGGGGGTGTCCCAGAGCGGAGCAGAGGGGCAGAATCCCCCCCCCCCTCGCCCTGCTGCCCACGCTGCTGGGGATGCAGCCCAGGCTGCAGGGGGTTTCTGGGCTGCCAGCGCACTTTGCTGGCTCATGTCGAGCTTCTCGTCCACCAACACCCCCAAGTCCTTCTCCTCAGGGCTGCTCTCCAGCCATTCTCCGCCCAGCCTGGATTTGTGCTTGGGATTGTCCCGACCCACGTGCAGGTCCTTGCACTTGGCCCTGTCAAATGAAAGCGTCAGGGATTTCTGAACCGTGGCTGAGGCTCCGTCCAAATAGGAAGGCAGCTGGAGAGGAGGCACCAGAGGGTGCTGATTCTGAGAGCCCAGCACCCACGTGGTATGGACGCTATGGGTTTCACTCTGGACTAGCCCTTACCGTGAACACCCACCAGGGACCAGAGTCCATCTTCCAGTTGAGTTTCATTCCAAAGACATTGAGATCCAAGACTACTCTGAGATGCAATACAATGGGTGAGGAGCAGGCATGGGCGGGAAATTTCATGGGAACTCTCCTGTTGGAAACGCAAACTTTCATGGAGAGGCACCCTCAGAGGACATAGATAATGCAGCAAGTGGAGAACAAGATGGACCTGGCCCGCGGGAAATAGTTATGGGGACAACTGAGGAATCTGGGGCACCAGAGAGTGGGTAATATATACTATTGAAGAAGAAAAGAAAGTCCTCTTTGTAAGGACTTCAGAGAGGATTTTATAGCTTTTACATGTAAATAAATCTTTGATTTCAGCAATAGACACCTACTACAGCAATAGACACCTACTACAACTAAAAAAAGCAAATTACTATTTTGCTAAAAAACCTGTTGGAAAAAAACGTGACCTAGGACATTCAGATCCCTAAACACCTTTAATATTTTAACTGTATACCATGAGAAAAAATATCTCGGAGGTACCAATATGTTTAATTTTGACTTGGGGTATTCAGATAAAACTGTTTACTTGATAAATAATATTTTTCACATAAATTGCTCTTTAACTGATAAAGGTAAATTTAGGAAAGGTAATAAAGACTTTCAAACGTTTTTCTTACTTCTACCTAATGCACTGTTTTCCTAAACTTGAGCTTTTGTACAGGGTATCATTCCTCCTGCTTTGGAAAAGAAGGATTCAACTTGGATCAGGATTAAGACGCTGTGATACTCCAAAGAGTCATAGTCAAAAAACATTGATTTTCTTTTGTATGCTTTCCCTCATAGTATTCAAAAAATACAGCGCTAACCGTTTGCAATGTAATAAGCATGAAATAATAAAACGAGTAAGGCCACGCTATACAACTGTCCTTTACAATTTTGCTTTCTCTCCTTCCCCCCACCCCGACTCCGTGTTTTTACTCGTATCAAATTGTCATCCTTCAACGCTTAATTCATAAATTTATGACAGAAGGGACATCATCCTGTTATTCCCAGTAGCTCCCTGCATGATGCCATAACCAAAGAAAAACACGTTAGCTGGCCCTAATAAGTTCTTACAGGACAAACGGCCACAAGGCTGAAGCTGGTACTTTGTCTCAATAGATCAGTTATAATAAGTGAATTACTTCCTTCCCCTGGAAAAACTAATTAAAAGAAATCTCTCAGACTCCTAATTCTTCTATTAAGAGGTGCTTTGATGCAAAACTGAGAAAGTGAATAAACAGACACGGAAAGAAGAGTGTATTAAACTAATTTCTGCTGTATATAATGAACACACATTTCCTGGATTTCCTAACGACAACCAGCAGCACCTCCATTCATCCGGTGGGAGACACAGACCTCTGTCTCCTTGACGTGACCGTAAAAAGACAACAAAATTTCATATTTCAGAGAAAATTCAAAATTACGTCAATAGTTCTGTAGAAAACTGCACTTCCCGAGGTAGTTTAAAATGCAGAACTGTGTGCGTGTCATCGTGCTAGATAAGGAGATTTGTCAGAAAAAGAAAATCCTGGAGAAATTTAGGGCAACACCTACAAGGAAGCACAACTGAGGCCAGCTGGGCATAAAGCCTACTAACCTTGGAATTCTACAATTAAGACTGCAGGAACCCTCCAGAAGCGCGAAGCACACCTGCCGAGGAAGTGGCCCCAGAAAGGCGGCCTGGCGCCCGCAGGCCTGCCACGGCGCTGTACTACGGAGCAGGGACAACGGGCTCAAGAACTAAGACATACAAGGTTTTTACGCTCTATATTGCAGCGGTTTGTGCGTTATTTGCTATGATTAACTGAAAATCCATTAGCAATGCTTACCATTACACATAAAAGACATTTGGTACCAAAATGGAGAGAGAAATAGTAGAATTTTTGATAATGGTATTTTTCCAGTGACTTTTTTTTTTTTTTTTTACAGCATGTTCACATGGCAACAGTATCTTAGCGGCTCTTTGTTCCACCACTCCACCTGCCCAAAGGAACCTCCAAGTCACCAGCAATTTTCAACCCTGGGCATTTTTTCTATACATTTATACACTGGTCTTATTAAAGCCAACGCTTTTAGTTTCTGTAGTATTTTAACTACTTTTGACTATAATACACAATCAATTACTGATGGGAAAACAAGGCGGTGCTGTCCAGGAGTTGATGTCTGCTGCAATGGAGAGAGTCTCCTCTCCCACCCACCCCTCGCGTGCTGTAGAACTGGCTGCACTTCCATAGATCCAGACACAAAGCCCTGTATGGGCTTTACGGCCCGGACCCCAGAGCCAATTTGCCTCGTTAATCCAGAAAAAAGAGCGGACAGCTTCCCGTGCAGGCCACAAGAGCTGGAGGGACTGAAAGGCTATGACAGACACCAGAACCGGTTCAAGGGAGGTGGCAGAACTAGACTTCCCTCTGGGACATGAAGAGCCATGAGATGGTCTCAACTGCCCATGACGCTGTTGCCTGAAGCCAAGATGAGTCTGAGCGAGCTGCCCAAGGGGACACAGATGACATCCACCACCGTGGCACCATCAGGGGACCCAGCCGGGCTACGTGGAGCACCCAGCTCCAACTGGAGCATCTCCCACTCCTGCTCTGGGAGGTGGGCATTCATCTCAACCTACGGGGAAGCCCCTTCAAGGAGCTAAACTTGGACGTTATTATCATCTTCTTTTCACTACTATAAAACTTCTTGCTGCTTTATCATCCCGAATCAACTAACCACTGTTTCACACAAGCCAAGAATCATAGAATACTTAGGTTGGAAAAGACCTTTGAGAGGATCAAGTCCAACCGTAAATCTCCCTAGATCGTCTCAAAGAAGGGAGAGGGCTGAGGACAAGAACCCAACACAGCTCCTGGAATCGACTTTGTGCCCAGCAGACTTAAAAAAACAAATGCAATTCCCCCATCCTGAGGAACAGACCCTCCCCCAAACAAAAGCAACCATTTTCTTCATAAAATCAAATGGAGATGCTTGCTTACTTATTTCTCCACGCTGAAAATTTTTTGCCTAAAGTAGACTGGCAAAATGTCCTTTTTTTTTTTTTTAATTGCCTTAGCTTAATTTACATCACCACTGGGAATGAGAACTGTTATTTACTCTTCAGTCAATGCATTCTACTTGCAAAAAGCCCACCAAAAATACCTAACAAGCAAGTGCGTAACTAATATCCACTGACTGAGATTTTTAAGCATTCATCTGGTTCTATATTCTAATGTAAAATGGACGCTGACGGGCACTGACTAAATTGTGACTATATAAAGATACTGATAAACACGTTCTGACCGTGAGCCTTGTTTTTTAAAGGAAGTCATAAAACCCATTCCGATAAAGAACACTCCTCCCATTTTCATTTCACGACGAAATGCTTTGGTGTAGAGGAAACAACTTGATTTTTTTTCCTGTCTCCTAAAAACAAGAATTTAAAAAGGCGGGACACCCCCAGTGACGCCCCCGGCACAGCCCCGCCGTTCAGATCAGACACCGGTGTTTCAGGGGAGGATGTAAAGAAAAAAAGCCCCGCGTGCATTTTGATCACGAGACTCACGCTATGAAAAAGGAAAAAACAGATCTCTACCTATCCCTGAGGAGTTTAAAACTAACTACTTTTAAAGAGATTTTGTTACTGGAAAGAAATTCAAACCGTCACTACATATTGCAAAATGATGGATATAACAATCTTAAAACTCTGTAGTAAAGATTTCATTGTTAAAAAAGGTTTAAGTTTTTTATTAATGAGCACTCCTTGAGAAAAGAGAGTCAAAACCCCTAAAACGGAACACACGTATAGAACCCCAGGCAGTAAATACACACGTAAATGCCCCAAAAGAACCCTGTATGGGTTTTCCTCTTCATGTCAATGTTCGTAACTTCAACTTTTACGTGGAACAAAAATCTCTCCAGAACAGCAGCGCCTGCAACGGTACGTTGTGATTTGACTTTAGTAATAACAGGAAAGTAATAATTTTATTTCAAAAGCAAATGTGCTATGTTTGAGCAAAGCTCTTTATGGAATATTTACTAATAGAAATACCACATATTTTCAGAAAGTGTTCTTTTTGACAGCAGGCATTTGCATATTTGAGGAGTTAAGCAAGACTGCTCCCTCCGGCTGAAGTTTCACTGGGACTCTGCCAATACCTGGTTTTATCGCCGTGAGCAGATCCCTTCCCCCTGCCTTCATGCCCACTCTGCCCAGTGCTTTTCCCAGTGCCGCCCAGTGCTCACCCCGCTTTTGCACACCCAGGGCCACAGTTCTGCCCGTTCTGCGAATGCTACGAATAACTAACAAGAAGAGTTTCAACCAGCCCGATTTAGGACTAAATCACTGCTGCGACGGCAGAGCGGTACCAATACACCGGTACCAGGACCAAACCACGCTACTCGACTATTTAAGGATGTATTTTCTAAGAAACACCACAGGGTAATCGCTCGCTTTCTCTCTTCTCTCAGTAACAGCCTCAACTGCAATAAATTAACCCATCCTTGAGGTGAGGTTGCTAATCCACAAGCTGCAATTCCTCCTACCGTCCCACGCTCCTTCTTGTAAATAACCTTGATAACCCGTGATTTTAAACTGAACTATCTTATTTAAATGACCACAACACTCCTCAAAGTTTCCTCTGGATAAAAAGTGCGTCTTCCCATTGAGGCTATCTGCTGACGCGTGACATCCACAGGTGCCTGCAGTAGGCGGGATTTATCCGAATGTGAGCCTCCAGAGCTGGTTTTCTCCGAGAAATAACTTGGAAATGAAAAATAATTTCCCTCTGTATGGGGGCTGTTGCCATGTTGAACAACTCCGCAGCAACAACTCTGGCAAGCTGAAGTTCCAGCAGATGAGACTGAACAAGCTGTTTGTATGTCAAAATAGTACTCATTTCTGCTAACCTCTCCAACATCGACTTACTTAACTACTTGTTTCTCATATGGATTTACTGCAATCTATTTTTCTTTCATCTAGGTTGACAAATACAATGATTATTTTTTTAAGGGAGAGAAGATGCCAAGCAACACCTCCCCCCTTTCCCCTTTCAGGCTGTAACCACGTGTACAGCAACACTACTAGATGTGGTATTGGGGGTTTTTATATTAATTCCCACGTCATTTCTCTGTTAAGACCATATGCTTACCACTTCCAGCCTACCCCAGCCCCACTGCTTCCACAGAAACTACAGGAAGTATCAATCAGGATGTTTGGGAATTCATACAAAGGACACCCAAGCCAATCTTAGGAACTCTTACTTAAGATATTATACTCTCTATTTTTAAAGAGCTGGGTAATGTTCTTTTGCTTCTTCGTATTTCTAATTCTAAGAGAAACAGTAAACCCCATCTGCATTTTTAAAATATAGCTTCTTTCACTAGCGGAGAGCCTGGGAAGGACAGCACGCAAGAGCTGAGGTTATTCCCTACACGCACACAAGTGAAGTCTACAGCAACACATGCAACACTTCAAATGTGGATCGCTCCGGTCACTGACCGCTGTTAAAAACTCCCAACCGGCGAGATTAAAAAGGAGTTATATGTAAAACGGTGCTGAAGAAGAGAACGAGGGGGGACCCTGGCTCTAGTCGCAGGGTGAACCAGCCGTCGCTGAGACTCAGCAGCCCCCATGAGCTCTGTGACTTGGACGCAGAAAAGCAGACCCAGGTACGACTTTTCTCCTCCTCCTCCTCATTTTCCTTTAGCACCTTCAGCAATAACGTGCCCACAGGAAAACCATGCAGAATCCATTCGTCTTTGGCTCCACAATTACTACGTTATTTGGGGGGGGGGTGGGGGAATAGCGGGGAAACAATCAAAGAAAGAAGAAAATACCACACCAGGATATTTCCAGTGCAGTGAGAACTGTGACAATTTGCAGCTAGTTTCAGTACTGAATGCACATTTTAAAAAAATAAATTCAGATTTATTTGTTAGATTGATTTGGTTTCCTCGTGGTATAAACCCCATAAGCTTATTTAGGTTATCCTGGCAAGACTGCTGGAAAAATACGCGACATCAGAAGCAAAGAGACTCTCTTCCTAGATTCAGATATTCGGTTGTACAAATCTAATTACACATGCAGCCAAACTGCAAACCAATCCTTCTTCTTTTTCTCCAAATGGCATTCAGCTGTCTCTGATATTACTGTATAATTTAGCAACTTTGAAATATAAGCAACCAATTAAGGCCATATCCACACGTTTGTTCCCCCCTCTGGTGCGAGACTGACAAAATCTGATCTTTTCCTTTACAACCTGAGGCTCGGATCAATTACAAATTAAGGCTACTTCTGTCAATCTTCACAGCCCTGGTTATGAATAATAAAGGCAGAGGAAGGGCCTTCAGTAGTGGCGACAGGTATCAAGCTAAAGTGACTCCTGCCATTATACTCTTCATCTAAACAACAAACAAAACCCACTAAAACCAAACACCCATCGGGATACAATGAATGCATCCTAGACTGCTGATGGTCTTCACCCGGATTATTTTTATTTTCACCTCTAACACGGTCAGAGGAACAAGCAACCGCCGCTCAACAGCTGTAGCCCGTCACACTGAATACTCTCGTGTTTGCTCGACAGCCTTTCGGAGCTTGGGCTCCCGGTACCAACCACCGCTGTCAAGGCAGTAGCTAGTGAGGTAGGAGCCGAGCTGATAGCAACAACAATTATATAAAATATAAGAGGATAAACAGAAAACGAAATTGGTGGATTTGGTAAGTGATATTACAGTAAGGGTATTTGCTTTTATTAGCCCTTCTGGTGGCAAAGAGACTTTTATTGGCCCGAGAAACTCTACTGGGAATTCAGGATGACCCAGAAGAGATGAGATACAACTGGGACTCAAAGCCTTTGATCCTGTTTCACAGTTGGTGTACAGACACATTCTAGATCATTCCGCTTTTGCCATGGTACAATAAATACAGAATAAGTACAGGTGAAGGGCAGAAAACATGTATTAATATCTGTTAAATGTTTCTCAAAACACTGTGAAGCTTTTCGCCACTACCACCTAATATATATACTACTGACATACTACCACCGCTTTTTGCTGCCTCCACCTAATATTCCTTATGTATCATTCCTCTTTACAATATAATTTCTTTAAACCCAAGTACCTTCTAACCATTAACTTCACTCATGAAAACTAAAAAGGTGACGCAGTCCAAGTGTTTCAAAGGAAAACGGCGTAAGCAGCAATCCCGGGAACCCGTATTTGCGCCGAGCAGACTTTCAAATTTCAGCCACGGCGCCCACGACCCGATGGAACACCTTCGCGAGGCTTCGCATTTCTTTGCCAACTCAACTGTGAATACAGCCATAAAACAAGAAATGAAAACTAATAAGCGCAATCAAAGCATCCTATCAATTTTGTTATGCCTTCCTGCAATTCACCACGCACTGGCAAACATTAATCTATTACTAATTTAATCTAAATTAGAGCAATTTATTTAAAGCGCATGCCAACTTTAAACATGAACAGTCTATTGAACGCAGAATATGAGAACTGTTCAGGTCCCGGTTTCATGAACTTAAAATTCAGGAAGTTTGTGATCTGGTGTAGCTTAGTTTAATCAGCTGGACTTCTCAATAAGACTATATATAAGCGGGGGCCATAAAGAGGGAATAAATAAATAAAGGTAATTTTTTAAACAGGGCTTGAGTCAAGAAATGTAACTAACTGAATTAAACAGCTTTCTGGCAACTCTGAACATCCATACAGTCACGAGAAACATAAATGCTGACTTTCACTACGGAAGACTAGCTAAGTAATGTAAATTAAAATCAAAATTAAAATGAAAAAAGTCTTTCAGCATTAAAGAGGAGAACATACTGTTATGTTTACAGAAAATCAGCAACGAAGTGTACACAACCAGTAACAAAATAGAGCTTGGCTTTGGTTTTACAAAACACTGTTTAAAGTCAGTTTGCAATTTCAGATGCTGTTTATGTTCCTAAAACACAACTTTCCAAGGGAGGCTCACAAGCTGTTCATCTCCCGTTCTGAGGGAGCCATTCCGACATTCTAACTCAGTGACTGAGGCAGCAAGTTTAGAAAACCTTTTGCCTACTTTAAACACAAGCAATGCCATCATTTTTTATAAGCTTCACCGCACAACCAGTATTGCGGCCGTATTTGTTACGTTCATTGCTTTTAGAGTTTTCGCAGAATTGTAGGATCTACAGCATCCGAGAACTCTTCCATTTAAAAAGATGAGCATTTCTGCGTGCAAATCTTTTGGTAGACGTGAATCCGCGTGTGCGCACAGAAGGGCGGAGAGCTCAGGTGCCGGGACAGCGGTGTACGAGGAAACGACTTGGATTTTGTCATACAATAACTGCTGCGAATAGTCTATTTTAAATGGCATATATCATATAGAAGATATTTGGCTCAAATATCACAGTCCCATAACCTTCCGTACTGTTTTCTAAATTTAAGGGACAACTTTTGACATAAACTGTGATAGACACTGTACGAACATCCTGTTTTAACGTGGCGAGCGGGTGCTTACATTAAGCAAAGCCACTGAGTCTGTTGAGCAAAAAATCCAGGTGGCCCTATGTTGAGATACGATAGATGAAAGCGGGGAGACTTCTCGAGGGCAGAGGAAACTCCCCTACTAGTCTTCTCTCTAAGATCCCCACGGTGGTGGATTCTCCACCCTCCCCAGGAGAGCAGCCGGGATCTCTCCCATCTCACCAGGCTGTGGGGCCCAGCAGCGCCAGGCGCCCTTGCACAGACCTGCTCTCAGGGCGCACCGCGACGTCCTGCTCCCCCGAGAGCCACCCTTCCTTTATTGCCAGAACTTTTTCCTCTTTACAGAAAATTGGAATTCTTGGCTGCAAGGGTTTGCAGCCTTACTATTCCGTTTTCATCTACAAATCATGTCTTCTCTGGTGGAGACTGAGACTTTTGAAAGCCACTCAGGTAAACCACGGGGACCTCTTCCGATTTTCCTTGCATTAAGACAAGTAAAATTGTATTAGACAAAACAAATACAAAGACACTTTTGTTTGAGCGAAGAAACAGAACAGTCTTCAGGAAGAACACCCAGCAGAGTCCTCCTCTTTTAGTCAATGGACTGGTTTTTCATCTTGCTCTGACATTTCATCCACAATACCCTGCATTTTTTTCACGTTTCAGACAACTCCATAGAATTCCGTGGACTGAGAAAAATATTCACGGCATTACTTTGACAACACCACTATGTTCTTGATTCACAGTACGTGACTGCATACAAAACGCTCTTAAAAATCACCTCTCTAAGATGTGAGAGGGCCTGAGAGTTGACATTTGACATCCGTGAAATCATCCAAAATAGGTCCTGAAATAACGTGTGAGTTGTCTGCCTCCGGGCTTGAACCAGACCAAGGGCAGAAGTTAAATTTATGTAAATTTTTACATATGGAAAATACCCAAAAGTGCAACTGAGTTTTTCAAATCAGAGCACAAGCCTGTTAGTGCCAACTTTTGGATTTCTTTCCGCAGAAGCCGAAATTTGTCAAAAAGAAATCATATTTGCCTCCTACAACAGAATAATGGAACTTACAGATATGGGAAACACAGAGTATTTCATATCTCTTGATTTAACTACGGCTTTTGACACTGCCTCGCATGACATTTTCAAAACCAAGCAAATACGTTCCAGACGAGGCTACTACAAGAGTGGATTCATAACGGGCTGGAAAATCACACTCAGAATAATTCTCAGTGCTTTGGTATCAGAAGGAAAGGGGATATTGAACTGGGGTGTACAGGAAGGTATGCTGAGTTCCGTACGATTCAATATATTTTTTTAAACAACCCAGATGGTGGGGTAGAGCAAATGTCCATAAGGTTTAAATGAATGCAAAGTTGGGGGGCTGCAAGCGCCCCAAGGGGTGCATTTAGAATTTCAGAGCATGTTGTCAAAGTGGAGCCACAGCCTGCAAAAAGCCACGGTTCGGCACTCTGCAAGTTAAGCACAAAGGGTCCAAGGTTTGCCTAACAAGAAATTGGAAATCCAATTACAGCTGGAATTTTTTTTTTTGATGGGCGTCAGTCTAGGGGAGCTGAAATAGCTTCTGCGAGTGGAATGTGACCCACTGGGATCTCCGCGTCTGTGTCAGCCTGAAGTAACCTCAAACAATCGAATACCGCTCACGGTACAGAAATGCCAGATTTTCGGCACAGTCTTAGCTGAAATGGGCTGACTCCAAAACACCTTGAGTGGACTTCTGATGTTCTTCTCCCCCCTGCGCGTCAGGGACGCCCCCACCATGCCTTGCCCTGCTCTACCAGGACTCCTGGCCCAGGCTTGAGACAGCTCATGGCCAAACGCTGGCAGAGAAGTATCAACATAAAATGGAATTACTCATGCAGCAACGGTCTTGGACAGAATTCAATTACACAATAGCACCAATTTAGGTCAATAAATGATGTCTTTAAAACTCTCTCCGAATTAGGATTCATATAAGGCAGTGGAGGAATTAATATCACACAGTGCAACTGAAATGGTGTTATACTTTAATCAAATTTGGTTTGTAATGTCAAACTGTGCCGAAATACCAGACATTTATGTTTCTCCTAAGGAGATCAGCAGGGAAATGCATACCACAAAATTGTCATAATTTGACTATTACATTAATATTACATACAAAGAGATAAATGGGGTCCATTCACACCTCTCAGACCGACAGTTTTTCTGAATCATGGAACACTAGTAGTTAGGAGGGATCTCAGGAGTTCACCTGCACAACCCAGAGCCACCAGGCGCTCAGGGCCTTGTCTAGGTGTGTCTTGACTATCTCCAAGAGCAGATTTCACAACCTCCCTGAGCAGCCTGTTCTGACTGCAACTACCCTGACTGTGAAACTCTTTTATCTGATTGGAAATTTCCTTTTTGCAGTCTTTTCCTGTTTCCTCCACTTGCTCTATGCCCTCCATCACCTGGTTGAGCAGTAAGATGTTGTTAGGTTTCCATCCTTCAGGATTAATCAAACTCATTTCTCTCAGAGTCACATCTGAGTACACCTCAGTACATCCCGTGCTCCCTAATTATCTTGGTGGTTCTCCACTGGGGCTCCAGTATGCCAATGTCTTTTGTGTGTTGGGAAGCTTAAAACCGCCCTAATGTGGTCTCACCACCGCCAAGAAGGGGGAAACAATCACATCCCTTGACCTCCTGCCTATCCCATCAAATTCTTTTCTGCAAAGCTGCTCTCTTCGTTGGCGGCCAGCCCCTGCCACTGTGTGGAGTCACTCTGGCTCCACGTTCGTCAGGGCTGAACCCTGAGGTTCCCACCAGCCCACTCCTCCAGCCTGGCGGGTCCCTCTCTCTGCCCGTCCGTCTGCTGCTCCTCCCAGTCGGGTACAACCTGCAAACCTGCTGCGTGTGACCTCTGTCCCTTCACCCAGGGCGTGGATGAAGATATGAAACCCTCTCTTTCCTGGGTAATGCCGGTCATTGCCTGAGCTGCCGATTCGTCTCCCTCCCGTTCACCATGATGCTGGATGCCTGCTGGGCCAGCCGGCGCTCCACACGCCCCACCAGCCACCCGTCTGGTCTGTACTTCCCCAGTTCAGCTGCAGGGATACTACTGGAGATAGTGTCAAAGGCCTTGCTAAAGGCAAAGTAAACAATATTCACTTCTCTCCTTTCCTCTCGACCACAGGGCCAACCATTTACTCTTAGAAGGCTACTGGGACAGTTGGGCACAATTTGCCCTTGGTAAATCCATGCCAGATTTTCCCAGTCATCATCATCTCTTTCATGTACCCAGAACACGGCTTCCAGGGGGATCTACTCCATAACCTTCCCTGAAATGGTTCCAGCTCCAGCTGAGCTTTGTCTTTCCTAGTTCCATCCCCACACATCCAGACAATATTCCTCACTTTTCTGCCTTTGCTTCCAACTTCCGTTTACTTTCTTTTTGTGTTTGAGCTCAGTTAGGAGCTCCTTCTTTATCCCTTCTCGTCTTCTCGACACGCATGCTCAAACTCCTGCACTTTGGAATAAACCATTCTTGCGCTTCAAGAAGACTGTCCTTCAGGATCAACTGGTTTGCCTCTTGCCCATCAACACAATCTCCCATGGGAACCTGCCAGAAAGATCCCTGCACAAGTCAAAATCTCCTGTCGCGAAGTCCAAGGCTGCAATTCTGCTAGCTGTTTTGCTCAGTTCTCCTAGAAGTCTAAATTCAAGCATCTCATGATCACTGCTGCCAAGGCTGCTCTGACCTTTGAGTCTCTGATCAGTCCGGTTTTGTTCCTGAATTGCAGGTCCAACACACCACCTCCCCTAGTCATCCCGACACATACAACCTGTGTCAAGAAATTCTCTTCAGCCTACTCCAGAAACCCAGTATATTACCTGCCACACCACCAAGCTGCCATTCCAGCACACACCCGATGGTTAAAAAAGCCACATAAATACCAGGGTGTGCAAACTCCAGTTGTGCAAAGAAGGCTTCGTCTACTTCTTCCCCGTGATTAGCTGGTCTCTAGCAGACATGGACTGCAATGATGCCCTTCCATCTGTGATCCTTAGGCATAAGCTCTCAGCTGGCTCATCCCCCTCTCCAAGGCAAAGCTGCGTGCATTTGAGTCACCCTGCAGCGTACGGCACAACCCTCTTCCTGGCTTCCCCATCTCATCCTTCTAAAAGAGTCTGCATCCATCCCTTGGAACTATCCTGAAACACCCCTGCAATCCCAAGGGCCTCACACACAGACACACATACACACAGACTTCTAATTCCTCCTCCTTGTTTCCCATGTTGGTAACATTTATTCACACGCAGGACATCCTTTCTTGGATATAAACTACTTTTCACAAAAAATTTGAGTTCAATGAAATGGACAGTTCCACTACAAAAAAATCCTGACTGCTGAATACCAGCAGCGTCTTCAATTCATTCACTCCAGGAGCTCACTCCTCATACACCTCACAAGGATGGCACAGAGCAGCAAACGTTAACTTTTGCAGTATAAAAGTACAAAAATCACACAGTCTACTACACTTACTTTGGAATTCTGAAGGTGATACAGTGCATCTCAAATAATGTTTTGAAATTGTTCTTTAAATAACGTGGCATATTTGTTTACAGTCTACGATTTTTCTTTAAACAGCATTTAATATATTTTTTTTTGCTGCCTGAGTACTTGTCAAATGCCTATCACATAGGGGTGACAGGGAACCATCTGCCTCCCCGGCAAAGGCACCTCCTTTTACTCATCACCACCTGTTCTTTTTTCAGTCCCCAAATGGCAATCCCGCGACACGCCAGATCCACTGGCAAAGGCCAGGTTACAGGGCCTGGCTCAGTTCTTCAGCCCTGTCCCTAGCATTTCACCTCCACAAAGAAAACCTAAACGTACCCATTACTGAGGTTTTCACAGACCACACAAAATAAGGGTGGAAGAACAACGACAAGAAATAGCTTTGCTGTAATTAGTCGTCCTGGTATGTCTGATCCATAATTGAGATGGTCAGAGGCTGACCCATCAGGATCTAATTGTAAGTAAGAAAGGCTGGGGCCGGGTAAAAAAGGAGGGGGAGAGAATTTGAGATGGTTGAGAAAGTCATTCCCAAGGCAGGACTAAGGTTCTTCCTTCTCACTGGGATTGGCAGGAGTCCTCCGTAATGGCATCTGCAGGACCTAAGAAAAGCCCGTCTGTCGCTTAATGAATGAGGCAGAGAGAGGAGCACTGAGACCGCAAACGCTGGCAGAGGGCAAATGCAGGGGAATGCAGCCACCGAGGTACTCCCCTTTCCGCAGGTACTTCTTAAATTCCCCCTAAGAGGCAGACCAGGCAGCGGAGCCCAACTCCACTGAAATTCCCAAAGGTGTCTCGTCTCCCGGGGAAGGACACCATCTGAGAGACAGCGACAGGATTTCCAATCTCAACGTCTTCTGAAAGCAGATGCGATGCTTTCCAACCCTCCTGCAAAACTCTGCGCCCGGGGAGTACAGGGGATACTGGTGGAAGAGTATTTTGCTCAGACCACTTACCCGAACCCTACTCCTTCTCCTCCCTCTTTCAACCTTCTCAATTACAAACAGTTGTCCTAAAATCTCTTCTCTCCATGCCACCATTCCCTTCTATATATTGCAGAAAATGCAAAAGTTATGGAATCCGTACAGCCAATCCATTTCCAAGTACAGTCGTCTTTTCTAAACTTATTAACGGAGACTTACAGAATTTGAAAATAAAAAACCCACTCCAATAAGCCTTCAAATTGCCCTTTTTTAGCTAGTAAATTCTTTGCTTTAATATTTTCCACAAATTGCTTTCACATCTGTCGCAAGCTTTTCAGAATTAACCTCAAATAAGCCCAACCCAAAAGAAACTTAAGTCTGATCAACAATTATATGAAGCTTATTCTAGCAGATGAGAGTCTGCATTTACGCTGGTGCGCGTGGCTACACACAACACACGCTCACACACATTCACGCACCAAAACCGTCAGTGTGCAGAAGACGAGGTGGATCACCAAACTGCCGCCTCCTGCGACGGCAGAAATCAATGTCCAAATACAGGCGGCTTTTGTCGTAGCAGATAATCACTTTGCACACTTTACGCCTGTTGTATTTAAAAATCATGCTACCTTCTAAGACCGAAGAAAAGACAGCTGTGGTATTTTACCTTCAGAGCACTCAAACACCTTTAGAGTAGACCTCAATAGAGCTATGGGTAAGGCAGCAATGTTCTAGGCGGCAAAACCCAACGTACTGGAGGAATTCCGTATGAAGGGTTTACACTGAACCAAATTAATGTACAAACGAGACAACTAAGCTCTGATCTAATATTCAAAGTGCAAACAGTTTTAGTGGTTTATTTCTATTTAACCTTTCTCAGCATATCTCCCTTAAAGTCTGAGCAACTCGCCCTTTTCCAGCTACTCAAACTCATCTTGATGGCAGCCAACTACCCCTTCCTCACTGTCGGCTCTACCACAATCAGTGCTGGAAGTCCATCGACAGATGCCCACAAAATAGTCTTGCTCCATTTCTTCAACACTGGCCCAGTAAAGACTTGTGGCCTGTCTGAGGAACTGCATAAGGCTTCTACTTTCCCACAGAGATTTAATTTATTAAGGATCAATTTGATATGTTAAGCAAAAGGGCTAAAGGGAAATAGTTTGTAAATAGCCAGATGTTTGCCAGTTCCATTTAGGAAGGAGAAAGCAGAGAACAGCAAGGGAAGGGAGAAAGCGCTAACTGGCAAGTACAACTTTGATGAGCACCTCAATCAACGTTTATTTACTGAAATTACTTTTCAAATTGGCAAAGTAGGTATTTCTCATCATCAGGTATGAATTTAAAAAAAACCTCACCTTTCTGTATTAATGACCGAAGTGTTCAGAATAGTCAAACTGGTCAAATTATGTTTTTAATTTTCATATCAAGGTACCTGCCATGAAAGAACAACTATATACGATACCTTCACCCTCTTTCCCTGAATATTGTTTCCTTCCTTGCCATTCATGTATTGTGAGAGGGTATTAAAATAAGATAACAAATACCTGTATTTTCTCCGACTGCGTATATTATATCAGTTTTCATATATCACAACTGAGTAAGACACAGCACAGTCATTCCTAGTCGCACTACTTGTTACACCACTACTCAACAACAACAAAAAATACGATGCACTTTCAGTGAGGTACCGCGTGGTTATCTCTACTGTCGGAAAACAACTAAAATGCATCAGTGTTACACAGGGAGTGCATTGTTAAAAACACTGCAGGCCATGTAACAGAACGATATGACTTCGGGGGTGTATCTTTACACCCGAAATGAGACTCCACCAACACTTCATCCACAATCCTTTGGCAGCATGCAAAAGAAAAAGGACAGCATTATACGGCAAAGTCCTTCAGCAGAAGAGGACAGGTTGCCAGAGCAGAACAGGAAGGAGAAACCACTGGGCAACCAGCAGGGAGGGAAAGGAAGAAGAGTGAGACCACAGGAACTAAAATAACACCAGTAACAGTAATTTATATACCACTCCTGGGAACTGGGTGAAAGTACAAACTTAAGCAGGGCTTCAAACCCCAAGTACGTTAATTATTCAGTATTTTTAAAATGTGGAAAATATGGAACAATGCTTCCACTTGGAAGATTTGGAAACTACTCAGGTGATTCATGCATATAGGACAAATAATTTTACTTTTAATAATTTTTCTGGCAACCTGGTAAGAGTAGGCCGTTGCTGGATCCAGGCGCCTAACGCTACTGGGAGGTTGGAATCCCACGGCTCTATAGTATCCAAGCTACTGAATCCAGTAGAGGGCACCTTTCATTCCCCAAATAATTGTGGAACGTACATGCATCTCTTCGGGCAGCAATGGCACATACCCATATCCCAACGAGAATTCAGAAGTTACAAGTGCACAACTACTCTACAAACAGAAAAGAAACGGAAAATCTCTCTCTCTATGGCACGCTCGTAACAGTTTGTATGCTGAACGTCAAAACCAGGTCTAGAAGATTCACACCTGTTAAAATTCCAAGCGTGAAGTTACATCATGCCTCTGACTTAGAGAAGACTGTTTCTCCTAAATCCTTTCCATCCAAATACAAAAGAAATTAGAATTTTGAAACAATGTCAAGCAATAACCCAAAAAGCCAGGCAACACAAAAGCCCCCGAGAGTGCAAAATTAATATTTTCTTGTCTGACTTGTCTCTCCCATCATCCCCTTTACTATTAATTTTCTTCCTTGTGCTCTTAGAAATTATTTTTAAGAACTGTGTGACCTGAAAGAGCAAAACAAGCTGATGCCTTAGCAACGGTATTTGTACTGCCTTTTTCCTGGAAGACACCAAGGCTTTAATCGTAACAGCAATTACTCTCTTTTAACATCCAAAATATGCAATGCAGGAGATTGCAAAAAGGTGAGCACTGTTAGTAATTCCACTAACTGGAGCACAATAACAGTATTTATCTTAAAACTGTCGCTCTAACTCAAAAATTTTTTACAGCCACAGTTTGCAGAAATGACAAAGCTTGCTACTTTTTAAACTAATAACAGAAAAAAGCTTCTGACACTGGAATGACTTCGGTGTAAAATACTTCATTTGTGGTGTGCTCCATAAGCACTTATTTTTCAGTTTGATAATTTCAGTGATGGTTTTCATTTCGGCTATCCTGTTATTTTTTTTTAAATCTCAGCATGCAACAGTATTTTCAGGTTTCTGGCTATGGTTTATTATTGCACTAAATATTTAAAAAATATTTTCCAAAATGCAAGGAATACAATAGATTTCCTGAAATTCTCCCAAGTAACTTGAAGGGTGCAGCAGATGACACTGAATCACTCATATGATTTAAACACACCCCCCCCAACTCTATCTGAGTTACAGCTGCGGAAAAGGGACCTGTGGAACAGGTCCCGTGAAATTGTCCCTCCGCGTCTTTTGGCAGCACTCTACTGTGACAATTTATCTTACCGAGGTCAAGTATTATCAGCTGGGCTCCAGCCTGCGCATTTCCAACATCATTTTCTGCAATGCACTGATAGAATCCTTCATCTGATTTCACCAGACCCAAAACTTGCAGATTATGTTCTTTCTGAAGAACAAAGGAAAAACGCAACGCTTAAAAATGGGTTGCAATTGCAAAAACAACAGCGTTATTATGGCACATTACTATGACAGGAGAAACTTCTGAACACTAACACGGAAAAGTATATTTGGAGTTCCCGTCAGATTTCATCTCTCTCGCACTGAATTCTCAAATTACATGGTACCAAAAAGCAGCAGAAGCTCTTACTAATGGCTATCATTTTCTAGCATCGCATATCACTGGCAAGTCGTAACATTTCCACAGCCACTTTTATGATATTTTAAGCACCGCATATAACTGCGTGGCTGCCTGTTACACCCTACAACCTCAGGGATACCCAATTATACAACAATTACGTTCTCAACTATGTCTCAATAATGACTTTCACTACATCTAAAATTTCCCTCCAGAAGTACCGCTCTGCCAAAATTCATGATCCACAACTCAGCTATATTTATATTTAAACTCCTGTTTGAAATTGTGATTTTATAGAATCATGGAACAGTTTGGGTTGCAAGGGACCTTTAAAGGCCATCTAGTCCAACCCTCTGCAATGGGCAGGGACATCTTCAACTCCATTGGATCACTCTGAGCCCCATCCAACCTGACCCTCGATGTTTCCAGGGATGGGGCATTTTCACTGATCACAGACGACTGCAGAAAACACAGTCAGTCGGCGTTCACAGGTTCAACCAACAAAGTGGGGATTTGTCATTGTGTGCACGCGCGTGTGTTTGTCTCTCATGGAAAATCTAAATTATAAAAAAATAGATTCATACAATATAAGCAACATGCCTTAGCGTTTCAGTAAAATGACTGAATACTGAGCATTTAAGGTTTCAAAAACCATTTCTCTTCCAGGCCCAAAAGATCAATAGTATGCAACCAGGAAGCGGGTCCTATAGAAGAACCTAGCTTTCAGGCCTATGTGTTAGAGGACCAACAGACAGGTCAACAGCTTAAAAAATCTGCAGAACAGACAATATACTTACAACGATTTTGAAGTAGTCACTTGGGATCACCATGTCTCCATTCTTGACCCATTTCACAGTTGGAGTAGGTTTTCCAGTCACCTCACACTCAAACACGATGTCCATAGATTCATGAGCATAAATATTTGCAGGCCGCTTCAGGAATTCAGGAGGAACTTCAAATAA
Organism: Sterna hirundo; assembly: GCA_009819605.1. Classification (NCBI taxonomy): domain Eukaryota; kingdom Metazoa; phylum Chordata; class Aves; order Charadriiformes; family Laridae; genus Sterna; species Sterna hirundo. The sequence goes on from CM020445.1 coordinate 23,133,573, forward strand.
AATGGAGGAAAGACAAAAGATGGTGTCAGCGTCCACAAAAACACGTCAGTTGTGCTCCTACCCAAAACTACAGGAAGATTCAACACAGAAAGATGGTTCCTAGCACAAACAGTAGCAATGTTGGCAGAAATTTTCAGATCGGGGTTCGACGGAAGCTGACACAAACAGCGTTATTTCAAAATTACGTTTGGGTCAGTTAAACGGCCAGCCATTTTAATTTGAAATGACCTCCTGAGAACACACGAAAGAAGAAATCGAACCGAGATGTATAAAGTGTAAAGTTAAAAGGTTATTTTAAAAGCAAGAGACAGAGATGCCATTCGGAAAAAATTATTTACGTGGCTGAAGGACACATTGCAGTCGCTTATCTGCCGCAGGCATGTTGCTGCATGCTAAAGAGCCCCCAGCAGGCAGTGGATTCAGACATCATTCACACTCTTCCTTCAGAAACTCACAATTCATCTGAGCAGATCATTTAGTGCTCCATTGTGCGACAGTTTTACTCCCCTTTCCCAAATCAAGAAGCTTGTGGGATAAGCTCCCAGCCAGACAATCAAAGTTACACAAAAGCCTTCACCCCCTCCTGCAGCAAAGCTTCTTCATTTGCGAAATGGAAAGATTCTAAGTTAGATTTGAAGAAAGAAAAAAAAAAAAATCAGGCCACGCTGAAAATGGCTGGCTGTAACTTGTTCGGTAATCTGCACGTCGGAGCCCAGCGAGCCCAGCTGGGGCTCCTCCAACGCTCCGTAAGGGGACGGCAGCAGTAATTTATTTATTCCGGTAAAATCCTTCAGTTGATACACCAGAGATTTTTCAGGGAGTTTTTTTGAACTCAATACTTAAGTCAGGAGGTAAACAAAGGCTAAAAATTACATTAAAAGTTACTTCTAGAAAGGAAGGGATACAAAAGTAAGATGAAGTTTCCTAGGGCGCCATTGCCTTCTGTTTCCGCGCAGAAGTTCAGCTACCAAACAGATAGTGCTGTATCACCCAAAGACGTTCCCCTCTGGTTTGCGGAAGCGCAAGAAACGTATGTGCAGGACTACATGCATCCCTTGTATCACACCGACGATGCATTACAGATACGGATGACCAAAGATGGTTCTTGCGGAAGACAGTAAACCAGACGGGTTCTTCACATTTAAGACACGTACCAAAGTCCCTGGGCCTTGGCTGACTTTTTACATGGCCTTATGTACTCAGAGTTAAGACTGATTAAATTAAAGATATTTAAAATCCATAGAAATTCAACGATACTGAATTTTTTGGTAATACAAGCCCCAAAGTCTCCAACGCGCAGACATGTTAAAAACCTTCTTGGAACAAATGTGCCACCAAGAAGCATCCAGCGGCGTACGAGGGCTCGCAGCTCCTTTGGCTTCGTGGCAGAAAGAGCTGCTGTTACATACACAATTTGAGTATCATCTCTTATATGAAGAACATTCACCTATTTATTTGTTTTTACTTCACTCGCAGACATAAGGGTGATTTGCTTACTTATGCTGGCAGATCTGATTGTTCCGAGTTCCAGGAAAGTCAAAAGTGGCCTTCTGCCCTTTAATATTTATCAAAGAAAGTCAATATGGAAGGGCTGCAGAGATTAGGCAAACATTTCACACGCTTCACCTATCAATGGGATTTATTTCATGCTAGGGAATAAGGAATACTAGATCATGTTTTACTTCTTCCTATGTAATGATCGTAAAGGTTTGTAGGTGGATTTAATACTTTTAAAAATAGATAGCTGGAGACAAGCAGTTCTCCAAAATAACCTCAAGTTTTGCATTATAAATGAAGTAAGAGAACATTAACATATGGAAATATTTATTTCTAGAGTAAGAAGATGGCTTAACTCTCAGATGAACACGTTAAACCTATAGCAGAAACCAGATAAAGATGCACATATACATTCACTGCTCAAACCCTCTCACATAGGAGCCAAAATCTAGATGGGGCTGAATCCAGTTGCCTATGACTTCAGACATCCATTTCATATAATCACTTCCATACATTTACCAAAAGCGCCATAAACTCCACCTTAAAATGATTTAGATATGTTTGTACTTACCATCTGTATCAGACGGCTGTTATAACCGTACATAACTCTGACATTCGAAAACTGTCTTCTGAATTTATTTCTGGCCAAATTACTTATTCTTTATGAAAGCAGTGCCTTTTATTTGAAACTTTCATTCTTCCCTGGCATTTATCCTTGGCATTTTTATTTCTTGTGAGCTGCACTATTTCTTCCACTCCCTTGCCACGTCCTAGCCTTTATTTTGGCAGGCTCAACAAGGCGTGTTTGCTTAGCGCTGGTCGGACAAGTCACCCACTGCCTCCTCGCAGCCCCTCTCTATGTGCTCTAGTTTGAATTAATCTTTGGAGCCCGCCGAGTTTCAATTATTTGCATGCAATTTCAGATGGGTCTCCCCAGTGACTTGAAAAACGGCACAAATACAGCGTTATCACCGCAGCAAATATCCTGCCCAATTCATTCTACCTTTCCTAGATGCATCATACTGATGTCAGCCTGTGACAGATCATCGCTCTCTCATCGTTAGCCATTTTTAAATAATGAGTAATTTTGTCCCAGTCTGCTTGATCAATAGTTTCTGTTCTCATTTCCTTTCAATCTCTATATCTATACAGAGAGAGACGCATTGATTCTTGAAGTGCTTACATAGTTGAAGAAAAAAGGGGACATAAAAATTGGAAACACGAAAAGTTTGGTTTTCCATGAATCTACAGTTATCCTGTTTTCATAGTGTTTGTTACATTCTTCCTTATTTAACATTTACTTCCTTAGCCATATATTACACTTATTACAGGAATCCTAATAAACACAAGTCAATAACACTTGAAAGCACAAAACTCGTGTAAAAAAATTAATCTGATGACCTCAGAATAGACGCAAATTGCCATACTGGGTAGTCACACTGTGAAACTCAAGGGTGAGAAAAGGGATATATAAGTGAAGTTCAATAAAATCACGAGCAGCTCTTAACACGAAAAATGGCTGCTCTGCGTTCAAGCCTGCCTTTGCCAAAGTTTGTTACTTTATCAAAAGAAGCATTATGATACAATTTGCCTTTAATTAAACCACATTTTTATTCAGTTTTCCATTTCCTTCTAAGTAATTCGTGGTTATCTCTTTCAAAAGCATACTTAGACACGCTTTCGTTTTGGAAACGATGAGCATAAACATCACAGAGGAGACACAGGAGACCTTCCCTCGAGAAGAGCAGCACCAGAAAGGCCAAGTCCCTACTCCTGGGCGTAGACACGTATGCCCAGCACGGACTATGATGGGAGGATCCTATCACAAAGCCTTGGAGACTTGATGTCTCCAGTGGTATTCCGCATATTTTCCTCTTGGAATATGTTGCCAGCAGTTTAGACTTCCCGCAACATTCACCTTTTAGGTAAGAGGCTTCATGATACCCAGGAGGTTTTATAAGCAACCCCACAACCGAACCAGAGCAGGAAGAGCAGCAGGAGCTTGGGAATGGTCATCGCTAACCTGAAAGGCTGAGGGACGAGTGGAGGGTGAGGAGGAAGGAGGAGCACCATAAGGGAACTGAGGGACCATCACATCTGAAAGAAAACTAGTGCAAAATAAAGTTCTGGGATTATTCCTGTTTCTCCACTAGCGTTTAACTTGTAATAAAGACATTTGGAAAGTACTCAAACATCTTTAGCAACTGACTTTGCTTTAATGTGGGGCATCATCCACAAGCAGGCACTAATATTGAATCATAATATTCAGTATTTTTTGGCCACAAAAATCAAAGTTGAACTTGATATCCTATTACCTGCTCTCAAATATTTTTGATTTAGAAGATTAAGAATTTGAAACACGTTGTTTTTTCAAATTGACTTTGCTTTTCTGGCTTTTGGGGCAAATGCCAAGCTGCTTACAAAGGATAATAATATGAGAAGTGCTCACTTTATTATCATTTATTTTCCAGTTAATGAATTAAAAAGTTATTTTAAAACACCCTTTATCGTTTAACTATGTCAATGTTTAGCATTCACAGAGATTAACACAATGCAAGTACAGATGCTTGTGGTAGAGAAGTTAAATTGATAACCAGAGAGCAAACGAACCAATTACCATATAAAATAAGATTTGTAATAGAAGATTATGTGTTCCATTACCAAACAGACAATTAAACTTCAAAGACAACTTGGCAGCTCAACCCACTCTTCCATCCCTCTTAATGTTAGCCGCAAATAGCAACTATTTAAATTGCAAGATGCTTCCACAGAATTTCACATGCACTGTAGTACCCTTATAGATTCGCTATACGAGAGTATCTTCCATCCTTCTGTAGATTTAAAAGACAAAATATTTTGATCACAGCGGTGATCAAAAAAGAGAAGAAAAACCCAACAATCTATGTCAGCAGTTGATTCAAACTTCTAAGCTAAATCCCAGTAAAGGTGAAATAATTGAAGAATAATAGGCTTCTTTAAGCCAACGGCTGTACAACGATGGGAAGAGCTGAGGAACTGCACTTAACGCCAAAGGAACTGCGCCCAAGTTAAGTGGAAACGGAAATGGACGCTGGGTGTGGATCCCATTCCACAACGAAGGTGATCAGAAGGAAACAGAACCCAATTGTCCCAGCTCTCTGCTCCTGCACCTGTTCAGGAATAAGAGTGGCGAAAGGCAGCACGCTGCCCCAGAGGCAACACACGCTGCCCCAGAGGCAACACACGCTGCCATAGAGACCGAACTCTGCTCTTCTTCCTTGTGCACCAGCACGATCGGCCACGGCAAATTCACAAAGAAAAACGTTGGCTTAGGATCCATACTGTCTTTTAAATGCCCAAGGATTAGAAAGCTTTGAATAACTATGCCGAGAGCATTAAAGCAGCATCATTTATCCCGAACTTTAGAGAATGACTATTTCTTCAAATGTCTTTTCAGTGGTCAGTAGCTCTTGACTGTTCTCTCTTATTGAGACAGAAATTTTGTGGCCTTCAGGGGCATAGTCGAAAGAATCTATTTTCAATTAAGCCATCTGCACTGCTTGAAATAAGAGAGAAATTAATTACATTCAGTCCTCCTCTCCATCTCTTGAAGAGCCTTCCTTTCAGTCTTACAACTGACGTAAGAACAAAGGTTTCTGGTTTCACAATCCCATTCCAGACCCAAAACATCAAGCCGAGCTGTAACTACACAAGAAAAGGAAAAACTCAAGTTCTGCACAATTAACCAATGAGAACTTTCAACTTTCTTAGTTACAAGCACAATGAACCTTTCTCCCGCAATAACCAAATCAAAGGGCTGCTATTCTAGATGAGATCTCGTATTTATGCTCATTAACCTTTCCCAAAAGTCAAATCCCCTCCACGTTCTCCCCAGAAGGAGGAAAACCCTCACGGTGGCAAAGCAGCGATTCCTGCTCACCAGACTTGACAAAGGAAACCTGGCCGAGGCAGAGAAGTGATCTCACACAGACGGGCCATTCATATCACCAGAGTAAGAAAAAAAATAATTGAAAAGTCTAAATTATTTTGTTTTAAAGTATCCAAGAATGAACTAAGCATTACACGTCTAGTACTCCTCAAAGGCCAGGCAGCTGCAGCTGCACCATTATCTCACTTCCTAATATGTATAAAACCCTGTCTGTCGTACATGAAGCACGTAAGAACGGTCTCATTTTGATGCAACAGAAACACAGATTGCAAACTATACTTTTAAAAGACTTACTCTCTTTTTAAAAGGCATTAATAAATAGAGCTGTTGGTCCAAGCATAGGGTCAGATGAAAACCAGCACGTACCTGACCGACTGCATAAGGTAGATATCATCTCTATTAGAGCGTTTTGCTGTTTCTCCATGTCCTCTATCACCTTCCTCCTTCCAGGCAGATGAATCACCCTCTTGCTGCCATCAATTCATCACACTCCCGTAGACAGGACTCCTCTGTGCACCACCTCTAAGCCCCTCACGAGCGACGTGACGCCACAAGCACCCTGTATGTATAACATGCTGGCTCACAACACGCACTTCATGGTCCTCCCTAACTGCAAATTAAAACCCACTGCCCAAAGGAGCTTTGGACTAGTCTGAGGAGGTCTCCGGTAAGCCTGGAGTGGTGAAAAGCCTCACCTCGAAGTCAGAAGAACTGGTGGTGACTGCTGGCCCAGCAACCAGTAACTTGAAGCAAACCCCAAGATCTCGCTCGGCATCACAGCATCCCAAACCGACAAGACAACTCATACCAGGGTTATATTTCCCCATTAAATATGATGCATATGCTGTGTCATCTGCTGATTTCTATAGCACGGGCAAAGACTATGCATTAACTCTGCTGTAGGGCTATTTCCCTTCACACCGACACAGCGCTATAACTTCTTCAACAGCCTCAGGCAGCCAAAGGACTGAAATGCAACTAATAGAAATCCTCAAGGACAAGACTGGAGTCGCCATTTCTGCTTCCTCGGCCACCTACAAACGCCCTCAAATCCACAAAAATCAGGAGTGTATTTTCCAAAGTCACATGCTTAAATCATAGTTCTTCTCCACATCTCTTTATCCTCTATTCTTTTGTCCACGACAAATATTTCTCTATCCATCTATGTTTACCGTTCAAATACAAAAGCATTTTCTAAATCCCAAAGTTCTTGTGTACTCCAAACAGCACATATAAAAACTAAGTAGAGTGGATAATTTTTCATAGGGTATCTATGATTAATCATGGCTAAGTATTCTTGGTCAAACAGCTTCCACTTTATAACGACACTTCTGATGTATACTCCGCGTAGAACCCCAACCTTTTATTTCAGTTACCAGTCAGGATTACCAACAGTATTTAAAGTGGGCATAAACCCCATTTCTTATCAGCCTAAAATGGTAAGCCCAGAGGAATTTTATTTTCCCCTCCAGGGAGAATAAGATATCCCATTAGGGTATGTTACAAATCCTAAGAGAATCCTTATAAAGTTAAACTTAATTTTAACAACTGCAAATTCATTTCCGAGGCGGCTGGTACCCTGCATTATGCTGATCACACTGTTCATCTGCTCGTTCCCACCTTGAATCAGCACTAACGTATTCAGCGGTATCACTGCAATACATAAGACCACCTCCAAACCTACCTGTCAAGTGACAAATCCTTCTATTGTAATAAGATGTTTCACAGCATTTAAAAATCCCTGAACGTTTTTTGTAAATTTGCCGAACTGGAGGGTGTTTCAGTGGCTGGTTCCATCTCCCAGCCAGACCACAGGACACCATCTCATCGCTTGGGAGAAGTTTGCTTTTCAGTGCTAACCCCAGAGAAGACCGCATACATTCAGAGTGAATTTCATTTAAACTAACGGCAATTCCCTTGGTCAGTTAGCTGAACCCAGCTAACTTCCATCAGCCAGCTGGCGTGGCACGTAGGGCAGACTGAGGAAAACGGTTTAAACGATTTGTATTTACCATCCCCCTTGGGAGCACCCATGGAGAAGACCCACAATGTTAAAAACAAAGGCAAGGTGTTTAAGTATCATAAGGGAAACAATGAAATCAAACAAATTCAGGATAAAATAGAACATTAAACCATTAAGGCGAGAGCAATAGTTGTCAAAAGTCTCAGTTCTATCATATATTCACCTAAGTCTATGAAAACATTTTCTGCTTCATGGTATCAAAGTGTAATTACAAACAAGTTAGCAAGCCTACTGGCCTTCTAAATACATGGTTTTTCAAAATTTTGATTCTGCTCCAAAATAGCATGAAATCCTTCACCTCCTGCCATTCTCACCAAAACACAGATAAAATGCACGGATTGATGTTTGCGGAATGTTTGATTATCTTTTAATCCCATGCTATAGTTGTACAAATCAGCTGGTTTTCTTCAAGCGTATCCTGAAAAAAAAAAAAATTACACTTTAAATGGAAACGGGGAATTATAACGTTCTTCCTTAAAAATGGCAAAGGTATATGGATAAGTACTCTGAAAAAAGAGATTTAAAAGGCAAAACTATGTTGCAGGCAAGTCAAAAGTCTTCCCGACCTCTGAGCAGGGCTGTCTGTCCTTAAAACACACTTAATATGCAGCTGGAAAATTTGCATAGCAAACAAAAGCTGACAAAAAGGAATGTTTTTAGAGAAATGTCCACAGAATAGAAAAACGCCAAATGACTATAAAAAAATTCAGTGTATCAAGACACAAAAAAGTTATAAAAATGCAAACTAGGACATGGCACAGCATCTTTGATTGTGCAAAGCCCGAAGTTCCAGTTTATGAACAGAAATTGCAGTCAGAAGATGAAAGTTTCTGTGGCAGTGATCTAATACTACGTTTCTTGCCTCGTAAGATAATGACTGCCTATGTCTGTTTTTAACAAGTAAACAACTGATGGCTTTTTTCACATTTCAGACAATTAAAGCTAACGTGCCTCCAGCTCAGTGGTTCCCTGTCTGTGCCATCTTGACCAGTATGAATTCACAGAATCGTAGAATTCCTGACCATCCTCTACCATCCTGACCAGTATGAATTCCTCCCCCCTTCTTTACCAGGCAAAGCAGAGGAGGAGGGACTGCTCTTCCCTTCTGCCCACACACCTCCACCAGACCCCGTCAGACCAGTCGGACCCTGCTCACCAGCCAGAGAGGCCCCACGAGCCCTCCACGCTCCACTACGGTTTTGCCCATGTGGACTGTGGTGCTTTACAGCTACTATGGGAGATAGGATCTCTGTGGTGGCAGAAGGGCAGGCCATGACCAAATTGCAGTCCAACACTAATATCTTACATTTAACAATGAAAAGCTTTCATTTAGAAATCACTAAAGTATGAACTATTCTTACCCTAAGTAAACATTTCAGAAGCAGAAACTAAAACACCCACAACATTCAATGATATTACAACTATCAAGAAACCAGATAAGGACGGATAGTACAGAACAATAATAAAGAAAAATTATATTGATCAATTAGAAAGGTAGAATAAAAACGTCAGGATGCAATTCAAGAAGCGTGCATTTCTTTTTCAGGGAGAAGTACTGAACTGTATCTTTATGGAATAGGAAGTAACAGCAATAAACTTAGCAGAAAAAGGTCTAAGAAACAAAGACCTTATAAGAGATCACAAATACAGTCATGAACTAAACATGACTCCCAATGTCATCCTGGTGTGAAAAGAAGTGATCACACCGGGAGGGATAAGCAGCAGCTCCTGAGACTCCTCGTCCATCCATCATGCGCTAATACCTCTGCTGACCGTGTTATTGGAGCACCACATTTCAAGGAAAACATGAACTCTGATTTACAAGAAAGCACTGAAAATGATCAATGACTCAGAAAATTGGCTCCAAAAGAAAAACGGAAATCCTGGATTCAGTTATTTGAGCAAAGGCAAGGTGAGGCAGTCATGCAATAAGATAGGTAAGAGAACCTCAAATAGGCAAGAGAGCTTAATACCTAAATACTTACTGCAACAGAGAGAAAAATCACGTATGTATTTATGTATCTCATTCTTGCACAGGAAGAACTACATGGGAGTAACATCTAATTCCTGCCCTATTCTGCAAAAAGATAAAACTCTAAACAATTAATTGCTCGCTCTCCGCTTGGGTATGAAAATGGGGCTTTAAGTACGAGCTTCAGTAAAATCAAAAAACCGCCTTTTAAAGCATCTTCTGCATATACAGGACTCTAGATATTCAGCAAAACCTCTCCTTAACAGCTGTGAGCTGTTAGCCTGGCACACAGACTGGGACCGCAGACAGTTGGAGGTTATGTACGCCTACACACCAACGGGCTTGTCTGGGAAGTTTTCCAGGTGCAGAAGCACACAGAGAGTTCTCCGAGCATCCCATAGACTACCAGTATTTGTCTTTACGTTTTTCACTCGTGGGGCACCTTAGCAGTTGCAGCCCAATTCAGTACACTAATTGCATGCCGGTGTTAAACCTTTGGCAAGATTGCAACATCATCCACACCTCCCTTAATCCTATCTATACACAGGTAAGTGTAAATAATGTCCGTTATCGTCAGCCGATCTGTTCAATGACAGCGAGAAGCGTTTAGAGAAAGCACCTTATCTACCCAGAACCTGCTGAAAGACAATGTAGCACTGGCTCTGCAGCGCTTCCAGCAGTAACCCTACCCTGAAAACCGGGAACAAAGGTTGCTTATCAGCAAGACGCATCCGGGAACATAAAAACCCAGGGAAGGCTGCAGAGTGCCACACAGCAGCCAAGTGCAGCTATCAGGGAAAGAAGCAAAGCACAAAAGCAATCCATCTCCATATGTGTCCAGCAGTCCCCGGACGAGGGGTTTCCTGAGAGAGAGGAGATACCTTTGTGTTTACTAGTTCCGGTTAGATTGTAAAAACCTGTTCTCACTGCTTTCTGGACCCCGGTAAGCCTTCAGCAGCCCTCAACTTCCACGCGATGCTCCCTGAGAAAATCCACCATTTTTTGCATGCCTTTGAGTCCATCAACCACCTGATGTCTCTTGCTTGTTGCAACTGAAGAGAAAGGAGCATCCATTTCCTGTTTGCTTTCCCCACGGCACTCATGATGTTGCAGAAAAGAAGAGTTTTCAACCTTCCGGGTGACTTTGCTCCTCCTCCTTATATTCTCTGCACCTTCTCTGGCTTTACTACACCGAAGAGGGGAGGGAACAAGAACTGCCCCCGGCATTCAATACACGGAGCCATCGCAGATTTAGACAGCGCCGTAACAATTTTTCCGTTTAGGTGCCCATTCCTAACGATTAGGATTAATTGCTTTTTTAAGATCCTGCATTTTCCAAAGACCTACGCATTACAACTTCCATATTTCATGCCTGTGCAAAACCCAGCAGTTCAGAGACCGCTGCTGTATAAATTTATAGAACTGTTTACCTGTATGTACCACTTTATAGTACGTTGAACTTCGCCTGCCATTTAATAGCTTGATTGTTTCTTACACAAGGCGGCGTTTCTGAGGCTCTTCCCAGCCAGCAGTCATCCTCGCAGCCCCAGCCACCCCCCAAGGAACAGCAACGTTTGTCACCTCAGCAGTCCCCTTTTCCACATCACTTACAAAAACACCGAACAGACTCGGCCCCACTTTTTCTATACCTGTTAAGCAACCGATTTGTTCTGTTTTACGTGTGCGAGGTCACTCCCTCTGATTCCACAGCACCGTCCTTCAAGGCCCTCGGCGAGAGGGACTGTTAGACACGGTCTGGGAACGGAAGAGCCCACAACGTCCTGCAAAAGGTTCTCAACAGTGAAGTGTGGCTTTTCCCCCACAAGATATACGCAAACGGATTCAATACACGGCATTTCCCAAATGTCTAACAACACTACATTTTATTATAATTTTTATCAATTTAACTGGTCCAGACATCAGATTAACCCATCCACGGTTTCCCAGATTTCCCCCAAAAGGCTTTTCAAAAACCTGATGTCACATTGACCAGATATTAGTCTGATTTTTTTTTTTTTTTTTAGTCTGATTAACCAATTTAAGTGATAGGTTACACACCACACTTGGTAACTCAGGATTTCACACTTAAACTCGTTGAGAAGTTTCGAGTGAATACCATCTGCTCCTGATGATTTCTTACTGTTCACTTTATGGATTTGTTTTGAAACACATTTTACTATCTCTACTATTTCAGGTATACTCCTGCCTGCCAAGCTCCCTCTCCTTTAAAAAATAAAATATAACTTAAAAAAAAAAAAAGCTTCCAATTTTGCAGAGAACAGGGATATAAAGAATTAACTTTTCTGCTTCGGGCCTTTTTCTCACCCCTTTCTCCTTACGTTCAGTCATCTGCCGACCCCGCGCTTTCCCTGGCAGGCTTCCTGGCCCTGACAGGCTTGGAAAAAAAATATTAGAGGATTTTTACGTTACTAACAAATAACCGAAAGCTTTGTATTATTTTGCTTGCGTGTAAAATGAGAAAAAGAATTTTCTTTACCTTGCTGTTAGGAGATTTCCGGTAGGGTTTTGGGGGTGGGTTGCTTTTTGTCTTTCCAATATAATTTTTGACAGGTATTAGGCATTCACTGTGAACATCATACAGCTCCTTAAACAAATGCCACTTGCCAGGTATCTAAACTTTTCGGCTATGCCTTTTCATTTTGTTTTTAGTAAGGTTTCTCAACATTATGTAGATCCCCTTTTTATAAGCCTAAATGCTGATGGTGACAATCAATGTCACCAGCCTGGAGTGGCAATCGGCTGTAGAGCCCTAATACTGTGGGTTTCAGATATAAGTCCAGAATCTCAATTTAAAGAGATTCTGCGTTAAAAGTTTCAAACATACATACCCAGTGTGTCATCACCTTCATGACAAGGCAACCCGTCTCCCCTGATCCATGCGAACTCCTGGCATTTGGACAGAAGCCGTTCAGGTCCCACGGTGAGGAACAAACACCCCACACCACGACGCTGCTGAGCTCCGTTTGTTAAGCAGACCACGCAAGAGAGAGGCGGTGGCTGGGAAATTTCTACGCTCGTGCATGTCACCATCACCAGCCCCAGCCCACCCCAACACCACGCTGGTGAGCGGGAGCAGCAGAGCTCCGGGGAAACTCAACTCTCCCTTGGATCTTGGGTTCTGCGGCAGCAGCTCAGCACCAACACGCAATGGTTCCTCCTTGGGCACTCTGCTCCTACATAACACCTTCCCAGGCTCAACCATTCCGACTCACTACACTAACGTTTGGGGTACGTCTCAGTTGACGAGATGTGCAGGAAAAGTGCAAATGGAATGCTTCCCCCAACATGGTCTGTCACTCGGGTCTGCTTAATAAACCCAGCTCATCACTGTCACGTTGCCTGGTGTTGGTTCCCCACCACCCTCCATAACACAAATGGGTGAAGAACACAGACTAGCTTCACAGGAGGTGTACGGAGAGCTTTGGGGAGAGCCCACATGCAAGAACTTGAGTTGCGTGCACTGCATGGTGTCCCAAGAGCAACAGAAGGTGCTGTTTCCCATATAGGAAGAAGCCCCCCTCGAGGAGCCTCATCCCACCTCCCTGTGATGAGCATGGGGGGGCATGGGGAGGTGGGGCTCAGTCGCTGGTCACACAGCACACACCAGTACTGCAGGGGGGCGACGTGCACATGGAAATGGGAAGCGATGCAACTGGGATCCCAACGCAGCTGGCAAAGTCTTCCTTTAGGACGGCAAAGCAGCAGTGCGTGGGCACACTAAAGCGCCCGGCCTCATGTTTGCAAGGTGATGCAGATGGATACGGTAGAAAATTACATGCAATCCCCTGAAAGCATTAGTCAAAAGGATAAATAGTGGTAGGCACTGTTTTTGTTGTTCTACAGAATTTTCTGTATTCCGTATGTTTCCCTGAAAAATCAACTTGTCTGTCTCTGCAATTGGCAAGCCCATGGTGATAAATGAACCCTCAAACACACTGCCCGGGCTGTGGGGTGACGCTTTCGGCAATGCTGAAAGCCTGGGATTTCTTACTGATTGTAATTTGTATCTGGTCCAGCCTGTAATGCCCTATTCTGCTAACTGCCCCGGGCCTGGAAGGACCGTCCCTGCGGGTGAACCGCAACTGGAGCCCAACAGAGACGCAAGAGCTGGGATAGCAACAGCACAGCCCTCCCAGAGCTTCACTTCCAACAGGTCTTGGGATGACAGACACAAGGCACACGCTATACAGCCACTGCCCTCTCAGCCACAGCATCCATAATGGATCAAGGGGCGGAATATGGCCCTAACCCACATGCTGAGCAAAGGGAGAAGACGTGCCAGAATCTCCTTGGCTCTGCATGGATCAAACATGGAACTTTGCACCAATGAAAAGCTGCTTTCATAAGACTTAGGAGTCTCAGGAGCCATTAGTGAGTCAGTGCTTGTTCTATACTAACCTAAGTTGTAATTGTTTTGCACAGAAGAGGTGAACACATACACGAAAGTTTAGGCTGTTTGTAGACTAACGATGTGCAATGTGAAGTGAATGAATAATTGTGTGCGCGTACAAAGCCTGCACTTGCCAGCTGTCAGCAAGACCAAGCTGTGGAGTGGCACAGGACTGTCCCAGCATCTGGGATAAGAGGTGAGTAAAGCAAAGAGGCCGAGGGCAGAGAAGCATGGCCGGGAGGACAGGGCAAGCAAGAACCAAGTGCGATGAGCCTTGGTGCTGGCCACAGACCAACAATGGGCAAGAGACCTCCATGGGAGGGCGCAGGAAAGGCATATCATGACACCACCATGGCCTGACGTGATGCCGGCACCTGGCGAGGAGAACCCTGGGGCAGACACCCAGCCCCACACACAGCTCATGCCAGGGTGGGGCCGTGAGGCCTGAGAGCTCGCTGGGGGCTGGGAAGGGCCCTGTCATGTCCCCCAGGCCCCCTGGCGTGGTAACTGGGGCAGCTGCCATTGCTGGTGGCAGTGGGGGTCAGCACCCAGCTCTGCCTGACACAGCTTCGCCCCGGCCTGATCTGTTTAATAAATCCAGCTCAGCAATGCCAGGTTGCCCATGTTCCTTCTTCCAACACCCAGCTTGTTGCCCATTTTGTGCACCAGTTCCAGTCCAACACTGACTGTCAGATATTTTTTCTTCACCTTCTTCCTGTTTGAGCTTCGCTAATTTCTGTTTCCTTTTTTGTGAGGATGTGGAGTTTTCGCCTCGATACCTTCTGCATTTGTCACCTCCCCTCCAGTCCTTGCAGTAAAATGACCCCATGAGCATTTTTAATTTTAAATACCAAAGATTTATTTCCTTTTTGTTAAGGCTGAGCCCACCCTTTGTGTATGGACACCCTCTGTGAAAACTTCCCACACCGCCTGGGACTAATGTGCTGTTATCAGGGGTGAACTTGACGATTAAGGAAGAACTCAGGACAAAGAACAGAGGACAAAATAGAATTCTATATCAAAATGAGATAAACACATCATATGCAAAAGCTTATCAATCATGAGATTAAAACAGAGCTCACGCACAATGCTTATCAGTGCACACTACTGATTATCATTCAAAACAAGCCTTCTAAGCAACTTCTAGGATGATCTTTAGAAATAAAAACCTTAATCTAAGCATCAATAACGCAAAAATGTTACATTCATCATTTCTATCTTTTACTAAGCCCTCCCTCCCCGGTCCTTCTAGGAGAAATGAAGCCTGTTTGACCCCAAATCTACACCAAGTACCACGGAAACATCTGAATTAACAAGAACGCTCATCAAAATTTAAACTTCTTACAGCAGCGCCACAGGCAATGAAAATTTTATTGAATTCCAGAGCCCTAATTTTCTACACAAAGAACGCATGGTGAAGAGGCAGCAGAGACAGCCCTCCAGCAAGATGGAGGCCTGGAGCCTTTAGGCCCGTGTTTCCCGTTTTCGTTCAAAGCGAGTTCCAGTGGAAACCCTCCATTTCAGTTCCTATCACACCACTGCTCACACGCAAAGCTGCAAGAGAAACTTGGGAGACAATTCTGTTTAGACCCCCCCCCTGCCCCTGCTAAAATGCCACTGTCTAGAATAAAACACTACTGTGGATCCTCCGTCTATACTGAGACTGTTTAATGAAAGGATCTGCAGCAGTGCTTCCATCGTTGTGGGAAATAAAACCCATTACTTCTGGCATTTACGGCTATTTATTCTGGATATGGGTGGGGTTTTTTTCCCCTGAAAGGTACGTGTAAAGCAATTGGCAGCATAGCAAGCACGTGTCACAACGTACAAGTTCAAACATATCTACCAACAAGTTTCAGCCCTCAGTAAAACGCTTTATCACATTGTTTATCATTATTCATTTATTATTGTATAAAGACCTTTTAAAGATGATTACCACACTTAATGCACTTGTAAACACTGCAGTGTTACCATAAAGCTAGTAAATGGTTACGGCAGCTACGGACAAGCCCTTCCAGCGCAAAGGTTTGGTTATTTTCTGAATTATTCTTATGGGTAAAGCTGAGGCCTCCATCTACAGTGAACGACACCTAAGTGCCTTGGTAAGAATAAATCAAAAACTTGCAAAAATGTGAATTTGGCAAGTTTTCCACAGGCGTATCTTCCTTGAATTCCATTTTTCAAAACCTCAAATCGTAAGTGCGCAATTGTTCAGAACTTTTTGGTCAGCAAAGGAAGAAACGGACTTTATTTTTAATTTTTTCAATTTGTCAAAGATGCATAAGAGAAGGGAGATGCCTGGAGAAAGGAGAGGGGTCTGGGGAGCAGCAGGAGGGTGTGAGAAAGCTGGGAGAAATCCAGGCACAGAGATACAGGTGGAGGGAGAGAGCACAGGAGGAGAAACAGCCCAGCTGGACACAGACGGCAAGAGCAATGGGTGCTGGCAGCACCATGATTCCTAACAGGAAGGTACGGGGACTAACGGAGACGGGAAAAAGCAAAGAGGTGGCGAAGGAAAAAGGCATGAACCGACCAAAGAGGCAGAGCGAGCAAAGAGCAGGCATCTGAAGGGACCCAAAACCTGAAGAGTAGGATTTAGTAGGACACTAGAAAGGAAAAGACATCGATGGATGTGGCACAGGACAAAGTTTAGGGACGGGCTGGGACATCAGAGAAAGAAAAATTCTGCAAGTGTTGTCCCCATTAGAGGCTGGGGGCGCCCAGGAAGGGCAGCCTTCCCTTCTTGCAAATGGACATGAGCCTCCAATCCCACCCACCCCCCCAGCCCAGCAAAGAGCCCCTGGTAGCTGGGCAGACAGGGAAGGGCCTGTTTCCCTCCCGGCTCCGGTGGCACAGATCAGGATGAAAGCCGCTAGCTCTGACTCCCTGCCGGAGCCGCGCAGAGCCTGGCAAAGGCACCACGGAGAGGCAATGAACGGTCCCGTATCTAACGGGGGCCTAGAAAGGCAGATGCCTTCCCCATGTCTGCCCCACTGGTGGGACCAGGGAGGATGTTTGAAAAGTAAACCCAGTTTTTGACAGGTGACTGCAACCCCTCAGCCTTGTGATGTGGGTCGGTGGCCGGACAGAGCAGCAGAGCCGCTCCCCCTCCTCCAGTGCCGAACGTCAATCACAGCTCTAAAGGGACATATTAAAAGATGCATATTCTGAAAAATCCATGTTTAAGTGTCTCACACTGGGCGCTAAAACAGCTGGATACATTTAATCTTAATTTCTCTGTGTCTCAGTCAATTTTTGAAATGGATTCAATACCACTTCATTTCAGAGTGCAAAAATAATACATTCATTAGTGTTTATGAATGATTCAAATTCCGTAGTGCTGAATATCAGAAGGGAAATAAATATGGATTTGAATTGAACATAATAAATAAATCATGGTACCACCCTCTGAATAAGAAAAAATATCAAATAGTGACTATTTTCCCAACAAAGTAGTACTATGAGGTTTGTGTACTGCACAAGGCAGTAAGATCCTATGGAGAAACAGGAGAAAAACACGTATTTTAAGATTTCCATAACTTCATCCCATAAAAAAGGGAAAGGACGAGATGACAAATTGAAGATAGCTAGCCTTGAAATTTCTTATTTTTGAATATTTGCCTGTGCAGCCTTCACAATGGGGCAGTGCATTTGTGCGCGGGGGACTGAGAAGCTGTCAAAGGCCAAAAAGGGCATAGATTTTAAGATAATTTCAAGTATTAAAGTGTTCGTTTACTGAATACGGACTGCATCAGATCACTTGGGAAAAAAACCAAACCAGGTCTGCAAACGGTACAGGTAATCGATCGGATCCACTGCTCCACTAAGCCCCTCTCATCTTTACCAAAGCACGATGGGAACTTCCAACAGCACGCTGCTGCGGGGACCGGGCATATCCCTGCAGTAATCTCCTGCTAGGAAAAATGCTTTTTTTCTGATCAAGTCAAAACAAAGATGGAGAGTTTGTGATGTTCCTATTTTTTTTGGCTCGTAACAGCACAGATTCTGTAAGCTTGTTTTACACGTCAATTAAGAGTTATCCAATCGCTTTCATTTCCAGATCAATGAACGCAGGCCTATCTTCACATCAAAGTCCCTTCTAATTTACAAATCCCCAAAATAACCTTAATTATAATCCACTTCAATAATAGCTTCCGTATAAGGAACAAGCAAACAAGCTAAGACTTTGCAGTCTGAAAAGAAACAACTCCAAAGGATACAATAAAGACCTACAAAAGCATGTCTGGTACAGTGGGGGAATAAGGACAAATTGCTTCAGCCTTTTCCCATGCAAGCTAGGAAAAGAAAAATCCAATAAAGTTAACAGAGATTGGTTGAAAACAAAACAAAAAGAAGGTGCTGTTCTTCCCAGCGAATACAAGATGTTTACATGGGGGGAAGGGTGCAGGAGCGGGAGACGGATTAATGGAAAAGAAATCTATTGAGGTTTGCTGAATAATGCAGAAACTACACGGAGCTCAGAAAATTCCCAGTCTGCAAATGGCCGGAGAACAAGACATTACTCAAGGGATGCAACAAATAGTCTTGCCCTTTATTTAAATTGTATCAGCCATCTGCTTTTGGACACTGTTCAGAACAAGATCCCGAAGACACAGGCCTCTCGCTTGCCCTAGCACCGCTACGGTTGTGTTGCTGGGTTCACTTCCCTCACAAAAGCACGTGCATGGTAACGCTAAACCGTCACACACCTCTGTTTGCACAGTGTTATCGTTAAATTAAGAGGACTTTAAATGCACAGCCATCGTCCTGCCCTGACAGTGGACACACGTTCGGCCTCCAGAGCCGGTGTCCCAAGGACCCCACGCCTCTCCATCCCACCGGCTGCTCCACCACGGACGTTCCCGCTCCTGGTCCCATGCCAGCCACAGGCCGCTCCATCGACACAAACGGGAGGGCACCTCAGGCCTCAGACCTGGTGGTGGCCACATCTCGCAAGAGGAGTTTTAACACATATTTATGATGCCGACGGGAGTGTCAGCTGGGTACGGTGAAGACGATGGTGCCACCATCGGCAGGTGTTTTACCGAGGGAGCGCACCAGGAGAGCTCTCCACACTTCAAGTAAAGGCACTCCTAAAACACAGGCTGCGACCGAAGGGAACAGACCCCTTTGCATCTGGGACACTCCACGTTATATTTGAGCTGGTACGGCCAACCTTAAAAAAAAAAAAAACATTTCACTGTGCTGAGAGATCAAGAGTTTTACAAATTGAAATTTGAGTTGCGGCAGAGGCAGGATGGATTTGGAATATCTTTCAGCTTCTCTATGACTGAACAGAAACGCCGCGCCACTACGACACTGTGCTGAACCAAATTACTATGTTCTGATTTAAAAAAATAAATAAAAAATATTAATAAATAAATAAATAAAATTTGTATCTTAACAACTTAAATACATAAAGATACAAAATAAACCTAAGGCAATCTTTGTAAACTGTACGATTAGTTGCACAAAAGCACATCATCTAATGAATTTTTCAGCTTCCCGGAATTACTAAAGTTGAAATCTGGGGATGTGCTTCTCACCACACCGCAAGGCTCAGTCTCAAACTGGCAGCTGAAGCGACTCTAGAGAAGTCGTGCCACGTGCGACAGTGCTCCCCCCCCCTCCGACAAGGCACTAGCCGAGAGGCGGCCACCGCTTGCATGAAGCCTGCAGTCCGTTCGGTTTGAACTTAACCCAAAATAACCGAGTCCCTGGCTGTTTCTGCAGTCTGAGGAAAAGAACGCAAAACGCAGAAGTACGGCAGCAAACCAGCATGATTTGAAAGCACAGTCAGAAATCTGCCAAACTCTTCTGCCTTCCCAGTTGGCTTATCTTGAAACACTACCCAGTACAAGAGTCACTGCTTTCCAGTCACAGCAGCTCACGGGCAGCAACTGGAACTCAGGAAAGCACATACCTCAGTCCAGTTCTTTTTTGAAAGAAAATCCAGTAATTTTGGTGTTCCTTACGGCAGATAAATCAAGGTAAAGGTTATGGATGAGGAGCATATCTCAAATCCACCACAGAACTCAAAGTTTGCAGTATTTTAGGAAATAATTCTTCCTAGCAGACAGAAATATTAGCCTGGGGGGCATTCACACAATACTGAGGCAAACTAAATAGATTAGGAAGAAATGAAATGAGTCTCAATTACTCGTATTTCAACTTAGTAATTAATAGTGACCACTTTAACATAAATAAAGCACTAGAACCTCCCCAGAAAAAGACCTGTGTAAAATTCTAAAGAATATCTTATAACCTTTACTGGTTTTTGCAAGGTAGTACAACAGTGGGTCATTATTTTAATAAAAAGGGAAGAGTGGTCTTTCAAATAAAGTTTTACATACCTGAGCTACTCTAGGCAAACTGAAAAATTAAAACTATTCCCCTTCTCCAGGAATTTTCTCTTTTACTTAGAAAACAATAATCGACAATTATAATCCAATATAAAACTAAAGAAACAAAGTTTAAGTTTTGCAAGAGAACCAGATTAAGATTTGAAGTTCGCAATATTTTGCCCAAGTACTCAAACAACTCATTTAATGTTGCTGTATGATTAATACAATGAGCAGAGCTTTGCCAACAGTAATACAGAGAAAACAGTCAATGGAAACCACTTAAGAGGCTTCATAAAAGCTTTTTTCCTTGTATTCTATTGCTCTAGCTTACAATCCAGCTGAATTTTACATAAGTTAATAGGTTAATTGTTTAAATCCTCAGTTCTCTTGCTTGTAATCCTCTGAGTTGATGCCTATACTATACCAGTTATAATCAAAAGAAGTAGCAGGGAAAAATCACTCCTATAATGGCTAATCGCACTAATGATAATTTAAGCAAATTAGTAGAGCCATAACCATGCAACGTTCAGATTAAGTACATGGCTGGAAGGAAACCCACAGTCAGTGCCAAGGATGGATACGCTGCAGCTCACGAAACCTCCCGTGCCTGATCCCACACACCAAAACCTCCTTTTTCATCTCTACAAAGCCTCCAGTGGGTATTTTCCCTCCCCTACTCCATGCAAATTCTTGGATAGCTGTCCAAAACAAAGCTTCAACTAATTATTTAAAGCACAATGATTTGGGCCTTATGTTTTTTCTGCGGCAAGGAGACTCTAACAGGACATTGCCGATGCACTTCGTTTTTCTATTATCTTCTCACTAGAACCACCGTCCGCAGACACGGTTTACTCTGTACGCGGCATTTCCTGATGTGCTGGAGAGGAAACAGAACAGGCAACAGATAAATGCTATAAATCAGAGCTACGTTACTGTTGACATTGTCAGTAAGCAAAGTTATTAATTATACATGTACTGGAAAAGCTGAAGAAAAATTATTTGCCCAGAGGGGATAGGAACAGCAAAATTATATTTTAAAAATTCTCCCCAAAGCGTCACGCACAGCCTATAGTAAAACATTTGAATTTACTAGCATGTATGCTGAACGGCATGGAGTCAACTCTCAGAACCCATCTCAAAAGAGATTTCATTCCAGAAGACTGACATATTTTAAATTGCACTTCTAGCCTCTCGGCTCCGTCGCTGTGCACAAAGCCTGCCTCCAGCTGCTCCAAAGGCAGTATGCAGACTTGCAAACACGAAGCACATCATCCATTTCGTAAAAGATATTCCATTAGAATAAACAAAGAAAATTAATTTGAAGTTAGAGCTCAAAAATACGATTGAGCTTGGTGAGTTATAAAGCATGAAGTGCCATTATTTTCGAAGGCTGCTAGAACTTTCGTATCCTCCTTCCAGTACAATTCTGCTCTGCGACACCCCTATGCAAAAAATACATTGTCCTACTTCAGCGAACGGCTCCTTGTGTTTACAGATCCTGGGCTTTACTGATAAAAAGCACTTTTGGGGAAGATTTTGCAACTTACACGGCTACCACCACCGCAGGCAATGCATTTATTCATTTATAAATCAGAGAAATAAGTCTACGTTCTGCGTATTAACTATATTTGGCCTTTCAAATACTGTAACTTACGATGAACACAAAAAATCCCCTTGTACTTAAGCTGTATCTACAGAACAGAATGCTTTACTGAAGCTAAACCCATGTGACGCGAGTCAGAGGCGCGCGAGCTGTGGGACGCCACTTCCAGAGCACACCGGTGTCTGAACTACCAGCCAGTACAGCAGCTTATGGCCTCGCTTTGTGAAATGCTTTGTTTCACACTAGACTGAGACTCCACCTAACCTCCTCGGGATGCCAAACGGAAAGACCATGGAAGAAAACTTTGAGTCGGCACTTGAAAATAAAGAAGACTAGCAGAGCTGCTAGAAATCTGGGCTGTTTAGAAAAATATTCAATATAAAGATCTCCTTCTGCCATTTACTAACCACTAACTCTCCAGCTGCGAGCCCAGTTTCCTTCCATCTGACATTTGGGATGCTGGTCACATTCTGTTACAGGCTCCTTCCAGCACGTTTCCGAAGAGAGAACCTCAGAAGTGTCACCAAAGAGCATGTAACAGCTTTGTCATGCGGATCACACCTGCCTCAAAGGTCTTCACATCTACTGCAAAACAGTATGTTTAACTTAAATCGACACCGTAATAACACAAACTGTGTTTACTCGAGGAATCTAACTCCATGCTGGTTTTGTTTTAAATTATTCTCATCATGAAGAGAAAATAATTAACTGCAAGCCTGCGCAGGGAATAAGCCGCCACAGATAACAGCCCGCCTCCTTACAACAAATTACCGAATTGTTTCATCTTTGTAACTTTGGGATAAACGTCCCTGCCGAGGACTATAGCCTTTATAATGAGACATCTAGTAACTGCAACAATCCAGCTCTCATTAGAGAAATACATTATCCGATGGGATGAGAGTCAGCTTAACTATCATAAAAATTTAACTGGAAAGAAAGTACGCATGTACTTTATGGTACGGTCTCTCTCTTGAGACTTCAGTAATGCATGGCGTTCTTCAGCACTTCCAGTTTAACGTCACCCTCAGATTTCATCACAAAATGTGGTGGTGCAAAAACAACGCAAAAGCCTCTGGTGAAACGGAAAAAACCTAAACCCCATAAATCCAAGAACCAAAGTTAAAGCTTGATTCAACCAATCAGACACGGAAGGATGACCCTGATATCTAGAGAAAAATACTTGCCATTTAGGGCACAATTTCTATAAAAAGAGTTCTCACTTAGAGGAAGAAGGCATTTTAACGAGCTTCTCAGTTCACACATTCAAATTTCTTGGAAGTCTTTGGCATATGCAACTTGAAAACTACTACTGACTCCTTCAGCTTTTATTTTTAAAATTGAAATTCTGTCATCGCTTTTTTGATAGGGAATAAAAGCAATGAGAAAAAAACCTATAGTCTATCTCTGGTCTATCTTACATCTACGATATCCTTCAATCCTTAACAAGTATTCAAGAGCACTTGGGAGCAGGAGGTGGCTGTGCTGCCCGACGGCCCTACCTTTCATCACCGGGTGAAAAACATGCATCATTTATAGCACCGGGGCAGCCATGCAGAGGATGAACTTCCCACCCAGTATTAATTATTCCTCCTGCCTAACTCACAAGGAACCTCACGGTGTGCTTCACATCGCGTACCATGTATATTCATGCATGATAGACATGATATGACAAAATTCAGGGAATGAGAGCTTTTGTTCCAAACAATCTGAAGGAAATACATCGTCTAGAAACAAGCTGAAACCAGGTACAGAAAACAGAGATGGCAGGTTTCACCGCACGCCTCCCCAAAATTAAAAAGCCACCTCAACAGTACTATTTCAGAGGGGCATTTTAGTGCAAGGAAGCAGCATAAGGAATGAAAACCTGGGAAAGGGAGCGGAATAGCGGCTCATGCAGGACTGACTGCCCTGTGCTGCCGCACGCGTCTCTCTTGTGACCAGCAGTGTAACACACTTCATCACGTCACTGACTGCAGACGGTACTGATCCTGGGTCAGGTAACTCCTGCTCCAAGCGAAAAAGTACATTTTTAGTTTGGAGACCAGACAAATACATCTAAATATGAAACTCAGGCAAAAACATGCCTTTTCTGTAACTGATTGCCTAGGCCAAAGGTATTGATAGCAACCTTAGCTGATGGTTTTTTTAAAAGCCATTCTGGGGGAAAAAGTATTTCTTTCCATAAAGCAGCAGCTGGTTCAAACCCCTGTTAATATAATCTTAATTTATCAGAAATTCTAGCCGAAAGAGAAGACAGCTTTTACAATTCCCTGAGTTCAATATCAGTTTCTACATTGTAGATACTTAAGACACTGCTGCTTAATATAGTAACATTTTCATCATCCCCAAGGATTACTCGAGAACATTTACAGGGAAAACCATTTGTGTGAATGGTACGGGTTACTGATAATTTGGTTTTGTCTTTCCTAATAGTATTTTTTAATACATATATGTAAAAATAAATCACAAAGCTTTTTTTAAGTTCAAAAGTGAGCCTCATCTTCCTTGAATGTGCAGTTCTGGAGGCATTACCTACCTGCCCCCCCCTTCAGTTATGGGCACTTAGCCAAAAGGGTCTAATCTTTGTACTCATTAGCACTTAACCATTTGGGGCTGTTTTGCATTTTTTTCTATGCCACAAAAATCTGTTTGAAAACGATGCAACACCCACATAACACAAAGAAAATTTTTCCAAATATAACTGAATTGTCTAGTGAATTACAGATGTTTCACGTAGAGCAAGCTCATGATTAATGGTTGTCAGGCACTCAGAAAAGATACTCTTTTAAGAGAAAAAGCCTATCTTGCAGCTCTGTTATTATCTACAGACCACTCTGGCTCCACCTCCACCGCACCTGCACCCACTGCTGGGCTGCTCCAGAGAGCTTGTCCCCAAGACGGTGTCCAAACCCAGAGGGATGCCACATGCGTGGTCCTTCCTGCCGGGCAGCGGGAAGCCACCGCTGCTGGGAAGAGCCCGTGCTGCGAGCTGATGTTTTGGGATGCAGCAGGGGTGTGACATTCCCAGTCACGGCACGATCAAAGAGCGGGATTGATTTCAGGTTCCCAAATGTAGCCTTTCACATCCTGTGCCGGGAGCTTCAGGGATGGTACACCCATTTCCAGTTCCTCATCCTGGTCTGCCAGTGGGTGGGTGTCAAGCTCTGGCAGCAGACCATACCACGCTCACACCTCTGCAGCACTCTAAACCAAAACACGGCTGTTAGTGCGACGAGGGCCTCGTCTGTGAAGCCTCCAGAGCACCTCATGGACCTGTGGATGGTCCACATCGGAGGGGATGCCCCCTCCAAGGCCCACACATAACCCTTGCCTTCACGGGCAGGTTTCAACAATCACCCTGGACTCCTCCTGACGGCAGGAATTAGACTCTGCACAGCACAAGGCACCAACGGCAGCTGCCTCTGCTCGACCCTGACCCTAGGAAAGGGCAGAAAGCCAGCCCAGCCCCAAGCTTCACGGAGCAGACCCCAGGAAAGGGCAGAAAGCCAGCCCAGCCCCAAGCTTCACGGAGCAGTTGCCCTCTTTGAACACCGAAAAACGAGAGGAAGCAGCAAGGCAGAGATCACTGCTTGTGACGGCTCCCCAGCGCTTCTCGTTACAACACTCAGTTTGTGGTGTTCTGTAACGCCACCACCGAATTGTGAACATTTGCAGTGCTACAAGGGAATCCTCCTTCCAAACACCAGCAAAGCTCATTCATCCTTTTTGGAAATACGATTAAAGAAAACAAATTTTTGTGCCCCTACTAAGAATTGTGGCAAGCTCTCCCCAACAAGCTTTACTGTCCTGTGCCTCTGAAATGTGGCAAAAGAAGCGGACAAACGTTCCTCCTGGTCTTAGAAAAATATCAAGACATACCAAAATAATTTACAACGGTTCACCAAATAGAGCAAGTCTTAGAAACTGAGCAGCTAACAAGCAGAGGTTCTGCTGAGCCCAAGCCCTACACAGTAGCCGTGGGCAACAGCAATCGGATCACAGTATCCTTAAACGCAACCAAAGTGTGATGTTTTGCTTGATGCAAAGAACAATTTATTTTTGTGGAAAATAATTACTTAAAATTATTTAAGTTACTCCAACAGCAGCTACAAAGGTCACAGATCACTTAGCAGAAAGCCTGAGCTAAGCACACCATCACAGATTGGTGAAAACTTCCGTTTTTTCCCCTCCTTTGGGTGCACCAAAACTTGCTCTGAGTGTAAGAGACCCTGCATTCCCCACGTCGGGTGCCACACTGCCAGAGGAACGCTTCAGCTGGTAGAGTCCCCAGCCAGCTACAGTTCTGCTGTGTCCTAATAACATCGGCTTTTCAAATCTGATTTGTGCCACCGACTATGAATTTAAAACCTATTGGTTAGGCAAAATATAGGCTTTATCTAGTTTTCTTTTACTATCCAAATTACTACCCAGCCCTTGCACAGAAGGCACAAAAAAAATTTTTCATACACTGCAGGACCAACACTGCAATATATGTATTTTTTGCAAGAATAAGGATTTTCCGTTAGCATGAGGCTTTTCAGCTACACTGCAAAAATTTCCAGTATTTCCTTTAAAAGATGAAAATTGATAATTCAATCAAAACACTTCTGCATTGATTTTTTGCATGCAATTTGCTCTGGCAGCACAAAAGAGGTAGCGATCACCCTATCGCCACGTGCAACCTCCGATTTATCACTACAGATACCCAAAATAAACCTTTCCTTTAATTTTAGTACATTAACACAGCACGGCCTTTAATGCATAGTATTTAAGATACGCTATCAGACGCTGACCGCTGTCCTAGACGACTTGAGAGCCAACCTTCTGCAATTACAAAAACCATAGAAAGGTAGTAACGTAGACAACAAATCTGGCTCTTCTCACACAAATGCAGCGATTCGTCTATTTTAAAGTCTTCAGACGCACCACAGCAATTTTATAAGGAAAAATGTAAATGGAAATTTTTGTGGTTTATTATTTTCTGGTTCAGTATTAACTGCAGTAAATATTTCAACCGAAAGAGAAAACTCCCTCTAAAGTCATTATCTACAACATAGGTACCAAGACAGGCGACAGGAAGCCCACAGGGTGATCTAACCCGCGTCACAGCGTTTGCAGAAATCCCAGGGGCGCTGGGCCCAGTAATAAATTTGAAATATTTCCCAGATGAAGCATGAACTTATAACCTTCTCAGTATTTAACTGCCACTATGGCTCTTCCAGGCCGCAGGTTTTAGACTGAACAGAAGCCAGCCGACTACATTTTAAATACATTTACTACTTGTTTCCCCAGCTTTTCTTTCATCACTTTCCACTCTTTATCTAACGGAAATACTACAGATTCTTTCATCGCTGGTGAGAGCAAAACAAATTTTTCCAGTGCTCTCAATTCATTACACGTGTTGTAAATAAATGTGGTACCCAGCGCCGCTCCTCCCACTGACAGCAAAGGGAAGGAACGCTGTCAACACAGCTCGGAGAAATTCGGCTTCGTACCAAAGATTTTAAGACACCAAATTCTTGCCTCCCTTTGTGGGAAGTGACCAACCCCGGCACAGGTGCCTTCAAGGTGCTTGGCCTGGGAGCATGACGACACACGCTTTTTGTGCCCAAGATTAACTCAAGGAAAAGCGAGTAGGTACAAAGCTGTATGCAGATTTTACCCGTTTGATATTTGTCCCTAAAGGCTATCTCCAACACGGATGGGATTCAGAAATGCTACGCTTTACAGGCTGAGACTCTCTCAGCCACAGACCTTCCCGAGGACATTTCATGTTCTCTTCCATATTCAAACCACTTCTCAGATGAGCGAGTCAAAAATCTGCCGTGTGACACATGCGTCCATGAAATCTCCCGTTTGCACACACGTAACTAGAAACTTTTATTTTCTGTAACTGCAGAGCAGTCTTGTGAGTTTGCTGCACGGTGTCTCCTCACTTTGCAGCAACGTGCATCTTCCCCTTTTCAAGGAAAAAGCCTGAAAATTGTGCTTCCAACAGATCCATCGCTGAGGTCGTCAGACAGTTGCTCCCTCACCTGTTTCGGTCAACATGACCTAAGGTAGCTCAAAACCGCCTCAAAAAGTCCGGTTTACGTTAACTAAAGTGCCTCAGAGCTCCCAAACAGCAGGTGAGTCAGCAGCTGACGGGGGGGCTGTGGGGAGGAGAGGTGAGGAGACAGTGCCCACCCCTCCAGCGGGCACGGCCACGCAAAGAGCAGGCAGAACGCTGTCTCCCGCTCAGCAGGGTATAGAGAACTAATTCCAGGCAGCTGACAGAAGCCATACCAAAACCCATCATCTTCTAGGACGTAAGTTACAATTTTTATATTTTGAATTCCCTACGCATTTCTCAAGAGATCCCCTCCTACCATACCAAGGAATAACAACATTTAACAAAGGGCTGAAATTCAAAGATGTTTCACAAGTAAAGGTACAAAGAATGTTACTGATGACAAAAACAGGTATTCGTTTATAATTCTTTCTTTTGTCCTCCTCAAAAATGTAGGCTACATAAAAAAACCGTACTCTTCCTTCCCTCCAAACCCACCTAAAACATAAATGGTTTCTCAATTAAAAACACTTTCAACACCACTATTTACTTTCGCCAGCAGTGAAATGCTATTCTACCCTGTATCCTTACGACCTGTACTGCATACCTTTTGCATATTCTTAGAATAGTCTTCACCAAAATATTCCATTAATTTTCCATCATCCTCTGAATAAAATGAAATTCCCATAACTCTATCTCCCAGATAAACTTTGTAGATAAAGATACTGAGGCAACAAATTAGTGTAGTATGCTTCTGGACCCTTAAGTACTTTTCTAGTCAAGTCCTTTCCAGTTAAAGCCATTTTTTCCAGATTCGGTCCTTCTGCGATGTATGTAGGGAAATTAAATCAAATTTTTTTTTTTAAAATTAAACATCAGGGCAATAGAAGGCTCCTCTAACCCTTTTTTTCCCCCCAAGTGACTCAAGGTAGCTTGTTCAGCAGACTGTCTCCAGGTGTGTGAAACAGATGATATCTTGAAGTGTCTCCAACAGGATCTGAGTAAACTGCGTTAGTTTAACCCGAATTCAAAACAGCGCCAAATTTAAGAGAGAAATACGAGACACTTCACGGAACCCTACCCTTTAATGCAGGAGGTCAGCAATTCCGTCCTTACGGCCAGGAAGGAAGGGGGATATAGGGATAAGGGTACAGGTAATCAGTCCAACACAGCGGCTGCGCGGCAGCTTGTGCCACTGGTTCCACCGCAAAGAGAACGCATGCGAGCTTCCAGGGGTTTATATCCTTGTTAAAGGATATACAAAAGCTGGTCTTGGAATGAAGTAACATTTAATGAGCATTCTTTTTATTCCATGCGCAATTTAAGCTTACAGCTGCATAAGGCAGGTTGTTTCTAACTAACTGTACGTTTCAGTCACTCCGCACCTGGCACTGCGGGGAAATCTCAGGTAAGAGGAAAGCCGTTTCCCATTAACCATCCCAACGCTGTCAAAGCAAGCCATCTCACCCACGCTGAAGTAGGGATTTACAAACGTCTCACTGAATTGCCATTGTGAAATGTTGATAGAAGGAAAAAAAAAAATTTGACGTCCTTCATACCACCTCTAGTATGCTACTGAGATCTCCAAACAAAACCCTCCAGGTGCTTCAAGAAAAATAGATGAGACAAGGAAATGAACTACCCCAAAAATGGATTTCTTGTATGAACTTCTGCCAGACTAGTTTCTAAGAACGACAGAAGCAGCTTAAATTAAGCTAAATCAGACAGTTATTAGGTGTGAAGAGACGACAATTTTTCTAGTCTAGAAGAAAATGATACAGTGATTGGATAACAGTTACTCAAACTATTCAACACTTCACCAAATTACAGTAATGCAGAAATAGAATTACTCTCTACAGTGACCTCTCAAAGGAAAGGAGAATTAAGATTAGAACTAAGAAGTAAAATTAGAAACGCAACTTTCCAAAATGCATTCTGTATAATCTTTAATAAATTTTAATACTCAAGCATTAAAAGAAATCCCTTTTTTTGTGCCAGGCGCATACGGAAAATTCAGCGTAAAAGAACTAGCAGAATATATTCTAAATCTTTCCAATCAAATAAATATATCATTTATATTAGTTTAGATAAGGAGCAAAGAGTGATCTCAAGATCACTTGCACCCCCCAAGTGACCTGGCTGTAATACCCTACATTAAGGCTACAATCTCAGCCTTATCTAGGACTTGCTTTGCCTAACTGCACCCTATCATTAATGTTACTGATTTCTGCCATTGCCCATAAAACTCAAAAGCCTCATGCCAATTCTATAACATATATAGGTTGGAACTGAATTAAAAACACACAGAGTTGCATAAAACCATCATAAGGTGGTATGAAGCACCAAGCACGGAAGTATCTGAAGAGACAGAGCCCCTATCTTTATTCTTCCGGCCCAAGACACAAGGTAAGAAAAACGTGAGGTTTCTTCTGCAGGACCAGAATTTGTGGTATTCAAAACACTTCAAGCCAAAACAGAGCTATATTGCATTTGCACAGGCCTTGCAGAGAATGGATTTTTCAGATCTTCTCTCCCAAGTTTTAAGGAGGGGCAGAAGGAGCGAAAATGCCTGTCTGTCAGTAACCTGCAGAAAGCACAAGTCCCACGGCCAGCGGGGGACACAATGCCAAGGTGCGGCTTCAGGGACAGGCAGCAGGTAACGGTGTACAGCGAGCACTGACAATGTGCTCCCTGGAGAATATTCCCCCCCAATATGGTCAGAAACAAACTCTGCGCCTTGTTAATGTTCCATTTTACACAGTCGTGGTTAAATACAGCTGTGACAATGCAGAAATGCTGTGGATGCCAATATAAATGTTCTTCCACACTCCACTTCCCTAACGAGGAAGGCTTTAGCTGGTCAATTCTGAAGAGCTCAATGATCAACTTTCTTTGAAAACCTGTTGTCCTTCCTTAATATATATATATTTAATTTATTTTTATTTTTTTTTAAACCCAACTGACCTTCTCCCACTCTTCTACACCAGAAGCGTACCTGGAACTTCAGAAATAAGTTAAGACATGTAAGTTTTATCACCTTAAGTATATATGCCTTGAATACTGAAATTTGTAAAACCTTCATACATTGTGTTGATAGAGAAGCAAGAACTCTGCTAACGTGCCTTCACGGTATAAGAACAGTTATCCCACAATGTAACACAGTACTTTTTTTGCCGTGGAAGTTTCATCTCTAGACGAGCCTTCCTTAACAGTTGTTCCATGATTACTTTACCCCTTCAGACATATTTTTAAGACAAACCTTCTAGTACCACAACCCATCGTAAAACAAGTCAGTTAAGCTCTCACAAGGATACTGCATATATGAACCATTCTCACACGCCAGTAAATTCTAGCAGAAGAATTTTAAACCAATATTAAGATCCTATTAATAAAAAAAAAAAGGACAGATTTCTTCATGAAATGTAAGAAAGCTCAAGATGACAAACTTCTGCCTTTTTTTCCCCTGCTCCACAACAAACCTACTTTATTTGCACAGGTTACCCAAGATGCTTTTGAATCAACATTTCATCGCTGTTTCTAGTACAAATAGCTTTCAAGAGTAAGAAAGACAGTTATACACACAATAAATCAGTGTATTACTAAATAAGGATCTCAGCTTTTATCTTCTGTCAAGCTCCTTGAAAATAACAGTATATTTTAAGGATTAGGAAAAATACTTTATATCTGTCCTTTTCAAGGAAAACTTAAGTAGTAGTGCTATAGGTCAATTTTCAGATGTGATTAGCCACACTGTGACCTTCGTCATCCTTTATAAAAGTTTAGGGCAGTGACCACAATTAATATTCTATGAGTGTACATAGCAGTGTTTAACCATGCTCAAGACGCATTTTATAAACAAATTCCTCATTTGGATATTGATAAAATTGTAAGCAGTGTGAGTAATAACTCAGAGTAACACATTATAAGAGAACTGGGAGGGGCGTTTGAAGGTTTTTGCAGTTTTTGTTTGATTCAGTTTGGAGCTTTTTGGGGTGGGGTTGTTTTTGTTTTTTTTTTAAACAGAGCAAAAAACCAATGGGGTCTTTAACTGATCACACAATAACACCCTTATGAAAAGTCATCTGGAGATCCGTTTTCTTTGAAAATTAAATATTCGACCTACCTTGAACTGTAAGTTCTGCCTGAGCTTCAATCGTCTCATTTCCGTTATCGGCTATGCAGGTATACATCCCAACGTCCTCTTCCGACACATCACTGATCTCCAGGCTGCCTCCCGCAAGCAGAAGAAATCTTTCAGAGCTGTGCGAAACAGGACATACGGGTGATTTGATGGAAAAATTGCCTTAAATCAAGTGGTACCAGAGAAGCACACACGAACCCTCTACCTGAAATGGCTACAAAACCCAAAGAAGTGTTTACGTGTTAATATTCCTGGGTGCCATTTCCAAGGAGCCCCATGTTAGCAAGAAATTTTGAACTTGATGGTTAAATTCCACGTTTGGGCTTCACATTCAAGTTCAACTAGAT
Organism: Sterna hirundo; assembly: GCA_009819605.1. Lineage (NCBI taxonomy): Eukaryota > Metazoa > Chordata > Aves > Charadriiformes > Laridae > Sterna > Sterna hirundo. The sequence goes on from CM020445.1 coordinate 23,165,888, forward strand.
CAGGTCTACAAGAGCAGCTCATTGTTTTGCACTTTCAGCTTCAGTTCTTAATTAAATGTGATCCAAGACATTTAGACAACAGGAACTAAAAGTTAAGAAAAGTGAAATAACACAACCACATCATAAAAAAAAAAAACCAACCAAAACCCACAAACGTTTTGCAGATACAGTGGGAATGACTTATGCTTGAAAAGTTAAGGGAATTACAACACGCCAGACTTATGCCTGTACAACATAAGGAACAGCAATGTATATTGTATAATGTAGAGTTCACATATTAAAAGATAACCATTTCAGTAAGATTTCAGAATAAGATATGGGTTAAACAAAATTCAAAAGATAAATTCAACAAGTCGGCAAAGTTTCTGTTTAGAATTTTCTCCCTCTGACTTATAAAGGGTGGAGAGAGGGTTTATAATTCAGCCCTTACAAACTACCTGCTTTTTAGGCTAAACGTAGTAGCTAAACGTAGCATTTTCTGCTCCCTGTCGCACCCTCAGCACTCTTCTCCCATTGCAGCCATCATTCTCCTTTACGTGACACAAATTTGTACAAGGGTTTTCCAAGATTCATCACCATTCCAAGCACCCACAATGAAGAGCCAGTAACATTACCAAAAACTCCAAGCTGAGACAAACAAACCATGACTGGATGCTGATCCGGAACCATTCCTAATTGCAGCTAAAAAAAAAAGAGCAAGCCTACCTGATGGCTTCCTTTCCGGCATTATCGAGCAATGGCTTCGCGGGCAAGAATGGACTGAATTCTTTCAAAAATGTCAGCTGAATAGCACATTGTAACAATTAACTTTTTTGGTCTCTATAGAGCGGCCAATGTACAAAAATCAACCTAATTGCTTTCTCCATTTGAAATTTTCCTGGAATTATGTCAGTAGAACCATCTTACCTTCTTGGAAGGGTAAATTCGTAGGACACAAAGACTTTTGACTCCCCTAACTAATTACCACATCAATATCAATTTATGATAGTACTATAATTGTTAATCGAATTTCTGATTCCATACATTTAAAATCTGAACAGACAAAATCATTATTGGAATTACATGAAAGAAACCAGTCTTAAAAGGATCCAGGGAGATGTCCTACCCAGGTATAGCATAAGGAAAGGGGTCCTGCTTCCATGGCCTACTAACAGCAGGACTACAAAAAGTTTGGTTTTTAAGAAGCGTGAGAAGTTTGAGTGAAGACAGAAGTAATTTTGAAAAAAAAAAAATATTAGGAGCTTTAAAGAGAGGAACGCCTGAAGAAATAGTAGAGAAGTACATGATCAGCACTGCAAACAGGTTCTAGCCAAGAGGGAAACAGCAAAAAGTTTGTCATTAAACCTTTTTTTGTAACCGCTCAACAGTGATTGAAGGACAGAAAGTCAGGAGATGGTAAGATATATCTTGGATTACTTTGATAGCATTATATTGTCATTGCAGCCAGAAAAGGCAGAAGCCTTCTATTGTGGATCAGATGAAAGACTAACCTGTAGGAAGTAAAACAGGAGCTTTAGTGGTAACTGAAGATAGCGAAGGCTGATCCATCTCACATCTCCAGCAAGAAAACTCCGTACAAAGGACATGAGAACAGAAGCTGCCAAAACCGTATTGCTTCCCCTCCCCCCCCCCCCTTTTTTGTATTTTATTTACCTGTATTCTATCCAGGTAAATTCATTAGATTTAAATCACACAAATTTGTTGAAATTAGCACAAAGGAACTGAACCTAGAAGCGTTGGACCACACCACCTCCATGGCAAACCTGATCATCTACGAAATCTCTGAGAACATCCAAAAACATGTAAGAAAACAGTGCTCTTCCCAATCCTTGATCCTCTTTGTCTGCATCTGGACATCGACAGTCCACAAACACAGAAAAGCTTTCCAAACATCGTCAAGGTGAACAGTAACAACGTCACTGAAGCTTATTTGTGGGAACGGCACATTAGACATGTTAAGGCTGCACTAAAACCACGCCTAAAGAAAAATAAATGACTAAGGCAAGTCTGGACCTCGACACATCCACATATTGCAGTTTTGTATCTCCTTCTATTATGTAAAATAGCTTCTTTGATTATTTGTTCTAGCCGTTGTGACACATTAAATTAATCTGAGTGGTATATAATCTGCTGATAGCTTCTTTGATTATTTGTTCTAGCCGTTGTGGCACATTAAATTAATCTGAGTGGCATATAATCTGCTGAAGGCTGAGAGGAATGCCGGAAGAACTGGAGCCAGCGGGTCAACGTGCCAGGTCTATGGCTGGCCATCAGGAGACAAACCAGGACGGAAGGCTGGGCAGAAAGGACCGAAGGGATGCGAGAAGCTGAGACTAACATAACTGCAAAGGAATGATAAAAGGCTATACAGACTCTTAGTGTAATTCTGATGACACGTAGTGCCTTTTTCTGAATATCTACCAGTTTCCACACAGTTATTCATCTAAAAGGAACACGTGCCTTAACGATGCTTGTTTTTCCCAGAGCCACCCTCTGGAAAAGTGAAGGAACATGCATGGTGAGACAGGAGACTTATCGTCAATAACCAGCAATTGAGATGTTACTAAAACTATTAAAAGTTACTAGACATTGTCACGTTAGGCAACACAAGTTTGTGGGATAGGATCTCACACACCGCTTGCAACATGACAGAATTTACGGGAATCCTCCTTTTTGTCAAGAAACAAGGTTATGCAGTTTTCAGCCATCTAAATTGCGTGCAACGTTTTTTATTCTCTTTGATTATTTTCCTCAAGAAAACCTAGAGCTGAGTTCAGAGTTTACCAATACCTGATCCAAGACAAGCCCCTCACTGTGGAAAACGGGGGAGAAAACAATTAACGTGGCAGCCTCCTTGGTGATCCCTTCTGCAGCAGTAGCTGCTGAAGGATTCTCGGCTTAAAGCAAAACTGCTTTTGTAATAAAGTAAAATGTCTTAATTTTGTAAGGACAATGAAGCATTTCCACAAGACTGAAGCAATCAGATTTCAGACACTGGAGACAAAGAATCAGCTTAATATAAAAGCCGTAACATGATTTAAAGTGTCATTAAAACCAGCAAAGATTGATCATTCAAATGTCAGGTAAGAGCAAAATCAAATTCAAGCCTTTTATATGCATCCTGTTCAGCCCTCAGTTACACACTCCTAACGTACAATTACTGGAGCTACTTTGGACACCTAACTCGCATGGGTTTTTTATGTTCATTAGCACAAAACGTAGTGAGCCTTTATTAATTTACTGGATTCAAACAGCCAGTTATACCCTGAGGTTTTGGCGCTCTTTTTCCCCCCCTCTTTTAAATTACTATTCCCAAAACATCTTATAATCTATTTGCAGTCTTGGTAAAGTACAGCAGATAAGATTAGACAGCAAATTAGATTATTTTGTGGAATCTACTACCAGAAAAATCTCCATAATTACTCGGCTATGTTTAACCTTTACTGAGTTGGGCAAGCACAATTCAGTTAATACAAATCACTCGGAGTGCCTGGCAAACAATGAGATGTCATTAAAAACACCACACATTTATGTGAAGTATGAAGGAAAAAAACCTACATTAAGAATATGTATGTGATCATATAATTAAAGGCTTTATTTGAATGCATACAGCAACAGCATAAAATCAGCGCCGCAGATGCAACCTCGGCTTTGCAATCTCCTCACTTTGGAAAATTATTAACCACACGACTGTGTCTCAGTTTACTCTAGGAATTTGTCAACGACATAAAATTTTGCTAAATGGAACAGCCCAATAACACCAAAGAGTTAGCTGTTCTTCAATAGCCTTATTAAAATATAATGTTGTTGTTCAGGGTCTTTTCACAGTTGTTTATTTCAGATAACCACCTCGTTTACTGTGGTATGTGCATTTTTAATTTCTTCCATATAAGCGTCCGAATATAACTCAAGACACACAATACATGCTGTCTGAGCACATACTGATCCAACACACAGGGAAGGCTTCAAAGAACATCGTCTTCCAAACGTTTGAAACTCTCTGCATATTTCCCAAGCTCTGAAAATTCGCCTTGGCAGCCACCCCACCTCACCGAAACTTCACTTTTCAACTTCAGAATCACCGAAAGCACAAAAGTACTCCTGCATTTGCTAACGAACAGACCCTCACGCGGTAGGATCCTTAGCCAGGCATTAAAAAAAAAACTAAAAATGAAAGGCTCAAAGTTAGCAAAATCTGAAAAACTATCCTCCCAGCTGTATATAATGTTTCCATTATAGCCTTTTATATCAGGTGACACTGACAATGCGGTAAATTTTACTTTAGAAAGTTTTCTGTAGAGGACATAAGATTTATTCAAATAGCTTTACAACTTCAGTGGCTTTCCTCGCTTCCTTCCATTTCTCTCTGTATTTTCTACATTCCTGGCAGAGACACCACTCACTGGGAACTCCTGGAGGAAATCCAGGTGAAAAAGCAGGACGCAGACGCGCACTGCTGAACCGCCGGTGCGCCGGGGTGGCTGTGAGTCGTGGTGCCAGTCCTAAAGACCAATTCAATGAAATCTTTCATCACAAGTCAAATGTTTATCCCAGTGACAGGTTATTGGGTCCCATTTTCAACTTTGTGATTGTTTCCTCTCTGAAATTGTGCCTTGAGGAAGAAGGGTCCCCGGGGAGGTGAGGGAAGCCAGCCGGCAATGCTGGAGAAGGGCACACCAACCGTGCGAGCACCAAGCCCTTCTCCAAACAGACTCCTTACTCTTCAGCTCCCGAGGACTGAGACTTCCCCAAGTCCAGGTGGAATCTGGGCATTTCAAAGTCTTTGACGGACTTCTTTGAGAAGAACCAAAACGTCGGCAGTCTAACTGTCACTTTTATTTCTTTGAAATCTTTTAAGTCAACAAGTTCTGAAAGTATTCCTTGAAGCTGCAGCAGTTTTAGCACAATGGAAACTTCTAACGTTGCATTAACTTCACCAATTTATCGCTCAACACTCAAAGCTTCCTTCTCTTTCACTCAAATTAGTTGGAAAATATTTTATCGCAGCAAACTAATTTCACAATATATTGCATTACAGGCTGCTTGTCTGAACAAGTGCCAACGTTGCCATCATTAAATTTACTCATATTTATCCATTAACATAAATCTTATGTTTGTCTTCGACAAATACTCCATCTGAATTAAACATCTTCCCTTTTTTTCAGGTCTTACAACAAATATTTAATTCCAAAACCCCGCTACTCCCAATCCTAAAAAAAAAAAGATGCAGGCTCCTACACATATTCTCCTTAGCAATACAGCTTGAAAGAAAAACATTGAATCTTGTATTAGATTAATTGTCACAGTTAAAAAGACAAAAGCAAAAATACGGTTGTGCACCTAAACCATTTAACAAGGGGTAAGACTTCGGGCCATACCTGACCACGCTATCCCAGTTCTGTTTCCTAACCCCATACCTACACACCCAGAGACATCTATCAATATATATATGTCTATACGAGTGCGTGTACATACTTGTATGTATGTTAATGTCTGTAGTATGTGTGGATAGACAAAACGCATGATTTAAGAGCATTTCGGAGGCAGAAGGTACATTAAAACCAGTCCAGCTGAAAAGGATCAGTTTTTTCTTGGGAACAACGAAAAGCCATGCTAATAAGAAAAGTCTTACTTTTATATCAAAAGGGGATTTTGATAAAAATTAAAAGTGATTCAGTTTGTACTTGAAGTAACAGAACATGCGTAACAAGCCAAGATACCTATTTTGCAGCTGTCTAACTGTAGGCTTTAAATTAACAAAGAATCTTAATTTTTAATTCTAGAGATTTTCCATTATTCTATTCAAAAGACTAATCCGACAGCTATTGAGGTAGATGGAGTTTAAGAACTTTTTGTTATCTGCTGTTTGAATCTCTTCTCAGTTAAGCCACAGTCAGGAGTAGCAGACTTAAGAGTTTTGGCACAGTTTGATTACTTTAATGAACAATGAAGGAAGCTTACTCCTGCAGAATGGGGAAAAAAACCCCACACACCAAATCTGCTCCTTTACCTACCTTAAAAGTAAATTCTATAATAAGCACATAGTTCATTGTAAGAAAAAAAAAAAGAGCTAAGTGTTGTAACAAGAAAAAAAAATTAAATTTTAAAAAAAAAATCGATTTCATCAGCAAGGTAACTTGACTCACTCGTCTTTAGGCAGACCAGAAGGGTTCTGTAAGTAACAGTAAGTCAAAAGAAATACAAGTTTTCACTGTTCAGACCCTTTATTTATTCCTCTTTGGTTCTAATGGCAGAGGAACATTTCTTTGGCTTTTCAGCATTGCCCTCCCTGGTGAATACATGCGCCAAGGATGCCACCACCAGCAGATTCCAGGAGCAGAGAGGTGCCTGCGGCCAGGCTGTCCCCGGGCTCGGCAGAGGCTGCGCAGAGCTCATAGGGAAACGTTTAGTAAAACTGTGTTTGGGAAAACCGACAGCCTTGTGGCTCCCACCTCACCGCTCGGTGTCCAGGAGATGGTGGAAAGATGCTCAAGAAAAGGTGGCTTCAAGCCGGTGGCACAGAGGAGGAGCTGTTTCGATCGCCTGCGCTGACAGCCTGACACCCAGCTCACAGAGGCGCTCCTGTCGCACCGAAAGTCAACTGGGACCCGTTCTTCTAACAAAGGGACACAGTGCTGAGAACTAAAGGTAAATATTCTGAAATATGAGGTCCTACGTGGTTCAAATTGCGCACATATAAAGATCAAATATATCTACTAATGTTATCGCTCAGCTCTCCGATAATTCTCACTGAAATTTGAAAAGAAAAAAAAACACTTGGGAAGCCCTCAAAAGTTATTGTGACACCCTGCATTGAAAAGCTCACAGGGGAGTCGACAGCACTGTATTCAGAGCAGGATTTGAAAATTTGGGCTCTATATCAAAAAATGAGAAGAAAATAAAAAGGAGAGATCTTTAGTAAATGAGCTTTAACCTCTTTGTGCACTGAATGTGACATAAGCTAGAGAACCGGGGGCAAAAATTTATAAAGGTATGACATGACAGGATTTTACAGACGAGAAAAACAAATTAAGATCTTACAGGCACGTTTCTGCTGACACTTCATCACATTTGATTGTGCAATTCTAATGAGTCTGTACCATCCTTTGCACGTGAATGATTTCTTGTATTTACAGAAAATGAATCTACATCATACACCATCAGGCTGACATCACCACAATTTCTCAGTGGTATTAGAACTGTTAGTCACTACCCACGGGAGCTTGCATTTTCCAGGTAAAGACAGTTCACATTACAAGCCCCTGGATTTTTTAATTTAAGAGTTGACACAAAAAGGAGATATATTACTATCGCTGGTACTGCAGAAAGACTTGCATATTCCTTTAGCTGCTTTCTGTATCAGCCGTGCCACCATGCAACTTTACTCATTGTTTCACAATTAACTTGTTTCTACATTAATCTCACCATCGACTTTGTGGGACACTGAGAACATTCCAGTATCCGTTTGCAATTTCCTTCTTCTAGTAAGTGTGTTTATTAGATGGCCAAAAAGATAGCTTTTCTTGACAAGATTTTCTTACACATATTTTCTACCATGTTATTTTGAACGAATACACCAGCAATGGCAACATATAACAGTTTTCACTCACTGCATTCCTGAAAGCCCATAGGTTTTTATCGACCACATCTAACATTTGAATATTCCGTTTTAATGAGAATTTATTAAATTCTGCTCTAAACACTTATTCTTAAATTCTTATGGAACATTTAGAGGCATACTGAACACTTTCACAGCAGAAAGAGTGATGTGATTGCAGGGCTTCGCACACCTAATATGCCAACACGAAGAAGCCTTAGCTTTCCTACAGTTTCCTTATTCCCTTAACTGCTTCTTTTACTCCAGTGGCAATCTAAAAGTAATATATTCTTAATAACCTTTCTGCTTCAAATAAGATTTCTTGGTTTCAGGTGTCTGTAAAAAAAAAATACCACGAGATTGTTCCACGAGTCTCATGAACTATCTTTCTTGTCATTACACTCGGTCTAGGAGCCCTCCAGCAGTCGAAAACCCGCTTCTGTTCTCCTGGTTTCAAATTAAGTAGAAAGCAAATTGTGCTCTCATCTAAAATCGTAACTGGCTGGATTCTTACCATTACATAAAAATAACACGTTAGCCAGTACTCACCCTTCTGTGATAAGCTCTTCTGCATTTCTTGTCCACCTGATGGATGGAGTTGGAAATCCTACGGCAACGCAGGGGAAAACGGCGCTTTGCCCCATCACCCTGGTAAGCGAAGAGGGCTGCCTCACCAACACCAACTTCTGCGCCACCTCGGGATCTGCAAACGTTTTGTAAACGACAAAGCTGTTACCAGCCGCAGAAGTGGAAGATCATATTAAAAAGAACGAATGAAACATCTAATTTCTTTCCTGCATCTTCGCAGGACTGAGGCATCACCGTAGCTCCATAACCGGTTTTCTGTAAGAGACTCTCCCAGCCTCCCACACGAGCTGCTCTTCACTGGTTCCTCCAGACACACGCAAGTGGCAAATCAGACACTGCTGGCATTCCGACTCCTCAGACTCCCTGGGAAATAGTTTCAGCTAAAAGCTACGGCCCTGAAATTCCACCAGCTTGCCAAGATTTAGTAAAGAAAGGTGTAGGTTTGACTTCGGACAGCCAACCTCTGCAATCACCTGACTCCATCAGGTACCTGCCTGGGAAAGTGCTTTTACACAGTAGAGAATGAAATTGCTGCAGCAGAGAGTCAACCCTAAGCAAAATAAAATAACTAGATCGTTTGCATGCTGAAATAACACCAGATTTCTACTAAAACAAAAATCCACCGCCATTTGCCAACCTTATGGAAATGGTAAATCCCCTGAGTTAGTTTTTGTTTTGCTTTGCATTGGGCTGGAGAGGGGTCTGGTTCTTTTTTTCTCCCTCCCTTAAGAACAAGCACAAGCCAAGTGCCTTTTACTACAGGAAAAGGCCATTTTGACTGCGAGAATTGAAAACATGCCCACCAATAACGGCTGTCCGGCAATCTACTCTGAACTAAACTAACACAAATAAATACTCCAAACAAAAGGCTATTTTTCTACTTTACTAAAAATACCCATGACTCCTCAAAATGTAACGTTAGGAAAAAGGTTCCAAAATCAATTTTAACTAGAACTGTAACCAATTCATCAAGGGGCCCCAGTAAAACCTGGACAAAAGATGCAGTTTGTACCCTTTGCCTCTGTAGTAAGTTCAGCATGTACCTTGCACTATAATGAGAATAAACGAGTTCCCACACACCAGCCACAGCTTTTCTACCCTGTTAGTTATCGTAACTCTTTCTGCCAACTGCACAAACCCCAGTGTTTATGCTGCATTAATTGCTGTATTCTCAATAATCAGATCACAGAATCGTTTAGGTTGGAAAAGAACCTTAAGATCACCAAGTCCAACCGTTAACCCAGCACTGCCAAGTTACCACTAACCGTGTCCCTCAGCACCACGTCTGCTCAGCTTTTAAATCCCTCCAGGGATGGCGACTCCACCATGTCGGCCCTGGACAGCCCGGTCCAATGCTTGGTAATCCTTTCAGTGAAGAAATTTTTCCTAATATCCATCCTAAACCATCCCTGGTGCAACTTGAGGCCGTTTCCTCTGGTCCCAAATGTGCACTTACAAGTTTGATAAGAAGCAAGCTCTGGAATCAGACAAGCTATTTTTGGCCCCCTAAATGGGGGCAGGCTATTCTGTACCTCCACTACTTTTGCCCGCTGAAGCCCACTCCGTGCCTGTCACACACAGTCTGGCCCCCATCTCACCTGCGGTGCAGGTCTCCCCTCGCAGCAGCTTCTGAGAATTGCTGGGTTTGGTATTCTTCAGCTCAAAGCACTAAAAATAATATCTGAGCATTTACAGCACTATGCTATAAGGGCATGCACGTGCTCCGAGGTATAACGTGATGACGTTGCCAGGGTATTTGAGAGAACCAGGCCCGATGGAAATCACGTTTCAGAACTGTCCCGGGCAGAGGGAGCCAAACTGAGAGCGATCCTGGATCACACCATCTGTCTGTATCGTAGCGGCTCTGCCCACGTTCCCTGTCAGAGGGAACTAGTCTGCCTGCTCCAGAAATAAGACCGTGTGTGAACAGGCGGGTAACGCAGCGAGAGTGACCCGCAGGGGCATGTGGAGCAAGCCAAGTTGCAGAAAATGGATGTAACAGATTGCCAGCAAGCAATCACGACGCTAGGGAGAGGAATCGGCGTGATTCACTGGAGACACAGCTCATTAACGCTCCAAGCTCCCAAAAAGGAGTTTAGTTCTCAGGTCAGTGGAAACTGGATTCAAAAATTTAGTGTTTGGTTTGTTTTTTTTTTTTTCCCCATTGCATTCCTATATTTGAAAGCACCTGTTTTTAAGCAGCAGAGCTTGGAAAGGTATCCTCCTGCTCGGTGGCAGATGAAAGGCAGCAGCTCACCATCAGAAAAAGTAGGCCGCTGTCTGTGGATGCAAATCTGCGCAATGCACGTGCGTGTTGGGTGTATTTCAAAGATTTAGAAGGAAAGCAGTGGGGTTGCTGTCAGGCACGCACCAGATAACAATTTAAAAATGCAATAAACTGAATGAAGAACAGATTAATTCAAATCCTTCTTTCAAATACATCTCAGAGCAAACAATCAATTATGGGGCCACTCAAGATTAAGAGAGCTTTCCATGCAACAGTTTAATCCCACTTTAAAATATAAAAAACCGCTGGGAGGGATTTCACAAAACTGTCAACATTTTCAGAGTCATGATCAAGCAAGGAAGCAGCATTATTTGTATTCCCTAATAGTGTTATATTTAATCACCTTCAGCAAAACATTACAAAAGCAAGTAAGTTACATCTGGAGCTAAAGAATTTGAAAGATTAACACAATATGGGACTTTATCAGGAAATCTTTAATTGCCAAATATCAGAAAAAGTCTTAAGAATTCATTTGAGGGGGTGGAGAAAATGAACACAAACCAAACTAAAATAGTTCAATTAAGGGTCTTTTCCAAAAGTGCCCTTCTTCAAAAGCTATATCCTTAGTAGAAGAAGAGATGAGCCTTTCTTTTCAGAAATGCTAAAGAACTAAATGAAACAACTTCCCACTTTAAGCATGGTTAGTTTCCAAAACCTAGCAAATACCGCCATTGTAAAAGAGGGAAGGCTGCAACTGTAAAACTGGGGTATTTTAAATAGAAAAGTGCCATAGTCATGAGGAACGGAGGTACTCATTGCAAGGGACCTCTGAAGGCACCTGGTGCACCCACCTGCGTGAAGCCCACCTGCTGCCAAGGCGAGGTCGGGCCAACCCTGGTGTCGCCCAGCCTAGCCCCAAAAACCTCCCAAGATGGAAATTCAGCAGCCCTCTCGGGCAGCTCTCCAAAAGCAGTAAAAATTGCATCAGAATTCCAACACCAAGACTAGTTCAGAGGAGATGGCATAAAGTTCTGGAAATAATTAAGAAAACCCGTACGAAACACAGCCCGAATTTCCCTAGTTTGGGAAAGTGCAGTTCACGTTCCCGCCTTATTCTTGGTCAATTTTCAAAACTCAGTATTAGACCATATGGTGACACACAGCTCTGTGCAATACTGTCATTCGAAACAGAACACACTAAATGTAGAAACAGGGATGGACTTTCGTTCTTATAAAAAAAAAACTAAACATTTCTGCACAATAGGCACAGCTAAACCTTTCGAAATAAAGAGTCATCCCGCCTTCTTGGGGTCTGGAGACTTCCCAAAAGGCTCCAACGTTTGAAGAACCAGAACTTCCTAAATATTGGGACAACTGAAAGTGCCTGAGCTTAAGCATCCCAAGAGTGAGGGACGAAGCACCAACTTCTTTTGGAAACTTCAGCAGGATTTTGAACATGAGATTCAAGCCTGAGAAACTTAGAAATCCCCAAACATTTATACTCAAACAGTCAGTTCCCGCTTTGCAACACGTCACAGCGGAAGTGTATTACTAGTGACTCTTCAAAAGAAGTCTTTCCCAAAAAGCCCTTAAAAGCTAAACCACTAAATATGGCAAAAAATTATGTGCATGTCTCCGGCTTATCTCCAACCACTGCAGAGCTCAGACACTAATAACTGATTTTGCTTTTCTGTTTCCCAACTGCAAGATACAGGTCAGTCTTCCCAAGGGCCAAAATGTTTTCGCTTAAGTGCCTGTGCTCATTTTAAGCTACATTATAAAAAAAAAAAACCCACACACAAAAAAGAAACTCCAACCACCAGCTTCCACAACTCACATTACACTTAGTTCCACTTAAAAGCATACAAAAATGCAACAGAGCAGATTCTCACGTGTTCCCCTTTGTAAGTATTCTTGTTAGGTTTCCCCTCCTATCACTTGACTAATTTTTTGATTATTAACTTTTTAAAAAGAGAAACAGATTAGCACCTGGAAGAATCTTGAGCTCTGCTTCATCACTGTATTTGGGGGTCCCACCGCTTTCAATGACGCAGCGATAGAGTCCTCCATCCATCTCAGTAGCATTGCTAATAATCAGAGCTCCACTTGGCAACTTAAATACACGATCATCCAGAAAGACTGGCTGGCGATCCTGCTCCCACATCACAAACGGTGCAAGGTCAACGTTGACTTCACAGTTGAGGATTGCACTGTTTCCTTTATAGACAGATGAGGATTCTGGCTGACTGGTGAACCTGGGAAGGCCTGCAAATACAAAATAGCACAGTTAGAAAAATAAAATAAGAATAGAGGCGTTCTGACGATGACACCAAAGCTCTGAAGTCCAAGTGAAGATTCATTAATCTAGTTTTAAAAAACTAAATTAGGCTGCTCTCCAACTTTTTAAAAATCCTAACAGTTGGTAGCACAATGCTATAACATAGTTGGTGTAAGAACAAACAAAACCAGTAATAAAAGTACCGATTTAAAAACAAAAGTGTTTTTAGAAACAAGCAAGCGTCAACAACAAAACAGAAGTCTCTGGAGTCCTCAAAAACGTGCAGAGACACGCAGGTAACCTCTGCTCACTTCTCCAGTGCTGCTGCTTCAGGAGTAGCTAGCACAAGGGTGGCAAAAATCCAGACAGCGTCTCTGCCTGGTACATCCAAATAAAGCGAGTTTGAACCGCGTTGTGTTAGAGCTACCGATTCACCTGCAGCGGAACCCAGATGCCCTGTAGTACTGGCCCAGGAGCCAGTAACCAGCAGAGCAGAAGGCCTCTGCGTGCCTTCCACTCTCACCTTTACAGCCGACACGACTCCTTCATTTACCACCTACAGAACTACTTACGGGGGTTTTTTTCCCTGTCAACTTCGAAAATTTCTTATTTTAAAATTAGAAGTATGGCAGTTAAGAACTTAAGGCAAAAAAGTTGAAAAAGTATTTTCTACAATTCTGTCACCATGTCTAAGTAAAGGTTTAGATTCACAGTAATTTAACTAGACCACGAAAAGGAGCCTGAGGCTTTAAAGGACCAAATCTCCCAGAAATTCAATGGAAACGGGATATCCCTTTGAAGATTCCTGCTACAAAAAGCCTTACATAGAGCACCATTGGGTAAAAATTGCATTTATTCATATGCAAACATTTATCTTTCTCACGCTGGTGTACCTGAGAACCACACTTCTCCACCGCATAACGCAAAGCTCCCGCTTCCAGCCCGGCCCAGCCGCGCCACACAACAAGCGTGTCACCTTCTGAGTGAAAACGTTCTCCAGAGATACCCAAAGTCCACTGAATGGCTTCACATTGGCTTTGGGTGGCCGTGTCCCAGCGCTGGCAGTGGGGAGCTGCTGGGATGGCCTCTGTGAGAAGAGGTTCAGGACATGCTGTGCCGGACACGGTGGCTGGTTCCACAGAGGCCCCACAGAGGCCACAGCTGAGCCAGTCAGCGAAGCTGGTGGCACCTCTGTGAAAGCATGTCCAAGAAAGGGGAATCCACTGCATGGCCATGAGGAAAGTGGGAAAACCAGCCCTTGGCAACAGCCAGGGCAGAGCAGGAGGAGGAGAGGAGGAAGAGCAGCTCCGGGTGCCACCCTGGGGAGACCAGGAGGCAGAAGAACTGGGAATGATGGAGGGAAGTTGAGCCTGGGGAACAGGAAGAGGGCAGGGGGAGGTGTCTTAGTTTTTGTCTTTTTTTCTTAACCATCCAAGTTTATTTTAATTGGCAAGAAATTAAATTAATTTTCCCCAAGTGAAGGTTGTTTTCCCCTTGCAATAACTGGCAAGTGATCTCCCTCTCTTGACCCACAAAGTTTTCCTTCTTCTTTTCTCCCCCCCCAGGCCCTGCTGAGGAGTGGGGTGAGGGAGCAGCTGGGCGGGCAGCCGGCAGCCAGCCAAGGTCAACCGACCACAAAGCGTCTTCCATGACAGCTTTCTGTAACAGGGTACATATCGGATCTTCCAAACAGAAATACCCAGTCCAGCCGATGGCTGCACACTGAAGAACATTACTGGTGCAAGCAAATGGCTCAATAAAGGCAACAGCATACAAGAAGGAGGAGGAAAGAAAACAAACATGGGACAGGAAAAATAAGAGTCCCCTTGCTCTCCATTTTCCACAGCAGTTATCTGGATTATCAGCTCTCCCTTTACAGCTTGCACGGGGGCGGTTGTGCGGTCCACGCTCACACAGGACAAGGCACAGCTTGCTCACTGCAGTAATAGTCTCCAAGTAAAATTTTCTTTTGCTTTTATGCTTGCACTTAAAACTAATATTGTCATAGAAACAGCCTGTCAGTACTCTTGACATCTTACCTTTCCCTCTCAATCGCGCATAGCTTCAAGCACATATTATGGTTTTTTCTTTAAAGTCAGTACACTCCGCGTTTTCAATATAAAAGACAGAAAGTGGGAGTCCGGGTTACACAAATTAAACCATCCTAGTACAATTATTCAAGCATGAGAACGGAGCCTGCTGGGAAGCAGTGGGCTCCGGTAACCTTAATTCAATGCTACTGCACACAGCCAAGACCCCAGATCAGAAAACACTTCACAGGGGATACCTCATAGTCACAACTATACACAAAAAAGGCTGTGACAGTTTACATCAGTTCTCACCTCTTCCACTTTGCCTAGCAAGCTTAAGGGTGAAATTCCTTACTCATTATCTTCCATTTTCCTAAGTTTGACCTAATTGGAAAAATTCTCATTTATCTCTTGTGAAGATGATTCTTTTACATTGTTTTAGACACTCAACTCATTTCCGAACAGCTCAACCCAGTATTTTTATGTATCACTTAACACCTATCAAGAACGCACTGAGAATTTAACAGTAATAGGAGCCATTTTTCTATATTTTTTAATTTATTTTTTAAATACCTAGTTCAGTGCTTTGCAATTCTTTCTTCCTTCAACAAGGGCTAACAATCACTCACTCAGATGAGGGACTTGAACTTGATATTGAAGTATGCAAAATCCCCATGGCTGAAAAGTACTGCGTGGCTCTTCAGTGGCAACGGGCGGAAAGGGGATGGACGAGTTTTCTACCTCTTGTGCCTCAGCTTCCTGATAAAGTATATCACCATGTGCAGCCCAGCAGTTACGTACTGGTGCCGAAACCCCACCGCCCCCAGTTTTCTCTGTCCATATTCACTATATGTGACTGCCTAAAGAAAGAATCTATAACATGCATTTTTTTTT
This sequence comes from Sterna hirundo, assembly GCA_009819605.1. NCBI lineage: Eukaryota > Metazoa > Chordata > Aves > Charadriiformes > Laridae > Sterna > Sterna hirundo. Next base: position 23,181,502 of record CM020445.1, read on the forward strand.
AATTAAGTGGTACTTTCAATCATTTTCAGCCTGAATCCCTATTTACTGTCCAGAAAATTCCACAGGTTTTTGGGGTTTTTTTTTGGTTTGTGGTTTTGTTTTTTTTTTAAACTGTATAATCTTTGCTCTCCAATCTTTGTAGTAATCTTTGGAGAAGCAGCAAGAAGCAACATCTGATGTCACATGTCCAGGCTTTTCTCACTTGAATGAAAAACTTCTTTACTTGGACTGTAGAATTCTTCATTGTTAGCACCCACTTAAGTACAAGTTTTAATACACACCTCTCATAAAACTTTCATATATTCCTCTCCCATAGAAAAATAAGCCTGAACCAGACCAACAGCACCAACTCCGGTACTCTGCAAAGCCAAGCACGTGAGAGATTTATTTGAGCAAACTCACAAAACATTGTCTTTGCATCCTATATTAAACATAAGACCTACAGTAAAAGACCAAAATCCACAAACTATTATGTGCCACCATGTGAGAGATGAAGAATGTTAATGCAATGAGAAGTGGCAGCATACCTGCTGTTAGTTGTGGCTAACCTCTGATGCTACAGAGAGAAAACAGACTGGACCCAAAACATATATATAACTGAGGAGGGGGCACAACTCCAAAGATCTTCCCAATCCTTCAGAAGAGCTGGGCTTAATTCTAACACATTACTTCTCTCACATACAGCTCACTTCTGTCAAGTAATTCCTTCCGTAACCTTGTACACGTCCATCTCCAACCATTACGTACTTTCCTCGCCTCTCGGAGTTCTATCTAGAGGCTCCTTCCACAACTTCGTTCCTCTGAAAGTTTCTGGTTTCCCCTCCCAGGGTATTTACAACCAACTTCTAGTCCTTTGATCTTGACCTTGTTTTGGTATTAATTATTTTACATCTTTGATATTTATCCATTACTTCCTCCCTCTAAGGTATTCGTATGAATAAAAATCATAGCTTCTTTCAACTTTCCTTCTGCTTAGTTAATGAAGCTACAATCTTTAGTTTCCTTTCCGCATTCCCCTAGACACCCCGTCCACCTTTAAAGGCTCAGAATCACAGAGCCATTTGGGTAGGAAGGGGCCTGGTCAGAGCAGGTTACTCAGGTCTTGAAAATCCCCATGGACGGAGACTGCCCAACCTCTTGGGTAACCTGTTCTACCACCTGACCATCTTCATGGTGAGGAGCTTCCTCCTTAATCCAGTCAATCTCTTTTGCTTCAAATGATATCTATCACCTCTCGCTCTCCCACCACACAGCGCCAGCAGAACAACAAAGAGGCAACAGACAAATTGAAGCACCTATTGTAATTTAAGATCACAATCCTCCATGGAAATATGACAAAATCGCTTCCCTGTGTCTACTGAAAATATCTTCCCAAATGATCTAAGAATCACATTAACTCTCTGCACACTGGCAGGTTACAGTCTATCCTACAATCCACCAACTACCCTTCTTTTCTCTCCTACCATACCAAGGGTAGTGCTGTACCCACACGACTTCGCACACTGTGCAGTCAGTTTCACCACTGTTGTGTCCATAGCACCGGTTAATTCATCCTGTAAGACCACCAAGGCCTCAGTCTCCCAGATTCGCCACACTTGTTGATTTTGTAGGTATACACTTTGTTCTTTGTATTTTGCAAAATGACTGATGAAGATGACAAACATGATCTTTCTAAAGTCTAGTCTCTGAGGCATCTTTCCATTCTGAAGATTTCTCTCTCAATATAACCCATTAAATTCTCATAATTACCTCAGATCCTTATCAATCTCAATATTCTCATTTAAATTTCTGTCATTTTGACCTTTAACAATTTCTAACGGGATAGTGTACCAGAAGGCTGTGTTGTGGCATGCCCATCGCATTATAGTGCTCTAAGACATCAACTGCTTCATCAAGAAGCTGAGACGCAAACCACAGACCAGAGTCACGTTACAGTTTAGCCTTCTTCCCACTTCCCTCCATCTTAATTTCCCTCACCTTCACAACCCCTTTAAAAAGGGCACAGTGTTGAGATCAGACTAATTGGTCTATGATCACCCCTTGCCTTTCTGGACACACATTCTACATCAGTTATTCTTCAAGAAGAACATACTAGCCCCCAAATTTACAATTCATTAGAAATCTTTATTAACAGACGTGCGTATCAAGGCAGTTCTTTCGCCAGCCTGGAAGGGAGTCCTGGACCTCCTCGTTTCATCAGGAGCACTAGGACTTCTCTCTGCACCTCAGCTACCACTTGTAAAATCTTCCTGTCCGCAACTGGAGCATAAGTGAGAATGTTACTGGAGGACTGGAGCCCTGTAGTTTCTATCATAAAGCTCAACTATGCTTTAATTTAAAACCCTTCCCAGTGCTTTTCACTTTTTGGACAAGATAGGCATCCTATATTCTGCTGTGTGCAGATGGCTTATTAAGGTTAAAAAAGCTTCATTAAAGATGGTTTCATTACTTACTAGCAATGAAAATACAGTTCATTTTCCAGGTCATCTTAAATGCCAGTAAAACCTTTATATGATCACAGTTCCGTGTTTTTTTAAAATATATATTTTATCCTAGGCTATAATTTTGTCCTAGAGAGTAATCTTCTCTTATTCTATGATTATTTGCAATTTGCACTGCTTAAAAGCCTCCATTGCGGAGGAGGACCCTTTTGCTTTAGCCAACAGACAACCACAAAACAATAATGATGTATTACAAAAGGCGTTCTAAATATAAGCCTTAATTACTATTAATTCTGAGACCTGTTTATAAACACAGTAGCAGGTCCCGGAGTGCTGGCGCAGCTCCTGCAGCGTGTACTGCTGGAAAATCCCCTTTCATCTACCAGTCCAGAGTCTTCCACTACAGTTTGTCTTTTCCTCTTCAAATTACCAATCGACCTATAAGCCTCCATTTCCTTAATTTTCTACAAACATTTTCAAATGCATGACCATGAAGCGAATTCACAGTCTTCCTATTTAAACTACAAAACACACTTAAAACTGTTTTTTCCAAAGTTAAATTTTAAAAAAATTTTCTCTGGTCTGCATTTCCCCAATCACTTCAGTCACCAAGATTCAGCCAGAAGAGCTAAAGAAAATAAGTTACATTTCTAACGAGGAAGCAGCACCCACTCTTCACCCACATGTTGCAATGAAGGTATTACCCATCCTTTGCTAAGCAAACATAATGATAAATGATACTTTGAGGTTCTGATGATTTTTTCACATTTGTACGTACATTAATCATTCCGTGGCAGTACAAATACATTATGTATTGATTTTAGGACACTGAAGGAAGATACTACTGACCTAGCAGGAATGCAGGTTAATAAACTCAATTTGGGAAGGATGATTTTCCACTTGGAACGTTCTCTAAACTCTGACAGGAGAACAAATAAGCAACAGCGAGATTCTCACATGCATACAATAGGAATTAGATGCACCACAAACTTCACATTTTCTGCTAGGACAAGGCAAATGAGAGGAGGAGGAAAAAAAAAAGTCAACTCTGTCCCTATTTTCTCCTTCCGTTTTGTCTCTCCCCTCGCTGAAAGACCAGCGCGATGGTAGGAATGTGAATGAACAATCCACTCAACGCCAACTGTGTTCTGTTCAGCCGGCACCCCCAGTCTAAGCACTACTGAGATTTGTGGCCCATTGTCTTGATGTCTGAGAAAGCAAAGATGTGCCTAGAAAAGCAGTAATTCCCATGCTCCTGGGGAAAAAAAAAAAAAACAGATGGTAAAAATTCTGGCTGTGGTCTGCTGCTGTCAATGGAGCCAGTGTTTCCTCTCCTGTACTTCCCAGCAGAGGAGGGCTGCGCTGCGCCAGATGCTGATCTACTTCAACAGCCTCCCTGCAACCATGGCCTGTGCCAACCATTCCCAAGGAGGCCGAAAGGAAAAAGTCTTCCATAATAACAAATACTAAATAACTCGCTCATATGACCACCTTCTCACTAACTGCAGAGTAAATGCTCGCGTTCTGCTCTAAATGCTGACTGTCAGCAGCCATTGTAAACGCTTACTTTTATTCAGTGCGGATGCTATTCCCATACACATATTTAATCCTCTTTAGAATCTAACTAATCTTTTGGCATCAAGCTTGCCAAAGCAAGTCTGCAAAACAAAAATAAGAAAAGAGAATAACTTCCTCGGCTCAAGGCCAACAGAAGGCTGCAGAGGAATTCCCTTTTCCCTGCCCAAGGCAGGGCTGCGTGCCGTTACTCCACGGACACAAGCCTGCAGAGCCATTTTGTCATGTGCCCAAATCTCCACTATGGCTACTCCACAGACTGGAATTTAACAGAGTAACTTGTATAAGCATTAAACAGCTCTAAACACGCATGCACATATTACACATTTATGCAATTAACTCTTTCCCGAGGCTGGTTTCAGCTTTTTTGTGACATCTCAATGTGCTCAGCCAGTGTTTTCTCCCCCAATTATTTCTATAAAACACAGGAGTCGATGACAGCTTTTCCAAACCCCTTCCCTCCTGTACGCCGGGCTCTGAAAATCCTCCATCACCCAGTGTTACTCTAACACAAGTTTCTCATAACTTACCCAAGCCTACGCTAACTTTTGGAGTATCGTTTACAAACATTGCCACCCTGCAGCTTTCACCTTCAAATCCTTCTGCATTAACCTCTTCGGGGCTAACGCTGAGAGGCTGTGAGTGATTACACAAACCGCTGACAGTCAGTTTTAAGACACTTTAACTTTTTCCCCATTCTTGTTTGCCTAATCGAATTTGAACTCAGGACAAATCCATAACACTATTACTGCTTTATTAAAATCACCTCTTGGGAAGCGTGAAGATTTTAGCCATGCAAGTAGGTAAAGGAGTATAGAAACACAATACCCTATTGGTAAAAAAGCTACAACATCTGTTACCCTTCACTGAAGCAGCAGATATCAAAGATGACGCATATTTTTTGTTAGCACATCAGCTTCTCACCGCAACCCTGTTAAAAAATTAATAAATCCAGCCATCTGTGGACACTTCATTAAATTATCGCAGCTCCTTTTCTTCTCCTTTGCTTAAACATTATTCAGCATCATTTGTCTGAGTGGCAGAGGTGTGAAACATGTTTTAAAATACAATTTTGTTAATAAGACATATTTCACAAATCTCACTAGCGAATAGATTAGACTTCATAACTACAAAACATTCATGGAGAACAGAAGTCCAGGATTACCTGAATTACGACAAGGCCAGATGCTTCTAGTCATTTCTACAAATGAGAAACACAAACTATCACATAATTTTTCCCCCCTCGCTTACGCAAATTAGACAGGAGAGAATGCAACCTGGCCGAAAATCTGGGCAGGAGACAACTAGTCAGGGGAGACAGAATATTCTTCAAAGGATTATAACACAGAGAGAGGAAAACCCACCACCAAAACATCCTTGTTGGCTAAACTAAAGTGAGAAGTATGCAGAATGTACAATAGGAATGAAAAATTCTAGTTCATAATCAGAATCCTGACTTTGTTAAACACAGACTTGGCGGCATAACTGACGTGGCATATACTGATTTAAAAAAGGTATCCCTCGATCAGAACTAAGAAGCAGAGGAAAAGGGAGAGGACGTCATTAATGCACGCACTGACATCCCCACCTACATACATACAATTAACACAGAGCGGCCTGGCGTGACCTCTGAGCTGCTCTGAACCTGCAACTGAACCTGAGATCTCCTGAGGTCCCTTCCAAGTTCAATTATCTGATGACACTATGATATGGGGAAGCTATACCGAAAACTATGGAGAGAGAGAGCAAAATATTGCACAAAATATTGTGCAAAGAGGAAGATAATTACTCTTGTCCAAACGAGCTTCTAGCAGGGAAAGTTAGGGCAAAACTGACCGTGCCCTGGAGCACGGGGTCAGACTGCACGCACTTGAGGTTGCCACCATCCCCTCTCAGACTTGGATCCAAGCTTCGCCACAGAACCACAAACTAAAGACAAAACTAAGAAACCACACATGCAAAAATTTAAGAGGATGTCTGGACTAGTAAAACACATCACAATATTCTAAAGGTTTACCTGGCAAGACAGTTTCTCGCAGAATATATTTTAAACAGAAAGTATATAGTTGTCCTTTGCGTACCAGTGGTAGACTTTGCAAACCCGAACGTCCTGGAAGCCCAAACTGAAATACAACCATGTAAGAACACAGACGCGTAGGAAAAACTCACAAGTTGATGAGATCAAATCTGATAGAGTATTACAGAGCAATTCTGATTTTGAACCAGGACGCAGAAAGCTCAGAGTACCTGTTGAACTCAGTCCACCAACGTAAACAAATACAGAGATCCTGGCTTCTTAAGAAACTTTACTTAGCCTGGAACAATTCTTCGCACCCAAATCAGGACACAAGAACCCCCTGAGAGCTACTCTCACAAAAGCTTGATGAAAAGAAGTGAGACAAAAGTCAATAAAACAATCCTGGTGAAACCACTGGACTTGTGACTGACAGCACAGTATCGAGTGAGAGTAAGTCAAACATCTAAGAACAACTTTATGAGGCCACTTTGCTGAACACTGCCTTTGACAGAAGTGCCAGGAATCAGGAAGCACGAGAACAGACCAAGAAACAAAGAGCAGACTCGGTGGACCTCCTGATGCTGTGCCAACTGGGGTACAGGTTCCTAACCAGAAAAAACTGGAAGAGCTGAGCGTATGCTCGCTATGCTCTGCGACATCCCAAGGCTGCAGCCATGATCCAGCTCCGAGCCTGACCAGCTGCGGCTCCAGGAGAAGCTGTAGAGGAATTCCATGAAGGAGTAAGATTGGCTCTGAGAAAGGATGAATGCCTGGTGCCTGGTAACTTCCAAACGAAAGATGGTTGCTCTGCCACTGCAGAACGTGTCCTGGCAGAATTTTTAATGAAGATAACTGAATGCATACAGCTGCTCAAGTCTGGAGTGAAGCAGTTATGGAAAACCCTAACACAGTAAGATTCAGGTATGTTTAAAAAAAAAAAACAAACCACCTAATAATGTGGAAGGAAAAAAATGCTAAGCAAGAAGTTAATCCAGCCTTCCTTGATGGAAGTACCTCGGAAACAAGGGGACAAGAGGAAACGGCCTCAAGTTGCACCAGGGAAGGTTTAGGATGGATATTAGGAAAAACTTCTTCACCAAAAGGGTTACCAAGCATTGGAACGGGCTTGAATCACTATCCCTGGGGGTATTTAGAAGACGGGCAGACATGGTGCTGAGGGACACGGTTTAGTGGCAACTTAGCAGTGCTGGGTTAACGACTGGACTTGATGATCTTAAAAATGCCTTCCAACCACAATGATTCTATGGTTCTATGAAACCCTTTGGGGGAAACAAAAGGGGCCAGAAAAGAAGAACTGATCTTTAATAAGGTATTGGAAGTGTTCAAAAACAACAGGACTAGAGAACAGACCAAAGTTAAACAAACAAATCCAAACTCTAGTCAGGTGATATCAAGAAGAGATCAATAAATTATTCCAGGAATGAGATGGGAAGAAGAAAGGTGATTCAAGGAAGATTTTAAAAAATACAGCAGTCACTGATAACAACCATAAACTACAATAAACGTAATGGGAGGGGAGGTGGGGGGGTTTCGTCCATGGCACAGCGGAAGGTCAGGCTCAGAATGTGCTGCAAGAAAAGGCAGGGGAATACAGAAAAAAAAATAATTCTGCTACTAGAGCAGGTGAAATAACAGCACCATGAAAATCAGAGACAGGACTTGCAATTAAAGGGCCAACGAACAGGAAAGCTCCAGCACCAACAGCAGCAGCTCAAGGTGGCAGGAAGAGCTGCAGCAGCCACAATGGAGTTCATCTATACAGACACCGAGAACGTGGTGAGCAGACATTTCTAATACCACAAAAAAATGAACTGAGGGGGTACAAACTATGGGGTAGTTTATTTGGTACCATTGAAGATCATTCTAATAGCAAGGACAATGAAGAAAGCACTGTGGGATTTTAAGAGAAGACCTTAAGATAAGGTATGCAGATTGCTTCATCATTTAAGAAACCCCAGGTCTCGATCAATAGACTGCCTAAAAAGAAAAAAGTTCAGACTCACAATTACTCTTCCTAAAACAAAATCAATAGCCATAACAAAAGAATGAGATCCGAGTATTCTGGTGAAAGAAAAGAGCTTGACAGGTTAAATAATTTTAGATCCAGGCGAGGCTATAACTTACAAAAGCTCACGTGAACAAGCTGTTCAAAGAAGATTAATGCACAGAGGACTGTCATGATAAATTTGTCAAGAAACTGGAAGAAAAGACAGATCAGAAAAACTTTTGCAGGCAACTCTATAGACAGTGAGAAAGACAGCGAGAAAGACAGCTGGTACCTGGCAACAGATGTTTAGAGACAGGAAATAACCTAAACAATTTCACAGAGAAATAATCAGAATCCATAAATAGCAAAAAAATCCCCCAAAAATAGAGTACTTGAAGACATAACAGGATACATAAATACAGCAGGAGAAAGAACGTCTATAGATAGAAACGTTTAGCTGGAGGATGGTGTCCGGAGACAACAAGGACACATGGCAGAAAGGAGCAGAAACACCAAAGGCGGGTAACTAGCAACTTACTCCATAAAACCGTCCATCCCTCAACGGGATCCCGAGAAAAACTGCTAAGGGGTGGGTTACCACACCCCGGCCCTTGAGTCACGAGCAGTTTCTAACAATTCGGCTCATTATATCCCAGATAGTTTTGTAATAATTTTTAACATTTTTATTTCTAGTGTACTTAGGTGAATGACGAGACACAGCCTATGCTTTAAGAACTAACCTCGCTGAAATCAACCATAGCAAGTTTCGGAACTTAATTTCTCCTTATTAAAAATAATTTTCCTCTGTTTTGTTTTCAGTGTCATTAAACTTCCTCTTGAATTTCTATTATGAAATAAAGACTTTATTGCACACATACTTCTGCCAAGGTATTTCTTACCCTTAATACTTTTGTGACCCCTTTCATTCCGGTAGGCGTGATAGCACGCGTTCCTATCATTTTCAACGTGCCGCATTCAGTTGATAAAAACTCTGAACAACGCCAGCGTGGAGACCCTTCACTTCTATACCGTCTAAAGCTGAAACGTCTTCTCGAATCCCCAACTAGAAACTGCAGTGAGACAAGACTACAGGCTGCATGTAACCAGCGCCTGCCCGACAGTTTGGGATTCAGAGAGCAATCTATGCGAAAACTTGTCAAACAAAATTACAAAAGGGATTGCTGGTGCTGACATGCAGAACATAAATAAGGAAAAAAATACATATTTGAGTGAAAATATTAACAAATAGGAAAGCTAATCTAAACAAAGTTCATCCAACTTTCTCGTTCAGGGGCGTTGATGCACCATCAATATGCTCTCACGTTCTACTTCTGCATCACCATCTAGAATCACCCTCCAACAGACCCTCTACTATAAACACGGGTGACTGTAGCAATCTGGCACCGAAGCCCCGTCACAGAATTCAGGCTTCTCTAGAGACCAACTATACTGCCTTCCATATTTTCAAAACCAAAGGTCAAAATTTGAATGTATACTGCAAAAAGCTTTAATATTTCTTTTATGATTTACAGTAAGTTTCTATTATGTTTTTTGAAGTACATTAAGATAAAGACGACTTTGTTCATTAATCAAACACACAAAGGATACTCTCTTTGCTAATTACAGGACTTATCAGTTTTAAGTTTCAAACTGTTAAACTGATAAAACCTAATCTTTTTGGTTTATAACGACATGGAATGTTGCACCTAAGATAATGGCTAATTAAGAAAATTGTAACTTAACGAACGACCACAGGATTTAAATGCTTCTGTGCTGCATGTTTGAGAATGAAGATCAGCTACCACAACCACCCGAAACAAGACACGGCAGCAAGAAGGGAGATTCCCGCTCCGTGGCAATGGGACAGCTGGCCACGGACAGCTGAGGGTTCAACAATCTGCATCTTTTCCTGCATCTACCCACCTGAGAAAGGATCCAAAAGCACCCCCCCACCACCTTTTCTGATCCGGCTCAGTAAGGGATGTCTCACTGCATTAAACATTAATTCCATTCTAGAAAATACATACCAGTTGGGGTTTTTTCCTAAACAGTAACATTAAATTGTCAGTAAAGCAGAAAGTTGAGGCACAAGTTACAGATCTACTGGTGCCCCCTTTCCTATAGCTACAAGAGAGGATTCCTTACCCTCCAGCGAGCACAAACAAGCTTTAACCAGCTCACTGACCCACACAATTAGGGACAGGGATAGTATTAGCAAAAATAGTCCATTTGATTTTATTTGGCATTAGGTGTAAAACTTTAAACACAAAAGCTTAAGAAAAGCTGCGGTTTTAAATAGAAACAGTGGTTTTAATGTCAATTCAACTAGCAAATTAGAATCTCTTCACCTAGGCTGTAACTTGATCATTAGATATCGATGAGAGTTTAAACAAGCAGGTCTAAAGCTCTCCTGCTCCAGGCTTTCACCCAGGACCAGAATTACCAGTTCAGCCACAGCCAAACGGCACAGCTCCCGGCTTCGGATGCGGCAAGAGGCTGATCCTAAATCAGAACTTGGTATGTTGCCCTCAGACGAGCTGCTGGAGAGAACACAGCGCTCGGCGAGGCTGGATAAATGAACCGGGTAAACAAGGACTTGAAACTGGGCTCTAGGAATTCCAGGAGCAACTCCTGGCAGGCACGCCACTAGAACAAGGGGCACCGAGCAACTGCTGCCCAAGAGGGAAGAGATCCTGGAGGAGAACCAACACGTTTTTCCCCTCCAAGTCTGGAGACATTACTGTCGACACCCCGCTGCTCTCTCCAACACCTCCAGTTCACAGACGAAACGACACAGTTTAAATTTAATGAGATTTCTACTGATTTCTTTTCAAAGAATTATTTCAGGCATGAGAAATTCCAAGTCCTCTCCTGCCATACCTCCTAAAAAGAATTAAATTCAACAAATTCTGGAAGAAAAATTGCACCCTAAGTCTCTAATATCACACGAGAAGTATATGAGTCATTCACGATCAGAGTAAAACATCAGCATCATTTTGTTTTGGCATTTGTTGGGGTTTTGTTGGCAAGAAGGAAGGGAAGGAAATAGACGGCACGCCAGCAGCCTCCCAAAGGCAAACCTTTCCAGGTCGCATATCCAGAAAGCGAAGCACTCAAGATCACACATCACTTCAAGTTACTGCTTAAAGAAAAGAAAAAGTAAATGACGACAAAGTCGAGGAATTTGTTTTTCCTAACCTGACACTGAAAATATTTATAATAGTTCCGAATCTGGACCTCTGCTTTCAGTCCAAGTTCTACTGTGGGATCGGCCCAAGGGCTCACATAGATTTTTATTTTTTTCCTACTTTAACTGGACAAACGTGGATTTTAAAAATTTTGAATGACATATAAGGTCGAACATTTATTGTCTTTAATGTCTAAACTCTCACGTTTTCAATAGCAGCTGACAGAAACGGTACAAACCACAGTTCTGTTAAAACCACCATTGACAAGAAACATATTTTGATCTAAGCCAATTTATGAAAAACGCAGATGCTTTTTTCATAGAAAATGGATTTTTGCAAGGAAAATTTATCACCCATGTCACACACTCTTACGGGGTAAGTGCTCTTAAGTACCCTCCGCTGAAGGATCTATGCTCTTATGTTTTTTCTAATTCCAAGGTACAGTAAGTTACTTACAAAGATCAGATGAAGACTTTTCTTCCCCTCGCTTTCAAAGGAAATATGCAGTACCGAGTAGAAAAAGTGCTGTTATTTCTAAGCTAACTGCATCTCTGAGGAGACACAGTTTGTTCTGCTCAGCCACTGACCTAAGCTTCTCTCTTGTCCCTTAGGGATGGCACAGACACATGCAGAGACCAGTAAGAAATAGAACGCTGTTCGGGTGTAACCTTCAGAGTTCGGCAAACTTTGCAAAAGACACGCAATTCCAGAACCATACAACCTGGCTACTTTTATGCAGTTCTTAATAATTATGGCAAAAAGGAAACATAAAATTTCAACCCAAATTAATGTTTGAGCAAAATTCTTAACTCTTCACCACTGTTTCTACATCAGTAAGTGATTTTGATAATAAATAGCTAAATCATAGAATCATAGGGTGGGAAGGGACCTCTGGAGATCATCCAGTCCCACCCCCTGCCGGAGCAGGTGGCACAGGAATGTGTCCAGGCGGGATTGGAATGTCTCCAGAGACGGAGACTCCCCCACCTCTCTGGGCAGCCTGTGCCAGGGCTCTGCCACCCTCAGAGGAAAGAAGTTTTTCCTCATGTTGAGATGGAATTTCCCGTGTTCCAGTTTGTGCCCGTTACCTCTTGTCCTGTCCCTGGGCACCACTGAGAAGAGCCTGGCCCCATCCTCCCGACACCCACCCTTTACATATTTATAAGTGTTGATAAGATCCCCCCTCAGCCGTCTTTTTTCCAGACTGAAGAGACCCAAATCCCTCAGCCTTTCTTCATCAGAGAGGTGTTCCAGTCCCCTCAGCATCTTGGTAGCCCTTTGCTGTCCCCTCTCCAGCAGTTCCCTGTCCCTCTTGAACCGGGGAGCCCAGAACTGGACCCAGTGCTCCAGCTGTGGCCTCCCCAGGGCAGAGTAGAGGGGGAGGATGACCTCCCTCCACCTGCTGGCCACACTCTTCTTGATGCCCTCCAGGATGCCACTGGCCTTCTTGGCCACAGGGGCCCATTGCTGGCTCATGGTCATCCCGTTGTCCAGCAGGACTCCCAGGTCTCTTTCCACCCAGCTGCTCTCCAGCAGGTCACCCCCAACCTGTCCTGGTGCCGGGGGTTATTCCACCCCAGGTGCAGCACCCTACACCTGCCCTTGTTGAATTTCATAAGGTTCCTCTTTGCCCAACTCTCCAACCTGTCCAGGTCCCTCTGGATAGCGGCACAGCCTGCCGGTGTGTCAGCCACCCCCCCCCAGCTTTGTGTCATCAGTGAACTCGCTGAGGGGGCACTCTATCCCCTCATCCAGGTCATTGATGAATATATTGAAGAGGACTGGGCCCAGTACTGACCCCTGGGGAACACCGCTCGTCACCGACCTCCAACTAGACTCTGTGACCCTAATCATGACCCTCTGAGCTCTGTCTTTCAACCAGTTATCTATACACCCCACTGTCCATTCATCTAACCCACTCTTCCTAAGCTTCCCGATGAGGATGCTGTGGGAGACTGTGTCGAACGCCTTGCTTATGTCAAGGTAGACCACATCTACTGCCCTCGCCTCATCTATCCATCCAGTCATGCCATCATAGAAGGCTATCCAATTAGTCAGACATGATTTCCCCTTGGTGAATCCATGTTGAGTACTTCTGATAGCTTTCTTTTCCTCTACATGCCTTGAGATGACGCCCAGAACAAGCTGTTCCATCATCTTTCCAGGGATGGAGGGGAGGCTGACCAGCCTGTAGTTCCCCGGCTCCTCCTTCTTGCCTTTTTTGAAGACTGGAGTGACATTGGCTTTCCTCCAGTCCTCAGGCACCTCGCCTGTTCTCCAGGACCTTTCAAAGATGATGGAGAGCGGCCCAGCAATGACTTCCGCCAGCTCCCTCAGCACTCTCGGATGCATCCCACCGGGGCCCATGGACTTGTGAATATCTAATTGCTCCCTCACTCAATCCTCCTCAACCCAGGGGAAGACAACTTCTTTCCCCATTACTTTCCCCAAAGCCTGGGACTCCTGAGGGCTGGGCTGAGCAGTAAAGACCGAAGCAAAGAAGGCATTCGGTAACTCCGTCTTCTCCACATCCTCCGTCACCATGGCTCCTGTCTCATTCAACAGTGGGCCCACAACTTCTCTGGTCTTCCTTTTGCTTCCAACATACTTGTAGAAGCCCTTCCTGTTGAGCTTGACATCCCTAGCCAGGTTTAATTCCAAGGCGGCCTTGGCTCTCCTTGTTTATCCCTCCACACTCTGGCAGCATTCTTGTAATCCTCCCAAGGGGTCAGTCCATTCTTCCACTTACTGTAAACTTCCTTCTTCCACTGGAGCTTTTTCAGAAGCTCCCTGCTCAACCATGCAGGTCTCCTGCGTCCCTTGGCCAATTTCTTGCTCTTAGGGACGCACCGATCCTGAGCTTGGAGGAAGTGGTGTATATGCTATATAAATGCTATAACATACCAGAAATCAAGTTCTCACAACCACCGCATACCTCCTTGATGATGTGCCTTGCAGAGATCGCGCTTTAATTGCAAGAACACATCCATCCAGGTCCTCCTCCCTCCCACAAGCTGTGCTCAGGGAATAATCCTGTCCTGGATAATAATTTCTTGGCCCCAACTTTGCCTACTGCACATCATCCAAATACTGTAACGGATACAAAATCACTTATTTCTACATGGTCTTTTCTCAGCATATTCATTTACAGCATCTTGCTACATTATAAAAAGTAATACTCTAAATTTATTGAAGAGAAATCCTTTATTAGCCCACTGAGAAAAAGGCAAAGCGTGGGGATCTTCTTGAGACCATCTAATGAGCCTGCAACAGAAGCAGGATGAGACATCAGCACCTCCTGGCTCGTAACTGATGGCTCCAAGCCACGTTACAGTAAATACCATGGTAGTTCCTCATCCAGGCCTCCTTTAATTTCAGTGGCAGTCATATGACAGCTTTTCTATTCTAGATAAACTCAAAATGCAAATAAACCTTAAAAAGGCAATCTAGTCAGCTAAAATTGGACTAATTTCTCAAGTGAAGTTCATTCTCTCCACCTGATGTGTTGACATGAAGCAAACTGCATTGGTCAAAGAGCTCAAGAGCTGGCCACCCTCGTTATTGAGGGGTTCTGCGCAATGTTCTGCAGCAGGTTAGAGAACAGAGTGGACAGCCTTCCTCCTCTGGTCCTAAGTCTCCTCCTCACTAAGGAACCACCTTCACTTTTTGCATCCCCTGACCAAGGGATTACAGATCTCCCAAGCTGTACGAGACTCAAGGGAGCAATATCATGGAGCATTTCTGTCACCACACAACTCCACCCCCGTCCCTGGCCCCCAAGTTTGATTCTGCAGCTGGATGGGGACAGGTGAGCAGAAGGGATAAAGGTGACTGTGTGCTGCAGACCGCGTGGATAAGACCATACCATATACAAAGGGACAGGTAACTGCGGTATCAACACGCTCTGACACTTAGCCTTCATTTCACAGCCAAAAAAAATTACTGCAGAGGTTCTCAATGAAGTTTCCTAGCTTTTGAAAAGAAAAATGGTGAAGATGTGAAACAGTGGATTTTATTAATGAAAATACAAGTCCTTCCACTGTACAACAGCTGTAGGACCCCAAGCCAGAGGCATCACAGCCCAGGAGGGCCCGAGCTACATGATGAGCTGAATGAGGAGGATTTATTTGGGTCAGAAAAGCAGAGACCTTCAGAGGCCACCGTGCCCAGGAGCAGAGCACTAGAGCATACCTGGAGCTCAAGCCCAAAGTCTCTCTTCCCAGTACGTACATGACACGGCTGAACCCACCCAAGTATTGCTGGCTGGAAGTGGAAAAATGGAAAGTCTACCAAAGTTTCAGTGGCTGTGTTTTCAACACAAAACAATACTTGAACATTCACCCCAATAGTTTTCAGAATTACTTTTCATTAAGAAACCATGTTCCTTCTGGACAGTGCTGCACCTGCAATGCTTTCAGATGGTTCCGCATTAAGTATTTTTACTAAATACAAACCGGCCTTTTCTGCTAATTGAACCCTTTTAGATTTTGATACTACATGGCAGGAACATTTCTTAACAGAAGCGATTTGCCTGTACTTTTTCTAAAAGTAACTACAAAATGAAGGTTTGAAAATAAAATTTCTATGAATATATAAATGAGAAATAATAACATAAGGAGATTATTTAATCAAGATGTGAGAAAAAAAAAAAGAAGGTCGTAAGTTATCACCCAGTGCTTTTTTGAATTCATGAAATTTGGACATAAAGTTGGTATCAAGACAGCTACCTCATCACAGTCAAGCAAATTACACTTAAAGCTCAAAGCCAGGCACTGTCAAATGCAAAAATAAATGGAAGAAGAAGAAAAACAGATGGATTCACTTGGGGAAAAAGAAGAAGACAAGAGGTGAAATAAATAATTTAGTGAACAGTCTTTAAATGGATGTACAGAACTGATAAATCCTTACGACGAAACTCGGTGTCACTGTCACGCTTCAGACCTTTTACATCTTCGTACATCTCTTCTCTCAATAAAAGCTTTATAAAAGCTTTAGCGAAGTAGTTGCAAATAGTGACTGGAAAAAAATCATCTCGGGAATATTTTTCAGCTAGTATCATTATACTTTTCACTAAAATATATATAAATTTACATACAGAGATGAATTACAGCCAAAGTTCCCCAAAATTCTGTATCCCTTTTTTTTGTAATGTGTGCTTTTTAAGAGCTATTCCAGCCCCTCACCCTGCTTAAGATCCAACCGGCACTTAAGTATCAAAGACAGATTTGCATTTCAAAGGCCAATTAAAGAAAAACATACTGTAGTAAGGCACAGATTAAAAAGCATTGTGGCTTTACATAAATTAGGCAGTTCTTTGACTTTCCGTAGTTCAAATCCATCATAATAATGGCAAAACCCTATAAATTATATGGACTATATGACCACCACACCACCTCCCTCGGGTTTGTTCAGTCATATTCTGGGTTCAAAGAAGGCAAGCAAAACCACTTTGAAAAATAAATGAATTCTTTCACAAATCCAGTGTAGAGCATGATAATACGGTTCCGTTTGCACAGCGAGAGGAAGCAAAGGAGGGAAGGAACACTAGAAACTGCAATCTTCATTTGCTAGTGGACCCAAAACATGGAAGCACACACATTTAGAAAACCAACTAATGTCTTGCTGTTTGCCATTTCTGAAAATCAAAGATTTACTACTAGAAGTCTGGTAGAACAGTAGGCAACTCACTGTCAAGGTGCAGTACCATACAATTTCGAGTTACAGGCCAATTGCGCTGATTCAAGTATTCTTCACAAGGTAATACTTCATCATAACTTCTGACTTGCTTATTTAAATCATATGAGAAACTAGATTAAAGAAGGAAAAGATCCATTTCCATAGGAGTCTCAGTTGCCACAGAAACTTTGATTCTCACACCTCAAAAACCCTGCTGAGTAAAGGCTTCTCATGGAAAAGGTTCTTTAAAAGCACATTGTCAAACACACTACAAACTTGCCAAATCCACGCCCTCATCAATTTTCCCCTGCCATGACACATTTATAGCACTGTGTCAAAACCATAAATTGGAGTAAGAAAGCAGGTGTCTAACGTAAAGCATTCAGTCACTGTCTGCAGAGCCTGGTCCGTGCCCAGGTACCGAGAGTGTGTGTTTTGGTTTGACTTTTTCATACAACGGTTGACTAAGCCCCTCTGTCACCTTGCAGCCCCTTGCGCTATCAATATCTGTCATCTGATGGCAATAAAAGAGCTTCAGTTGCTGACGTTCAAAAATTCTACATCCGTCAAGCTGTAATACATAAAAAGTCTTCTAAATAATTTGAGAAATTTATCAGCCTGTTAGAGCTTAATGGAAGACTCACTGCAGGTGGATTGCTCGGCATCAGCTGCTAGGGAAAACACTGCAGTTTTAAGACTAAAAACTCCAAACCTGTATTCTTTCATACATCGGATCTAACACGGCATGTTTTTACTGGATTTTCTTTGCCCTGACTTACATTACTCACCAGAATTTGTCATTTTCAGGTACTGAAGTTATTTAATGAGTAAGAAGCAGTTAAAACACACAAGCTACGCTTCTTAATATTCTCTTTGCAAGAAATCAGGTGCATCGCAGTACAGCATTCACACCCACCATATGAATTCAACATACCACTGCTCAATTAAGAAGGGAATTAGCTGCCTCCTGCTGTTACCTTGAAGCCGAGGAGAGACCTTGCTATGCTAACTATCCCCACACTTGCCTGAAAGCTCCCAATTAAAAGGAAGGGGGGGGGGGGGGGAGAATATTAAAAACCACTGATAAAACTGAAGGATTCAAATGAGGTCAAGAAAAGCAATACAGTTAAACCCAAATTTAAATATTTCATCTCTTATTCCAAAGCCTTCAGCAACCAAAGCTACCCATCCTCCCAACTAAAGGATTAAGCTCTGTGGAGTCTCGCACAGCGCCTGGCGCTTAACTGAGTTAATAAATAGGTTTCCACACCCCCACATTCCATAAGTCTTTCGGAGTAGCGGAACAGCTTATGCACACCGCAGCCAGAGGATGCTCCTGTGCTGGTTTTTAACCTAACAGCAGGACATGAGGCAACGCAGAACACCCGTCAAGAGCATTTCCTCTAGTTCTGAACAGGAAACCCCACAATTTTTATTGCACGGAATTGATCGACAATCTTTTAATACAGCTGCCAGGCCAACTTGAGACAAAGGGACAACTATTTGTGTTGTAAACATCCGTATCAGCTTGGGTTAGACTATGTTTGTTTCCTTTCCTGGGAAAGATTTTTTGAAAACAAAACTCACCAGAATTGCGTTGGGGTTTGTTGTTTTGCCTTTTTGTTTTGTTTTTTGAATACTAAAAGGCTCTTTAAGATTCCATCATTTTAAAAACTATCCATTAAAATAGTCTCTTCTACACTGATACTGGAAAAATGAACTGGAAATTTTGAAGACATTTTGGATTACCTTCATTTTTAACCCCATTAACCTCACTTAATGATCGTATAGACCAGAATGATAACAGCAGCAAGACACTGAATGATCTCATGTGGAAAACAGCAGAATTAATCACCACAGCAGCAATGTAAGAAGGTGGTAATTGCCTGACATAAGTGTGCGAGAACTGCTTTTATTGTGCTCATTGCCAAGAAACTTAGAAACGTATTTCTCACTCAGAGACTCTGAAAGTCACTCCTTTAAGGTATAAAACCCCAATTTTTATTTTTTTTTTATTTCTGAGATTTGATGTTTCACAACAATGCTACAAGCTAACTTAATCGAAACAACATCAGAATACAAATGACAGGAAGCAGCAGCTCTGGGAGATGGTGTAGCACTAGTCAGGAAGAATTCATTACCTCGAGACATTTATTAAGCAAAGAAAAAAAAAACCTGTTTGAAAAAGGCTGGCAAACATCATTAGAGAAACAAAAGAAAATTGCTTCATAGGCTTCTCTCTCAGTTACATTGCCTTAGTTCACCTTTTTTGTTGGTTTTTGAAGTCTCACTCTCACAAAGTAATAATAAGTCTCTTCCAGCTACACGGTTTACAAAACACTTTCAGTCTGACCCTCCCGATCCCCGAGACAGAAGCAAATGGCATTCTGAAAAGAGCACTTTCCCCAGTCACATTCTTTATTTTTGCCCGCAAACTTCACCTACTTCCTGCTTTCTACCCCCTAAATAAAAGCTATTACCAAGTCACATCTAAAGGTTACTCAAAACACCCAAAGTGAGGTTATGACTTGGGCTTCTTAATGTCTGCCAAGAAAGTTTTAGGCCTTTTGCTGTTTGTTACTTCTCAGACTCCCTTGTTCACACCTGATACTCGGGAAACAGAGAAATATAAGAGCCAGCACTCCTGCTTTCTCCACCACTCTTCTGGTTCTTCAGGGATCATCCACATTGCTAGCTTTTAGGAGCTTCCCAAATGTTTCACAACAAAGGGCAGATAAATCTCAACATAAGCAGACAGACAAAGTTCTTTTAAGGGTATTTATACATAAAGAAAGTAGAACCCTGCTCTTTCCCCCCCCCTTCTAAGCAGAGGTAAATCTTCATTGTGATTACATGCACCTGACACTTTTTTTTAATCCATTCATTTCAGTTTTCCTGATCTTCAGCATTTCCTGAGAAATACCCACACGTTAAGCCACTTAGATGAATAGAATGTATGACAACATTTAGCGAGTAAAGCAAGAGATACAGCCCCAGTTTCACTGATAACTGATGAAACCATCTTTTCCTTTCTTGGAAAGTGCCTTCCTCTTTTTGCAAGGGCAGCGTGTACATCTACATTCCCATGCTGTTACACTGAGCAACAAAAAAAGGGACTTACCTGCTACTGTGAGCTTTGCTGTTCTGCTGACAATGGTCCCCAGGCTTTCCACAGTCGCCACGCACTGGTAATATCCTTCATCAGGTTTATTATGCTTGGAATGCACCACACTGTTTATTAATAAAGATCCATCTGGTAGCAACTGGCGACGGTCATCTGACACCAAGTTTAGAAAAGTCCCATCTTTTTTCCATTCAATTTTTGGAGAAGTTTCACAATGAGCTGAACAGTTCATGATGACAGAAGCGCCGCGAACTGACAGAACGTCCATTGGCTCCACCAGAAAGTAAAAAGGAGTGAAGGTTCTCACAAGGGATCCTGTAAAACACAGATCACATCACACAACTTTGGTGTTAGCCTTCTACAGTTTTTAAAAATAAAATGCATCTTCATTTCAAAAATATTGTAATGTGCACAAGAGCTATCACTACTTGCAGTATCGTCTCCCTGAACATATTAGAAGTAGCTTGGTCGATATGACAGTATTTTCTGCTTTGGCTATTTACACCGACGGACTCTTAAATACAAGGAGGTTTTCACCCCTGCACCACGTTCATCCGCTCATACGGGAATCAATATGGTTAACAGTCCTGAGCCATCCACCGCGGGCAGAAGTCTGCCTCATCACAACTTATGCAAACTAATCTATGGACCACATTTGCGACAAAGGATATATCCTCTTAGGACTCTCTTCTTGGCCTTTTGTGGTATGGCTGCTATACCACAGCAGCGCTATAACTTGTTTAGTATAGCAAATATGAAGAAACATTAAAAATAATTCAGCCCTCAAGAGAAAAAGCGTCTCCAATTCTGAGCTTAACATATCATGCAAGTGCCATAAAACATTTTTTTACGTCCACTCTAGTTCAGGATTAACACGATTACTTTTCCATTTTAAGTATTCCCAGAAGACTTCTGTAATTAACCTCTACTTTCCATTAAGAAGAGAATTTTAATTACTGTATTTCTGGTGCATTTGGTCAAGCAGAAAGATTGTGTGTCAATATCACTTTGACTTGTCTTAATCATCCACAGAAAACAGAAGGAAGAAAGTCTTTCAGGGAAGAATCCAAAGCAGCGTAACGTGGAGTTGAGAGAAAAGGGGGTCTTTGTTTGTAAAGCCAACCTTAGAAATAAGATGAAGGCTCCCCACCGATGCTCTGACAAGCTCCACCTCTCTCCACCTGGGGACTAGGAGTGGGATGTGCTTACAGAACATCATGGCAACGTAAACTGAAATCCTCCTAGCCGTCTGCCAGCGAAGCAAAACCACCAGTGCACCAACTAAAAGCTTAACAGGGCTTTTGAATCCAGTCCCTTCAACCCAGGGCTGCAACAATTCCTCCTGTCTTTATACAAAGCAAGTAAGTTGCAAGAGGAAACACTTTAAAATACCAGCTGAGAATAGACACAGCCAAACTCACCAGGTCTTTGTGCAAGGCCTAGAACATGACTGTTTTCGTAGACCCAACCGCTAACTGCCAATCCTGGTGTCTAAAGCAGATTTTACAAGCTCTGCGTCTACTGATGCACCCTCAGCATCAAGTGCCAGACTCAGACTCCCCTCCTCTAAACACTTTAACAATAACTTTTTGAAGTCACAGGCTGTTTAGAGACCAAAAAGGAGATTCTACTGATAACACTTTTTAAAAGAAAAAAAAAACAAAACACCAAAAAAAAAAACCCCAAACAAACAACAAAAAAACCCAAAAACCAGTTCAGCGGTTTCTGTCATTAAGCTCCCTGTTAGCATGCACACGGGAAAACCAGTTGGTCTTTACAGCCTGTGCATAGTCCTTAAATGGGAGGGGGAAAGCCTTGAACTTGGGGGGGGGGGCAGGCACCGTCTCCCAGTTACACCAGGTCTTTAATAGGAACGTTCAGGCAACACAAGCAAGCAGTGGAGACAGATCTGCTCTGCACCGCGCAGGCGGATGCTGCAGTCATTTAACTTGCCACCACTGTAGCAACCCTTCCCCTGAACCAGTTTACTCCACCTGGCAGCGAGCAGCACCTGATACAGCAAGAATGCGGCTTTCCTGTTAGGCACTTCAAAGAGTGCGGAGGTGATGCCTAGCTCTTGTGAAAGGTGGTGTTAGAAAAGGGTTAAAATGCATTCACAAATATAAAACGAAGCTTCTACCGCACACACCAAACCCTTCAGAAAGGCTCATAAAAACACTCATCTCAAAACTATTTAATCTTTCACACTAAGGTCGATAATGAAATGCTGAAGTATGGCAAGAACACCTTGAAGAGGAATGTGCACATAACAGCCAGATTTGTTACATTAAGTCACAGAACAATTACGAAGCCTGTGTTTTTAGAAAAAGTACAAATCTGAAGGAGGCTTTTACTTGCGAAGTCTGTCCTGTAAGCGTTTTAGCTTCTTCAATCGCTTGTTGGATTTGTGTGTTTGGTTTGTTTTTTTTTTTTTTAAATAAATCAGATTTACTTTCTAGAATAGTCTTAATTAACAAATGTATATGATTCCCTCTATTGCTGAATTGCACAAAAAGTCTCCCATCTCCAAAGAGCCCCTTCAGCATCCCCCTGGAGAGGGATCCCAGCCTTCCCGCACAAAGCCCATTGTCTTCGCTACTCAGGATTCACTGAAACTTGAAGATAAGGCAGAAGGAGCGGCGTGAAAGAAACAGAAATCACGCTTTTGTAGGTTGTATCATTCAAATATTCTCCTACCTTCAAGAATTCAAAGATTAAATAAGAAAAAAAAGTATAGAAGACTGAAGTTTCCCCAGTGACAGTAACAGCCTCAGCCAAGACTGGAGACCTGTTACACTGGTATCCAAATCCTTGAGATTATGTCTTTCTTGAGGATAAAAAGAAGAGAGACAAAAAAAACCCCAGAACAAATTACAAAATTTCTCGGTGCTGCTTACATTACTCCAATTTGTATGATCACACCTACGTGCAGATGTACTTTATTCTCCGCAGGCAGGGTACCGAGTATGTATACCAGAAAAGAAACAAGAATCACGAGCAGCATGAAGATATTGTAATCTCTTTATCAGCTCTTCCATCGTTCCAGAAAGCTAAAGGTTTTTTTAATATTAAATATTCAGCTTTACTGTCCCTGGGTTTTCCAAGAAAAAGCATCAAGCTATCAACCTTTTTTCCCCCCTATTTACAAGCTTCTGTAAGTTTTTCCAATATAGATCAGACGCCTACCAAAACACTCTCGAGTTTGTTTTTCTCTCCCCATCTTCTCTGACTTTTCAAATAAAACCTAGGAAACCCTTGAAAGGGAGAGGTCGGCTTGTTGTTTGCCATGTCCAGCTTTGGTGTACGTCAGCGATGAGCAAATCCATTGATGGGATAAGATTGTTCTTACCCTGGAAGCAACAAGGCACCCAAGGAAATAACATTACAGAGCAGAGGACATCAAGAGCGAGCCCGCCAAGAAGAAACAGCAGCACAGAAGGGATTGGAGACTTTCAGAAAGAATGGGAAGCAGATTCTCAGCCAGATTTCAGTGGTAACACAAAAAAAGCTCTTGCCAAGAGCCCTGTGAAGATACTGCACAGCCCACTTCAACTTGGGATACTACCACACTCCTGCACAGAAAGCGGTGGATAAAAAAATATAAAAGGGTTGGTAAATAATTATGTCCCATCTTGAAGGAAGTTAAATTAGAATTGTTACCTTTCTAGTCCACAGTCTTGGAAAGTTTTTACAATTTAGAGTTGGGGGCACTGTGGAGAAGTGCCGGTGGGCTTCATCCACACTCCAGCCAACTGAGTTCATACCTCACTTGATTCAGCATAAAAAGGCTTTCTACATACAAGACCTTAATAAACTTCTATTTGTGTCAACAAGCCGTTTCTCCCACTCCATCAACCTATTGCTTGTTGGGTTAAACGACAGCACATTAATAAAGAATTGGTGTATTTTGTGGAGGGAGTCCTCCCCCTTTCCATTTATTTGTCTTTGCGGGGGGGGAGAGAGTGTGCAAATACATAGATACGTACACACCAGTGGCTTGACTGGTGTTAATATTGGCCCAAGAAACAAATAAAAGCAAGACAAGTCTATCTTCCCACTCAGCAACAGTTAAATCTTCCTAATTCCCAACAGATTATGATTTTTTCCCCCCAGAGCTGCTCTGAAAGACCAGTGGCAGGGATGCAGCAATTCCTGCGGGCGTTCGGCTCCAGTGCTTCACCCTCTAGAATGAGGGCTCGCGAGCAGTACTGCTGCGCCTTAATCCCGTTCCTCTCTGCCACTGTGGGCGTGGAGAACAGGCTGCTCTTCTTGCCAACGGTCTTCTACGCATTTGGAGACTTAAATCCTTCTCTAGCCTTTTACTTAGGCATAGCATTTCTAGTTCAGTACTAGGTGATAGTAGGGCTCTGATAACAAACTCGGAATCCTCTCCAGCCAGCCCATGTTCTTCCTGAAGTGCCGAGCCCAAAACACGACGGAGGTCCCCAGCAGAGACTAGCTCAATGTTAGGTGCGGGCACAGTGTCATTTCACACGTTTTGGAGGCTCTACAACTCCCTTCCTCGTCCCTCCCAACACAGAGGCGTTAGGTTTTAGCGCGGAAGCGTAACACCCCTGACTACATCGCTCTGCTATCCCTTCCGTACCCTAATCCCTAGATCCTTTTCTCAGAAACTGCCCTGAGGCTGGTTCCTTTCCATTTAATGTTTGACTAGCTGACTACTCCTGCCTAACTGTATTAGCTTTCACTTGGCTCCTCCAAATTTTTCCTCCTTCCAAAAAAGTGTACCGATTTGGAACTCTAATCTTGTCCTCCCTCTTGCAGAATTAAGTCATGTAAAAATTTAATAAATTAGCTTATTTTATTATCTGGGCTGCGAGTGAAAGACATCTAGAAGATTACTCAATACACAAGTGCAAAATCCCACACAAAGAAGCCTTCAATATCATCGTCTTTATTTCTTCTCTCGACGTTTATCCATCGCTTTTCGTAGCCATCCTATGTCAGTTAAGACCACGTTTCCCTGTGTCCTTACAAGAGTGTAACGGGATGGTAGCTGTTGAGGAAAGAATAAGGCAAGGTACTCAGGTTTTTTCCCTATGAAACTTTTTCAACTAAGGAAATCAGGACGGTCTGAAAATATTTCCTTGACAATTCCGTATCAATTAACTCTCCTACCCACCTTACTTTCAGAAGTTAGGGAAAAAAAAAAACAAAAAAAATCCAACCCAAACACCCCCCCCCCCCCCCCCCAAAAAAAACCCTAACCATGTATGTTCGCTCCTTAATTTTTCCAGGAACTGAAGCCAAGCTGACTACTTTTATACACCCCTAGCTCCTTCTCTCCTCCCATTTAAAATATTCTGGGTTTTCCTAGTCCTCCCTGTACCTCATCTCTCCTCAAATTCTCACAATTAACCAACGGTTCTGAAATTGTTTCAGCCAAGATAAAACTCATCACACACAACTGACTGGAAAATAGTTAACCAAGTACCTTCAGCCTGTCGGCTGCTAAGCCTAGCTGATCTCTTATCCCCTCAGTATTAGACAAAGGACCGTAAGCAGGCATTTCTCACTGAAAAGGGACCAACAAAAGCACATCTGAGATATGACACCAAGTTCACAAAGTTAAGATGAATCTGCCTGAACTTCTCCTTATAGCATGCTTCCCTGAAGACCATGAAAAGGCTTTTAAAGTCAAAAGAAGGAAGTTTTAAAACAAGACTTTCCAGCTACAGGAAACGCGGAAGCAGGTAGGTAAGACAGGACGAGCTCATCACTCACCCTTTCCGAATGCTGCGTTTTCAAAGGGCGATATCGCTCAGTGGAAAAAAGAAACCCTAGACTTCCTTTAGCCTTCTTTTTACTGCTACCATGCCTACAGAAGGACCTCTTTTATGTTTTGTACGTTCTGCTAGCTGCATCACATTTTGTGCCATGGCACATCTTTAACAAGGCTTCAGGTGAGGAAATGCCTGGAATAGTAAATGCAAAGCGGCTGCTCAAGTGGGAAGAAGCTTCCCTTCGTTATTCAGTTAATTTCTGAAAGACACAAGCATTCCAATATCCAACTTAAATCATTTAAATGTGTGCTTTAACAACTGCCTGACACAAGCTCTTCAGAAATTATGGTGTTCAGGAAAATAACTTCAGACAAAACCACTCTGATCTCAGTTCTACTTAGTGCATATAAATTACCCCACGCTGGTGCACGGCAGCATGTGGCTGAAGATTTCCCTACTAGCAGTGCTACAGATTCAACTCTAATCCGCTGCTGCCACCAAAACTCTTTGGCAGTGCTGTATTACTGATGACAACCGCCAACTGCATTCAAAGCAGAGGACTTTAATACCAGATTTCACGTAACTATTGGAACGAAACTGCATTCTGTTTTACAAGGACCAAATGCAACAGCCATCCATAAAGAAAACGTGAAGTACAGGTATAATTTCTGAGCCACTTTTTCCAAGCAGAAGGCAACCAAACACATCTTTCACCCAAAGTATCTGACTTTAGATTAGTAGTAGACAAGGATTGAGTCGTCGGAAGGAGTCACACGGGGCTCTGATGAAGAACGATTACCTCCTTCTACATGTTGAGGAAAGATATGGCAATTGAGGGGCATGGGACTTGTCCTTTTAAGTTAGACTCCAAAGCAATTTAAGAGTACATATATAACACCCTTGAAAATTGACGTTTAAAATAGAAGCCTTGGACAAAATCCTAATCAGATGGGCAGGAACTATTATAAAGCCCCTTTTTATGTATTGCAAGTCAATGATAAAAGATCCAAGTTCTCTTGCTGCAGGACTGATCTTTTAAAAGGCTTTTCACCAGAATTTAATTAACATTCCCAATGGCCCTTATAATCCTAAAAACAATGTGTCATGCCCTTCCTAACCTAGATCATTAAAATAAGCTGTCTTCAAGAATTAGCCAAACGTATTTTCATTGAAGACGCTGCAAACATTGTTCTTTGCAAGCTGCCAGCAAGTGCTCACAATGAACTTGTTTTGTAGTTTTATTAAAATATTCATTGCTAAGGAGCACGTTATCTATACGGATAAATGGCTACATGCATTAATCTCCAAGTAAAATCTAAGTATTAGCAGGTTGGTAATGTTTTTTTCCCTTGACAACATTGGAAGCATTCTGCACTGCTCAATAAACAATATTTCTATAAGATACATTATAATATACTACAGCAGATTAGGCAAAGATGGATTTTCTGCTTAACATTACATTTTTCCCTTATGGCAGAACACAGACCACCTGGCCAAATTAAAGCGCATATGATGGCAATATACACTTTGTCAACCAAAGATGGTTTAGGATAGTACTTTTTCTTAAAGCCCATCCAAAGGCCAATCATACACGTGGTAGTTGGCAAGTTCACTCCTACTGAAAAGCCAAGGCCAAATTCTCTAAACTGCATTCTCTAAACGCCACTTCCTTTCTTTGCAAAGACTCTGCAATCCATAAATTAAAGACAAAAATGATATTGCACTTAAGCATCAAGAAAAAAAAAAAAAAAGGAAAAAGTGTAAGAGCTCGCCACGACTGTAGATGTACAATATAAATCCTGCTTGTACTTTAATAATTCCAGTGGTAGGCTGACAGCGGAACCTAGGAGAGCAAGTGAGGTAACACTGTCAGATAAGTGATGCCATGCATAAATCTAGACCTTCCCAGACTTAGTAGATTCCTTTCTCCTTCAGCACAAACAGATTTCCTCTTTTTATGATTTAACACGCTGTAGCAAATATATTAATCAAAAAGAGTAACTCATCTTCGCCCCAGAGTCATTAAGCACTGTGAGCTAGCAGTGACGTCTGAAGAACGGCAAGGTGGCTCAGATCCGTCCTGGCCTACAAGGGAAGGGGCCACGTTCTGGGATCCATACGGGAGAAACATCCTTTTCTTTGCCATATGGAGAAACAAGCCCTACAGAGCCCCTTTACTAAAAAGCGGGCTGCTTCTGTGCTGCAGAGACAGGAAGAAAGCTGCTTCTTCAGGCAAATTCTCCTGAAAGAGTGCGGCACAAAGGCGGGTGCTTTTGTCCTTCTCTTCCCTCTAGCCATCAACCCTGTGTCCAGGTGCCTTCCTACAATACAAGCCAAGCAGACAATACTGAGTATGAACAGCCTGGGATACCACCAGAAAACTGCTACCCTCATTCTCCTCAATAAAATGGTAAATTTAGAGAAATTATTCTTTGTGGTCCACCCTGAAGAGCAGCCTTCTGAACCCCACCAGCCCTACGTGCAGGCTGTCACCAACACACAGATGGCAGCTTCCAGCGACAGGGAACTCCGCTCCGCCTTTTTGCTCCCATGTTTTTCAAAAGGCATCCACCTAGAAATACGAAGTTGTGAAAACACTAAGTATTTCTGCATATTATTCTCTAATGGTTTAACATCACTGAGCTGAGAAGGTTTTTCACACCAGGTACTAGCAAGAACACAAAAGTCAAGATGCTCATAGCAATTACTATAATATAAAAAGAAAGAACATATGTTTCAAGACTTTGCTTTTGGTAACTAAGAGTATCCTTGTACATTTCAGACAGCACAGTCAATAAACAAAGAACAAAGTCAAGCAAAGCAAACTACATTTTGCAATAAGGCTTTCATAGCTTTATCTATACTTCCAGTTACCTTTCACTCGTTAATAACAAATTATTGTTGGCTTAATCTTAACTGACCTTCCCGACAGACCTCAAGCATGAAATTATATTGAAAAAAATCAGCCCATTAAAAAGTAGTATGCATAAATAGAATTAAGAAAAAAAGTATCCGAATAGCGTACGGCATGCCTGCAGTAAAACACTGAAAAGTAAGCATCCGTGCATTTACTCTAACCACTCTTTCTGTAACCGATACCATCTCCTCATATATTATTAAATAATGGGAAGGAAAACAAGATAATGATCAAGAGCAAAATCCAAACACAGATTGTAATCTCAAATATCAAATGTCTTAGGAGATGCATTTATGTCTGGTGTTTAGTTGCACGGCCTTCCTAACACCTCTAGGGAGTGGGACATTCTTACCTGAATTTTGAACGCATGGAAGCAACTTTATTATTTACAGGGTTGCTGCTTAATTGTCTAAAGTTCTGTGGCAATGCCTCCCTTACACAGCCAGCTAACAAGCACTGCCAGGCTGCGTCACAACCCTTATGTCCCTTTACTAAGGGGCTGCACAGTGCCATTAAACTTTGAAAACTGAAGAAAACATGGCACAAACTCCTCTTCGAGCAGTGTCCCCTAAAGCACAACTCACCAGAACCGTTTCTTGTGCAACCTGTCCCAAAAGAAATCCCTGCCAAGGAGATGTTCTGCTCCTGTCCGTCCCAGAATCCCACTGTCAGACCGTTACCTGCTCGCAAGGATTTATTCCTCTGCCCTAAACCTACATTTAAGACCAGAAAAGCGTCTACCAGCCGTGCTTTAAAACCAAGTTCTGTTGGACTCTCTACTCCTCCTGGTGCGGAAGGAAAAAGAATCCTTTATAACCACTAAGATCAGAATTTGGATTTCTTTCAGATTGCTTGGGTTTTACAGAACTCACATCTAGGAATTAAGTCCCACAAATGTCTCACCTCTGCAAGGAACATCCTTTCAAAGAGATTCTGCTTTTATCTCAAAGGAAAAGCAAGTCAGACCATCTAACACCACACATTTGAGTTAAGCCAATGACCTACTCTGAATATCCCAACTGCAAAGTCTCTTCTCATAACCATTTCAGAAGGAGAGCTTAAAGGATTTTATCCACCTTTTCCTTTTTGTGTGGAATTACCAAAGCCATTTCTCTCATTTGAGAGAAGCCTCCGTTTTCATTCAGATAGCCGATCTCTTTAACCGACACATCCCTTTAAGCCTGCATAGGATTTAAAAATGGTACAATGTTTTACTCGATACAAAGGACAAAACATTCTTGCATATGATATCCCCTTCCTATTGCTATTAATGACAGAAATAAGCCAGAACGATAATAAGGTAAAACCTTTTTGACTTAAACTGCAGGCACCAAAGTTACCTTCATCAAAATCTCTTGGGATTGCTTGTTCGATACACGATCTAACAGCAGAGCTAAGATGCTTTCAGGGCGATGACTGTCATCAGGGCAGCACGCGCTATGAAAGCCAACATGCACTCTGCCCCCAACAAAGCCTTCATCCAGCGTCAAACTCCACTTCCCTCGTCTGTCAGAATAAGCCAAAGTAATTACCTTTCATACGAAATTAACAGTATACCAGGAGATTATTTTTTTTGCCAGTTCCAGCCCATTTTTGAAGGCTTTACATGGCTCTTATTGCCCTGCAATTTTCATCCTCATACTTCAAGCAAAAAGGTAAAATTAGTTCCTTTGCTTGTAACTTCACAGCCCCGGCTGAAACCCTATTACCGCAGCACACAATTTCCAGTTCTCAGCTCTGGTAGCTCTTACAGCAATCTGACTTCAGAGACGGGGCTTATAGTTTTCATATTCTTCCTGATTAAGTATGAAAAAGAAAAGAATGACAAGCAATTTTTACTTATTTTTAATATTAGCAGCGCTCCCTTCAGAAAGCACCTCAGTTACAGGGGACCAGAGTTCAATTATTATTTTTTTTTTAATTCTTCCAGTGGCCGTTTTCATCACTGTATCAAATTGGTCTGAGAAACGACATGTCTAGCATTTCTACAAAAGATTACTAGAGGGCACTGTAAAGACACCTACAAAAGGAAGAAGATTTATTTCTGTTCATCACTGTGAACAATAGTACTTTGACTTTTCCACAGAAATAGCTACCATATGTTTGCGACTGACAATACCGCATTTGTTAGAGCAGGTGAAAAGGAATTTCCATTTTTTCCTGGAATAATGGATTTCCTTTCCTAGAGTTCCAGTGTTCCGGTCAGTCAGGCATGTCATTTACCTCTTCAGGTATGTGCAACAGTAAAAAAAACAGAGAGCTTTCAAAGGGTTAAAAACCAGACAATCCAGTTATAAGACTCAAAATACCTATTGTCCACAGTACAGGCAAGATATTAAACATCCAGCAAAAGATTCCTCCACCTTCCCTTCCTTACACCCTGTTTGGGCTCCAGTCAAACCACCCAACACTCACTCCCGGTTCCGGGTGCTCAGACTGGAGTAACTGGTTTGCCCAAACCCTCACTGGGGCTAGATGGGCGGTTTAGCTCCCTGTGGAGATTCCCTCCTGGTTTGCAAACCGAGACCAGATAATCCAGGAGCAGATTCCTTGCCTCAGTCTTCCCCCCCCCCCCCCCCCCAGACTGATAGATCAAAAATGGTTTAGAATATTAATAGAGAAAAAATCCCCACACATCACAAGAGGATTATTTGCAGAAACCAATTACTTAAATATTTTCCAAGTAGTAAACACATTGCAGTATCCAAGAACTCTACATGAAGGGTAAAGTAATATTACTATTCCTCGGATGCCAACAAGGTTATGGGGCACCCAACAGAACATATTTGATGTAGCACATTCATTTAAAGATGCAGTTCAACTGAGACAAGAGTTGCATTCCAGCGAGGCTGTGGATCTCCTCCAGCCCCCCTACTCAATTCTCCGCTCCAGAGGGATTACAGAGATTATAAAGGATGCTCACAGGAGAAGGGCCAAGGGGGAATGCTGTTATAAAGTGGGGGGGGCTCCAATCACAGGCAACGGTCAAAGTGGCATACAGGAAGATATATGAGGAGGAAAAGAAGAAAGCTGATTCCTGTGGGAAGCTTAAACTGAAAAAAGGGTTGAACGTTAAAGAAAAAAAAAAAGAGATGTAAACAAGAACCAAACTGAAAGTTGCTGAACATCATTTCCAGTGTCTTTCTAAAGAGAGACCTCTGTCATGCTTCATAAAAGAGGAAAAAATTCTAAACAAATACCTTTAACATTAGATCAAGCAATGACTATCTAAGAGGACCTGGAAACAGAAGAACATCCCCATCAGAGCAGAAAAGATCCTTTTAACTCAGCGTCTCGTCAGAGCGCAGCGGAGAGCAGGTGCCAGGGAGCACCTAGAACAGAGCAAACATGGCAAAACTCCCCCATTCCCCCTGGGGAGCTGCTCGCCACCGAGGGACTGCGCCAGCCAAAAGCAGCGTTTGTTCTTCAGCTCAACAGCTCTTGGAGAAGAAGCACCAGCAACTTCTGCCGGCACCTCTGACCTGCCTGGGGGGAGAGGGGAGAGTTTCAGCATTCCGTTTGAGAGCCCCTAATTTAGGGCACTAATGCGGTTAATTCCGTACCCCCACCATAGCTAATTTTACAGGCTGTTTCACTCCTCTGGTTTCCTGCGCTAGTAAAGCCACCACTGTCCAATCACACTATTGATCCATAATATACAAAATTATAATAACCTTAGCAACTTATAAATGACAATTTTATTCATCTTTTGGTATACTAGCAAAAAAATGGGAACAGTAGAAAGGTAAGGAAAAGATGCACATGACAAACACTACTATAAACATACTGCAACGTTTTCAAGAATCACATTTTAAAAAACATATTTACACTAGTTTTTCTAACCCATAACATTCAACATTTGAGGCAGAGTTCATTACGTGAGTAAATTAAGTCGCAATAAAACTGACCCTTCACAAATTTAAGTCATTAGGCTACTCTCGTAAAAGCAAGCTGACGAGCTATAGAGTTCAAAATAGTGACGTTTTAGCAGAAAGGTAGACAGCCAGATGGGAGGCACATCATCAGTGCCACGGAGAGGGACAGAGATGCAGCACGTGTCTTCGAGTGACACGGAAAGCCACAGCCCATTCCAGCTACGACAACGCTAAGATAAAGAATGCAGAGGGGACTGGAAGAAATAACATAACCAGTAGCACCACCAATTTGTTCAGATTTGCTATTGAGTGTAAAGGTTTGCTACGGTTGTTGCTTGAGAAGCCCAAAATAAAGTCTAAAGACAAAAACCTTCGGAGATGCCTACTGTGGTTGCAGTCAGTGAAACACAGGCCTCTGACATGAAGAGTCTGCCCACGGGCAGCATCAGAGCATCCGCACTGAGGGAACACCATGCACAGCCTTCATCCCACTCTGCGCCGACCGAGTCCTCAACGTTTACACCCCCTCATCCATCTCTGTTTTCAAATCGAGGGTTGACTGTCCGTGCTTGAAGAGCCTGCTGGCATTGTAGTAACTGAGGCAGACAAATGCCTTGGGGTAGAACATTTGGTGGTCACTGAGGAAAAGCTATTGTAATTAGAGATAAATTCATTTCTCTTCAAAAAAAAAAAAAATCACACCACTAACTGGACTACAGAAACATAACCAAGGCACTTTATACGAAACAAACAGAAGATTAGAAATTTGCCTAGTTCTGACCCCTTGGAAAGTGTAAGAACGAACCTTGTGATTTAGAAGTTGTCTTTCTATCAAGTGAGGCAAAAGCTACCTGGATTCTGTACCCCAGTAAGACGCCCCTACCCCCCAGCACACCCACGCGCAGGCTGAAGCCTGGGGTTGCACCAGCAAACGACACCAGCGAGAAGAGCCTGTCCCGCGGGAAACATCGCTCAGAAATACTACGCTGGCAGGGAGAGAGGGGAAAGGGCAGCTTTAATGTTGTGACCAGCGTGTCTCAACTGCACAGTGAGCAGTGGCATATTTTTGAAAGAAGCAGTTACGCCTAGTTTTGTATTACTGTACTGCTCCGTAAGAGCACCACGCAGAAAGACAAGAGGCAAACGTACTGACGAGCCGTCCCACCCCCCGTACGGACACCTCACGCAGTCAGGTATCTGGCCACGGGGTCCCACTGCGCCATCGCGTGAGCAGGAATGTTCCGCTGATACAATCTGTGGCAAAGAACTTTAAAAGTTGAACATCTATAGTCATAATACAGTAGCACCCTTCTAGAAGTCTGCATAAACTACCTTGGTGAATTTTAAGTGACAGATCATTAAGTCATGTACTCCACACTTTTAATTATTTTTAATTTATATTTACATATACCCCTCATACATATATAAATTTTATTCATGCACACAACTTTTATATAAGCTACACATATAGACATGCACCTGGAGTCGTGTACACCTACCACTGTCCTCTCTAAGATCATTTTTCAAACCTCAATTATTTCTTCAAGACAAGCATTTAAAGATTATTAAAAAAAAAAAACGTCAAAACCAGGCACCAAACACATCTTAAAAGTACCATCTATGAATTGGCCATATAAAAAAATAATACATAATACGGCTTACAAAACCAGAATGTCACTGACCCAGATTTCAGGAACACTTAGCAGATTTGGAACTAGGAAAAAATGAAGAGATATTTGCAGATGTAGAAATTAAAATCCGGTATCCAGATCAGCTCCAACATTAAAAAATGAGGATGACTTGTTACCAGTGCACAGTATTTTACCTGTCGCCAAGAATAAGCGAAGAAACAACACTCAACTACATCACAGACTGGTGCCCACCAGGAAAACACTTCCAGCGGTAACTCAAACACGTGTTACTGAGTTAACAACTCCCTCAAGTTACTACTATGGATAAAATAGTTAACAGTTAATACTGTGGATAAAACTCTCCATTTGTGTCATCTCAACTATACACCAGTTTTACAAGTTTCAAACATTTTTTTTCATCCTCTCAAGCGTGAGTTCTGCACATTGATCCTGGAAGCATTTAATGCCTTTGATACGATTTGGCTGGGTCGCGATCAATACCAGTTAGAGACCAGCATTGTGTTTGAAAAGCAGAATAAGGCTTTGGCTGGCCTGGCACCCCCTGCCCAAGGGGGAATATCCATCGACAACAGAATTGTTCTGCAGCAAACCTGAGTTACGGGCTTTGCACCAGCGACTCCAGGCTCCGGCCGTGCGTTAAACAGGCTGTCCCAGGAACAGCACAGCGACCTCTGAAGCTTCGGCATTATAAATTAACCTCCCTTCGTACCCCGAGCCAAAACATGACAGAAGTATTTGTAAGTCTTACAGATCCTTTAACATGAAATGCACAAACCTGATCTGGAATAATAAAAAAAAAATAATCACCAAGCCTTATTTATTGCAACTTAATTATTTCAAGTGCACTGAACATACAGAGTAGAGCAAATTATTGGATTTTTGTTTATTACTTTTTTATATATGAAACCAAACAGCTATACTTCAGGAAGGCAACTGCAGAGTATTAGCAGCACATTTGTATTCAAAACAGATCTAGGAAGGAAATCTAATTGCACTAATCCTTTATTATAACTTTGCAGTCGTGTTATTTTCTCCAGTTGACATTTTTCCGTAACGGATTCCTACTAAGGTGTTAGTGAGCCCTTTGTAAGCCGAGAAAAGCTAAAAGAAAACCACCCAAATGCCTCAATTTAACTCCCAGTTCCTGATGGCTGCTTTCCCAAGGGCAGTGGGCACTATACAGTTCTCTCACTCCTCCGCCAGGGAACGGGGAGCAGGGAAGCTCCAGGGGCAGCACCGACATTCCCGTGCCTTCCCGGAAAGCACCGGAGCTGCACCTCCAACGTGGGCTGAGAACGTAAACTCTAGGATGGTGATCGGGCATGTCGAACTGCCACCGCATTCCCTATTTGATCTCAGTTGAAAGGACAGTAAAATGAACTGAAAGAC
This sequence comes from Sterna hirundo, assembly GCA_009819605.1. Classification (NCBI taxonomy): domain Eukaryota; kingdom Metazoa; phylum Chordata; class Aves; order Charadriiformes; family Laridae; genus Sterna; species Sterna hirundo. The sequence goes on from CM020445.1 coordinate 23,217,108, forward strand.
CAGTTTTAAAAGCTTTACGCAGATTCTTGTCTCCTCTGAAAGTGTATTAATGAAACGGCTTCCTGTTTCATTTTCTAAAGACAAACACAAGCTTTCATCTAGCTTGTTTGCTTGCTTAACCTCCTAAATTCCCATGAAGCACTGTAGCTTTGATTGGCGCAGTTTTTGTCAGAATAAAATAAGAAGCATAACTGTAGCTTTGCAAATATATTAGCAGCAATATTTGCAAGTATTAGCTTTGCAAATGTTATATGGATGTGCAAGGAAAAAATAGATTTATCTGTTCATTTATAATACAGATTATTCCATCAAAGTGAGAAAGCAAACATGTTTAAGAAGAACTTATATAAGAGTGGAAGTACAAATATTGCATGGATTGACTAGATTATCATATAGATATGGGTATTACCTGAATTACTAAGTTAGTCAGAAATGCATAAGAAAAGCAAATTTCTAGGTCATCATTAGAAGGAATTTGCTTATATCCCTTTTATTCTCATTTCCCCATAACTGTAAAAGTTCTCATCTCACTCAATATGTAAAACCTGCTGAACAATAATTTGACTAAAGAGTGCAAGATGGGCTTAGCGCACAGCTGCTCCTTAGCTTCAGCTGGGAGACGTCTCCCTTCAGTTATGGCCATTCTGCCCACCTAGAAAAAGGCCAAAAAAGGAAAAGCCAGCTCAGGCCATCTGTCATTTCAGATGCTACAGACTGGGTGTTGGCCTCTTCTCCCAGGTGAATAATGACAGGACCAGAGGAAATGGTCTGAAGTTGCGGCAGGGGAGGTTTAGATTAGATACTAGGAAGAATTACTTTACTGAACGAGTGGTCAGGCACTGGAACAGCCTGCCCAGGGCGGGGGTTGAGTCACCATCCCTGGAGGTGTTTAAGAAACATCTAGATGTGGCACTTCAGGGCATGCTCTAGTGGCAGAGTGTGTAGGTTGTTTGGTTGGACTCGATGATCTCAAAGGTCCTTTCCAACCATGACGATTCTATGATTCTATGACTACGGGCAGGATCAGACTGTTGACAAGGCACTGACAGTTCGCTTCCCAGGTTTTAATTTGGGTCATTGCTTGTCCTGCTGCTGAGCACCATTGTGAGAAGCCTGGCTCCATCTCCTCGATGACCTCCTCACAGGTACTGGCAGGTTGCTAGGAGGTCCATCCCCACCACCCAAGACTTCTTTGGGCCAAACAGGCCTCTCCTAAAGCTTCAGCCCCCAGCCAGGCTGGTGGAGGGCCAAGCAAGCTCACTGCAGTTTAATAAAGTCTTTGACACTGACACCCTGGGGAGCCCCAAACAGGATGGAGTATTCTGGATGCAGCCTACAGAGCTTCAACGTCGCTTTCCTCAGCACGCCAGCTCTGCTCCGGCTGCTCCTGTTTGCGCCCCGAATTGGCAGGCACAGACCGTGTTGGATAGTCCGACAGAGACCTGCTTGGCTACCCAAAAGGTTCCACTTCAAGGTTCTTCTCTGCTTAAGACGAAGCAGAACTTTACCGCCCAAATAGTATGAAGGCAGGACCCAGATCTGAACTCTGCATATCACGTCAGAGGACAGTACTCAATTCACACAACTTCATTTTTAAGCTGTTAAACAAATAGACAGACCCAATGAAATATTAATTTGACTAATTATGGCAACAGAACCCCAGAAGGAACTAACAACTCCACAGAAACAGAGCAATACCTGTTTCCAGCACTGACAACCGCACCAGTTTCAGACATGGAACAGATGGCTCAGAAAAACCTGTGCAGGCTGTGTTGATATCACCCTTCGCTCGGGCTCTGCCTCCCAAGTTTTTAAGATGCAAAAGCTTACCTGACTAGGGAGAGCTGAAGCATGAGCTACAAAACAGAACTTTAAAGTAAAGACAGGACACGAAGTGTTTGTACTTCACATTTCTTCCAATTCCTAGACTGTAAACAAATTTGAATTGTTCTCGCCAGGGAAGCATTTACCTTCATATGACAAAAAGCTCTTAAACCTGCTTGGACAGCGGATCAAAGTACCTGGCAACTCACTGCCCAGAATAAAGTTTCAGCTGATAATACTTCGTCAAACATAATTTGGGTGCAGTTCTTTGTGGAAGGGATCTCTGGAGGTCAGGTCTAGCCCAGGACCTGCTCCGGGCAGGTCTCGCTAGACCAGGTTGCTCAGGGATCTGGCCAGCCAAGCTTTAAGCTTCTCCAAGGACATGCAGGAATAGAAGGCAAGCAAGCAGTGTGCCAGCACCCAAAGCAGGAAAGCAGGGGGAGAGATACCTCCTCAAACTGGCCTTCCATTATTTCATTTCTGACAGCACAACAGAGAGCTATGGTTAAATATGTTCATATTAAAAGCACAGAAATCACAGGAAGCAGCAGATAAAGCCACAATAACGGCAACACTAGGAAAGATCTTTCCTGAGGAACCTAGTAATAAACACAACACGAAGTACCTGATCCATCTGCCGCCATAGTTAGAAACAAGCGGGAGGGCACAATATACCAACACGCTCCGAAAACCACAGGTTCCAGGTATTCAGCCTGGCCAGAGGAAGGAGAGAGCTGATTCTCAGCAGAGCACCGCTCAAACCTGTGCCCACCACTCGCCCCAGGAGGGCTTTGCAGAACCTATCTGAACAAAGCAACATGTTCTTGAAGGAACCATGAGGCTGTGACACCACCTCACCTAACCAGAACACAAGCGCCTGACTGTTGGGCTTGCTGATGCTGCAATGGTGGTTTTGCTTATGCTACCAGTGATGTTAACTGCGCTGTTCTGGCACTAAGAACACAAGTCCAATGACCAAGAGACTCAGCAACGACCTGGACCTTGACGCAGAACTCTTAACTACCACAATGTCCTTCAGTGTCCCCAAACGCCTCTTCACATCAGTCCTCAACGCCAGGTAAGCTCCAAACTGCAAAAGTTGATCGAATAATCTGTGGCGGAAACAGGTTTGGTTGTTAGTGACTGCGTATCCATCAGCTGCGCTCACCATAACCAAAGCGCAGAGTAAGCTGCCACCGCCCGTGGATCCATCAGGACAGTGTGCTACAGCTTCAGATGGGACTGCTCCCCCCAAAGCCACCACCAACACCGGCAAGGAACACAAGGACCTAAACACCCTTCAGCTCCAGGCTTTTTTTCATTCCCTTTCCACTATAACCTACTATATACCGCCAGCTCTAGTTCTCTCCTCTATTTTAGGTCTCTAGCTAGCGTTAGGGTAAGGGTTTTGGCATATCCTTCACATTGGCATCACAGTCGATGCCTGCTCCAACAAGCTTTCTATTTTAAATAATACCTGTTGACAGAACTGCATTAAAATATAAAGCAATTTACCCAAATAAGTTAGTTCAAGCATCACAGCATAAAACAATTTCCAAAAGATGTTATGGCAAAGCTTTTCCCAGGTTCTTTAAGATTTTCTGCTGTAATTTGTCCCAGTCACCAAAACACTGCCTTTAGGAAAAAACCACAAACATTTTCAGCTGAAGGGCAGAGCTGCTCCCCACAGGCATCCACCACTGGCCACCGTCAGACACTATCATAAAGCTAAAAATTCCTTCGGTCTCATTTTTCCTGTCCGTTCTGAGGTTTTATGTAAATAGCCTGTACAACCTTCTCCTGAGAAACTTTCCTAACTCAAACGTACGTTAATTGCAGTATAATCAGATAATTAGACTGCAGTCCCTGGTAAGTCTACCATTAACACTTCGAAGCTGTATTTAAGGGGAGGTGGAAAGCTATTTCAATCAATTCACAGCACATTATGACTATTCATGAACAGGAATCTATGGTTTTTAGTAGAGCAATTTACACTTTTTAAACAAAAATTTCCAAGAAAAAAAATTGTCTAATAACGTGCAGAGGGCTTTTTTGTTGGGGTTTTTACTTGGTTTAAGAACTAGAACCAGGAAACAGAACTACTGAACCACCCCGCTCACAGAGGGATGAAATACAGCTTTCCAAGAGAGCCAAGCACTTGTGTCACTTTCAACCATGAAAAAGGCTCAGACAAGAGCACACAAAATCGTTGCATCGGCTCCGTAACAGAAACATCCCCTGCTACAGATCTGATTATAAGAGCAAGTGTCCCAAACTGAAGTCGGGAACTGGTCAAAAGATGAGGGACCTGTGAGGTGACACACTTTACAAACACCACCATTCTGTGTCTACAAATATGTTGTAAAACATTAATATGTTGTTCTCCATGGTTTTTTGTTTGGTTGGGTTTTTTTACTCAAAAATTAAGTTTCTGTAAGACGTTGCTTATCTTAGATTTTCTAGCTTTGAGCACCCAGTAACATGCATTACTCAGGTCCTCCTTCGCTTACCGCACTGCTGTCCTACTTGCACGAGAGGGGATATAAATCACATAAATCACAGAATATAAGTAAATAATATAAGTAAATATAAAGTAATATTAAGAATATAAGTATATATAAAGAGTATATATATATTTATATATATAAAGAATATAAGTAAATATAAAGTAAAGTTAAGACGCCTTATTTCATTAGGGCTTCTCTGCAGCAGGGATTTCTTACTGCCAATATTAAAATGTAATCACTTCGTCTCCCGAAGTTTTAGCATACATAGCTTGCATGTATTAAAAGTGGTTTTCATCTTTGTAGACATGCAGTAAAAGAGGGATGGGCAAGCTATTCACATTTTCAGACTTAACAGTTTCAGTTCCAACAGCATCTCCCTCCCAGACCAGCACGTCCAGCCACAGCAACCCACCCAAGGCATTTCAGCTGAAGAGGGGAACGCTGGGGGCTGAGGGCAGTGTTGCTGTTTGGCAGCAGAGTTTGTGGCAGTAAGGGAAGCCTGCAAGAGTGCCCAGCGCGACGCAGCTGCTGGAGGACCCGCAAGCAGGGGAGAGAGATGGGCTGGCGCTCAACGAGCCACGGGGATCTTGGGAAATAAGACATTAGATAACAATATCTCATCTGAGCGCCAGAGCTAGGGCACCTTCATTTCACTGTCTGCACACAACACGGACATCCCAAATACAAGCATGTAAGAATTTTCTTGTACCAAGTTCTATATACTGACTTATTTTTAGATAATCTTATATATAAAAATATACACATCAGCGTAGCTGTACAAAGGTACGTATGTAATGATTTCTGAAGCAAAAATTAAGCCAGAACTATCAGTGGGGCAGGTAAATCCATGTTTTTTGATAAAGCATACAATAGATTATTGGGGACTTAACCAACAATGGCATTAGACCTACCTCAGTATTCAAATTAATTTTATTGCTAAAGCAGCCCGAGTGCTCTTCATAAACACGCTGAGTGAAGCGGGCGGTGTGCTGGCCCAGGGCAGCTCTTACACAAGGTATCGCTTCTTGTGTATTTTCAGTGCCGTGCAGTTTGGGGAAATGAATTTGGGCTTCATCTCACCAGTTTAACTGCTTAAGCAAAGAGAAAAAGGTAACCCTGGATACTAGTGTTACTATGTTAAACCGGTAATCTAGGTGAGCTATTTTTACCAGCATATATTCCACCAGAGAGATGTCCTCGGAAACTATAATTACCCAGAGATTTCAGAAAATCTGGGGCTACACCGCAGGACCACGTGATGGAAAAAGACCAAGAAGCTGAAAAGGACGCTAATGAGAGTCCTGTCTGGAACAGGAGTGATAAAAAGGAGGGCAAAGCGAGGTCTCACAGCCATAAAGCACAACCAAACCAAGCGGCCATGATGATACTGGAAGGACTGCGTCTTTTGGGGAGCAGTTAGGACTGCTGGCAGAGACCAGAGTCAGTTTTTCCAAAAAGAAACAAGCATGAATAAAACCAAACACACAAACTGGAAAACCCCCAGTTAATCTTAAAGTTTACACCTTAACTGGGACCCCAGTGATGTCTGGGGCACCAGCAGCGCCACTTCCCAGGTCTGCAGCACAAAGCACGGCCTGTCCCAAGTTCATCCCAGCAGTGGGTGATTCTGCACCCAAAACCAATGCCGAAAGGGCTGGTGACCAAAAACCGCCCCGCCAAAAGCATATCGGATGCAAAGTTCCTGTCCAAACAGCAAGCTGGGGAGAACATTACAAGGAGAGCTCTTTAAGTTTGCATAACTTGCTTTGAGTTCATAGGGGGGAAAAAATTACTATTAACATGGTCAGAACTTCTTAGATTAAGATGCTTGTGATATCTCATCGATTAAATTAAATATTATTAATTTTTAATGCAACTCGTAGATCATTCTCTAAATGCTATGCCAAAAATATAATTGAGTCTTCATTAAGTGATCAGATGGGAAATAGGAGCTCTTTCCTCACTATACAATTCAAGGTTAAGCTGCAGCTCACCAAGGACTGTTAAGAACTGCCACAGACCCTCTCCTTCAGAAACCATACCAAAAAAAAGGTCCATACGTCTTCACTCTAGATTCCCCTCTTATCACCCAGCTCCTCCTTCCAGCTTACCGGTAACCTTGGAAGAATGACATAGGTGGAGTTACTAAATAAAGACAGACGTGCCAACGTAGTCAAAAGGGCTAAAGAGAAAGGAAATTACTTCAAGCTACAATTAGAGTATAAGACCAGCCTCCACTACACTATTTCAGAGTTGAAGTTTAAATTAAATTCAAAATAAACCAAGCTGCATTTTCAGCGACCTGCTTATCATTTCATCTACGGGATGACAGTGTCAGGACAAAAAAAAAAAAACTCCTAGTCTTACCTTAACAACCCACGGCTACATTTGCCCACCCTTCTGTTATTTGTGTGTCGCGGTGGAAGAAATCTACTTGCTAGTATTTCATAGTTAACAACTAGACTTACCAAAAAAGTGGATCATTTAATACACAAAAGACAACACCACTGCAAAGCAGAAGAGGCACTGGAGTTTATCACTGCAAACAGGGTACGCTACTACCGTCAAAGCAAATCTGGAAGATAACTCTGCTTACGGTCGTTATCTAAAGTTAATTTTTCTAACAAGGAGAAGCAAACAAGCCCTCAGCTAACGCCAGGCAACAGAGCGAGATCACCAGGCCGCGCGAGGGGCGAGAGGGGAGCACGGGCTGGCAGAGGGATGCTGCTGGGCACAGCGCTCTGGGCTTTGGAAGGCTTTTACAAATCATTCTGGTGTTTTGGTTGAATGAGATCACAGCTCTGGGGCATGGACAAGCGATCTCTCAATATGCGGTCGTTTCTGGTGGTTAATGGCACGCTTCTTTATTTTATTTAAACATTAAGTTCAAGAAACGAACACCTGTCCTTCAGATCTCTCCAGAACTCTACCCATGCTTACAAATTGCATCTTTGTCTTCATTGCTAGTCTGTTGCCTTGATTCAATCTTTTTAAGTACAACCTTGGATTTTTGCACCCGTTCCAAGCTGTGTTCCCCTTTGTGTTACACCGCAGGAGAAGGAATATTAACAAAGTCTATGTCATAAATGTTTTCCTTATCAACCCAAAGCTGTATATTAAGATTAACTTTCATCCCCCTGTCCTGCAAATATGCCTCTAGATCACAAATTTCTTATTAGACCTCTTATTCAGCATAATCGGTTTCAGTCATAAATAATTTATTTCTATGAGAAATATTTTTTAGCTGTGGTATTTTGAGTCTCCCCAAATCACTGATCCATTATTGATCCAAGATGAAAATACACTATAAATTTTTCACTGAACTATTGATCAAGCTAGGTCAAACCTAGCAAGGTCCCGAGCACTAGAAATCCACAAGTAAACAGATGGAATGAGCTATGATATTTCCAATAACATATAAGGAAAGGAATTTAGAAAATAATATTTAAACAGCTTGTTGGACTGCAGACTACTTGTAGGAGGGCTTCAGCTGATCATGTACTGATTATAGTGCACGAACGTGATCCCCATTTGCAGAAAAAAAAAAAAATGCTTTTTGCAAAGTGTTTCTAGAGGAGGTGGCAACTTCCCCGAGCTTCTGCAGACACAAGCCTCTTCTGCTCAGGTACGCGTACCTGATGATACTTCCCATTCTGATACACTCACCAAAGAAGTTGGTACATTAGGGCAGACTGATGAAATCTAGTTTTTTTGAAACAGCACGATTCAAAGCTGGGCATCAAACATTTTTCTTAAATAATTACTATGGCTTATTGTCCCACAATTTATTTTGTTTTAATTCTGAGTACTGTAGGAAAACCGCTGGCAAGATACGCAAGCAAGCCAGAGAGATGAAGAGAAGATTTCCAGCAGGCTGCACCACGCAGCCTACTCATGGTTCACGAAGGAGGAAGCACTGCTGCTCCATTTTTCAGCCGTACCTAGAGGTCAAGGAAACGGCTTTACTCGTAAGCTTTCTGAGGCCAAGGCCGGTTTTTCTGGGAGCCAGCCCTGCCCCAGCACAGAGCCCGGTAGGGCAGCGAGGGGGATGGGGCGCCCTGGGAATCCCATCCTGCCGTTTCCATGGTGACACCAGTTGAGCAGGGAGCGCCGCAATAACCAGGCTGCGGATGCGCCCTGGTCCCTCTTGGAAGGGAGTGCCGATGGAGTGGGGGATGACCCCCAAACAGGAACAAATGCAGAGCGGGTCACGCAAAGCCCCACGTAAGCTGAAACAAGCTCGGAGCCTTGCATTCATTTTTCCATCGCGTGAATACGACAGAAAAATAAGCCCGGGTTATCTCAATCAAGGTGAGCCACAGGGAACAGCACAAACTGCAGGAAGTCAGGGGGAAATTAAATATTAAGGGTAAGTGTCAAATACCAACTTTTGCCTTGCTAGTAAGGCATTTTCATTTGCTGTGGCAGGAGTGGAAAAAAGAACCCTTTTATACACACTCGTACTTTCCCCAAAACTGGTATTCACAAAAGTTATGGTGAAGTTTTAATAAAGAACACCCGTACGGGCACGCTGATGGCTATCTGCCGTGTACACAGCGTTCTCTGGCTCCAATCTGTGATGTGCAGTATTTGAATTACCCAGCTGCTCTCTGAAAAAGCTTCTTTTTTTTTTTATTTTCTCATGTCCCTACAGTCTAGTTTGTGAAATGAAAATAAAAACAATAACAACTTACCCTCGTAAAAATCTTGGAGATATAACTTTGGCTATTAGTTACCTTTTGAGATGTTGGTACCTGACTAGTTTTCTGCTACACTTCTTTAAAATAGACTATTATGAGATTTGTATTGAAAATCAATTTCCAAGAGCTGCAGGTAGTCCTGGCCTCCTTTTGTGTTACAAGGCACATTAGTCAACCTGAAATAAAGCATTATCATTTGACTCGCAGCCTGCGCCATGTAAATTCTGGATGTGTCGTGCTACAAGTCCCGAAGACAATGACATCGCTCGTCTCCGTGTGGGATTTGTTGAAGGTAAAAGCGTTACGATCCCTTTTAACTATTCTTTCAAAACCTACAGCTAAAATGCGAGTGTTGCCCTCACAGCAATGATGAAATAAAAAGAATGACGGGAAGATGAACAGTTTTGCAGTCAATGCCACTCCAGCCGTTATGTTTTTTTCCAACTAAGCTTTCAGCACTCAAAAATGGGAAAGATTATAGACACAGAGCCTGCAATTCAATTCAAAAAGATCTTTGTTAACAGCAGCAACGAAAAGAAAAAAGCCCACAAAATTCCTCCACTTAAAGCACAATCTCAAAACATATGCTTACAATCCTGGAAATCTTTGAGAGATTCAGTGTGTTAAACAGCTGCAGCTGAGCTTAGAATGAACATTGCAAATAAATGCTAATGAGATGCTTATAGATCCTGAACAAATTGATTTACTGAGATCTTGTCGAGTGTCTCTTATCAAGGGTTTGTCAGAGTAAACAACCAAATCCTTATAAACAGAAGAAGTGACTCATTCATTACAACTGGAAAAAGGCAGCAGTAATAGCCTGAGCTTTAGTTCAGGAAGACAATAGAACAAGCTACATACACATATACGCACACGTTATTAAAATTATATATATGTATACACACACACACTTTTGAAACCACAACTAAATTTTCATGCCGCTGAAGAAATGTGTCAGCACGGAAAACAGTGAAGGGTATTGGTAAAAACATACATATAGCTCACCAGAAAGTTATAGATCCGTTTGCAATGCCATGATTACATTTAAACACTCAAGAAACAGTTATCAATATAAGAACGGCCCATACTAAAAAAATACTTCCATAAAGCTTTAGAATAAGCCCTATTATACTGGATGTATAATGAGTTCATATTCATGTGTTGAATTGGTTTACTGCACATCGTTTTAGTACAACATTTGTGTGGAACCAATACCTTGGAAATCAAAATAGGTAGTAAGCCCACCTTCTTAAAAAGAATTTTATTGTTCCGAAGATTACATATGATTATGAACAATAAGTTATGTAGAAAGAGAAGCGAGGTAAAATTTCAGCAGCTATATATCAAAATAAGAATGAATGTTTCTAAGTCAATAAAACTTGGATGATTGCATAGTATTATAAGTATGCAGGACAGAAAACCCTGGAATTTATTTTTTGCCAGTCACCTATAAAATATAAACATTTAATAATTTTATAATGGTAGGCAGGGAAGGTGATAACACATATCCGCTGGCCAAGTACAGCCAAAGAGTTTCTCTCACAAAACACAAGACTGAGAAATTGAAATTCTCAGAACCGGAATGAAAAGAAAGGGCCAGTTTATTAACACTAATAGTCTTTGGGGAAGTTGTGCGAAAAAATATGCAGCAGGAAAAGCTAAGAAATGCAAGAAAGCTTGCTCCCTTCACCCTTTCATTCTCCACAACTCCACTCACTGAAATCCTGGCAGCTCTTGGGGGAAATTACCAGACTCAACCTCCTGCTCAAGCCGCAGCAGCCCCAGAGTCAGAGCCCGGGGCTCTGGCAGGCGACGCGCAGCAGATCCTCCTGACAGGCCCCCGTGCTCCACTGCCGGCTGCCCTGCAGTTATTCACACATGGTACTCGGAGAAGCAGCCCCTTCCTACTAGAGGAAGGGCAGGACTTTGAGGGTTTTTTTCCTGCAATTGTGCCACCGACCTTCATTGCTGACATCCCTCTGTCCCTTGCACAAAGCAGAACATCATCAGTTATCTGGAGAGCACATTCCCTTTGAACTAAACAAAGCCAACTCCTCCCAGGTTTCAGATTCTCCATTGAACCAGGGGAGCACAACCAAACTGAAGTACGAGTCTCCAGATTTTCTACGCTCTTCATTTTAAGCAACATAAAGCAATTTCAGTGTTTCTCACAGCATCATTAGGAGAAACAAAGTCAAGGTTTTTTCCCCAAAGAGACCCAAACCTCCCAAGTGAGCGATAAATGCATTTCCAGCAACTGAAAGCTGTGAAGGCTGGGGGGGGAAGGAAGAGAAAACTGTCATAGGAAGCCTCTTCTAGGGCAAATATAAAGTTCCTACTGTTTTGTGTGCAACAGAATTCTTGCCAGGAATGTTCCTTCTCACATTCAATCTCGTTCTCATGAAGGTGCACCACTGTCCCGATATGACTTGCTTCTGCATCCCCTTTCCTCTGTTTTGCTAGTTTTTAAGTGCACGCTCCTCTAAGTCAGTAACCACTTGCCCTCTTGTAGAGATAGTGATCGATGGAAAAGAAAGATAAAGAAAATAAAGATGGAAAATAATCTTTTCAAGCTTGAGCCATTTGCAGAATCAGTGCAAGGATCCTGAAATAATCAGGAAGCTCTTCTATCTCCCTACAACCACTTCACAAGCCGAAAGTGCTACGCAGCAATACAACACAATAGGGATGTGCCTTTTGTGAGAAACGCTCGTATTTCTGCAAAACTGTTCTTCTGTGAAAAAAATATAAATACTATAACTGACTCCCACCCCCAGCTATGGAGCTTAAAAACAAATCAGCTCACTGTTGCAGACACAGGGCCACCTACAATGTCTGTATACTATGCCTTGACCAGATTGATGTTGTCTTATTTTTTTGGACTCTCAAACTGAAAAGCGTATGGGAAAGGAGGTTATACAGATACGTACTTCCCAAAATACTCAAGACAACAAAAAAATCCATCTTCAGGCAGTGGCTCTCATTGCCTCTTGCCAGGCAGGTCGCCCAGAAGTAATCCTATTTTCGAGAAAGACAAGACTAAGAGGACAAAGACAGAGATTGTAGTGTCAGAACAAAACAAAATGGTTAAATAGTTTACCAAATTCCTGTCTTTCTCAACGTGCAGGCAGGAGTCAAAATGAAAACTAACTTAGAATTCTAGAAGACAAAGGAAACCCAAACCCACATGCTCTAACAAAGTTACAGTCCTCCATGAAAACTGACGCAGTTCAGAGCAGTACTCCATCCCCAGGAAACGAAATGGTTCCCCACCCTAAGGGGATACATTCAGACAGTAAGGGTTCTAAGAGCAAAGCTGGCTCTCTGAGATCAGGGCATCCACAAAACCACTTCATTTTAGAATGAGTTTTTGCTCACCCCCATTCTCCTTGGTTGAGAGTTGTCTCAGCATGTACCAGGGCCAGTAAAATAGAATATAGACTCATGAGATGCATCCCAATTAGTATTAGAGAAGGCTACTACTTTATCCTGTTTAAAAACCAATCCACCCTTCCGAATGCCAGACAATAATCTCCTTTTTCTCCAAGGTGTGAGCGGAAACAGAACATGTATTCATTGTTGACATGGTTGCCTTCCTGCAGCTACCAACCTAAAATGCCCATTTCTGCCTGTATTAGTTTTTTTTCCACTCCACCTGCTTCATCTGGTTTATGCGTCTGTTCCTCTTTGGTCACGTTTTCCCAGTCCAGATGGAACGGGGCAGACCTGAAGGTGTGCAGCACAACCAACAGCTGGAACACTGCAGCCGCCTCAATCTGCCTGCAGCTGGGGTCGAAGACAAGAAGCAAGAGACAGCGGCTCGCAAAACACAAGTGTCAAACATTAAGACTAAGTAAGCCTACTTTCTTCTTTCAACAAACCCATATATTATTAACTGTAATAACTACCCAAAAAGGCACCGAGTAGCATTTCAAATGGAGTTCTACACTCTGAAAAACAGCAGACCACTAACAGGTGAAAAAAGACCAGAGGAAATTACAAGACGATCCCAAACCAAATAATTGGGTTTGGCTTTAGTGTTCAGGTTTGTGTTTTGTTGTTGTTTTTTAAAAAAAGCTATGGGAAAAAGACTGAGATTAAAACATAAACTACAGTAAGAAAACATTCTTGAAGAAAAGATAAAGCTTAGAGAATTTTCCATTTGAAGTTACAGACATTCATAATGATATCTAGCAAGCTCAACAGGTTTTTATAATTTAAATAGTATTTTATAAAACAGAGTTAAGCTGTGCAATTTCAAAAAATGAAAGGACGTACAGATCAGGAGATACCAGCAGTAACCTTTTGGTGATAAGAGTTTCAATAATGGTGTTTTGGATACTTTACTTCCATCCTCCACAGCACAGTAATGGGACTGTAACTGTACACAAAAGGGAACTGCCAGATCTGGATTAACAACGCCACACCACACTCAAAGGAAAGCCATTTCTTAATCCCTGCACGCAAACTGACAGCTACTGAGAGCTGCTCGTTTCCCCGGGATGCCATTTTGCCTTTAAAAAAAAAAAACCAACTCATTGAAAAAGCTGCAGCTATTATTTAATGAATTGTAACAAAAATAAAACGGAACCAAACATGCACGTGTTCCCAAGCAAGCAAGCAACCTGCAAAGATGGGGATCGCTAATACAGACAGCATTAGTTTTCCACATTCGGGAAATAAGTATTCTTGACGGTTGAGCATTTTGCAAAATAAAGTAGCTTTGCGGTGCCACAGTCAGTAAATTAATCCCGTATCAGCTAGAAAGACATTGCTGGAAGCCACATGTTTTCAGCTGCCTCCGAAGCCAAGCTTTCCTTCCCCAGAAGGAAACCTCTTCTCTGATCTCAGCTAGATGTGCACCTGAAAGATGTGCTTGCGTTAGTCCCCCAAACCAAACCTTCAAACTCCAGTTAGCTTACAGCTCCTTTTCTAGCATTTGAACCGCTTCAGTATGCTGCTTTGTCCTTTAAGTGCATTAGAATAAATAAATTCCGCCCCACACCAGAACTTAAGCGATGTATTAGTGAATATATTGAAAGTACACTTCCAATCCCACAAGTCTACAGCTCCAACTTCCTCTCCTGCATTTCAGACTTTCCCATTCTTTTGTTCCTGCAAGAACAGAATTCACAAAAGCCTAATAACGAGCTCGTCAAGAGCAGGCTCCACAGCAATAGGCAGCGTAGGAATGGTTCAAAGCCTGTGGTTTTTTCATTTTAATTTGCGTCTCCAGGGGAAATTTAAATAAAAGCAACAAATGCAATAACTATGAAGCAGCAACAGTAGAGACAGAACATCCAGATGTTTACTTATTCCACAAAAACACTGGCACTTTTCCAGACACAAAAGGACAAGATACGGGTGTTAAGCCTACGCAGAATTCTACTATATAACTCCAATGCCTTTCCCATGTCCTATCCTTTCCATCTATAACTCTTTAAAAGTTACCCATAAGCTCTTTGGCAGAGAGACACGTGTGTGTATGCAGGACCCCATCTGACATGACCCAAGCCTTAATCACAATTCTTAAACATCACTTCAAAACAAGTACGTTGTTTGGTTTTCCTGAAAAGGAGACTGCACAAACATCGAAGCGGTGGTATTTCAGTGAGGTTGGACAGCGGGTAATTCTGATATTCAGACTCCTATTTTCTCCCTCATAAAACAGCACACGCGGAGCTCCGGATGATTTACAGCTGAAGTGCGTGCAAGCGGTAATGCACCGCCTGTCACTCAGGTCCTTGGTAAAGCATTTGCGTATGGAGCACAGTAAACACAAGGTACTTCCAGAAAATAAGTTTCTTTTCATCCTAGTCTAGATTTAGAAGCCCCATTTCAAATTCACCATATTATTACCAGCAATCACTTGCAATTTATCTCATGCTTTCAAAGACACTGTGTAGTAAGCACTGCTTCAAGCCTGAAAGGTTCAGATGAAACAGCGTCACTTCAGACGCACCCAACGTCAATCTCCTGCGATGCGCACGCAGCACCACTGACACACCTTCCCGGCTCCCAAGAAAAACCTTACGGCAGGCACTTCAGCCTAACGAAATCTGCAATCTGCTGGTGAGAGAGGTGATCGCGTATCCTGATGCGTTTCCACTAACTTAAATGGATAACCTTACTCATTTCCTAGCTTTTGCTAATCTACTTCTCATCCCTTATAGATGGGAGTTGTCTGTGATCCATTGGGCAGTGAGAGGCTTCAGTGACTTCAGACACCTTAAAAAGGGCACAAAATATAAGGTTTATTTGCAATTAAGACAAACACGGGTTTCAAAATTTTAAATAAAAAATACAGCAAACATATTCTATGTCTCCCCTATAACATTAACTTTGAGAATACTGGCATTATTCTGCTAATGCTCAAGAAAACTCAAACCCTGAGCAATCAACAGAATCATTTAGGTTGGAATAGACATTTAAGATCATTGAGTCCAACCATAAACCTACCACTGCCAAGTCCACCACTAAACCACATCCTTAAGTGCCACGTACTCCGGTGCTGCCAGTACAAATGGAAAAGTGTGCGCCATATCTCCCTCTACAGTCAGAGCATCACGCAAATTTAACGAGAACTATGAGTTCTGCCATTGATAAGAACTTATTAGAATTCATTGTTAAGAACTTATTAGAAATCTATATTCAGATCCAACACCTACAGCATAGGCCAAACTTACAAACTGAGAAGACGACTACAGCAGAAGCCTACAAAAGTAAGCGATGTAGAAAGTCCCTCCAGAAGATCTCATAGGACCTAATTTTTATTGAGGAAATTAGAAGGCAACTCAAGAGGAGCAGTTACTTTCACAAAATGATACCATAAAACAGGAGAACATACTTCAATTCCTTGTGTTGCCTCCGTCCACAAGCTCTAAATACTGGAGATGTCACTTTTTAAGACAAGTAATTGACCACTTCACTGGATGACCAGCAAGTGTGGAAAACTCCCCATCACTTCGACTCTTCTGATCAAACCCTGGAAGATTCTCAAGGATGTATCTGCTATCACAGAACACCCTGCAGTGTAGAGACACACTTGGCTGAATTTCTTTAGCAGTCATATACAAGTCCTGTAACTGTTGGTTAACAGGTACTGAATGTAAGATTGTAAACCTGATAGCATATCAACAGTTCACGTTTCTAGTCATGAGAATGAAGGAGTCACACTTCTGTTTCTGAACTGATAGGGCACAGGAGTGTACTAATAAAAAAGAAAACATTCCTTGCAGCAGAGATCCTGCACAGTGTGTCATGAGAGCTCCAGGATTTGCAAAATACAAGACCCAGTGAACGGAGAGGTGTAGAAGCAGGATCATAAAAGGAAGGAGAGAAATGCATCGTGACAATCAGCTGGAAGTTTAATTTTTGTTTAAGCAGGATGCATTTCCTAGAGTTGTCACCACTTTGGTTAAGAAAACATACATAATACCACTGGGTGAAACCTACAGTTCAGTTTCCAGAAATTGCAACAGCTTTTTTTTTTTTTTAAGTGAAAACAGCCAAGCCTGGCCATTCTTTATAATCCATTCCCCTTGTAGTCCTCCAGTATCTACAGCCATCACAAGGCACTGCAGGGGGTAAAGCACCACTTAGGCTTTTGCTGTCCTGTTACTGACCTGTTGTTCATCAACACACCTAACCCCTTTCTGAATCTGCTGTCTGCCTCCAGCCTCCTGTGGCAGAGAGCCCCAGCAGTGCAACCCCCACTGTGTAACGTGGTTGTCTCTATAATCTGTTTCTAAGCTATTCGATCACCAAGTTACCCGTAGCTGTAACTGCAGGATTTGGTGAGGAGCACTGCACACTCACTTCACCCACTGCCTTCCCGAGTTGGCAAACCTCAGATTACCCTCCAGCCTCAGCCTTCTCCACCACGACCAAATGCTCGTAGGTTTTAACCTTCTCAGACTGCACTGCTTCTTTCCTGAGCTGCAGAGAAAAGACGAGAGCCGCATGCACCGCCAGCGTTTTACAGAGCAGCAAACGATGTTCTCAATACCCTCTCCCTACTGAATGAGGGACTACACTCCATCCACTTGTCTGGCTACCACTCCATACCGAGCTAATGCCATTGGAGGACCGCCAGCCATGACTCCAGGAGCTGGAACTGCCACCGCTGAGCACAGCGGCGGGCAGGTTCAGTCTGGATCATTTCTCCCCTCAAAGCTTTATGTACGCTGAAGCTACACCGATGCTCCTCTGCTGCCTTTTCCTCGCTACCACGATGCTGTGAGGTCCTTCTGAAGCTCCTCGCCATTACCACAGGCTGTGACCGCCCTGATCCACAGCCCAGCACTTTTCACTACACAACAACACAGCAGAACACCACATGTAACTCTCTTTTCCTGTACATTTTTACAGCAGATAAATCTATCCATCTCAAACCACTGATACTGGTTTGCATTGGATTCTGCGTGGTAAGAGAACTACAGCAAAGTTTTACATAAGAGATTATTCTCTGTTATGTACCCCAATGTGTGTACGCACAACACGGATACCCACTGGGACCATGTTTTCGGCCACTCAATCACTAAAGCAATAGGTTTAAAAACGCTACAGTGAATTACACGTTATGCCCAAGGCAAAAAAAAAACTTAAGATAAACTAAGAGGGCAAATGCTTTCCAATCACAGAAACTGCCTTTTAGGACCATCACAGTAACTAAATATTGACGCTATTATCTTTTATATAACATAAAGCAAGCTACAATTGCAAGTCATAGTAACAGTGAAAAATAAAAGCACTATTGAGATGACTGAGATGTCGCGAAGTGCTCATTTAGGAACTCGCCAGGAAACCCTAACACTTCACTACCCCTTCCCCTAAGCAAGGCCAATACTGCTTCCCCTCGTGTGCTGTCCTTGCAAAAGGGTGGACGCTTTTAAACCTCTTTTATCTTTTCAAAGACATAAATTCCCCATCTACCTTCACAGTGTGTTCTTCTCAGTGTTTCAGTGCCTTGACACAAACTGTCTGTGGAATAAAGCTGGACGTTTTCATAAACTAAATCTGTGGCCTAAAGAAAAGTGATTATTTACCATTAACAAGTCCAGAAGGATGGTCCAAGATAAAAAAAACAAAAAAAACCAACAAAAACAAAAAACCCCAAAGACAGACAAGACCGAGAGCAAGACAGAATTTACCTATTTATATACACATATATGCCTTTGCCTCTCAGATAATTGCTAAAATGAGGGAAAGAATATAATTTCACACTTTCTCCAAATTACAAAGAAAACACATTTTTGAAAAATAACGAGACATAAACGTGATAGCAGCAATCAACACCACAGACTTGAGGGGTATAGAGAAGTTTAGGTGTTTGGCTTGCGGGGTTTGTTTTGTTCTTTAATGAAACTGACATCTCATAACTTCAAAATTACCTAGTTTGAAGATACTGCTTCCTAAGTGTATGAAAGTATCACAAATTATATCTTATAAACAGTACAAGATTGCACTTTATATAAGTGACCGGCTAAAAAACAGCCTGCATTAACAAAGTACACATATGAATCCTTTTAAATAGGACCCACCTACAGTATTTAACATGACAGTGTGAGTTTTTATGAAACTTTTAACTGCTTTTGAAACCACTAGTTCTAAAATGCAAAATAACTTATCGAAAATTAAAACGTAACTTAGTATGCAGCAATTTTACTCGACTTCAGCCGCGGAAGAGAATTTTTAAGTGAAGCTGCATTAATTCCTAAACATTGAAAATGAACAGCATATGAATAATTTATTGATGACTTTTGCTTCATGTCAGCAGCTTTGCTGGAGGAAGTGATATTTATGAAGTCCCTGAGGACACCAAGAAGTTAAAGACGGGCAAAGAAACTGCAGGATAACATTACTACCTCCACAGAACGACACTTCAGGTAGGTAGGCGTCACAGGTTTCTGAACATGAAAGAGCTATACAGTGCCAAAATTCCCAGGGCTGGCAGAGGAGATCAATGAGCTCATCCCAAGAAAGCTGGTACCTTTCAAACCATTGGTAAGTAGAAACACAATCAGTTATGCGTAACAGGTATTACAGGAAGCCATTATCATTTTGAGAGGCTTTTAAGTTCCACTTTAAGCACGCTCCTGCAAGATACAACTCATAGCCCAGGTTCAGGAGCTTCTGTAAACATGGTGCTGTGGAACATGTCTTGGGGTTTGGAAGCTCAGAAAGGTGCCAGGTGAAGAGGAGGAAATGGGGCCAGAGGAAAGTGTCTAGGACAGAGCTAGGAAACAGGATGGAACAAGGCAAAAAAAAAAAAAAATGTAACCAGGGAGGAAGACTGAGTGTAAAGAGCTCAGGGTTAAGAAATGCATCACCATCTCTAAAGCACAATCACGATGAAGAGATGCAGCAACAGTTCCCAACATCCATTTATCTCCTCTTCACACTTCCTGGCAGAAATTTACTGTTACCATTATTATTGTATCACATCTTCATCCCTAGCGAATTCCTCCCCATGCTATCCCCTGTCCGACCAGCTGCTTCTCCGGAGCACCACACCTCCTACTGGCTAGTAAGTTCTTTGCCCCCTGAGTTTGAGTGTGATCTAGGTAAGAATCTCTTTGGGCACCTGCAAACAACACGCCACAGCTCTTCCCGAAAGCACCTACCAGTTCTACATTACCACCAGTTCCAGAACCAGAGTTTTCTTTAAAAAAAGAATGAAATCTACATTTGTAGCTGAACTTTGTACAAACACAACGCTCCATCATATGCTACATCAAGCAATGTTTCTGGCTTCAAAAATATCGTTCACATATATAGAAAGAATTGATTTGGATTTTTTTTCTTCCTTACACCAGGCTAAATTAATGCCTCAGACTGCAGTGACTTTGGATTAGGCTAGTCTTGTCAATAATTAATACACCTCTATGGTGCAAAAGCATAGCAACAAGCTAGATTAACCAAAATCCCTTCCGCTGTGACACCATTTTTTTCCCCTCCCTTTGAATGAGTAGACTCAAAATTGCTAAAGAAGGACAAGACTCTTTATGACCTTGATGTAAGAGTTCTGAACACCAGAGCTGGGGTTCCCCCCCCGCCCCCACCGTCCTTTCATTTAGAGAAGTGCTTTATAAAATAAACATTTTTATTGTAGCAATTCAATAAATTGGAATCGTATCCAATCTTACCATCTTTAAGCTGGTCTCAAAAACTTATCCAAGATCTTTATTATGCAAGTTCTCTTCTTGTCTTGGGGATTTCAGAATCCTAACGCAACAAATAAAAAGCAACGAACAAAGACAGCAGCAATGCCGTTCCATCGGCTCGGGCACGGTGAGCAGTCATCCTCAAAAGCAACAGATGAGGCAATAACAGACCCTCCTTATAGAAGCTTTAGCAGTCACCCTCCATGGATAGATTAACCATTCCACTAAAACAGTTATGAATTACAGAACTCACATTAAAGTTTGAATTGTGACTCATTAGAGTCAAGCCGCAGACAGTGTTTATGCATATTCACGCTGTCCTCTCTGTATTTTTACACTCCTCTAACAGCGAAATGAAAGTACTGAAAGTATTAAGTCTGCAAATGGCTTGAAAGTGGAAAAAATCAGTTTGCAATTTAGCAGATCATAAAGAAAATGTTTTAACAATTTTAAGTATCAAACTATGAAATAAAATACAGACATTTAATCAGTTGTAGCCTAAATTAATTTCTTTGTAAGAACATTTTGCTTAAATGAAAACCTCTCCCCGATAATCCTGGATTTCAGCTGTTTTGATCATCATGCAATCTTCACGAGGCCACTGCTATTGAAGGACATGACCTGATTTCTTCTGAGGTCAATGGTTATCAGTAGAATTTGAACACTACCAATTTCTATCCTGACACTCAAGAAAAGCGCTGAATCGGCATACTTTTTGTAAATTTTCACATCTGACACTTCATTTTGCCAGGAAGTTCTTACAGTGACACAGCCCTTAATTTCTGCATTACAGCAAGTGGCTGTGTTTGGTTAATGTTCACATATTGATTTTGGAAAAGATGCTTGCAGATTCAAGGAATATAAGAGATGCTGCGTGTTAGTCATGAACCTTGCAACCGTTACAAAGTGACACATAAAAGTCCATTAGGGGTTTTCTTTGTCTTCTTCAGAACAGGTGCCCAGAGTGTTTTTCTTTTCCTAGACAAAGGCGGCCTTTTGTGAAGAGTGCAACAAATTTTGGTAATGACCCAGTTCTGGTACTTGTGGCTGGGCAACAAAAGCATTAACTGTATTACTCAACTCACATATTTAAATAAAGAGCAATTTAAACACGTTTATATTTTAGTGCCTAAAGCTGTCAAGTGACTCAGCTCTAGCTGTCCTAGCTGTGTTCTCAGCAACCACTCCATCCCCACTCTAAGCTAAGGCTTTCTTCCCCTTAGCATCACCTACAGGAGCAAGGTGCAGGCTCAGCCCTCTTGTCATCCGATGATGAAAGATGAACCAGCTCTTCCCAGTTAGTCTCAGGTGAACGGAACTCGGACAGGGAGGAGGGCGGTGAACTGTTAAAGACTAGTAATTCGTGTTCTTCATTCAAGCAATTGTCTATGCTTCCACACAAAATAAGGGTGATTAAAAAGGTACTAACCTACGAGTAAGTACCAATCGTATATGATCTGAAGGAAAGCCATTATTTCAGGGAGAATCACAGAAAAGATCCTTTAAAAAAGCTGCATTGCTTCTGGACATTTTAATCAGTGAATTATGCCGTAAATAAACAGTTCAAAGTAACTGACTACATCTGCCTTTGGTACAGCTCAGAGGAAGCTACTGCTATTGCTCAAGGTTTTACAAAACACACCTTTGAAGTGGAAAGGATTTCCTGAGGACCCTGGCACACACGTTTGATGAGATACTACTGTCTGAGGAGACAGTCTCTCGGACCTTTCTGGCATGGAGACAAAACATGAGGTCCTAATGAGACTCTCTAGTACTTTCAAACACAAACTACAACAAACGATAGGGCCTTCCAAAGAAGCGGCATAAAGCTTAGAGAAAAACAGCGGAATAAACTTTTACAGGAACAGGTAGGAATTAGAAGCTATTTTGGGTAAAAATTTTGGAAACCCACTAAAGGTTACCTCATCCTCATGGAAAGCCTCCCATAAAAATGACCGACGCTGGCACCGCTGGGATCTCAGTGTGCGGCAAACCTTAAGGACAGTGGTAATTTATAATAAATCCTGCATAGCAGGTAGTCCTACCTGTACACCACTGGAGATTTTGTTTAAACACACCTAGATCCTACATTTAAAGTTTCCCTTTAGGCTCAAATTTGTCTTTTCACTCAAAGGACTTACCCCCTGCCCCAAACTACAGTTAGTCAATATTTACTAGACTAACATGCAGTTTAATAAATCAAAATCTTTTTTCTTGTCCATTTGCTTATACATACAGAGGTTTTACCAACAAAATCTGCTACAACATTGGTCCATGCAGGCTTTAAGCTGGTGGAGCCAGTACGCTGCAAAGAAATTCGATACATAACCACAAGCGCCACATCAAAGTAATTTAGCATAACCAGAAAACATGCTAAGTCAAATTAAAACCCAATCCTTTCATTAGTGGATGGGGAAGTCTATTTATGTTCAGGCATTCTCTACTTAAAAATTACCAAAAATAGTCCTTAAAAAATTTGCTGCCCATTTCCTTAGAGCTTGACTAGCATTAGCACTGTTGTTACAGTACCCAATATATCTCGTGCCTGTAATACAGCCAAGATGTAAGTCATGTAAGGACGCCAGGACCAGCATGGACCAACAGTTTGCACTGCCAGGGTCAGGAGAAACAAAGTGTTTTCATGAAGCATGGCTGACATCAAGATCAGTATGTCCCAGGCAGTCTTTGCTGAGATTCAGCAATTTCTCAAGCATTTGAGTGATCAACTTGGCTAGCTCGCTAAGTGATGGGTTCTTCTCAAAACTGGATTTTCTTTTCCTTTCCAAATCTGTAGATATGGGCGCCAGGTGCTGAATTCTACACAAGCCTAGGTCTACATATCACAAGTTCAATTCAAACAGATGCCAACTCCCCAGATACTGGGTAATCCAAAGGAAACCGTGGATTAAAGCATGGTAAGAACACTCTCCCACACCTGCTTAGGGCTCTCAAGTGAGTTTAGGAGAGTTGAAGTCCCAACAGCAGACCCTCTATTGCCTTCTGCCCTAGCACCACTCCCTCCTCTTCTTCAAGCAGGTTTCACAAAGCTACATTGATTAATACAAGAAATTTCAGCCCTGCACAAAATGTAGGTGGACTGTCCTTTGTAATACTTTTTTAAGCAAGCCTATAGTTTCTTCCCCTAAAATCCAGTGTTCCAGGGAGATGAGTGGAAAATGCTTAGCAAATTACAATGGTGAGAACATCATTATCTCCCAAGCAGCACTCTGGGGATCGGGTGAGGACTCTCACAGTAGCCACTCCTTGACTGAGAAACAGAGCCACGGGAAGAGGAATCCACACTGCAACTGAAAACAGACGGCTTACGACATCTGCATTCTTCCTACACAAGTCCTCCTCAAGAAGGGTAACAAGCACATAACAGCTCCTTTAAAGAACACGACTAAGATATTGAAACAATTACAGTTAAGATACATTAGAACTTCCTTACTTTTAGACTATAGTGGTATCAACACATCAGCAATATAACAAAAGTACCCAGCATTTGTAATCACTAAACTAACACAGCAGCTGGATAAAACCTCTAATTGCCATCAAAGAGAAGGCCAAGCGAGAGACATCAACACACGATATGGACTAAAGGACAGGGCAGATGGGTTTCGATAAGTACAAGAGCTCTCAGCTGAAAGTCTCTCTCCCTGGTTCCCTTAACACCACAGTTACCTTTTCTGAGGATTATATTGCAGGACTAATAGCAAAATTCTGAAGAAGGGGAAGACAAGCATTTCCAGCAATAACAGAAAAGTAGAAGAAACGGACAGTGCAGGAACATGCAGAACTCTTCCTAATTGAATTCTTTCTAAAGCTCTTCTGGAGGACTCCACCATTCTTTCAGCTTTAAGAGATTATTAAAAATGTGAATTTTAAACTGTCCTCATGATGCTGTTCTAACTCTTGCACAGCAGAATCTATAAATATTGCACCAAACTCTAGCACCATTTCTTATATCAGTAATTCCAGAATAAAATACATTTCAAAGTTCTTTTCTTTATCAAATTACTTTCTAAACCCGGCAGAGGGGCAGGGTAGAGATGAGATGAACCCTGCACATTCATGCTTAAGTCCTACTTACGTTGCACCATGCCCGAACGTCTCAAAAGTTTGGGTATCACTGAATTTGGTGCTGACCAAACCTACTTTATTGTAAATCCTACAAATTTTCCAATTTAAACATGAAGATGTGCAGAAGGAAAAGAAACAAGTTAAATGACCTTTTAGAGTTCATTAATGACATACTTAGATTTCTGTTCTCTTCAGAAGTAAATCAGTTTAATCACAGCCCAATTAGTTCAGTGCAAGCAAGCATGGCCAGCTACTGCACAGAAAAACAGACTGAGCTTTGCTAACTCATTCTACAAGCTGCTTAAAACATCAAAACCCACCGAGAGGCCAAAGCTAAAAAAGAACATAAAAACTATGTCAAGCTATAATTTAGCCAAGCAGTGAAAAGTATCTCCAGGTCAGAGACGGAAAGAGCAAGCAAGTCCAAAATCCTTTTATCCACCAAAAATCAGCTGTACTTGTGTCACCATTTCTAGCTGCTTTTAAGTAAACAAGGCAAATTTCATACATGTGTGCATATATATGTGTTCATATGTACACACACAGTCCTGACTTGCAGAGACTCTTGAGTCTATATTAGCAAATTTTAAGCAAATTTGACAGAGATAATGATTTCCAAGAGGTCCCACAAAGTTAATAAAAAGGCAGTCACATCAAGGAGGAAGATTTACTGCTCGAGAGGAAAAAGGCTGCAAAGTCAAACTTTTTAGACTATCAAAAAATCCACATAGTACTTTATTGTAATTACAAATATATTGAGAGAATTATTCATTACATTGCTTGCAGAACTATTCATTACTTCCCTCCTTCATCTCAGATTTATGTTATAGAAACAAAACAAAGCAATAGAAATACTGAATGCTCCTTTTTGAAACTGAAAACACACCTGTAGTTGCACAGTAGCGCTGCTCCCTTCAGCAGCAGTGCCGACTGCAAGGGTGTGATACACGGAGATACGGTGTGCCATCTCATTTCCTGAGGAGGTGGACAGCAAGCCTGCAGTCCGTGACTAGCTAGGACAGCTTTCCTTCAGATAAGGACCCAACCACAGCACCATTCCATAGCCCTGGTCCAGGTGTCATCTACAGCTCACTGCATTCACAACTGAACTTGAAGAAAGCCTTTAATAAACACCGAACACAGCTGTCCTCTCCCTCCCAAGGCAGAAGGTGATAAAGGAACAGCAACCGACTGCAACTTCTTTCACCTGCTCGGCCAGCTTCCAGCATCAGTCTAGGAACTGGTTCTGATTTTCAACGCAGCTACTGGATAAAGATCTTGCTACAAAGACGGAATTGCAATTTGTGAAGCACCATTACAGGGACATACCTCTGGGATAACACAGGTATCACGGTACGAGTGTACCAGAGACACAGAATTACTTCTAGAAGGAGAATCCGCAAACTAAGTCTGACCATATTTAAAGACAGTTGGTCTCTCTGACTTCATGTGGCCTACCTCCTTCTGTAGACTGGTGTATCATCGTGTCGGGCTAAGCTTTAAGGAGAGGAAAGAAGATGAAGCAGCCGGACAGGGTTTTTAGAAGCATGGTCTGTACCACAGTAAACAACCCTGAAACAGACTACAAAATTAACATGACAAATATGGCACTTTGCAGCTTCAAAAACAGGCTTCAGCTCCCTCAATAACATTCTGCTGCAGTCTTTTAATAAAACAAGTAAACAGCATCTGTGCCAAATGGTAAAAGTACTGCCACAAAATATACATTACATTCCATGTTAGCGTTTTTCCTTCACACCCTGAAAACTAGAGAAATTTCGCACATTTTTCAGTTCTCCTCAAGAACATTCTCGAATTCAAGAGACACTTTTATACGTTATCAGATTTAGGAAAAATCCAAACTCAAACTTACTCAAGTTTCAAAAGGGTCCTGTTCAAATACAAAAAAAGCTATTCTTCATCTACACTATCATAACAAAGGAGGACAGACTGATTTTATACTTTTGTAACGCTTGCAGTTAGTTAACCAATCATTATTCCACCTGAGACTATGCACTTACATGCTGAACAGTTCTGATTTACAGGAAGACAACAAAAACAAAGAAATCACGCCTATTATAGCAGCCAAAGAACACACCTCATCATCTAAAGTTTTCTTTATCCTCTTCGTAAAAGAAAAAAGAGAGAGATAAAGGATGTTTAATCATATGAAAGGGATACTGCTTTCTTTTAAAATCAGTCTAAGGTAGGGAGGACAAAGCACAGAGGCATGGCAGTGCCACAGCACAGCGACTCCCAGCCTGCACCAGACTAACCAGGTCTGGCCAGTAGGTGAGAGCCAAGGCAGGGGGGAACAAACAAAAAAGCACATTATGTCACTGCCACGAATAAAAAGTGTTACTAGAGAAAGCACAATACAGGCACCAACTACAAGGCTGTTTCCAGACGAGGTTAAAGTTTAAGTAAAGAAAACCAGGGGGGCCCCTATGAAACTAGATGGTAACATACAGAAATCCAAGTTCATCTGCTGTTATGCCTCCCTTTTCAGGCCTGGCTCTCTTGTTAGGCTTTCCTTCTCTATCTTTTCTATTCCTGCCTATTTTTCCCAGACACAAGTATAGTGAAGTTGACAAGCTGGCATTCAGAACTAAAACTGGAGCAATAAGAAAAATAACGAAAATTAGATCTATTTCTATCAGCAGTGGAGAGTTACTGCACACCGCAGAGAACTGCCACAAACCATTTTTCTCAGGGCAGTTAAGAACCTCTTTAAAAGCCCGAGCTTTAACATTACTTGATGTTACGGCTCTGACATCTAGCCTACAAAAAAGTTTCCTATTACTGAAGAACAAGTCCATGTTTTTCAAGTTCTACAGTGCGCAGGTTGGTGCCTTATAAAACGTGAGCACTTCATATAGTTACCAGACAGGAGCAGGAGTTTGCATTTCCTAATAACTTCCTGGATATTTTATAATTGCTTCCCCTCAGGAAGTTTATTCAGTCTTTGTAGCTCCAACACCAACAATTCTTGTTGAGAGGTAAGTTGTCCAAGAATATTAAAAGCACATTCCTAAAACGCAGACACAGACCTGTTTCTGGCTCGCTAACAATAGGTTTTTCTTTTGGCCAAACCTGTCGCTATAAAGGAGGAGGAGAATAAGAATGAACTGGTCGGGTAATGCCCGATGTCTCAGGCTTTTCATAATTCATCTGTGAGCAGCACAGTCTGCGAGCACAAATGGCAAAGTGAGCTGGGGAACGAGTCTGAAAGAAGAAAAGTAGTATGTAGTAAATCATCACAAACATCTCATGATTCATTTAACTTGATGGTTCCTCATGCTCCAAAACCTACATTTTCCCCCATCTTTAAGGTAACAAACAATTCCTCCTGTAACAGTAATGTGTCTTCACATGCAACAGATCCTTTTTGTTCCATTTTTACACAAGAAAATTTTACCTGCAACTGATCTTAATATGTAATGTACTAGTTACTTGCTAAAAATCTGTCAGACTTATTTTCTACAGAAGTGCTGTCCTTGAAATTAAAAGAGTTAGGTCATCAGAACTTTTCAGTCAGGAGTTTGTCAGGTGGTGGCCTTCCAGTACTCAGTCAGACCACAGGGAAAAAAGGAAAGAAGATACACAATTCTATTACTCTGAAAAACAAGAAAACAGAGTTTTATTGTGTCACCCCATCCCCTGACTGTTCTAAAAATATTGATTTTATTCTTATAAACCTTCCCTCCGCCAAAGCCAGACTGATAATTTTCAAGACGATACCCTGTAATCACGACACCAAACCTTAATTTTGGGACTGTGAGTAATATTTTATGTATATCATCAGGCAATCATACTACTTCAAAGCCATCTGTATTACTTTTTACACATTACTACATTAAAAAGAAATATTTATTACATAAAATTATTTAATATCAGTGTCAAGCTGTTTTTCTAAAGAATTAACTTGAATGCTGTAAACACATGGAAAAGTTGTTTTGGTGGTGTTTGGTTGGTTGGCTGTTTTTTTTACACAACAGATATTAAATGCTCTTGGCTTACAAGTTTATAATGTTCAGCACTTTTAAGATCTATCTGTTGAACAAAAGTCTCTATAGTTGGTGAGCTGATCCGCTTTGATCACAAGGGCCTATGATCTCTGCTTCTCACACGCACTTCTTAATTTTCAGACTGAAACAGAAGACACAGACGCCCTGATTTTTCTGTTCCTTATTAATATTTTAAGGTTGCATGAAGTTATCTACTGAACTTTCATTGAAGTGACTGTTCCTCACACTGGCATAAAGCCTGATATCTGCCAGAATCCAGCTGATCACTCAAACTCTACTTCCAGCGCTTAGCCAGTGACCTCCCCCGCCTACTTTCTTTCAAATGTCAGGCTTGTACCGCCAGAATATTTAGTTACCTATTAATACAAGTGTTGATTTTAAAGTAGACAAAACTTTAAATATTTAGCTTTAAAAGAATAAAAAATCAGCTTTAAATGTTACCCTATGTTTAAATAATATTTGAACCACCTTGCCAGAAAATATTCAGATAGGATTAAACAAAATTTGCAGGAGTTAATAGGTCAGGAATTGCTTGAAAATGAGATCTCAGATCTTGTGAAAAGGGAGAACAGTGATAATTTCTAATAATTTTTTTCCTAACTTGTTATTAGTAACCAAATCCACAAGGGAAAAACATCATAACTAAAAGTATTTCAGCAAATAGCTATGAACAATTTTGCCATAGATGTTACCCGTATCTGCCATCCCCTCTGCGTGTTCATCAGTTTGATTAACTCTGCCTCAGAATGAAGACTGCTTCTCACTTTTGCAGCACTTGACATCTTCAAAGCTCCTTAACAACCTTCACTAGTCAGCCGTAACAAGATTATTCTGGAGTCCCAGGTCTGAGTACTACAAACAGTAGTTTCACCATCTCGTAGATGTGGACCGCTGGCACTGCTAAAACGGCACTAGGAAGGATACACATTATTAATACATCCTACTTAGCTCTCTGAAATTGCAAGGAGATACCAACTTATAACCCTGTTCTCCACTCAGAAAAAATGAAGCAGGGAGACTTAACGTGGCTGGCTAACAGAATGAAACACAGCAAGTACACCTGAGCAACAAACTGGAGAAACCAGGACAGAGGCAACCGGGAGAAAATGAGATTTTAAGAGAATGCACGTGCAGAAGTTCTGCGCCCAGAGCTCTTAACCTTAAATAGATTAATGGAAACTACCTAAGTTGCATTCTAAGCCTGAAAGTGGCTAAGTAGGGAGCAGAGGGAACATTAGTGCCAAGTTTCAGTAATTGATTGTATATGCTTGCATGCTGTATCTTTCCCCTCAAACTACATTTTGCCTGCATATGGTTTCTCTTTCTGCCACTTTTAAAGTGATTTATTCTCTTCAGAAGGGGAATTAGGTCTTATTTTGATCAAATATTTAGGACCTTCTAGACATTAAAAGCCACAGATTACAAAGAAGGAAGGTCAAAAACAGTAAAGTAAGATTAAAATTGAAGATAAGCCACAAATATTGAAGTAAGGAATGAACAAACAACCAGCAAAACAAGATTCAAAGAACTAAAAGGCTTATGAATCCTCCTTGCAATGTCTGGCTCCCTTGTGCTAAATAACTACTACGAAGATCTTAAGCACACAGCAGCTGATGAAAGGGGTCTGAATATAGGTCAGCAAAAGGCTTTCGGATCCAGCTACAGACACTAATTAGATCACTTTCAGTTATTAAAAACAAGAGAAAAGGAAAAAACCTCCAAAACAAAGGGTTTACCCCTCCAAACATTTTGAACTTTTTTTCTTTTCTCTAATTGTCAGTGGCCTTTGGTTTCAAAGCAGCTGGTTGCTGCCCCAGATTTGAAATTGTCACCAGAAGAGGCAAAACACGTCGGTGACCACACTAAGCAAGAACCTCCAGCAAAAGTAAGACTGAACAACGTTTGCAACAACACACAAAGACTGCGGGGGAGGGGGGGATGTCTTTAAATATGTTTTCAAGATATAAAAGAATTCTTTAGTTTTTCTAGGAGAACATTGACTGTTTTGTCTGACACTGCCAAAAGCCATAAGGCCAAAAAAAAAAAAAATCTGAATTTTTTTTTTTTCCCCTGAAGTATACAGTATAGCTCAATTCATACAGGGTTCCTTGTACCAGCTTGTTTATGCCTTCTCTTCTGTGAAACAAGCCTTTATGTCTCCATAGCGGAAAAAACCACCGGTTTATATCCTTTTCGAGATGTATGCAGCCAATTAAATTGTAAAGTAATACCTGTTTGAAAGTAACTCAAAGAAACGATACATTCCTGGACTGGGACCAGAGCCAAAGAGGTCACCTTACACCCTGCGGTCACGTGAGAATATTCAGGTTTGGGAATTTGGTATTTTGATTTCCATATACAGTAAAATTGGAGGTTGAGAGGATGAAATATCGTGCATTCTGTGCACACAAATTGTGCTCGTTTCTCAAGTGATAAAGTTAATATTCTGAGGAACAAGAAAAGACAGTTCAAGAGTTCACAGTGATTTCAAGCCCTTCAGAAAGACTCAGGAAAGTGACAACAGCTTGTAGCTTTGCGCTTCTGCAAAATAATTTTTAGTCATGAATAAACTATGATGTGACCAGCCTATATGCATAAGAATGGTATAATCTGCACAAAACAACAATGAAACAACACGTTACAATAAGATCCACTTGTCAAAGTAACAAGCCAAGTAGATTTATTTCCATATGAAAACCGTTATGAAAAGACTGACACATTTTATTTCAATTTCTAGTTTTCTTCAAAACAAACAGCATGCACGTGAAGTGCCTAGTGCCACTAGAAAGAGCTACCGGGGCCGGGGGCAGGCGCTGGAGGACAGTGCCCACCCAATTGCTGATGTTCTTCCATGTCAACAGGGTTCCTTCACAGTCACACAGCAGCCAAAATATGTAAAGATCTACAGGAAACATACACTACAAAAGGTAGCAAAAACCTGCTGAATGAAACAAGAAGTGCATACAAGTATAAATCGATTAAGAATTGCCCATGTGAGAGACAGTGCGGCTTAGCCTCATCATCAGGCCCTCGTCACTAACAGGGATCAGTTCCCCAAATAAAGCTGTTCCGAGGCCCCACCATCCATCGCCTGTGCCAGACACCCCAACATCCAACAACCACACCTTTACATGAATTCAAACAACCCAGCAATGCCTAAAATAACTTGTGTATTTCAGAGAGCAAGAGAGCAGTTCGGCACCAACAATGAAATGCAATGGCTACTACCAGCACACGCCTTCTCAATTCACAGGCTCGTTAAATGACGCAATGAAGGAAGCAGATTAGCGCTTTTTTACCTTCCCTGTAGCAGTTGCTTCAGGGCAACAACCATATTTTCAATTTTTTGTGCTGTGCTGCTCTTCAAGCTCTGGCCCAGGAGGAGCCATCAACCTTCCAGCATCCTGGGCCCAATACAGATGTCCTGCCTTACACCTTTACTGCACATGGAGAACCAACCGCCTTTGAGATGTGAGGGGTTTCACCACTCGCTGAGTCCCCACCTGGTGAGCCTGGCTGTACTGCTCTACAGCACCAGACAACTATGCATTTTAAACTGTTTTTAAATAGGTCTTTGAGCTAAATATCATGCTTTATGTCTAAATTTAGCAGCATAAAACTGTATGCATGCTACCCTCTACCTCCAACTGATGCAAATTAAAAATGTATCCTAAAGTTCTCATGCCATGGAGATTTTTGGATGGACGCTAGAAGCCTAGTAAATTCACCAGAACAAGTACTTATACGTTCTGGCGACATCTGTGTCTGATAGAAGCTGTCGAGTCAAAGTCATGGGTTGTATTCTTCCAAATTACTGAAGCGAACGTAATTGCAGTGCTTTCTTTGGAGCTTTCAAGATAAGGCAGCTAACTGTGTTGTGTCCCATAAACCTCTCTGTTTTAATATATTAAAAACGATATTGTTTAGCCCACATGAAAAATCCTTGCAATGACAATACACATTTCATTGCTTTGCCAGGTCCGCACCATGCCACAAAACTGATTCTCATGTAGAAGACACTTCTCCACCTGTTTGTTAAAATAATGTTCTGAGGACCCAGGAAAGCTCAAGACAGATAAGTAGTGTTAAAAATCAATTTTTGGCACAAAAAATATTTCTATATATTGATCAGGTACTCAGTTTTCAGAGAAAGAACTGACTTAATACTGGCATCATTAATATCTAATGGTGAGATTCATAACACCTTTCAAGCAAAGGATACATCAAAGGGCTGCGCCATTGACTAATGTTTGCATAAACAACATCAAGAACACACAGCTACATCTCCATGTAACCTGTCCATACCTCTGTATTTTGTAATGTTCCAGAATAATATTTTAACTGTTTAACCTCAGACATCAAAAAAGTCAATTTTTATGTTTAAGTCATGTGTGAAATCAATTGTGTTGACAGAAATATAATTTGAACATATTTACTTCTTAGAAGCTTTTCTGCATTTGTCCTCGGGGTAATGAAATTCACTTAGCTTTCATAGTATATGTATTTTTCTTGCCAAGAGGTAAAACTCAGGATTTATATCTCTGAGTAAGTCTACAGAGTAGCTCCTCGCCATGAAAACATTTGCAGTGCAAGCGTGAATGAAGAACAATAAGCCATCTTGACAAACTGCCACAACAGACTGTGAAAGGCTTTGTCTTTGATACCCATCGCATTAGAAGTAACGGTTTAAGTTCTTAGTCTCTCTCGAATTCATCGCTGCTAAAAATTGGTATCATTTTGATTCAAGTATTAGCCAAAGCTGGTACCCGAGAGGCACGGCAGGGCAAGAGTCACTCCAGGTATAAAGCAGTTAGTTGTACTCCTGGTCCTTAGTGTCTGTAGTTACAGAAAGGCATTTAATTTGTCGAGCAAATAAAGCTGCATCAGTTCAGCCTTCATCCCTCCCAACACCACAAGCCTGCTGGGCCCTGCGTACATGACTCCTCCTCATCCCGGGAAGGAAAATCCGCCGGGCTCCAGCCACATCCTTTCCCAGGCAGGGCAGCCCGGCCGCCTCTCCCGGTCCCAGCTGGGTCCCCGCTGCCATTGCTGGCTCCCAGCAATCCCTGGCCCCTGCGGCGGCCTCCAGCATTCCTCTGCTCGCTCAAGCAGCGAGCGCAGCAGCAGCATCGCAGCCAGCCTCGGAAGGAGAGGCCAGCGCTCCAACATCCCACGCCTGGGAAAGAACACGGCCTTCACAACACTGGTAACAACTATACATCACAACCGTTAATGGCGGTTTTTTGAGCTTCAGACAAATTAAGACCTCTAAAAATTCTGTGATACTTTTGCATCAATAAAAAGCCTTATATTCCCACAGAATGCAACCAAAGTTTGTAAGTGTACGTTAAGCAAGGCAGACTTCTGCTCCTGCGCTAATGTGTACCAGAAAAAAAAAGAGAACAAGCAAAATTAGAAAAGCAAGACTTCTCTTCCTATTTCAAATCTCAGTACAGGCACACCCAGCCACTCTATTCTTCTATTCAACTTCATACCAGAGTGGTCAAGGGTTAAAGCAGTTAAAAAAAAAAAAGGCACTAAGAAAGGAAAAATATTTTTTTCTACAATGAGGAACATGAGGAACACTTGAGAGAGGCTCTGAGCACCACACTAATTGAAAGAAAACAATCCTAAGGAAGGAGGCCGTCACTACAGTATTCAGGCTGGGATTTTACATTCTCCTACTTAGCCAAGTAAATCTATCTAAATAAAATTATTCAATCACAGTGCGGCTTCCAGGACACATTAAGGTACTAAGAGCCTCATAATTATACTCCTCTTCACAGATTTAAAAATCCTTACAGTGTTTACTTGAAAAGCTAATTGCTGACAGCTAGAAATGAGTGTAAACTCTATCCTTCCCAACTCTGGGCTGGGGGGGAGAGTATTCTCCCCCTCCCACCCCAGTTCTCAGGAGCCCAATTCACCTCACAGCCCTGCTGAGCAGCTTCCGTATCCGTACAGAGCCCCACGGCTTCATAGCACGTCGCAAAGTAAATACAGCAATCTCCCTTAAAAAACAAATTATATTTCTGTAACTTTATCACATGGAATCCTACTTCTACAAAGCACATACGCGTTTATGCGTTACACTGGCACTAAAGATGCACAAGTTTTATATTTTTTAAATGTAGGCAACGCCCTCAGTTTGCAAATCCAGTGAAGGTGTAAGGGGACACACATGTACAAACACATTACTCACCCACATAACATCCAAAGCTCAGCACAACATCCACGGTGGATTTGCACAGAAGAGAGGGAGACACTAAGAGATCTGTCAAACTCTTTTCCTACCATCATCTGATGCGCTGTGCATGTCAGTGCTGCTGCCTAACAAGCATCTGTGGCACTTCGTAGCTCAGCTCACCGCCGCCTTGCCTCCCTTACACATCCAGATTGCAGCCAACTGACCCTTTTTTTTTTCTTTTATTGTTTCTGTGTTTCTCCCTTACCTCTATCCATGTGTACATTATCCATCTCGTGCAGCTTCCCACAGACACTGTGATGTGGGAGGATGCAAAAGGAAACCTAGAATTTTCTCAGGGTTGGAAAAAAAAAAAATAAATCCATCAGCAGATTCACACAGAGGATTTTTCATTAAAATTCTAACTGGGATTTTAACTACAAGACTTACATACAGTTTCCTAGTTGTTATTTAAGATTAGCCTTGTAGATGACAGAAACCAGGTTTTGTCCACATTCCAGAAGTATATTCTAAAAATCTTTATTTTTGTACACCAAAAATCATGACGCAACTTCAGAAAGATTTTACGTGATATTACAGCGGTGCTCAAAAGTATCTCCAAGTTACCCATACAGTTTCTCAAAAATGTACAACCTTCATTGAAAATGACTGTCCTATTGCCTAGAGCAGTTTAGATTTTCTGCGACAGTTCTGATCACCAGATTTCTCTTTTAGTCAAGTACAGCAAGATAAAGAATGATGCCAGATGTCACAAAGTTTTAAACAGACTTCCATGATAAACATTTTTATTGATTGTTTTCTGTAAAGCAAAGTTTGAAAGTGCAAAAACTTC
Organism: Sterna hirundo; assembly: GCA_009819605.1. NCBI lineage: Eukaryota > Metazoa > Chordata > Aves > Charadriiformes > Laridae > Sterna > Sterna hirundo. The sequence goes on from CM020445.1 coordinate 23,252,452, forward strand.
TGCAAAGGAGAGAAATTAAATCAGGTCCAGTTCTATCTTTATAGAGACAAGAAAGTGAGACATAGGGATGACAAAGCCACAGCAATTTAACACTTATCACAGAAATACGTTTCTAGTTTTATCAAAAAGTTGTGAAATCCAGCTTAGTAGTAACTTTGGAGGCAAATGGCGAGGAAACGCACTACAGAGTTTACACCAAGGGGAGGGGCGGTAGGAGCTAACCTGAGAGAAGCAGCAGCCACCTCCCCCACAACAACTGATTAAAGCAAGAACTCCCGCATCAAAGTGTATGATAAATAATTAACATTGTGATAAGTTACCAAACTTACAACTTCCAGTAAGCTAAACGATACATAAATGCAAAGTTCCACAGTTGCTTTTTCCTGCATCAAAAGCCTGCTAAGAAAAGGAACACTGAGAGACTACATTTATCAGCTATTTTTGCCAAATATTTACACCATCTTAATTTAATTCTGAGTCATGCATACGCTCATTGGTATACTAAAATGATGATCAGTTACAATTACAAAAATTAGAGGGTTTTTTTTTTTTAAAGGTGATTTTTGCCGAACAGGTCTATTCAAGCTCACGCTTTCATTTTCACCTCGCTTACAGCAGGCAGTAATGCACCTGCAGAATACGTTACAGCCACCTCCTGCAATCAATTTTTCCCCCTACATGCAAATCAGAAGACTTGAAAACAAGTATTATATTTTTTATTCTAAAAACATTTAGGAAATGGGACCTCAAAATGAAATTACTTCTACACAGACACCACTGAAAGCCGTGTTATAGCTTTGGAAGAGTATATAAGCAATTACAGAGCAAGCATGGATGTTTCCAATTCAAACTGCTGTAGGAGACTGCATAAAATTTAACAGTTGTTCTCATAAAAAGTAGAAGAATGAATCAAATATGGATCTGCTTTTATGGTGATACCCAGATACCGTTTGGTCAACATCTAAAGCCCTTCTATCAATCTCTTAGAAAAATCACCTGAAGAGAAATTTTCCAAAAGATGAAGCAAAAGGTGCTCTCATTACTAGAATTACAAAACATTACCTAAAAAACTGTAACAGCTTCCACAATTAAAAGAACGGCATAGCACTAACAACAGAAGTATTTCTGCTTACTTGCAAAGAATAGGTGATAATTCTCCACCCACACAGCACCTTTGGAAGCCCTGAAAGACAATGAAGTCTGGTTTCTGAAACCACTAATAAGAAAGTTATTTAAAAAATCATCAGTAACATCCATGACAATTTCCTGGCCACTGGGGAACAGTCTATTACCCCGTTCCACCATTAGAGATGGGGAGGGACTCTGGATCAGGTAGTGGAATGACAAGGACAAAGGGGAATGGTTTTACACTGAAAGAGGGGAGATTTAGGTGAGATATCAGAGAGAAATTCTTGGCTGTGAGGGTGGTGAGCCCCTGGCCCAGGTTGCCCAGAGAAGCCGTGGCTGCCCCATCCCTGGAGGGGTTCAAGGCCAGGTTGGACGGAGCTTGGAGCAACCTGGGCTGGTGGGAGGTGTCCCTGCCCAGGGCAGGGGATGGGAACTAGATGAGCTTTAAGGTCCCTTCCAATCCAAAACATTCTGGGATTCCATGGTTACCTTTCAGGTGTCTTGAGCAATAACATGACCTCTAGCCTTCCGTTTTCCAAAGATACATTGTAACAGGTAACACCAGACAATAACCATACAGCTACAAAAAAGTAATTATGACACAGGCATCAACCTCCCCCTAGCTGAAACTAAACTCTACCTTTTTCTGACACTGCAGGACAAAGTTAAAACTGTCTGAACCTCTCAAGTGCATTTCCTATCTTAAAACCATTTCTTGATTTAGTTCTGTGACAAGAGTTGTACATTTTTTTAAAAAATACATATATTTCCAATCTTCGCACTACCGATACAAACCATCGACTCACCCTACAGTCCACTTGCCTTTCTTAATACACCTGTCAGGCCACAAGACTGCACACGTTACAAGACATTAGATGCTAGCAACACAGGTATTTCACCAAATGTGTTGTGATTTGAGGTTCAGTTTGCCAATTCAATCCAGCTGCTCTGTATCCCAAGGGAATCACAGTCAAGACAGGCCAGCAAATGTAGCTTTGCATTTAGTAATAATTCAGCAAGGCACTTGATACCACCAGAGGCTGTGAGGCAGAATCTACAAAGGCCAATTATTATTATTTTCTTTTTTATTAATTTTTTTTAAATGAACACCATCACCCCCATCACACCCTCTCCTCAGTGCACTCATGATAACCAACAGCCCTTCAGCATGCAAGTTAAGAATGATAAAGTTACTCATATTACAGGAGCTAAACTAGAATTAAGCCATGAATATGCTCCATATATTAATCTGTAATCATAACAGAAACAATCAGTTGATAATCTTTCAAAGGCTTCTGCAGAAACAGGGATGACACGCGTATAGGCTAAACTGGGGAAAAATGTTTCTTTAAGATCACACAAGATAAAAATGAAGGCAAAAATCTCTTACAGGTCCTTTTGATTTTAATAAATAAGCAAAGTACACACTTGAAAATACTATGCTAAAGTAACAAAGGCTGTGCATGATGAACGTGAATGCAGAGCAGATGGAAGCGCCAAAGCACAGGCTCAGCCTCTGCCATGGAGTCACGACCAGTGGTGCCTCCACAGTATATTCCAGAGAGAACAAAAAATAAGAGCGATCAAAATGCACACGCAGATCAGGTCTAGTATAGACAGATACTTCCAGCTACTGTGAATGCTAACTTTTTTCTTTAGATTGATTTCCACAGTAAAATGAAAAGCTGGCAACAACAGCAAACAAAGAAACAACTGGAAAACACTACTTTAAAAGGTAACACTTTGGATTTTGGGCTGATAATACTGTTACCATGCACACGAGATATTCCAACTGAGTTGAACCAGAACAAGCCTATCCAGCAGTCAGAATATACCAGATCCTGCTCTGGATGCATTTGATGACTGGCTTCTCCTTCCACATTCAGAAATCGACTCCTCTCCTCTCGCCTCCAGAAGCCTCAAATTTGAAATATGAAAACCTCTATCCACATGCCGTTGTGTTACCTTGCAGACTCTGCCTCCTTACTTCAGACTCGACCTACAATATTTACATCAGCTATAAGTAACACTACTTGTCTGTACTCAAAGACAACACATTGAGAAGTGAAGGACACTGATTTACACTCAATAACACAACTGAAAAAAACCTCTGCGGTTCCAATATGACACTACATTTCCTGTACCCGTGGTTTGTGTGTGTTTTCTTTCATCCGCATCTCAAAAAAGTTACATGAAACCACAACACAGAAATGGTTGCCAAATCACTGCAGATACCTAAACCATTTCTGACCTCTTAAGAATTTTTCAAAACTACAACTTTGAATAAGTAGATAAGTAAAAAGAACACATAGCAAAAGAAAAACTTCGGAACATAAAATTATGGCCCCAAAGACCTGAAGTAGGAGGTATAAGCAAACAACTACATGTGACGATTAGAATAAATAAGCTATTTTACACTTCAAAGAGAAGGCAAGCCATGTCAGATGCCACAAAAGGAAGCAACCTGCAACTATTATGAAGGAGAGCTGTCACACACAAAATTTGCAGTATACTCTCTAATAGTTCTTAATGCTAATAAAAACAGCGTGTCCCACAAGATGTGTTCAAATTTGCCCTTGCAAATGAATAATATACTCCTGTAATTTCAGATACAATCCCCAAGACCGTCCCTTTATCAGCATCTAAACAAGCCAAGATGCATCGCACCGTTGCACTGGCTGGTAGAGGCAGGTCTATCAGCATAACAATGATTTCTGCCTCTGCATTACTATTATCTCCATAAGCAAAAAGGCATAATTAAGTCATTTCATAAGACCCTCCCCCAAACCGCTCTGCAGAACCACCAAAAATATACCGAGATAGGCCACACTGCAGGAAGGGAACAGTCTCCATCTCCCCCACCTGCCTCAGCCACACAGCCCCCACACACCTCGCCTTCACGCCAGCCTCCCAGTACGTGCACATCTCTGACAACTTGCAACATTAATTTTTTCCTGAGAAAAATGGAGCAATGTCATCCTTAGCCATTAAATTGGCTGGAAGTCTCCACACACTGGGGGCTGCTTTGGCTGCCAAGTTTGTGTCCCAAGCACCTTCGCTAGCATCTTGTCACATCACACAACACCTATAAGCTTCTCTTACGCTCCCGACCGGGTCTCAATTCAGCATTATCCTCACAGGATTTCATTATCGGTACAGGGATGATTGTCAAAGTCCTGGCCTCACAAAGCCACGAGACAACTGTCAGCACGTGACAGATTCAAAGCGACACCTGAAATGATACACTACACAACGTAATCATCATTAAACGAAGCTTCCTCTGGACTTTAAGCAAGTAAGCGGCTTTTTTTTTTTCCCCCTCAAAGAATTACCAGGCCACTATCCTTTTCTGAAAGCGTAGCCTATTTGGTAGTTTTACATTTCTTTTCCTCAAGGCTAAGTATTTTCCGATGAAGCTCGTAGCTTTATTCCCACTTAGGAACCAGTCAAACAAATGAGATTTCAGCGCGGGGGAAAAAAATAACAAACGAAAACAATAATTAAAGCTGAACTGAGAATTCATTACCAATCTAGAGAAGAACTTTTATGAAACGTTTTATTAGCAAATTCATTTGAAAACAATAATGCACACTTCCTGACAAAAGTTTAGTCTACAGATCTGAAATCGATGTGCTATAATACATCATAATATTAAAGATTAACGTGGTGACAGAAGACTCGGGGTATATTTTGCTCCTAGAGCTTTTCGTGTTCGAATACTGAGATGATCTCTACCCTCCCTGGAAAAAGCAGCCTCCCTTTCCCGGAGCACCGTTCCCAGGTGCTCACGTCCCCCTCTCCCTCCTACTAGCCCAGCTGCTGGTGCGGGACGTGGGGCAGCAGACCAGGGAACCAACCCAACTCCCCGCGGCCGCCACACACGCCTGTGAAGGCAAATGGAAGGGCATAGCATGCAGGTCCTCCTCCTTTCAGTGGCAGTGCCAACCTGAAACTAAACACATGGAAATAGGATTAACATTTGGCAACGACTTCATATCTGCTGCGTTTCATATCTGCCCAGACACATTTCTAATAAAAGATTCACAAACTGATAACAAAATACCTGGGTTTTCTGCACTGTGAGCACTGACACCAAAAAAGGCCAATTCCAACTGCAGGGGAGTATACTACAAACTATTTCGGTGTCCTAACACATTAAAAAACATTTCTGGATGCAGTTTTACTTTATTTCCAGTTCTCTTATACTTCCTTCCTTGCCTGTTTTCAAACAGGAACATTTGGCTTTATAAATTACTTTTGGAAATATTTCATCGTCTTGTTAATACCCAGCTTTTCTCTCTGCTATGTACAACAGCTATTGGTTTCAAGCAATTACTCATTTTTTAACCAATGTGACAGTAACCCCTTAAAATTTAGAGAGCAAGCTGTACTCCCCTTCTCAATAGACTCCAGAGATTTTAAAAGTCATGACAAGTCTAATGACTTAAATGACTTTTGGCAGCCTGTTCTACTTTTAGAATACCCAAACACCTCTATTTGTGGCGCTCTCTACAGTTACATTATAAGGTTTCAACGCGTGAATGGCAGAGCAGAGTTAAGAAGAGATGTTCGGGTTCATTAACTACAGGGGAAAACTCAGACAGATGAAGCCTATACAGAAGGACTTGACTCCACCTCATCCCAAGTGGAAGCAAGCTGCTGGACCATTACACTGAAAACTGAGCTGAAAAAAAAGCTGGAAGCTGCCTCTGAGTGCCTAAGTGTGGTGGCGATGTCTGTAATACAGAGGTGTCCCTGCCAAAAGTAAAATAAAAATCAACGGGGCCAAAATTATCGGAGATACAACTTCTACATCCAAGACAACGTAGTGGGAAGTGCTGTGTCACAGACATAAAAAATACTATATGCAACCACAGAGTTACATAAATGCAAAGACAAGCTAAGATTTTCTATGGCGCAAGTTACCTTAGTAAAGAAAACACTAAATAAAGCAAAACTTTTATAGAAAAACACTCATTATTACCTGGCTGTAAACTACACACAGAACATTAAATAAATCAAAACTGCAGAAAAGCACTGTCTCCTCCAAATGATATGAAGTCTAAAACATCAGTTAAAGACATATTGGCACAAACCTCAAACTACAGAATACCATACACATACTAGCAGCACTGCATTATTCACCTCTAGGTCAACATCAACATTAGACATATGTCAAAAAAAGCTAAAAGCACAAGCAAGATAAATTTATCCAAGTATAATAATAATGGAAGACGACTGTGCTGGCTACTGACGCATGCTTTGACCCAGTGTCACAAAACGTGACAGCTTCAAGACACATAGAAAAGACATCAAATAAAAACAAAGGTAAAATATTAAAAAGCCCACATACACATGAGAGCAGAAAAAGCTAGAATCAAAAAACTCAGAAGTTGTTACATGACCAGAGGATACCAAAAATTATCAAGCTACTGAATCATCAGAATCAAAAATTATCAAAAAAGAGAGTCATTCATATGAGCCAACACCTATACAATGCACTAAGAAGATCAACAGATTGAATTCTGCAAATGAAGAAATTCAACATAAGCAGAGCCAACACCTATACAATGCACTAAGAAAAAGAAGATCAACAGATTGAATTCTGCAAATGAAGAAATTCAACATAAGCAGAGCATGTGAATTTCTTCAATGGTAACCACTACGATGTCGGCTGCACAAACTACTTCACAGCAAAAAAAATTCACTGCTAATGTATGCAGAACAACGCATTTTGAAGGAAAAAACCTCTCTCTAACATGCAATTCACCGTTTCTAGATCAACTTATCAACTCAAGAGAAGATCTCTTACTGAGTAACCATGAAAACTAGAATGTAAGTGGAATAGGAAACATAAAACATTGTCACATCATAAATCACCAGTACCTTCCTAAAAAAGCCATACCCAGGTTCTGGTTATTTCACGATAGCAAATCAAAGCTGAACCAGGGAAGTTCAAAGACTGGCAATGAGAATCAGTGAACGCCACAAAAAAAAAGAAAATACATAAGTTTAGGTATTTGGAGGCCAGTGGGTTCCCCGGTTGGACAGTCCCTTCTGAACAGCACCTTCAGGCATATGGTTGGGATTTTGTTTTCCCAAAACACCCAGAAGCAATGAGTGGCTGCTATTGTTTAGTCACATGTAAAAAAAAAATAAACTTTTTGCTTTGTAGTAATTAACTTCTTAATCAGACTGTTAAAGAGACATTAAATAGTTTTCACTAAAATTAAACATTAAATCTCTTCACATCCTACACAACTCAAACATCTCTTGGCTGTCACGTACTCCAGGGAATTACCCAAACTCCCAAGAAAGTTCAGCAGCAGAACATTGCCAATTCCTTCACTCCCTTTGATAAGGGCAGCTTTCACAGAAAATAAAAGCTATTTTAACTGATGCAAAAAGGGTTTATCATAATACTCCGTTTATTTTGTAAAGTTAAGATGCTCTCTTCAGCATGAATACTAAATGGTACAAAAACCACTTAAAATTAAAGGATCTGAAATACCATAGAAAGCTAGAGTTTCAGTTTTCCTAAAGAGCTCCACAACTATACACATACAAACTGTGCTTATCTATTTATATGGCATTAATCGGGATTACCACTTTCATCTTGGCAATTTAACTGGAGAACCAAATCAATAGCATCCAATCAGTAAAATATGACTGTTGTTTCCACAGTGCTGAGACATTTTCTCTATTAAGAGCTGCTTTGCCTTTTAAGATCAATAGCCCCAGAGCATCGTATTTAACTACTGAAGGCCCAGAGATCCATTTCAGGACCATAGTCTGAAGCGGCACCTCTACTGATAGCTGGGGGCAATACCTCTCCACCCGGAAATTCTGCATATATAAAAATACGGCATGTTTAGAAAAGTTACCTACAAACATATCAGCATACATGCAAATTTTTTTATACAAGAAATTATTTCCGTGCCAAACTAGCAAAGGTACAAAAATTTGCTTTCAAACCCCATATCAAACTCGGTTGACGTTGCACAAGTTAAATGCTGTCATAGTTTGAAAGTAAGGTTGAGAAACACATCGTATTGCTCTTTGTGTAGTTTTCTTAAACTCCCACGCCATTTCCGTGCTCGCTCCTTATCACTCTCCTCTTGGCAACCCAGAAAGCGCCTACAGAGTTTTCAGACCTCTCTGAGAATCTCTGTTTGAAGGTTCATGTCTTGCAAATCACAACACTTTATCATCAGGAATAACCAAATACTCTTATTTATATAAAGAAAAATCAACAATGTAATTTCCTCACTTAAATTGAATGGATAAGGTAGTGGGAGGTAACTACGCCTAGTCATTTTTTTTTGTTCACTGTTTTTCACTGTGATAAGTATTAGGTGAAGGTGTGTACACATCTCTTGTAATTTTTAAATCGAAGTGTTACTTTATTAGGATAGGTTCATAAGCAAGTCAAATCATTTTCTTTGGTGACTAACAAAACAAATAAACACACGCTGCCAAAGCCATGTGCAACTTAGGCACTTCTAGTGGAGAACAAGGGACAACGCATCACCAGAGCCCCGCTGAAAGGCAGCCCGATTCACAGATTATTAGAACAATAGTTCACCCTCCCAAGAAATACACTCCACTATCAACAGACCTCTTCACTGTTGCCCATACATACATGTGGCACCAGTGTCTGCATCCCTCAGGAGCCATAAGCAATCAAATTGTTTCTATCAGCTCATACCCGACACCCAGAACACACGTGGCTGACATATACCATGTTTACATGAAACAGGAATATCAACCGGAGACCTGTGCTTAAGCGACTTGGGATGTAACTGAGACCTGAATATTTCTACTCTATTTTTAACCTGCGATATATATTTAGAAATAATCAAGAAGCGCACACAAAACAGAAACAAATTATAACCTTACATTTCTAAGGAACTCGGATGATCTGTGCTCCCATCTTCTTCAGCTTTCAGTACACTACTCTCACCCTGGAAGGAGCATCCTATAGAGCAGCACATGTTGTACCAATGATCTCTAATCAACACGCTGCTAAAAAGACCTGCTCGGTTCTGGGAGTCTCCCTGCAGTTTTCATGCCCACCAGTTTCTAATTGCATTTGATTGTGGACTTCCAGAACTGCCAGTTTGCCCTTTAACAATAAAATACACATCGATTCCAAGGACTTCAAGAGTAGCAGGGAGAGACAGAACAAGTTTCCTGCTTCTGAATAATCTAATTTGCAATCTCAATGGTGTATATATAGGTTATCACAGCTTTTCTATTAAAAATTAAAAGTTATACCACCTTCAATTTTATTCTTAATAATGCAGTCCTGTATAGATCAAAGTTTTTATGCTAATCTCCAGTCAGTTTCAATCAGTTACAAGTGGCATGATTTAGCTTCAGCTGATGCTTGTTCAGTACTACTGATTTTTTTTTTGTTTTATTCCCTTAGCTAAGTGAAATGTCCTCGTTCTAGAACCAGTAGCTCATTCTATCTTATCTGCAAAGCAACCAAACAGACTAGGAAACACGCTAACATTTACAGATACACAAATAAATGAAGTTATACACTTTTATTTTTTCTAAAATAATCCAGCTACGCTCTTCTCTTCTTCAGAGAGCAATGACTGGCTATTAATAGATGGGATCAAATGTCACTCAAACATCCACAGCTACGTACAAAGAATATGGGCTTCCAAATCTATAACTTCTGCTCATTGATGTCAATTTTATCAACACCAAAAGGCCAGCGTGTTTTGGCGTTTTTATTTTTGCATTTAAAACCTACTGTTCTGGACACAGCAAGAAGCCCCTCAGTCTTGACAAGCAGAGCACCAAGCCTCCCAGCTAAATCTCCATCTGGACCTGGAAACCAGGCGTTTCTCTGCCTCTCCAGCCCTTTACACCAACCTAACAAGACTCTTCCGAGCGTGCCAAAGAGACCAAGCTTCACACAAAACACGGGAGAGAAGACAGCACTATCACCCTTGCATCTGAAACACAAAGGGGAGCGCTCTCATTGCATGAAGTGCAACACCTGTACCCAATTCCCTCTCCTTTGAGCAGGGAGGGTCTTGAATGTCCTGCCACATATAAGGGCATGCGGAACATCATCTGCTTAAGAAAAAAATAACAATAATCAGGTGGAAAACAGTGAATCAAGATGAAGTTCATTCACTATACATGAAGTATCTCATCTTCATCGAGACAAAGAATCAAGAAAGCCCCTTCCTCCTCAGTTACTCACTCCCTCTAAGTAACTGGTACAAACACCCTCAGGGTTAGGGCAGGCCTGCTTCTGGTCCTCACCAGGGATACAACGGGACAGCACTCATTGACACAGCATAAAAGTACTTTCCACAAAAGTCGGGGGTTGGACTAGACGATCTCCAGAGGTCCCTTCCAACCCTATGATTCTACGATTCTAAAAGAGAAAGAGCAGAAAGTAGGGGTTCACCAGAACTTCCAAGATTTCCAAACTATTACTTCTAAATTCCCACTCCAATCAATGGTCAGCTTCAATGGAGGTTTTATTTGGCATGTTTTTAGCACATCGCTCCCCCTTTGCTGACTTATTTGGCTTCAACAGATAAAACTTCACTATTAATCTGACTTCCTCAAACCATAAAGGATTTTTCGAAGTAGCAAAGAGCAACCAACACAACAGTAACTACAGTGAGCTGTCAGTAAAGCAGTAAATACTAAAAAAGAATCATCACGTGGTAAGATTTTTACACATCAAAAACCGTAACTTATCTATTACACATACTCAGAAGATCTTTGAGTCCAAATATAAATTTTTTTCAAAAGGGGAAAAAAAAAGTCTGCTTCAGACATAGAATCTGCAAAGCCTGTACTGTGGAAGAGAATAAATACATTCTCTGTCAACAGGAGTCACCATGCGTGGTTGCGCCTGTAGCATCTAAGATGAGAACTACCACAGACATTTCTGCCTCATGTGATTTGCAACAGGACAATTACACCATTTAATATCAGTGCAACCACTCTCTCTTTTCCAAGTTGCTAAAACCCACTCATTTAAACAGCAGTTTTTTCCAAAATACCACTCGCACAGAGCCTTCTGCTAAAATACCAGGGTTCAATTTACAGGGGAGTATTTAAAAAAAAAAATCCGAACATTCAAGAACAGATTTTTTTCAAGCTTTCTACTAGTTTGTTACTGACAAGGGGGGGGGGGGGGGGGGGGGGGGGGGGAAGTTACTTTCTAAAGCCAGCATTTTGCAAAAAGAGCAGAAAACACTGCTGCAAAACTAAGGAGCCTTCTACAATATTAGCGGTCTTTCGCAAGGGCCGTTTCAGACAGCCTTCTCCTACGCACACCGTGCTTCATCTGGATGAGATTACGTTTTGCGCAGCCTATAAAGAAGCAGGATCCAATAATGGATCATTAAAGGTAACAATGGTAAAAGGTGTGAGAACTACAGCCGCTGCAACGCTGCCAGACCCCTCATTTCTGGGCTACTGCGGCACAGTTTCCAGGCGAAGTTCCCCCCCTCCTCTCTCCACAGGTTGCCTGTCACCTCCTCTCCGGTAACGAGTCCCCACCGGTTCGAGGAAGGCTGGCCGGCTCGCCCAGCTCGGACCGAGCCCTCCCGGCACAGCCCAGCAGGTGATTCCCGAGGCGTTCGCGCTGCGGGAGGGGGACTCAGGTGCCCGCGGTTACCGAGGGCCGCCCGCCCGCTTGCGGAGGTGCGCAGTGGCCTCTGCTGGTGCGCCCGCCGCCGCCCGCACCGTCCCGCTCCCACCAGCGGCACCGGCCGCCGCCGCCCCCCCCCCCGCGGCCACGCGCCCCCTCAGCGCTCCCACCGCCCCCTCACACCCCGGGCCCGCCGCGCCCCTCGTTCCTCGCGCCGCCGCCGGGCTCCGGCCCCGCTCCTTACCTGTGAGGAGGCTCTGGGAGCCGCTGCGAGCGGCGGCGCCGGCCGGCTCCGGCTGCCCGAGGAGAAGGGCGATCCAGAGGGAGCCGAGGAGCCGTCGGGCTCTCCCCGCCGCCATCTCTCCGCTCCCCGCGCCCGGCAGCCGGGCACCCAGCGCCAGCCCCTCCCCCGGGGGGGCTCCTCCTGCCTTGCCTGCCTGCCTGCCGGCCGGAGCGCGCTCCCCCGCTCCTCCGCCGCCGGGCTGCGCCCCTGCGGCACCCCCGAGGAGGCGGCCCTCAGCCGGGCGGCGGGGCTCGGCCAGCGAGGCGGGCGGGAGCGGCCGGGCTCACTCCATCGCGGGCCGGTCCCAGCGCCGGGCTCCGCCGCTGCCTCGCACGGAGCCAGAGGGGCGCTCGCCGCGCGCTCCTCCCCTCGCGCCCTCCCACCACCGGCCCGCCCCCCCCCCCTCCCGCCCCGCGCGCACGCGCATGCGCCCGCGCGCTCCTCCCTCCCTTCCCCCGCCCGCCACCGACCCCCGCGCCAGGTGTGCGCGCGCCCGGCCGCCCGCCACCGCGCCTGCGCGCGAGCGTGCGCCGCGCCCCCGCCCGCGGGGAAGGGCGGCACGAGGCGGCAGCGGCGGGGCGGGGTGGGGCGGGGCGAGACCCCACCCCCCCACCCCCAGTCCTCGGGGCGGCACCGCCGGACCCCCTGGGCCGCTGAACGCTGCAGGGCGACGCCGCTGCCCCCTCAGGCTGGCACGGCCGAACCCCTCAGGGCGGTGCTGCCGAATTGCCTAAGGGTGACACCGTTCCCCCCTCAAGCCGGCGCCGCTCCCCCTGCAGGTCGGTGCCGCCGAACCCCTCGGGGCCGCACTGCTCCCCCCTGAGGCCCGCGCCGCCGAACGCCTCAGGCTGGTACCGCTCCCGCTTCAGGGCAGCACCGCCGAACCCCTGAGGCCGGCACTGCTCCCCCTTCAGGCAGGTGCCGCCGAGCCCCTCAGGCCGACGCGGCCCCCTCGGCCCTGAGGGGCGCCCCGCGGCGGGGGGAGGCGGCACGGCGGGCCCCGGGGGACGGTGCGGGGCCAAACCCCGCGTTTCGGTGGCACGTCGCTCCTGACGCTCCTCCCGCCGGTGTGGGAGCGCTGCGATAAAGTTATGTCTTTGAGTGAAATAAACTTGATTTTCCCTCTCCCTCTCTGAGCCAAAGCCCGGCGTGGCCGCAAAAGCTGCACGTGTGGCACGCACGAAGATGTGCCAAAACAAATTAAAAAGCGCCAATCTGGTTATCCTTGCGCATTCGGCGAGTCGGGGGAGTAGCTGCGAAGCGAGGAGCCGCTGCGCTGTGTGTCACTGGAATCCGGCAGGGAGATGCGGCAGTCCTGCCTCCGGAGCTACCAAGAGAACAGAAATCACACTAATCGTGTAAAAATAACTTGCAGAAACTTGTTTTCTTTGGGGGGGTGGGGTGGGGTGGGTGGTGGTTAGGACACCTCTGCTGCTTAATTTGGGATGTCAACTTTCGTAACGGGCATGTTTCTCAACAAACCAAAGGATAAATAGATGTGAAGAAAAGACCAAACATACTTTGAAAAGGCAAATGAAACGTATTTTCATCCTCCTGGAGGTAATTAGTTTTATACAGCATTTGCCATTCAAATCCAAATCATTTGAATGCTGCATGGTTACCAGGCGGTTTTAGTCGTACTGTTGGATCCCGTATCCTTACAAAGGACACAATAAGAGCTATAAATATACATTCCTCCTTCATTAATTGTATGAAGTCTACCCTTATATTTTTTTGTATCTCAGCTTGTTGCCCACTAAACTGCGTTTTTACAATGTGCACGTTATCCTTGCTCATTTTATGATTGACTAATTGAATCGTCTCTTTCAGTACATAAATCACAGAGTGCCAGGGCTCAAGAAGTGGTAACCGTGAGATAACCGTACCCCTGGGGCACCACGAGATGGGAAAGACGGGTACATCCCCAAAAACATGTGTTTGTATTGCAAAATGTTTTAAAACTAGCTTAAAATAATTTGTTCCAGAAAGAAACAGGGTTTTACATTGGGAGGTGACACTCCTGCTAAGGAGTTGAGGACTAATTTCAGGAAAGTTTACCTTGATAACCTCTGTGCATGTGGCGAGGGTGTCCCTCTTGCTGTAGGCACCTCTGTCTTCCCATGAAATTATCCCTGATACAGCGGGATTTGCAGATTTGCTTGTTTAGAGGCTTTCCGGCGAGGCAGATGCCGACACATTTTGCAGCGCACCAGAACGCAGGTGTGCGTTTTGCTGTACATAGGGATGCAGAGATGTGCGCGACTAATTAAACGTTGACGTGACTACAAAGTCTCAGCCAATACAGGTGTCTGAAGTGTTTCTCATCGTGAAACTTGCTTCATTATTTTACAATTTTGTTCGGTGTTTCTGTCAGGAAACAGGGGGTTTGTCCTCCACTAAAAATATCCCAGAGCCTTTTGGCAATGATGAATAATTAACCTCTCCAGAAGGATGTTTGGGTTTCTCCATATTACGCTTGCCGAGTTACGCTGATATCTGATCTGCCAGAAGGACTACCAGCTACGAACTGTAATTTATACTGAAAATGGAAGCACTGATTAAAAGGCAGGACTGGTAGTATAACTCCTATTAAAGCTGGTTAGCAATTCCCATCATAAAATCCTACCTCCAGTCACTTTTAATAGTGCCAGACTAACCACTGTGCTGAAATTTAAGCATCCTAAGTTCATACCTTGGGTTAAACAATAAACATTTCTTCTTTTGTTCCTTCTGTCAGGGATCTCCGAGCCTGAAAAGGAGAATGGTCATTTCGTCAGACGCGTTCCCTCCAAACCTGCCATGAAAAACCCTACTGAAAATCCCGCTTGCGCTCCACGGGGGCTTAGCAGCGCTTCCCAGTGCGGTTCTCCAGCGGTTCCGTCCTCCCCCAGCGCCTCACAGCCCCAGGCTGTGGGAGTCGGAGCTGGACCTGCAGTTCCAGTTCCCGGCTGCTCTGGACCATGCCAAGTCTGAAGGTAGGAAGGGCGAGCAGGGAACCTGTCCTTCCAGTCCTCTCGGGAAACATGGAACGGGAAGCTCCTTGAATAACACGTGGTGAGGACAAGAACTGGATCGGGGCGGAGTACGTTGGCAGGCACAGAGGGTCTGGAGAAAGACAGGTTCTCCAGGACAGTGAACAGGAACGGGGAGTTGGAAGGGGAAACTGGGTCTGCCTGGAGGGAGGGATAAAGCAAAGCTCATAAGCAAGAGTCTGGATGCCAGCCTATTGGGAGAAGCCTTGAAAACAGGCTGGGAATGGGGGAAAATTGCCAGGAAAATGACATGCTGGGGCTATCAACACCAGTATGATTTCTGGCTAAGGGCTGAAGGAGAACTCGCTGGGCAAAAGGGATGAGACGGGTGAGCTGGAGCAGGGAGAGGGAGGAGGACGTGCGACCCCGAGGCCGAGTGTGGGACGCAGCAAGGGCAACGGGAAGAGGGAATTCACTAGAAACAGTGGTATAGAAATGGGATTGACAGGGACTGAGGAGGGGAGGCAGGGCAGGAAGGCGAGGATTTAGGAAGGGGAGTGAAGACCACCTGGAAATCTCTCACGTCTTTACTGGCAGCTCCAGCGAAGGGCTTCAGCCCCAGGACTCCAGTGGGATGCAAAGCACAGTGCTTGAAGCAGAGACTTCACAACGATGCACTAATTGTGTAGCCTTCCCTTCCTAGGTGCCTGATTTGACATTTTGAAGTTTGATTTGCAGAAGTGAAGAGCACTTGCAGATATATCTGCAATAAATGAGAACTTACTCGACTTCTGACTAAATTATATGCTTTGCCATGTTATATATCTTCTGACAAAATCAGGCCGTGAGTATTTCTAATTGGTTATCTAAAATTAAAAGATATTTTTTACTATTCTGTCTGTATGCCTAAGTTTCTCGTCTGTTAAATGAGGGTAACACCAGTTCTTGCAACAGTGTTGAGAAAATAAATTAGAGTTTGTGCAGCACTTGGATACCATAGTGATGAGTACCATGGAAAAGCCCAGGAGGAAATGAATAAATCTGTCTTCAGAACAATATTTGAATAGTGTGCAGTAAATAAAGCACGGGCCACATAGTGAACAGCGAGGAGAAAATAAAATTATTACTTAGTGAGCACAGTCTATTCTGTACGAGTGAGGCAGGGAACCTGTCGAAAGAATAGCGTGTGATCTAATTACAATTAAATAGTGTATCATAATGCAAATGCACAAAAGCGACAAATTACAGTTGCACGGGCCACCTTCATGTCGGCATTTCTAAACTTTTAAACTCTTGAATTAAAAAAAAAGCCAACACCTTTAGGCTGCAAACATGTAATATACACGTATGAATGATTCCCTCGCCCTTTAATAGCTGGAGACAATACCTTTACCTCATCTACCTCAGCCACTGCTACACGGTTGAGTAGAAAGTGTTTTTTCTCCTCTTGGAGATATCTCAGCCTTACAGCCAAGATTTAATGCTGTCATTCACACACTGACGTTGTACAGTTCTGAATTCAAAATTTACCTTCTTTGGGAGTCTGTGCGCGCTCACTGGAGACAGACAGTTCTCTCCAGAGAGGGACCCAGAGGAGGACCTTAATTGCAGTGATTAAAATTTTATCTTTTGCTTGAGGTGCTTGATATTTCAAACCAGCCTACTGTTTTTTGGTGCAGAAGCAAGGTCATGGAACAACGGACCACTTCGCTGGTCTTTTGCGACTCCTCAGTCCCGGGGCCGGCGCTGAGCCTTTCTGACTCCTGCTGAGATTTGGAGCCGCTTCAGAGCTGCTGTAAATTGCGCTGGGTTATCTGTGGCCCACAAGAAGGGTGATGAAATTAGGATTCGACTGCTCAGTGGCACTCTGGTTGTGTCCATTTTTCTGATCATGATTTCTCTATTGCTTAGCAGGATGTGAGGTGACACTGAATCGTTACACCGATTTATTGTTATCTAGAGAATTTCCCATTACTGGGCACTCTCTAGCAGCTGGTTAAGGCGATTTTGGGATAAGAAGGGGCTGCAGCGCAAATAAAGAGCTGGCTCATTGAGTTTAAGAGGTACAGCTATGAGATAGCTTCGGTTTAATCCGCTGCGCTGCCTCCCTTGTGTACGAGGTACCAGCTGCACCCACAGACCTTCTGGCAATGGCGACCTGTTTGGTTATTCCTGCACAGGTCTCCATACTGATTCCAGCACCCCAGTGCCCAGCCAGGTAGGCTGTCTTCCATCATTCAGCAGGGACTAGATTTTAATTTTTTTTAATTTTCATATTTATTGGTCACAGATGCAGTTTTGCAAACTGCTCTGAGGTTAAAAGTCATCCTCCTGACTGTGCAGAGCAAATCCTAGGTTAGCGGGCCGTTTGCCAGAAACCCTCTAACCCCAGCACGTATTTATGTCATTCCTGATGTCAACAGCTAGGCAATTCCAACTCCTTGCTGGAGTCAGGGAGGGTCATAAATGGAGGCAGACCTTCCAATAACTAAGGTTAGTTCCCTGGGAAGTCTGAGAGAAAGATGGAGCTCCTTCGCTTGAGTCAGTGTTTAACGGACTCTGAAATACGAGCGGAGCGGTTGGTGTGAAATGCTTTTAAAAGCTTCAGTTGCTGAGTGGAGGGAGCTGTTGAGGTCTAATCCAGTGTTTGTTTATTTAGGGATTTCAGAGCTAGATAGAGGGAACCTAGAATCCAAAATGCAGGGCTTACCGAATCCAGTCCACACTTTAAAGAATAATTTATTTGTTATTGGAACGTGCATAATAATATGTGGGATGTGGCTGTCTGGGCATTCAGAAGGAGGGAAATCCAGGTAACCCCCAAGGGGAAAGCCTGGCGTTATTGCAGTCAACGGGATTTTTGCCATCCATGTAATCAGAGTGAGATTTCATCTCTGGAAGCCTGTCATGGGATGACACTGTGCCACAGGCATTCACAGTGTTATCAGGGACACTTAGTTTGGTATTTTTCTCTCTGTTTTGGTTGTTGCCGTATAGTCTTTGTTCTCAGGTGGGATCATCACTGGAGACACACTGAAAATTGAGTCTCCATTCTTCTTCCCCACTGGCAATGCCCTCACTTTTCCAGTGTCCCACTTCTCACTGAGGTACCGTAACTCCTCTCTGGGCTGAAAGACTTTTTACACACCCAGTGAGAGAAGAGACAGATGGTCCGTGCCCTCTCGCGTGAACAGGATCAGCCTCCTCTGCAGCTTAAAAATCCAAGTAAGCCAGACGAGGATTCCAGGTGGTGTTTATCCCAAAGCATTTCCAACAATCCCACAAGAATGTTAATTACTGACACCAACAATCTTGTTCTCATTCACATAATGGGAGTGCCTAAAGGCCTTACCTGAGGTTGGGTCCTATTGTACTAGACCAGCGTAGGATCGCACAATAAAAGCAAGTCCTCTCCCCAGAGAGGTGATAGTCTAGAAGGCCGGCCTGGCAGGAAGCTGGAAGGAAAGCAGAACCAGGGAAAGGTGGTGTGAGTCTCCAAAGGTAGCGCAGCAGGTCCCCATCGCACATCTCCTCACTCCTGTGCTTCAGTGCTATGTAAACACTACCACATTTTCTCCTGGTACCTGTGCCAGCGGAGGCAGGGAAGGGAGACTGCAGCAGACAGAGCAAATCAAAACGGAGAGGAAAAAAGTGGAGAGGAGGAAAGCTAAAAACAAAAGGAAGAGAAGTGATACCAAGCACACAGAAACAGTCATTTGCCTCTGGGCTTGGGGAATCAAAGAAACAATCTTAGACCAGCAAAAGAGGATGGCTGGAAAATATACAGCCCATTGCTCCTTGGCACATGACAGTTGCTCCCCATTTCCCCCCCACGCACACGCAGCCCACACCCCCTGCGCCCACAGGACAGAAGAGGCTGAGGCACGCTCCCCGTGGCTACGCAGCACTGTCACCTCTCTCCGGCTCTGGGACCCCTCCACTGGTCAGGGGGCTGCTCAGCTGCGCTTGTGGAGGCCTGGAAGTGGGAAGAAAAAGCCACGTTACCTGCGCGATCAGCCGGAGTTTGATGAGCAGGTCTCAAGCGTAACACTTGCGAGTAGATAGATTTGACTGTTGTCTCAACACGTACAAGCCCCACAGGTGTCCCTTGCTGCTGGCGGTCAGAGGTGGCTGGCTTGTTTCTCTTGCCACTACTTCAGGTGTTTAGAAGTGAATATACACAGAGAATGATTCCCGGAGCCCCTGTCTGAAAACAGTGGCTAAAGTATCCCTCTGCTTTAAATGGCAGAAAAACTGGAGGCACAGAGTAGTTTTAGAACCTTGTGACAGAATAGTAAATACGAATAAAATTACCTTAATGCACTCATTTAACAGTTCAAAAACAGTGGCACCCATCAGCACTATGATGTAGTGAAGACGGACAACGATCTGCAGAAATGGGAAATACTACTGACATTGGACAACAAGTCAGGATGCGGACGGAGTCCTGTTTGCTGTGTCTTCTTCATGCCCTTCTCAGGCAGCCCATTAAAGTTACAGTTTTGGATCTGCTTCCTCTTGCTGCAATGCTCCTCAAAACCTCATCACCCCTTCAAATGCCGTGAAGGAATTTCCTATACATATAAATGGATTTTTCGTGGAACAGATACTGGACTTCTTAATTTTTACTACGTCGTCTGAAAAAGGAACAAGCTGAAACAGCTGTAAAATTAAACCTTTCAGACCAGATCTTCAGGTTCATGTATCAGATGCTTTGAAGACTTTACTGCGCGGTTTTAGACATAAATTTATCTATGCATAAAAGCGCACAGCCCTAATTTGACTCTATCCAATAAGTTAAAACATCTTGATACCAATGCCATAAAGCAGCAGATCCAAACCTCGTTTAGACATGGTTTCCACTCCCCAAGCTCATAAGGTGCCACTGAAGGAGCCCTGGAGGACTTCTCTTTTGCCAGTCACCTCCTGCCACATGATCTCTGCACCGTGGCCATGGTGTCCCTCCAGCCCCTTCCTGCCAAGGGGGTCACACTGCAGCACCTGGGCACGCGGCAGAGGTCCAGACAAGACCTTGGTCACGTCGTTCTCAGAGGAGCGCGCGGAGGTCTCGGAAAGAGAGCAACATCAGCGATGCAGCCCTGATTTGCTAAGGAGAGCAACAAGCTTCTGTTCCCAGTAGTTTCTAGTTTGAAAGCAGAGCTACGCCTTGAATCATTCTGCATAAATTTTGTTTTTAAATCATTTCTAGTCTCTTGCAAATTTTAAGCATCTTCAAAACCGGGTCAAATTTGCCAGCGTTTCTTCCTAGTTTTCAGCAGTCCAACTTCTTAGCCCCATTAGTGCTGTCTAAATCTTTCTCAGATGCAGGACTGAGCAATTTGGAGACACAAGGACAGTTTAAAAAGAAAAAAATATATTTTGTGCTGAGGAATGGTACTCCGCTGACAGCTCTAGCAGATAAAACGTGGGTAGCCTTCAAATAGGTAAAGTGTTTTACTCGCTAACGCTGTCAATCTGGCACTTTTCACACACATTAATTTTACTTTCTTTTTTCGTTTAAACATCCCTTCAGGGCAACAGTTCTGGAAAAACACCACCATTCTGCCACCTTTCCATGCTCCTCCCAGGGGACCGGTGATCAAAGCCGGGAGAGCAAAACACGCAACTCTGATGGGATATGAAATGCGGGTGATCACACCGTGAACCCTTGTATCTTCCTGACAGGTAACGCTGCACATTAAGCACATCAGGATGTATATACATTTGCTGTCACAATGCGGTTTCACCACATATTTTTATTTCCTTAATACCTGAATGGCAGCTTTAGAAATCAAGTCACAGCTTGAGTGCTACTGGCTGCACCCCCCTGACTGGGCCACTAAATCAGACTAATTGAAACAACAAATATGCCCAAATAGCAGTTCCTTAGGAAAATGTCGCCCTTACAACACACGGCTTTTACTCCTAACCTAACCTGACTGGACTTATTGACTGCTTGGTATTTCTGCGACTGCATTTGAAGTTTATTGATTCTAAGAAATATGAAATGAGTTTCAAAGAGGTCAGAATGCGACTTTGCATCCAGGGGAGATACAGAGACATTCAGAGATACTAAACAGAGCCGAGGGAACTGCAGGAAACTAAAGGTTGCCGGCTCATACCAGCAGAGATCCGTGGGTTTTGAAAATCACTGGCCATTGAGCAGCCTGTCCCCAAAAGAGGTGAAGGTGCTAATCCACCTTCTAGCGAACAGGTACCACCACATTGTAAATGCTGCCCAGGCTCTCCATCACCTCCTCCCCCTCCAGTAATACACATTCTTTTGGGGGGGATGCTCTTAGAAGGACCAAAGGTTGAAATGGCACCTCCTCCTCCCGTGTAGTGGAGGCAGACGCTGGCAGGGAAATCAGAGAGGAAAATACTCTTATGCTATACGGGCAGTGGACATTTTGGGTAAAAGCAAGATGCCTTCACATCCCCAAAAGAATTCAGCTAAAAAGGATCACCACCAAAAACTGGAGAGCTGTTTGGAACAAATTTACATTGCTAAAAATGGGGAATTGGTAGAGAAAGAGGTGAAGGCTATCAGAAGTACCCTTCATTTCTGGAAGTACAGAAGTGTATGCATTCAACAATAAATCCATTTCTCAAAAAGACTCTCATTTCATGGTCAAAAACCTACAGTGAGGGCTGAGAAGAAATTGAGGTTTATGTCTATATCATCTGGAATGAACATTTACATTCTATGAAGAAAAGAAATGGCATTTTTCAGATGCGAGCCCTGTGAGGCAGGTAACAAAAAAGATATATTTGACAGAGGAAGAAAAGCTTTCTCACAAATCTAATGTCTTTCTAGCCCCAAATGGCTGCAATCTGCCTCTGAAACCCTCTTTCAGGCTGATGCTTCCTTCACGATCTGTTAGTTTTGTCTAAACCATCCTCTCAAATGGTCATCCAGCTTTTTCCTTCTGACCTCTGGCCCTGGATACTCACCGGGTATCAGGCAGCGCTCATCTGCTCCGTCTGGGGTTGTCGTTGCAGCATCCGCAGTGAGCCAGGTCATGCTAGGAAGTACTGTGTTTGGAGAAGGCAGCGTGGGGGAAGACAAGGAACAGTATTACTGACATGCTTTTTATGTTTACTGCTACCTCTGCCGTTAACGTGTGTTTTTACTAAAGAGCAGAGCTCGTGTATTATGCTTAGCTTAAAATGAAAGATGTACAAAAGCACCAGTGAAAGAAACGAAACCCCACGTAACACTCCTATTCTCTTTTTCTCTCTTTTTTTTTTTTTTAAGTATTGCATCCAACTTCTGGCGAATGCAGTAGTCCATGGGGCATGGTGCCCCCAGAAGGCTCCTGAAGAAGCAGGCGCTGTGCACAGGCTCCTGCTGCAGGAAGCGAGCAGCGAGAGCTCCGACACCGAGCGAGGCAAATACCTCACTGTGAGCAACTGCCAAAGCAGAAAGATGAAGTTAGTCTTATTCCTGGCTACAGCCAGCGACGCATGAAAGGTTTTACTAATTTCCAGTTGACACAGGGGAATGATGCCTACCATGCTAGAAGTGACAAATCTACAAAATCTTGCACTTCACCTAAAAATGACAGATATGACGTACATGAAGGAGGACTAGGCACCGAAAGCTCTGTGATTCTCTAACCTGAATAGCTTATTTGCAGTGTTGAAAGGCGAACTGAACTCAGACAAGAGATCAGATCCTGACTGGGTTTTGGAACAAACCACTCAAAAGTAGATTTTTTTTTTTACTCCCGGGCATCAAGGAGTCCAGTGCTGGATCTGTTGCACCGCAGCAGCTGATTTGGAGACGACCTTGCAAACTGCAGGTCTGAGGCCAGTGAACTGATCTGTTAAAACAGCACCGGAAAGTCACCATGTCTACGCTAAACCTGACAGGGAGATCCAGTAATCCCAAAGTCTACAGCAGAAGGGAGTAGGGCAGAGATCTGTAGTGTTCAGAAGCAGCCGGCGAAAAACCCGCGCAAACGCCGCAGTGGAACAGAGGAGTGGGGCAACAGAAACCAGTTCCCACCTTTGGGAAAAGACAAGGTACCTCAAGTGATAGATGATATCAAGCACGTGCGAATGCCAGCACAGCGGTCGGTGTGGAGAAACCTCCCCCTGCGGAGTACTTCATGGGCCAGGGCAGGATGGGGTGACACTGTAGCAGAGGGTGAGCAAACCACGGCCTGGAAGATAAATGGATATTAATTAATTACAAGTTGTGCACCAACTTACGCAGTGTGACGAACTTAATTAGCCCCTCAAAAACAGCTACAAGCAGCCTCTTGAAACTGGGCAGTGAGAGAAACTGCTCTACGTCAGCGCTTACAGGGGGGATCTTCTCTCTGACCAAAGGAATCCAGTGTTAAATTTATGGGGAAACAACAGACAGCAAAAGAGATGGTCTGAAAAATTAGCAGAATACGTAGTTGTGTTGAAAAGCCTTGTTCATATTAGAACACCTTCCCCGGGGTACCTGAACAAGAGAATGAGGATTTAAAAAAAAAATAGGGAAGCCTGCACAGGGTGCTGAGTAAACCCGAACAGAGCACACCCACCTTAAAGCTCATGTCCTCTATCAAAGTGTTACGTGGAGTATAGCAGACACGAGAGGCAGGGGTGAAAAGGCTCAGAGCTCTGTGAAAGATAAGAGGAAATGCAGAACTGACAGCAAGTGGACACTCACGGGTCACCAGAGAAAGGGGAAAAAATGCAACCCTTTGTGATTACAGTTAAGCGAAATAAATATGTAGGAAAAGAACATTTTCTGATTCCTGCAAGGAGTAAAGTTGGGGGGGAAATGGCCTTGCCAAATATTTTTCTCTGCTGGAGGCATCAGCAGGGTTCTGACAGGCACGTTAGGAAAACAGACCATACGTTGTGCATATTCAACAGCCCCGATGGGAGACATAATTTTCTCAGGCTGCCGTTTGGGTTGTGTTTGGCACTTGAACTGTTTCTTGGGCTTTGATAGCCTAGGATCTGTGTAGATGATGTTTTGTTCTGCGGGAAAAGAGGAGAAGCACATGACCAGAAGCTCTGATCAGCTTTTGAAAGGCCCAGACCAGCAGAGCTCAACCAACAAAACTCCTTTGTAATGGAAATGCCATACCTAGGCATGAAATTAGAAAAGCAATGTGTACAAGCAGATTACAATAAGATTGAAGTCATCCCCAGTATTCCTGCCCCAGCAGAAAAGGATGCAAAGTTAAGATACCTTTGAGCAGTGAACTGTCTACCCAATTTAGCTGCCCCAGCAATCAATGACAGATCTTTACGTGCAAGAGTGTTCAGGAGACCTAACGTACAGATCTTCACAGGGAAACTGAAAGGAGGTAATGAATAGCCCCAGATAATCAGAATTAAGTGCAGAACTGGACACAGATCTTTACAGACCAATGCTGACCGAGCCGAATGCTCTCCTTGCACTCTCACTCATGCTTATGACCCTAGTGAGGCATAAAGATTAATACTTATACAAAAAGCATTTGCTTTGTACTTTTTGTAAAGCATTTGTAGGCTGCCTAGTTGAATGTTTCGTCTGGTTTCAATTAGAGAGTGTATTAATCTTTACTTACAGTCTTAGCTGGGTGTCGTTTTGCTCTGGACAATTCAAGCTACTCTCCCCTGTCCCATTCCAGAGGAGACTGAGTGACACCTTTCTCTTCTTACCTCTGTGATTGCTAGGAAGTTAATTAATAGTAAGTCAGACTCTGTTTACACTCCAAATTGACCAGCTCTATTCATGTCAGCGGGGTTGCCCTCTTTGCAATGCAGTTTGAAACCCTCTGGTGCCCCGAACTCCGGAGAGGTAATGACTGTTATTCTGGGTTAGCACACAAATCACTGGGCAGGCAGGAGATGTTGAAAAGTCATGCAAATTCTCTTTGTTCCCAGGAGGCGCAGCATAAGTGGCCTCACAGGAGCTTAAGGAGGCGTTTCAAGGCTATCCTTGAACATGGAAGGCTTCCTGGGGCATCACAAATGCCAAAGAAATGTCTGTCTTTAACTATTTTGTTACGTACGGCTGGGTAGACCCCCTGCCAGGAAGGCAAGCACTTCAGTAAGCCGAATACACTAAACCGCCCAAAAGAGCCCAGCTGCACAGGCCAGGTCACTGTGTAGGTAGCGAGTCTCCGAAGATGTCTACGCTGACACAACACCCAGAGGGCCAG
Source organism: Sterna hirundo (assembly GCA_009819605.1). Classification (NCBI taxonomy): domain Eukaryota; kingdom Metazoa; phylum Chordata; class Aves; order Charadriiformes; family Laridae; genus Sterna; species Sterna hirundo. Next base: position 23,277,628 of record CM020445.1, read on the forward strand.
CATCTTCCTGTTTGACTCCACTCACTTTCTTCATTAGGCTTCTGGAATCATAGAATCCTCGAATCATCACACAGCAACGGGAAAAAGCTGGCTCCCTTTGGAGAAATATCGCCGTAGTGCAGAAGTGGATAGTGTGTATTTTCCACCAAGGCCTATCTAATAGTAGGAAGGGCGCCCCAACCCTCATTCTGTCCCCACAGAAGCTATGGGCAATGTACCGGGGATCATTCAGCCTTGTCTAGAAAAGGCTAAAAAGACATGGATTTACTTTGAGGACTGGACTGCACGTGGTGTTTTGCAGTCATGCACAGGGGACCTACCAGCACAGATGGGCAGGCCAGTGGAAGCACAGCTACCGCTCTCTTCCACCACACCAGTTCATTTTGACCCAAATATTCTAGGGAGAAATCCCAGACACAGTCTGGCCGGCAGGTCAGCATCAGGAAAGGTCTGTCTGGCAAAATATACCCCCAAGTGCCTTTGAGAAGCCACGGGAAGAAGAACCACTGAAAATGAAGAGTCTGCAGTGCACAGGCAGCTCCTGCAGCAGGGAAAGCTGAGAGCAGGTTTTTCAGGATCATGACGTTGGGCAAAGGTGCCTAAATTCTGTGCAAATTTCACTTCAGATGTCTGCTTGGATCTAGCCTTAAATCTGCCTTTATTCCCGCGGAGAAGAGCAATACTTCCATGGTGTTTCACAGTGACACCGTTAAACTCAGTAATCCCTCTTCAAGACCTAGGGGTGGAAGGTCCCGGAGAAAAAAAGCTTTTATTTTATAACTAAAAGTAAGGTAAAAGAGACATCAAATATCAGAGTCAGCCTGAAGGCGCTGAGAGGATTCAGAGAGATGCAATATGCTTGAGAAAGGTAAATCTCAGGCTGAAGGGCTGCAGCTGAGCTCGGGCCCCTCCCCTCAGCGGACAGGGCTGCGCAGCTCCACACGTTGTTCCTCGAGCGAGGTCTCTTGGCTCCAGTTTCTCGGAGGTGCCTTTCTATAATGGAAGCTAAAGATCATTAAAATCTTCCAGAGGACAACCGTGAGATCCAGCCAACATTCCTCCCTTCAATAAATAAAACAGTTGCTAGCATAGGCGGCTCTGTGAATTATTGCAGAGCACATAAAAGTCCCTGTATTTGCCTACACAATCACTGCGCTCCCCAGATCTAACTCATTACTGTGCTTAGCGAAGCGCTTTGAACTGCCTCAAGCATGAAAAGCACCATATAAGAACAAATTTTATTCTCATAGAAAGGTATTAAGGCAAGTTAGAGGCACTATTGACGCACACGATACGTTGTAATTGGCAAATGTTCACAAAGGCAAAATCCGGCTTTGTGCACGGAGCTGGAGGGTACCTGCGTGCACAACCGCGTCTGTCCGCGTGCATCCTCTCCTCTGCCTTGCAGCGCGCCCAGCTCCCACGGACAAACTGGCTGCTGGGGAGCCGCCACTTCCTAAACACAGCCCTTTTGTTCAGGACGAGCAGCAGGACTCTGCTTGACCTGATTTTAAAGGGAGACGTGAACCCCGCTGGCTCGTATCTGGCGTCACCCAGCCGCACCTCGGTCTTTCCTCACCCATCGTTCCCCCACAGTCGTTTCGGTCGCTGTCGCAACACAACAGGCCACCCTGGAGATCTCAGCTGCATCCCTGCACCTCAACTGAAGCACGTGCCACCATTCCCACAGCGCGGCTGTGACCTGCAGCACCCTCTGCCTGGAGTTCACCCAGCTCCTCCTCCCTACCTCTTCTTTTCCCGTTTCATTTACTGTTGTCCAAAAAGCTACCAGGGCACCACCGTTATTCCAGTCTGTCCTGGTCTGGACTCTCATTCCCTGTTTGCTAGTCTTGCCAAGTTTGTTTATTTCCAACATATTATCTGTGAAACGGAAAGATGCTATAGGTATAGAACTGAGATAGCTGAAGTCCTTCTTACTAGGAATAGCTGGAACTCAAATAGCTTCTAGTAACCCAGAAGTCCCAGAAAATAAATATTTGGAAGTGTCAGGTCATTCATCTAAAGGAAAGTCTTTATATCAGTGCTGTGCTTAAGGATGTTATCAGAGAAGCCAGGAATGTTCTTGGGGTTGGAGGATAGCGGGCAGGACATTTTTTGCAGGCCCACACAAAAATGTTGGATTGTCCGAAGCCAATGTCACGTCCCAGAGGGACATCAGAGTCAGCACTTTCACTGCTGTCATTACCAGCAACCAAGATAAATACATTAAATATTAATGGGAATATTGAGAAATAACAAAAACTAATAGAGAAACCACAGTGGTATGTGCTCGCAGGCACGTGTGCGAGCACGTGCGGGCAGTCTGTCCAATGGGCTCATGTGATCATCCGAGATCCTGGCTCACAAGCTACGTTCAGTCCCTGAAACTCTCCACGGTCTTGAACTCCTTCTGTACAAAGGAAGCCTCGTGGCCCATTTTAAAGCTCTAATAGCTTCATTTTGGCTAGAAAGCACACTACTTTTCAGGAGGTTTGAGCTCAGTTTCTCTTCTGGACTAACAGCTATTTGGAAAGCTGCAGAGATTGCGCATTCATTCTGGGACAGAAAACCACATCCCTCCCATGGTCCGCTCTGTGCCCATAAACCTGCCTTTGAGACTCATGGTCCATCATGCAGCCTTGGGTCTTAAAAGACAAGAGCAGGTGATGGAAAGAGTGAGCGGAAAGCCCCGAAAACCTGAAGTGCTCAAGGCTTCCTATACTATGGGGCTGAGGAAGGGGGACAGCACGTGCATTGGCACCTTCTCCAAAGGCTGCACACCCAGATCCCAAATCACTTCTTATTGCAGCACTCAGGAACTCAGTGAAGTCAGAGCCGCGGGACTTAACTCGCAATGAACCCGCACATAAATGATCCACATGGAAGGAGAGGTCACCAGGACCTGGAAGAATCCAACTATGAGATGCAACACGGGGCCCACTGCAGCAGCCATATCGAGGGTGAACGTTTCTAGAGAAAGGGTCTGGTGCGGGCAGTATCTCTGTGGTCGAGCACACACAAAACATTGCTTGAGAGCTTTCACTTCGTGTGTGCACTAAAAGGTTTTTTATATTTCTCAGTCTGGTTAAATTTTCTTGGCTGCTCTCCACTCTGCTCACAAAATGCTGCTGGAAAAGGAGGAAACTCTTATTTGCATGCACAAAGATTGGGCGTGTTCTTCCTCCACACAATGATCAACTGTTTGATGGAAGTTTAATCCAACAGGTCCTTTACTGTGTGTTTCCAGTGGCCTGGTCACCGCCGCTTTAGCTGAGCTCGTGGAGTGAGCTTGGTGTTAGAAAGAAGAAACCTGGACTGGTGATGTGCTCACATAGCTTCATTTTTAGATCTTTCCTGATGGGAGAAATTGAGATCCAACGATGTTCCACCAAACCTACTCATCCAATTACTGGAGCACTTTGAAAACACGATATGGATCAGTCTAACGCTCCAAGCTTCTCCCAGAACAGAACGTGAGTGTGCAGACACTGCACTTTTGGGCAGCATCAAGAACCAGACAGATTAGCTTTGTGGCTTTTCTTAGTTGGTTCTGACTTGCTTTTGACTACTTGCCTGCTCACCATTAACGCCCCGTGGTGCAGTTGTGTTTGACATCCCTATAACAAACCCTGATTTATATGGCCTCACACAATTCCTCCTCCTTTGTGTGGCCTTGAGAACGGCGTAACAGGCATACTAAAACGGAGCCCATTTAAATCAGTCACCACCAAAAGAGCAGACATCTTCAAAGAGCGTTATCTTTGTGAATCAAACTTCACCCTTCCTGAATAATCGTTGTTTTTTTAATGAAATGTAGCTTTTGGGATTTGGCAGAAGTGGACAAATGCTTACTCCGGTGACTAGACTTAAAAAAAAAAGGTGAAAGTATGACCCGCAAGATTCACAGAGCTACAGAATAAAAGAGATGAAAGATGCAGAGAAAAATCAAACGTGCTACATTCATCACTCAATCATTCAGTTACAAGTATGTGAGCAGCTGTCCAGTGAAAGGAATTCAAGCTCCCTATTTTACGGCACGTCTCTGAACATCTCTGATGCTTTTCCACATGGCAATGCAGCAGATGAGCCGTACTCCCTTCTATACCCACTGCCCGTAGAAAATCTGCAAACCTTTGCCATTGGTGCTCACTAATTTAGGATCCATGTTATAATATACTCTGCCTCCAAAGCATGCCCGCTACTTAACGCGCTGCTTGCTTTAGGAATGTGGTTTTTCTTTGGCACCACGTGAACACTACGATAACGTGCTGCATGTGCCAAATCGGCAGGGCTGGGTGGGGAAAGAGAAGGGAGGCTTCAGCTCAGAAATGATAGTACCTATTTTTGGCTCCCGAAGCCGAGCTGTGCTGCTCCCACTCCCTTCGGATGATCCAACATGTATCACTCCAGATGTCACCAATCCCAGGCAGTCACGACAGTTTGGGGTGCTGGGCTTCAGCATCCTGGGGGAGGGAAGATAAGCAGCAATTTTTCTGAAGTCTGTGGCAGGAACAAACTGTATCGTGGTAACAGTTATTTAGCATTTATCTTCAGATGAGGTTATTTTTCAGTCTGATCATATCATCACAACACAGGAGAGACTTACCTGGCCCTTCCCACCGTGACAACCCTCCACCAGAATGCAGCAGGACGTCCCCTGCCCTGAAACATGCTACGTGAAAACCTGTTGGGCAGCCACGGCGATTTTTTAAGATCTGGTGAAGCGTGTTGCAGCACCAAATGCCCTCTTTCTCACTGCTGCCTGGGACACACAGAATATAGTCTAAGTGGAGTAAATTCACGTCCCAAATGTGTGTTTACTGGAGGTTGCGCAGTATTTTCGCAACGCTCCAAGAGCTATGGTCTCCACTTCCCTCGGAGATCTGGCCGGCGAGCAGTTTAGCACACATCTGCTTTGCAGTAAGAGCTCTGCATGCTTTTAACCTGCAAGCACCATAAGAGAGGGTTAGCTCGGCCCTCCCTCGACAGCCCCCAGTGACAACTTATTCATGTGCCAGAATCCGCAGACAGCGCGAGCCAAAGTCTCTGCGCACCTCACCTGCTGTAGGCACGCTCAGGAGGTTGTCCCAGCCTCCCCTCTTTGTGGCTTCGCAGGGAGGCGGCCCTGCGAAGGAGACCGCCCAAATCCTCCCTGGAAACTCAACACTCAACCTGGGCACCCCTCTTCACGGCTGCAGGCGCTCCCCACAGCCACACCACCTTCTCCTTCCTGCCACCAGCAGCCCATTCCTCACCTGGCACCATCCACTCCGTCCTGCTCGTGCAACTGTTTGTGGAGCGGTGAGACAAATTCCACCGGGAAACTGTTCAGCATGCGGCCCCACAGCTATCGGCACGGACAGGGAAGACAAGGTGGGGGTGAAGAAGAGCAGCTCACCTTGGCACCGCTGCCAGGAGAAGCTGCTGAAGGACACAGCCTACCTTGGGCACCTCTGATGGGCAGCACCTAGCGCAGCCGGAGCCACGCCAACACTCTTCAGGAAAGCAGGGAACCAAAACGCAGTCTCGTAGGCCTTCAGCTCACCTACCTGCAGGAACATCTTTCCTTTCTTCAGCTGCTTTTCTTCATTACATTATCCTGCAGTACACTGTGCTATCGAGTAATTAGAAACACATACATAACAGTTTCTCAAAACGCTGGAGCATTTATCTTTAGAAATGTAACAGTGAAAGAAAATGACACCATTTAGTCACTGTAAAAAGAAAGGGTTCACTATAAAAAAAAAAAGTCACATTCTTGATCAAGGAACAAACCGGTACGAATAATCACAATCACATTTTGCAGCCATGTAACTCTTTTTATCTTTTTCTCTCCCAACCATCTGAAGAACATGAACGGACGTCTGAATCCTTTACTTGAGAACAGCTTAACCTATCACTGAGAGAAAATACGCAGCCACGTATTGCTCTGTACAGACGGAGCGAGCTCAAACCTGGGTTAACGGTCCCCGATCCTGGACGGGGGTTGGCAGAGCTCACCTCCTCCCAGGACCAGCCCCATCCTCGGTCACTGCCAGCCGTACAGCCTGCAAGGGCTGCGGCTCCATTCTTTTAAGCACGGGTTGGCTGAAGGAGCACAGCACCATTTTATTCAATCACGGTGGAGTTTTGGTATCCACAGGAAAAAATCTTGGAACCAGAGTGTATTTTCATGATCGGTGACTACAGAGTGGTATAAAATGTCTGCACTGCTTCTTTCCATTCCAGCCTGCGCCTTTGAAGTCATGGTAACAGCTTTTGGATTCGAATCCTCTGATGAGACCCCTTGATTTATTAGGTAAAACATCTGGAAAAAATGAAGACTTGTGGCAGTGTAAATCCTCCTGAAGGAGCAGAGAGAGGTTTCATCTGAACAGTACTCCCGTCAAAAAGCAAGGAAACCCGAGCCCTGGCGACTCGCTTAAGGTTGCTCCGAGGTTGAAAAGCTGCGGCTCAGAATGGGCCTGTTCATGTTTCACCCACTGGCCCAGAAATGAGCAGGCAGACTTGGCGGAGGCTGCGAGCAGAGAGAGGATTGTACATCAGCTAACAGCCTTCGGTGCTGGGACCACGCCATCGCTAACTAAATGATTTTCATACGCTCCTGCAGCTTGAGCGTCGGTAGCAATTCTGCCCTTGACATTAATAAGGTAGCTCCTGTTATAAATCACGGCGTACTGTGGGAGCAGCACGACATGTAAAATACCTGCCTCTCTCCCACAAAGAAAAAGGCAACAGCGAAATACAGACGGGCCAGAAACACGTAGTTCAGGTCACCTACGCTGCGTTGCTGTGATGAAGAGGGGTGTCAGGGTGACTTTTCTGTTCCCCAGTTACAACGGTCTGTGTGAGTGAAGGAATGTTGGCTTTGGCAGGAGAAGAAAACTGCCAGCCTTGGATGGCGCTGATTTGAAAGGAATAAAACCCGCCCAGGTAACAGACAAGGGGACAAGCGTTTTATGAAGCGGATTTTTCTTTCATTTGGAACCAGCCCTGAAGTAAGGCAAAAATAAAGAGAGGAGAAAGGGAAGAGCAGGAACAGCTCGGTGTGCTTTGGAGTCACTGCGAATGGCTTCTTCTCTGAAATGTGTGTGCGGGGGCACATGTGTGTGCGCATGTACGTGTGCATCTGTGCTCGTCGGTGTAAAATATTTGTTAGATGAGGGCAAAGCTAGAAATCACGGAGGTACTTGACTCAGAATTATTTACTCTCTCTGCCTCCTCCATACAACAACCCATGTCCCAAATTTCAGAGCTCATGCTTTTTTCCCCAGAGAGCCATCTTTTGACAGTTATTTTCCCATCTAAATCCCCCTTCCAGCAATTTGAATAATACAGTTCAAACACTAGCTTGAGTGCCAATGTTCTTTTTTGGAGGGGGCGTACGACCAGAGGAGGAGGGGGGAGTTTGGGGAGTATTTTTTTAATCAGATAAATTATTGCTGGGAAACCAGCCACTTCTCTCCATTCAATTTATACTCTATGGGGAATCCATCTAATACCCCTTCTCTTGGTGTGAAGCAGGACTGGCGAGATGCTGTATCAAACCAGGGAGGAATGCAAAAGATGGGATGGAGTAGAGGGAATGAGCAGGCGACGGGAGGAAGGGGCTACGCAAAAGCCAGCGGACAAGAAGAAAAGCCAGAGAGACGTGTATGCACCTCCTCAGACAAGGAGAAAATGGTTTTGCTCGTTTCTCTGCTGGCAAATTGGAGCAGGCTCCAGCGTGTGCGGTGTGGGCTGGGAGCGGGATGAGATGGCTCTGAGCTTCAGGGCTGACGGAAGGAGCTTTTCACCTGCAGGGAGGTGGCACAGCTCCAGGCAGGTCGGTAGCCGCGCGGGACGGAGGTTCCGATCAGCCGCTGCTTGGGTTTGCAAAATGAGCTTAGTGATTTCACACCGGTGCCCAGTGGAACTGGGAACGTGCCAGTTCACCTCACCATTGTAATTGGAACTGGTTAATGCTTTGCTGGCCGGCTGAGAGAAGCCAAGGACTGGGAAGAGAGACAGCTTCCAGCACATCGGGTTTCAGACATGCTTGCACGGCAGCACGTCTGGGAAGCTTGCCTCGCTGTCTGGGCATACCTTCTATTCTTGTTTGTTCTACTCGAACACCTAAGGCCCCGACCAAGACAAGGCTCCCTTGTGCTGAGGCGTTGTACGTACACGCAGCAAGAGACGGGCTGTGTCCTGAAGAGCTCCCAGTCTAAACAGAGAGACAATTAGAGGTGGGGAGTGGAAACAGGTGCACAGAGAAGGGAAATGATTTCCCCAAGTGAGTCAGTCTCCAAACCAAAACCAGAACCCGGTGCCCCATTCCAGGCCACAGCACTTGCTTCTCTTTCATGTGCTAACACCAATTTAGTCCGTAGGCTTCCCACTCCAGCAATTCTCAGCCACTATAAATGCATATAGAGTTTTTAAAGAATTACAGGGTAACGGCACCTGAATGGGTGTCACGGCGCACGTTTCTGGCCTTTTATTCTTCTTTATAATGAAGAATGAAAAGCTTTAGTGGGAGAGTTGGCAGTAAGCTCAGGAGACAAGGAGACTTCTGAGGAAGATTTCCCAGATTCTGGGAGTGACTATGGTACAAATAATGGTGGAAAATAAAGGGACTGACTCAGCAGGAGGCAAAGGGGAACAAGTGGAAGAGTAACTCTCCTCTGGAAAACTCCAAGGAGACTATGACACACAAAGCAGAAAAGAGAAATAAGGTAAAAAAAAAATAATCAGATGTGTATAGTCTGCATTTCGGAGAGCTTCCTTCTGACAGCCTGACTGTCAAAAAACTGCTGAGCACCCATTCTCAGGCCTTACGCAGAGTCCAGTTATTTTTGGCCCAAAACAAACACAAGAGATTCTTTTAATTCAGAGCTCATTTCCATCTGCCGTAACAGGCTACGGGCTTTTGCCAGCCCCCCCCGATTTCTGCCTGCAAATCTCAGCTGTGTGAAGGTGTTGTTCCTGATACTACAGCTTCCTTTCCCAGGCAAAATTAACGCTTAAAGCAACACTGATCTAAACACATAATTAAAAACCCCTCTAGCCCACCTACCAAATAAACTTATTTTCAGACTTCAATTAACCTCCAGGGTTATTACTTGGAATTACAGATCTCCCTAGAAATGCCAGAACTACCTGTGCCAAGATGAAGTGAGCCCACTTGTTCTGCAAGTGTCAGGTTATGGGGATTGTCTTAACCTGCAGCCCAGCCGGGGCATTCTCAGGAAAAAAATTAATAACTTTTTGGCATTTTCTCCCTTTCTAAGAAATGGAGAAAGTGTTATCTCGTCCTCCTCATAAGTTTTTCCTGTGTTTTGAGTCCCCAGACATATGTACTTTATTAAAGCACTGCCCATTTCAGATGCTCTATCTGGGACTGGATGAACTCTGCTGGCAGGTATAGTCAAGCTGCTTTGTGCATTTAGTTGTCCCTAAATGTCTTTTTTGGGGAATCTGTTCCAGACTGTAATCATTTTACATTAAGACTTGTGGACTCAGTAATCTCTCCCCTCCCAATCCCCAAGAAAAATAGAAACACCAACTCTTCAACCCTAGATCAAGCACAAACCTCTGTAAAATCCCAACCCGGAACCATCTTTCATAGGTATCTTTTCTCCGTGACTCTTGCTCTCCGTGGGATCTGCAGTAGTCTCCCTGTCCAAGGAAAGAAAACACGGGACAAGAATCAGAACCTCTTCTTGACAAGAACAAGGTGGAGGGGCTGCTCTTTACCAGCAGGTTCACATTAAATTGCTGTTTAAGCCCCTCCAACATTTCTGGACAGTCACTGGGCTGTGGGAGTTTTGGGCTGCTCCATTCTTCCACGCTGGCTATCATCTTTCATTCCTTTTACACCTGATACCATGTGGTTTATAGAAATCTCTCTGGGCTCAATAAACTATGGAAGTGAGCCTCCTTATTCTGGCTTTTTTCTTTCCCTGCCCCTCTTCACTCATTTCCTGGCTCTAAAGCTAAGCAACCAAATCCCCCTGGGTTCACTGCTGAGCAAAGGACAGTTAGAAATGGCAAGTAAAATGGTCCTGCCCAAGCACGAAAGAAAAGCAAGGAGTCCCCAGCCCCCTTGCAAGGGAAGAGGCCTGCCTGCTTGTTTCACTCTTAGGCTCGATTACACAGAGGGTAAGGAAAGGACAAGAAAAAGCAGAATTTATAGAGCCAGGGATCTGTGTACCTTCAAGAAACAGTTCCCGTACTGCTTCGTGGGGGTGGCTAGATGGACTGGGAGGTTTGTCAACACCTGGCCTGAAGGCCCTGACAGGTTATGTCAGCACCGGGTTTTTCTTCCCGTTTCCCTTGCGAGTGTCCCCTTGGTGCGCCTGCGGGAGCAGACACGGCAGGACAGACATTCCAGCTACCCACGCTTCACGCACGAGACTGATGCGCCCTGGTTCTCTTCACTGTCACTCCGCTAATGGAACACATGCAGCAACACGCAGGTCCCTGAGAAGCAGAAGCACCCAAGCCGGGTTATTAGGGAATTAGATCCTATAGATCATCTTCCCCCCATGCCCTTCCCCGCAGCGTTCCTGCTCACTTCCACATCCCGTGTGGACAGCCCAGCTTGGCTGGACAAAGGGCAGTGCACGCTAGTTCGGAGCAGCACGTGCGCTGCCTGCCAGCTGGCTGCTGCTGCTTCTCCGAAGGGATGCGTGGCTGAGGTTTCTTCCACCAGTGGGGACTCTGCTTCGGGGTTTCTTTTTCCTCTGTCCAGCTGCAAGCCTTCAGGGAACTTGTGGGAATTTTGCTGTCAATGAAGTTACTCGCAGCTCTGGTTGACTGACAGTTTCAGAAGTAATTCAAGGGGAGGGAAGAATGACAGAAAAACAGTAGGATACCTCTTTAGAAACCCAGACTAAAATGCTAGCGTAAAAGGGCTGCTGGAAATCTTGTTTTCATCACCCACAAGCTCCCTGATGCTGGAAAACGTACCCCGCTTTCCCGTATTCTCCAATTTGCTACAAGTTCTAACATGAACAGCTTCTGCTGGGAATAGCTGACTGTGCCGGAATATGGTAGCTGCTGTTCCTACGCTGTCCTCCCCTCCCCAGATTATCACATTTCAGCCCAGAAAATGAAAGTTGCTCAGTATTTACTAACCATTCTGCTCCTTTCCACTCCGCAAGGACCTCTGTGGGAGAACCAGATCTCCGCTGTTTACAAGACCATCTGCTTCTGTTGCTTTTCTTCACCTGAAGTTAGAACGCACTGTTCAGGATATTGCTCGCGGTTGTGTTGGGAACTGCAAAGAGCAGATGAGGATTTCAGGTGGTAAGCGAGCAGCGCAAAGAGAAGAATACAAATCTGTTCTCATCTAAATAGCCCTAAAAATAAAAAAAAAAAAAAAAGAACAAGATGAAAGAGGAAATTCCAAAAAGCCAGCGATGGTTTCAGCAGCACAATCATTCCAAGGAGAGTTTTTCCCACCTTTTTATCAGAATTTGAACATTTAGAAGCAGAAGGGAAAAAGCACAAGCACTCCAATGATTGTTTCCCTGAAATTACACTGATCCCTCTGGTCTCTGCATTTTAAAGTCCCTATAGGTAGAGCTACAAGACTCTACTTTGCCCAAACCTGTACTGCTGCCGTGAGCTGGTTAGTCGAGAGTTCTCTGTGTATTTTAACTAAAGGACACATGTTTCCAGGAGTAAGGGGGGACAGAAAGAGACTGGAAATGTCCGTCTGCCCCTAATGCCTTCGGTGGGGTGCCCAGAGACTAACCCCAAAGCCAGAGCTGCTGTCCTAGGGCCTGAGCCTGCAAGCATGGCTGCAGGAGGGACCAGACGGGGCTCTCCAGAGTCTTTCGCATTGAAACACTCTCTGCAGCCCATCTGCTGCTAGTCAGCGAAGCACACTGTGCGACGTGCCTGGGCAGGCTGCTGCAGACATCCACAGGCTCTGCAAGAGGCAGCTGCATGGATGGGAGGCAGAGAGGTTGAGGAGCACGCTGTGCTCGCAGGCACTGGAGTAGATGGAGCGAATACCTACGAGACGCATGTCTCCCTCGTGCCACAGCCGCTGCGCGTGGCTCAGCTGCTGGAAAGGGGCTGCGCTGCTGTGTCTGGGGGTGCCTCGGCCGACGGGCTTCAGCAGGCTGCGGCAGACACTCTTTGCTCCCAGCTGCAGGCTTCCAGCCCCCAGTGTTGGTGCCTGGCTTGGAAGAGAAAACAGAAATTCCTGGCCCTTCTGAGAGTCAGTGAAAATTAGAACAACCCAAAGAAAGGAGCTGAATTGCCTCTGACCAGAAAACACAGGTGACTAAAGTATTTTTGCTCCAGTCATTGCTGCGTTTTACACCTAATTGTTGCTAATTCAGGCCGAGACCTGGCTAAAGAAAGGGAGCAGCAGCAGTATTTGGGATGGTCTCTGCGCTGTGCCGTTAGCTTTAGGAGGATCAGCCCGTCCACAGAGACCCTTGCCATTCCGCACGGCAAAGCAGATGTGGCATTTTACTGCAAAAATATACACCAGAAGTTCACACCTTGTGTATGGACAGAGAAGGAGCAGTAAGTACTGGAAGGTGGAGAGGAGGCAAGGTCTCAGGGCGGAAGAGCCCACTACAGCTTCCTTCTAACTGTCCCTCCATACCATCGGATCACAGTTTATTTGCTGCACCAGTTCAGGGCCAGAAGTTTCACCAGTTTAGAGAGGAACATGATGTCCCAGTTGGCAGCTTCCTGGCTCTGCCCTACCAGCTCAGCACAACTTGCACAGATCACGTCCCAAGTCTTGAGGCTATTGAGAAAGGAGGCTGCAAGCTCCCGGGAAGGGAGGAGCTTGCCAAGGCAGCCGCTCTGCTCAGACGTGCAACCTGCGGAGAACATTTCCTTGCCTACGCAACACCAAAATCCCTTCGCCAAAAGATGCGTGGGCTTGGACAACTTCTTTTTGAGGACTTCACACTGAGCCCAGTGCAGAGGGAGATATGAAGACCTCAGACCTGCTTCAATGGTACCAAATCAAATGCTGGTTCAGCTTCCTATGGCTTAGACCCTGCACCTCTGAAATCTGCAAGTGCTTTGTTCCCAAGCTCCAGCAGAGCTCAGCTCTTCGATGGGCACTAAAGCAAACGGCTTGATTTACAAAGCCACTCACATGGGTGCTAACAAGGTGCTGGGATGTTCTGAAAAGCTCATCTTTAGTGGGTGAGGGGAGAAAGACTGAAATTAGACTTTGCAAAAAGTTCCTCTCGTTCACTCCCAAGGAATCTTCTCTTTCAGCCTAACTGTTCCTCAGAATAGCTATGTGTAACACCCAGGCAGTAAACAGTGCCTTCTGCAGTGCTGCAGCTCTCGGGGCCTGGATCAGGACCTCTCGAGCACACATGCTCTTCATTAATGCTAATCCAGGAGCCAAAATGATCCGAAAGCAAAACCTCCGAGAGGATTAAGTACAGAGATACTGCCTCATCAAGCTGTGATGCGGGGAGGGATCCAACCTGAACTTCCTCCAAAACACGCAGTCAGATCTGGTTGCTCTGGTTTGGACCCAACTCTGGCAAGATGGAAAGCGGTTCAGCGAGACGCTGAAAGAGAGGAGCAGAAAGAAAGGAAAACAGTCCACTCCCTCTCCCTCCCCCCCCCCCCCCAAAAAAAAAGCAGCGTTTCACTTCTGGGGCTGTAAGTGCGCACAATAAACTTCTCTCCCTCCCCTCACTCCGGGTTACATTGTTCGCTTTCCTGCAAATTGTTTCCACATTCTGTATAAATAACCCCAGTGCCAGCGAGGGGGAGGGGGAGAGCAAAGGGGGGCTCGGGGAAGGGGTGGGAGGAAAGCAAATGTCTTTGTTACTTTTGAAAAAGAAGGTGGAGGATGTCGAGAAGCTGTTTGGAGCTGGAGCCTTGGCAGATGGAGCAGAGAGTTGCCATCGAGCTTGCGTTCAGACCTGGAGGAAGAAGAGTAAACAAGGGGGAGATTATATATAATTATAGACAATCATGTTGCCGGGGATAAACAGGAATCAAAAGCACGGAGGCACTGAAGTCTGGCACATCCCCAAGCACAGAACAGAAGCCAGCCAGTGAGAGGCAATGTGGCTGGAAAGCGCTTCCCTTTGGGCTGTTTTCAGTTAGCTCAGGGGCTGGGTTTTTTTTCCCTCTCTTTTTGGCTTAAGGCATTCCCCCATAAAGAGAGGAGCCTGCCCAATGGGAAACAGAAGCCAAACTGAAGTCAGCAGAATCCTTGTCTGCGACATTAATAGATTACTCTGTGAGAAACGTCAGAAACATTTGGAAAAGATACAGCCCGCTTAGGTCAGCAAAAACAACAACAACAGGAATTTCTGAACAAAAATGGCTTCAGAAAGGCTGCAGAAGCCGTGCCTGCGTGTCGTGCGGGCAAACTCTCTTCGCAGGACGCAAAGGGTGAGCTGCCGCTAAGGGTGGCAGGCGGGTCCTGCTCGCAGCTCCCGTGGAGCCGGGGCTGGTGACAAAAAGGTGTCGTGGTCCCTCGGCGGCACTGAGCCCGTCTGGGAGAGCCATCCATTTGGCATAGCCTTCTCAATTCGCTGCAAATCAAAGGCAAAAGGATGAGCCGTCAGCCCGTACTACGGGACAGCCCTGCCCTCCCTCCCGCCTGTCTCTGCATCCGCAGAGGGAATAAGCGGGAACCCGAGCGTGATGGGACCCTCCCTCCGCCACCTGCCTGCTCGGCAACGGGTGCAAGGGCAGCGTCGGAGGCCTCGCCAGGCGTCGGGACAGCTATCCCCCCCACCACCTGCCCGCCTTCGTGGGGGAGCAGCAGGGGTGAGCAACGGGGTGCCCGGCTTCTTCTGCCTCGCTGCCAGGATGGCGCTCCCTCAGCAGAGGAGCCACAGCTTTGCTTTTGCAGATCCTGGGAGAGGGAAGGCAAAAAGCCTCTGTAGGCAGCGGAGATGGCTCTGGCCGCAGTGAAATGAGCAGGCTGTGATGCTACAAGTGCTGCAGACAAGAGCAGGGATGCTGAGTTGCCTCCCCGAGCGGTTAACGGTGCCCTGCAAAGGGGTGAGAAGGGGGAAATGATGAAGAAACAAAGCCAAGAAACACAACTGAAACAAAGGCAGATGGCCCACAAGGGTCGGGGGTTTTTAAAAAGAAGGACTCAGGGGATTTAAAGAAGAAAAAGAAAATAAGCCTCATTCGTCCTCCTTTTCCTTGCCTTGAAGGCTCTGGAGAGTTGGAGGGAAGGCGACATCATGACAAACAAAGGACGGCAACCTCAGACGGTGACAGAAGGAGGATTGTTTAGCAAGGCAGCGTAAAAAGCTCTCTCCCAGGCACTATTTTAAATCCAAATAGCTTACAGCCCGCTGAATTCTTAAGCCATTTTCCTGATCTCTCAGCTGCTCTTAATTGAGAACGCAAGCAGATATTTCAAAGCAAAAAAGCAGGGAGGAAAAATAAATATTTATAAGAAATAACCAAACCTGTGTTTAGAATCAGCATAACAGCACAGGAAGCAGGGCATGCTCACAGGCTCTTCTACCTTCTCCCTTTCAGTACAGGTGCTCCCACAGGAAAGAAAATGGATTTTTTAAGGGCAGTGACATTTGCTCTATGAGAACAGTGTCACAGTTTGGTGAATGATATTACCTGGCTATCTGGGTATAGTATTTTGTGTATTTTCTATGAATTCATGATCATGGGCATTTTTCCTCCAGGAGTTCTCATGCTGACAAATCCTTCACCAGTGGTGTGTACCGGGGTGTGTGCATGTATGCACGCACCTAGGTGTAAGATCTCTTCACTGGCCACGTAGAAACCGTTGGGGTATCACAGATGAGGTCAGTCTAAACATAAAACATGAGCTGTGTTCATCTGAAAACTGCTAGAAATAGATCAGAAAGAGCGAGCAGAGAGAATGGAATTGAAGAAAAGACAGTAACAGGTTAAAAAAAAGGCATTTGGGGTCCAGGTCTCATCTTCTATAAATTTACCCTGACTCTGTAAGATATTATTTAAGCAATCTACTCCCACGTCAAGTTACAGCAGCTACTTCCAAATATCCCAGACGTTAGCATAGAGAACCAAGAATAAAAACAAGATAACAGAACGATATCAAAAACAAGCCGACCGTGTCCTTTAAACACGTGCCCAGATGCCACACTGGACAGAAACAGTGTCAGAAGTTTAGCAATATGGTGAGAGAGAAGAAGTGAGCCAGGCTGACAGGCCTGGGCAGCTCGTATCCGCTTTACTTTTCTCTTTCATTCATACCTGACCAAGAAGGGAGAAGGATACAGAGCGCCTGTCCTGACGCTCTGTCAAAAATGAAATGAGGTTACTGGTCTCCTGCAAGCACAGATGAACATCAATCACAAAACCCTCATAAAGGCACAGAACACAGTCCCTCAGCGTTATTAGAAAGCAAGAATTAAAAGTTTATCAGGATGGAAAGAGCAGATCCTCAAGGGAGAATGGATTTCATAAGCAATCAGCAAATCCTTCTCCAGGCACCTCAGTGTGACTTGCAAGGCAGCGAGAAAATCAAAAGAGCTACTACCTAAAGAGAATATAGCGAGTGTTCCCAGCAGGCATCTTAGAAAAAGCCCTCAGTGGGATAAAGTGTCAATCCTTTCTTGCCTCTTCCTGCTTTCCTGAAGCAAAGGGGAAAAAAAGAAAGAAAAAAAAAGAAAAAAAGAGTGCGATGTTTGCATTACTGCTTATTTTTGCCTTGCAAAACATATTTGTAAGTGCTGGAGGAAAGGTCTGCATCGGCTTGTGGCATCTCTGCAGTTGGGTATGTTAGTTGGCAGCCTCGGCTTAGGACAGGCTCAAGACAGGAATATCAGACTGACACATCAGCACGGAGGTGCATCCCCAGAGCTCTCCGGGGAGCCAGGGCTGGAACAGCAGCTGCTGAAGGTCAGCAGAGGCAAAACTCAACTGCATTTCACTTCTGGTAATCCCATTTTGGATATTGGAACTTGGCCATGGGGAACGCAAACATGACCGAAGCATTTCTTCAATCCAAGTCTGCCTGGCTGCTGAAGCGATGCAAGTCCCGCTTCTGGCAAATCCAACAACTGAAGGGACACAGATTTTTCCCCCAGCTCCTTGCTGGTGGCGCTGGAAATCCTTGTATTCCCAGCCCTAGAGACCACTATCATTTCCTAAAATGTCCAACCGCATAAGCAACTGCATAGAGGCTTTTTAGCTCTGAGCGAGAGGGGGAACTTCTCACAGGTCGCGGTTAAGACCACGGGCTGGAGGGAAACGCGAGGGAAGAGCTGCACCCATCATCCAGGGACCTCTCTCGAAGTCGCCGTCTCCCCGCTTAGATACTCAGGAGGCAGATCCATGAAAACGCCACCAAGAAAATGTCCCTTTGCTGTTCCTCACACCTCTGATGTTGCCGTCATCCCTTACACATCCACTTTTGAAATAGATATTTCCATTGCTTATGAAATAGCCCACGGCATTGACGGAGACGGATGAGCGCAGCCCTCCAGGCCAGAACTGCTGGGCACAGGCACCTTCCAATATGCTGCCTGTAATGAATGCAGCAGGGGGAACGCAACATTTTGTTTAATGAAAAAAAACAACCCTGTTTCGAGCTTCTGAAGGGCTATTATAAGCTGTGGCATGATGAAACTCAAGAACATAAGCCTCTTTATATTTAATAATACATGTTATAGATTTTTCCTGCAGAGAAAGTTCAATGAACACCATTTTTTGTTTAAATCTGTTGTTGCAAATATTGATTATTCATTGAAAATCTAAACCCCAAAGATTTGACCAAATGATTTTACAAAAGTTCAGATTCCTGCAGTGAAGCAAATATTTCCAAAAAGTGACAACCATTTTGCTGTACAGTGGTGGTTAGCAGAAAAGCAACTCTGAGGGTAAGTTTTTAATTAGCCCATATAAATGTGTACGCAAATGTCCATAACTGCATTTCAGATGAAATGACTTACCCCCTAAAACAAAAATGCATCCACAGTAGATGCTACAGAAAAGCAGCAAGCAAAATTATTCTGATCTTAGCATATAATAAAAGCAGATTAATAAGGTCAATTTACCTGCCACACCAGGCAAACTGTCCAGAAAAAAGCCTCCCACACCACCACCCCAAGAGCTATGACACACGAGCCGCGTTCGCTGAAGAGGTACCATTCCCCGAGTTTGTTATTAAATCGCTTTCTTGAAGAGAAGATACGCCAGTTAATCTGACTTGAAGTGTGTATAACTGATGCAACATGAAAGTATCATCATTTGAAACATATATTTGTACGTCACATTCTTTAAAGTATCAGATCACCTCCTGAGTACTGGCTCTAGTGCATGTTTGACTGGCTTTTATTCTCCAGACTGGAGGGGGGCTGGGAGGAGAGGCGGAGCAGCCATCAGAAGAAGGGGATTGAGATGCACCTGAGACAGAAGGAAGGCAAAGAGAAAGAAGGAAGATCAATTAACGATCTGATCCTGGTGAGAAAACAAGTACAAATGTGGTCCCTGAAGTTAACACCGTTGGTTGCAGCGAGGAGCCCGATCGATAGATGTTAGCGTTGGCGTAGGGAGGAATGCAGCTCTGTGTGGCAGGAGCCCAGCGCCGGGTTACGGCGGACAGGGCGAAAAGTCCCCAGATTACAATAAAGCAGCTTGAAGGTGACAGATTTCATTGTTGAAGGTGATAAAATTCCACGTGGCGCGCTGCAAAACAAGGGCTGGAGCTCAGCCCGCAGAAAGGGAGGCAGCGCCCCAGACAATGCGGTGGGCGGTTTCTCCTCCTCTCCTTTCCCTGGAAATCAGCGGAGAAACGCTCGAGTGCCCGAGGTGGGTGACAGGTTTCCTTTTGCCTGACACAGGGCAGGCGGAGCTGCCACTTGTGAGCCGAACCTCAGGATTTCCAGCTGTGTGGTGGAAGTGCGACGGTGCTGCCACCGAGCAGCATCTCCCGTGGGTGGGCACCGCAGCGCACGACACCCAGCGGGAAAAAGTAAGGCCTGTCGCCTGTAGAGACACTCCTGCGGCAGGCAGGATCCTGCAGGATGTGTGGCAGCCTCAGCAAATAGGGTCACAGCGCCTTGTCCTGTTCCTGCTTCCTTTAACTGGTCTCCCCCAGTTGGCTAACACTATCTGATGAGGACACACCAGCATGGGCCCAGCAGGAACAAGGTGTCCCAAAAGCTTCAGGCTTTGTTTTCCAAAACACCCCCCCACGCTGGTAGACGTGCAGCAAACGTCTGACCTTCACTGCCTTTAACTCACACCCACTTTGCTCAAACGCTTTGTGGATGGGTTCAGTAAGGTCAGGTATCACCTTTTTTGGTCTAACCGATGTTCAGTTTGGTCGGGAGACTGCCACGAGTCAGGCTGCTTGAAATGCAGGAAAGACTCGACAGCAGAGATGTGAAAGCAACAGGAAAATCAAAGCCTGAGACTAAACTAGCAATTAGACCAGCCTCGGAATATATTTAAGTCAAATCAATCCATACAAGAATTTCAGTCACGGTGCGCTCGTGCCCACACTTCTCCCTCCCTCCCTCCCTCCCTCCCTTCCTCTCCCGCAACCCAGGGCTGAGATCCAGCATTACTGTCTGCTTCATCAGAATATGCAAGAAGTGTAGCGACAACACATCTCCTAAGACGCTTTATCAGTTTTGCAAAGTCCCAGTTCATCCTCCTAGTGTGGATCTATTTACATATTGATGTATTTATTCGACTCTCTCCACCAGGCATGCCCCATGAGATCAAACCATGTTATTTACAAAGACATTGGGGTTGCAGCTCCTAACAATTAAGTCAGCCAAGATATAACTTTGCATGTGCTTTGAGATTGATGTGTTAACAGACAAATCGGCCTTGTCAGTGATTCAGGAGCAGCTGGGGGGGAGGACTGGTTAAACCCCATCTATATAAACCAGTCAATAGCTGCTGTAACTGGGAAAAATGAATTGGGGTGGTGGGAGGCACAAATATGCAGAAGGGAAAGATAATGAGCCAGCGGAAGGGGTGATGGATAAAACCTGGAGAAAAAACTTTGCCAACAGGGCTCACCTTAAAAGGTTGGTGCTTCAGAGTATTTGTGCTTCATGGGAACTTGCAGGCTCTTGGGAGATGCCCCTGCTCCATCTTGCCCATCAGAGTCGCCTGTTACAAAAGAGCAAAGCTGTATCCCACGGAGGGCTATGCTTGGAGGAAAAGAAGGGTGGGGGGAGAAGAGAGAAATAGAGAAATACCTTGTGAGATGAAAGTCAGCAAAAGGTCATTTAAGAGAGGCAAACTGCCACCCTGTCACTGACGTGATGCTCCAGGAAAGGTACTAAAGCCCTTTCCACAGAGAGCTTTTCCCTGGGCAGGTCCCAGTGGAACATCTCTCATCTTTCTTCCCTCCATTAGCATCTGATCAGGCCGCATCCATCAGCACCGTGTTCTCCGTACCCGCTCCCTTCTCATTCACACTCGGTGGTATCTCTGAGGAGGAAACATCGAGGTGACTTTCGTACACTGATGTCATTCGCAGTGTGCCAGGCTGTGGACGGGGGACCCACTATTACGGGGGAACAACATACTGGGTTCTGCTTAAAGCCCCACAATTCCTGCCCTGGCCCTTGTAGCCGTCACACCTAAACACTGCCGCTCGCCCACCCATCGTTAGCGCTGGATCACAGTTAAAACAGCTTTAATCCAAGTGTGTGGCTGCCGCAGGGATCAGCAATAGACACCTACAGGTGTACACACCTCTAGCACATGTTCCTCTTGGTTCCTCTGCCTCCCACCAGATGAAGGACGTCCATCAGAGCATTTTAGGCTGCCTTACACGCAAGAGCTGAAGTCACCTGCGTATTTAGACCAGTATAAATCTGGCACGCTATTGCCTCTTCCTGACAGCAGTCTCATCCGGTGCCAGCATTCTTCTTAGCATCTCTGACATTTCAAAATTATATTTAGAGACCTGGATGGGAATTTAATTTTGACGTTTTCTACAGAACACTGTTATATAAATATTCTGCACCACCTGCCTATGGGTCTACTGGTGCATAGCCAGCCTGTGCCATTGCCTTTAATTAAACGGGCAGAGGCAGCCCAAGGAAGGAGCACTAAATAGTAGTCTAACCATCTTAAAAGTCGGCACTTGTCTCCCTATTAATTCTCACCCTGATCTTTTGCATAGCGCTATCGCCAGGCTAATTAATCACAGGTGCAAGCTCAAGCATTAATTGCAACAATGAATCTTTTTTTTTTTTTTTGGTCTGTGCCTGACCATTTCTAGCCTATAAGAACGCAGCTACTCCCGTTACTTTTATAATTATTATAAATATGGAGCCAGCAACATGCACTACATTTTGTAGGCATTAAAAAAGACATGGTATTTGGCCCGAAGCATTAACAATCTGGTGCATATTCACAGGAGTGATTAATGCATCTCACTGACAGTCGGAAAATGTGTTTCCTGAATCATTTTAATTCAGGAAACTTTATGAAGGTGCTAGGAAAAGCACAGGTCTTAGGAATCCAATGCCTGCAGCTCTCCTGGTCACCGTACTTTAGCAGGTCTTGGCCACTCATGGCATGTCGGGACTTCCAAGGCGCACGGCAGTCTCCAGTTCTCACTGCCCAGCCTGTCTCTTCCCCGCTGGAAAATCATACGAGACAGGATGATTCTGGAGTGCAGATGGCTGGGGGGGAAAAAGCTCCGTAACCTCTGTGCCTCCAGGCTCAGACTCAGCTTGAGGGAGACGGACGGAAAGCCTTGACGTCTGGATGAAAAGAAGAGATGCTGAGCACCTTCGAGGGCCTGGCACATGCTGGGGACTCCCGGTGCAGCTGGAGCTGTGAGGCGGACGCTTGGGTCTGACGCCGGTGAAGGGGCCGTGGGCTCCAGGGGCTCACAGGACAGACGGTCGCCCTTCAGGACGTGGGTCCTGCCTCGCCAGGGCAGGCAGAGGTGCAGGCAGGAGGCAGCACGGGGGGGCCGCCGCCGCTGGAGCCTTTGCTGAAGGGAACTGGGAGCCATCCACACCAGTGCTGGGTGAGCCAGTACCTCCTCCTGGCACGGGCACAGGGATGGCAACACGTCTCAATGTACCGCACAAGGGGTAAGAAAAAAACTGCCGACGCTGCTGCTGTGAGAGATTAGATTATAAATGTATTAAATGACTAACGTACATTATGCGTCCTTCCCAGGCCAAACCACCTGCATACACAATGCGTGGCTACGATGTGGGGTTGACAGGTTCAGGCAAATGGTTCAGGACTAATTTTCAGCGTCAGACTGGCAGAACGCACTCCAGGCAAAGGCTTTTGATGCTGGGGAAGACAAAGCCAAAGCTACGAAAACAGAGCATTTTAGGGAGAAAACAAAAGATAAAATTTGAACAGCTACAAAAACCCAATTTATCACCCAAACTACAGTAAATATTTCCTTTCTTTGCTAGCACAGGGGCTGGGGAGAAGAAGAAGTGGCTGAAGGAGAGCTCAAGGTGAGCGCCCGTTATTTACTGCTGATGATGAATAAGCAAACCCCCACATCGTGTTTTCCTACAGGACAGCAAAAGCTCCGGACTGCTTAACAGTCTGGTTAGTTGTTATTTTTTCCCCTCCTGGGGTGCGTTTTACATGCTGTTCCAGTGAAACGCAGTACCACTATTAATTGTTCGCAAACACATAAAACACATGGTATTC
The DNA here is from genome assembly GCA_009819605.1 of Sterna hirundo. NCBI lineage: Eukaryota > Metazoa > Chordata > Aves > Charadriiformes > Laridae > Sterna > Sterna hirundo. The sequence continues at coordinate 23,300,254 of CM020445.1, forward strand.
TCCTTCGCCACCACTGCCGTCCCAGCAGATCAAATGGGGGAGAGCTGGAAAAGTCACCTACCGAGACAGAGGTTGGGAGAATAATGCAAAAGAGATCCAAAAGGATTTGTGTGGTTTTATTTATTATTTTTTTAAAATATAATATATTTCTTCCGCCTGTTTAAAAGCATAGGCTTGTTTGAACTTCCCAGGGAAGTCAGGAGCATTGAAGAGAAATTGGCAGGCTCCGATCTGGCTGCTTTTCCTTATTATGAGAAAATACACTCTCCTCTCCTTGTCTAAGGGTATGAATTCTTCATCTCATATTGTGTTTGCACAGAAGCGTGAAATGTATCCTGAACATTGGTCTTCGTCCACACTTCACAATGCGGGAACAACGAGGGCAGTGAGACATGCAATGAGAACGGGGCCGCCACAAAAGTAGGGGAGCGGGTGGTCGCTTCTGTTCCAAGGCCTGGACGCTGGCGCGGCATTCACCATATCCATGGTATTTAAAAGGAAAACCCAAGGCACGTATTTCCTCCGAGATGCTCGGGGGCCCTGGTTTGTGCGCTGTCGTCCCTGTGGGAAGCTCCCGCCTCCCTTTCCGTAAATGTTCCCCCTGCTGCCGCTGAATCACCAAATAATCTGGAGACCCGTGGGAAGGGAATTAAATGGTGGTTATCACGCTGCCGTGTTCTGCTCACTTTATTTGTTTTAAATGACCATGAAAGCAAAGGGAGGAAAAAGAAAACACACAAGTGGAAACTTAATTGAGCTGCTGAAATGTCTTTAAAGGAGCATTATGGGCTGGATTATGATGCCTCAGCTCCCACTGGTGGCATTTGCTCACATGAGTGGGCATCTGATTAGGCAGTTCGGCGAGGCCCCTTTCTCTATCTCGCTGTGGACTTGGAGTTGAGGACAACCAAAGATAGCCAGCTCTGGGGACTTGACAGGGTGTTTGAGAAGGTTGCGTGCTTCGAAAATGGTGAGGAAGGGACCAGGCTGCAGGTAGCTTATATCATTGAGGGCTACAAGGGTTTGTGTCTTTGTTTCACAGCAGGGTTTGCTACTCCAAGACCAAGACGACAGTTGGCCCAGCTGAGCTCCAGCAGCAGAAGGGAAAAGCTGTGCCTCCATCTGCCCTTGCTGCCTTCTCCCCCAGAAGCTCCACTTCTGGGCCGGAGGAAGGGGGAACCCGCTCTGCTCTCTTCATGGGCACCGAAGTGTAAAGGCCCCTCAGGCACTAGGTGACAAAAACAGCTGAAGCCACAGAGCGGATTTGGTTAGATGCTGTCTCAGGGCAGAGGTGCGGGAAGAGCCCATAGACAGGCTGCAGAGCACAAGGAGGACGTGTGGGCAGAAGAGCACATAACAGAGCTGGGCAGCAGCCGGACTGGGAGAGGAGAACAACCAGAGGGACAAGAGTGCCACAGGAACAGGAGGGAACTTCCCATTGAGGTGGTCAGTGAAAAAAGACCAAAATGTGGGGAGAAGATTCTAGCAAAGAGGAAGGAACTACTCTGACCACCTGGCTGGAGCTTGGATCTAGGAGATAGGGAGCAAAGAAATCCCAAGATGTGGAAAGGCAGGTACCACAATTCAGCACAAACCAAGCCACCCACACCTGAGGGAGAAGCAGGGCGGGACCGTGTGGGAAAAGGGGGCTCAAGAGATCCACTGTGGGAGCCCAGGGATCTGACAGGGAACCTGCTGGACCTGCTGGAGCAGCTGCACATGGGCTAATCTCCTAATAGAACAGAACTTGCCTCTGGCTTGTTACACCTGAATTTTATTATGAGTCCAATATGCACCGAAGTAAATAGAAATGTGTTCCTCTCTAGTCAATCTTCTGCTAGGTCTTAAAATCCTCTAACCTGCAGCAAACTCAATCAAAAACCGTTCAGGAAGGGTCCCTGCATTTTTATGCATCGGTTCTGAGTCCTGTGCAAATCCAAACAAAGGCATATGGGAGGAGGGAGAGCTGAGCTCCTCTGCCCTGCCATGTGCATCCCTCTTATACTGGCCAGGCACTGCACCTCATCCACAGCTCCTTTATGATCCATTTGTCAAATCTCCTTCCCATGCAGAGGCCTACCCCAGCCCTGGGAAAGGATGCAGTCCCCACTATCAGCTCTGCGGGACCCAGGAGCAGTTTTCAGGATGCCATCTCCTGCTCAGCTGCTCTGCCCCTGTCCTCCATGCCCTAGATGTTATCTCAGGTACCTTCTAACCACAGCTGAAGACTTCCAGTACCTCTTCCAGGGGATGCCCAAGGCATCCTTGGTCTTTGCTACAGCTTCATCTACCTGCCATGAAGCCTCTGACCTGTTTTGTTCCCCATTAGTTAGTGCTTCTACAGGACGACAGCTAATTGGCATGGGAAAGTGAGCTGGTGGAAACTCAACCAGGGATAAACTACAGCAGTGGTACCATTTAACTCTCCACGTGGACACAAATGGCAGGCTGAGCATGGACAAAAATATAACAGGTTAAATGTTCCTGGGCAAGGCGGCCAGCCCAACTAGGAACAACTGGCTAGAAATGAGCCCTGAGATTCATTGTCCTTTACTTTACAGGAAGAAACAAAACCAGCAAATGGTCTCCAGCCTCTGCTGCTGTTCTCAGGACCCCTTGAGATGGGCAGACTTCCCCAGCACTGGCACCTCCTGTAAGCCTGCCAGGGACCTCAAGCACCGTGAGAGCTTCACATCCACACACCCCAGGGGAGCTCCCATGACCCTGGTGCTCTGAAATGCAGGCAGGTAGCAAGGGGGAGGAGGGGTACACATCCTACTTCAGCTGGGATGATAATTAAAAGAGCAGAGGCAGGGATGGGAGAGGGGATGGAGACCTTCCTCAGCACCTCCTGCTCCACTGGGTCGCACTAGGTCAGCACTTCCTGGGAACTGCTGTATTGCCAGATGTTGATTGGGCATCTGACAGGAGATGAATAAAGCCCATAAAGTTCTTATTTCTGGCTATAAAAAATAATAATGAAAAGCAGACAGAGATGGGGGATAGGCTGCCCAAAGCTTTCCCAGGCGGCACTGAGCTGAATGTAGAAGGAGCTACCTTCAGTTGCTTTCCCTTCTTATTTTCTCCTGCCTGTATGCCACGAGCAATAGGCCTGAAATTAAGCAGTTGAATGATATTTGTGTACAGTCAGAAGTATTCCTCAATTCTTGTCAAAGGGACGCTCTTCTATTTATTTTGCACGACCTTTTCCAGCTGTTCGTGCCAGACCTCCCCAGCCGTAACCCTCCTTCAGGGTCTGTTGCGCTCAGGCAAACCCATCGCGAGTTCAGGACTCAAGACCCAGGGGTCTGCAAACCAGAGCTGCTCAAATGTTACCACGAAGGCCAAGTCACCTTCTTTTAATAACAACTATTCTGACTCCAGCTCTTCAAGGGACAACTCCCATTACCATGTCAAAGGCTGCCCTGCTTCCTCGTACCTCTCTCCCCAGAGGTCCAAACATGCCCGTGCTTTCAGGTCCTGTGTAGCTAAAGAACAAGTTCTGAATATCAACAATTTCTTTCGTGCTCTGCTGTATCAGCCTGGGGATATTTGGCTGGGGCGCTCTGAGCAGTTCGGAGATTTTAAGATGCATTTCTGTAAAGAGATCTGCTACACTGCTGCTGTCAGAAGAGCTGCTTTTGTCTCTACCTGCAAGAGCGACACCTCTCCTCTTAGGAAGCTCTGCAAAAGGCATAGATCCTACCACGCCAACACCTCCCAAAGTCAGGGGATAGCTGCTCTGAGTCTAGATTTAGAGGGTAAGGGGACATTTATAAACAATTTCCTGGATTTACAAGCCTCATAACGTGGGATCTAAATGAGCTCCTGGGCTGCATCCATGAGAGGTCCTGAACAATCCACAAAATTTGAGGGAGGGCAAAGGCATCTCTCTGCCACATCAGTACCTTCCCCGTTCAGAGCTGTTACAGAGGCTGAAACTCCCTTAGTTTCAGCGCCAGAACAGGTCACAGCAGTGCTGTGCTGGGAACGCAGGCACATACCTGTGGACACCTCGACTGGCTACGGATAAGCTTGCAGATCCAGCTCACTCCGTGGCAATCAGAGCAGCCCTGTTTCCTGCTGAGATCCAGGTTGGTAACTGAAAAGAAACATTCAACTGTGTATTAACACCGTTTTACGAGGTGGGCACCACCACAAGGAGAATGTCCAGCATGGCTGTCACTTCCTCTCCACGTGATGGCATGACGCAAAGTTGCATTATTGTGGTGAGCTTCCACCCAGAAGCTAACTCCTAGACATCTCATAACGTTCTTCTGAAACAGTAACGCCTTCAGCCCAGAAACTGCTGTAATCTGCATGGGCAAACCTTCTGCTAGACCTCTGAAGGCCGAAGAGTTAATTGCTGATCTACAGACCAGCAAGTTGCCTAGATACCACAGGGTACGATCTGGTTACACTTGTGCAAACAATCTGGCACCAGGCAGTGACGCACACACCTATGCATTTAACATTTCTGTTTTCCCAAGCCTTAACCTCAGTTGCCGGTATAATGGACTGGGAATATACATTTAAGGTGGAAAGCATTTCTGGAAACTGGCTGTTCTTCAAAGGCATACTTACTGCATGTTCCAATAGCCACAATTCAATAAATGCACAGCAATATTACACTGGGTAAAAATATCTGGGATAAAAGAAGAGTGAAACTCCCGTTACCATTTTATTCAATATTTTTATCAATGATCTAAATGGCGCTATAAAAATCCTTGTTGTGGCAAAGTTTGCAGATGCCAACAAGACTGGCGGCAGGGAAACAACAAGCAGGACTGGACTATCAATACGCAGCGATCTGAAATAACTGAGAGTTGGCCACACTCCAGCGAAACATGATTTAAAAAGCCAAATGCAAGGTAAGACATCTGAAACCAGAAAGGCAGGTTACACTTACAGGACGCTGCCTCAGAAAGGAGTTGCTTTGAAAAGGACTTAGAAGATATTGCAGAGACCTGCCGTAGCCCTAAAGCTGCCATAAAGGGACTCCTCCAATCCCTCGGTGTTCCAAAAGCGCAATGGCAGACCCCAGCAGGAAGCATTCCAAAAATCCGCTGGAAAGCCATGACCAAGCTATGTTCCTGTACAGAAGCGATTCAGGCAAAACCAAAAAATGACCCTGAAGCCGGGAAACAGAAGCTGTCCCGTCTGCTTCTGATGAGCCCAGGCCTGTCAGCTTACCAACGACGTGACTGAGACGGGACCTGAGGCACCAATATGGGAGAAGACAATCGTGAGAGAGGGCTTTTGGGTACCACGATGCCTCTTCCAAGGCAACTGCAAAAGCCGGCAATTAGAAATTTAACCTTGAAATAAAACATAACAGAAATAGCAGTGAAGGCCGCTCAGTACCAGAAAAGCTTGCCAGAGAACTAGGTGAAATTACGAGATTGGCTGATTTTGAGAAGGTGCTCTTTAACTCACCTTCTGGGAGAAATTATGTAGGTAGTTAGACTAAACATGGCTGTTGGAATCCCTAGATTACTAGACCGGAGTCTCGTTCTTGCACAAACTGCTCAGAGCAGGCATTTCTTTGTACGTGAAGGAATGGAGAAAGCATTGTGGAAAGGCTCAGGCAGCCTGAAAGACTCTTCCTAGCCGCCTCGAACTCTACACTATGCTCAGGGGGATACTTCCACTGCTTAAGCTTTACATACTGTAAGTTATACGACTGTCTCTTCCCAAATTAAGCAAACACAGATTCCCTCCTGCTGAGCTGAAAATCTCAGTATCAGTTTCTCCAGTCCTCACCAAATCCTCACCAGTCTGGCTCTGGAGAAAATGCATAAAGAACCCCTGTCTGCTGCTAGTTACAGCTGGGGAGCTGTACAGATATCAGCGAGCTTTCAGGGTGCAACAGAGCAGAAACCAGCTCAGCATGCTCATCTTCTCAAGCTAAGTCTGCCCTTCTGTTTCGATAGATTAGCTCTTCGCCTGCATTTCCCCCTGCACAGTGATGCCAGCCTGGCCACAGCAACAGCGAGCAGCAAACAGCGGGAGGCCCCGCTTCATCCAACACCAACTCCCAGATCTCTAACAGTGGCGGCTTTTGTTCTCCTGGTTCCTCTCTGATCTCTCCAGCCCCGTCTTACAGCGCTCTACATTCCTCCTTCAGGGCCCCCTCCTGAAGTAACTCCATAAGATAGTATATTACTTTTCTATTTCAAATCCAGACCTGGCATCTGAGCAAAAATAAAAAGTGATCAATCACCACACTGATGCAGAAGGGTGTTTTTTCCATCCCTCCCTTGGTTCTGCAAGCTGAACTGTCAGAAGTGAAAATTCACCTTCTGTTTGAATATGCAGGGAACACACAGACTTGGGCGGTGTGATACAAGGAGCGTATTTTCTTGATAAAAAAATGAATGCATTGCAGAGGACAAACTGATAAAGGTAACCTTACCTGTACATCTTCCTGCCAAACGGAGGCTGGAAACTCACGTCCCAGCGAGTTGGTGACCTACACTTCTCACCACTCTCATGTGATGCTGTGCCCCACACAGCTCACTGTCTCTTGGCTCCTAAATCCAAAGTCATCAGCAGGAACCAGACAACTTTTCCACCTGTAGACTGGATCCCGGGTGGAGTACCAGATGCAAGTTTTCTCAGTGGATTCAAAGTCTGTCCAGACAGTGCCATCCCTTCCCTTGGGGACAACAGCAATGCTAATCATGAAACAAGCAACTTCCTGATTGCAAAGTATTGCTTCCTTGGAACAAAAGCATTTCAGAGTGAACATGTTATAAACACACTAAAACAGGCCGTGCATGCTCAGATTAACTCTCATTAGCTATTTCCGGCAGTGAGAGGCTGGTTTGCCCAGCTTCCTGCAGACTCTTCTGCAGCTGGATCGGTGTTTGTTTTACTTTGGAGCAGGAGGCGACTCTCCTGACCTTCCCCACTTACTGCATTTAGGTCCACGCTGCAGAACTGGATTGCTTTCAGACAAAACTAAATGACACGCTGAGCTCCCGAGACCCACACAACGTGTCCCAGCTACTATTGAATGTTCCAAGCCATGGGGCCAGATCAGACCTATCCCAAGCAAATCCATTGGACCAAGCGTTTCACTCCCCAGATCTGCTCCTACCACACCTTGCTGCTTCCTAATGCAGGTGTAACCACTAGGAAACCTCTCTCTGCATCAGCTTATCTCCCTGCAAGAGCTCATGATACTTCCCAGCCAGCCCTTTGCAAGAATTAGCTGAAATTTTCCCCCGTTCCACTCTGTTCTAGTTTAGCTAGACAAGATTTCCTCTAGGAGGAGACAGAAGGTGGCATGCTTGGAGCTAGTGGCTTACCCTGCTGTCTTGTGAGTGTAGCTTTCAGAGGTCTTTTCCCTGGCAGCCCGGCTGGCCTAGAAAACCCTGGGGCTTCTCTAACTCCCTGGCAGGCTCTGAATAAAAAAAAAAAAAGCTGATGTTCAGGTAGGGAACAATGTGTTCTCATGCCAGAGGCACTGAAGGCAATAGAAGGTCAGGTGAATTCCCATAAAGAAATTACCAGGATCATTAAGGATTAATAATTATTTTTGCATCTGATAAGTTATTGTAGCGTTAATTTCCTGCAACAGGTTTTTCTTAGCTGTTGCGCGCATGACCAGATTCTTTGCGAGCTCGCTTCTGGTACGTTACCTGACATGCTCAGATGACAGCTTGTGTAAGACATGCTCGTTCACTACTTATTTTCCAATTAGCATGTAGCTGCGGTGTGATGAGTAATCTTGTACGGAGAGAGGGAATCTTAATTTGCCTGCCCTTAAAACAGGTTACTGTGATTTCTAATGAGTGTCAAACAATTGTAAATCCTAACCAACCAAAATAAAGGGGAACTGGTTAGTGTCAAGTCTAATTTCACTAAACAATGGTATCATTAAATTCTCCTGCTACGGTTGATTTTGAACTGGCAGTAAGAATGAGTTATACCTATTACATGCAGAATTTCAGATGTCTTTCTTCAGTTCTATCTTTGATTTATTTAACAGACTTATTTTGTGGTTTACATTTTAATATTTTTGCCCTTCTGTTAATGATAACAGCTGTTTGAAAATTTGCAGTTCAGCTTCTCAGTGGTGAAGAAATTGGGAGCGTGGCACCTGGGTGTGCTGTAAGGGTAACTGGCTACCTTTAAGCATCTACACTAACTCTGAAATACAGGTGTTCGCCACCCCAAAAGATTGCTCCCATGGCAGAAATCTCAATCCACAAGCATCACTCTTCTCCCAGAAATGAATGCTGCCTCAGAAGCTGATTTAAGTCAGAGCCCAAAATAGAGGAAAAACCACTCTCCTGTTATTTCCACTCTTCCCCTACTCAGAATCTCATGCGACAAATCAGCCGCTAGTTATAGTACATCTTCCAAAGACTGAACATTTTTTATCCTAGAGTGGCAGAAAGAGGAACGTACGTAACACTGTCACTGCAGTAGCACAGTCATCACATTGCTCTTAAAAATTGGTAGAAAAGCTGCCGGGAAGCACCGAGTGTTGCCTGCTGGGCAGCTCAGCTGTCTCGCACTCCATGGGAGCAGAAGCCGAGGAAGCGCCTTTTCTTGCCTGGACTGGCAAGATGTTGCCCAGACATTGCGTAATGAAGAGCGCCTAAAACCAGAAAGCCAGATGAACATGAAGTTCGGTAGCTCAGATGATAGCTATGATAAGAGCAATATTTACACAGCTAAACGCGGCTGGGATACGGCTCCACTTCAACATTGCTGTGTGCTATGACAGAATAGGGCTAGAAGTGGAGTATCTGCTCCCGGTTAATTCTTCAGTGTGTGGACACACAAGAACAAGAACGTTTTGGTCCTATCCAGCTCCCCCTCCTCCTGCTGCAGGTAGTCAGGAACAGGGAAGTCCTTACTCAGAGACATAAATACAAGCTCTCCCAGATATAATTGCTACATCAGCTACAAACAGAATATATATTATTTATGCTCTAATAAAACATGGCCAAACAGAATACATAATATTTTACATACTATAATAAAACATGACCACCCCCAGTACTTTCTATCAAACACTGTTGTGCAAATGTTTACAGTGAGAGTGTATCAAGGACTCAAAAAATTAAAAAATGAAGGAAAAATCTCTCTCTGTCCTTCTGCTGGTGATTCCTCTCGCTCCCATACCTCCACCACACCTCATGATATAAACCTCCCCAGCTCCACTGAAAAGACTCCAATTCGTACCTCCAGTTCTCTGTTAAAGGTACTGTAACTGCCATGGAGCACCTTCGTCCAGTCAAGACCATACTGCAGTTCTGATAATTTAGCAAGATTATACTGCCAAAAAGGAATTTCTTTGCAAAGAGAGACCAGTAAGTCTTGCCTGATCCCTTTAGCTCTGTATCATCTGCAAATTTAATGATACTACCTGCTGTGGTGTTGCGTAAATCTTTAATAAAAATATTAAAGAGCCCCAGCAAAGGATCTGCTGCTCAGTCACCTCCTCATTGCCGCTCACCCTTAGCTCCAAGCCATGACTCTCTCTTCTTGACAGCATTTTACCCTTTTCAATAATAGATTATTTCAACCTACATTTAGGGAGTTTGTACCCTAATCCATCACACAAAATTTTCTTAAAACCTTCTGGACAACCAGATAGATTTATGCTATCTAGACTGATAGTTATTTCATTAGCATAAGTGATCAAATTAGTCTGACGTGATTTATCTGCAATATATCCATGCTGACTCACTCCTATTACAGTAAATTTATTCTTTGTTTAAAAAAAAGAAAGCTGCAAACTAACTGTAAATGAAGAATTCATAACAGCAATGTTCATCTTGTATCTTTGCCCCCTGTTGTTATTTCTGTTGTGATGGAGCGTACACATTTTTGCATCATTTTGGGAATGGGCCAGAGTAAGGGAAAGCCAGAGAGTACAGGTACAAGTGGCAGTACAAAAGAATTATCGAGAGAGAGAGGGATGCTACAGTCAAGGACACTTGACTTGTTTCACAGAGTGACACCACACAAGGAATTAAGCCTGGCATGAGACACTCAAAATAGGATTTCATCTGATCTGATTTTCTATGGATCCTGACAAAGCACATTGGGTAAGAGAAAGTGCAGAGCAGGAACAACAGTAAGCTCTACCTTGGTAGCTCCCAACCACAGACAGCATCACCACCTTCTCCATCTAATAAAGCTACTAAAAAACCACAAAACAAAACTAAAAAAGCAATTACATGGCCAAACTATCCTCGCTACAGGAAGAATTTCCTGACATGTAATCTAAAACTTTCCCAGTGCAAGCCAAATCCATTATTTCTTGTCCTACCCTGGCCTGACAGGAGAGTCAAGTCCAATGAATCTGGGTTTGGAGACCAGGCAGGAAGACCTGCTGTTCTTCCCTCAGGGCGACTGAGAATTTTCTCTCAAACCGGAACCTCCATTTCCTGCGCTCCACTGTCTGGTTGGGCCCTGTAGACTAGATAGACATTACAATGATGTTGAGAGATCTTCCTCCAATGAAACAAGGCTTTGGGGGAATTTGCTAGCTTGGGGGTTTTGGTGGAAAGATCTCCTTGCAAGAACCGAGCTGAAGTCCAGAGAACTAAAGACATGGATATATTCAGTCAAAACATGCTTTGTCTTCTTTTTCTTGACCACTGTGTCCCAGCCCATGGCTGTCAGCTATCTGCCTCCTCCAGGTACCTCCTCTCCCAAGCTGAAGAGGAGCTCAGGAGGCCACCTCAATTATTCTGCGTGCGCAAAATTGCTTCTTACAGTTTCTTAACCCACCGTGATGGCTTGTAAATAATAACGTCCTTCCATATAGGGTTTGCCCATACGCGGATGCAGTTGTCAAACCTCAAGGAGCAGCCAAAGCCTGCAAGGATTGCTGTTGACAGTGCACAGGCTCTGGCTGCACTGGGGGCCTGCGACATAATTCCAGCTCTGCCACTGTCCTCTTGTGCTACCTTTAGGCATGTCATCTTCCTCTCGGAACTGGGTTCCCCTCCCACCTCCACTTCAACTTGTATGTTTAAATCCTGAACTCTTCAGAGAAGAGACCAACTCACATATTTCCCAGGGTCCTCTGTACAAAAATAGCTAAATCCACTTCCCAAGTCAAGGCATGAACCGTTCTTTTCGTTAAAGAAGAGAATTTTCTTTCCATTTGCTATTGGCTAATTATTCAGTAGAGATTTTTCACATGGGATTTAGAGACTGCAGAGGAGATGACTTGAGAACTTACCATATAACATCTGTAAGTTAATTTTTGTCTGGGGAAGCGTTCTTGTATAGAAGGATGCTTACCGAAGTCCACTCCACAGGCAGGTAATCTGTCTGTTACCAACTGAATCATTAAATGACACTTTTAATTTTGACTGTGTTCTTCAACACAGTGAAGCTACATGCAACATCCTGCTGAGGGCAAAGTGAGTCAAGTAGTTATTAAATGGTCACAGTTAAAAGGCAGAACAAAGGTCCAGTCATTAAAGCACTCACAGAAAACCAAGCCTCTTCCACTATACAGTGATCCTCTGTAAGGCTTCCCCACTGGTTGGCACGGTAAAATAATATAGCCAGAGATGATATTTTTTTCCTCCTACGTATACTCTCATTTTGTTTCTTGGCGAAAAAACTTCTCAAGCTCTTAGGGGTTTGCCTATTGTATTTAAAAAGAAATAAAGTTAACCGTGACAGTCACCGTGGCGTCTCAAGCCTGCTATGTTGGATCGGTTAATCAAGGGGATTAGATGTGTCCTTGGGGAAGAAGAGGTACCAGCGAGGCTTCATCCCTAACCAGCCAGCGGGCTCAATTCCCAAAATTCTCAAGTGTGTAACTAAAGCTGAAGCACATACTTAAGTGTCGTTGACTTCAAAAGGTTTTAAGCACATATTTAAAATTAAGCGGAGGCTTTGATAACTTGGGACCTCAGTCAAATCTAAGGACCTCTAGGAAAGCGGAAGATGCTGGCTATGTTCAGGGTGTGTCTCCGAGCACGGGATACACATGCCTCTCCATGAAAACCCCTTAATTAGCACATAATCTGTAGACTACCAGGAAATCTACGCCTCTTCTCGATCAGCACCATCAAAGTCATGACAGTGCTGCAGAAACCATTCCTCTTTAATTACATGTGATCATTGAAGCTAACCACGTACTGTATAATTAGTAAGAAAAATGAATTATTTAAGTAACTCACATTTAACAAATAGTACTGCCATTCTGATTGCAATTCAGTATTCAGTCACCATAAAAAGACCTTCTTCTTATGCAGGAAAACAGATTTTCCTGCTTCTAAGATCTTGCAGATTTGAGAGTTTTTCCAGGGGTTTCAAACATAAAGTCCTACGTCCTTATATAGATTTGAGGGTCGGTAGCGACAAGGCAGCTTATCAGGCAGACTGATCTCTGGAGCAGGTTCCTGGCTGGATTAAGCACAGCTATGTACTGCTGTGAATGGAGGAAAACAAACAAAAAAAAAGGGGGAGGGAAATTATAGCTTTTCTCTCATTTGGTGGAGATCTTGCTTTTCCCTATTTTTTTCCTTGTACATTTTCATAGTTTTGTAGACAGGTAATTACACGCCTGATGTAAAGACCAGCCCTCATAGTTCATGCTTCAGAGCTGACAGAATTTAGTTGCAATTTTATCACAGTAATCACAGATTCAGTAGAAATGCAGCTGGGATGCAGCTGGGGTGGAGGAGGAAGAAGAGCTCGCTTGACCACCCAGTCGAGGTTTGGGAATGGGAGATGCAGAATCAGCCATCAAGTTACCGCTCTTACCTTTAGCTTCATCTTCTAAGCATGGGAGAGAGAGACCCGAAGCAATGCAGAGCTAAGGACACAGGACAGGGTTGGAAGACCATCCCACCTCACTCCCAGGAGCAGGTTAACACACCTCAGCAGAACTGCACCCAAGCCAGTGGATCTGCTCTCTCAGAAAGGCTAATTAAGTGGGGTGAACCTAGACAGTCCTAAACTTGAGCCAATTTTCTACCAGCCGACTCAGCATCTCAGCTCTGCAGCTCCTGGCACTTCCATTCCGGCAGTAGCAATGGCAGAGCCAGCTCGGTCTGCCTGTCCTCCCCGTCCAGACATGCCCTTCATTTCCCATGGAGCCCCACAGCTACATTCGCTTGGACTGACAAACTTAAACCAGCTAATGGCCGGTAGCCATGTGGGCTAGTGAGCACATGTCATTTGAGGAGGACAGGAGCAAGAAACATCTCTCTGAATTTATGGCATCGTAGACCAATCTTGCAGCTTCCTCTGAAGCATGGAGCGGACTCTTCTGGGGAGGTGAGGAGAGGACACTGGTGTAGAAGGACTACACCTTCACAGTGTGATATTTTCATACAGATATTTTCTACAGATATTTTCATAAGGACATCGGCCCAGAAGCTCTGCTCCATTGTCATTAGCGGGTCTGGGGAGGTCAGACCGAGAGCTACACTGCCAGGGGCTGCCAAGATCAGGTGTAAACAAACAAATGAGACAATGAGAGAAATAAGCAGGAGTGAATAAACATTTGGTTTAACAGCAGCTTCCACTCACCTGGCACTGGATCTTGTCAAAACATCTTTATCTCATCACCAGCACTGCTCGGCAACATGCCATCCACGGGCCTGTAGGGCAAATAAACCTTTTTGCAAGAAAAAGGAAAGAGTGAAAACAGCTTTGCTGGTTTTCTGGTGACAGAACGGCCAGTAGGGAAAACTAATATTCCCCGTACAGAACCCAGTGTCAAAGACTGGATAGGAAATGAGTCCTGAAATTACCATCAAACGTTTCCCCGTCTAACACACGCTTGTTCTTGAGGCCTTCAGTCATTATTATTTCGACAGGGTTGTGCCTGGAAGCACGTCTTTCTGACACACACGCTCACAGAACAAACCAGACACGTATCCAAAACTGCTCCTAAGAAGCTGCAGCACTGGAGACTCTCCCTCTCCAGCCCAGGAACTCTGCTCACACCATTATTATTATTATTACCACTTTCCCTGCGTCTATGTTGAATATCCCTCATTGTACGTTAAGTCCATTTTTGCCCTCCTGCTACCTCGCGGATGTGAACAACAGATCCATCCCTCCCCTCTTTGCCAGAGCATCACCAGGTGTCCTCTAAGTTGTGTCTTGCCCAGACACTGCCAGTTCCTTCAGTCTGCTCCCCGGGCCAGCGTTCTCTAGAGTTATGATCGCTCCGGTCTCTCTTCGGTGTGTGTGCCTCCTGTCTTCCCACTGAAGCTTTGCTCACGCTGAACAAGCAGGGACTGTTTTACATATCTCACAGGTGCAATTTCTATTTCATAGAGCGGGTAAGACATGAAAAGATCCAGTCAACCCGAGATGTGGGAAAAAGACACAAGAGCCCTGCCTCTGCTCTAACCACGAGCCTACACCCGCTTGAAGAGTGACAGTCTAAAACACACTTTGGATGAGAAGGTAAAATCGGGAGCATCACAACTAAATTGGGATGTCTGGTCACTTTAGCTATATCACAACTGTGCTCTGCTGGTGCTATTGAATTCTCTTAAGCTGCCCTTTAGCAGCACGTCCCTTTCTAAAGCTGCCAGCGCCTTTGTTCTTCTGGAGAATAGCTGCCCGCTCGTGCACACAGAGGCAGGGAAAGGTTGGACACTGCGTGTTGCATTGTACTGTCAGGCTAAATAGAAGCTGATGGGATAATAATTAATTGCAGTCTCCCTGTAATAAAAGACAAGACAAAGCAAGAGATATAAATAAAATCATCAAAGGAACACACAGAATAGGAGCTGTGTCTGCATTTTGTGGGCAATTTACAAGCCAAAGGAAGGTTGGGAACCCAAGGACTGAAAAGCAATAAAAATCTATGGAGCCCTCACAAAACCATGACAGCGTCTCACTGATCTGTCTTGTTACCAGGCAGAGGTATAAATTCCCTCAACACCTTTGTTGTTTAAGGAGCTGGAAAGGGAAGGGGAAAAAAGGCTTGAAGTGGGAGTGACCCCCAGCTCACTCAGACCCGAACAGCGGGGAGGTGCCCTCGGAGAGAATAGAGGAGACAGAAGGCACCCAGCTCCGCTCCGAGGGCAACAGGCTGCCAGCAAGTGCCGCCAGCCTGAAAATATGGTCTGGAGAGCTCTGGGCAGCCGGGACTGCTTTAATGGAGACATTTTTAACTCTCTTTGTACCAGGAGGGTTCCTTTCCTTACGGCCTGCACAAAAGCAAACCCTGCCCTGACCTATGACTTGCCAAACCCCAGCTGCCTGTCCCTGCTCTCCGGCTGTTGTCATGACCATCACCTTCCAGCTCAGGGAAGATGAGGCAGAGCCAGAGCTGAAAGGGCCCCTGACGCCGCCCCAAACTCACGGGCAGCTCCAATGTGGAGACACGGGAAGGAGAACAGAGAGGGGAATCCTCCTCCTGCTCCCTCCCCATGAGGCTGCGAGAGAGGAAAACGGATATAAAAGAGGATGGATGTGAAGTGAGGGGCAAGAAAGATCCTGGATTCAACTCCTATTTAATGCCTAATTCTTGCTAAAGTCAGATAAACAGGTGCCTAAATACCCTTGCAGTAACAGCCAGTTACATGACAGTCTCCCTGCTCAGCAGCCTGCCCTGCTCCCCAGCCTGGGGAGCTTCTCATGCAACTCAATCTCAACGGCAGAAGAACTGAAAGAAAAAATTATTGGATGTGCTCATAAAATAGAAAAAGATACAGCCCTCATAGACATCTGGGCCAAACTGCTGCTGGTATAGGCCCCTTCTCTTGGGAAATGGGCCATTATACATTCAGCTCATCTCCATATTGCCATCAATCCCACCACAGAGACACAGAGACTTCCCTCATTCGTTCCCTCAAGTGAATGGAGAGGCTAGGAAGAGAGGGAAAGCAATGAGGCACATCCTCTGCCTCTTTGGTAAAAGCTTTTCTTGTTAAGTGGGTACACATCAGGGACGAGCTGGAAGCACAGATCCCACATCCCAGCCCCAATCTGGCCTTTGTTTTGTGGGTTTTTTTTCTCCCTCTCTTTTTAAAATTCTACTTTCAGAAATTTCTTCGCCGGTTCAAGGAAGCCAAGGTAAAGAAACAGCAACTAATTAAAATGAACTGCTGTTGCACAATATCCCCCCCAAAGGCAAACGCAATCTTCTTCCCTGAAAGAACAAATAAACCCTCAACTAAACAATAACTTCCTTAACATAGCCAGCAAAGTCTTTCTTCCACCCGTTACCTAAACAACGAACAAAGCAACCAAGAGAAAAAAAAGTCGCCTCCCTTTCCCTGCGCCTGCCTTGCCAGAACTTTGCATCTCTGCAGCAGCGATGCCGGGTGGGAAGGGCATCGTCTCCTCCCCACCTGCAGCTCGCAGGGCTCTGCCTTGCTCAGGGTGCTGCCTTCCCGCAGGAGCTGGGGACCGGGTGGATGGTCACCAGAGAGAAGGGATCACTGCACATCACTCCCTGCCTTGTGCCTCCTTGCGGACCGGGCTTGTCACAAAGAAGGGGTGATATGGCCCTGGCTGGCCCTGTAGGCAGCAGAGCTCTTGCCAGCCCAGGAGCTTTGGTCTGCCAGGAGCGCTACGACTTACGCACGTGCTTCTGTGCCAGCAACCGAACCACTGCCGGTTTGGTTGGCTTTAGGGACCGAGTCTTGGATCTAAAAGCAGGAGCCTGGGCTGCCTGAGCTAAGGGTCAGTTCCATCTTACCGGGCTTCAGCTGATCAACTCTCTGTGGTCTGGCTGGCACGAGAAGAGAGCCGAGCACATGCAGAGTGAGAGCAGCACCCCCTGCCCAGCAGTAATGGATGATCCAAGGATCTGGAGGCACAATGCTAAGCAAGCTCAGCAGTGCAGCATCCCCCACTTGGCTCAAGAGAACTAAAAATGGTAGACGTGGTGCTTAGTGACATGGTTTAGTGGTGGTTTTTGTCAGTGTTAGGTTGATGGTTCGACTTGATTATGTGAAAGGTCCCTTCTGACATAGACAATTCTATGATATTGTGAATATTTCTATCACCAAAAAGGCCAGAGAAGGCTCCCGTCTCCCTGCAGGTAACCTGCACTTACTGCCTAGGCAGAGCACGTCTCCGTCAGACTGCAGAGCCAGAGCTCATGCGCTGTGTGTGGGAGAGGAAGACAGACAGCGAGTTAATCTATGTCCCTGACTTCAAGCAAGTTGAGAGCTGTTACAGAGAGTAGGAGAGATCTGGAAAACACCCAAATGTTTGTGGGGGCTGCCACCAGATTCTCCCTCTAGCTTGCAAGCAATCCTGTGGGTAGGGAGAAGGGATGTAGGCTCCAAGCCACTGCCAAGGGAAGAGTGCACTGCGGGGCAAGGAAGCAGAAAAATCCCAGCTCAGCTGCAGCTGCACCCGCTCTTGCTGAGACTGCTTCTCACGCCTTGTCACCGGCCCACTCCCTCAGGCCACCAGCTCAGCCAGCTGGGGTACGCTTGTGATCGCTCTCTAATCCAGTTCCGTCAAGATGAGCTGTCTTTTTCCATACTCTAAATGCGTATAAACGCTTTGCTTCTGCCTCCTTGTCCCTCTGTGGGAGGGATGGACGTTTTGGGATAAATTAGTACTTAGCAGGTATACTACTCGTGTTTCACATTTCACATCCACAGTCCCTACAGGTTTTAGAAGACAACCACAGCCCGTCTTGCTCCTCATGAGCATTCCCAGTTCAGACCTATATCAAACATGGCTTAGCCAAGGCCATTTTGAGAGGGATTCACTTTGCAGTCTTTGGGGTAGTTGACGATACAATGAAGCCACAGGGCAAAGGCATCCTGGACCCATAAAGTCACTGGAGGCTGCATCTTGATGCGGAAGGTTGTGACAATTCTTATTCCCTCACCCCCCTCAAGGCTGAATTCACTCTCTGATTCATGAAACTCATCACGAACCTCGGAAGTGGGGAAGAGCATTTGCCCCAGGTCTTTGCTGCAGCCTGCTCTCTGCCCTAGGAGGACACAGCCCTGGTCAGATCAGCCCCCCAGCTCCAACATCAGCCACGTGTTACGGCACTCGGCCTGGAAGAGAGCCTCTTTGCCCAAAAGGTACAAGGTCCAGAAGCCTCTTCTGTCCAGTGGACAGTCCCAGTTGTGATCTCTGACCTGAAAATCAAAATTCTTCCTGAAGTTTACACATGAACCCAGGGGCTCACCTCCCCCCGGAAAGCCCCAACTCCATCCTTTCATCCCAGCTACAGTCGACTGGATGGACAGAAGTGCCTGCTGAGGCTGGGAGTGTCACGGGGCAACTGCCGTTGACCGCAGGGCACGCACAGTGAAGCTGACTCCTGCGAAAGGTCAGATCCCTGACATCATCATACCCAGAACAAGAAGAGCGTGTCAGCAGGGGTTTCACACAAACCTGCTTTACCTTCTGTACAGAACAGAAGCAGGGACAGAGTTACTTACCCGAGCTGCAGGAAGAGACCTGACAGCAGAGGGGCAGTAACCTTTAGCTGAAATGTAGTAACTTTTCATAAAAAAAGATTCTAAAGATGGAACAGATGCTCATCTGATCACATCTTCAGCTGTAAGATATCCCCTTCCTACCAGAAGCCTTTTTTTTTTTAACCTGCATCCAGGCAACAGGGACTACGTTCACTGATACAGTCATTATTACACACACGGCTACGACCTGCTCGAGATAATTCCTGCTCATGCGCAGGGGAGAGGGAAAGTGACAGTATTTGGAACAGCTCCTGTTCAATTGTCTGGAAGGTGATTGAATGCTGTAGCGCTTAGATCCATACCAGCAGCCAGGCAGGAACAGGTCAGAGGTGACAGAGAGGATCTTGCCATGTGAATGTAGAGTTTAAGGAGAAATATTTCACTCTGATCCCATTTAAAGCCCCTTATGCAGTGTGAGCAGTAGGAACGTGTCCAAAGAGAAGCGTCTGTGCTGCGCTGCCACCCACAGCAACATCCAGAAAGAAGGTGATTTGGTCCCAAGGCTTAGAAACTACTCCAACCTTTGCACCGGAGGACGGGAAGGGTGCAGGCTTCTCCTCTGCCCACCCTCAACATGGATCTCAAGCTATTGCTCCTTTGATCTCGGCTGCTGGCTCGCGGCCTTGGGTGGCAGATCAGCCGGATGCAAGGTACGGCCAGGACCTTGAACCTCCTGCGTTTATTGTATCTGAACCATCTTGCCTGCCATGCACTTTAGGAAATATGACAGAGATTCTGCATGGGTGAGAGCATGCTCACATACAGAACCAAAGGCAGCTCCAGCCTTTTTATCAGTAAGTGATAACACCTGTACTTTGAGTATATATTCAGATTAGTTTAGCAATTAGTTAATATTCTCGGTGATAGGACGCGTGAAATGCAAGCAAGAGGCTTTTTTGATCTTCTGTCCTCATGCTCTTGGATCCTGGACTGCAAGGAACAAGGAACCAAATGACTACAGCCATGGCGCGTGAAGAATGCTGCAGTCCCGTCTTCATGCTTCGCGCTCCAAGATCTGCTGTCTTGTACAGGCTTGCTAGGCTATTTGGAAGGAGGCAGTCGGGGGACAACTCATGGATTTTAAATAAAAATGATCACATGAGGGATCCTGTTGGATATGGCATGCACGTGGGGACCCGGCCCTTTCCGAGGGCTGGACAGGCCCTTGAGCCCTGTGAGAAGTTGAACAATACGATATGAGAGTTGGAGGCAGTCAGCCTGCTTGGGACAGCTGCACCGCAGGGACAGGCTTGGGCTGGGCAAATGCTTCCAAAAGACGCTGGTTCTTGGCTCCTCAGACAGGGATACAGTTGTTTGCACCCACAGACCCATCAAGGGAAGGAAGAGCAAGAGACAAAGCATGCAGGATGGCTGTGACAACCTCATCAAGCTGTACTGCTAATGCTCCTAGGAAAGAACCACTGTACCCTGTAGTTTATTTCTGCTTTGCTTTCCTGTATGTGCCCTAAGAGAAAAACCAGACATCAGCAACTCTCAGTGCCGTAGGATTCTTGGAAGAGAAAACGCTCCATCCAGCTGAGCTCCCAGCGGGCTGAGCTCCTGCAGACAAGTGAGGGCTGGATCAGGACTAAGCAGGTGTATTAAGCCTCTCCCTGTGAGTTTTTACAGCACCTTAGGGGCCACAGGCCTTATGTTAATGCTCCACTTGACTCCCTGAGCTCTCTCCTTCACTCACGGCCTCATGTGATGCAGAGTTGACTCCCCCTGTTCCTATAGCAGCATGCAGAGGGCACAAAGCCATTTTCTTGAACTCTCAGGCAGATCAGATTTACCTGCTGCAGCCATGAAGCAACTCACAGATAGCAACAGCATCCTAAGAGGCTGTTCAAGGGCAGGATGGCAGAGAGCTGCTAAGTCCTGAGGGGACTTGTCAGCTGAAACTTTATCTGCTCAAGACCTGCGAGCCCTGAGCTTGTACTTGCAGAGCGTTATGCTCGCAGAACAGCTCCCGCGCTTCTACAGTAGTTTCCTCTGTTCTTCACAAGAGTGATCTTCCTTCACAAAGATTTTGTTTTACAAGCATTTTCTTTCTCATGAAGTCTCCGCTGCAGTGTGTCTGTGGTGCTGCCGAGCTGCTGCATGGACATGACATTACTTCCTGGCCATAGTCCTGTGAACTGGTTAAGGAGAACAGTCACGTGCTCTGAACCCAAGGGAGCTCCCATCCTTGCAGCCCTCCGGGGTGTCAGGGACGGACAAACCTTATCATACCGAGGCCCGGAAGCTCCATAAACCTGGTGCATTGTGGTGCGACCATGCAGCTACATGGATCAGAGCTGTGTGGAAGGCACTGGATTGCCATCGAGGACTGTGGGAGCAGAGGTACTTGGTTCGCTGAGTAAAAGATTAAACTGCCCTGACTCTAGGGACACTACTCCAGGGTCTAGGACAAACCTCTTCTCAGGGCTGAACATGGGGTTGACAGCCAGGGGCTGGCTTGATGGCTGCTTGCACACCAGGGGTCATGGCTCCGGCTCAGCAGGAGCATTTGTTCTCTGCCTTGATCTTCATCCCTCAGCTGTACTGAAAGGAAGTTTGTCCGAGACAAACGTGTATGGCACACAATGTCAGCTTCAGAGCAAGCTGCAAGGAAACAGATTGAGTTCTCTCTGCAAACCAACAGTGAAACCATTCCTTGGTGGCTTCTCTTGTGGGACACTTCAAAGGCACCACGCATCCACAACGCAGCTGCTGCCCTGGGGAAGGAGTCGTTGAATACCCTCCATGAATGAGAAGTAAAAATTAAGCAGTGGGATTTGGCACGTGCATCACAATAAAGATCCCTGAATGCTCAGCTTCTTATTGAACCTAAGGCGGGCTGTTAATTCGTTATTCACTTCCCAGCCTGGAAGGAAAGCATGTTATACCCGAGGGCCAGAACTGATGAACAGAGCCATAAATCAAGCAGTTTACAAGACCAGCAATTAGGAAACAAGCCGACAGAAGGGAGAACTCTGTCAGTAATAAAGCAGACACACCACAGGATCTGCTGAGAGCTCACAGCAACCGGGGACACACAGTCCTTTCCACACTCCGTCTCTAATTCTTTCCGTCATTTGCTGCCTTTTCCCTCTGTCTTCTACTTCCCTTTATTTCCTCCTGCCCTGCTCCCCCCCCAGTTTTTCCTCTGTTCTCTTCCCCCTCTCTTCTGAAAAGCCTGTTCTTCCAGAGAATATACGAACACACCTGCTGAGAAAATGGATTCAGCAGCTGCTGCCGAGGAGCAGAGGCACGTGCTGGGTACCAGCAGCCAGGGAACGGTGGACATGCACGGCCCCACGAGCACAGGGTGTGATGGAGGGAGCAGTGTGCTGCTCTCCTGTCAAAGGACTGCAACAGGACATGAGCCCCTCGGCCAGGGGACAGCCCTGTAGGTCCCGGGGTGGTGTTGCTGGGGGAGCAAGTGGCAGTGGGGAGGGCTACTCAAGTAAGGAATGGCTGGGATGACTCTAACCACCTCACCTGTCTTCTGCCCTACTCAGCTCTTCTGATCTGTTTTCCAGCACAAGTCAGATCTGTCTCCCTTGGCTTTGACAGCAACTTTCAACACCCTTCCAACATCTCCTGCTCGATTTCTAGTTCTCTCTCCTTACTTGCCATTGCAAATCCTGCCCTTGCTTTCCTTAATCAAAATGAGCTCCTGGAGTGGAGTCACTGGGTGGCCAAGGGGGCACAGATCCACTGTTGGTCCTGGTCCCCTACGCAGCTGTGCACCACGTTGCCCTCATACAACCCCTCCAGAGAAGGGTGGCTATCCGTGTCTGAGACTCGTTCCTAGATGCTGCATTCCTGTTGCTGCAGAGCTCTGTGCCACTCGGGTTGCTGGCAAAGCCAGGCCTGAGCAGCTGTTCTCCACACGCAGCGCAGGCACACGCATGTGAAATCTGAGTGCAGGACACGGGTATTTAACCAGGCTCTCCTGCTCTCTCACATATCCCTCCTGCTCAGTGCACTACCACATCTCTAGGACATCATATATTTGGGAAATCACAGCCAGCAGTGATATATTTTGTCTACATTCACCTTTGGCACTTGGTATGTGCACCAGTCTCCCTGCCGCAGGAGAAGTATGGCTATTTATGAGCCTTACTTTGTCAAGGTAGGAGGGAGACCAGACAATTCTCCAATCATCCCAAGACCGAATGGATCCAGTTATGTCAAGAATTAAGTATGTGATATTCCAGCACAGCCTCAAGGGCCAGGAGGAATCTCAGATTTGTAAGCCCACTCTGTGTAAACACTCACTGTTACCACCCATCAGACACCTTCATAGCAGCAGATGCCAAGGGTGAGAGCAAAAGAAACAAGACAGTAGAGTTATCAAGTGCGTGCTCAGCTTCTGACATTCCCACACGTCTCAGCTCACTGTGCCAACGCTTTCCATGAGGTGGGGTCACAGCCCAGGGAGCTTCCACAGTAACAGACCAACCCCAGCTGCAGAAGCCTTTTCCTTTCGACGTTCATCCTCCCTAAAGCCAAGGCTGACACTTGCACGACATTTGGCACAGACAAACCCTCTGGAAGAACTGCGAGCTGCCCCTTGTCCAGGCAGGCACGGGCAGAGATGACCCAGCAACGGTCCTGCCAGCCTCCTGCTGGGGAGGGCAGGAGGAACGTGGGTGCCCCAGGGTTCCCAGGACAAGGCCACATGCCACTAGTGACCACAGCCACTATCCAGACAAGCTGCTCTCTGCCCTGGCCCAGGGTGTGAGGCAAAGGGGTGAAGTCAGTTTGTCTTCAGCACATCAGAGGCAGAGCTCATAGCCACTTAAAGGAAACAAAGCGCCGCCTTTGGATGAGCATCACTCTAATGCCCTTCCCAGCTGCCTGCAGTTTTGATCTTGAATGGGGAGGCTAAAGATTTGTCTGGAAGAGTTGCTGCTCCACAAGAGGAGGAAACATCTCCTCTAAGCTTGAACACAGAGAGACTAATAATCCGCCTCCCCCAGCGCCGGGCCAGGGAGGCTTTGATGAGCTCTTTGGCAAGTGCTGTAGGAAGAGGCTGCAACAGAAAGTTAACTAATTAGGTCGCTGCAGAGCAAAAGGAAAATAAAGTAGAAATCTTTTCTGTGAAAAGCATATTCCAGAGAAGGAGCAAACAACTGCATTACTGGAGAAAGGCTGCAGCAAACTCCGCAAGGAGTTGGGGAGGGGAACAGGTTTCAAAGTCTTGAGAAAAGCAAATCCCAGACACGAGGCCATGGCAACAAAGAAAGCTGAGCAGCTGGGGACTCCTTGTGAGAAGATGGGAAACCCTCTTCAAAGGGAAGTTTTTCCCACCCAGATCTTGGCAAGCCAGTGTGAGCAGTTACATTTTGCTTATCCAAAGTCTCTCTCAGGCCGGCCAGCCAGCCACAGATTTCACACCCAGAATGGCCGGACAGTTTCTGAACTCCTGCACCTCACCCCAATGTGGTTTTTCCTTTGATGACAGGCAAGATCCCAACAGACAGGGTGTGTGGCTGGTAGCAGTGTGCCTTCGGGTATCCCAATCTGTTATCTTGCAGTACTCTGGATTCACAGAGCCATGCAAGGGACACCCATAGCCAGTAGGCCCCCATCAGAGAGCATCCACGGAGCTACGCTGCTGTTGACCACCTTTGAGCATGGAGCCCTGCAGAGAAGATTCCATAGATGGTCTTCTCCTACTGCATGACCAAAAGCTTCTTAGCTGTCCATATTGTAGAATCAGGAATAATATGAGCAAGTAGCAATTGCTGGAACTTCGCCCATGGGTTTATTCTCCCAGAAATGACACAGAGGCTTTCCATGGCATCAGGTAGGCTTTTGAGTGGCACTTGAAGGAAATTCCAGCCGCTTGGCTTTGCCCCAGTTCACTGGCATTCTGAGAAGGTCAGAGCTCCACAATCAGCCATATGTTCAGTCTTGGCTTCCCCTCACAATGCCAAGACATGTCTACAAGGAATAAAGCCAGAGGGAATGTTAACTGATCACCACTGAAACAGAGCCTCTCCTTGGCTTTCACCCTAATTAACTATCAAGAGGCGGTGCCGGAAGGCCCCTGCATTGCCAATAAAGAATGTGGGGTTGGTAATTAATTAGTTGCCTATTGGGATCCCAGCACCTCTTGCCCACAGCCGAGCTCTACAGATTGATACAAAGGGGATTTAATGGAAACACAGCAGTTTCCCCATAATGGCCTAAAGCAAAATAGAACTAGTTTTTGAAGGAACCTCATTTACAGTCCTCTCACATAACTGATGCCTGGCACCTAACCCTGCAGGTATAGGATTATATTGGAAAGGAACCTGCCTGCAGAATACAGGAGTAAGAGAGAGAGCCCCTTAAGTAATTTGGTGAGCTATTTATGTTCACCATCCTCCACGTATAAGAAAACATCAAGAGCAGAAGGATGACAGAGAAAGGCCTCGAACATCAGTGTACAGTTGACAGCACTCCTGGACACTCAGACCTAGCAACTCGTATCTCTGCCTAGAAAACAAGACAGCCCCACTAAAACAGAACATGCTGCGAGCCAAGCATCAAGACATCCTGTTTGGAGGGGTCATGAAGGGGTTGGGATTGAGCGGGGCACAGGCATCTGGCCAGGGGCTCCACTAAAGCAGCAAATATGGAGGAGGATCTAATCTGAAACTCCTCCAAGAAGAAGCCAGGCCTCCCAAATCATCTCTGCATCCCAAATCATCGTTAGCTTCAAAAGAAACTTTTGGTTTTTCTCATGTTTCTTTAGTAATTAACCAAAACAGTTATACCAGTTAATATTCCAGGTAATCCTAGATTTACCATGGACCCCATGTTATGTCAGACTTTGCTTCTGTACATCATTTTATTCTTCCATCCCACTAGCTGCTCTCACTTTCAGACATGACTAGGACAGGGCAATGGAAATTTTCTCCTGTCAATGGGAATTAGATTTGGTTACTCTAGTTATGTGAGATTCCTGTTTTCTGGCTAATAGTTTCACTAGGCTGATAACCATGAGGCCAAATACCACAATTCTTTCCTACAGTTGGAACCTGGCGATGAAAGGTGTCCAAGGGCTGGAACAGAGTCAGCAAACAAAACATCAGGCGGTTCTTTTCACTGCTCATGAAGGGAGCCGTGATGATGGGTGACATCTAAGCACCAAGTTGTCAGGCCCAGGGGAAATAGGAAGGTCAGAAAGGGCATCGGGAAATCATATCAAGGCAGTCCAAGGTACCCTTAAAAGACGCTCAGAAGACAAGAGAAGGAGCAGCTGCCAGAGGTCAAGGGATGACCTCCCTGGGCTGGGATGGAATAAGGCTTTTCTAAGGGTACTGAGGGTCTGGCACCATATATGAATACCCTCTCTGCCCACATCCCATACTGTCACCACACACAAATCCAAATCAGAGCCACTGTGGCACCATCGCATAGGTGCACAGAACGTGCACGGCGGTGAGACAAAGCCAGCACTGGGCTGCAGGCACAGTGTTGGATCTCGGGGCTGGATTCGTAGGCCCAATGAGTAACAGAGCTCTGGATGGCAAAGAGTACAGACAAAGAGGTCATCCTGCTGAGAACAAGGTATTCTTGGGTATCAGAGCCTGAGAGAGCACGATATCTCACTGGCAGCAGTGGGACAGGCCAGAACACCCCTGCACACCAGGAGAAAGGAGCCAGAGCAAAGCCTGACATGATCAACAGGAAGCCACCTGGACTTCGCTTCTCCCTATGAAGGGAAAAGATGACCCACATACAGCCAAAAGGTGCCAGAACTACATGAACAGTTGCTCCAGTCCGCAGTTCTATTCCCTCATCCTAAAGAGCAGAACAGGCCACTTGCAGGTTATCACGTCCTGGTCTTCCTCCAACTCTAGCCACTGGTGCTGCAGACTTCAGCTTTCTGTTCCAGCTATGTTCATCCTACACACCAAATGTGTGCACATTAAGCCTGTTCCTTTCATCCACCCAACGCTATGCTTTCTTCACAAATCCCACCCTCCAAGAAGCTCTATGGGCCAAATCTTCCCCCTTGGACTCCCAGGTCTGGGTGAGCAGGACCATCCGACCCACAAGCTTAACTTGTTAACCAGGGATGCTCCTTCTGTGCAGCCCACTGTATTGCAACCCCTGCACGCAACCCCCTCACAGATGTTGCTGTACATCCTCTGCCCAAACTTGCAGTTGCCCTGTCTTCCTAACAAGCTTTCTGGCTCATTAACCTTTCATTTTGCTTCTCTTCATCTCCTCTATTCAAGCTGGAGCCTATCCAGCTCCCTCTCCTGGCTTCGTTTTTCTCTCCCTCGTAGTCTTGCTCAAAGTCGACGTCTGCCATGCTTGCTCTTATAAGTCTACCAGCAAGTTACAGCATCTTCCTAACACCATCAACTTCATGCTGGCCTCTCTCCCAGGTGGCCTCCATGCTGGGAGCTGCTGTAGCCTTTCCCTTCAGACTCCATGATATTCCCCGTCCAAACAATCTTGAAAGGATTGGGATTTTCCTCTCCAACAGACATCATTTTCACTCTTCTCCATAGGCCCTCATTTTTTTCACATAAAGCTGTCAGTTCCCTGAAAATGTCAGCTTAGTGCTCAGTAACCATCAAGAAACAGATCAAGTGGTATGAATCATTTGCAAAGAAAAAAAAGAACAGAATAGAAAAATCTATGATTCATCCACACCTTGGATACTGTGTGCACTTCTGGTCCCTTCATCTCAAAGGGGATATCAGAACTGAAGCAGATTCTGAAAAGAGCACAACAGATGGTCAAAGACACAGAGCATAATTAAAAGCACAATTACTGAAGCACAATGAAGTGGGCTCAGACTCGTTAGTGTGCAAGGGAAAAGGCTTGCGGGGAAAAAACAGGGGTGTGAAATCATTATTGGGCTGAAGGGGGACTGGCTCCTCACCTCCTCTTCCAAAACAAGAGCTTAGGGCCACTGGTGATGCTAGCACAAGGTAGACCAGCCCCATGCAGCCTACCCTCTCTAAGACCAGGGAGGCCATCCTCTCTGCTCTTGAGGCTGGTACAGGGTCTTTGCTTCAAGTGTCTCAGGAACAGAGGACCAACCAAATTCACTTCCACAATTCCCATCATTACTCTCAGTCAAATAGCCTCTCTTTTCTCTTTTGTATCAGGAAAAAAGCCCATCCCAATGTTCTCAGAAGTAAGTTAATTATACTAGTGCTGAAGGCCTTTCCTTGCTGTTCCCCATCTGTCATCTTTCATTCATTATGAAGGAATCAGCCCTCATCTTCTACCAGCTCATAGCACCAGTCCACCCACCAGATTTGCAAGGAAGCACTGTCGTGCTTTTCTTTATTCATGCTTCTAGAAGGGAAAAAACACCCACAAAGCTCCTTACTTGTCTTCTTCAAAATCGTCTTTTGCTCTGATTCCTACAGTGAGTTTGACAGTGCAGTGCCAAGATCATAGTATCATTTCACTGCTCCTCTGTTCACCTCCACCAGTCTCACACTTTGGTAGGGAGTTCTCTGGGACAAGCTTTCTCCTTTTACCTTGTACAGTTCCAGACTGCAAAGCTTTGTTTTGCAGCTCGCATGCTGAGGGTCTACAGGAGCTCCCCCCACTGCATCACTGGTTCAGCATTTTCCTTTTCTCTTCCATTTCTTCCCCTTGAAGGACCATGGGAGGGACATTCAGGTCCGTCGCTATACAGGTCCCATTTGCTTCCTAGACTGGTAGGGCCGAAGAAATAAAGGTCCAGAGGTTTTGCCCCACTGCTCCAGAAGTTCCCCATTCCAGCAAGCAGCAGCCTTCAGCCCTGCAGGGGTGACCCACAGGAGCCAGCCTTCATCCCCAGCCAAGGACATCCCACCCCAAAATCTGTTTTAGAACACGACTCTACTACTGACCAATGCAAAGCACAGGCAAACACACCATCAAAGCAACTCCTCTACCCACCCAGGGTCACCACTTTCTAAGTCTCCTTCCTTTCACTGTCCTGCTCCAGGCTCTACAGCTACAACAGAAGCCCCTGGTTGATCCCCATAGTCTCGTTTTCCTTTCACCAGCTGGGCAAGGGGATCCAACAGTGTAGTCTGGCCACAAGTTCTCTGTGCCAGTAACAGAACAGGCACCCTAGGTACGCACTGGGATGGGAGCAAGCATTATCCTTTCTGCACTTGGAAAAGTTCAAGGAAGACGCTGGAGGAGCTTTAAAAGCGGAGGGGAAGTCCAGCGGGTGTTAAGTTAGTGATAAGCCTGGTTTGCAAGCAGAACCTGTCCTAGTAAGGCTTTGTGGCTGTGCTTAACTCTACTACACCCCAAAACCAAGAACACAGTAGGAAGCACAGTAGCTGCATGACTCAAGGTACTCACAGGACATGCAGAAAGAAAGGGCCTACGACATTCCGTGCAGCATACTCAGACTGACAGAAAACACACAGACAGAGGACAATTGGGACTATCCTTCTTTGGGCAGAAGCTATGAATAAGAGAAGGACTTGGGATAAGAAGGAAGGAATACCTAGAAATATAAGCATTGCTTGCCTTGCCCTTCCAAGATCCAGTCAGTTTGGTTGGACACTGTCAAATGAACCAAGATGTGTTCTGGCCTCCCTCTGTCTCCTGGGGCACAGAAAAGAGCAAAGATTTTGGAAAACATTTCACACACAGCTACTGAGCACTCAGCTCCAGGAAAACCCCCAATTATCCTGAACAGGGGGCCAGAGAGGTGGTAGAATCCCTGTTCTTGAAGATATACAAAACCTGACTGGACGACGTCCAGTTGGTCTGGACCTCACTTTGAAGGCAGCTGTGCTTTGAGCAGGGACCCGGACCGAAGACTCCCTGGGGCTCTTTTCATCCCACGTTATCCTGTGATCGCAGGATTATACGTCCCTGAAACAGCAGGCAGAATCTCACTTGCATAGTTAACAGCAGGACTCTTCTGACCAAGCACGGAGCACACTACAGAGCTCAGTTCTCCTCCTTGGCTCACTGGCATAAGATATCCACACAACACAAGTACCTGGCTCAGTTCCTAAGCTGGTTGCCCTTTAGATACAGGAGAACGGCTCCTGTCTTGACAGCATTCCCACAGTCTTGCAGATAAGCCAGAAGGAGAGGGTGCCCCTGGAAAAAAAAACAAACTGCAGGAAAATTAAAGTGCTGGCATGAATAGCTGATCAGTTTGCATTTGAATTTTAGTAAAAATGCACTCACATCAATGTTGGCTCTAAAAAAAAAGCCTTCCAGGTTTGAAAGTAGTTCATAACAGCCTTGCTAAAGCAGAGCTCTTGGCAGTGGGGTGGTGTCTGCAGGAGAAATACCAGTTCTCATTGACAGATACTGAGAGGTTGAGAAATATCCCTCCTTTACAGAGACACCTCAGGACATGCGTCCTGTAAGGAGGGATTTTACATCCTCATCTGGAGATCATCACAAGAAAACCAGGGTTTTAGAAAGCCACTTTATAAGCCGGAACATCGGAGTAAGTAAACGTGCAGCATCTCAGATGTTTTGCCGAAGAGATGAAGTGTCATGCGCTTTTGATGGGATTCCAACTAATTCCACTACACATACAAATCTGGCTTTAACTCTTCCTGTGCTCTCAGCTTTAAGACTTTTACTTCCAAGCAGAGTGTTACTAAGACCTTCCACCAAACGGCTAAATGCAGTAATTGACTGTACTTGTTTTGGCCAAGACTTTCTTTGGCCCTATCTCCCTTGCTCCAAAGCCTGGCTCTCCCTAACAGTGCAGCATGAAGAGAGAGAGGACTAAGCCGCAAGGATGCGGGTTGAAGAATGTTGAGTTTCATTGATTGCAAATGTTTTCAGGGGCCTTTTCTGAACTGAGATCAGTTGAATTTGCTCAGACATTTCTGCCCAGCGCCCTCAGACTGTGCAGCATTGTGATGAAGGATAGTTTTGCCAGCAGGGAACTCAGTCCTAAAATCCTCGTTCAGAGCTATGTATTTCAGGACTGGCACGAAACTAGGGAGGAGCAGACAGAGCCACAAGAGGAAACATCAGAGACTTTCTTTGGAATAATCCCTTCCATAGAGCAGGGTTCAAGCAGCTGTAGGCTCTTCCAGATTATACCTTCCAAATCCCCGGATCAGTCAGAAAGGGGCTGAGTTGTTATTTCCATAGCATGATTCTGGAAACTACACCCATTAACAGAGAGAGATGGGTTCAGCACTGGATATGCCCTTGTTTTCCACATATGTAATAAATAGGGGTGCTTGCAGTCCAGAGAATCCCCCGCCGCACTGCTCAGCAGCTGGCTAGTATCTTTTTAAGTAATCAGTGAACCCTCTAACAACACTGCCTGCATTCTGCGCTCCTGAAAGCAGCCTACTAGAAGTGCTTATGTGCAGTTAGACCATGTGTGATGATTATAGATGATAAACATAATTATTTTGGATGCTGATTGCCTCTGCTTTCCTCATTCCACTGCTGATGTGTAAACCCATCTCAGTGCTATCAGTTCTATGGGCTGTGAAGATACAGACTTCCTCCTGAAGGAAGGGCCAAACCTTCAGGGAAAAGCACCACCTGAGGCACAGAGCTACAGCTGTGACAGACTCCTGCCTCTTGTAACAAGAAGTCTTTAAGATGCACTGGAACACTCTGCAAAACCAAGGTCAGAGAGTGATGGGAAGCGGGTTTCATTACCCAGCTGTAAAATCAACAGACAGGAAAGCATTAGTGACGAAGCAGTTTGACTGACTTCTGCTCCAAGCAGTGCTGTCATGCAGATATCGCCTAACTCGAGATTTTAGGAAGCTGCATAAAATCAAGTATCCTAAAGCAGCAAAATGGCCCATTAGACCTGTCGGTACCATGTGTGAAGCTGGGGGTGGGGGAGCCCTTTCCTACTCCAGCCAGGAGTTGATTGCCTTCAGATTAGGACCAGGAGATTCCTCAGGTAGGGATCCAGAGCACAGACCTTTCGTTTTAAAACACTCAGTAACCCATCAGTCAAAAGAGGATGGTTGCTTCCCAGCCATGCGAATAAACAGACAACACTGCTAACCCCTATGGGACGTCATTGTCCCTCATAGAAGATGGGATAAGGCCACTGAAGCTCTCCAGCCTCACCCAGTCTTTCCCTTTACTTTGGCCAGGGTGAGGTTATTTCCTCATTCCTGTCTTCCTTCCTGGTATCTCCAATGAAGATAATCCATCTTCCATAACCAGCCCCACTTCCTTTTGCTGCCTGTCTCTTCTCCCCATGATGCTCAGTTCTCTCCCATTATGGTTCTCCTTGCGCAATCTCAGTACTGTGTGCTATCCTGGCCTGTAGAACAGGACGAGCAATCCATGAGACTCTCGTGTCGGACTCCCACTGGGACAGAACACACCAGCAGTGCCATGCAGGGAGGCTCTGTTCCGCCTCATAAGCCCAGATCTGCACAGCCAAACCTGGGTTCTGGGAGATCCTCCATGTGCTGAGCAGCCACACTCGGACATGGGCACATAGGGCAGGTGAGAGACAGCATGCACATGCTGTGACACCTAGGAGGGAGCTGCACAGGAGAAATAACTGATGGAAGGCCCACTCCTTGTCTTCTGTCGTCCTATCTCCACTGTCATATTGTCCCATTTGTAGACTTGGGCTGTGAGCTCCCTTTTACATGATCCCTGCTACATCCTGAGAGAGATGGAACTGGGAAGGTCTGGACAGCCTGAACTGCATCGTAAATGTTCCTGCCAGTTCAGGAGGAGGGGGGTTACCGGGACAAGGCTGAGAAGCAGCAGGAACAGCAGGATTGGCAGAGTTGAGGCTCACCAAGCAGCCCTGCTTCCTCCACACTAACCCCATCATGACCTGGCTCCTCAGAGACAGCCACTGCCTGGAACGGAGCAGTATGGAAAACAACCAGTTCTTTAAGTTTTATTATTAAATAAATCAATCAGTCCAGCTATCATGAGGCCCTGAAGCCAAAGTGGCCAAGTAAAGGATAGGAGAAGCCAGAAAAACTTCAGTGAGAACAGGTAACAAGAGACATGTTTACCACAGAAGAGAGACAAGGCTGCTAATACAAGCAGGCTGCTGCACCACAAACATTCCCTATGGCCTGGTACGGCTGTACAGAGGTATTTACACGTACAGGCAGGGAGACGCCGATTGCTGGCTGGTGAACAATCAACTTTTATTCTCTCCAGACCAGCAAAGCCAAGATTTTAGTAAACACGCAACCCCAAAAATGCGCCTGTGGATTGGGTAGAGCAGAGCCTGTGCTCTCCCTGCCAAACAACAAAGCTGTTCTCCAGTGGGTGGTTTCATGGTGAGGTTTCTGTGGGGAGGAAGTGTTTCTAGTGGTCAAGGCGGAGACCAGGGGTTCAGGAGACCTGGCTCCCATCCCTGGCTCTAGGAATCGGGAAAGCTCTGATTGCAGCAAACGCACATGCTTGCGGGAGTCACTAGTCCTCTGCTCACCTCTCCTTGTTCAGGTGCAAATTGTTCCTCTGAGGAGCAATGCAGAGACACAGACTTCTCCCCCATCTATAACACCTGCTGACCTTGAAGGGTTGCAGTGCAGCTTGTGTGATTGATGCCTGAAAGGCTGTCAGAGCTCTTTGGATGAAAATCTCTCTGGAAGTTATTGGAAGAGGGCAGACACACGAGAGAGAGATATGCAACTCACACGCTCTCTGCTTGCCTCCAGCTCACAGATCTCCACCCAGACTTGCTGGTTCCGCTACTCGCACATTTAAATATTTACAAGATGGGTCTGCAGAAAACCTGTGTTTTAAAGCAGAGTAGCCAACACTATAGCTTAACAGATGCCCTGACAAGTACCCAACCCACAGCCCTGGTTGCCCAGACTCAGCCCCGAGTCTCTGCATTTTACTGACAAAATTAGGCTGATGTGAAGCCAGACTGAAATGCCACAGTCCACACAACCCAGCCCTGCTCATTTCTGTCGGACTGCCACCAGTAGCCTCCCCTGGCCCTTTGCATTGTTCTCTCTTCTTTTCATCCTAGATGTCATTAACACGGTGTTTACCTGCCTTCCAGCTCATTAATGAAGGCACTAAAGAAGACTGGACCTAACCCTGATCCCCGTGGTGTGCCATTAGATAAACACCTCCTTGAAAAGTTCCAGTCAACCTCTTAGGT
The DNA here is from genome assembly GCA_009819605.1 of Sterna hirundo. Classification (NCBI taxonomy): domain Eukaryota; kingdom Metazoa; phylum Chordata; class Aves; order Charadriiformes; family Laridae; genus Sterna; species Sterna hirundo. Next base: position 23,333,740 of record CM020445.1, read on the forward strand.
ATGAAGGACTGTTGTCTTGAGGTGTGCATAGCTGTTAGAGCTAATGCCTTCACCTGTCACAGTTCATTTGTAGTGAACCCCATGGGAAGAACCCACCAACTGCACCAACAGTTTTTAAAGAAAAAAAAAATGAAAGAAGGAAGGAGTGTCACACAGGATGGCTCTGCGTTAGGCAGGCATGCTGGGTTTGTCTGTTTACAAGGTTTTATCCAACTTTTGTTTTTACTTCCTGCCCTAAATTGATCTGGATGCTGTTAAGTTTTCTAGATCTTCTCTTACCTTGTTGGCTGCATTTCAGAAATAGGTGGCATGAGTCAATCGCAGTGGACCAGTGTAAAACATTGTAAGATACTTCCCTCAAGTGGAGGGAATAAAAATCACTCAACCGTGTGTCACAGGCTCTGTAGCATACCTCAGGTAGAAGAAAGATAATGGGAGATGGACACCTACATGAGGTAGAATCTACCAACCTGCTTGAAAGGTGTTAGGAGCATAGAAAAATTATCAGTGATATCGCAAAATAAACTTTCCTACTCTACAAATGTCAGAGCATACAAGAAGACACACAGTCACCTTTTGTATCGGATACTAAAGGGGCTTGTTCTCTGACAACCTGTCAAGTTACTACATGGACAGCTAATGTATATCCATGACCAGGTTTTGCAAACAGCTTGAACGCAAGCTGAGATGAGTGCTCCTACATGATATTTCGGCAGAAATGGAAGAGGTTGCTTAGAAGCAGCTTGAGGGGTAAAATACCTGAGTCCTGTAGAACAAGGCTTCTACACCTACCGGAGCCTGCAGCAGGGCTGCAAGGGATAGACGAGAATGGAGAGAACCAGATACAGATTGCAGTGTGTCGGTAGAGCTGGTGTGGGTGGTATCTACACTCACCCTGAGGCTGATGTCTGATCTCATCATCGCTGTTTTCCTCAAAGCAGGCAATGAAACATGAACAAAGAATTCAGATTTCACTGTAGTTTTACTGTTACGGAGATAGCAGCTCCGCTCCAGTCTCTTCCATATACACTGAATAGGAGAACATTTCATCTCCTGCAAATGAAAAGAGATAAGAGGGGCTTAGCATGAGGCAGGATTTGTCTCTGTAACTGATCAGTCCAACAAAGGGACACACAAGCCGTTTATTACTGAAAATGAATTGTGCCATCAAGGCAGATGCCTGCAATTACTGCTGTTAAATATTATCTTTCATTAACTGTAAAATATATAATTAATAAACTTGCCCCCTCATTTTTGTTAAGTTTCACTGCAAAGACCTTATTACTGAAATAAATCTTTCTAGCAGTGCATGTCGATGGAACAGAGGAAGGTGCACGCCTCTCTGTGTGTGATAATTTCCTTATGGGAAAGTGAATTATTAGGGAGGAATAATCACCTCTCTTCATGGCTAAGACTGTAGAAACACCCCACTCTGAGACCAGTTGTTTAAGCTCATGCCTCTTGGAAGCAGGCAAGAAGAATCTGCTTTGGCTGGCAAAGATGACTTGATCTGAAAGCAGTCAGGCAGATGCAAGCTCTTCTTTCACTGGCAAGCCTGGAGAAACAAAAAATAAAATTCATTTTTTGATTTACAGTCCATTAAAGAAGTCTTCTGACTATAAAGCTGCTCAGAAAGACCTCAGTGGTTAGGCTGATTCTTTTATAAGCCCCGTGTTCATCCACTTCACAATACTCTGTTAGAGCTACACAACTGTGATTTACTTTCCATCAGAACTGTTTTGATTTGGGGATGTTTGGTGATGGCTGTTAAACCATATGAATTAGAACTGCTTCAAAAATGTTGCTGAAATTTGACTCCAAGCATAAAATTCCCCTTAGACTTTGTCTCCACTTGTGATCTTTACCTCAAGTTAGTTGATTGCCAGTTCAGCCAGGGGTAATTAAAATATTTCCAAAGGCTGTTCAGGGCAACACTTTTTGCCTTGCTGCAGGCCACGAATGTTCGTGGTTTGCCCTAGGCTGGTGTTCATTCCTGCCTGAGTTGGCAGAAGCAGCAACGCATGCCAAACGAGGAGCAACGCCTGCTCCATCACGATTCTCCCCACCTGGGGAAGGCGGCAGAGGGACCGAGAGACCAGTGGCAGAAGGAAGGAGCGTACAAGCACACACTGCTTTGACAGTGATATAACTTCTGGGTATAGAGAAAGCAGCACAGAGGAGCAGAAAAGGAAAGTATGTATTTTAATGAAACCCTATGATTTCACTGGTTTTTCAAGATGTCTTGGATGTCCCCGGCAGAGCCAACAGGTTGCAGAGACGCTCGCCCACAGACTGCCAGTTTCAGTACCGATGAGCTTAGCAGAGAAGCAGGGTTCTCATCTTACCTGGCGTTTGGAACTTTTTGCAATGAGATGGGCTTGGGAAGGGAGAGGGTGTCATTTTCTGGCCATCCGCTACCAATTTGTCACCCCATTTTGTGGTTGTGGGCAGAATGGAAAGGGAGGGCAAGAGTTCCATGGGTTGTGCATGATGGGAAATGCACAACCCCTGGCTCAGAGAAGGTCCTGTGTCAAAAAACTGTATTAGAGAACCTTACCCTGCTGCTGCTCTGAATCTAAAGAAAGGGGTCCGTTCTCCACATCATTTTAACTAGCACTTAAGAATGTTAAAACAGCCAACCAATTTGACTACACAAAACTTTTAGAGTCAGCAAATTATCTAGTTAAATGATGCGTATAGAAATGTTAATTCAACAGCAACTGAAACCTTCTTACATCTAAAGACCATAATCCTATACAAGGAAGAAAAGAGAGGGGCTAAGCATACTGTGCTTGCAGAAGAAATCATAAAAATCTCGAAGCTACTGCCGACAATGTAACCTATATGCAGTTACACAAATAGCAGATGCTGAGAGCAAATGTAGAAGTGAGTTTGGAATGGAAGTTCAGAAATCATATTATACAACTCTTTGCCCTGGTTTTGCTGTAGGGGAGAGGCTTGTATATCAGCCCACTTCCACCCCTGTGCCTCTCTGCATAAACTTTCTGCACAAAATTTTACTTTTCTGTACAAAAGCACAACGATACTTTACTGTGCGACGTGCACGCTCCTGTCCCTCAATAGTCAGGAACCCTTTTGTGCACACGCGCTGACTCTGCCCACTACCAGGCATGATTTCATTCCTCAGGATCCCCGCTGGGTCAGACCAGGAACACTGGAGAATGAAGATGGAAAAGTTAAGCAACTTAACTCCCTGGCTCTTGGGCCGCAGAAGGGGGAGGGAGCAGGGAGGCAAAGCATCTGGCTTCCCTGCTTCTCTAACAGCCTGGCGGGAAGGCTGCTGTCAATTCCGCCTTCTGCCTTGTTGGAAGAAAGCAGAAGTGACAAGAGGCCCTCCAGGCAGGCAGCCAGGAACCAGAAATTCAATTGAGCTACCTCCTGAAACTGGACTTTTTTGGAGACCCCTTCCCTGAAATTGTTTTGCCTTTAAAAAAAAAATTTTCAGCACGCTTCAGGGCCAATTCATCACCCCTGGTCTCCTGGCTCTCCTTTCCTCCAAGAAAGCATGATTTGCACAAAAGGATTTACATGTTCTGGACGGCTCCACAACCAACCTCACCCATAATAAATACATCGACACATAAATATGCACACACAGACGCATGCACAGATACAAACAATGTTATTTATAGATACAGGCATTGCCATAGACAGATAAATACACAGGTGCATTTCTTTGCTATATAACATGCAGGGAGAGAAGGGATATGGCAGCTGAATTTACTCTACGTTCGCAGATTAGGAAACAGAGTGTGGGACATACGGTCTGTCTCTAGGGCTTAGACCAACTGGTTATTGGCTGGTGCTGTTGTTCCTCTAACAAGCCCCTGGATATATCACTCTGGCTGTAGAGAAATGCAGCTGAAAGAGCCTTTCACTGTCAGCAGCAATCTGTCACTTCATGTATCTTACCCTGCCTCTTACAGCACAAAAGCTTCTGAGCTGCAAGTCGGTGTTAGGAGAAAGGTCATTTTGCAGGTAGGCTGTGGTATTTTTCTTTATTTCTGGGAATGCGCGGCCAGCTTGAGGCACCGTCTGGATGCTGCAGCATGAATTTCAGCTCCACATATGCCCAGCTATAATTTAAGACAAGGGAGCATTTCCATTACAAACCCCATTTTTTTCCCATGGATTTATACCTTAGCTATTCAGCTTCACTTTGAGGAGAACCTTCACTGAATATATTCACAGCCAGGGAGAAATTATTTTTCATGTTCAACGTTTAAATCCAGCTCAGCCTCTTTTGGTTGTAAGATGGTGAAGGAAATTACGTATGCACACAAACACTCACAAGCACATACAAAAAGCTTACACAAACACATGCCCGCAGAGAGATCTGTTACCAAAAAAAAGACAAGCCAATGCAAATAAGCTCAATTTTAGGAGCAAATTAATTTGACTGACTTTATTATTCTAAATTATTAACAAGTTCTAGCAACCTTAGAATGTCATAACCACACTCAGGCTTTCATCTAGGTTAACTGGAAACAGATAACTTATACTGATATAAATGATATCAGTACAAATCTGTGACAACGAACTTGGAGGCAGAAACCTGACACACAAGGAGCCCCTCTCTTTGCAGCGGTGTGTTAACAACTCCTGTACAATTCTCCTCCCCTGAAATATTCCAGTGCAATGAATCACCCTCCAACGATGCCAGAACCCCTCTATTTTCATGAATGCCAGCTGAAACCTGACCTCCACAGCACTCTAATCTGTTTGCGACTTGGTCTGGCTCAGTAAGCCCATTTTTGGGTTTTTTTTTTAACTCTTTATCGATTCTACTTTGATGTAGTCCAATAAAGCACATTGACAGAAGCAATTTATGTTGGCTAGTGCCTCTGCTTCAGGAAAGCCTCCATGGCATATATGAAGAGAAATTAAGCACCTTGCAAGTAACATACAGGTTACCCGGTTATCCCACGCTTACCAGTTTCATTCAACCCATCTCCATGACTGAGATTAGGATCGACCTCCTGTTTCTCCTGCTCACAAGCAGAAATAGGTGTGATTCTCCCTATATATCACTTTCTAATGCCACAGGGAAAAGTTGGGAAATATGAAAAGGATTTCCTCAACCTTAAGAGGAAAAAGCTACAAGTGGCCACTGAAAGGAGACAAGCGTTTCCCCACTTCTGATGGCACAGAACCCAATCTTGTGGCATCAGAGCTGGCACAGTGGGCACCAGTACCAGGAGGGCTCGAGCGCCTGGAAATGTAAGATGCCCCTACTCATACCTGTTGCACAGGTGTGTAAATGCATATTGTTCCACTGCCTCAAAAAATCCATCTTAGACAGCTAGGAATATTATGGATTTATCCTATCAGCTGGAGATGTTGCAGATATCCTCACGATACGCTGTATTAGCTCTTCCTTTCTTGGTTTCACACCCGGATCTTCCCCCCAAGGCTAGGGAAACATTGACTAAGAACATCACTCAGGGAAGATGTTTAGTAAAACCCATGGTGCTCAGTGGCTCCTAAGTGCAACATAATCGTTTTCTTGCTTCTTGCTAAGAGGGCATGGCACCAGGGCAGAGGAGGATAGCTGAGAGCTGCAGGGACTGGAAAACCGAACTCAATTTAGCCATGGAGCAGTTTAAAGTTCCTGTTGCATTTTTCATCTAAGTACAGCAAATCCCCCCGCTAAGCAACAACCCAGGTGGCTGTAAATACTGAAACGCTAACTGCACGCGTGGCGTGCGGGTATCAGAGAGGGCGTGTGGATAGGCATAGCAGGAGAGCAGCTGAAAGCGAAGCAGAGTGTCCTAATGCCACCTGTTAGCAGCGCTGGGAGCTGGGCCCTGCTGCGGGACGGCTTTGGAAGCATGTGAGAGCTGCTGGATTCTCATTCATTCGAAGCTTCCTGCAGTTATGAAGCACTGATAGAGTTTCACTCTTCACCAGCTGGAGCCCCAGGCAGGGGACTCTCTCCAGAGAAGGAGCTCAGGAGCTCCACCCCAGGGAGGAAGACGAGGGGTGGTCTAGAGAGGGCTGCACATCACAAGCGATGCAGCAGAGAAGGCCATCAGGCACCTCCTACGCCAATGGGAGTCTTCTGTGGCGAAAACACAGCTCATCAGTTATCAAAGGAAAAGAATATATGAGAAAACATGGCCTTTAAACCTACCTGGATCTGCTGCCTCTGCTCAGGCCAGACACCACAGCTCAGTCTGCCTCCTTGAAAGGCTCCCAGGGAGCCCCCGCTGCAGGAAGAGGGCCAGGGGCACATTTAATTTAAGCAGGGGGCACGGCATATTTAATTACCATCAGACCATGGGCACCTAACTTCAGGTTCTTCATTTATAAAAAAAAAAGAGCTGAAAAGCCTCCCGTCTCCTCAGGCAGAACCTTGCATAGCGCCAAAAGGAGGAGGATTTCCTCCCCCATTCATTCCACGAGCTCTATGGGTAGGTGGCTATGCACAAGGATGATGGACAGGCGGATGGATGGCTGTAAGTGTGGCAGACAGGATGGAGCACAGGCGGACAGCTTGTTGAGTGGTTTAGGAATGGGGGCTGCTCAAACTGGGGAGCCTTAGAGGTACTAGATGAGTCCTGGGTGATATGTGATGGACACGGGAGCCTGCACTGCCTCATATCTCGCAACAGTGAAGGCTCAGCCTGTGACCCCCCAGCACGTGCCTCGCTCAGTATCTACCAGAGTTCCCATATGGCAGTTGCCGAGTGATCTGGACCACTGGGGCCTGTCAGGACAAACACACCAGGCTTCCTGGCATTTCACCCAGGAGTTATGAAGCCGTCACTCGCTCAGGCTGTCGCCGAACAGTGCCAGCACGCCTTGGTACACTGCCCGCTTTTCACCTGATTGTCATTTTTGGATGCTATTACTGAGAGGCATTTTTGGAGCTTCAGGACCTGCTGGGGAGAATGAGGTAAATTCCCAGCCTTTCTGCCTCCCCATTTCTCCCCTGCTTTCTCTTTTCTGGAAAGTTTTCCCATGCTAAGTATAGTTCCTAACAGGTGCACGACCAGAGGGGATTGTCAGGGACGCAGCTGTCCCCACAGAGGCCTGGATCCATCTCCATCTGTCTCACTGGAGTTATCCATGCTGTCTAGCTGAGCTCTTCGGACACAGGATGGAGCAGCATCAGAGACGCAGACAGGGAGGAGATACGTGTACACAGACACACAGACACAGAGGGAGGATGATTATTCCAGGGAATGCCACAAACAAAACCTCTGACATCAAACTAATGCGTCCTTTGAGGCTTTAAAGAGCCCTTGCCACACACAGGCAGGCTGCCAGCTAACTCATCTCTCTTCCTTGCCATGCTACAGCCTGATGCCAAGGTCAGGCTTTAAACGAAAGCTGACTGCTCTGTAATCCCCTGGGCCTCATTTGGGGATGCCACAAGACTGGTAAGAATCAGTGGCAGAAAATATTTGACTGGGGCCAACTCCAGTGCAATGACTGAAATGGTTCCCTTGCCCAGCCGGCTGCCAGGCCTGGCTTTCACCCTCCCAGCCCCACATCAAAGCCCTTCCAAGCTGGGAAAACAGGGCTGGGGGCACAGGGAATATAAAGACAGCGACAGAGGTAGCTGAGATCCCTCTAACGCACCTCAGAGTGTGCACGTGTACCAAGCACTCACACATCACTGACCTTCAGACGCACAATGGTGACAAGGTGTCCTAACTCAGAGCTGTGGGGACCAGGTGCTGGGGTAACCTTCCTGGGCACCAAGTTGTCTCATTGCTGTGTAGGGAATATAGATATGTGAAAAACAGATAAGCAGCAACCATGCTCACAAACTAAAGGTGCTTCCAACCCCTAAAGTGTCCTGGCATAATTTCAGGCCGGTATGACACGAGGAAATAATCATTTTGCAACACACCACTGCTCCCTGCCACTGCATGTTGCAGCAAGAACAGCTGATCTGCTTTACAAATCTGTGTCCTGGGATGTGTGCTGTGTTAACAAACTGGCTTAGCTTAATAGAAGGGTGATGAAAACCATATGCAGAGAATAGGATGGTACCTTGACATCACCACCACCATCGCCAAAAGAACAAAAATGAGGTTTCTGCCTTCACACTGTGCCACCACAGAACGTGCTCCCTGCCGTGCTTCGGCCACAAAGTCCAAGGTCTGAACTCACGGAACCCAAAGCCCAACTAATTGCCAAAGGTCAGTGTCTTAACCTGCAGGAAACTGAGCTGCAACCAGCTCTCAAAAGCCTGCCTGGGGCTCAGAGGAGAGGTGGGACGGTCTGGGTGAGACATGTATACATCTTTGGCAGAGGGAAAATTCATTTCCCTTCTTTTATTCCTTTGTTAAAATGAAACGATGCTGCCACTAACAAGCCTCTGCCAGTCACACCCTCCCAAAGGAAGAACCATGAGGCCCTGGGTCTGGGGCGCTGCAGCCTGGGAGAGGACAGCGCTTGCCTGCTGCTGCAGGGACAATCTCTGAAGCTGGGCAGGTGTCACAAGGCAGTGAGCCCAAACGACACCGCCACCAGCACTGCCTGGATAGCCCTTGCCTCCTAAGGGGTTCCTCAGCAGGGCTGAGTGCCCGCAACAGCGATGTTTGGGGCCTCCCTGCTCCCAACACACACGTTTTACCAGGGCGCTACTCTAACACCTTCAGATGTGGACACCAGCAGGAGTTTCATTGGTAGGGAAAACAGGATCAAGTCCTGATTTACTAAGGCCAGCGCTTATAGAGATAGCATTGCCTTAACCTTTTTCTTAAGCTGCCTTACTCTTTTATGTTTCAGTTTCTGTCCCCTCCTCCAGGTTTTCAGGGCTTTGTACGGTTACTTTCCTTTACTCCTTTTACAACAACCCTTTTCAAAAAGAAGCGCTGACTGAAGCTCTTTGGGTCTCCAAAGACTATTCCATCACATCACTGCTGACGGGGCTGGAGCTGCCAGACTGAGTTATCACAGGTCTTGCCCTCCTCCACCGCTAATACCTACTCACCAAGGGAGCATTGGTCCAGCCCAAGCAGAGAAGGTCAGCCCCAAGCTGCAGAAGTCTCCAACGATTAGGGAAGAGGCACTAAAGGGAAAGAGGAGGAAAACAAATATATTCCAGGCATCTCTTTCTAGACATGTCTGGAAAATCATAATAGAGCTCAGACGGCCCCAGGGAGGGAATGAGTTACAGGCAGTCACAAACTTTTCCATGATCAGCTCACCTTGCCTCAAGGAGACTTCAGCCACACACCGTCCCCAGCCCTGAGCTCGGTGTCTCACAACACCCCTGTCACACTGTCTAGCACCTCTTTCCATCCCAATTCAATCCCTTCCTGCCCAGTGGAAGGTCACAGGACCTATGCAACTGTGCAAGCAAAGTGGTGATGCTGATTCAGAAGCAATACAGGAAAGTGAGCTGGGACTAGCGGGAGATGTCCCTGCCCATGGCAGGGGAGTTGGAACTAGATGATCTTTAAGGTCCCTTTCAACCCTAACAATTCTATGATTCTATGACTATACTTACTGAGGAAAGGAGGCGCATCCCATCATTCTAGTGATAGTAAAAATACTGTAGGTGTTCTCACAGATTAGCATCATTCACTCCAATTCAGGAGCGCTGCGCTATTCAGGAAGGATGATGGGAGAAATATCATCTGAATGCTGAATCACTAGCTCTAAAGTGTATCCAAGCTCAGGAAACAGGGACAGCTCTTACCAGCTCCAGTCAGCCCCCAGCAGAGGACTGTTAGGCCAAGAAAATACGCAGCTAACACTTCTAAGTCATCGTTCTACCACAGCCTGGTAGCCCAAAGCCCAGAGTAAACCAAGACAGAAGCAACACCCATCAAAGTCATCAGCACTTGAACAGCACAGGTGGAACATCTGTGGCATTATGCAAGCCCCTGTCTGGCCAGACATGGGATTGAGAAAGGGGTTTTCTACCCTTCCATGTCCTCTGCCCAGCTGAAAAAGAGCTGAAAACCAAGCCAGTAGAGAGGTAAAAGTCTCTTTATCTTTGCTCTTAATCCCAGTTTAAGACTGCCTCAAGCTCCATGACTCCTGCCAGCAACCCAGCAATAAGCACGTTCACACCCTGAACATGCTGGTGCCGAACAGGACCTGGTCACTGAAAACAGGACCTCGGCTTTGCCCCTGACCAGGGCCACCCAGCGCCACAAGCCCAACATCAGATCTAAGCAGCCTTGATGAAACCTCGCATCTGTCCTTTACAGTATGAACGACAATTTGGCAGGGTCTGATATGCTCCACAGGAATAGAGTTGGTGAATTAAGAATCTATAAAGATGTTGTCCAGAAGGGTATTAGCCCTGGAAGCCACAAACTGCCCAGAGCCCAGACTTTACTGTGAAGCTTTCAGAAACAGGGTGCTGTTCTTCAGTCCCCTGCTCTTGAGGCCCTGCATCTGCATGCAAAAATCCATTTTTTTTAATTGGAAAAATGGCACTCTCAGCTCTCACAGCTGAAAAGTCTGAGAATGCAGCTCAAGGATTAAACCCCTCCTCCCCAGACCTACAGTAAATAAAAAGAGTTAAAGCCAGATTTGTAGACTATAAGGATTTTAAGCCAATTTTGTGACTCTCTCAGGCAGTTCTGGCATGCTTTGTAGTTGACGACTAAGACTCACAAGGAGACGTGGGTCAGAATAAAGGTGGCTTGACCACAAGGATTGGGACGGTTCCCTGCGATGTGGAGATTTCTGGAGGTGGAAGGGTTGGCAGAGAGGAGGCACAGGAAACAAAAGCAGACATTTGAGAGACATTTGCAAACGGATTCCTGAGCCAAAATTTCCTCCCAGTCACGCCCGCACATCTCTGTAAACCTATCTGGCCTCTGCACCATGGTTTGAGGACAATTTGACCTGGAGTCTGAACAATAGGATTAAGCACTGGATCAGCAGAAAAATGATTGCTTGCTATTGGAGACTTATTGTTACTACAGAACGTTTGTTTCCCTGAGCCACATTGTGTAAGTGTCGGTGCCTTTGCAAGATTTAATGGTCCAATTATCACAGGCTGTGTCACCTCCTCCCCGTTCTACATGACGAGACCTGCTCTCCTGCCTTCATTCCCCTCTCCTGTTTTGCTAGCAGGCAAACACACCTTTGCTGCTCCTTCATGGGTAGTCTTCTTTTTAACTTCTCCCATGCTCAGGGCTGGTGGGGGCTGGGGGAAGCTAGACAAGTGGGAGAGGCAGTCTGTGGGCTGGGTATCTGACCCTAAAGATGGCTAATTGGGAATGGGTCTTCTTCGCTGGGTGAAAATCTAGATTTTTACTTAGTGAAAATCTAACCAAAAGTTCTCATTAGAGTTGAAGTCATGTCAAGCTCTCCTCCCAAACATTGCAGCTAGCCACTGTCCTGGTCTCCAACTGCTCCGGCCTCTGCGATACACTGCCTGCTCAGCTCCCCTGGTTGTCCAAGGTAAAAAGGGTTGACAGGGCACTGCCAGACAATAAAGTGCTTCCATCACCTGAAGCAGTTGTGAGGAGGTTACACCTGTCCATAGATCAACCAGTCTCCTGTTTGCCCCACAATCCCTCTCTAAGGAATACCCTACAAGAAAACACCTGAGGGTGGAGAGGCACTGGAACAGGTCACCCAGAGAAGCTGCCCTGTCCCTGGAAGTGTTCAAGAACAGGCTGGATGGGGCTTAGAGCAACCTGGTCTAGTGGGAGGTGTCCCTGCCCATGGCATGGGGGTTGGAACTAAATGATCTTTAAGGTCCCTTCCAACCTAAACCATTCTCTGATTCTATGATCCTGCAAATATTTCAGAGGCAAAAAAACCCTATCTTTGGTACCTGGCTGCTTGTAGAGCAACAGCTGAGCCAAAAACTAATACAGGCGCAGGAACGATCAGTGCTGCGCCTCACCACCATGGTCACTCTGCAGCAGGGCCACAGGGAGACTTAATATTAAATAAAGAGCACAAGAAGGGTTAGGGACTGGCTGGGGTGGTGGGGAAGGGGCTAAGGTCCTCTTCTGCTCTCCTAAGAGCAGCCTGCAGCAGGTTGCCCAGGACCTATCCTGAACACTGTATCTGAGAACACCAGCTCCTCACCAGGATATCAAAAAAGCAGTATTACAAACAGTATTAGAGAGTTTCACAACAGGACCAGACATTTATGTGAATAAGAACAGCATCCGCAGCGACACTAGCTCAAATGAAAATCATAACAGCTATTGATTCTCCCGCTTCAGGGTATAAGCTGCCTGCCAGCTGGGGTCAGGGTGAAATCTCCCCCCATAGGGTAGTATTGCACAATTACAGGCATTATGGGATTTTTATGCCTTCAAGGCATCCGGCCTTGGCTTCTAGTGGAGACAGGATACTGGGCTGGAAGGACTATCGGTCTGTTCAGCTCAAACAGTTTTTATGTCCTAATACAAAATTAATGGTTCTCTCTCTGAGACTCCAAGAGGCAAAGCTGCCTGCTCTGTGCATTGCAACTGGCAGAGCAAAAGTGGGGCTGAAAACTCATTTCTTCCCAATGCCCCTCGATGCAACACAACCTTCAGACCCTACCCAGGCTCACTGTCTCACCTATGCTAGCTAAAGTCACCCCACACTCTCTGGGGATCAACACGTTGATGCCGGACACTAACGGGCACAGCATGCTGCAGTCCTGAGCTCCTACACTCAAGAGATCATTCAGCCTCCTGCCCCCTGTGCTAGGGATACCAGATCCACAAATCTTGGCAGCAGCAGCTACAATGCAGGTGGGTTTTAGGCACTCATGTCCTTTAAATCAAGCCTTCCAACTGTACCACCTCTACGACGGCCTCTCTCGCTGTCAAAAGGACTGTCTGTCTGTCAGGTGAGGCAGGCTATGGAAGCAGAAACAGCTGTCTTAAAAACTGTCTTTCAGGATGCACATGGAGATCCCTTCTGCTTATATGGAACAACACCTCATTCATCATTCAGATAGCCAGACAGAGCCACTCATCTTCATTTGACGACACCTTTTATCTACAAACACCTAGATTAAAACTCACAACCAGCCTGTGAACTGGTCAGGATCTTTTTACCAAGCCAGGGGCACGCTTCCCTGGCTCACATCCAGCACGGGGATGGAGGCTGGAGGAACTGCTTGCTCCAATCATGACTTTTACAGCAGGACTTTTCTGAAAAGTCGCTGTGCCCCCAGTGACTGGAGCAAGCAGTTCTTGTTGAGCTGATTATTTTGGTGTCTAAGTGGAAGCCGAGATGTGCAATTGCAGTGCCTGCGGTTGACTTGTGGCTTGCCCTAAGGGAGCCAACAGCACTGCTGGGAATCCTGACCCAGGAGTCCTGACTCAGGCGTTCTGTAAAACCACAGGGCCTGCTGTTTCCATGCCCGTCTGTGCTCCTGTATCTCTGCTGGGGCCAGCACAGCACTGGAAATGGCAGGATTTGAACTGCTTTTGCAGAGGCATAAGGGGATCTTGCTGCTGCCACGTGCTTGGGCAGGCAGGGGCAGGGAGGGCTCTAACCCCTCTTTAGCACTGACCGTATGGCAGCTGGCCCTGCCTGCTGGACCCACAGCAAGGAGAAGTTTTAACAGCAGCTGTCTACATGCAGTGGAGCTCCAGAAGCTTCCTCCCTTTGGCTTTGTGTCCAGCTGCAAAACTGCAACAACTTTCACCTTTCTCATCTTCCCGCTTCCCACCAGATCCTCTTGAACACCTCTCCATTCCACTGAAGGCCGCCCCAGAGCTCCTCTGCCTCCTCCACACCACTGCCATTCCCAGATTGCTGTCCCACTCTCTGCATGGCAATACCCCCAGCCCCTTCCCACATCCCCTGCCCACCTTGGCTCACCAGCTGGCCGGGTGAGAGCCAGACCATCTGGCAGGTCCAAGGCCCCCCACACCATGTGTGCCCCACCAGCCTGTCCAGACACACCGGCTGCCCAGCCATTAAACTCACTGCTCCGGTTGAACAAACAGCTTTGGTGCCTGCATGTTTCAGGCCTGCGGTCTGACACCAGACACCTCTGCCCAAGTGTCGGATTGGGCTGAGTCTGTCAATGTCCACAAGAACAACTGGAGGAAAGCTGGGACTGATAGGCATCCTCACCACATACTCTGGGTTGCCTTAATGGATGGCATAAACATCCCATAAAGCTAATAATTGTGCAATACTATATTATGGGAGGAGCTTTCACCCTGACCCCAGATGGCAAGCAGCTTATTTCACTGGGAAAAAGACTGAAAAATTAGGACCTGACTCTGAAGCAGTGAATTTCTCTTGGTGGTACTTAGACCCCAATGACAAACTGACCATGCAGAACGATGAGGTAGAGAACCAGAGCCCAAGCCAGAGCCCCTAAGCCCATCCTGTGCCATTAAACATTACTGCAGCCCCTGCTCTGCTCCCCTCTAATCACAGCACCAGGATAAATTCTTCCTTCACCCCCTCGCCTCTATCCAGGGGAACAATGTCCTTACTCATATAGGCATGCTGACCAAATCATAAAGAAGATGTAATGACATTGTCTTGGCTGACACACTGATCAATGCTTTTCATGCAAAATTATGCTTTCTGTGACTAATAAATATTGATCTTTTTGTTCCTGTGTAGTACTGCAATAAAGAGTGACTTAAATATCTGCCAGCACTGAGCATCCTCCAATGCTTTCCAACCCCCAGCTCCCCTGCAGCCACCCAGCAGCACCCATTTAGCATTTGTTACTGTTCTTACATCTCTCTGATGCCAGAGCACCGTGCCTGATCCCAAGGAAGGCACAGCACCTCTGTGAACATCCATCTCCCTTTATTTTTCTGTCCTTTGAACGGTACTTAGGTTACAGTAGTTCATAAGAAGAAGTAGATATTAAGTGTAGTTGGAATGAGCGCTGGGGAGGGAGAGCAGGGTCACGTCCCAGGCACATTTAGGATAATAAACAGGAGAAACTGGGCCAGTTGCAAAACGAATGGAAACATTTACAACTACTTGGCAGGGGAGTCGTGTAAGCGCTAGTGGGCATGGTCAGACTGCTTGAAACTCCTTAAATCAAAGCTACGGAGCTTGGTAGCAAGCGCCTGGCGACAGGCTTTGCTGGACACAAGGCCTCCATTCAGCCCTGCTGAAAGGCTGGGGTCCATGTGGCAGCGGTCCTGCTCTACTCACTCCTCTGCTGGAGAGGGGTCAAGCAGCACTCCGCGTTTCACACCCACTTGGCTCCTGCAGCACCACACCAACGTGCAAAGTGGTGGTGGCTCAGGCCTGCTCCTGTACACAGAAGGAATCACAGAGTGATGTGATGGTACCTCTTGGGTTGGGTTCCTGAGTTCTTATGGTGCTATGGGACTCTCTTTTCTCCAGGTGTCACTTCTTTGCCTCTTCTCCTTCCATCTCCCCCAGCATGGGAAGAAGAGCATTTCCGTGTCTCCCAAGAGCCCAGAGAAGGGAGCTGCACCGGAGAACATGAAGTGTGAACTCAGATATGGGACTGCAAATAGATTGATGATGGCAGGCAGAGGCCTGGGTTCAGTCACTCCTGCCTGGCAGACACACAATGATTGAATTTGTTCACCACACATATTTTGGGAGTAGATTGCTTTCCGTTGCTGAAGGGACCAGATTCATACCCACTGTGAGCAAAGGAGTTAAGTTGCAACAGTGAACCAGAAAGCAGGAAAGGCCAAAGGTCTCTGGCACTCTGTACAGTCTCAGGAATTCCCATAGGTGCTGCACACTTATATACACCGACTGTAGCAGACGATCCTGCTCACCACTCCCCTTTCTACCATTGATCTGTCATTACTTCCCTGTTCTGGGGGAGCTGCTGTAACACACCCTGCTCCTTTTCTTTCTGGGGCTGCTCAGTTGGGCAGGGACCTGCCCTGCCTTTGACGACCTGCGTCAGTGTCCAAATGGTGTTCAGAGTGACCCAAGACTTGGGATTGTGCCCCACTCCCCATCCTTCAGCACAAAACTTGCTTTCACCAGCAGTTTTAACGTGTCCTGTTTCCCCCTTACCCACGCAGACAGCCGAGTGCTGAGAAGGCACTTAAGGCAAAAAACCTACATATCAAAAGATATTGCCTCAGGACTATGGAGTCTAAAATATGACAGCATCTCCCCCAGACTGTGAATGGGTTCACTGAAGAGCTACCCTAGTTCTGAGACCCTCCCCTTTCCCACCCCCCTCCTGGGAAAATTGGAGAGGCAAAGGGCTGCTGTTCCAGCAGATTTGCAGGAGTGGGAGTTGAAGAATCAATGAAGCTCTGAAAGCCAGTGGGGAAAGTCATTCTGCACCTTCCTGACACCAGGAATAAATGATTCAGCGGGAAAGAAAAAAAAATACAACAACCCTCAAATGAGGCTGGAGTTACCCACTGGAGAGATATTTCATCTTGAGGAATTGTGTTTGCTGCAGCGTTCATCTCACTGAGCCACAGCAAGGCTTTAATATCCAGCAAAAGGTCAAACCTAAATGGGAATTGTTACAGCTTACCAGAGCCCCTGACGCCAGCCCGCCTGCATACACACGACGAGCTCGCAGCCCCTCACGCAGGGCAGGCTGGGAGAGAGAACTGATCCTGCTTGGAAACACTCCATGGATGTTAACAGCACCCGAGGTACTCACAGGTCTTCGAGTGGCTCTACGTTCATCAGCCCTTCCCACCCCTGCGAAGTATTATCACACCCAATTTATTAACAATCATCCTCCCTATTAATTAGTCAGCACTTGCCACTTGGCGAGCCCGCTCCAACTCTACCTTTGTCGTCTCTCGTCACCTCAAAGTCTCAGGGCCTGGAGATGAAACCTGCAGGGCTCAGTGCACAGGTGCTGCTCCAGTCACAAGACACACTCCCTTGCCGATGTCCCTGCGGCACAAGGATTGGCAGAGTTAGCTCTCAGAGGCAAGGCAGAAAGCATTGCGGGGACGGAGGCACTCTCTGTGCCAGTGCTCTGCCACCCGACAGCAACATTGCATGACTGGGGGCACTGCTTTGACCCAAAGGCAGAATTTTTCAGTGCTGCTCTTCAGTCTTGCTTGGTCTTAGTCTGCGAACCTTTGCTCAACCCCCTCTGCGGTTTGAGAGATGGCAGCACTGCCTGCCTTGGGCACCCAGGCAGCAGGACCTCATTTGTGGTGGAAGGATTCACAGAGGCTTTGCCGTCCTCTTTCACTTGCCTCTTCTCTACATCCATATGTAAAGAAGGATAATAAACATAAGGAATGTGGTTGTACATCCTTCCCTTCATGCCGGTCTGTATGGGGTGCTCTGGCGTGGCCTCTCTCACTCCCATGGCAGAAGGGGCAATCAGCAGTGGGTTGGTGATACTGCCGAGCTCAGGCAGTGTCACAGAGCTACCAACTGGTCACAGCAGCAAACTCAGTAGCCCTCCCTTCCAAAAAAGAGGACCTCAAGATCAGCTGGGCCCATGCAGCACCCAGGGAGGCAGATGTGCCCAGGAGCCTGAAGATCTGCGTGCAAAAGCTTTATCATAAGGCCTGAGCCTTGCTGCTCAGGGCACTCTGCTGCTTCAGGGGACAAATCCTGCAGAGCAGGGCTTTCTTCTGCCAGAGGGAACGCAAGAACAGAAGACACAGCAGGCGTGGGTCCCTATGCCGAAGCCAAGGCCTGAAACAGGGAGGGGCGCTGAGCTGGGTCACAAAAGAGTGTCTCCCTCCCCGACACAGTTCAGCCCACAGAAAACATGTGAGCACAGCCCAACAATGTCCTGTGCTCACTCCCTTTGGAAGAGGGACTGGGTACAAAAAGAACAGACCCTGGGTGTCTCAAACAGGGTAAATTTGGGGTGAATGCCGGGAGCTTCCAGATGTTTCCACTCAAGGGACCTAGCTGAGCAAGGCACCTGTTTATCGTAAAGGAAGGTGGGATTTCAAGGCACTTGAGGGCTGCAGGGGGCAGCTGTCAGCTCCTCCTCATTTGGAAACATCAATGCTTGAAGTATCTTTTCTCAGCAGAACCGCAGAGACTTTCTGCCAGTGCCCTGGTCCTGACCTGCTGCCCCAGCAGCTGGCTCTGCCCCTTGCTCCTGACCTGTCCTCCCTTCCCTGATCTCCTCCTGCACCGCTAATGCTGCCTGCTCTGAGGAACCCCAGCCCGTTCTGACTTACTTAAGGAAGATGTTTTTATGAGGATCTCATTGCATGTTTGGTTCTGCTTGGGCGTGTTTGAATCTCCAGCACGTATGAGTCCAGGGTGGTCCTCTAGGGCTGTGGGAGCACCCTCTCTCCTCGTGCCCACCTCCCTCACGGCCCCCAAGGCCATTTTGTTCTTCCCTCTTCCGCTTTTGGTATGGCTACTGTCTCCCTCCATCCACACATCAGCTCTGCCGTCTGGGAGTTCGTCATCCCTACCCCAGGTCACAGCAGAGTTCTCCAGGAATGAATTAGGCAGACAGGAGGTGGAGGTAGAGATTCCCAGGGAGCTTCCTGCCTCCTCTTTGCCACCGTTTTGCATGACAAAGGTGAGAGTCCAAGAGAAGAAAGGAGTGAACTGAGCCCTTCCTATAACGTCCGCTGTCCTGCCAACACAGGTCGGTGAGCTGAGCAGAGGGGAATTTTACCTAAAGCAGAGATGAAAATCTGCTTGAGCTTTGGGGTTTACATCAAAACTGGTCCCAAGCTACAGGCAAACTCCCAGTCCTGCAACGGAACAGAAAAATGTGAGAACTAGCAACTCTCCTGACAGCCCCGTGCCTTTCACCTTCCGTGTCTCAGCTATCCATCATGACCTGAAGCCCTCATGCTTTCCTGTTCTAGGCCATATTAAACTCAGCCAACGCACCTCCATCCTGCCCAGCCATCCCAGCTGCCCTTCCAGCCCCTCCTGATGAACAAGCTGCCATCCATGATGTGCAACATGCTGGTTTCTGTGCTGATGTGGACAAACACCCGCTGGGGAATCACCTGAAACTACCACTCTCACTTTCAGTTATGACTTAAGCCAGATTTCACTATGTACAGGAAGATTAAATTTTGCTAAGTTTAAGATGAGATAATTTTTTGTTCAAATATTTACACTTAAAGCTCACCAGAAAGTCAACAGGATTCTGCTGGATAATGCTCAACTATCCACATTCCCAAAGGAAAACAAGGTTTTTACGTGGTATTTAAAGAATCCAAAGACATCCAAAGTTCAGCCCTCCCGATTGTTCCTGGACCAGGCTGGGTCCTGCCTCTGCCCACATCCATGCCTCTGAGGGAAGCAGGAAGAACTTGCTGGCCTTTTCTTCCTAATAACGGTAAACATGTGGACATGGACAGAGTGGGTCACCAGCCTCTCCCAAGTCACTCTTACAGAGGAGGTGGAGACCATCTCTAAATTGCAACCAGCAGCCACATACTTGGGAAGGCAATGCTGTGGAAAATGGGGTCAGATTGCTTCTCCCCATGTTTGGCTTTGTTGAGCTGTTTGTGTCTTTGGGATGCAAGACTTCCCTGGCAACGAACTGGAGGTGTCATTTGGAGATCTCATCCTTTCTATTCAGGATGTTTAAATTCAAGACTCAAACTTGCGGTTGGCAGGGAACAGGGGCAAACAAACAGCTGAATGATCTGCTGTCAGCTGCTGACAGCCCAGCATAGGGCAGCCAGGCTGGCCTGCAACAGTTATCCCTCCTGTTGGTGGCGAATCTCTGAGCACAGAGGTAACAGGTTGAGGGCCCGTCACAGATTTAAGCTCCTCAGGCTTAAGCACAACAACAGAAAAACAAAAAAACCAACAGACAATAAGTGTACTGCAACATTCAGGCCATGTTCCCTCTATAGGGTCTGTTGGCCATCCCCAGGTGCTTCTTGAAAGTGGGGCTCTCCCATGCTCTCCTGTTTGGGTATGTGCCTCTCACAGTTACATTGCAGAAGCAATGCTTCACTAGCAGGAGGAAGGCTGAACTCACCCACAGCTGCACTAGACATCTGGGGGCTTGAGGCATGTCCTCTCACTCACCCAGTGGCTCCTGACTGCTTCTACACATTTCTGTTTGCTGCTCCCCCCACCCCTAGACCCACTTTTTGGCATGTCAACCTCTATTTCAAGTTCCACTCATCTGCTCCTGCGACTGTTCGCATCTTTAGGTTTAATGGTTATCTGGGAGTTAAGCACAGCTCAAATTTGACAAAGCTTCTGTGGCAGATGCAGAAACTCAGGTAGGAATTGTTCTCTCCCTTCTCAGCTCCTTTACAAAGGTCAAGGGGTGCAGAGGGAAGCTGACCTCCTCCTGATGAGCACAGGCTGAATGTCTGTGTGAGGAGCTCCGGAGGGAGAACAGACATCTTCAGATGTTACTCCCATGGGACGAAGGCCAAGTTGATTTAGAGCTTCCTTTCTCTGGGTGGACAATCAGCTTCCCCAGGGAGTCAACGACTTTCTGAGACTTTTCAAATAGGCAGTGCTTTTCTGAAATGAAGCTCCTACCTTTGAAGATTTATCATTTATCTCCCAGTGCCCTGGGCACTGCCTAAGCAGGCTCGCTGTTCACCATACACTATGTTCTCTCATGCCACTGCATCCTGCAAAGGGCTCAGCTGCATCCCATGCCAGCTTTCCTCTCTGCTGGATGCAGGAACATTTCCCTGCAGCTGCAGTGTGTGCGTGTGACCCTGGTGTGATCTCCCAAATCCATCAGGCTCACAGGGAATGCAGGAGTGTACACAACTCTGTCCTCTTGGTCGTCACCATCTTCCCCTCCCACAATGCAAGCCGCAGACCTACAGCGGGCAGGCCAGTGGATCCCCTTTGCTGCTGAATACGGAAACGCTGAGGCGGGAATGCAGACAATATCCTAAACAAATCTGCTGTTTACGAAGTCCCCTGTAAACTGTTTACATTGCTGGGGAGAAACCATGGAGGAAGAGCAGCTGGAGCATGTTCTTCCCAGTGCTCCTGTGGGTGTGCAGCTGATGCATGTCTGGAAAGGGTGCAAACGTATGAGGGAAAAGAAGAGGCAGCAAAATCCCAGCAGCACCCACTCCCCCAGCCTGCCAGGACCTCTGGCTACCATGTCTGGAAAGGGTGCAAAAGTATGAGGGAAAAGAAGAGGCAGCAAAATCCCAGCAGCACCCACTCCCCCAGCCTGCCAGGACCTCTGGCTACCACAGCACTGTCTCCCTGAGCACACTCCAAGGGAGGTGGCATGTCCCTAGGGCGCAAAGTAGCTAGTCATGTCAGCTGCAGCAGGGACAGCCAACCTCAGGCTCCAGAGCAGCGCCTGGGGCGGTGAGGCTGGCCAGGGGCTGCTGTGTGAGCTGCCTCCCCACCACTAGAGGAAGCAGACCTGAAGGAGCCAGTCCTGAACCTCCTCTGGAGCCCCTTGGCTCTCCCATGCATGTGAAATGTCTTGTGACTCTCATTCCCCATGAAGACACAGTGTGTGGCTCACAGAGGCCAGCCTCCTGCTATATCATATACATGTATTAAAAGTGGTTAAAAATGTGGCCTCAGAAATACCAGCGAGAACGTTTTGAAGTCCTGGCATAAAATAAAAGCCTCAGCCTGCCTCTAATGTGCCCTGCTTCCTGTCGGTGGAAGCCTCTTTGAAGTGCCTGTGCAGACAGCAATACGTCAGCACAGTGTAGTGAGCTCAGCTGAAACACCCATGACCCCCACTACCGCCTCCCCCCAGGACAACCATGAGCTGCTGAGACAGTGTGACTGCCCAGTCTGGGGGCTGAATGCCCAGCATGAAAGGCTTTGGTAGAAGAAACAGAAGGGTTAAACGCAAAACACACCCTTTTTCGGTCCCCTTCATACTCGCAGACCCACTCGCAGCAGAAAAGGTTGGTTACGTTACTTGAATGGCTGAGCGAGATGTGAGAAAATATCGCCTTCACTCAAGGAAGGTGATAAGTGCTTTGAGCCCAGAAATAGTGTCAGAGAGGGGCATGTGGTGATGGGCAGCCAGCTGGAACAGCAAGGACAGTGAAAACATACTCCCTGCACATGATACAGCAACCCTGACCCAGCAGTTGGAAAGGAATACAGGTAGGAGGATTAGAAAAAAAAGAAAG
The DNA here is from genome assembly GCA_009819605.1 of Sterna hirundo. Taxonomy (NCBI): domain Eukaryota; kingdom Metazoa; phylum Chordata; class Aves; order Charadriiformes; family Laridae; genus Sterna; species Sterna hirundo. Next base: position 23,355,696 of record CM020445.1, read on the forward strand.
CGGGCAAACTCACCCATTTGGTGTTGAAGGGCAGGCAGAGAGAGGCAAGGAAACTGCGTTACTCCATCAGCAGGGGGAAGTGATGTTCATCTACGTTTCCTCTCAACTGTATTGCCAGAAGGAGCCCACTCTCGGAGCCAGTCCTGCCTTCACTCTCCACCCAGTTGGTCTTCCAGGTCCCAGTTGTGTCCCTTTCCTGACCAGAAATAGGATGGAGGGATCTCCCAACAGAGCTGAACATCTCAGGCAGCAGGAATGTCAGAGGAATCTGGAGGACCTCTCAAAAACTGAACTAAAAGAAAAAACACAGGGGAAAAAAACCCCAACCCATAATGAAAGATTGTCAGGTTCCTTCGCTGAAGCAAAAAAAACCCAAATCTAAAAACATTTTTTAGAGCCAACGACACAGACTGGCCAACCCAAAAGAATTTCTTTTTGGTTTTGGTTTCAGAAGATTTTGTGCGGTTAAAAAAATGTCAGGCAGCCAAATTTCCAAGCAAAATGGTTCTTCAAAATGAAATCTTGAGCAATTTTTAAAAAAAAAATTCAAAAATGACTGAAGCTCTAATGCCACACAAGTGCTGGGTGGGTTTCCCTGGCTGACACAACCTGCTGAATTTGACCAGAATTTTGCAAATAGTTTTGCCTGACCCCATACATGGCTCAGTCCCAGTGACAAAGCACCTTCAGATTCAAGTCCTTTCCAAGGAGCATCAACCCATAGGGACACCCCAGTGCTCCCTGAGCCTTGAGAAACCCACTCTGGAGGTAGGCAGACATGGTTTGAAATTCATGCTAGCTTCTTTCAGCTTCCTTCTGGTGACTCGGTGTGCACCAGTGCCCAGCTGTGTTTCTCCTAGCAGTGCCTCCTCGCCTCCACACCCATTATTTCACTGCGAGATGGGCAATAAAGCCATTGGGCTTTAACTGTTTTTGAGCGGTCAGGTTATGATTTATCATAAGCCTTTAAAAATTGGAAAGTGAAACAATTCTCCCTTCCAAAAAGCATTTATGCTCCCCCCTTGCACCCATATGGGCTTGTTACGTTAAGGCTGCTCATAAAACCTGCTTGGACCAGCCCAGCACTTAACCTTGATTTCTGAAACGATGCTGAACATAGTTTGTCTTTGTCTGTGCTTGGAGCGAGGCTGCGTTAGCACCAGTTCTGCAGCTCTTACTGCTGACACCCATTGTCCAAAATGAGTCTTTTCTTCGTTATGCAGCAGGGCTCTGATGGATGTAAAACAACAGCCCTGACCACTCATGTTTGTTTGCAAAGGCTTTCTAAAAGGAACTCCAGATGCTAGCCCAAGTGTCTGCTGCATTTTCCACTTCAGTTTTAATTGTTGGTACTGCAGATCACTTCTTTTCATAAAATAAGCTGCCACTTCTGCCCTCGAACCAGCCGCCTTTCACAGCACAGGCAGGGGGAAGAGATTCCTTTATGCAGCATCTCTGGTGTGATCATCTTGCCCAAAAGATCCCACAGGCAAAGGCAGAGAGACAGTACAGCAAATTCATCTACCACAAATTCACTGATGCTTGATGCTTGCTGATCAGAAAGTATGTGTGTCCTGTTAATGGCAAAGGTCTCTCTTGAATCGGTTAAGCATCTCTTCTCTTCCTGTTCCCAGGCTTTTTATTACTACGATGCATTAAAACACTGCCAAGATGGCCACAAATTAAAACACAAATTTTCTCAGCATGAAGCTCCAGTCCCATATGTTTGGCAATGGCCCAAAATCATCTCCTGTAACGCTTTCGCAGACATCTACCTAGACCAGCCCTATACTCTCAGCCTCCTCCCACACCTTTGAGGTGTGTTCCCATCCCTCCCTGCGTATCCAGAGGGGACACTGACACAGAAATGCCTTGACAAGATAAGCAGGAGATTCCGTACCAGGATGGCTGGGATATGGTCTGTCCTGCTGAGAGCCATGGGGATGCTGCCCCCCAGGGAAGGGCTTTTAAGCACAGCCGAGAGGCAGCAGTGGGGTAGATCGCTGCCTATTTATTTGGGTGGGGGTCAGAGCTCACTGTGGTGTGCCCGAGGTCAGGCAGGAGTGGGAGCCTGCCCGCCACCATCCGCACCTCTGCACCGACCAGTCTGTCTAGACAATCCTCCCTGCTGGGCAGCTGGGGACCCCGAGAGCTCTTCCGTGCATGGAAGTATTCAGGAATTCCTCTTGCAATTAATTCTCCGTCATCCCCAAAAATAGCATTCCTGTGCAGAGGAGCTCAGAAAGCGGAGTGCCGCGGATCAGCAATTAAGGGGCAAAGACAGACTACAAAGGGAGGCATTGCAGGTCACACCTGCGCTGCATCAGAGCTGTGCTGGGAGAAAGCCCTTACCAAGCTCCGGAGGGAACGGCAGCTCCTAAGTCAAACCCAAGTAATAAGATGATCTTGTAGGGGGAAAGATTATTCATTATTGGCAGCCAAGAATGTGCAAGTCTAACAAAAGCCAAAGGTTTTTTTATTACAGTCCAACTGCAGCTGGGAAGACAACGTTAGCTAAGAATCATTAAACCTATTGCAAGAATAAATTTTCTTTGAACCAAACCATAAAATGGGAGTAAAATCCTCTTAAGCCAGCAACAGCTTCTAATGGAACAGACATTATTATTTTTTTGCAAACCAAAAATGAATTAATAAAATTGCTTTAGATTATTAAGTGAATAGATTAGGCTCCAAAATGGAAAATATTTACTCAAGCAAAACCTGCTTAATTTGATACCTGCCTCAATTAATTTTTAAGTTTGGGATTATAATTGGATAGAATAATGACATTTTCTGCTTGTACAAATAGGGATTTGTGAACCCCATTTGCCCAGAATTCAGGCAGGAGAAGAAGTGTCTAGGAAAACTTTACCTTGCTAACCCCCAGGTAACATCAGTGCTGCTGCACATGCCAGTAATGAGTTTGGCAGCTTATGCAAGCCTGGAAGATAGAAGGTGAAGCCAAGGTCCCTTCTCACAGCTGGTCATTAAATTTCCTGAAATGTCTGACCAGGAGGTCACAACTGACATTATAAAATACGAAAAATATTACAGAAAAATGGAAGTCATTTCCTTCGTGAATGTGGAGGCAGGACACCAAGTTAAGAGCAAGATAAACTTGAGCATTTCTTCAGCACGCAGGGGATATCTAGTGGCAGAGTGGGCTTTGATCCACCTGCCAGACCTGGGATGGATGAAGAGAGTTCAACAGCTCCCTGCAAAGGTCTGTCAGTTTGCTCCTGAATAAAGACCTCAGCTGGACGCTCTGGTTCCAAAGTCGAAGCACAGGTGATCCTTCCTTTTACACACCAACAGGACTGGCTGGAGCTCTCAGTCTGAGAGCTGCTGACAGCAATCATATTTAATTACTGCTTTTAGGGCAAGCTTGGTGTACTCCTCTCTCAGTGCTTTTCCCTCTCTGCCAAAGAGCAGGAGACGCAGGTAGGGAACGGAACACTGAGCTCCAGCATTCACACTGGCTCTGTACACCCAGGTGGGAAAATAAAACTGGACAATCACTTCTCTGGGGCAGGCACAGTGCAAAGAGAGAGCTGTGCCCTGTGGTCAGGAAGCTTTTTGCACAGCCAGACACCTTCTCCTCTAAGCCCTTCACTCCTGAGAAGTGCATCATCTTCTAATTTTAATCTACAAACCATCACTTCTGTTAGACCCAATTCCCAGGATCTCATGGCGGTTCCGCCTGCTATCAGCTTGGTAGGATATGTAGTGGTCACACAGTATTCATAAAGCAAATCTTATATATTCTGAGAGAAAGAGCTTCAAAGTAAAAGCATGTAAACACACATGTCCTTCACAAAGCTTACCATCCTCTGCAGGTCAGGGTACATCAAACTTCTTTGAACAATATTTCAGACAATCTGTCTTACTCAGCCTTCCTTGGCTGCTCTCCCTTCCCTCTCTCCGGAGGGCATGTTTACATGCTCAGACCTTTCAGGTCTCTAAAAAGTTGCCTGATCTAGACGTGGCCTCTGCACAGTGGAGTTGAGCCCATTGAAAAAAGTCTGTCTCTACAGAAGTCATCCATGGCACAAGGGCTAGAAATCACTGCCAACGCAATGTCTTCCTTCTTGCTGTCTTTTTTCTAAAAATCCCTACTCAAGGCTGAACTAATATCTACAAACACATTGAAATGCTCAGTAACCTCCATCCGCAACCATTCACTAGCCCCATCGCTTGCACGATGCATGGTTTTACTATAGATGAGGATTCCCGGAGCAGTTCCACACCACACTGGCATTGCTTGGGAGCAGGGGGCATCTCACCACGAGGGTCTGCCCTGGGAAGAAGAACACAGCCATTGGGTTGCAGCCGGCAGCCAACTCCGATACCCATTTCCCCTGGTGTCAGAAGTACACACTGCATAATAAGTCAGGAAAAAGAGAAATATTTAATTAAATAGCTGCCTGTCTGGAAGCCATTCTGATCCTGGCTTGACCAGCTCAAAATCAGCCCCTAGAGTGTACATTTCAATGTATGTATAAAGTCTTTCCGGGAAGAAGATGAGAAAGCATAAGGGTTTTATTTGACATAGACCTTGCTGGCACATCAGAACTCTCGTGTTTTCAAGACAGGAACCTTGTTAACAAGCACTGGTGAGCACAGCAGGCTCTTGCAGGCTCTCCACCCGAGTTACTGGTGCAGGTCTGGTTGTATCTTGTGCAGAAGGGTCAGCGGGGACAAAAATGAAAGAGACAGAAGTGGATTCAATATTGAAATCTTCTTTAGTTTAAAGTGAAAATGCAGAAGGTCAGACAACAGCAACAGAGAAGATGAGGAGCATTTAGGCCCAAATAGCACTTAAAAAAGAAACAGGAAGTCTGTGGCAATAGCAGAATCACAGAGTCCATCAGAAATAGCCGTTAATCACAAGTCAGGAGCAAGTAAAGTCCAGAGCTCGTCAGGAAACAACATGTCACTAGGATTATGGGCAAACCTTACAAGGTACCTGTAATTCTGAAGGCCTAAGGAGTCAAATTGTGATCAAAGAGCCATGCAGGTGCAAGAGAAAACAGCATGGAAACCAGAATCCTTCTCCTAACGGCAAACAGAGGTGAATTACAGCACAACAGATCCTTCCCAAATCACCCCCCAGGTCCCAAAAGCAATTGATGGAGGACTGCACACGTGATGCTGACTGACAAGCCTGCAAGATTGTCTGTGGGAAAGGAACAAGAGGGGTAATTTTATTGTCATGTACCACAGGGGGGTGTAAGTAAAATCGCAGCATGAGAAAATGACAGCGTATCTGTCTTAGGTCATTTACATGCCCAGATAATCTGTGGGAGGAGAGCCAAAGTTGCTACATTTGACAGAGGAACACAACGGCAATGTGCCTGGGAAACGGCAGCTTATACAGATTTGCAAGCCCTAAAACCAATCTCGTGTTCGCTGCTCCCAGAAACCAAAATGACCAGACTTAATAATTTAGGCTTCCAAATGATTATGCTTTCTTCCCTCATTATAGGCTGTATAATGGCCTCGTCTTGCTGAGCACGCTGCAAGAATGCCGCAGAGGGACAGTCCCATGCTCAGAAGTGTATGTACATCCCAAGGACAGGCTTAGAGGCCACAAAGACACCGTATGCCGGCGAAGGAACACCAACAGGCATGAAGGCAGATGCTGGGTAGCAGCTGCAGGCACCACAAACGTTGCTGTCGGTAGGCAGTGTAGCACAGTAGTTTTTAGGAGGGATGTGGAAGAAGGAGAAAATGCTTTGTTAGTGTTTACAGGTTGCTCCTCAGCTGCAGAGGGAGCAACTCGGGAGAAACATGCAGTGACATGTTGGAACTGGCATGGCTGGCAGACCGGCAGGACTTGGTATCTCTGCAGCGGAAAATTTTTACGAGATGGTTGGATGGAGCAGGGCCAAAATAGGCCGTCTGCACAAGACACACGCACCCGCACCTTACAGCTCACGTGAGGGAGATGATTACCGGATCGGTGAGACACGCTCTGTGAGACCCTTTAACATTGCACTGTCAGAGGTTCACAGTGGAAATCACGATGATAAGGGTGTGCGGTACTCTGCAGAGAACTAATAAGTGCGGCAAAAATCTGAGGGCTCAGAAAACCTGGGCATCCCAAAGGGATTCCAGCTGGGTTAGACAGGGAGGAGGAGTTGGATCTTAGAGATATTCTTCAGGAAGAACCAGCTAGTTTTCAGCAGGGCCTAGATATGGGTATTTAGGGAGAGGTCAAGTCAAAGAAGACCAAGGGGTTGACAGGATGGTAAGAGACATCAAGAAAGGTAGCAGGGAAGAGCAAGCACAAGAAGATTTAAAACTTTGTTTTGATTGTGTTGAGCTGAAGCCAGTAGGTGGGTGTCCACGAAGTGCTGTCAGAAAGACAGACTGTGAATTAATCTGGACAGCACAGGACAGGCTAGGAGGAAAGCGATCACTCGGTGAGTCATCAGCAGGAGATTATATATGCAAAATTTGTAAATAAGGTCACCCAGAGAGGAAATGCAGAGGAGTAAAAGAGGGGGGCTGGGCGAATGGCCAAGGATGGAGCAGGTGAAATAGTCAGCAGCACTTGAAGATTGTCAAGCAGGACAGGCACCGCTTTAGATACATCACTGCGGGGGCAACCCTGTCCTATTCTGTGAGCGGAGGGGAATAAACACACCTCCACTGGCTGATCTGTTCCTTGGGGGCAAATGTGTCATATCAGCTACTGATTAGGAACCTAGATAGGGCTTGGGAAGCTGCTGGGTCCTGGTTCTCTGAGGGTGAATTTCTGCCCCAGTTTCCCTGGAGCTGCCTGCAGGTGCAGGCCCAGACCTGGCTCTTGCAGCTGCAGAGTCCTCATCTGGGGGGCAGAGCTTCCCCGTGGAGAGATGGAACCTTCCAGTGGTTAGGGGCTGTATTCTCATTTGAGCTTTTGGCAAGAAGGGGCAGTCAAGCTCCCCACAGACACAGCTACAAAGTCACCACCAAACCTAAACAGAGGGCAAAACACCTTGTTGGTAGCCATAGATTGGAAAAGACAACCACACAGCTGTAGCTGGCAGGGAGTTGTGCTGGGAAACTGGGCCTACTCAGCTGCTGCCCAGGCGCTGGAAGAGACAGAGCTCGTGTTTGTGACGTGCACGGGCAGGAGCAGTGGGATCCTGAAAGTCGCAATTGACCCTAGATTACACAGCCAGCTGGCCAGACGCTGCGTTTTGAAATCGCCCATTTACCTGAGAGCACTGGCTGGAAAGCATAAGGCAGCATGCAGAGAATGTCCAGGTTAACTTGTCACTGGCAACGACCTCTCATTTGTCAGGAAGGGATTCATGCAATTTACAGAGGGATGTGGGGTTTTCGCAGGTGGTAGGCAGTCACCTGGAGACCTCAAGACAGAAAAGAGATTCTGAGAAAAAGAGGATCCATTTCTAACCACCGAGAGGCTCTTAGCAAGTCCAGCAAGCCACAGGCAGAGTGAGGGGAAGCGGGGGCTGGGAACGGACCAGTGGGACAACAGTCGGTTGCAAGGACAAAAGGGCTGTATTAAGAGGGCCTATTCTGGCACTTCAACCAGGTTTAAGCAACTTTGCTGCTGCCTAATCTGAGGATAATAACGAGTCAGATGTTTTACAATCTGGAAATGCCTGGCCAAGTCAGTGGAGGTGAGACGCTTAACCCATGGTCTCGATGTTACTCTGTTTCTGTCTGTGTGTGCACGACAAAGGCAAACTGCCTTTAGGTTTAAGGTACACAAACCCTGATGGAAGAAAGACATTATACGGCCCTGATTCATAAATAAACCGTGCCAAAAAGTGCTTGTCTCCCTCCCAGCCTTGCAAGCCAGTAAATGTAAACTTCTCAGAAAGCGTCCCTCGCTGACTGACAGGTACTCTGCGGTGGCGTGTGGTGGGTGAACAGCGTTAACATCTCTTTCTGGCACAAACCCCACTTGCAAAATTAAGTGAGCTGGTTCCAGGGGGGAGTAACAGAGGTTACCTGAAAGTCAGGCTCCATTAAGTGCAGAGTTAAGTCATGACAAGGTGGCCTGGTCTCTCCAGACTGCCTGCTTACCTGCCCCAGCAATTCAGAGATTTTTTTACACAGCTTCATTTACGAAGAGAAATGAGTTTGCAAAGCACAGCTTTGTGCAAATTTCCACTACAAGACTTCATCAGATCACTCCAGACTCTGAGAATACTCTCTCTCCACAGTAATAGCCATTATCCCCAAGCTTTGTGTATGTTTATGTTACCCTTCCATTTTCCCTTCAAATATGACAAGCAATTCTTAGAAAATATGTTATAAACTCTTCTGCTCTGGAGTTCTGTCACCTTTGATTGCACTCATTTGAGGCCAAGGATGTAGTTTCAAAGTAAATCAATAAACAACACTTTAAAGGGTCCTATAGACACAAGCTGGGTGCAGTACCACAGCCCTCCTCTCTCCCTGGTTTCCTCTGCTTTGCTCCTCCAACCCAAATGATTGTTTTAGACAGGATGAGTGCAACCCAACCAAATAAATGGGAAAAATGCAAACAGCAAAATACTTTCCAAAGCCCCCAGTGCTGCTTTACAGTATGGGAGTATAGGCTAGGGCCCACCTTGCAGTCGGAAGGGCACCTCCAGAGTTCAGAAGTCCCTGTAGTCACCAAATCAGCGTGACTGCTCGCCGCAGAGCTGATCTGGGCCAGTGTGAGGGTCTTTCACACCACAACACCTCATTACCAGTCTGCTGCACCCATGGGTGGGCTGCAGCCAGGGTCTCCTGGTTGCTACAAATGGCCCTGGAAACACCCGAGGAATCATCCCAACCCTAGCAAGGGATTGGAATAGCAAATCTGGAAAGCTTGGATTCAGAAAGGGGCCATACACCTCCCAGTCTTCCTGAAGACACTTAGGGCCCCCCAGGCTTGCTATCGCACAGAGGGTGCTGCATCCAAGTAGAGCATATCTAGGGTAGATTTACTTGGGAATCCCAAGGCAGTACACATTTACGCCTACCCCTCATTTACAGTGCCTGTGGTTCCTCTTACTCCCCACCGCTCCAACAGCCGCAGTACACACACAGGATCTGGTCCTTGGGAGCCTTCCAAGAAGCTAACAAGGTTGTACCTCCTCAAGCAGCTCCTCCAAGCTGAATCATACCAGAGCCCATCAGCGCAGTATGGACTGCTGGCTAAACACCTCATTAAGGCACAGTGGAGTGGGAGGATATTCATCACCGGAGCTGTCCCACTCTCCAGGATCAATGCAGCACACAGGGTGAGGGTAAACTACTGGAGAAACCTCTGACAGAAAGCCTGCCTGAATGCACTTGCAGAAGGATTTACAGAGCAAATTAACTGGACTGGTTGAATTATTTGGATTTGGGGTTTTTAATTTCAAAAATCTCCAAAGGCTGTGTTGACACCCTGTGACGCTGAGGCAGCAATGCTGACAACTCAGCCAGAGAGGGGGGCTGCTGCCTGCACACTATGAGGATAACCCTTTCACTCTCCCACCTAACAACTGTTGTTTTTTTAACCCAGCTGCATTTTGGATTGACATCTCCATTACCTGCTTCAGTGTGCTGATGGTTATATTGGTGTGTCTGTCTGGAGTTCCTTGGGCTGACTCAGGACATCTGCTTGCTGTTCCCAGCTCTGCTGCTTTCTCTCACTGTAAAATAAAGCAAATTATTCAGGGTGGAAATGATCGCTTATTATGGATGTCTTCATGTTTTGGTCTCTGTTCAGTATATGGGTACTTGCTTCCAAATCCTGTGCAGAGCCAGATTAGGGGAATTTACACCTGCAAAATACATTCCTATATGCACAGCTCTGGCTAAGATAGCTTTGAAAGAGTCTCCCACGCAACATACTGGCATGGTGAAGCACCTCCTAGGGAGATGCAAGACACGCAACCCCCACATCTCCTGTACAATGGGCTTACTCAACCCCAGAGTATTGCAAGACCTTGCTCTAAGCAACATTTTCTTGTAGCTCAGGGAGAGATCCTACAGACTCTGCTTCTCTTTGTAGTGTGGTCTGCCCTCCCTCCTCAGCATCTCCATGCTGGGTCCCTGAAACTGGCACACAGAGCTATTACTCCTTGCATGTAAGACTGGGTGCCATGTTTGATATCACAGAAGAGCTTTGAGATATCACAGCCTGGAAAGGTTTCTCTGAGCTGAACTGAGTGACACAACTGCCAGAGGCCATACTCATGACATTCCTGTGTGTTCAGATCCTCCCTCACTTCACGGCAGACAACTGAACTGCACACAACACTTTGGTGCCTCAGTCTCTCTGTGTGCCTCTGGTGCAGGGTTCCCTGCCCCTCATTCAGGCAAACCCCAAATTCAAAAAGGCCAAATTCTTCCCAGTTTCCACTCAAAGCAGCACTTTGCCCCAGTATGCCCCTGCGGAGCAAGGGGAACCCATCACACCCTGCCCAGGTTATGTGGACCCAGTGCCACATCTCCCACCAGAGCCCATATTCCTGCTGTCCCAGGTGCCTGCAGCGCTGAGCACCATTAGGGGTGCTCAACCATAGGGTAATTAATTAACACAAGTGATCACTTATATTATCTGCAACTTGAATGCAACTCTTAGCAAGTCAGTGTTGGAGATGCACTCGTTCAGGGCATAGATAGCTACAGCCTCTAGGGCTTGAGACCTTTGCACGCTCGCTCTCTCCAGCTGTTAAAAGAGTCAGGTGGTGTCATTCCTAGAAGGTGAATAAATTATTATTGCAAATTACTCCGATGAAGTGGCTTTTATTAGAAAGCCAGACACAAAGGGAGCTTGCTGATTGGCTACCAGTGATGTCATACCCAGCAAAACACTCAAATGCAGAGATACAAATTTTCTCGTCTATATTTTGTGCAGAATTTTCATTTTCTACTGGCAATAAAGCCCCACCAGCAGAGCCTTTCACCCCGTGAGTGTGGTAGGGGGTCTGTACTTCTCAAGTGGCTGATGAAAGCAAAGCGGCCTTTGTTCCTCTCTCTTGCAATGAACCTAAGGCTAACAGTTTTCACCCACAAAGGCACTGTGTTCTACTGCTCTATTACAAACCCCACCACTCAATTTTCTTAGGTGGGTAGCAGGGAAATAGGCACTTTTTTGGCTTGCACATACCTAAAATCATACTGATCACAGAGATTTTTGCTATTTACAAGCTTAAGCTTAAACTGCAGATAAAGTAAGAGCCTGGGTATCATTCTGATCCTCAGCAAAAGATGAGAACAGGGTTTTGGAAACAGCCAGGCAGCAAAATCCCAACTAATTATTTATTTTGCCCGTTTCACATCTTGGTTTTTCCTCCCCGCAAAGCCACTGTGAAATTCTCAGTGAGCTCTGTCGGTGAGACAGACTCAGCGACCAGCACGCTGCACGCTGTCATTTCTCTTCCCTAATTGAATGGCCTATCAAACTTACAAAATTTGCCTAGCAAACGTTCCAGCTTTAATCATTTCTGGATGCAAACAGGCATGCTGGTACAGCTCGAATACTAGAACCCTGTGCCGACAGCAAGCGTGAAAGCACCACTTGCCTCACTGAACTGGAATGAACTTTCAAATCCAAGCAGCTATGTGAAGCCTCTCCAGGCTGTGGTCAGCTCTGTACCTCCGTCAAGCAATGCAACTGCGGCTCTGGGCTCCAGCCCCTGCTGAATATGGACATGGGCAGAGTGGAAGGTTTTACGTACCTGCTGCTTCCTCCCTCCGTTATGTACCACTGAAGTGCAAATTTTGCCAGGAAGGCCAAGCCTAACATTTCCAGCACTGGCAACAAGCTCCTGCTTGGGCTGTACAAACACCGCGTTCTCCTCTAACACGCACAGCACAAATCCTGAGCTGACCTACACAGCTTGCCTATTCCCCTTTGATTACAGCTCTAAAGTAATTTGTCCTACAAGGGCAGAAAACAAAACACATCTATCATTTGGAAGATGTCCTGGAAACCCCCAGATAGTTGCACTGATGAAATTGGACACTGAGGACTGCTGGAAAGCTCAAGCATAGTTAGATTTGCTGTTCCCAGTCCTGGCTGGGGTCATGACTCTCTGCAACAGCATCAGCTCCACTTTATTCCAGGTGGCTTGCAGTTGGAAATCATTGTCTCTTATCGCCTGAAGATTTGCTGAGCTGCCTGCCCTTTGTGGATAACAGCGGCTGCCCTCAGACTCCTAGATGTTAGATCCGAGGCTTTTGAAGTCCTGAGGGTGAAGGTGCAAAGGACAGGCACCGGGAAAGAGCGAGCCTGACTGTGAATCAGAGTTAAAAAAGAATACGAAGGCTGAAATCCTAGGAGAGGCTGCTGTCTGGCTGAGACACACGGTCAGCATCAGCAAAAAGGGTACAGGCTGTTAGGTTTAAGACCTGGAACAGATTCAAATCACCCCTTTTAGATCTGACCTCCTTTCCTGTTTGGGGGAGACGGCAAAGAGGAGAGGGAGCCATGAATCTGGGATCCAGTCACTACATTGTATGGCTTGGCCTGACATCCCTCTTTGCTTTTACCACTCCATATGCAGAATGGAGGGTTATTAAAAGCATCAGAGGAATCTCAAGTAAAACATTTTTATTGTTTTTAAGAACTTTGTTACAGCATCTCTGGAGTTCTGGCTTGGACCACCACAGACTAGAGCCAGGAAGCTCAGAACAGCTTTTGGTATTGAATTACCATTCAGAACTGTATCAAATTCCAAAATTGCAACCGCTGGCCAAAAAAAGAAGCCAGTGTAGAACAGCATACACCCACGCAGACAGTGCAGACATCAAAATGATCATGCTGGGCCTAACTCTGTTTCCCTTCCTCACACAGAGTAATACCCTTGCTCCCATCTTTGATTTCAGCAACATTATTTTCCCGTATGAAGCAGCCGGGCTCTAGAGCAGAATAGGGTCCCACCTACTTATCACTTGCCTTACAATGAGAGTTCCTGCATTGCTTGGCTTTTTAACGAAGTTGGGGTTTGATGTATCAGTCAGCCCCTCCCTATCACTTGAGGACAGTATTAGAAGCACGCCTGGATTATAATACGCAGTAAGCTGTTCTGGGGTGATATGAATCAAAGCCCTGAAAGTGGGATTCTGTTTAATTAATCGTGGCTGACAGATGAAGGTATTGATCGTAGATTGAGAGGTTCAGGATTGGCCCAGGGGATAATTATTGTAGGCCACACTGTGTTAGGCTGGTATTTTTGAATTTCTAGCAATGTGGGAGGGAAGCAGGGAGGAAGTAAATGAATAATTGCAGATAATTAGAACTTGTGTGTGCATCCCAAATTAATTTGTTTGAATTATCAACCACCAACAGCAGCCTGATCCAAAAGTAAAAGGATTGCCCAGAGAGATCTAGATTGCTCCCATAAATTCTTCAGTCCCATCTCTGGGACAAATGTTTTCTGGAACCGGAGCCCTAAATACAGAAGGGGAGATGGACAAGATTATTGAGTGGGAACACTTGCTTTTGGCTAAGATGTAGGATAAATAAAAGTGGCAAGCCGAAGCTGAAGGATGGCAGAGAGTGCAGGATTGTGGATGATGCTCTTGCCTTAACCTTCTTCCTATCCATTCGCAACACGCTGCCTCCCGCTGGACTCCCGGCAGCCTGCCCGCCACCACCTTCGCAGGTGGGACATCAAATCCGCCAACGGGGAGATACGGGATGGCTGTAGGGGGATCAGACATGCAACTGCTGTCGCTGCAGGGATAATAAAAGGTACCTAGGCTAGCAGAGAGGGCAGATGGAGGCAAAGCTGCGGCTAGCAATCTGTGTGCACACACCGACCAACCCACTGCTCCCTGTCCGCGGGATCCCCATAATCTCCCAAGGCAGACCTGCTGTTACAAACACTCTCATCACTAACGCAGCAGGGGCAGCTAAGCAGAGAGAGTGAATGATCTAGCAGGGGGTTAATAAAAGGACTGACGCAGAACAAAAAAGCCTGTCAGTCGCCATAAGACGTGCTCTCCACCCCTTCCACCCCCCAGGAAATTAAAAATTGTTGCCTGTGGTGTACACTGCTTTCTCAGCGGGACTGAACGGGGCAATAGGATGAGGAAGGACAGGATGGGAAGGGGAAAGTTGGGAGTCAAATGTTTCTCCCAGCTGTTGTTTCTGATGCGATATATCAAGTGCTATTATTCTAAAGGACCAGGTTACCCCGTCTCTCCAAAGCTGACGAGACCAAGCCACATTTCTGTGTGCTGTTTCCAGCAGCTCCTCCTGGAGAGAGTCCACTAGATCCTCCAGGCTAGAGGGCCGGCTGCTCTGCCTGACACACTGAAGTCCATGCTAGCATGTTTCCATGGAAATGGGAAGAGAACAAATGCCTGTGACATGATACACCTTTTCCAATGTAGATTTGGACTATTTCTAATGTCCCTTCCTACTGACAGCCTCCAGGACTGGCTATTTTATGGGCACAACCAAAACAGAACAAGAAGGGGAAAAAAATATCTGATCGTTTGAAACAAAACCCAGCATCCTTTCTGGTGATCAGCAGCTGAACTCAAAAGCACGTTAATCCACCAAAAACACCCTTCAAGGCAAACAGAGATCTCCGCACTAAATGTAATCGGGCAATTCACAGGCTCCTTGTTTCTCACAAGTGGTTAAAGATGATCTGTTCCCTCCTCTCTTTGGGCTGTTACGCGTAAAGTTTCCAGCACCGTTTTTCCCGCTCCAAAGGAATGAAATCTCTCAGCTTGGAGGTGAATCCCCCGCTGCCTGTTATTGTCTGCTTTGCCGGGTGCATTGTCTGCAGCTGGGCTCCGCAGCACGGGCCCGCAGCGCCCTCTCCCGCAGGCCAGACACAGACCTGGACTGTTCAGTGCCGCACCACCGGACGAGGCCCACTGGGCTACCGCGAGCATCTACAGCCAGGGCACCCCACTTGCCTTTGGGGTGCTGGCCTACCCACCAGCCTGGCGGTCCCAGCCTCCTGCCAGCTACTCGAGCAGCCAGGCATCGCCCAGGGCGCGGAGCTGGTGTTTCACAAGGACTAAACCCAGCAGCACCCAAAATAGCCGTAACTTCTACGCACCTTGAGCCAAAGCCAGTGGCATTTTCGCAAGCAGAAATCTGTCTGCCTACTGCTTTCTATCAACTGCTGGGCACTTCAGATAAAGGCAAGTTCTGTACACGGAGGTTTTGCTGGGGGCCTGAGCTTGGCATCCACCAGAAAAGTGTGGAGTAAATTATCCCTCTCTTGGACCCCAGTCTCTGCTTATCACCAAAAGTCTGACTGCATCTCACAGTGTACTGAGCAGCCAGGACAACTCACTGGTCTGTTCCTATACCATCACCATGGAGTATTTCTCAAGCCCTTCTCACCAGGAGCCTCTCAGCAGCTGGTTCCCATCTCACCCTGCCCTGGGCATCTCCATGCCCACACCACAGAGCAACCTGCCCTGGGACCTTACTCCTCAACCCATCGGAGCAGGAGCATCACACACTTTAGGAGGACTATGAGAGATCTTTTGTGAAGTCAAAGGCAAAGCAATGACAAGGTTTGTTTCTGTAGGGAGTTTGCTTGATTTGCTTGGGATTATTATAATTTTAAAGGACAAGTTACTGCTCCTTATGCTGGGAGCCAAGGATACGAATGAAGGAGCTTCATGAATACAGGTATGTTCCACAGACAGAATAAATGAAGCTCATCTACAGTTGTCATTTTACCTTCCAAATGGGTGAAAACAAGGTGTCCCACTCCCAGGAGATCCAGAGAGGGATCAGGTACCTTTGTTAGACACAAAGGAGGCTTGACATTAAACACTGCCTGAGATGCCAGGCCTAGCTGAGTGCTTCCATGCTGTCAGGAGAGCGATGTGTTAGAGAAGTTCCTCCATGGGGAACACCACTCACAGGAAGTAAGGGTTTCCTGGCTGCCATGAAAACACCTGGAAAGTGGAAACACTTCTGCCCTTCCTCAGTGCAAGGGGTGGCAGGAGGCCCCCAGCATCAGAGCAAGTCAGGTCCCAGACCCAGATACACCCACAGGACATTCAGCACCATACTACAGTTGCTAGAATAAAGTCAGAAAAAAAAAATTACAAATTAAATAAAAGGAGATTTCGATTGACCAGAACATTTAATTTGTCCCAAAAGAAAATGAGAAGCCCAGGGCTCCCTATGAGCAAGAAACAGCAACACTGTGCCATGTCCCAGCCCAGCTCTCTCCAGCGTGGACACTCGCAGCATCTGGCCAGATGTGCCCTCAGGCCCTGCCCTGGCTCATGTGCCATCACCTGCAGCTGGAAAACACTTTTTTGCAATGCCATTTTCATCTCAGACAACAAAAATAAGCATCATGTTATATATTCTTACAGATTGGTCCCGTTGCACTCTCAGTGCCACCAAGCCACATCAGCCTTGCCTTCCACACTACCTGAACTCAGCTGGTTTGGCACCACAGGGATTTTCTCCGGACTTGGGAAGATTGTTCCCTCTTTTCCTACCATTGTGAAAAATCTTGGGCGTGCTGTGAGGGAAGCTAGATGTGAGTCAACGCAAGCCCATCCTGTGATGACAGGAGGTTGGTTTACGCGGGGTTGCAATGGGTCTGCTCCATTGTCTACAGCAGGCTGGCAGGCCTGCGTTCCTCCTGCGTGCTGCTGAGCAAGCCCCAGGAGACTTCGCATTTCACTGTCCTCCAAGTCTCATTCATCTTACACTTGCAGTGAGTGTATGTATTTGTGGTTTCAGTGAAATATATGACTCTACTGCTAGGCTGTGTGAGTGAGACTTTATCCGCTCAACAGATTCTGCCAGCATGATTTATCCTGAAAAAAAACCAACAGTCTAACACTGACAGGATCTCCTGGTGGTAGTTCCAGGTGGTCTTTTGTGTGCTGGTGATAGGAGGGTTTGGGTTTTCTTAGCACTTTTTCCCTTTGTCTTAGTTCTTTCACCAGTGCTGGCTGTGATACTGAGAGCAGCAGCTTCAGGGCATGCAGATACCAAAAAGAGAGTAAATTCCCATTTTGACGCTCTAGGCTGAGGAACAGGTCAAGTCCACATTGCACAAAGGAGACATGGGCCAGGTCCACATGCCCCTGACTCTTATCACTGAATGTATACACACACTGTGACATTAAAAACTGTGCCAGGCTGCCATGTCCAGCTGTGACAATCCCAAGGCTTCTCCTGTGTTCACTTTGTCTCCTGCAGCTGTGTTTGAGAGAGCTGTGGTCATCCCATCTGCTGGACTGGCACTACCATGGCATTAATTTCAGGAGGGTGATGGTGACCCTGTCCTGACAGAGCTCTCCTAGCTGAACCATCACCAGTGCACCCACCTACTCACTCACTTTGATCTGGAAAGGCTCCAAAACTGTCTCTTCCACAGCTGCTCACAGCTCCCCTCCTGAGCACAGACCGTTATTCCATCAAAGAAGTGAATCCCAGTAATGTGAGGACACTTGTAGAGCCCCAGCTTTTCAGGTACTGAATTTACAGTTTATGTCTCCAGGGTGACGCTGCAGATGAAAAACAAAAAGCACAGAACTGAAAAAAGAAACCTTGAAAAAGTATTTTCTGCTTTAGGCAGATGATCTAAGCCCAGATCTAGAGTCACTGAGCTTAGGTCAGTCTTGCCTGAGGTACACAGCTCCTTTGCCCTGCTGCATCCTTCCGACTTTCTCCTTCTCAAAAACACCTTATCAGAGTATTCTGCCACACACCTCCCAGGTCAGTCTTTCCAGGGCACTGTGCTATCTTACTTGTTTAAGTATCTGTAGGCAGTAAAGGGGACTTCTCTGGTGTCCCTCAATCTTGACAGAGCAGCAAATATTTGCAATTGGAACTCTGTCTTGCACAGTTTCTTCTCAGATTCCTCCTAACCGCACCCAAAGCAGGCACACAGTTTGTTCAATGCTCTCTTTTTCTGGATTTTCTTTTAGTCAGAATAAAGATCTCATTTTACTGTTGCCTTGCTGTATTTATAATCTGCAAGACTGCTCAGGGTCACACCTAGGTACCCTTGGTCCTTTTCTTGTCATTTAGATATAAGCTGCAGCACGTCATTTCAGCAAAATAAGCCGAAGGCATTTGGGGGGCACTAACAGTGGTACTTTACAACTGCTTCTCAGGCATTTGATCTCCTTTTTCTCAGAAGACCTTCTGTCCTTGAAATACAGTTTGAACTTTTCACATGAGATCACGATTGCTAAACATTCCTGTGCTATTTAGAGGTATCTTTTCTGTGTTGATAGTGGTGACATGAACAGGAAAGCCATTGCTCTCCTGCCACTCCATTTACTGGCAACAGATGACACTGTCACCTCTCGGTTCGTATCACTATAGTGTGTATTGAGGGATAAGACCTGCTGTGAGCCAGGTGCATCATGTTGATGTAAATGCCTCTGTAAGAGTTGTCTCTTCAGTAAAGCGACCTAAAGATTTGCAAACATTTGAAAGATTTGGAAGGAGCCTGGAGTTTACACATCCTAAAGGTCTCTAAACTGGCTTATTATCAGCACGTAGGCAGCACGCACCTTTCCAGGGCCAAGTCCCAACCTCAGGAAGCCAGCAGGTGTCTGCCGCATGCTATTACAGCAAACTAGAATTTCATTTTAGGTTTATTCCCCCAGCTCTTGTTAGCAGACTAATGAGTTTGTGATTATGATCTGCCGCAGCTTCTGTCTTGAAGATGTCTCTGCACCTGCCTGCAGAGTGTCATTGGGTACTACACCGACTCCTGTGCGTCCTATTAATGTGGCTTGCTGCAGCAGTGAGATACTGAATAATCTGAATGAGAAATTCTTCCCTTGGGGTGAAGGATAGCAACGCTCCCCTCAATTTACAGAAGGGTCGAGGGGAAAATTCCTGAAGGCTTCTGCTGGCTGGCCTGGGAAATTAACCTACACCCCTGCTCAGAGGGATTCCAGTTTAGCTCCTGTTCATATCATGTGCCGAACAGGTTGTGCAGCAGCCGCCAGCCCTGTCTGAACCAGGCCAGAACTTAGCCCTGCCTCTCCCTGGTTCTCTCCTACCTGTTACCCGCGAGCAGCACAGGGCTCACAACTGTTACTCGCTGCCCTGTGAGGCAAACGCTGCTATTTCAGTTGAAACGTTGAAGGCTGATGGGAATCTGACAGTCCATGGTTAAACTGCACGAGAGTGCCAGCTGGGAAGTGGGTGGAAATGAATCTTTTGTCAAATAGTTAAACTCCATTTTCTCCAAATTAATTAATTCACAAAGAACGTATCCCTTCATGGATTTCACAGTTGAAAACAAAGCCAGTCTCGCCTCCCCCTACATTACCTGTCAGTCGTACCACAAAGAACAGAAGAGCTCACTCAGTTGTTCCTCATGTGATCATATCATGGTGGAAAAAAGAAAAGCCCCCGTCTTGGCTTTCAATTTTCGTGAGGTTCTGAGCTGCCCCACATCTATTTTTCTACGGTTACACCCAAACATCTGGTTCTGCCTTTTGCGAGGAGCTGATCTACAGGGCTATGACCCCATCCTTCAGGGAGCGGCCAGAAGCCCCACCACAGGCTCACTTGCCCAGCAGTCAAAGCACAACCCAGTTCTATTTTCAGACTGAATTTACCTCAGTTTGTATTAAATGCCAGGTGTCTGTTTAATATCTCTGCCGTGGTGGCAACTCTCAGATCACATTTGGTTTCCCACGGACAAGATCCAAGGAGTGATGGATGGCTGGACCGGTGCCCAGCTGAAAGCTAGAGCTGAACAGCGAGAAGCATCTCCACACCTGCGTCTCCAGCTGAACCTGACGGAGACAGTAACATGCACCACCATGGAAAACCCAGCTGTCCCCGGGCTCCTGCTTCTCATCTGGCAGCACAGCCATGGTCAGGCTCATCTACTTTGATAATCTCTAAGTCTGGTCATCAGGTGCTTAGCACATAGCTGTGCCCTTTCCCAGTTGAGTGTGCTGAGCAGCTGCCCAGACCTGTCTTTCTCACCTTCGGCTGCCAGCTAAGTGCTAAATCCGTAGCAGTCTCCAAAGAGTTATCAGCTCCTTTCCCGAAAGGGAGCTCTGTTTGGGAAAGGTTTCCTCACACACCTCCCTATTTGGCATCTCAGGACTTCACTTGAAGTAAAAACCATGCTCAGTAACACCTCTCCTCTCTAGAGGAGAGCATAAGACAGTCGTGGCACATCAGACTACAGACCCACGCTGCCCACTATCTCATCTCTGACAGCAGTGACTGGTGTGATGCCTGGGAAAAAAAGAGGAAGCCACCATTCACTAGTCACCCTCTAGTGACAGAGGGCTTCATAGCCCTCTACAGCATTGCTCTGGAGCATCTGTGCTCAAGGCTGAAGCGTTTCTGTTTATTTAACATCTCCTTGTACAGAAGCTCCTTGTCCAGATCGACAATCACCCCTGTTGCTCTTCCCTGGATGTTTTTTATACCATATAGGTTTTGAGGTTGATGGGCAACCAAAACCGCTCTTGTAAGTCTGCATTTGGCTAAAGCGAGTGTTCTGTCAAAGGGGGTTTAGTAACTGACTTACTCAGGAGCCAGCCACTGAAAAGTCTAAGCGTTTCCATCAGAGATGAATGACCTCCTCTATAGTCAGCAGATGGAGTAGCCATTCGCTGCTGAGGTGGTCTTCTGTGGACCTGATGTTTCAGCTAGAGCCAAAGCAGGGAAGAATAAAGCAGTGTGATAATCTGTCTTGGCCACTACTGAGAAGTACTAGAATTTCACAGAAATAATTTCTGAAATCCAGAAAGCAACAGAGGTAGAAAAGGACTGGTTTGCTTTCTGCTATACTTTTGTAAAGATGAAGGAGTCTTTCTCAGAATGGAGAGTCTTTCAGTGCCTTCTCTCTTCTCTTTAGTCCATTTGCCTACTGGACCTCATCTTCTAGAGCGCTACGTTGTGGGCCATCAGTGCTATCGGCAGAACAGCCATTTCTACAGGAGGGATTTCTACAGGAGGGATGAGCTTTGCTCTAAGGCAGCGAGAACAACAGCCCAACCACCCAAATTAGCCTGAAGATATCACAGTATTCAACCCTGCAGCACTAACGAAGCATCATCTCTGAGCTCATAAAATGAAGATAGCATAAATCATACACAAACTTTCAAAAGGCAGTCTCTGGAGCCTCATCTGGTTGGTCACCCATACAACCACAAAGCAATTTCCCTGGGAATCTATCTGGTTTTCAGTTCAATCTCTTTTGGTTAGCTACCTCTCCTTGTCAGACACATTGTCTAGCCTAGAGGCAAGACTTACAGGTGCTGCAAAACTACAAAGGAAAAAGGAATTTCACACTCACAGAGCCTCAGCAATATCTATACACTCACAATAAGTAAAAACAGACCTCAAATAATATTTATAATAGGACAGATTGTGTTCTGGATTTCTGAGATTTGCAGTGTTTTACAGTTTTATTTCCAGAGCACAAGATATTTTCTTTGAAATCTTGTTCAAGCCCTTCCCCATACAGTCAATTTCACCACCACCCCTGATTCTCCACCCCCTCTTTGTTTTATAAAACATTTTCTGGGTGTTCTGCCCGCATATCACTTTTCTCAGCAACATGTCTTCTAGAGACATTTCTACTTCTCTGCTCATTGCATCTTTGTGGAAGAGGCTAGAGACCTCTTCTGCCAATTGGGACAAATCTGGTTCCATGTGCAGCCACAATTACTACCACTAGCTGCATTTTATACCAACTACTCCATGTCTTATGCCTCCTGCCATTCACACAGGAGGAAAATACCAGGGACAACTGTGTCAAAGGAAGTTCTGTAGCTAAAACCTCCGTAGACGGATCTACGGAAGACAGCTTTGCTAGGCACTGCTATTTATGAGTTGTGTCAGTTAATACATGACATGGGGATGCATGCGAGTAGTTTACAATATGAAGTATGAAATACACAAATCGTTTTGGCAGTTTTACCGGTGAAATTTGGAAACAACTGCCTCTCAGTAGACCAATACATGAATTTATTGCAAAATCTGATTCAGGGCTTCAGTTAGCGTGTTAAAATGTGCCTAGCTTACAATATTGCATAAGGCACATCCTGTCAGTCAGCAGATCAGCCATCCATAAGAAAGAAGAACCGTACGCCCAGTTGCCACAGCCTTGAGTTCCTGTTCTTTGAGTTGTAGCCTTACTGGAAGGTGCTAATGAAGAGAGGGAGCTCAGGAGGGTGGAGCAAAGGCAGCCCTGAAGCTATTCTGATTAAGTAGACTCTGTGGTAAGGGCCCACCCAGGGCCATGATGTAAGGCAGGACCTACAAGGATGAGCAGCACATACCTGATGTAACCATCACCTTATGTTGTCCCCACCCAACGTAATTCTTCTACAGTTGTGTGTGTGATTGGAATAGCAAAACAGCAGCTGAGCCAGCAGGAGACAACCGCTCCTCACAAAGACATATCCTGTGCCCAAGAGCCAGACTGTGGCTATTCCAGACACACATAGAATCAGAATTGTTTTGGTTGGAAGAGACCTTTAAGATCATTGAGTCCAACTGTAAACCTAGCACTGCCAAGTTACCATTAAATTATGTCCTTAAGTGCCACATCTACCTGTCTTTTAAATACCTCCGAGGATAGTGACTCAACCACTTCCCCGGGCAGCCTGTTCAAATGCTTGATAACCCCTTCAGTGAAGAAATTTTTCCTAATATCCAATCTAAACTTCCCCTGGCACAACCTGAGGCTGTTTCCTCTTGTCCTATTGCCTGTTACTTGGGAGAAAACACCGACCGCCTCCTCGCTACACCCTCCTTTCAGGGAGTTGTAGAGAGCGAGAAGGTCTCCCCTCAGCCCCCTTTTCTCCAGGCTGAACACCCCCAGCTCCCTCAGCCGCTCCTCATGAGACTTGTGCTCCAGACCCCTCACCAGCTTTGTTGCCCTTCTCTGGACACGCTCCAGCACCTCAATGTCTTTTTTGCAGTGACAGGCCCAAAACTGAACACAGTATTCAAGGCAGGGCCACACCAGTGCCAAGTACAGGGGGACAATCACTGCCACAGTCCTGCTGGCCACACTATTTCTGCTACAGGACAGGATGCTGTCGGCCTTCTTGGCCACCTGGGCACACTGCTGGCTCATATTCAGCCAGCTGTCGACCAACACGCCCAGGTCCTTTTCCACCGTGCAGCTCTCCAGCCACTCTGCCCCAAGCCTGTAGCGCTGCATGGGGTAGTTGTGACCCAAGAGCAGGACCTGGCACTTGGCCTTGTTGAACTTCATACCATTGCCCTTAGCCCATCGATCCAGCCTGTCCAGATCCCTCTGTAGACCCATCCTACCCTCAAGCAGATCCACACACCCGCCTAACTTGGTGTCATCTGCAAACTTACTGAGGGTACACTTGATCCCCTCGTTCAGGTTGTCGATAAAGACATTAAAGAGAACTGGCCCCAGTACCGAGCCCTGGAGGACACCACTTGTGACCAGATGTCAACTGGATTTAACTCCATTCACCACCACGCTTTGGGCCTGATCATCCAGCCAGTTTTTCACCCAGCGAAGCATACGCCCATCCAAGCCATGAGCAGCCAGTTTCTCCCAGAGAATGCTATGGGAGATGGTGTCAAAGGCTTTACTGAAGTCTAGGTAGACAACACCCACAGCCTTTCCCTCGTCCACTAAGTGGGTCACCTTTCCACAGACACAGAATATACAGAGTAACAAACAGAAGAAAAAGGGTACTTTCATACAACAATGCTAGCAAGAGTGTATTTTTGCTGGTAAAACTGTGTGGCTGTCAGCCAGAGATTAAGCCTTTTCCCTCCCTCGTGCTCACAGAAGTCTGACCTGAGGCTATCCTGCCCATTGGCAAAGTACCCTCGACAGGCCCTGGTGTAGAGCGCTGCAAGCAGGCAGACCTGGAAGACAACAGACACTTTGGCTTCTTTATTCTAGTCTCTCCAAGCCTACCTAAACCTTTCTTCCTCAGTCTTCTGCCACAGCAAGGGCTTCAATTACAGCCTAAAGGGATGCAAATCAAAAGCTTCTCAGAGATCTAGCTTTTAGGAGTTTTCTTGAACGGTAACAGCAATAAGTGTTGCACTTCTGACAGAATTTTTCTGATGGGGTTACACTATGCCAATTTGTGAGTTTGAGGTATATGAGGAGGTAGTGATGACGCTTTAGCAACGCCCTTTGTATCACAGTAGTGAGGTCAGATTGGATACACGCCAAACATTTCAAGGCACATTCACTACCAATGACACTGGCACTGCTGTTAATGTGAATGGAAATTATAACCTATATAATAAAGAATCCAAAGTATATATTATGAGATGCAATCCACATAACACTCACCGGTGAGTATGTGAATTGGATGGATTTAGGGGACTAAAGAATATTTTGAGAGTTTTGTTTTCAGAGCTCCTTTCCAAAGATAAGATTTGGCATCTGTCATTCATCTTCTATCTTGCCAAAGAAGTTGAGAATACAGGAAAGTACTTAAAGCATTGCTATGTCCATATGCACTGCTCGTATAAGATACAGAACCACCCTTCCTTCTGGACAGTATACAACACCACCTGTAATACACCTAATAACCCCTACACGACTGTTTACAGGGCCCAACCTGACAGATAAGTAGGGGTTTATCTGGCCTGTTGTTCTGCAGCTCTCAGCACACGACAGCGTTGCAGGTGGTGCAGCTGCACGTGGAGTCTCACAGGGGCAAGAGTGGAAAAGCAGTCAAGACATCTTCTTGCCAAAGCTTTCTCACTTCTTTCTTGATGATAATTTCCTAACCCGTCTTCTTCCCCCAAGGTTTTTAGTTCTTCCATTTCTGTTGATCTGAACCATATGCTCCATAAACAAGGCTCAGGCAGTCACTGCCACAAACTCTAATTGCTCAGGGTGTTCACCAGCACACGTGGTGGCTCACGCTTGCTCCCGTTCCTGTGTGTTCTGCTGAAAGCCCGGCTGATCTCCACAGGGTGTGAGCTATCAGCACTGCAAAATCCAGCAGTTTGGCTCAAATTGAAAGAAACAGATAATTTTGGGTCTGAATGTTCCCAGCTCCAGCCCTGCTGTCTCAGCCAGGATGGAAACTGTTCCACCCCCCACCGCTGAGTTCTCAAAAAAATGGAAGATGGGGAGGCCTCCAAGGAAGGCAGATTTATAATCTTGAGGCAGGGTGGGAGGCAAAAGAGATTCTTTGCACAGAAACACTCATTTCAGCGACAGCAAATCTCTCTAATGTGGTGGTTCAGATTCTGCAGAACATCCAAACAACTGACAGCTTCATACTAGGCATTTCTTCCAAACTCTAATTCTGGGTACAGACTATGCTGATACTAATTAAGTAATTTAAACTGGGACTTGCATCTTTCCAGTGTGATGCTACTTCTGAAGCACTGTACTACCAATGGGTGTTTTGCAACTGCCAAGACATGAAAGTGTGTTTGTTATTAACACATCTCTATATAATTAGGGAACTTAGCAGGGGGCTGGGTATTCACATGTTCTTTTTCCTCTGTTGCTGACAGTGCTAGATGAAACTCTCTAGGTATCCCGTTAGGTGACAAGTGAAAATGAGTTCTGCAGCCAAAACTGTGCAATTTGGCACAATTTAGTAGAGAGATGGCATTTTCTGCTCAAAAAGGGCCCAGAATTGAAACAGCAGGAGGTGTTACAGATCAAGATTGAGATGCGCTGGCCAAGCTGAGTGGGTGTCGTACGGAGCAGAGCAGCAGTGGGTGCTGAAGTCCAGGATTGAGATACGTTGGCAGAGCTCTGATGGGGAATGTTGCCCAGTTTCTGAGAACAACACAGAGTCTGTGTTTTAATTAGAGTTCCTCTGCTCATCTGCATGGCTCAGCACAAACTTTCACCTTCTGAATTTTCCAGGCCTTTATTAGGTTCCATCCAAAAGGCTGATTTTCCACTTTTTCCTACTCCTCCCCCAGTGAAGACACGCCAGTAGTGACCTGTCACACCCATGTATTCTGCTGTTGGCTCTCATTAAATGTCAGAAACCTTGCCCCAGGTTTCTGACGCCAAGCATCAGAAAGATACATGCTAATTTCATGTATACAGACTGATATATGGTACCTGCTGTAAAGATTTTCCAATTCAGATTAAACAAGGCCTGCAATCAAAGACAGGAGGCTGTGGGATTTCCGAGAGAGGTCTGATAGCAGAGAAGGCGTGATGACACATAGATGAGGGAGCTGGACACACAAAACCTCAATAATTGCCTTTATGAAGCCCGGGGAACAGAGAGGGAAGCAGTAATACGATGGCAGTGTGGGATAGGACAGGAGGTAGCACGATTGCAAGCATCTGCAATGCAAATCCTGCCCTGGGTACTGCCTAATGTTTATTAGGTACAGCTAAAGATTCCATCGCAGGAATTACAGATACGCATGACTGATCCCAGTAACAATAAAAGAATTCATAGTTTGAGAAAAACTCCTCCCCCTTTCCCCATTGTGCACAGGCCTACAGTTTGAGCTGGCCAAACTAGGTCAAAGGGAATGAGTTCATTTGAATATGTAAATTCAACTTAACAAGGAGTAAAGACAATTGCTTCAAGCTTGTGAGCTCAAGCTAAGAAAAACAGGTCTTCACAGCTCCTTTGGGAACTGGAAGCTTTGGCTTTCACCCCTCCCTGCTATTTCCTCCTCTTGCCCATCTTTGTCCCCTTTCCTCTCACTTCCTGCCTAGTAAGCATCAGGCAACCCCCCATTTCTCAAAATCGAGCCTGTGGTCAGAAAAGCAAACTCAGTAAGGTCATTAAAAAGCTCACGCATAAAGGTTTGTCAGCTTGGAGTGGCTGCTGAGAGCGTGTGCAACTCTCCATAGCTAATTTTCAAACAAGCAAGAAAATGCATCTTTTGTCTGCCTCCTGCAGACAAAGTCTTTTCTCCTCTTTTTCTTTTTTTTTTTGCTAAAGGGAACAAGTTCCGTTTCCAATAACTGAAGACTGATTAAATCCACTGTCCCTCTACCACCCCACCCCCCCAGTCACAAGCAGCTCGTACCATGAAACAGTGTCAAGATAAGGATTTCTTATACAAAGAACTTCAAATAACCAGGGAGAAGAAACGAAGGAAAATTGTTGATGTTAAGTTTTGATTTAACTCTTTCTGTTCTAAAATGCACTATTACCCTTCTCTTCCTACACTTTTAATAAAAGTATTCCAGCAAAAACCCTTTAAATCAGTGTTATATCTTTGAACCACAAATAATCAGCTTGATACTTCTGTAATTAACCAAGTATTTAATTACTACCTTTTACTCAGCCTGAGTCAGCTCTTATAAATCCAACACCCTTGTGTCCCTCTCTATTACTTCTAAGTAAAATTTGTGGGGTGTTGGGTGGCTCAAGGGGAGGAAATGAGCCAAATTTCAGTTCTCAGCGGACAGTTTCATCTCTATTTGGCTATTTGAGGCAAATCTAGATCTGCACTGGCTTAAAATGAATGTCAACCAAGAAATCTCTGTTTAGCTCTGTAACCGAAAAGGTTCTCTGAGGGAATCTCTTTTCTTTTTTTAAACCTTTTATTTTCATTGGTAGGAATGAAGATCATAAACCAAATATTTCAATTACCTTTGCAGTCTCATTCAAGTCCACTGACAAAACTGTTCATGGAGATTGAACACCAGCACTTTATGGAGACCAAACAGCAGTGGCTCCTCCTGAGCAGCTTTGCTTTTGTTGATGTAGAAACTGCACCTCTTCTGGGAGTTAAAAAAGCCAACTTCAGTCTTCAGGGCAACAACGCAGAACACTGCATTAGCATCGGATGAAAAAATAATCACCCCAAAATGGAATCATGGCTTAATTCCCCAAAGTACTGCCATGTTAGGTGGTTATCTGCTTGCAGCCTAACCCTCTGATGACACAGTACTAATAATGGGGTCCCCGAGCTGTGACAACGCTATGGGTTGTGGCTGCCTTATGGGCACGTCTAATTATGATGTTCTGTGACAAGGCTATAAATACACACGCTCCCACAGGTGAAGACCTGATTGCAGTGAGCAGCGAGGGGTTCTGGCAGGTATTTGCTCTGTTCTCACAAAGCCTAGCATTGCCTGCTTGAACTGGAGGGCTGTTTATAACTGCGAGAGCCTCACAGGCCTATACCCCAGGGAGTTCAAGAGTATGGAAGCAAGCGAGATTTCATAATCACATATAGATCAAACGTTAGCAGGGAAAGTGCCAGAGGGAAAAAAGAGTAAATTTGTTCAAATGAAAAAGCCTACTGACAAAACCCAAAGACCGCCTAAGCAAAGGAAAAAGGGGATTACATATTAACAGACCCACTCTGGTGGGCTCAACACAGGTCTGAGATGAAGATAACCGCTCTTTTACAGGGCACTTAAGAAAGTAGTTATTTGAGGAGAAAGAACTGTTTGAAGGATTTCTTGAAGAATAGGGAAGGTGGCTAAGCCTCTAGTTTGTTTTCAGGATTCTATTCTTAAAGATCATTACATTATCATAACGCTTTAGGCTCATAAAACCAGCCAGTGCCCCGGCGCACCATCTGCTGCCAGGTGAGGAGGCTTTTTCTCACTCTTTCCTTCCCTAGCAATTCCAGTCCCTGTCACGTGCCTGTCCTGCCCATCTTTGCACCCTCAGTCTTCACCTACTCCAAGGAGCAACTTCATGGGAACAGGGGAAAAAAAACCAAACAAAACAAAAAAAACAAACAGAAGTCCTTTTTGGTAAGACCTAGTAAGGGAACCTGATGGGCAGCCAATGACCCCTGAGGGCCAGTCATGAATTCATAACAGCTGCTGTAGATGAGCTGTTGAGCGAATACCTATTCTTGCATCCTAAAAAGAAAAATCAACAAAAAGCCTTCCACTATCCCATCTCCTTTACTGTTTGTTTTGTCAGAGTCAAAGGAGATGACAATCACTCACAACACAGAACTGAATAAGAACATTATCAGCTGCCTCAGCCAACGCACTGTGGCGCACAGTTGTCAAACTCTTGCAAATTTTGTCATAAGGCTTAGAGCTAACGCTGCTATGATTTCTAAAGAAGCCCAGAAAAATTCCCTTTCATTAAAAAGGGAAACCTCCCTTTCGACTTGCTATGCCACCTCTGTAATGGGATGAAACAGACAACAAAGGATGCTCTCTCCCACTGCTCCCAGCACAGGCTGCCTCCGAGGAGCGTGGGCAGGGATCTGATGAAGTTATCTCACCATGGAGAAGGCACGAAGGAAGCTGAGACCAGAAGCTGTGCTAGAGAAAAACACAGCATATACGCTAGGGCCAGTGATTAGCTTCCGGTCAGTGACTGGTTTGCCAGAGAAGAGCTGTTGGAGGAGCTGGGGGACAGCACTGACAGGCTTGGGGCACACACAAGTGGAAATACAACCCACAGACCCAAAAAGGTGCTGAGTAACAAAGGACAAACAACAGGGGCACCATGAGGAAGTACCCAAGGGAGGGGAGAGTGAAGCTGTACCATGTACACAGGAACAAAGGCGACGGATAGGCTTCAGCTTGGTGTTGGTCACACAGTGAGGGCCAGGGCCAACCTGCAACAGCATCAGGGCAGCACTCGCTGCAGGCTCCCGGCCCCAGCACTGTCTCTCTGCTGCCCCAGTGCCCGGCTCTCCCGGGCCGGACTGTCCCCAGGCGGGCCGACTGTCCCCAGGCAGCCCTGAGGCCAGGCGGCGGCCCTGAGGGAACGGCTACCCCCCGCCATTTCCCCTCACGAAGCGCCGCCGCGCTCCCGCCGCCTCCGCCACCCGCCTTATTCCCGTAGCTCAGTTACGCAGGCGGTATCACCGTACCTCCCGGAGGTACGTAGGTTGCGCTGGGGGAGAGGCGTCCGCGCCGTTCGCGTAGGACCCGCCTCGATTCCCGAAGCGGCTTTACGACAGCTGGCGGCCGGCGGGGGCGGGGCGCTACGGAGGCGGCGTAAGGAGGCCCGCGCCGCCAGCGTCCCTCCTCAGGCGTGGCGGGGGAGGAGCAGCGGCCCCGCGATGTGGCAGAGGTCGGTGTGTGTGGGCCTGGTGGCCCTGGCGCTGGGCTACCTCTGCCTGCTGGGCCCCGAGCTGCCCCACTCGCCGCTGCGGCACCTCTCCGCCTCCCTGCTGGGGGGGCTGCGCCGTGTCCGCTCCCTGGAGGAACGGGTGGTGGCGGCCTGGCAGGCGGCCATCGTCCGCCCGGCCCGCCGCTGGGCGCGCGTCGCCGTCGGGTAGGTGCCGGCGGCGGGGGGCGGGCTGTCCATATATATATATATATGTGTGTGTGTGTATGTATATATACATATATGAGAATGTGTGTTGTGTATGTGTATGCCTGGGCCTCACCTGCCGGGTGAGGCCGACCCTGAACTGCTATGATGCCTCATGCTGGGGCTCCCGCCTGTTCGTTAAACCTCTCTGTTAATTTTCCAGGCATGTAGTTTTCCAGACAAGGGTAATTCCACCAGAGAGATGACAGCGAGTGTGGGCTCGCTGCGTTGCTTAGGCAGAAGTGGACCTTGGCTGAGGGGATTAATGGTCTGGAAAAGTCATGTATTGGTGATTTAAGTGTGTGGCGTGTTTCAGAGTTAGTTGGCAAGCCCGTCTCGGGAGACCTTATCCCCTGCTTGCTTGCTTGTAAAATAAACTTATACATGGAGTCTGAGGGGCTTGAAGCTGCAGGCCCATCCCCAGGCAGGTGGCAACTTGGGAGCATGGTCTGGCGATGAATAAGTACGAGAGATGAGTTTATGAAGTGGGGAAGTGTGCGAAGCCTCCATGACAGGGGAGAATGGGCTGAGTCAAGGCAGAGATGTAAAGGAGCGAGATGAGGGAGGGAAGGGAGAGGAGAAAGCAAGAGACGTTGAAGACACCTGTGTACGCACAGGGAAATCCAACACCCTTTCTCCTTTTAAAATGGAAAGGGGGCTAGGGGAAAGTTCAGGAATATCACATTGACTTGAAATGCTGGGTCTAAGTCTGCCCATTAATCTTGCTGTTATATATAGTGCTTGACTCACTTTCTTTTAAATGTAAGGACATGACAGGATAACTTGACTTTGACCAGAAGATTCAGCGTTCAAGTGTTGGAAGAGGTTACTCCACCTCAGTGGCTGTGTAGCTGATAGACTTGTTAGTTGGAGTCTGTCTTACTCTTGCGTTACGGTTGATGCACACTTTATCCCATGAATATATATAAAATAGGTTTTCCAATGCCTCATTTAGCCTTCTCTTTTGCCACACCTTCACTGGAAGAGCCAGGTATCTTTGGTTTGTTCCTTGCTTGCTTCTTAGGTTTAAAGTGACTGAATATATATATATATAAAAAAAAATAATATATATACACAGCAAAGTCAAAGCTCAACAGCAAACAGAGTTCATTAGTAGCATATCCGTGCTGTTAAGGGAGTTTATTAAAAGCATGAAGTGTGTTAGCAGAGGGATGGCAGAGAGGGAGAAGAAAGACAGTTGGAAGATGATCAGAGGTGTCTCACTTGAAAGAATTGTGACTTGGTTATGTCCCCTTGCATCTTTAATGATTCATTAAAATATAAAATTGCTGACCTTTTGCCGCAGTGAGTTTGGGGCTAAAATGCTGCTTGAGCTTATTGTTTCTTTGGTTTTCTTTCCTCTGCTGTGCAAAGGGATTTTTCTCTCCTTAGTGCATGAGATGATGCACAACACAGAGGATTTGTGAGCTGGTTACCTCGTGTACTGAAAAGCCTCGGGGGACTTTAATGTCCTTTATTTTGTTTGATGCAGCCTTCATGTGTTGTGTCCCAAATTGTGTGTGAGAGGTCACTGACAAGGAGGAACACTAAATGGCTGTGTGTTTCACGCTAACATGTAAGCAGCGTGATACCTATGTGGATAGACATAGAGTAAGATGGAGATCCTGCAGAAGGTTTATAGTTTGGACCCCTGTCAGGGAAGCATGAGGCAGAGGAATGGAAATTGCACTTGACAGCAGTTCCAGAAGATGCTGTAGTAATTGCTGGTATCATCTCAGTAAATATTTATTATATATCGGTGTCTCTCTGAAACCAAGGAGTAGAAGCAAGGGCTAGTGTTCATAAACTTCTTTCCTGGGGGCCTGGTTCCAGACCAGAAACTTTCCCTGTTCTCTAGTCTGAATTAGACTGTGTTTAACTTGATGTAATTGATAAGAAATAAGGACTGGAAGATTTAGCTGCAGGTTAGACTTCACATAAAGCTTAGATCTGCTGAAATGGTTCTTATCACTTCCTAACTATTGCAGGATTTTTTTCCTGTTTCCACTATTTGAGAGAAGGTAGCATGCTATCTCTGGAAATCTGGGATGGTCCTTTTGAAATTGCAGTTTCCAAATATTTCAACTGACAAATTGCTCTCTTGATTTCTTATAAACAGAATCAGCCTATGTGCGGGGTGTTTGTGTGTGCAGTTCTGATTATTGTTTGCAGTAGTTGAAACTCGAGAGGCTGATCTAATACACTTAATTACTTTCAGTTTTGTTTTTAACAGTTCTGAATTGCATGTGCTTTTTAAACCAGAAATATGTATTTTTAAAGACAAACCTTATTTTAAGGATTAAGAATTTAAAATGTTATTCTTGTGGTGCCTATTCCTTTTCGAGCAAGCCTAAGGCAGCACTGAAGTGCAAAATGTACTGCAACATGTGTATCGATCTTTGGACCACACAGCTTACTCTTGTTTCAGTTCAGCAGAATGTTAAAAATCCCTCTCCCCTCTGCAGTGCTGGAGCACAATAAAAGCCTGTCAAAAGGAGAATGCTTTAGGAGAGAATTTCATGAAATTCATATGCCTTTGTGGTTTTTTTTCATTTGGTTGGTTGTTTTGCCCCTTAGCATGAGGGCTGCGAACAGCAAACTCACTGGCTGGGAAGCGATCTCAACGTATTGTCTCACGAGCACCCTAAGGTACATGTGTTTTTCTCAGTAAGCGTTTTCCTTCTCTCTTCCAGCGTCAATGCCTGCGTAGATGTGGTTCTGTCTGGTGTGAAGTTGTTAGAGACACTTGGTCTTGAACCTGGAGACGGGAAAAATCATGCAGTCTTGAACTCCAGGCAGGACCTGAAAGAAGCATTTGCTCACTTCATGGAAAAAGGGGCAGCTGCCGAGCGCTTCTTCAGCGACGCCGAGTCTTTCCATCACATTGCGCGGACAGCCTCCGAGTTCCCTGGTGCACAGGTAGGTCTTCCACCTGAAGAAAAGCTTTGAGAAGCATGTTTCTTATTTTCTGCATCATGGGTGACTTCAGTTCTCTGTCTAATGAGACTGCAAATCAATTAGGAAGAAGAAGAAACCTATGCCACAGCTTGAGTGTGTTAGTGGCTTTCCACAAAGCTCTGTACCTGCTGCAAATAGTAGGGTTTTGAATCGTCCATGCCTTGATTGCTTTCCCAAGACTGAAATGTCAGTGCAAGATGCCTCTGTAAGAATATTGTTATCTGGGAGCCAGATGGGGCTGATGCTGTAAAAGGCTCCAACATCTTGTAATGAGGCAGGAAGTGAGGAAACAGATCCAAGCGTTAGGAGTTGTAAACACTCTGATCAGCTTCAGCTATTTAACACAGGATTTAAATTCTCTCTAGAAGGAGTGGTGATGAAATAATTTTTCTGAAGACTCCCTTTCCAAAAGCAAAGTTTTGTTGCCCTAATTTATACTGGGTCTTCTGAATCTAACTTGATACCTTGCTTAGCAGTTAGCTAATTCTTGCAAACTGCTTAATGCCGCCTTATATGTGGATCGGCAGCTGCTTTTGAAACTGAGGAAGAACTCGAAATGTTTTCTATTCAAGACTCTGTGTTGACTTGTTTCTCACCATATTTCCTATGTTGGCTTTCTGGAATCACCTGATTATTAGCTCTGTCCTTCTATAGCCTGTTTTCTGTCGCCTCTGAGTGCCTGGGATCCTCAGGACAATCTATATTCTTTGCTTTCAAAGCTCACATCAGAGTTGTCTTACTTTGAAAGTTTGACCTTTCTTACCTGAAGAAACTTTAACAGTTCTGCTCACTTCATGTGGGCACAGGTAGCAGGTTTAACCTCGATTTCGAAGTGGAGGAAGTATTGTTGCAGTTTTTAAATGACTGCTTGTCAGCCTTGCTAAAAACCCACAAGTTACCAACTGCTACAGAAAAGTCGCACAGAGATAGGTGCTTTTTATGCTATGAATTAATTGATTTGTATGGGGTTGTGAGTTACCTGATGGCAAATGCTTAGATTAAGAAAAAGTCAGAGAACACTTAACTTGTTGACCTCATAGAGAATTGTAAAATTGTTTTGCCTTCAGTCCCAATAAGCTTTATTATCTCTGTAATGCTAGATCCTTTTCTCAAAAGCTAAAATCCCTACCCTATACTGAGGACAAAGCATGTATAAAGCTATCAAAGCAAGGGAATGCCCATACCTGCCTCCATTTGTTTTACAGCTTTACGTAGGAGGAAATGCTGCTCTTATTGGTCAGAAGCTTGCAACAAATCCAGACCTGAAGGTAGGCGTTCCAAAAGTTTCATGCTGTTTGCTTGTCTTCAGTGAAGCTCAGACTACTTCCCTGTCGATTTTTGGGATCCTGCAGTTATTGCTTAGGTTATGGTGGAACATCTGGTTGGCCTTACAAATTGAAAAGCATAGCTGATTATTACTTTTTTAATTTAATTTTTAAAAGATCTATTATCTAGGTAATGGCTTCCAGTTTATTGCTCCCTTAGAGTTATTGGCTTCTATCTTAATCTTCTCTCCAATAAATACGGATCCCTGTGTCATCTTGATCCTCTTAATTTTTGCTCTCATGTTATTTTAGGAAAAGTTAGTTCCTCTTTCCAGGTGTCTGTGTGATGGCCACATTGTTTGAAACAGATTGGTGTAAGATCATTTATCCTTTAGTAAGGTTGTAAGAGTTGGGTCTTAATCCTGTGGCAGCTTAAGTCAAGGTTTCTGTACAGCGCCTACCCAAACCCTGAAATGTTTCCTGTACGAGGTTATCTTACACATCAGCTACTGCTGGGAAGAGACGAACAGATTTGGGAGCAATACGTATATAGAATGGCTTTACACAAAATAAGATAGCTGCTTAAATGCACTGAAATATCGGCAAGGGACATGCTGGGGAAACCCTGATTGCTTTTTCTTGTTTTCTAGATCCTCCTTTGTGGCCCGGTAGGTCCTAAACTCCACGAACTACTTGATGACAATGTGGTTGTGCCACCCGAATCCATGCAGGAAAGAGATGAATTCCATCTTATCTTGGAGTATCAAGCAGGTAACTGGCCAAAGGCTGGATCTTAGATGGGAACCCTGAATGCCACTAAGATAGTCCTGGTTTTAAAGTTGGGTTTTTTTGAAACGGTTAATTCCAGAAGAACTGTGTAAATTATCAGTACTGACAGCTGTCACTGGACTAATCTGGTAATTCCATGCGCTTCAGGGAGCTGTGGTAGATGAACAGACATCTAAAAGTCTTTTGAAACTTTTTTCCTTTGTAATACGGTTACTGTAAATACTGACTCATGCTGCTGTCATGCCATCCCTTTGGTTCTGTAGGCTTGTATGCTGTACCCTATAGAAACCAAGTGGACCTGCTGGGTATAATTCTAAAGCCGTATGAACACGAAAATAGTCCAGTGACATTCTCTGAAAACAGAAAGGTACCATTTAACCACATGCAGATGAAATTCAGGGTAACCCTAATGTAATGGCTAAAACAAGTCTGGATGTATTTTCTTGGCTGTTCTCAGCCTGAATCATTCCACTGGTCCTGTCTCAAAATGTTCAGAAGGAGTTACATTGGTGTGACAGAAGAGGCAGTATTTGGCAAGGAAGGAGGCAAGAACCACCTAATTAAACTTTTTCGGCAGCAAAAGTAATGTGGAGCACCCAAAGCGTGCACTCTGGTGGACTTCTGGCTGAAACAAGGTTACTATAACTGACGAGCACCTAAATAAGGCAGAGGGAGCAAATGAAGAGAATGAATGAGAAAAACAGGAAGCCTACTTTTATGGCTGGCAGTAGCTGTTAATTGGACACAGACATTGTGAAACCGTGCCTTCAGGTTCCAGGAAGATATCCCATACAATCTCCAGATATGTGGCTGGATTTGCTTCTGAGTTAACTTGCTTTTATTCGTTTCACCCTAGGTGAAGAGTGGGGACAAGTGAGAGCACCCAACGCGAACCGCTTCATCTTCTCCCATGACCTATCAAATGGCGCCTTAAATATGCTGGAAGCGTTTGTGTCCAGCTTGGATGAATTTCATCCAGATCTCGTGGTACTTTCAGGGCTTCACATGATGGAAGGCCAGAGCAAGGAAATGCGGCAGAGACGACTTATGGAGGTAAGATACTTGAACACCACCTTAACTTCTATTCCAACAGATGCTTCATGGCAAACTTTTGGTTTCCCAGGCTTGAACTTGTAATTAGGCTGTGTCTTCAGATCTCCCACAAATCTTTTCAGTATTGCATGCTAAGAGAAGAATGAGAACTGTAGGGTCTAACCCTGTAACGCTCATGTTTCTTGGACTCAGTGGGCTGTCTAGGGGAAAAAAGGTATGGTCTGGTTGTCTGGCTGGAGTACGGTGCCACAGTTGCTGGAGCTTATCTAGTGGCTAAACTATACTTCTGTCCCAGATGCTAAGGTGATTTGGGTTATAATCAAGACTTGCATTCCTTAAGGAGCATCTCTGTTAGATGGTCCAAGAGGCAGCCTTCTCTTCAGAGTCCAAAAGAGCTGCACCACATTTTCTTTTTATTTACAGATCATTGCCTGTCTTGCAGCTGAGTGCCCTTCCTGATGCAAGGCACTAGCTTGGGTTTTTTTCTTCTTTTTTCTTTTTCTCTGTTCTGCAGCTACTTCAGAGTTGTGAGGTTTCTGAATTAATCCATTAGAAAAGTGCCGAGTTGGGTACAGATTAGGGTTAGATAGTTTTCCTGCTCTGGGATTCTGAAAACCAGTTGTTTTTGTTTCTTCCCCTTAGCAGTACATTCTGGCACTTCTGAGATACCTCATTTGCAATAGTGTTTAAATCCATACATGAGAATATTGAACAGTGTGTATCTCTGAGTTAAAACCCCTTTGTTCCTTCTGTTTCTTAATGAATATATGTTTTAGGGTGTTTTTCTTTCTTTTCTTGTAGGCTGTGGCCTCCATCTCTGATATCCCTACGGACATTCCCATACACCTGGAGCTGGCCAGTATGACTGATCAAGATTTTATGAGCAACATTGTGCATCAGGTAACGAAAATGAAAGGACGTGCTCTTTTTATCAGTTTCCTTTTCTTCGGTATCGCAACTCATGGACTGGTAGATGAATATAGAAATGGAAACTTAAAATAAGGGCTATTGATTTGGAGATAAAATTGAGAACATGGGTTTAATGTCTGCTATTGCATTCTGAACGCTTCTTTTTTCTCTGCTGAGCTTACCAGAGCCTCCTGTGTGCAGCAAAGGAGAACTGTAATGACTTGTGGCTTAGTGGAGGACAGATTTGTTTTCTTTAGCTCATAGAGAGTATTCAATTTACATAGGTCTCTCTGGGAAGTTTCATTTCGGAGGTATCTTGCAATGCTCTCGGTTGATCATCAGACCGTTTTCAGGAAGGAGTAAAGATTTTTTGCAGATCTGAGTTTATTCAGAAACTGTATTCAGTAAAAATACCGTGCAGCACAGCTGGGCTCTGCTCTCTGATACAAGGATTTTTTGCACTCACAGGGGGAAGGCGACCCAGGAGAATACTTACAACTCCACAGATACAAGTATTTTGCCTGGTTTAGATTTAGCAGGCTTGCAGATTTCTAGAAAAAACAGGATTCGAATTTGAGCTGAATTTATAATTTAAAAAAACCCCTCTTATTTCTTTGCAGAATTTCTTTTCTGCAGATTCTGATGGTTCCTTGTTTAGCTTGACACAGCTCTGATCTCAGTGTTATGAATGTTTCATGTGGATTTGAGGTTTTGTTACTCCTTAACATCAAAGTGTGTGTCTAGAAAATTATTTGCACAAAATGAGCATGTGCTCTTGGTGTGAAATGTCTTCTTGGCGAAGTAATTCTTGCAAACTTGTTGAATTGGGGAAGCTTGTGCAGTGACTTCTGCCTGTGTCTCTCCAGGAAACTGAGTGCTCCCTTCTCCTGAGCGCACTGGCGATAGGGCCATAATACAGTATTGTAAAAACAATTCCCTGAACGAGGGAGGCCAAAGTCTGATTCTCTTTCTGAAGGACCAACTGTTGCCCCGTCTTTCTGTTAGCAGGTCTTTCCCCTGGTGAACTCCATTGGGCTGAATGAACAGGAGCTGCTGTTCCTCACGCAGTCTGCCTCGGGTCCCCACGCCTCCCTCACTTCCTGGAGAGGAGTTCCCGACGTGGGTGTAGTCAGTGACATCCTCTTCTGGATCCTGAAGGAGCACGGGAAGACCGCGGAGCGGGCCTCTGACCTCACGCGCATCCACTTCCACACCCTGGCCTATCATATCCTTGTCACAGTGGATGGCTACTGGGGCAATCAGGTGGCTGCGGTGGCTGCCGGAGCTAGAGCAGCAGGGACTCAGGCCTGCGCGACTGAAACCATCGATACCAGCAAAGTCTTTCTTAAAGCTCCTTTGGAGTTTGTGACCTCCCAGATAGAGGCACTTTCCAAAATCTCTTTAAATCCAGATGAGCCAGTGGTGCATTGGCACAGAG
Organism: Sterna hirundo; assembly: GCA_009819605.1. Taxonomy (NCBI): domain Eukaryota; kingdom Metazoa; phylum Chordata; class Aves; order Charadriiformes; family Laridae; genus Sterna; species Sterna hirundo. The sequence goes on from CM020445.1 coordinate 23,394,240, forward strand.
AAGGCATCTCATTCCATTTCACTCCTGTTTTGGTGTGTAAAGATCCTGTCCGGACCGTGGGACTTGGGGATGCTATTTCAGCCGAAGGACTGCTATACTCAGAAGTTCATCCTCAGTAGAAGACGAAGACCTCCTCTGTCTCCAATACCGTATGGTGTCTGAGGAACCGTGATGTTCTCATTAGGACTTCAGCCAGGGATGGTGTAGGAACAGAATCGGGGTGTGGGATGTTTTCTGGATATAACTGAAAAAGAGCCAAAGAATAATTCCAGGTATAAACTGTCAGACACATTCCAGTCACTTGCCAGTGACTTGAACGCTTCACATTTAGGTGCAGACGTTTTAGTATTTAATGTGAAAATTGTTTTTTGCTTTGTCTTAAGCATGCGGGGAGGGAAACGAACATCAAAATCCCTGTTTGGCATAGGTTTGCTGTTTGTAACTCTGAATGGGTCTTGCCTGTTAGTGCTGGGAAGTACGGCAGCCAGGAGAATTTCCTCCGCATGGATCCCAGGGAGAGAGCACCAACGCTCGGCCCTCTCTTGCCTCTGATAAATTAAAAATAAAAGGCTCTTGCATTATCTCCTCACAGCACATTGCTACGTGGGCAAGAGCAAACCTTCCGCTTGCTTGGTGTGACAATGAAATCTTTTACTGACGAAATTACCTCCCAGCCTCCGTGCCCCCAGCATTGGACTGAGCCAGAGTCCCAAAATGTGATGCACGTTGTACCTGCTCCTTAAATGCACAGAGAAGACCTGACTCAAGGCTGCATAGATTATTTTGTGTATCTGTTGTCTCTGTGGCTAAAAGTATTCAACTGAGCCCTAGTAGCCCATGCTTAATTTTTGGGCAACTAGAAGTGAAGATAATCAGGGTTTCTATTTGGGGAGACAGCTTTATCTTCTTGCCAGGTAAACCATAAAATGTTACCTGTGTTTGCTGTACGCTAAATGCCAAGAGCTCCAGCCGGGGGGGCTCACAGCTGCTGTTCTTTGCTAACAGTGGGCGCTTCTAGCAGAAGCGCTGTTGTTTTACGGAAAAGCTGTTGAGTGCAGGAGACTTAATTTTTTTGTTTGAGAATGGTTGTGCAATTTTCTTGTTTCCCTGCTTTTCATTCAGAAGGGTTAATATATTAAGGAAGGTTCTTCCGGAGGCTCAAAAGCTGCTACAGCGTTTTCCAGGTAAGACTGAAGTGAGGAGGGCTTTTCTAGGGTTTGATTTTTGGGGTTGGGCTGTGGGGGTTTTTTGGCTAGATCACTGATAGTTTCTTTATTCTGGACAGCCTTTGAAATTAAAAAAGTAGAACCACGTGTTCCTGTTAAATACTTTGCTTATATTTTTTCCTCTTCATAGTAGCACACTATGGATTGCACAGCACCGGCATTTTTTTTGTCTCTTTCCAGCATGGCTCTTGTCTCTGTCCACTTCCAGGAACGTCAAGTGTATTTGCATAGCCATCATTTTTTCAGTGTAACTGGATTAAATGCAGTCAGCATGTCCATGCAAGCCTGGGCTGTAGCAGAACTTGTAGGAGGGCGCTTTAGGTCAGTCTTTGCATCTGAATGGAGAGGAGGAGAGCCTGTATCCCATAGGCCAGAGTGATCTGTTTCAGTAACGTTGTCGTATTGCTGTCAGGGATATTCTCCTGTTGGAAAATGCCATCGTCAATGCTCTGTAAGGATAAAACCTGACAGCTGTTGTAACTTGTACTGACTTAGCACACAATGCTGTCTGTCAATGTATATTTAACTTCTGGTTTCCCTCTGAGCAAAGTCTTCTGTGTTGTACCAGAGGAGAAATAGAGTCAATGCTATGTTTTCCTGCAGTTTATCCCATCCTGATCTTCTGTTGAGTCTCAGCATTATCTTGGTGTGGGATCTCCTTCAGACTGGAAGTATTTCTATCCAGACTTTTTTATTATTATTATTGATAAATTGTGGCATGGGACTTGAGAGTCCTGGTTTAGTCTTCCTTCAGAAAAAATAAATAAAGAAATTCTCCTTTCATCCATTTAAAAGGTCTGAGGCTGTTAGCGGGGTTATTTTGCAACCTTTGATCGTAGCCTTCTGGCACACCACCTCTAGGACCACCAAAGGCTACGCATCCTGCCAGCTGGAGAGCTAATCCTTTGCTTACGCTGGGTCCTACTTTCCTGACATTGGGCCAAGCTGTGGGGATTCTGGAGTTGGAAACAAAACAAAACTAAATACACACAAGCTGTCACCAGCACCGGTCCTGCTGCTGTATTTCACTTCTCTCTTCCAAAAGCATTTGCAGGGAGGCGAGGCTGATTGGACTAGCATTGCCTTATGGCCATTTAAAAATCACAGAACTGCGCTAACAGACCTTGTCCAAGGGTAAGTTATGCTTGGATTTAACAGGAATGTTACAGGCCTAAATTACCTCTTTTTTTTTAAAAAAAAAAAAAAAAAAAAACACCAAACACCTACTTTGAATAAATAACTGCTGTAAACAAGTATGAAAAGGAGGTTTCTTGCTTACAATTCATCTGGGCCTAAAAGCTAAACTCTAATTATTAACTCCTCCTTCCTGCTGCTCCTGTTCTTTCTCACCAGGTAATATTTCTTCTTTGGCCTGTTGTCGCTGCGCTGCAAGTCACTTCTCCAATGACAGCGGCTCGTGATGGCGAGACTGCTGCTCTGTCTGTATATCTGCTTTGAGCAGGCATATAGAGCTCGCCGGGTCACCAAATTCACTTACCAAGGATAATTCTTAACAAGTGTGACCTGCTAATCAGGCGTGCCGTTGGTAGCCCTGATTAAGTTTTGAAACCATCTATATGATAATAAAACCCAAACGAATGGCGGGACCCAGCAGCCTGCCTTCGCTTCATGTTTCACACGCTGTGAACATGATACGCTTAACTTCCCTCTGCCTCCCAAACTTAATTACAGCGAGGGCTGCAGCGTCTCTTGAAATCCTTTTCCTGCACGTGTGGCCTGTCTCACACCTCCGCACAGCGGCAACAAAGCAAGGCGGCTTTGTCTGTAACGGACCTTGCTGAACAACAGAAATGGAAATCGCTAGTGGGGGGTTTTTGGTCTGTGTAGGGGGGAAAAGACACTAGTGAAACGTTTAGTGATTGTAGGCTTTGTTGTTTGGTTGGGTTGGGTTTTTTGTAAAATAGAAAAGTCCTTGGTAGGTTTAAACAAATTTATCTAATGGATTCTAAAAATCCAGATCTCTTTTCACCATGAAGAAACAAAAAAGTTGCAAAAGTACCAAAGCTTTGAACCCAGGTTTGAAAGAATCCCTGTTTTCCCCTGATCCTCTCTGTCTCCACAAATTCTGTTTGTTCTCGCGTGTTACTCATACCTCGAAATCCAGAGCGACAGATGACTCGGACCTCAGCTAGCCTCGCGCTCCGCAACAGAAGGGTTTCCACTGGAAATGTTTATTCACACATAGTTTGCTGGAGATGCAACAGATGAGCTCATCGCTGTGACAGTAAGCTAGCGGCTCTCTAGCAGATAAAACCCGTGCACACTGACGTTTTCACTTCTGTGCGCCAGTGCAGCCACCTTGGTTTGGGTTTGTTTTTTTCTCACCCTTGATCAGAAATGAGCAATGCTTTATTCCTTTCCTCTGCGTGTGTCGCTTGCTTAAGGCCAAGCGGTGGGTTATGAAGATGGGTGACTCCCGGGAGGCTGGCACTTGGAAAGGACATGGTCCTGCTCTGCTGTGCCCGTGGTGATGTGTGAGAGCCACCTGGCCAGGGCAGAGCCTATCCCAAATCCAACTCTTTCCAGTTTAAAGGCTCTTTAGTATTTTCTCTCTCCAGGGGTGTTTTGCAGCATTGCTAAGGAATTACTTGATTTTCTTTACTTCTGTGTTTCTTGGTTATCTCCTGTCGTGGTACGTGAGATCCGCTTAAGTTTGCTCTTTTCTCATGAGTTCCTTTTTACAGAAATGGTGCTGAAATTTTCCTTCTTAGCCTTTACGCTTTGCCTCTAGCAAAGGCTTGCATGGTAGCAGAGCGCTAGATCCATTTCCAAAACCTAACAGAGAACGGCCAGCGCTGTGTATGTATTTGCCATCAGGTACCTTCTGCCTATTTTAAGACGAGTTCGCCTAAGGTAGGGCTTGTAGGGCTTTTTGTAGCCACCTCTGTAGTACGCCTCCCAGCGATGATACCAGAAACAAAAAGTAGATTTTTAAACTGAGAAATGCTACTTGTAGTTGGCTTTTTGTCTTATTCTGTAATCGCATACTGAATTATCAGGAATTCTGTGCCACAGGGCGACCCTTCCCAGTCATGAAAAAAGTTAACCTGAATACTGGGACGGTTTTTGCGAGAATGGTACAAGGCAACTTAACTCCTTCCAGTTACCCAAAAAGTTGTTTACGCCTGTGTGCCGGGGGGCTCTCTGTTGGAGCCCGCAGCTCAGGGGGAAGCTGACGCCGTTGTTGGCCAGCAAGCAGCCAAAGGGGCTCCACGTCGATGTTTGGCACGGGCTGATGATGCATGTGCTTGGCGCGATCTGTTGTGGAGCGGCGCTGTCAAGCACTTCTGTCACACGGGGTGCGGCACTGCCATTTCTGGGGTAAGGAAACTCAGCGAGTTTTTGAGTACGTCCGGAAGAATGGTATAAAAAATGGAGGAAAATACTGAATTTATATTTTTATAGCTTTAGTTGGATTGTTCTTATGTACTGCATTAAATCAGTATTTGAACATGAATGTTTGTTTCAAGCCGTATTAACTGTCCTCTGCTCTAGTGCGTTTAACGTTTTGGTAAAAGCACACAGTTGAGTTTTGAACCTGTGATCACACCAAAGTGGTAGTTTAATGCTTAAAAAGAATTACATCTATAGACTCATTGGTTAAAACCAGCTAGAACAGACACCGCAACAAAGACTGTCTCATGTTCTTCATTCAAGCGCTGATGAGGTTACTAGAGAGAGAAATAGAAATATTAAAAGGTCTTTGCTCTTTGTATTAAAGTTTCAGTGATAAGGGGCAGAGGAAACCTATTTGCAACAAACTGTTTTGCGTAGTGTATCCCTCGGCCGGCCCTCGGCCCTCACTCCTGCCTGCTTTCTGCTCCACCAATACCGAGTCTGATTAAACTCTTCAGTAAAACTTTATCTTGGAGCCAGAACAATCGTTCCGTCTGTTCAGAGCTGTCAGATGAAGTTCTCTTCTGTAACAGATGGAGCAGTTTCGTGTGTAATATCTCAGGTGGATCCTAAGCGCCGACCAGGCAAGTTCTCAGGGAGTTATTGATCCACACGGTAGTGGGAGGATGTTCTCTCGGCAAAGGAGACAGACGCCGGTTGGAAATAGCACGTGCAGCCGTTGCGCCTTCTGTGCCGGAGGCTCGGAAAGGCGGCTGTTCCCAACGGCTCGCTGGCGCTTTGCAAATTGAGCCCGGTGTCGGCATTCGCTCAGAAGAGCCCGTAGCACACAATGCCGGCAGCTGAGGGGGAGCGATCTCATCAAAACGCACGTGGGGAAACAAAACACTACCCTGACGCCCTCCCCTGCCAGCTTCTCAGGAAAGCTGCTCCTCAGTGCAGCCGGGGTAAAACGGGCTTCAAGTCTCACCCGTGGCTTTCATTAAAAACCACTGATGTTGGGGCAGTTTGGTTTGAGAGGGTGGTGAAGCGTTCCTTCCAGCAGAACCGTGTTTTCTATTACACAGAAGAGTCTTGGCAGATGAACGACTTGTTAATATGTGCTTTTTTGTAGTGTGCTTATGTGTGGCGCTGACTATTCTAGTAAAATTCGGTTTTCTTCATTCAGCGCTGAGGCTCCTCTGTCCCTGGAGAAGAGGCTTTGCCAACTGAAACCCGCTTCCCAAGGGGAAGTCTGAATTTTTAACATCTCGGGCAAGAACAGGATGTTGAGTAGGACCCAAGGTAGCGTCTGGGCAAGACGGCATTTAGGAGCAGGGCCAGGACACGCTGATACTGCCCATATCACAAATCGGCATCCAGTTGTCTCAGGGACCTCAAAATCAGCGTCGTCTGGGCTGAATACACAGTGCAGGATGGACAGGTCATCACTCTTGGCTGAAAGAAGGTCTCGCTGCTCAGGTGTTGCCGTTCTCTAGTTTCTTTCCTGTGATGAAGTCAAGCTGCGTCATTTAACGTGGTTAATGATACACATTTTTCTAAAAAGGGGGAAAAAAAAGTCCTAAAGCAGATGGTTTCTACTTCCCTAGAAATGAAGCTCGTTATTCTTTTCCATCTTAAAATTTCAATTATGGAGGGAAAAGAGAAGACCAGAATTATGGCTGATGCCAGGAACAGGTTTTGGAACACAAGGTGCGATTTCCAAAGTCCCTAAATGACTTTAGTAGGGTCCTGCTGAAAAACCCCTTGCTTAATTTCAATTGAAAGGCCAGTCCGGCCTCATTCGCATCGTGACATAGCGCCAAAAAAGCGCTCCTTAAAGATTCTCGGAATTTTCTGTACGCAAATGTCATCATTATAGTACAGAGAGGGGACAAGACAAGGAATTGCAGTTCTATTTATTATCCAACTGTAATTACATGTTTAAAAATGCTTCTTAGACACGAAACTCCCTTCTGCTCTGTTCCAATCCAGGAAGTAACAAGGTGCTTCTGCTTCTCTTCACAGAAGGAGAACTGGTTCAGCAGCAGCAGCAGCTTTTCACCCGAATATGTATTTATTTTAAGTACCTTTACAGACCCTCCCAGTGTAGTACACCCTACGTACCAACGTCTAACACGTCCCCTAGAAAAGCATTCAAGAGCCAAGGTTCACAGGTTGCACTGGTGGGACTGGGCGAGAGGAGGGCGGTGGGACGAGGATTGTTCCCGTCGACTGGACGGAGCAAAGGAGCTGCATAGTGCCGCAGCCGAAGTTCACTTTTCTTTTTCACCCCGGGCGGAAGGCGGGGGAAAGCGGCTCGTGAAATCAGAGCAAAGGGTCAGGAGCAGATGGGGCGAACCGTCCTGCAGCAGCAACGCTGGTGCTCCCCTACCTGCAGCCACCCTCCTCTGCTCACTGGGCCTTCTGTTGGCACCTCCATGGCTTGACCGCCTTCGTGATAAGACTAAAAGATTAACAGAACTCAATTGCTATCGGAAAAGAGTGTCTTGAACTGAAGTTTTGGGGGTGAAGAGTTCCCCCACCCTGCCTTGCCTTGCTCTGCGCTCGTGACCCCTTCTTCACAGGCACTCTGTTACGTCGCACTAACCCGCAGTGTAAAAAGTTAAATGTGAATAAAATGGCTGCGCTGTACCTGATTTATACCGCTTCTTGTCTGCTTTGTTTAAATTTGCCAGTGCTCCACAAACGATCCTCGGTTTTCTTCAGCTCCTCGCACAAGGGAGACCCTACAGGAGCGCTGCCCTGAAGCTCTACCCCCAGAAAACCCGGCAGTGGCGGACAGCGGGGAAAAAAGCCCCATTTGAGATAAGCCAGCAGTTTTGGCAATCAGACCAGAGGAGAAAGCGAAGGCTTCCTACTCCGTTAGAGTTCTCCGGGGAGCAGGGTGGCACTTCAGGTCCTGGTTACGCTCGGAAGATGCATTAATGTCACTGTGGATAACAGCAGCAAACCACAGAGCACAACTGAAGGATGTTAACGTATCCCGAGCCTCCCTCGTGCTGCTCTTCCATCCTTGCTCCAGAGAAGTTTCCACGACTAACCTTGCTCTGCTGGACTTGTTAATTATGGAGCAAGACAATGCAACAGTGCAGAACTAAAAGCAGGAAATACATTTTAAAAAGCTGGGGAGCCTAAAAGACAAATGCACCGAGCCTGAAGCTTCAGCTTTGTAGGGGAAGTGCTACACATTCTGCTTGGAAAATTCACACATCAAGTTCCCCGGCAATCTTGGCTTTGTGTCCTTCTCGGTACACGGAGGGGAGGATGAGAAAAAGCGATATTTAACCCAGTTACCGGTTCTTTATGTAAAGTATGAGGGTCCCGCCTTTCGTTCCCAACAGCAGTTGTTTTGAGGGCCTGCATCAAGCTCGGGATAAATCCCAGAGGCAACAAACTGGCAGTAGCAGGGAAAAGGAAGGCTGAGATTGTGCTGTTCAAGGATGGAAGTGTTTTCAAAGCTTCTCTAGTATCACCTGGGCTTTAAATCCCTTCCTCTGCTCACTGACGGGCTGCTTTGCCGCCTTGCAGCTAGCAGAAGTGATTTCTCCCAAAACGCAGCTGTAAGGAGGGCACAACTAAATTATTCAGAGCGTGGCTGCTGTCATCCTAAAACAATTTAAATTTAGCACTGAAGCTGACCGTATCATCTTTTCTGAAAAGGCTTCTTCTTTTTTTTCCCCTGCAAACCACTCTTTCCCCCCCATGCTGGGCAATAACAAATTCTCAAGGAGGAACTCCGATCTCGTGAGCACGGAGCGTCACCGAGGCCCATTTACCCCGTTTCTCAGCAAACGATGAGGACGTTGGCAGACTTTTTTGCTGCCGCCGCTCAGCCTGCTTCCAGAATGGGCAGCCTCTGAGCGCCTGCCTTGCTGCGGGGCCAGCTTTGCAACCTTCTCAGCTACCACGTAGAAGCTTACGCTTAAAAACAGGTTGGACTCAAGAAATACCAAGTGATCCTGGGATCAGAAGGTGAACAAACAGTCCTAAAGAAGCCGGCTCAGCGGCCAGTGCTGCAGGGCTGCTTTTGCCCCCCGGTCCTCCACCAGGGCTTTGTGTTGACGGAGCCATCGCCTCCAGACCAACCCACCCACCTTCGCTACGCAGCTCCCCGGGAGCAGCAGCTCCCAGCTGGCTCAGCTGCCTTCCTTCAGCCTTCAGAAAGCATTTTACAAAGCCTCGCCCTTGTGAAACGGGGAGTGACAAGCCCATGGCTCCAGGCCGTGCTAGTCCCCAGCGTGGCGTGCTGCTCCGCGCTTGCCCTGGGGAGGTGCCTGCCTTCACCCCTCTCCCAGCCTGTTACCACTGACCTTGGTGGCTTCCTCAGCCACTTCCACATTCCGCCACTGGAAAGGTTTGACCCTCTTTGGCGTCCAGGATGCTCACTCACTACTACTCTTCTGAACACGCTGGATGCCCCAGCATCCTTCTGGAGGACTCACACCCAGCCACTGGAGACTACCAACCCTGGGGAGAGATGGACCTCCATCCTCACTCTCCTGTAGTAAGCTGTGACCACACTAACAGTAGCTACGCAAAACCTCTTCTGATCACTGCAACGATTCCTTGGGACAAGGCAGAGACCACGTGCTAAAATCATTAACAGAAAACAGCTGCATTGAGACTAACTGACAGTGGGGTGAAGCCACTGCGAGTCAGGGGAGAGGGCAGGTCCCTTTCCCCACAGGTCAGCAGGCAGCGCTGGAGATGATCTGCACCTGCCTGTCCCGACCAGAGTCCGTCCTAGTCTGCTGCCTGCCGGCTCTTGCGCTTTTCTTTCCTCTGTTCCTCGGCCCCTGTTGGTGCTGAGGTCTCCTCAGGGCTCGTTTCAGAGCCTGGTTCTGGCTCCAGAGGCAGCGAGGGCGGCTTTGCCAGCGGAGCTGATGCTCCAGCACCTGGGGAGAGAACACAGTTACTGTTTGACCACATGTCTTTAGTCTAGTCCTTTTGCCCTCCCAGGCAGCGTGGAGGTGCAGAACAATCCCAGCTATTAATTACTCCCAGATTTCTTCTGTCAGCTTATCAATAGCGCTCAACTCCCGAGTTATGCAGCCAGAGGCCTTGCAGTATCCCAAGCTGTGCGGAAGGGAAGCCCAGGTCGGGGATGTCAGCAGCTGGGCCGCTGTGAGAAGTCAGTACAAACTCACCAATTCACTCATGCTGTGGAAGGGAAAATAGTTCCACTGAAGCTGGTTCGTACTCAAACTGGAGCCAAACCCACAGTTTTAGCAAACTCGGGGGGAGTTTCCAGGCAGTTAAAGAAGCGATTTACAGAGGAAAATCAAAACAGGATACTTCCATGCTGAAGTTGCTTCTACGCTTAGTTTGAGGCTGACAACCGGTGTTACAAACCATCTCCCTTCTCTGACAGGGAGGATAAAGCCCTTCAGGTCTTCAGTCCTTCCAAACTCCTGTATGTTTTATTTTTCAGCTTTCCTAAGTCTTCCCTGCATGGAAAGTTTATTCCACGCATGAGAAATGGAACAGGTCCTTAGGGGCGCCAAAGAAAGAGGCCTGGGTTGCACCACCTCTCGCCTGGTTCAGTCCAGGGGAAACAAGACTTAAGAGTGACAGAAAATCACCACCCTGAGCAGCATCTCCAGCGCATTCCTCCTCGGAAGCCAAGGGGTGAGAGGAGGTTAGGCTGTGCCGGGCGGCTCAGGAGAGGCTCCTCCCCAGCCCCAGCAAGACACAGCACATGCAGATACTGGCCGAAGCCTTCCAAGGCCGATGCCATGTCCTGAGCCACCCTCAGCCCAGTGGCCCGCACTACAAGGTGATTCAGCAACCTCTGCGAGGGAGGGACCTGGCCGGACAGCTGCGAAGCAACCCCCTCACGGTTATTTTTGTAACAGAAATGATAAAGCACTTCAGAATATTGTCCATCTTTTCCCTTCTCTCCAGCAGCCCATCTCCCTCTGCGTGAGTCCCTAAAGGGCCTACAGGGAAGCTGGGGAGGGACTCTGGAGCAGGGAGGGGAGCCATGGGATGAGGGGGAACGGTTTTAAACTGGAAGAGAGAAGACTTAGATTAGATATTAGGAAGAAATCCTTTGCTGTGAGGGTGGTGGGGCACTGGCCCAGGTTGCCCAGAGAAGCTGTGGCTGCCCCATCCCTGGAGGGGTTCAAGGCCAGGATGGACGGGGCTTGGAGCAACCTGGGCTGGTGGGAGGTGTCCCTGCCCAGGGCAGGGGGTTGGAACTAGATGATCTTTAAGGTTCTTTCTAACCCAAACCATTCTATGAGCAGCTTCTCGGTCCTTCCCATAGCAGGAGCTCAATCCCAAACTAATGGAGTCTCGCCCATCATGGCTCAGACAGGAAAGGAACCTTTACTGACTTTCCACACCCCTGGACAAGCAGGATAACAGTGTAACGCACCACAAAGAGCGTCTTCCTTCCGCCCTTCCTTAACTCAGAAAACTGGGAAAGCTATTTCCAAATATTGACATCACTACTGGGTAAGCAAGTCGATACCTTCTGAAACACGTGCTGTAACTGTACTCAGAGATCTCTCCCCATCTCCCCTCCCACAGCCCTACTTTACGGAGAAGGAGAAGAGAAGTACCTGGGGGAAGCTGCATGGTTTTCCCGTACCCCGCAGCCGAGGACATGGCTTGACCCAGGGCCTGGTTGGAGCCCAAAGGCTGCTGAGTGCTGGAGGATTTCCCTGACGGAGCAGCTCGCTGCTTGGATTTGGACTCTTTGGAAGGCTTAGTCCAAACCAGGCTCTCTCCGACCTGCAGGGCAGCTCCCATCTTCTGGGCAACCTCCACCATCTTCTCGAGCAACAAAAAGAAGAGATCCTTGTAAACAGGAGCACTTCAGACAACAATAAAGTCAACAACAACACAAAAAAATAAAAATGAGAGCTGTGCAGAGCTAGCTACTGCCTCGGTGCTCGAGGGAAACATCTCTGCTAATTCATTCCCTTAATTAAGAGGGAATCTTGTCTGGCTGTGTATTGATTGAAGAACTGGGCTTCAAAGAGCAGAAATGAAGCAAGCAGCTCTCAGCAGGCGACTGCTCTGCTCGGAAAAGCTCATAAGCAGAATTTCTTCCTAATAATTGGACTCCAAAGTCAAATTTCCTCCTTGTTTGTTGCCAGTCGGAGCGTGGCTACTTAGTTCCCGCTGACAACTGTTAGGCACATACCTCAGGGTCAAAGTCAGGAGCGCTGCTCTCCTTCGCTGCGTTGACCTTCTTCTCCATCTCCTGGTACTGGCAGAGGGCTCCCTTCTTGTCGCCCTGGTTGTACAGCAGGACGGCGTAGTTCAGGTTGACGAGGGGGTTGCACCTGCAGAAAACGCAGAAGATGCGTCGTGTTCGCTGTGGGAACAGACCCAAAATCAGATGAAGGGCTGCACAGCCAGTGGCCTTTCGGACCACGATAGAGTCCCACGCGCTCGTTGAGAGCCAGGACGTGAGCTCAGCAAAGTATCTCAGTGTCAATGAGAACACAAACAACTCTGCGGATTGCCTCACGCCCTGCGACAGCCGATTCTTTGCCCTTGGGGACCATCTCAGGACTATCATTACTAAGTGCCCGGTCTCTCAGCCCCCGGCTGCTGGGGCAGGAAGAGCAGTGACGGGGGCTTTCATCACCCTGGGACAGCTGGTCTCTGCTCTGACGGATCTCAGGCCCAGTTTGCAGGAGAGCAGCTCGTCGTGGGACAGGGCAGTGGAACAGACTCACACTTATTGATTGTATTTTACAACCCAGCGTGCTACAGCACAGGCTGTTTGCATTTCATTCTCCTCACCTCGTCTCTCTCGTTCACCCAGTACAAGCGTACATAATTCCTGTTACAGAGGAACAGCAGGCGACAGCCTTAACGAAGGGCTCGAAGAGAAGCCCAGCACCGCAGGTAACGCTGCCACCCTGCACAGTCCTGCCTCCCTTCCTGATGCAGAACAGCATATGAAGATTTCAAAAAGGCAGAATTGCTCCATATATTCTCATTTTCCACAGTAACCATGTTCTTCACTAGGACACATTAAAGCCTGAACAGCCACTTTTCACCTGGCATAGCCAGCAGCGAGAGCAAACTAAACCGGGGGGACAGCGTGAGCTGACTCCCGTGGCTCTGTCATTGATAAGTGAAGCTCTCAGACCTCATCCTTCTTAATTGCTCGACAAGCCACGCTCAACAAACTGCTCTGACCGTTCCTTCGCAGTCTGAATCTCACCCTTATTTTGTTGAAAATAAGGGTATTACCTGACAAAGAAACGAAATGCACGAGGGCCACCGGCCCCAGCGCGGGAGCTCCTGCAGGCGCTTGGCTCATGCAGGCTGCGGGATGAGACCTGGCCAAGCAGAGGTGGCACTTGGCCGGAGCAGGGGACGTGCTGTCGAGAGCTGCATGGAAGAGCCCTGTCTGACCGGAGCTGCACACATGTGTCACGGCGAACAGGTCAGCAGGAGAGGCTTTGTGCAGCTCCCTCCATAAATGAGAGCGAGGGACTGGTGCCCTCTCCTGGAGTCTGGCAGGGACAACTGGAGCCAGCCCAGGGCTCCAGCACCGCGCCCGGGGCTGAGACAGAGAGAGCAGCATCCTTTGGGAACAGCGCGGAAGGGAAGGCTGCTGCTGACACTGCTCAATAGATAGGGAGTGTCATCCGCGGGCCATGACTATCCATCCTGGGTAAGTGATATGACAGCGCTGCAAGGAAGACTATTAGAAGAAATCTGATAGCATTTATAACCATTGGTTTTCCTTTAACTGAGGAACTGCAACACCGATCCTGCCACAAAAAAATACCCTCCTCACTGTCTTTGCCAAAGCAAAGGAACAATTGCATGAAATATCAAAACCCCATCTCGTCGGGGGATGGGGCGGGGGGAAGCCAAAGAAGAAAATACAAAAAACCAAGCCCACACAATACAACGCTGAAAACCGAGATCAGACAGATCTGGGAACAGCCAAGTTTAAAACTAATTGAACCTTATCAAGCTAATTCGCCTTCAAGAGCTGAGAAGCAATATGACGGTCAGAAAAATCAATAGCTAAATAACCTCAGAAAGAAAGGAGAGCTACGGGCTAGGACCAGGACTAAGAAGAAACACTTTTTTTAAAGATTTTTTCCAAGATGCTTTCCATTCCAGACCCCAGCACGGCACCTGGGCCAAATGTCACAGCTCTGCTATAAAAGTATTTACGGCAATGGAAACAAACCCGGCCATCTTCATCCCAGCCAAACAGCTCACAATATGCCAGCAACGAAAGCCCGCGGGGACACGGATCCAGCCACACAATAACCGTCTAAAATATACGGCACGTCAGCTGAACAAGTCTGGATGTTCCTCCCTGCAGTCCCTGGCAGTTGGCATCCATTTCTGCTTTGATGAGGGTTTATTTTTCCCAGGAAGACTATATAGCTGGAGCAGCAGAGCGGTGCCAAATATTCAGGCGAAGTTGTAGAGCTAAATTTCTATTCCTTCTCTTGGATCAAAGCACGCAAATTCATGACTAAGCAGTCGGAGCAATCTTGAAGGTCCTGGCCTGCCTTGCCAGGCGTGGGAGGCTGGTCAGGAAAAGCCAGGCAAAGGAGCCGACGGGACGTAGAGCTGTTGGAAGGAACGACCGAGGCATCATTGCAAAACGCTCTGGCGCAGCAAGACGTTTATAAACCTTTGACCATAGTTTGCACAAGTTCGGTTCCTCTGAGGAGGTTACATAGACCCACTGGTGTTTGAAACAGATGGAAAAGTCATATTTAAACCTGTTTTGTAATTCTGTGAAGAGGTTCAGTGCCAGACGTGTGCCACAGAACACCCAGTAAACACCTGAGAGCATTCCAGCACCTCTTCCCAGAGAGAACTGCACTATGGTGTCAACCACTATTTTTTGATGTCTGCTGCCCTTTGTTATGGGTTTAGGAACTTCCAGAATTCCCAAAATTAAGCCTAGGTTAGAGAGGACCAGCATCTTCCCCTGCCACCTTGTGGCAGCCGCTGCGGCTGGAGAGAGTGTCGCTGGCAGAGCTCCGTCGCCAGCACACAGAGCGCGGGGCTCAGCGACACTGTGCTGGCTGCTGCAAAGATTCCCAGTAAATCGGGGAGAAGAATCACCGTCTAATCACCTACCCCTTAAAAGCTGAAAAGCAAAAAAAAAAAAGGAAGGGAAAGAAAAGCAGACCCAGGGAGCCAAAGCTATCCATAAATTTGAGACCAATTTGTTTTGCTGACTGAAACGAACGGCAAGGTTCATTTTAGCGGTTCTGAAACCAAGTGGTTGGATTTTAAGAGCTAGATTGCAAACGCTGACATCGTTAACAAAATGGAGGGAAAAGGGCTACACTGCTGCCCTTTTATACGCTCTACACTAACTTCTTGCCCGCATTCTCCCAGCTAAAATCTTCCCTCTGCCCAAATCAGCACAGATTTTATCCCAAGCCTCTCACTGCCCTGCAGAGTGTTCAAATTTTGGGTTACAAACACCCTGGGATGACGGGTTTTCTTCTACTGAATCTGCTTCCCTGTGTATAAATCTTCACTGGGATCCAAAGTCATCACCACTGACTCACTGACTAAACAGCAAAATAAAAAACCAGCTTCAGGTTGGTCTGAAACAAAAGTTCCCTTTCATTTGTCAGAGCTGACCTGAATTTAAAAAAAAAAAAAAAAAGGGGGGGGGTGGTGGTTTTCAAACAGTGACTTGCACGGCTGCAGGGATAAAAATGTTTCCCCATTGCAAACCATTTAGGGTCAAAGCAGACAAAGCGCACAAAGGAAACCAGGGAGGGAGGGGGGCAAAGCAACGCCATCAAACTGCCGGCCATGATGGAGACTTACTTGTCCAGCGCCACGGCTTGCTCATAGGAACGTTTCGCATTCTCAATGTCTTCAAGGTTTGTCAGAGCAACTGCCAAAGCAAAATGTACACACACAAGCTGATGTTTCACAAGGGACTTCATTTTTAGGACAATTCTGAGTGTCATTACATCATAAAATAAGTCGGTGCTCGCATGGTTGTCCGGCCTGCTGCCAGGATTAACCCTACTAATGTCAATCCTGACAAATATTTGTCTTGTTTGATCCCAAGAGTGTCCGGTGCTGGAAATCCACAGCCACTCCTTAGGCAACCCAAACTCAAATCCTTACATGTACAAAACCTTTTCTAACGTTTAATTTGGATCTGACTGCAACAGAATCATAGAGTTTCCTAGGTTAGAAGGGACATTTGAGATCATCTAGTCCAACCGTCGATTTTAATTAAACCTTCCTCTTCACCACAGAGACAGAACAGACTGTTCAGATGTTATACTTGTCAGTGATCTACTGGGGAACGGCTTCTTAGTATAGTCGTTATCCAATATTTGTTTACTTAGAATCACAGAATGTGTTGGGTGGGAAGGGACCTCTACAGGCCATCTAGTCCAACCCCCTGCAGTCAGCAGGGACATCTTTGACTCCATCAGGTTGCCCAGAGCCTCATCCAGCCTGGCCTTGAATGTCTCCAGGGATGGGGCCTCCACCCCCTCTCTGGGCAACCTGGGCCAGTGTCTCACCACCCTCACTGTAAAGAACTTCATCCTAATGTCTGATCTAAACCCGCCCTGCTCTAGGTTAAACCATTGCCCCTCGTCCTATCGCTCCATGCCCTGGCAAACAGCTCCTCCCCAGCTTTCTTGTAGCCCCCTTCAGGTACTGGAAGGGGCTCCAAGGTCTCCTTGGAGCCTTCTCTTCTCCAGGCTGAACAACCCCAACTCTCTCAGCCTGTCCTCACAGCAGAGGGGCTCCAGCCCTCGGATCATCTTCGTGGCCTCCTCTGGCCCCGCTCCAACAGGTCCATGTCCTTCTTGTGCTGAGGGCTCCAGAGCTGGACACAGTGCTCCAGGTGGGGTCTCACCAGAGCAGAGTAGAGGGGGAGAATCCCCTCACTGGATCTGCTGGCCACAAACTTACTTCAGTCCAAACTTTCTGCCTCTATAATGTTGCATCCGCTCAGCTGGCTATTCCCTGGGGCTGGATATCGGAGCATTGCGTACCTGCCAGGAGCATGTACAGCTCTCCCATCTTGGGCTGGAAGTTGATGGCAGCGCTGAGGAAGTGGAAAGCAGAGGCGTACTGCTGCATCGTGAGGTGGACTAACCCCAGATTGTACAAGATCTTCCAGTCAAAGGGAGCCAAGTAGTTTGCCCGCTTCAGACAGCTGATAGCCTTCAAAAAAGGAATAAACGTGCTGTAACGCAGCCCACCCAGGACAGACCTCCTGTCTCTGACACAAGAGGAATCTTGTTCCTGCATGAAGTTAGCTACAGATGAAAACAAAACCAGATACTTACTGCTACATATTTCTTCTTCCCGAAGAAGCACATCCCAATGTTGTTCCACAGCGGGGGGCTTTCGGGCACAGTGCTGGCTACCACCCTGTATTTGGAGAGGGCAACATCAAAATCTCCATGAGCCTGCATCATGCTGCCAGCCGCCAAGGTAGCCTGTGAGAGAAGACGAGGGACCAGCTGAGGAACTGCGTTTCCCCAAACATAGCAAGAAGACAACAGGACAAAATTAATAAACTGAAAGCCGTCTCAAGAGCAACCATTTAACTTTTTCAGGTGTTTTCTTCTAGGGGCTGCCAAGACCAGCAGTGGGGAGCCGATGGGGACTCTAGAATCTCCCAACACACAGCAGAAGACAGGGTAAAGAAGAGTCTGTTTCTTCCTGCGCCATCTCCATTGTAACTGTCTTGGAAATATTGCAACCTGACAAGTGTTTAGAGTATGTTTTGGGGCGACAGTAGTATCTCCTAGTGTCTGAGTCTCTGAGAAGATCTAGGCACTGAGAGTTCCTTTTTACCAGCAAGGACAGATAGGAATAGTTCTGGTGCAAGTCAACCGGAGAGTAAAACATACACAAGCCAGACGTACGCAGCAAAGCTAGCCTAGTTCACACCCACTGCCTGCTGCTGCAAACTAATGGAGATACGCATGGGGAAAAAAAGCAAGCACTCGCAACACGCTATATTTAGACCACACTAGTTAAGTCCGTTATAATATTTCACAGTGACAAGTAAAATTTGTAAGTGTAAAAGCGTTTTCACAACAACGTTCAGCTTGCATTCATGTATCATTCGTCAACCCCACATCTCCAGACTCTCCATCGTTAACATCGTCGAGAAGGAAGAAGAGGCAGAGAGAAATGAGGTAACCTGGCTAAAAAGGGAAGCAGTTTCACAGTCAGGAATGAGCCCCAGATGCCAAGCTCGGCCTTCCAGACCAGAGCCAAGGAAAAATCACATTTGTATGCAGCATGTGTATACAGCACAGAGTTATTAGCAGACGGGAAAATAATACAACGGAATATCACCTGCATCTGTGCTCCCTACCTAGGAGTCACAAGGTCCCAGGAACATCTCTTGGGGTTTTTGAAACAATGCCTACAACATTTTCCTTGCAAAGTAAATGCTATGTTTTTTAATTTGATTGCGACTTCAGATTAAAAACCAAAGGGATCAATTTAACATCCCATATCCTGCCCCCTCCCCTTTCCCTACCTCCACACACATCCAACTCCCTACCCAGGGAAAGGTCCCAGAAATGTATTTTGGAGAAAGCTTTCTGGGCATGATACTTTCCGGCCTCTCCAGGCTAAGACCCTGGCAAAGCTCCCATCCTGGAATTAGCTTTAAGAGGTGTCTCATCATCATTCAGCTGGTTCATTTCCACTCCTCATGATACCTTGTAGTTGCCTGGGTCGTAAGTAAGCGCATTTCCAAGGTGTTCAAAAGCCTTCTGGTAATCCCCAAGCTGGGAAAAGAAGTGAATAAGCATCAGAAATTCAGGAATAAGGGCAGTTAATAAGAAGAGCACATACTTTTGGGGCACTAGAATTTCTGGTTCAGTTAAAACAAAGATTCAGAAAAGTGAATTTTACAGTACTCCCACTACACACACATGTTCTTGTTTGATGATTTACAAAACAGATTCTAAAAATTTCTTTTGCTGGGCTGGATTCACTGTTCTGACCAAAGCAAAGCTTTCCATATATTTTGTGCTCTGACTCTTCTATACAGGAGCGAGCTCTGGGTTGATACTTCTCTGCTTCTTTCCCTCTTCCAGAAAAGAGGCTATAAACCGCTACTCTGCACGTCCTCAATTCCCTCACCACAACCTTCGCACTCCCCAGGGCATTCTGTTCATGGGGAAAAGTCTCCCTTTGTCTTCTAACAGGCTGCAAGTGTTAGTGGGCACGACTGTGTCCAGATATAAGCACACAACTGCTTGGAATCCCTTAAATCCTATTGTTTTCAATTGAGTTATGCGAGAATTGTACCAGTCCAAACAGGATAAAATTCTGGATACTGGTGTCCTTTTTTGGTCACAAAAATGGGTAAGAAGCCCATCTGTCACTCCGGCATTTACACTGACGCATCACAGTCCAGCGCCTTCTGTAATTAACAGCAAGTGGGAAAGCTGTAGAAGCATCTTCGAAACTCCTGAAGGTGGGCACGTATCCGGGGAGACACGACAAACAGCGAATGAATCACAGACCAGAGACCCGGGGGGTTAATTTGCAGGGCGAATACTCACACCACTTCTGTCTTACAGATCCCCCTTCCCATGTCGTATTCCCTTCTAAATCTACACATACCCACTTAAG
Source organism: Sterna hirundo (assembly GCA_009819605.1). NCBI lineage: Eukaryota > Metazoa > Chordata > Aves > Charadriiformes > Laridae > Sterna > Sterna hirundo. The sequence continues at coordinate 23,413,448 of CM020445.1, forward strand.
ACATGCAAGGCTCCTATTGGATTTCCCTACCTCTGGAGCAAGGCAGTGTTTTTCAAGACCTACATTTTATTCCCTATATTTCCCTATATTAGGGAAATGCTTAAGGGTCTTTCCAAATCAGCTCTTGGTGCGAGTTTTCCAGCCCATCAGTCCTTTCAGGCAATACTGCCTATTCTTCTTTGCTTGTTCACTCTTTTGGAAGCTTACTTTTGGAATAATCAGACCAACCTTCGCATACATTTTACAGACCCAAGTGATAAGCATGCCTTTGTTATTTAAATCGATTCCGATTTTCTTCTATGGTGCATTAACACTAACAATTTCATGGCTGCTTTTGTAGGCGAATAACTTGCTAGACTCTTGCTCCAGAAGCAAGGTAATGACTAGTCGTGTTTTGTTATACTTGGAGGATTTATAACAGAATTAGGGCGGTTGCCAAACAGAATTCCTGGTCTGGCTCAGGTCCAGGGAATCAACTTGCTTTTAGCAGCAAAAGGAAAAAAGAAGATAGCAAAAAGCAAGCTCTGTCATGTTAAATGCAGTCTTTAGAGAAACGTGTGCAAGTCATAGGAAGGTGGATAGAGATTAACTCAATAAAAAGCCCTTGGTTATTTTGGAAATAATTAAGTTCACGTAATAGCGAACAGTCTTCAGTACCTGCAAGTAAAGTAACCCCAGTGTTGTAAGGAGGTCTGTGTTTTCTGGAGAAAACCTGTAATACAAAAGCGAGAGCGCTGCGCTGTTTATTAGCCCTTCTAGAACAAAGTAAAAACAGACCATGGAATTACTATGTTCCACTATACTAGTATCACTCCAGGAAATTAGCTGTTATTATTAAACACATTGATATCATGGGGACCTCCTTTGAACAATATTACACCTAAGCTTTCAAAATGTCTTCTAGATACAAATGAGAAGTCAACACAGCTCTGTAAAATAGATCTGGATGCATAATAAGATAATGTGGTTCTTCTAAGCTTCAAAGAGAGTATGCATCAGCGACCTGGAAATACAAAATGGGATTTTTCCATCCTCTCCCATAAACCACCCTGTAAATCCAGCCCAAGCCTCTTGGGCCATGTAGGACGGGCAATCCTCTGCATTTCTGATGGATCCTACACACACTCACTGTCACGACTTTTAATTCACCCTACAAAAAGATTACAAACCTGGTTTCACAGACCAGCTGTGGGGTGCTCACCGCGGCTCTGCGCCACGCTGCAGCCCACAGCCTGGGGTGCTCGGAGAGGCACTACCTGCTAATGTGTCCCTGGCCATACACATCGCTTCATTCAGCACAAAAAAAGCTTGAAAAAGTATGTCCCAAGGCCTTCCAAGCGCTGTACGCAACTCCCAATCCTTCACTGCCAGTGTGAGGTTCACACAGCAACGTTGTGAACCCTTTTAAAAGCAACGCCTTTCCCAGCAGCTTTTGAAGACGTAAACAGGACGAAAGCAACAACCAAAAAGTGGGCACACTGTATTTGTGTCCTCACTCACCTTAACAGCAGTAAGTTTTCAATTCCTTGCTATCGAGACTTAAGAAATCTAATATGCACCTCACAGTGCCCCCTTTACACCGCAACCAGAACAAAACCGCCTGACGGTATATAAGCACGGAGCAACAACAGGCTATGCTGGAGCTGGTAACAGCAAGCAAAATGTAATAGGCAGGTGAGAACAAAAACAACAAAAAAGAAAAAAACAGGAGTGAGGAAGAAGGGAGGGCAGGGGGGCACCAAGATAAATATAAACCCGGTAAAGATGCTTAGCAAGGATTATTTACGTAATAAACATTCTAGATTAGTCCAAAAGTTTACCCAACCCAACAGACTGTCAGACAGCAGTCCAAAGCAGATGTGCAAGGAAACAGCATGTGAAAAGAGCCGGTACAAAATGTAGACCCTGCACTGGCTTGCAGCATGCTCCTGCTTTTCCTTAGTGTTTGCCTCTATTACAAAACTCTGGTTTAAAAGCATTGGTAAATCAGATGCTCGGGAATGCCCTAAAACAAGATAGATGGGTACTGAGAAACAGTGGCGGGCTGGGAGAGGCTCACTGTGCACCAGCCCATCTCTAGCCTGCCTACTCACAGGCTCTCAAACATAAATCACTCCAAGCGAAAACAGCATGTGAAACCCAGCAACTGATTTTTGACAGACGATCAGGGTTAGAGAGACACCCGGGGTTAGATCTTTTTTGGTAGATAAACCTTTGGGATGGATGAAGTCAGTTTTGGATAGGTTTGCTCCCAGGCATCTCTGTCCATTTGTTTTTCCACTTTTTTTTGGCAGACCTTCAAACAGCTACCTTCTTCCCTGACACATTGTCAGCAGGAGGAGGACTACAGCTGAGAGCCGAGACAGCTGAAGAGCTTGAAAGTGCCAGCTTTGCACAGAGACACTATAATTACCATTAGCTTTTTAATCATGTCCTCAATTCAGCTCTGGGACACCAATCAAATTTCTCCTGGCATAGGATGGGACGTGGGCAGACAGAAAAAGGGATATATTCTTACTCTACGGCTTTCTTATAGACTTCAATGGCTTTATCCGTCTCCCCCTCCAATAGGTGAATTTTCCCCAGCATCATGTAAGTCAGATCATGTCTGTTGAGCTCCAGGGCATTGTTGAGCTGGTCCCGTGCCTAAACACACAACCACAGAGAATTAAAAAAAAAAAAAAAAAAAAAAGCGATTACAGAGTCCTCAGTGAAGCAATAGCCCAAGAGCAATCCCCAGCTGCTAGCGAAAGGGAACAGCTAACACCCCCTGAGCTCGGAGAACCCTGCTAGCAAAACCCAGCCCAGCTAATTGTTGAAACGAGTTCTGCATCAGGAGCCATGTGCTTTTAGGGACAGAAAAAGGCAACGTGGCGCACTTCAAGCCAAGAGAAGAGGCAACGACCTCCCAAGGAGGAGAGAAGCACGGGCCTGTTCCTGCATTTGAATTTGTTTGGTTTGCGGGAAATCTCCGGCTTTGTCACGTGAACAGGTACATTACAGTTTATTCTTCGCAAAAACGCTTATTCCAGCAAAGAGCACGGATTGCCACATAAACAAGAGGGGTGAATCAGCTCTTGTCAGGCACACACCAACCCCCTCCAACAAGCACGTCTTCCTCTTCCTTCCTCAGGCCCAGCCAGCAGGACGGAAAAGTATGTTTGCTGTATCTGAACACATGATATATTAGAAAGACAAATGCTGACGCAGTAATGGAATTCTGCAATACGAGATACCTATGACCAGCAACTACTGAAGAGACAGCCATCCCCAAGGGCTTCGTTATATTTCAGACATCCTCATGGAAGTATTGCTGCCCAGGGTGACCGGTACATCCCAGACTTACGGAGAAGCTGAGAAGTCAGCAGGTTCCAGTTTGGAAGGCGTTACTGCAGACAACAAAGCCCAAGTATGAACTCAAGAGCTTCTTGCTTTACAGCCATGCCTCAATCAAGGAATGCAGCAGGGGTTTGCTGCAAGGACCACAGCACCCCACCAGTAAGAGCAGCAAGGAGCGGTTGGGCCAAAGTGGGAAGAACAGTTCTCTAAAAATGCTGTTTTTTCCTTTACAAAGTGACCCCAGAGGATCAGAGACAGCTCGGTGCTCACCACAAGCACCTGGGGCAGGGTTAAGTGAAGAGCTGGATATGGCGTGCTCAGACCCGGGAACAAAACTCCATTTCAGGCTTCCAAGAAGGTCTTTATTAGCTACAAAGCTAATGAAGTTAGTGCTCCCCATACTGCAGCTATGCTCTTTTGTGACTTTTGCTCCAGGCTTGGCGGAGCTTCAGACACAGGAGCAAATAAATCCTTTCCATGGAGGAAAAAAGGTGCCCGCTGCACCTCCAGCGAACCAACCCTGTAACTCTTCTCCCTGAATCCTGCCAGACCCAAGGGGAGGCAAGTTTTCCTTCAGAAACTCTCTGCACGAGGTGCAGCAGTCTGAGCTGTATGCTGGGGAAACGGTTTGGGTCTTCACCATCACGTTTCTCTTTCTTCAAGAAGACGGAACCGGCACACTGTACGGATTGCTGCTCCTCACAAAACCAGCAGTGTTTAGGGTTCTAGTTTTAAAAGGCTCGGAAAGAGAAGCAGCTCTTGTTGGAGCACAGCTGGTTTTCTGTCTAGTTTGAGGCGGCTCTTTGAGGTTTCTCAAACATTCCCTTTAAAACCAGAAATGCTCTCTGAAAAATCCTAGTTCAGAAAGAGCCTCCTGGCCAGCAACAAGGCTCACCTCAGTGTCACTCTGATCCAACTTCGCTATCTTGCAGCCGACTCAAAGTAATTCAACGTGCAAATGGGAACGGAGGCAACTCACAAACTTTTGCTCCCAGAAACAAACGCTGAAGCTAAAAACCTTCCTTAATACCTATCACTGGCAAATGACCCACTGCAAACTACCAGCGAGAGTGAAATTTCTGGGAATGCTGCTTCCCGTTTCTCAGGCAGATAAGAAGAGTATTTGCATTACCTTGTTGAAGTGTTTCAGGTACATGTAGCACACACCCAGGTTGTGGCTGATCTCCTGTAAAAAAACACAACAAAACCCCCAAAACCAAATCAGCATGAGGTCTGAGACACGTGCTACGCAATGTGTCAGTGCTAACAGTCACCACTGAGCTGGACGGGGAGACCCCTGTGCCTGCCCACACCCTTCTGGCTTTGTACATCAAGTAAACCTCTCCATTCAAGTTGCTTCGGGAACCTGCAGAGTTTAAGTGTGATCGTACACAAAAGACTAGAGGCCACCGAGACAGAAACGCAGAAATGGCGATGATCTCTTTGGAGAAGAAGGAGCAAAGACCGGTTTCTTCCCTGAGATGTGATGCAGCTCCCAGGGAGATCTCTGAAGCTAGGTCAGTTGGCTTCTGGGTGGCTCTCAATCTAGCTGTACGGTCATTAGGGTATGCAAAATGCTGCACCCAGCTGAACAAAATGTGACGATGTGCCTAATTTTCCAAAATAGAAGTTGAGCACCAAAAGGGTTGATATCCCTCTGGCATCTTAAACAATTTTGCACCAGAGTAGGAAGATCCCTTAGGGATCCTAACCACTCTGGTGACGCTGTGGGGAAGAATCATGCCTCTAATTCGTCGCCAGTACTTTAACAGACAAGCTACTTGCCACCTTCCCCACCCTGGCACATTTTGGGGAGCTGAAAAGCAAGGTCCACTAGTTCCTCGTTTCTATTCTGGTGAGCATTTCACTGCTTCATCGGTTCAGACAGCCTTGACCTTTAAGAGGAAACTCTCTTATTTCCCCATCAACCCTCTTAGAACGATATTCTCCTCCACGCAGTCTCTCCAGTTGTGGAGAACAGTGATGATGAATCAGTAACTCCTGGTTACCGCAGCTCGCAGAATGAGACAGCACAAGGAAGAGCACAGGCTGGCTCCACTTCCAGTGCTGAGCTCAGCGTGCGAAATAGGTAATCAAAATACCCACTGAACCCTGCCTGCTGCGGCTGTAGATAAGGTTTTTAGGCATGCCGAGCACATACTGCAGGTAGCCTGGTTAGCTAAGGGAGTGCAGACTTGAAAGAAGACCCACGGTATAAAAGGTTTCTGCGCTGTCTGGCACAGGATAAATTGAACAATACCAAACATAACCTTGTATCAAGTCTGAATTTGAGATGTACTGAGCAGCAGAAGTATGGCTAAAGCCAGCAAGTGCCTGATGTCTTAGGGAATGAGATCACATGCAGCAAGTCCATCCTAGAAACACTTCTGCAGGCAAAACACTCACCTGCAGAAGGCTGCCCACGGCTAACGGCAAGCCACGTCCTCTCTCCTCTCACCCACTGTCACATGTTTCCCTTTGCAATGCTCTTCCTTCACTTTTTGACTTCTTATATAGAAGACCTAATTTAATTATTGCTCCTGTAGCCACCAGACTAAGTTTTGCCAAAATAGGTAATGCTTGGTAGGTAACAAGCCACCCTCTCAGCTAGTTTGAGGGTAATCTTTTTCAATGGTGTTTTGCGTTACAAGAAGATTCCCAATTACTCAAGCAAGTTTTAATGATAACTGAGGGTTTCCAAACAGGGAGCTACTTCCCATATTTTCCTTAACATAATTTAGCTTTTTGTACTATACACAGCTATGTTAATACTAACACTTTGCAAAGCTCAAATATGTTGCTCGATTCTGTGTGTCCTGAGCCCAGGTGTGGGATTTTGCAGGCAGAACTGATGCCTTGCTCCTGTGATCCCAGCCAGCGGCTGCAGAGGCCCGTCCGTGCT